>CM074190.1:19470067-20786151 GCA_037179385.1 Holothuria scabra
CAATGCAAATTCGACACCAATGTTTTGAAAAAGTCTGAAGTACCCCTGTAACACATCAAACCTTGATTTGACCTTTAACCCTACTTTTGAAGTATTGCAATGTTATTAAAGATTTCTTATTAATACACTGCACATCCTAAAATTACCAAACCATTTGTTTCTTTGAATCATTCAAAAATAAAAATTGAACAGACCTTTAATTCTGAAATTCTTAAAGAGGGAGAGGGTAAACTTGTCTTCAGCAGATGAAGGAAGAATGTTCAGAACATTAATCCTAATTAATAATACAGTTCTAAAGAATATGGCAAAAGCCTGATATAAGAATCATTTGCACATATTTGTGGGTATACATCCATGTTTCAAGGGTCTGTTGTTCCGAAGTTCAATGTTCCCCAATCTGGGGCACATCCACACTTCTGGGAACATTGAACCCCAGGAAAAATGAACCTTGTAATCACTGTCAAGTCATCAAGATATGAGAACAAGGAATATTAAACCTTGGGAACACTGAACCCCAGAAAAATCAGGTAGACCCCTATTTGTAGCATAACAACACCTGAAACTATAAACCCAAACCAATAAAGTGTCCAAAAAATCTTTCTTGACATTTGTACTGTAATAAGCAGATTCTCATACATTTTGTATAAAAGTTGTACTGCATTCTCATCACCTAGCATCATCAAGCAATGACAATAGGACTTTTCTAGGACAACTAGCAGGTTGTGGAAACACCTACATGTTTGTGATTTTGAAATTAAGCATGTGACTCTTGAGATAATGCACACATCATCAAGTCTTGTAGAAATGTGAAGAAGAAAAAAAGCCAAACACATGGCTCAAAATATGTCCAAAAAATAAGTGGCCCCAGGGACAGGTGGTTAAAAAAATTTGATTGCCCCTACAAATTTTAGGTTGTCCCATCATAAAATAATATTAAACACTAGCTACTATAAATTTTCTTTGAAATTTGTGCAAACTCCCAGTCTTAGGGAGCACAGTTGCACACATGAACAGCAGGCTTAGAACATATTAAAAAGAGCCCTACTGCAGGGAATTTTGCTTCCAAACAATATGTTCTTAATACAGAAAGCAGTCTGACAGTGTAGACAGGTACAGGGGTTAAGTGGTTGTCTGTCTATGAGTTCAATATTAGCTGTCCCAGGCAAAAAGTACTTGTATGGTGCAAGCAGAAAAACTGTTAATTTCAAGCCTTCTTATGTGACCTTTTCGATGCAGACATCACTTCAAAGCAATGTATCTCCATCCAATGAAGGCAACTGATCATGGAGTAAGTACCAATACAGTACTCTAGAAGTAATACACTGAACTATCAAGCCTGAAAGCAATTGATGCCATTGCTATCAAATGGTACATATCTCCTATTCACAAGTCAACATAAAGAATATATTCTGAAACATCACTTAAAACATCTCCACCTTTCCCAACCATGTGACCTACCACCATACTCATCTATCCTCTTCAATAATTATCTATGATCATGTTCTGGACTTCAGGGGAAAAAAATGCAGGAAAAAGCTTTCTGATGGGCCATCTTCAATTTTCTCCTATGCTGACCTGTAGATTTGAATACTGAAATGTATTTATGCTATCAATCTTTTCGTGCAGTCAAGCAACTCAATGAAGTGGCGATTGGATTACAATAAAGGAGTTTATATTCTCGCAAACTCTGTGACCTCTTTAATCACATTGCAGCTACCAGCCACAAACCTGGCTGAGGAGATATATGGTCATTTTGGAGTTGCTCACCTTAATTGACTGACTGAGCTTCCCCTTGGGAAGCTTGTGGCACAAAATCTCAATTTAGAGGCAAACCTAGGATTAATTAAAGGGGAATGGGGATACGATTTGAGGATACCATGCACTGTTTACTATATTAGCCACGGTGGAAAAAGATCATGATAGCGGCATGCTGCATTAGAGAGCCATGATCTGCACACATCCAAGGGCAAGAATCACTATTTTTTCCACAGGGCTTTTCCTGTAATAAATACATACGTGTGCTGTTTAGTAAATATGAGCAGGCATAAACTCTTTTAATATCAAACCTATAACAAACTATGATTGCCATATTCATAATTATTGAAAACTGGCCGACATATGAGAGATGATTAAATGTTAAAGGTCATTGGTCTGTCTGAAACTAGTGTAAATTAGCTGTTTCCCAAAGTGCAGCAGATGCACTTAGTTTAGCAGTACTGCCAGATGACTTTTCTAGATTTTGGAATCCACTAAATCAGAAAAATTGTAGAAATTTACACAAAACAAGGATTTAAAAAAAAAGGTTATGAAGGTTAATAATTTGCTCCTATCATTTGATGTAAATAAGAGAGTCCACTGGTTACAGAAGCATAGTTTACCATCTAATCATGCTCAAAAAGACATGACGTTACTCCAAAATCTTGCCACAAGATTAAATGATAAACCATCAAAGCTGAGAGACTTGACACAGTATGGAGAAGATCTAACTTGAAATGGTAATCACATTTTGCTTTGAGCACATTCTACAAATTCAGCAAATTCAGATACACAAGCACTGGTCTACAGAGGAATACTTGCAGACCATGAAAAACAACCATCCTTATCAGCTTGGCAACTGACTGATAGGATAGGACAGCTTAGATAAAGAACAAATTACAAACTCAAAAAACCACAATTGTACGAATATTGCTAAAGAAGAGAAATATGGGTGAAAAACTAGTTGATCCAGATGACGTGGGCAGGGATTCTGCCAGAATCTCAAAATGGGGGTCATTTATTACTGAAACATCCAAGTCCAAATTGATGCATACCCTAGCAACCAAAGTTACAAGTGGGTTCAGGGGAAAAAGCTTCCTTCAAGGACCCTAGCTACAATGTTAGTTGGAACATTGCTGTAAAGATGTTCTCTTCTTAAATAAGAAATCAAGATACTGACATTTTCTTTATTGTTATGGAAATGAAAAGGGGATTTTTCTGGAGAGGAAGGGCAGGTGAGTGTGAAAAAAAATTGTGAAAAAGTACAGTAGATGACACTTTGGAATGAATTTGAGATGATGACATATTCCCTTTTAAAAAAGCTCTACCAAAACACTTAAACATACAATAACAATGTAACTGTGCATTGTTCTATAATGCAGCACTGTTTGACATCAAGGACAAAATTATGCTGCGCTATACTTGCTCACTTTAATAAGAATATAAATCAAAGATTAAATAGCAGGTATACTCTAAAAGAATAAACATAGGCTGTATTTACTCTTACACACTATATTAACTTTATCCTTGACCTTGCCAGCTGGAGTCTCTACCAATCTTTTTTTTCTACTTTTCTTTTATTTAACAGAAAAACTAGTAATGTGAATGCCCCTTTAGTATTAATGCAACTGCCTGCTGTTTGCTATTTCATGCTCACAAAATGGTGCCAGTTCCATGTGAACAAAACTATGCACATTTATCATTCCACATAAAATCCAGTAGATGCCTGCAAAGTACGCTAAAGGTATTGATTTAAAGTGAAAATGTGATACCCTATGCCTGAGTTACTATATCATGATGTCCTACTCTTACTGGCCTTGTGGCAAAGACTATGTGTAGAGGCTATTTTGCTCTTTGTCCTCTTGCATGACGGTTTACAGTTTTGTTAGGTGGATGAGGTTTCACAGCTCAGTCTCTAACCAACTGGTTTAAGTAGGACCAGCCATGACGTTTGTTCCAGTTGTAGCTCAATTGCTTGTTTTTCCAAGCAGTTACTGTAGGTTCCATTTTGAAAGTCTTCAATATGACCAAACCAGTTGAACTCCAAACCCCCCTGCTCTAATCACTTGACCATGCAGCCTAACATGACAGACATATATAAATGAGGTCTGAAGGAAGCTTGGAAGGTTGGTCAGTTCAGTTTTGTGTACTTTCTGGGACAATAGCTCCTATCTGAGAACTGAAATCCTTCTGGAGAAAGAAAACATTGGTTTCACCACCCAGCTTTTCACCAGAGAGTCTGGGGACTTTAAAGAATGAACCACTTTGTCACTGAAATTTAGCTTTCATGAAGGCTCGAGTTAGCATTTCGTATTTGTTGGGTACCTTGTTCCTGCTGTAACTATTTGCAACAGAACAATGAAAAAAAAATTGTCTTTTTCCTAACCATCATGAATGAATTATAGCCCTTGCCCCTTCACACCCCCATCTAATATCCTGTACCTACAGAAAACCAAATATTTAATAGTCTCTATACCCACCACCAGGGTTCTAGCTGGAAACATTCGAGTGTACAATGCAAATTATCAATGGCCATACTACATGCAGTGCCACTGTCAGCCAGCCTGGAGTGCACACACAAATTTTGGCTTGGACAAGCTGAAAAAAAGTGTTTCAAAAATTTGGAGGTAAACTTGCAGCTTATTAGCTGTACAAGTGGAAACTTGTGAGGGTCGGAAGAGCTTTATTTTAGCCAAAGTTATGGGTCGGCAAAACTAGTGCCTCCTGTGGTAAGCCTTGCAGCTACGTATAACCCTGCTCACCACTGTATTTTCTTCTGTTTCTTTGGTTGTACTGTAAATGTTAATGCAATCAAAACATTTTTAAGTACTTTTATGGGTGAAATACACCTGGCTTAGCCCACTACTGTACATAATTGGCAAGCTTTCATATTTTCTTTTACAATGTACCAACTCTTCAATTAATTAAAATCCTCCTCTATGTCTGAGGTAGATCAAGTTCATATGAGAGTACTGTACTGTAATGGTAAAAAGTCCTTTTTTATCACATACAGTAATACACCTGTGTATTGATATTTCATGCTTGGCACCATGCTGTTTGAACATCTGTTCAAGGCTAATGGGATGAAAACCATACTGTATGCTCTCACTCATACTGAATGGATTTTGGTCTGAACTGTGTTTTCTAGGTTTTCAATACTTCTTACATCAAATGCCCTTTCCCTCCTCCTCCCCCAATAAAATGACCATTTTATGGGATAATGTCTTATTTGCGATTAACCAGGTATATTGAATACACATGAGTGTAGCACACAAATCTTGTGATGTAGAGAGAGACAGTCCATACTGTTTATGGCTGATTTTATCCTGTTTTTTTAGTCCACAAATTATACGGCATACATGCTTATGAAATTTTAAAGTAAATACATTAGTTAAATACATATCTACAGTAAGTTCTTTAGTCCTTGTCTTTAAATTCTGGGCCAATTCCGAGTCCAGTTAAATCCCACTCCAATTTTAAAGTTGAGACAAAATATGGTGTAGTACTGTAAAATCCAGCATACAGTAAATGTAACTGCAAATGAATGATATCAGCAGAAGACTCCTTTTCAGACCAAAGAGTGCTGCAGTGTTGACCATAAACACATTGTTCACAGAATGAGTAAAGTTACGGTATGTACCACTTGGTAAGATTAAAGGCCACACATCCTCTCACCCCAGATACTTCCAATTCTTCCGTTCCTCCCACAACTGTCTAGAACTAACTGTCATCCAGACATAATCTAAGTTTCTTAATTAATCGACTGGCTTTAAATTGACCCAATATTCTATACCCATAGCTGGAGAAACAAACATTTCCCTCATTCTACTTCATGTCAAACAGAATGAAAGGATTTGTTCTAAATGATAAATGTGAAATTTTAGGCAATTATTCATCACCCAAGACACTTCCAATTCTTCAAACCTAAAAACTTTTAGCCCCCCCCCCCCTTCCCCTCACAACTGTCTTAAACTTACTCTTAAATCCAAACATGATCCTAGTTTATTGCTTCAAGGCATACCCTGGTGAGCATACAAGGCCCGAATGTGTAATCAGTTCTCTCCATAGTCCATACTGTACATGGTGTGTGATATGAGCTAGGATTTTTTGAATTTGATGTCAATCAAAGAGCCTTACCAATTGGAAATTTCTTTAGACTACCTGTAAAATTGGGTTATGACTGACTGCCTTTAAGCAAATCTGGATCGTAAGCACTATCATGCAAAGATCTGTTTTTAATTGAGCACCACTGAGGAATTATGGGAACATTTTTCAAGGCCAAATTGTGCACCATGCTGATCCATTTAAGTTATACCAAACACATACTGTACAGTACCATGGTGACAACATACTTTTTAATTGGAATTGATGCCCTTTGAAACCCATAAATATGCCTTAAAAGGTACATGACACTACCTCAATGCCACTATGGGTTTAGAGACCTGCATTTCATACTAAAATATCTTAAACATCTATTCATGTTAAAAGTATGGCATGTTCTGACTCATAACACATGGAATGTGACTGCAAATTGTGATAATAGCACTCTACACCCAATTAAATGTCAAATAATTTCCTTCCTCTCTGCATAGCTTCCAACATTTCACTATTAAAGGGGCTTTTTGAGCTGGTTCATGAATTTTGTAACATCATCACACTTCTTGAGTTTCACTCAAAGTAAAAGTGTTGATGGCAAATATTAAAAGTAAGTGATTCTGCACAAGTGATACACAACTGAGTTGGTAATGACAGGGTAATTATACAATTTATTACAAATTCCTGAGCAGACACTTTGTAAAATTAGGTGTCAATCATCTAAGGGCAGAGTCGTTTATCTAACTGGCAGTTATTGCCAAGTGACTTTGTATTTTCTGTGCCTAACTGCCCAATTTTTGGTTTGATAAATGACTCTCTCGTTACCCCAGTGGCCAAAGACAAAGAATGAAGCTAAAGCCCTGTTCACACTATGTGACGCGACTTATTGCAACAAGACTGTCTTGTCGTGGAGAGCGACTGACGACGACCTAGTTTTAAGAGCATAGCGTTCACATTTTGCAACAAGCTGAAGGTCCATGAAGTGATTCACACAAAATTCTAACATTTAACACCCACTTTATTTATTACTTTGAAGGGACAAGAATGTGTTCTGTCCATTTCCATTAACTGATCTTTGCGAATTTCATTCCAGAAGTCTGTTACTAATGTCAGTTGCACGTTTCAGTCTCATGCGACTGAACATGTTTGGTCGCATGAAACTTGGTTGCGCGTCTGCTTGCAACTAGCTGCAACGCATTCCACACTTTGCAACACATCTGAACAATCCCGTTGCAATCAGTTGCGTTCCATTGAGTCCCATAGTATGGAAGGGGCTTAACTAATTTGACTGACAGGCTTTCAACTTTTCTTACAAACAGCTGCTGTGGTCTAGGTTTGCCTGTACTGAAAAAACATGCAGGCCTACAATTTAGATGGGTCCATAAAGGACTGCACTGTACATGGCAGAACACACACTTAGCCTTTTAATACACTGACATTACAACCTAGCCAAAATAATGCATGAAAAGTGCAATTTTTACATTTTAAGTATTGCTACTTACAGTTGATATGAATATCAATCAACAGTAATACATCAAAAATAAACATCAGAAATGTTCTTTTAAATTCAAGTTATAATGTCATGAAGGCAAATTCATTCACATGTTTATATTTGCAACTTAAAGGCAATAGTCGCAAAAACATACTGCACTGTACCTGCCAATGAACAGAACTCCCTAGTTTAATAATAATAATAATAATACATTGAACTTATATAGCGCCAAATCAGAACAAAAAAGTAGCTGCTCTAGGCGCTTGACAAAAATGAAATCGAACAACAAAAGTTTGGGGATCTCAGGCCTTGATTTTCAGAAAAATTTTTGGTTGTCCTTCGGGTAACCATTTTATTAGTTTGAGTTGTCCGCAAGGAAATTTGGTTGTCCGAACATTTTTTGCACAATGACACAACAGCAATTGTCTACATGTATTAAAGTAGGGCCTGCTGCCTTACTGCTCTTGACTCTTGATGAATAAAAACATGTGCATGAGAGACAAAACCACTTGAAGTCTGAAATGTTGTGTGATGAAAAAGTTTGAAGAATTTATCAGTCAGGATTATACTTCTTCAATCAGATAAAATCAAGTTGCTTTTTAATTCATTCTGAGAGAAAAATAGTTGTCCATCGGACAACCAACTTTTGACTTTTGGTTGTCTGCATGGAATTTTAGTTTTCTGGGACAATCGGACAACCACGCAAAACAAACCCTGGATCTACAAGCCCCTATACTAACCTCCCTCCTATTACACCTGTAATCTCACCCACCTGCAACTAGACCCTTGTAAATAAATAGCACGGAGGAGATGGAGGCCACCCTCACTCTGAGGTGATCTCTACTGTCCTACTTCTTAGGTAGTATTACAAGTGTAATAGGAAATAGGTAAAGGGGTATTAGACATCGATTTATTGTATGTCTCACATGAGGTCAGGAATACCACAGCTATGCCAAACAGTCACAAAGCATTTGCAGTGACTTTGTTCTAACTTCTGACTTATGCCATGAAAAACTAGGAAAAAACATAGATGTCATCCTGCCTCTCGTGCAGTAGGAAGGATTCTCGACACCCCGAAATCCCAAATTAGTGCTACATTAGTGACGATACCTCTCATAGTAACACCTTACTTTCATTTGGCCATCAACTTGCTCAAAATAATCGCAAAATTTTGAATGTGTTTAAAACTGTTGGCGATGCTCTCAACATCTCTTTTTACACTTGTTTGAAAATTCAAGCGACAGTTTTGCTACAGTAACAATTATTTGGTGAATTTGGACCACTCAAACCCTACACAAGTGAAATTTACCTTTGAGAGGTACTAGCTGAACGGTCCAGACTGTTGACCAATTGGGTTGCTTGAAATGTAGTAGAACCATCAACAGGCACTGTAAACCCAAAAATGGCTTCAACCATTGTGCATTTGTGTCTATACCCCCCCTCATCCTCATACTTTACCATCTCCCTGCCTCCCCCCATACTTAACCATATCACATTCTTTTGAAGTACAGATAAAGTCCAAGTACATACCAACTGCACTGATCCTTCAGTTCTTAATATCACATGATTAAGATATAAAGCTACATTTAGAAATAAGATTTACTCATGCTAACTGCTGGCTTGTGTGACATCACAGGTAAAGTGTTGATTTCATCTTGATGGGGTAAAACATTGGAAAGTTGCATTCAAAAGTCTCAATGTACCACAGTCATGACATACATGAGACTTTATTAAATGATAAATACCTGTTGAGTTTATATTCAGAATTTACTGCAAATTTTATTGGTACAAAATGAAGGCGAGAAACATGGGCTGATTTCATGACATTCAGTTCAATTCTAAACTGCAGTCAGTGCATTATTATTACATACAGTACAGTATTACATTATACAAATTGTGACCAGTGCTGATAGAGTATGTATGTGATACCAACTTTTATTACAAGGGAAGGTCAATCCGTATCACACCTCCCTATTATAAAATAACAAAAGGCACAAGTCAAGCATAACTGACCAATACACCTTTGTACAGGACAGTGGGTGTTATTCACAAAGCAAAGTATCTACACCAGGAAACGTAGCACAACCTTGATGCTAAAATATTTGCATGGTAACCTTTAAAATTATGTTCACAGTTTGGATACAAACTCCCTGTGGAACAGAAAAGTCACCACAAACCAACTTCCAATCCTCTGAACAGCCTGGGAGTAGGATACCAATTTTATCTGGAAACTTACAAAATTTGAAGAGAAAAGTGACATAATTTTTTGAAGCCATTAGACATTTAAAACCTTGTGATGTGTATAATTATTCTTTTTATTAAATTTGTGCATGATTTGAATCTTGATTTTTAACCAAACCTACTTTTTTTTTCCTCATTTTATCTGCCTCATGCAGGGAATTACATCGATGGAATACTGTATACACAGTCTGCTTTACTGCAAATGTATACGAGCTGTACACCTGATATGCCTTTGAAAATTTGAATAGATAAGAAATGAGAAAGCCCAGTCCTGGCAATGTCATAGCAAGTCAGGGAATGGGATGGGAGGGAGGCAGGGAGCAAACTTGGTACAGACTGAAAGTGCACCCATACTGTATGTTCAAGGGCTGATTAAGTATTTTCATCCTCTTGAAGCATGCATTTTGTTTTTATCCTGCAGTTTACCTTTTTATTTTAAAGTTTTCCTAAAAAAAAAAAGAAGAAAAATAAAACACATACAACATAGAGGTTCACACATTATTGGCTTAATTCCCAACTAAATCACGCTGACCAGTAATTGAACTCCTGCTTCCTACTGGTCAAGCATCAGTAGAGTAGCCATGAGTCATTTGATCAAAGCATGTTTGCAGTGGACATCAATATTAAGATGGGATTGTAATTAGTAAGCCAGTGAGTAATTACAACACTTGGAGGTGATAGTTCACCCATGCACACACTTACATTGTGTCAGTCACAGGACTGCAACTCATTACTTTGATAAAGGTTAAACGTACTATCTGTGAATGATGGGGTGTTTGTCATACAGCTATAAATACCATTACTTGGCATGTGTTTATTGCATGGTACATGATGCTGGAAAATTTAATGAGATTAGGACATGTTGAGAGAGCTGATACTTATGAAAGATAGATCCAGAAAAATATCGAGGGTATGATCTTTATAATCATTGTCATACTGTACATGTTTCACAATGTTACCAAGTCTCTATTGAAGTAGGAATGGATTATTGCATGTGGAATTACTGTACAGTAGATTTGACAATACATGGACAAAAATGTGTTAGTGTCAGATAAAATGGTAAAATTTAAATCTGGTCCGAAAACAGTTCACGTTCTTGTTTGGTTTCAAATATAGCTCAAATACAGTGCAAAACCTTCCTTATAATCCCCTCTTAGGACGGGCAGGAATACCATATGCACACTACAACTTCAATAAGCAAACCTCCTACCACTAAATTGGAAGTCAAATTTAGAAGGTTTAATGACATTGACCTTGATAAATTTCGCCAAGATATTCTTAATTCAAAATTATACACTGCTCCTTGCTCTGAGGTGAACTTACTGGTCCGACAATATGAAGCTGTCTTGAGTGAGCTTATTAATATTCATGCTCCTCTCTCTTGTCGTAAAGTTACTGCCCGTCCTCATGCACCTTGGTATAATGACAATCTTAGGAAAGAAAAACAGAAACTTCGCCGTGCTGAACGCCTGTGGTTGAAAAGTAAACTTGAAGTCCACAAACAGATCTTTCATGACCAAGCATACTTATATAAGAACATGATTCTTGATTCTAAGCGTAACCATTATCAACATTACTTTGAAGAGTGTAACTCTCGTCAACTTTTTCAAAAGGTCAACAGTCTAAGTGCTCCTGATTCTAAACATGTTCTTCCTCATGGTTTTAGTTCTCAGCCATCCCTTGCCAATAATTTTAGTAACTTCTTTGCCAATAAAGTGAAATGTATTAAGGAGGATCTTCATAATATGCCAGCTAACAATGATCCACATATTCCTTGTGAGCCTTGTACTAGTTCTTTTAGAGGATTTTCTCTGATTAGTGTGGAAAAAGTCTCTAGTATTATTCAGAACTCTCCAACAACTTCTTGTTCTATGGATCCTATACCTACTTGGCTTCTCAAGAAATGCATCAAAGAACTGGCTCCGATCATAACAAAGATTATTAATGGTTCACTACAGACTGGTATTTTTCCAGAGTCGCTAAAAGTTGCGCACATTACTCCTCTTATTAAAAATGCAAAGCTTGACTGTGAGAATCTCAAAAACTATCGTCCAGTAGCTAATCTCAAATTTCTTGCTAAGTCAATTGAACGTGCTGCTGTATTACAGATCCAAGATTACCTCTCACATAATAACCTTCACAGCAAGTATCAGTCTGCTTACAGAAGCCACCATTCTACAGAATCTGCCCTTCTAAGGGTTTACAATGACTTGCTGCTTTCAGCTGATAAAGGAAAGGAATCTGTTCTTGTATTATTGGACTATTCTGCTGCTTTTGATACCATTGATCATACTATCCTTTTACAACGCCTTTCTAATAGATTTGGATTTTGTGAAACTGCACTCCGCTGGTTTACATCATACTTTACCAACCGATTGCAACATATTAATATCAATGGTCACTTATCTGAGGCTCATGTACCTGAAGAGGGAGTCCCTCAAGGATCTGTTATTGGCCCTCTTGCTTTCACTTTGTACACATCTCCTATTGAAAACATAATAGAATCATACGGTCTGTCCAAAATGATTTATGCAGATGACACTCAAGTGTATGCTATAGTTGATAATAGAAACTGCCATTCAGTATTACCGCAACTGGAAACTTGTGTTAAAGACATCCTTTCGTGGTCAACCACCAACAGTTTAAAACTCAATCCTGAGAAAACTGAAGTACTACACCTTGTTTCTCGCTTCCGTGATACTATACCACTCACCAGTATTTCCATTGGAGACTCTTTTAATCACGCCTGCCCAGAGTGCAAAAAATCTGGGTGTTATTTTCCAGAATGATCTTAGCTTATCTCAGCATATTAATAATGTGTGTCGCTCTGCCTCCTTTGCTTTGCACAAAATTGGTCAATTACGACATTATTTGGATGCCCAAACTACTGAAAAGCTTATTCATGCATTCGTTACCTGCCGTCTGGATTATGGAAATAGTCTTTTCTATGGTTTACCTAAACACCAAATTTCAAAACTCCAGCGAATTCAAAACTCAGCAGCTCGACTTGTTGCATTAACAAAATCATGTGACCACATCACCCCTGTTCTTCTTGATCTTCACTGGCTTCCTGTGCAGCATCGTATCAACTACAAAATCCTTCTTCTTACATACAAATGCATCCATGGTTTTGCTCCATTATATCTAAAGGATCTTATATCTAATTACAAGCCTTTACGTGAACTATGTTCCAGCTCTCAATCTCTTTTAAATGTGCCATCATCTGTTACCCATTCTTATGGTGATCGTGCTTTTTCAACAGTATCTGCGAAACTGTGGAATGACCTTCCATCTTTTGTCAAGAACTCTTCCACTGTTGGACAATTTAAAACTAACTTGAAAACTCATTTGTTTACTGTGTCTTATTGACCGCATGTTGTATAGTTTTAGCGCTTTGAGACTTCTTGTGTAAGGCGCTATATAAGAACTGTTATATTATTATTATTATTATTATTATTATTATTATTATTACAACTCCCAGTCAGTCAGTCCACAGGGGTCAAATAATGGATAATCATTATGCCATACAACAACTATTCATGAAGTTGTGGACTGGTTATATTACAGTAGTTTTACAGTACATCTTACATATTGTATAAATCTGCTGTAACACAGCTCTTATGCTAAACACAAAAATATTGAACCAAACCGTACAGCAGCTGCTGCAGCTGCAGTAAAGGAAACCAAAATATCAAAGGTCAAGGGGCATTCCCCCAAACTTATTTTGAAGAAACAGCTAAAAAGCTAAAAAAGCTAAATATCACAATTTTCTCCTTATTTCTCTTCAAAATATCTTGTATCTCATTTTATAAGTTCAATATTGCATCATCAAGGTAAACCAAGCAGATATTTTTTGTAAATTTCACACCTGATGAGAAAAATTGTCATCACATGACTCTCAACAGCCAATCACAAAATAGCACAGTCTACTATACTTCTTTAAGTTGGGGTGACTGCTCTTGCTTTTTAAGCTTCAGAGCTAATTGTAAAACACAACTAGTAATGACTGGCAGCTTGAACAGCAGAACTATCAGCATAAGATGACAGCAGAACTGTTTAAAATAAAGTGGTTTACATGCAAAACTGCATGTAACAACAGTGATATTTGCTTTGTGCATGCAGAATGGTACATACAAACCCATGCCAAACTTTGTGCTATTTAGCCCCTTTTTTAGCTTTTAATTTTTAATTCCACCTCTGGATAACAGTATTATGAAAATGGGAAAGAGTGGGTGGGCTTAATGTATTCAGATGCTTAATTATACAAGAGTTAATTTTTACTGCCATACATAACCAGGAGTAAGTACTAAGTACTTCCGTGTATGCATACAAACAACAAGCACACAACGACATACTGCTACAGTGAGAGTGAGTTAGTGAGATGAGATTAAATGAAAAGACAACACGAATGTGATGAATATAGTGTTAGTCAACTTGATAAAAGGTTATGGTGTAAGTGCAAGTTTGGTTTCCCTTTCCTCCCCTCTTACGACATGCGGGAAATACCATGGGCATATTCTGAAACCCCAGCCTACAGCCCTGGGGGACACACTGCCACAGGTACATCACTCTACCTGTATGCTAATATTGTACGGCTGGCTTGAATGCATTCAGTCCCAAATTCAAATTCATAACATAGTCACACACCAAGTGTGCAAAGCACTCTACACTCAG
Organism: Holothuria scabra; assembly: GCA_037179385.1. Lineage (NCBI taxonomy): Eukaryota > Metazoa > Echinodermata > Holothuroidea > Aspidochirotida > Holothuriidae > Holothuria > Holothuria scabra. The sequence goes on from CM074190.1 coordinate 19,484,325, forward strand.
ATAGAATGCTGGGTCTGTTTCAGAAAGCACATTGTCACAGAAGTAGTTTTTCTACCTTGTAACTTGAAAGGGAAGTCTAAGGTAGGGCCTTAAAAATTGGAACCTCAAACATAATAAAGTAAGCAGTGATCACCATTTTACCAAAATTTTTTTACACTATTTTTTATTCAAACTTAGGTCATGGGGGTTTTAATGTCCAACCCCCCTCCCCCAGTACAGAAATTGGTTACAAAGATCTTCACTTTCTCTGTTTAGTTCCTCCTCTGTTTAGTTCTTCTTGGTACTGTGTTGCAATAATCCACAGAAAGTTTACCAAAAACTTGGCATGAACAACTTTATATTGATGACTTATCAGAATTGGAATCAATTTTATACAGTGTGCATATGCAGTACACCATACACATACCTCAGAAGCTTTAAAAATGTAAAACAATGAAAAAAAGAATTAAGGATTAGAAATGTCATTCTTTAATACTTATTTTCAAGTTGCAATCCTAAAAAAGTGTACAATACTGTCTACATGCACATTTACGCGTTGAACATATCTTTACTGTTACGTAGACAAGAAGCTTAAACTTTTCAAGCACTCGGCTGTCAAAATTACCTATAGATTCACACACAGCGCTGTGCTACATGCAGCACTTAATGGTCACTGCTGTCAACACCATAGGAAAGTCTTCACTTTGTAATTCGGTTAATTTGATATCAAATGCAAATGAGGGTCACGGATACTCCAAGCTATTATTGTACAGCCAGGGTATTCGGAGCTGAGACATTTAAATCTAGATTCATCTGCAATCCAATTTAGATAGAAACTATTCAGAGACATATGGTTTGCCCATACACAAGTTATACTTATAAATGTGACTCAAGAATATGGAGAGTGCTCTCTAAATAGGCATTACTGTAAATAATTAGTAAAATAACCTTGTAGATGTTTTACAGAAACACTGATTTCATATTCTTGAAGTGTTTTTCTTGCCATAGATTCCATAACAGTTGTAGAGATGATAATGTTATGGCCATGTGTCTAGTAGATAGTACTGCAAAATGAACAGCATTGTCTATGGGTATTTTTCAAATATGCAATTGTTTACACAATACTGTACAGTATATGTTGCTAGTATTTCACACAAACAGTGTACTGCAGTACATATACATCAAAGCACACCTACAAGTCTGGCAACAGAAGAATGTATTTTATTTATGTAAGCTTACAAAATGCTGCAAAGGTGTTTCCTTCTTAAATAAGAAACTAAAATACTCATGTGTTTTTATTTTTATGGATGCATGCAAGGATTTAAAAATTTACCACAAGTATTAAAAAATGTAGACATTTTTTATTATTGTCATTATACAAGAGTTAAACTGCTCCATTACAGTATGTCATACCAATTTTTGTTACTGAAAGGTAACTAACCTAGAAAGATTAAATTCACTGTTGGAAAAAATCATCAAAAGTTTAAAAAATTTCTACACCTTGCATAGAACTGCCAAGGATTGGGATTACAAAATAATGTGCAGTACAGTACCTCTGAGCACCAATGGTATTGAACATCACCCTGCATTCGAACTCAAAATGCACCAGTCTGAGCCAAACTGCAATATGGCTGCAGCTTATACACTGACAACTAATCAATAAAGTGTACCTCAAGTCAAAAAACTCAAAAATATACATTAAGTAGCATGAAAAGTGAATTCTAACAGTCCAACTCCCATCTTCCTAGGGCATTCTTGAGCTGAGATATAAAATGTTGAAGTTTATTCATTTAAAACAAATTGGTCCATTGCGCAACAATTCGTGACTTTCTTGTTGGACAACTGACATAATCTGCTTTGTTTCCCTTTAAAATTAAAAACATTTTTATGACATTGAACACTTCCTGTTTGCCTGGATAGCAAGTTGCATGGAGAGCGCTTAATTAGTTACATCACCCCATAAGAGTAAGATTGTTATCACACCTTGATACAATGTGTTGTAATTTTCCAAAACACAAAGAAATAAAAAGATTATAATTTGAGCAGTACAGCGATGACATCACAAATTATTGTACAATGTACCATTTAAAGTTGAGTGAATTAAATTCAACATTTTATATCTCAGCTCAGGAATGTGCTGTGAAGATGGGAGTTGGACTGTTGGAATTCATTTTTCATGCACTTCAATAAATATTTTTGAATTTTTTGACGTGAGGTAAACTTTAAGGTCAAGATGAGAAGAGTTCGCACAGCATCTGCATTTCTTTCTTATTAACCAATAGATACAGATTCACATTGAATGAAATTTGTTTAGCAACTGATTATTGCAGTCAGCCGGTAAAATAAATGGACCTCCTTTTATAGTACTTTGTCCATGTTTTCTTTGCTCTAAACATCAAAAAGTTACAGGGTATGTGTTGTGTCATGCTCTGCCCTTGGCAACATAATGGAATAGTCCTTCATGTTTATTAATTCATGCAAATGATTCACCTATGTTTAGCTTTGAGAACTTCCTGGAACAGGAAGTCAAGGGAGAGAGGTGATTGGCCGATGTGGTCACACGTTTGTGTTTCGATGTATTATTGGTCTATAGTTGTTGAGGAGACTACCTCATGTGGATTGTAGAATCAATCAGGCCCTAGACTTTGTAGCCAGCAGACTCTGTGTGTATTAAATCCTGCACTTAAATACTGGAGAGAAGAATGTAACAAATCATTTGGAAATTGGAATGGTTTGACTTTGTCTTTTCTTGAGTACCTTCATGCTACCGGAACAAGAAAGACACGACAGTATGTAACCATTTTCATTTCACAATAATTTGCAATTTTTCCCACAATCTCTTTATGGCGGTGCAACCACGAATTCTGTGGGACCTTTTAATGTGTGTAATTGCAACAAAGCAAGTTAAGGTGGGCCAAACACAATATGGACCTATTTTTATGAACTCTCTAGCACACTGCATATTAATATTAAACACACTGTATGTAGTATGTACACAGGGAACAAGCCATTTTAAATTTAACACAGTATAAGAAAAAAAGTAATTATTTATCTTTCATGGTAAATATGAATGTTAGTTACTAGATGGTTCACTTAACTTCAAATCATAAAATCTCTAAAATCACTTCCCAAATCCTTGTGGTTCCAATTATCACATCAAATATTTAAAATTTGGTATAATAAAAGCACATGTTCCCTCGTCTTTGCATAAATGCAGATACATGTCTTAATGGACACTATAGGCCTAAAACTGTAACAAATGAAAATTTTTGAGGAGTTCCTTCACTGTTTTCCTGTTTTCTTTTTCTCTCTTATGACTGAACTATGTAAAGTACTTTGCAGATTATTACATGGGGGTTTTGTATGCTTCCAAACAGACACAAATTATGGGACAAAGGCCTCAACAAACATCAGAGCTGAAAACATAAAGACAAACATTAATTTATGCTATTTGACTTACAAAATATACATTCCAAAACCCCACTTTCACAGGCCAGGGCCACAAAAATTAACACCCCCAAGACAGGAATCCTCTTAACACCACAGGGATCCGCCTCCATAATTACTACAGGATTTGCTTTAAAACAAATTTTTTTGTTAGTAAAATTTGAGTGAAGCTGTCAAGTTCTTTTCTCTACGCAGTTTGATATAACTGGAGAAGCAGCAGTTTAAAATTTACTGAAGAATAAAAGATTCTCCAGATTATCAATCATAGAAGAAAGATTGATAGTAGAATGATTACCTGGATATTCAATTGACGTCAACCATGCTACACCAAAACAAGACCAATGGGACTGATACTTCTGTCTTGTGGGCTCTTCCAGACATAAACATGGAAACCAGTACTTTACAGCTCAAAATTCACATTGACTGATATTTCTGAAATTTTCTCTTTGTTGTCAGTAGATTCAACAAGAAAATGTTACTGAAGAAAACACTCTTTCTATCTATACAAAAATACATGATAACTGTAAAAAATGAACAACATCGCCTGGTGACAGTATGTGATTTATGCCTTAGGGGACATACTTGTCATTTGCACAAATTTTCTTCCAATTTAAATTGCATCCGGAGAAATTTATCAACAAGTGTATGAGAAAAAAGACCCACAATCAGTTTTCTGCCTTATCCTAAGGTCTCTGAACCATGACTGGAATACTGATTTGTTTGGTGGAGGTGGAGACTTGCATCAAGAAATGAATGAAAAACTTGGCCCCAGGGCAGATTTTGGATTAGCTCTCTTCTGGGGGTGAAAAGAAAAAACATGAATAAAGAGCTGGAATTGAATTTTATCAAGTACATCCACAGAGAAAAGCAAAGAAAAAACAGTGATGGAAATAGTTAAAGACTTGAAAACAGAATATAGACACCAAGTGAGATGCTGTAATATACAGTAACGTTATCAGAAGTGCACGGTGCAGAAAGTGTACGTAGAAACTCACTACTAGAGTAATTCAAAAGATCACTGTTTTCTGCAAATACACACATGCAGTAAATCCTTAAAGGACCAAAGCACACACTAGCTCCAAACTTATTTTTATACAAAAGCTAGATCCTGTACATTTCTTTTTCTTGCTTTGAAGTATCTATCATAACATTTTTGGACCTGAACATTGCATGTTTGAGGTTACAATCTAACAAGTTAATCACCTAAATTTCACAATTTAAGGCGAAGTATATCATCACATGACTCTCAAGAGCCAATCATGAAATGGTACACTAATCCATATTAAAGTGACTGCATTTCCTCTCAAATCATTACCATGATGAAACTTTCCTTCTTACTTTTTGAAACATTTTAAATCTCTGCCTGACTATATTTTAAACCTCAGGGAGGATAGGAAGCACTCAACATACTGTACCTGTATGCACTTGATATGGTCAGGTTTCACATCCAATTACTTTATTGACAATAAAAGATATTATACACAAAAAGTTGCAAAACATTTGGGGTTAGTTAACAGGTCAGACAAGTATGTGTTCAATGCTTTTAACACAATGAAAGCATTGATCACTTGAGGACACAGATCATGCAACAAACTCAGATATCACTTACACCCCACACTGGCTTTGACCTACTGGGGTGTCTATGTTGCATTTTCAAGAAGCAACTTCACAGCATGAAGAGTTTAATTTCCTTTCTCTAACATGGGAATTTCCTAGAACACACCTGAGGCTGTTTACCTGTATGATGCATCCCCTGATATGTGTATTTGCTGATGTTGCAGCTGAGAATACACCTGCATGAAGATGATAAGTAGTTCCTTTGGGACTAAATTAACCACATACAGTATCCCCTGAATTGAGCATTTTAGCAGGTATCTTTGAATAGGGTCAACTGTAAAGTGCAGCTGGAAGTCACCAAAAACCAACCAAGATAAGGGAATAGTTGTTCAGATCTATAGCTAATGCAAATAATTTTCCAGTTCACTCATGGGAAAAGTTAGGGAATACTTTAAATACAGAGGACTATTTCAGCCCACTTGATTTGCAGTTTGGGCTACATAACTGGTCTAAAAAATTCTTAAAGAACTAACCAGTCTGCCTACAGTATGCATGGGATTCTGCTTGTCCAGTGTCCCATCTAGTGGAGATCACACCATCCTTTCAGCTCATGACAATGAATATTGCAGCTGGAGCAGTTGGAGTACAGTCACAACTTAAATATTTCAAAGATCTGGTTGGTTACTTCAAATGGATGTATTTAAAAACTGATTACCTTAGACAGATTTAAGAAATTAAAGGGCAAGAGCAGTCATCCCAAACTGAAGTACAGTAGTGTAGTAGTCTGTCCAGTTTCACAATTGGCTGTTGGGAGTCATGTGACAATGGTTTTTTCTCTTCAAATGTGAAATTTACTGGAAATAACTACTTGTTTTACCTCCAATATGCAAAAGTAAAGTCATAAATGTAATGACACTATGACATATACTCTGAAGTGAAATAATCTTAATGAATATACAGTAAGTTTTGGGGGACTGCTCTTTCCCTTTTAGCGACCTATGAGTAAGTGGTTGACCATCACATTCCTGATCATATTTGGGACTCTTCCAGTTCCATCTTTAAAGCACCCTCGAAAAGTTGGATTCTGACTTCCTTGTGTTTTACCTTTTTTGGATTTAGATTCTTTCAATTTTTCTGTAATAAGTACTTTTCTTCTCACATTTTATATCATATTTTGATATAAAATGTCATAAGATGCCATCACTACTGTGCAACCACAAGCACTCTACTTGACTTTTCTGAGAACATGTTTCACCTGGTTAAATGATCAAATACAGAGAAGCTACACTATACTGTAGTTATTGGGTAGTAGAGCTCTACGACATGGTGCAAATATATAGATAATTACTACACAAAGTATGGATAATTCGCATTATTGATGTGATGGCTTTGCGCCAGGCATACTGAAGGCATGGGTCAGGAAATGGGCTACTATTAACTATTTATAATCAACTACTTTTCACATTATACACATTCCAACAAAGAGAAAGGACAGGTTGCTAGAAATGAACAATAAGGATTTGATCAATTGCCCAGGGCAAGGAAAACTTATCAGGGAAAGTGAATTCTTACTGCCAATTGCTTCAATTGCCCCACTGTTCAGTTGTTGTCACACCTTGTTTTCTAGGATGTGCTATATTTCACACAAAAATTCCAGCTTGGGAATTTCATCGAGGTTCCCTCTCTATCAATGTTAAAAGAATTGTTGTTAATGTTGTGAGCCACACTACAAACTGACTATCAGTGCAGTTTGTACTGCAACATACATGAATTCAAATTACACTGATTACTCCAACTACGAAAACTTAAAAAAGGAGCATAGTTACCAAGATACAGTAAATATTTAAGCAAAGATTTACTAAGATTGGTGCTATGTACAATAGGGAGAGTAAGTGTTTTAGTTTAAAGAGGTTGCAGTCTTGCTGAAGACCATGGGCATCCAGTATAGTAGATGACAGAGGGAACCATGTACAGTATGTCATTCTCCGTGTGGAAAGTTAATGTTTGTTTCAGTATTTACTTGTTTAAAATATTTGGCTACAAAATGTAAATGAACAAAAATTTAAAAAGAGGGAAACAGCACAGTAGTTTAGAGATTTAGAATTTTCACAAAATGAGTTACAGTACATTTATATACCACAAATCATAGGTCAAAGATTTCCAGGACCCTTGACGGTACAGTTGACTAGTTATTTTGACTTAGTTTATTTTTACCTCCAAAGTCAAAAAAGTTGTGTCTCAAAATTACAATAGTCCTGATCAAGGTCACGAATCACCTGTTGAGACCTCAAGTGAGACCTCAAGTGATGATCAAAAACTGTATGTGTCTAATGTAACATGTTACTGTACATACAAACAAGTTCAAGTAACCTTTTTTGAAATTCTAATTTTGCAAATGCCCCATGGTCCACTGTGCAGTTGATGCACTATAAAAATATGAAGATCTACTACTTGTATCTTTTGTGTTGATTTGACCTAAATTTTTCTTCTAAAAGGCAAATTCTGGTGGCATCTCACTTGGGTCTCATAAGAAAAACAAAAATATTCCAGTCCAGATCCTCCAAATCATGTCACAATACCCTTTCCCTAATTCAAGATATAGTATCTCACTGTAGGGATTGGTTATTTCTATAAAAAAAAAAATACCTTCACTTTCCAAAAAAGCCACAGAAATTTACATTAAGTGGGCACTCTCCTGCAGATTCCCTTTCCTTTTTTTTATAACTGAATCATGAATGTCATATTCATCTTGAAATAATAAACAGTTGCAACATTTGAATATTTTTTTTTCTGTACCCTTCAACTGTCTGTATATACTGTATCTACAGCATTAGCCTACACCATATGAAGGGTTTTGCATAATATTCTCTTTGGTCCATTGATATAAAAAAAACAGGGCTTAATCAAATTGCTCAAAAGTTTAAAGCGCTTTACAAAAACAACACACAAATTACACTGGTTAAAGTACACTAAAACTATAAATTTGATTGAATGCAAATTAAACAGTCAATGAAAATGGGGCTTTTGAAAGTTATTACTGAAAAAAGAATCAATAGGCCTACTGCATCTGCATTTGAAAATTTCCAGGTCAATTCAACATTTTATACACACTGGTACAGTAGGTGAAATGGGGACACCAATTCTTGGTGTCCCTGTTACACAAGGCAATAAAAATGGAGTAAAACATCTTGTAAATACCATACCATACATATCCATAAAGTAATAGAAAGTAAGATACCAAATGGAAAGTCCAACAATCTGTGGCTGTCAAACAGGAGACATTTCAATAACAATACCATTTCCTAGCTAAAAGCAATCAATGCTTTATAAATTACTGTAGATGCAATTAAAGACCATTTGAAATCTGCAAGTTGCAAGTTTTGAGAATTTTCTTCAAGCCCCCGCCATGTTGTTGTTACTGTACATAGGTACCTAAACCACACTTAACTTAAGTCAAAAAAATAAAAAAAAATACACTGTATATTAAACAGTATGAACCATGAATTCATAGGACATTCTTGAGCTGAGATATAAAATCTTGAAGTTTAAATTCATTCAAATTAAAATAGCACATTGGACAATTATTTGTGATGTCATTTGGCACTGCACTACTCAAATTGCAAAATTTTTGTTTTTCTATTTTTCTGAAAATTATTACACCTTGTGCCAAGCTATAATAACACTCTTATGAGGGTAGGTGATGTAATTTATTTAGCCCTCTTTGTGCAACATGCTATGCAAGCAAACAGGAAGTGTTCAAGGTCATAAAAACTTTTTTAATTTTAAAGAGAAAGAAAGCAGGTAATGTGAGTTGTACTGTACAACAAGAAAGTTACAAATTATTGGACTAGATGGACTATTTTGTTTTAAGTGCATAAATTTCAAAATTTTATTTCTGGGCTCAAGAATGTCCTGTATAGATAGGAGTTGGACTGTTAGAATTCTTGTTTTATGCTGTTTAACATATTTTTTTTTTTTTTTTTTTACTTGAGGTACACTTCAAATCAACCACTGAGGATACAGTATTCATGAAATCTTCAAAGAGGAGCCTAAACCCTGCTTTGGTGTCATGTTATGTTGGTCAATTTCCTGGCAAGTACTCTATGAGCATCCTAATTTGAACAGAAAATTGTATAGCCTATAAATTCTTAATTTTAATGTTGATGTTGATGAACATTAATACTTTATCACAAACACAAATTTCAAGCAATAAATATGATTTTTAAATTTTGACCTCATGTCCCACAAGTGGTTCCCTAAATTTCTAGTAAGGAATGACCCATGGATATCTCAAGATCAAACTGCATTTTCACGGCATCCTTTGATCACTGGACAACTAATTCAGAGAACTTCTGTATAAAAATCAGCATACATTTTTAGGAAAATTTTAGGAATGGCAAATTACAATTTATGCTAACAATGAAATAAAAGACACTGTAAAGAATTCACCAACTCCCAAAGTGCAAATGATTACTCACTGTATAAAAGGGCCAAATGGCAGATTTCTTACCCCTAGCACTTGATGTTCCAACCTCCCCTCCCCCACCACCACTGTCAACTATTGTCACCTATTGTCACCTAATGTAGGGGTCTGGCAAACTGGCTGTACAGATTATAACTTGCCATTTGAAGAGAGGAATTGATTACTCCTTTTAAAGCAGAACCCACTCCACTGGCTGGAAACACGTTACAAGCTGGGATTAGTAACAGCTTCAAAATACTTTAATTACAAAACTTGCCATGAAAAATCTTTGTCATTGATGCATATTGTATTGTGCTTTGACAGGTCTTTCTGCCAATTGAAGAGGCCTACTGCACAAAGATTCAAATGATGATGGAGTCACATGACCATGAGTAGCATAAAGTCACAAGCAGAGTATACAAATGGGGTACAAAATGAATTTTCTGAATTTGAGGAGAAATAATTTGTGTTGAGAACAAGAAAATGCGAAAAGCTTTAAAGAAATTTGTCCCATGAAAGATTTCAAATTGTGGAAGTGCTACAAAGCCATAGTTAGGTTTTTTTGGCAGTGCTAGTGAAGGAAAAGACTCAAGACCCAGCCAAACTGCCTTGTTTTTGAGTCGGCCCACTTGGGAAATTTTGAGTGAAATCCGCACTCATCTTTTACTGATTTTAAGTTGTTCCTCTCGCAATTGTACCATCACTAAATGCACAAGACCTCTAGCCTACTGCACATACCGTACTGTACGAACGCCATACCACAGCCGTCGCATTATCAAAGGTATATACATACACACAAATACTCAGTACTGTATAGTGTATGTAACGCCTTTGGTATGCTGCACGTAAAAGGTGCGATAGATAGGGGAGTTATACAGTACACACACATACTGTACAGGTACGTGTGGCATAATGTACTTGTGGCACGGCATTCTTGCTGGGTTTTTGATCTGCGCATGTTTTCCATTTCTTTTCATGTTCCCCGCGCATATAAAAAAAAATTTACACTCTGGTGATCCATCTTAAATCTTTTACCATCTCTTCTTCAATCTCATAAATTACCCTGTTAGTGATATAGGCCTAACAATTAGTTTGATAATTATAGGCCTACCCCCTGTTTAACATAGTAATTAGTATATTTAGCTCACAAAAGAAGACTTGCCTTGATATAACATTAGGCCTATGTCAAAAATAAAGGTTAACATCGAATTGAGTTAAGTAAGCACCAGTGTTTGCACCGGGTAGGAAATTTGTACCCGGGTACCCAAACCGTATTACTCTTCAAGCCATCAGGTACACAGGTACCCGATCATAAACCTTGCAATATCTTTCGTCCGCCAAGCGTGCTAGGCTAGGCTATGCACAGTATAGTACATACAGTAGGCCTATGCTGTTTCGTTAAATGGTATAGGAGCAGATGTTACAAAAGACACATCGCGGGAATTGTTTCTGGAAAAGTGCATGCAATTTAACAAAAGCATGTTATGGAAACAAACAAGTTAAGCAACCTCATTTCAAATTATTGTGAATGAGATGTAGGCCTAGGTTAATACATTTGTTACTTTCAATAACCATGTTAGTTTGCAAAGATCAAAAAGAAATAGAATAGTGCTACCTGGGTAGAAATTTTCTACCTGGGTACTGTAGCAGGAGTGTCGGTCAGGTATCCAGTGCAAACACTAGAAAGCACTCTGAAAAACTTTTGCACAATTATTATTTTGGGGCAGAGTTTTAAGTAAGGTTTTCCAAACTTCTTCTCTCTACTTTTCTGTTAGTATTATGGCACAATTTTTCTTCTTTCCTCTCATAATTTTATATAACCTACATGAAACTGTTTTCTATTTAGACCAAGTGTTACACTTACAGTAGGCCTATTCACTTTGTAGGCTACAATCCTCAACAAATGTACATGGGACAAACCCCGCTCCCCGTATCAATGTTGAAGTTTCAGGACGCCGTGAGCTGCCGCAACATTGAATGGGGGAGTGGGGGGATTGTGTGCCGTTCATTGCTTGTTTTGTCCCATCATTTTTGTCGAGGATTGTCGGAAGCCTGTACAAATGTATATGGAGAAGTTTTCGGTCTTGGGCAACGTAATGGCAGTTGGTGAATAAAAGTTGTGTACTTTGAAAGGAGTGATTCGATGACAAATGTCACGGTGTAAGCATTATGAAGAACAATTGCTGCATGAAAAGATAATAAAAGCGGCTTTAAAATATTTCATGGGGAAGAGATGTAACTTATTGCGCATTACGGACTTCTGTCCATATTCGGTCTTTCTAATTAGGACCGGGAAGTGATCAAAATAAGGTACCCATGGGTGGTTATACGTCTTTAATTTTGTCATTAACCTATTCAGAAGACCCGTTGTCGCAAGGTACCAAATGGGAGAAGGGTCGCTTCCAAACGAGTAATATTTCTTGGGGAGGGGGGAAGATCAAAACAACCTTCAGTGGAGGGGGAGAACAGATATTCTAGGTAAATTACAGGACAAACGCAGTGTTTTAAAATTCTTGAAACCGAACTGCTGCAGAAAGCTCCGAAAGTGGGCTTTTTAACGCTTAATTTATTCATTACCCCGATGTAGAACTCGCCACTGATCCCTATTACTAAGAATATTTAATTAGCGCCACGGTTTACCGTTGACCTCACCTTGATTAACCATTGACCGCCACACTATTTCAATGACTGTCGAGGGTTAATCGTGCCAATAGAAGATCTCTCTATTTATAGGAAACTGTCACTGTGCAAAACTGGTTAACCGTTTCAATTTCGAGAAATCTTTACCTTAATTGTCACGTTCACTACCCCTAATGTTTACATATAATTTCGTCTTTAACCAGATTGTAGTTTGACACATCATTCATTGTTTATTAATGCGAAAAAAGAGAGAATTTTGTGGTTAACCGTTGGGTATATCGTGAAATATGTTACCCCTAACCCCTAACACGAAAAATAAGATGGAAAAAATTCTCAGTGTTTTTTCCCATTACATTTCATGAAATTTTTAAAGTAAATTAAATCTCTTACCACCCAGAGTACTATTTCCCCCTTCCCCTTCCTCGTACGAGCTACTTGAGGAAGACATATCTTTATTCGAGCGCCCAACGCTAATCTGATACGTCAGTATACTGTATTACTGGTTGGACAAATTCAACTGTTACTACTTTCCTATAGCTTAAAAAATAAAAAGGCAAACTTCTCCTTTCAGAGCATTTAAAACGAAAATTTGGAAATTCCTATACCTTTGTACAGGCTTCCGACAATCCTCGACAAAAGTACATGGGACAAACCCCGCTCCCCGTATCAATGTTGAAGTTTCAGGACGCGTTGGGCTGCCGCAACATTGAATGGGGGAATGGGGGGATTGTGTGCCGTTCATTGCTTGTTTTGTCCCATCATTTTTGTCGAGGATTGTAGGCCTAACTTTAGGTGTAAAATACATGTTCAGTAGCTAGGACGTAACAATTCATGGTATTGGGCGAATGGTGTAACTTGACAGATTTAAAGGTAATACAAACCTCATATTTGGGTGCATTATTGCATTGTGGAAAGTTGCCTTGCTGGTCGCCATTATGCATAAGGTAGTTGTCTACTAAGTTCCATCCCCAGCTTTTATCATTGTTACCGAGAAGTGCAACATAACCATGGCATTGTAAAGGGGCGTCTGCAGTTGCGATTCCGATAACAGCTACAGTACCAAGTGGGCCTTCCCACCAAATTTCCCAAGCATGTCTACCACCTTTGAAACCCCTTTTTGCCCTTGCACCATCAGTACTTTGCGCAACAGGATTCCGATGCAATGTAAATCCGTTTGGTTTGATAAAAATATTCTGGGAGCAGTCTGCTGGGTTGAAAGCATGTATAAAGGCTCGTACCTTAGCCTTGTATGTTGGTACGTTGTTCAAAACATCTCCATGTAAAACGTCCCTTGCTAATTTGCGTAAACATTGCACTTTCCATGCGAGATTATTCCCGTCGTTAAGAACATTATGCCAATTTTTGCAAACTAAAGAACAACGTAATAGATCCCTGAGTTCCAAACGAGAAAAAATTCGTTCCAGAATTTCTTCAGGTAGCCTGGAAGCGGCCATGATGAATGTCAGCGCCCTCAATCTCATCGTTTCCATCCCCTTCATGCAACACGTCGTTATGAGGCGCCGTTTGTAATAAAACAATGTACCATATGTTGTTTAAACATCTAAATATAGGCTATATATACAGGTTATACCCAGGTAGATCGAAAATTTAAAAAAAAATGTTGTTTAAACATCTAAATATAGGCTATAATATATATACAGGTTATACCCAGGTAGATCGAAAATTTAAAAAAAAAATGTTTTTACCAGTATTCCAATTTCGTCAATTAGACCCATCTTTATGAGGAATGTTTGCATATAATGATGAGACGTCAAGGTACTTTTTCGAAGCATTTTGGTGAAATTTGCATTGAAATCCGATGTGTAGTTCTCAACTTATGACCACGTAAAGTTTTCATATTTTCAACAAAAAGTGAACTTGAAGCAAGCACGTAAGACCTCATATCCCCACATTAGTGCACAGTCTTTTGTTTTTCTTTAAACTTTAGAGCTGATTTTCTCCTAAAAAAACGACATTATTAAAATAAGATTGCCTATAAGTGGCATGAGAACAGGCGCGGCGGAGCGGAAAATATATTGGGGGGGGGGGGCTGAGTGCCAGCAGGACGATCTAAGCGGAGCGCCACCATCAGTTGGCGTACAAGAAAATTTTTTACTTTACAGACCCCCCAGGTGGCCGGAAACGGCACTTCCCGTGTGTTCTATGTTGCGTGTATCCAGCCTTAAAATATGAGTCTCATGTTTGCAATTTCTCAACTAAAAAAAATCAGCCTATGCAAAATGGTAATACATATCAGATAAATTGAGATGATACAAGAACAATAATTAATTATGTATCCTCTTTCATTCATTCTGTTTGCCGTGTTATTCACTTTCTGCACCCCTTGTTACATTTGTCCAATCATACATGTCAATACATGTTTACCGCATATAAATATGGAAAACACTGAGTGAACTCTTAAGAAATGTTGATGTTAATTTTTCTTCGTCTTTTTCTTTATTTTTTCTTCGTTTTTGAGGTTTTTTTCAGGGGAGGACAAGTGCCCCCTTTGCTCCCACCTAAGGACGCCCATGTTTCTATCCCTCTCTTTCACATTCTAGTATAAAGGCGGTCATTTTATTTTGTGTGTTATTGTCAGGTCTCGATTTAAGATTCTAATGTTATAATGGGCTACTTTGTGAAGATAAAGATTAATCCTGCTAGAGCCAAATAGCAAGCAAATCTTACACGGGGAAAAAGTTATGGAAATTAATCACCGTAAGGTGTACATTTTTGGTATCTGGAAATCAAGATAAGTGCACGAAGGAACATTACTTGACGTATTTTACATCCTGTGACCACTCTGAAATAGCCATTTATTAAGTACATTGCCAGAAATATCCAAGACAAAAGGTCTGATTGGCTCTCTAAATACCGAATTCAAAGTAAATAAAAGTAGCCTAAACCTAGGCTTATTAAATGCAATTTCATGGCTTTTGAGTCACGTAAGTACAGAAATAAGCATTTTCATGGGATTATCGTGCAGTGTCAGAAAACCTCCAACAATTGCCATTTATCATGAGAATGATCACTTGAAGAGAAGCAAAATCGAAACTGCTCATTAAAACTCTTAAACCAATACCACTATGATAACCGTATTATTTTATCTCAACCTAAACGTTCTCTTGAAATGATTTTGAAAAATGTTGTGGAAGCTATTTTGGCACCTTTATAAACTCTTTTTATTGTCTATGTTGACAAATATCCCCGACAACAAGAGGTCTATTTGCGCTTCAATTATTGTTGCGCCCTTTGCAACATCTGTTATTGGCAGGGAGGGTTAATTTAATGTCAGTCTGTGTATTTTGTTAGCTTATAAATCAGGCTTGGTGTGGAAGAAATGAACTTAGCACAGCGACAGCATTCATTAGTGCGTATAAAGCATGAAGATACGTCTCAGCGAAAAACCTATCCCTATATTACAGAAGATGACCCTTTTCATCAGAATATAGTGCAGATAGTACAGTTACTGGTGGCTGTTTGGGCATTTTGTTATCTGGGCCTTTAAACAACGCTATTAAATTATTTCTTTCACCAAAAATGGTTCAAGAGTTAAGTATGTTAAAAACCTAAAAAGGGCGCCGATAGACGATTTTAGTCCGTCAGGGGGGGGGGTGACCGCCCCCTGACCATATGGCAACTCCGCCACTGCTCTTGTGATTGCTCAGGTACCCCCACATCCCTAGTGGCAAATTTGTGCCTACTTATGAAGTTCTTTCTATATAACCCATAAAAATTTCACTTTCGAGGACAAACACTTTGTCTAGGCCGATGGAACGGCCATGGGTACCAAATTGCCCCTGCCTATGCCACTCTTTTCATGGCAGCCCCGAAGAGGACTTTTTGATAGAAAGTGCCCACAAGCCCCTCTCATATGTAAGAACTATTGACGATATTTTCATGCATTGGAACCATGGGGAAGACAAACTAACGTCTTTTATCTGTGTCTTCAACTCTTTAAACACTCCATGAAGTTAATCTCTAATTTTTCTTCTGGTTCCATCCCTTTCTTGGACGTTGTGGTCATTATTCAGAATTCCTCTATTCAAACTTCGGTTTTTAGCAAACCCACAGATCGTCACGATAACCTCGCTTTGAACAGCTTCCACCCCAAAACATATAAAAGAATCAATTGTCTATAGACCTGTTTCCAAATAGCAATTACAATGGATTGTGGGATAGAGTTTTGGTGTGTGTTATTTTTTGCCACAGTAAAATGACATTGACAATGACGACACACATCAAAACTCTATCCCACAATTCTTTGTAATTGCTATTTGGAAACAGGTCTATAGCCAAGCCGAGCCTTTTTTTTTTTATAGCCGAGCCCTTATGTACAAACGCATCTGTTCTGATCTTGTTGACCTTTGCAACAACGACGACCGCAGTCTTTCCTAGGGTCTCACTACTCCATCAGAGTAGTGTTCTAGAGCGTGAAGTGCACACCCTCAAAGAAGTAGTCCTTTAACTCTGTTTTTGACCAAATTTTTGTCAAGATAACCTGCCAGCTGGGTGAAGAAAGTCCATGAATATGAAAGAGAACTTGCCAGAGTGTGGATGTTGAAAATTTTGGTAAGATTCATTGTGATTTTTACAGTTTAAAAAAATGCTCTCAAATGGCGGAGATTTTCCGTTTTTGTGAAGAAGCTACGGGTGGGTGTACCCAACAAAATCCTTAAGTCCTTCTACCTCAAAATCTTAACTGTCATGGTATGGAAATTTTGTAGTGCCATAATGGGCAAACTTGTCAGCTATCCAATGATGGGTGTCTTGAAATAGCTGTGGAATTTGACAAGCCTGCAGCGGCCTCGAAAGGGAGTTAATTTAGTGTGTAAGTCAATGGGGAAATTATTGGGATGTGAGACCCTAGAGGAGGCACGGAAGAAACCCCTTTCTTCTTAAACACATTGTATAACACCCTGTCGTATGTTTCTCTGTTTACTTCAGGGTCTTCGCTTCTCGGTCTTTCTTGTGGAAATTGTCCTATTATACAAATCTCCAAGACAAAGAAAGAAAAACGAAGAACCGGAATAGACAGAGAAATATACGACAGGGTGCAAACTGAAAACGAATGAGTCCAACTTTAAATACTTTAAGATATTTTAATTAATTGCTGCTTACCAAAATATTAGTATTCGAGTTTACCCATTGGGTAAGGATGAGGGAAGGAAATGTTTCTCTCCCCACCAATTCACCCCCCCCCCCAAAAAAAAAGGAATAAGCCGTAAGTGAGTGGTTTGTTGAAATATTTTCGTTTCCAATAGTTTGATTACTGAAATTAATTATTTTTAAGTAGTGCAAAAACGTTAAAAATGTTCCTGATTAAACAATTAACAGTTTTCTCTTCAAACTGTTTTTGCTGCATGGGTCCAGTGATTTTACTATAGAACTGTCGACTTTTCCAGCTGTTCTATTTTTTTTTTTTTTTTGCTTTTATTTTTTTCCTTCTTCTTGATTTTATCGAATACTTGGAATTCCAACTTTCATTTTGCTTTTTCTTTTCTACGCGAGACTTTCTTTTCTTAATCATGAACTGTTTCAAACTTCTAAATCATGTAAATATAGACGCTATTGCACATAGTCTACATGATAAGGTCGGTCAATTTTACCCCCCCTTTCGACGAAGTGTTTCGACCGGCAATTGATAATAATTTTATAAATGATTTCCCATTCTAAGACAAATACTATTTCATTTTTGATGTAACTAGCATTTGATTGGAAAGGCCTCAATATGATCAGAAGCCCCGGCTACGAATGTAGCCGGGGCTTCTGATCATATTGAGGCCAAATTTGTATATGTTTCTAAAACGACTCCCGGTTTTAGTTGAAAGCGTTCTGGAATGAATATTCATAACTTGTCGACTGCCAAAAAAGCTTTTTCTCTATTGTCACTATTGATTTAATCTCTTAGGGGTAGGCTTAAGCACCTACGTGGCTATTGTCATCGTTGCATGGTTATCTGATTTCTAACAAAGACAGTTGTTCTTCTAAACTTGACCAAGTACCAAAATATCATCTAGAGGGAACATTTGGACAACTTCTGCAATATGTGACAAAGAAGGATCGGAATTTTTGTCAATTTAATGTGAAAGTTGACTGACTGAAGTGTCTCTGATGCTAAAATGTAGGTCAAATAAAGCAATTTTGAGAAAATTATGGGATTAAAAACTGGCGACCATATATCAGTCTTTGAGTGTGAGTAAAGTAGGCATGGATAAGGGTAGGAAAGCTCAGTTGGGCTTTACTTGAAAAACTTCTCTTTGGACATGGTTATATTGGTAAATCGAATTGGTAAGAATAGATAAACTGTCAGCATTTTTGCGCCGGCTGGATGAGACGTTGTGAAACTTCGAAAAGTGTTTTAAAGGTCATTTAACTTATTCAAATTGGAGTGTACCCCATTGAAGGTTTTACTGCAAGTTGGCTACCTTAAGTATCGAAAACTCTTTCGAAAGAAGTCGAAACAATTTAAACCTTCGGGTAGACCATAAAGCAGCCACCAATCCCCCGTTAATTGATGTACTTGGATTTGGATCCTGCAAATGATTTTTGAAATTTATGGCAGCGATAAAGGCAAAAGAAGTAATGATAAAGTAAGAATTATCGCAACACTTATTAAATTTCTCTTTGACTTACACACTAAATCACGCTCCTTCCCCGGCCTCTAAGTTTCTCGTAAAAGTTCTCAAACCTAGACATGCCACCCCTCTGGTTAAACCTCACAATGTGGGCCCGGCTTTTTATTTCGTAACGATTGAAATTTTGAGCTCAGTAGAGAACCTCGAATGATGGGTACGTGTTTCCCATCCTGGTCGATGCCCAAAGGCGGCATCATCACACAGCGGAGTTATATACCGTAATCGGCAAAGTGCACTGGAAATCGTCAAATTGCCCTGAATGTTGCAGAGTCTGCAATAATTCAGCCCATTTTCCTACAAAGTACATTTGAAATATGATCGATCCTGCTCAATGAGTCACACAGTCAGAAAAAGGTGCAAAATTATTTTTAGGCACTTCCTTTATCACACAATATTTTTGGAGTAGCAATATTTAATTATGTCGTCTGCTACCTAGAGGTTAGCTGAGGTTAGATGTTTTTCGACGATAATCGATAAAATATATATGACGTACAACCACAATGAACTGTGGCGCCTCGGCAAATCCTGCAATATTTTAATTTTGCTAAATAAAGTAAAAACGTGCCGGCTAAAACGCCTCTCTCGTCAAAATTTCGACAGCTCAGCACATTCACTTGTACAAGGCACAGTTAGTCCTTTACTTAGGGTACAAGTCAACTGATTTCCAACACCGCAGAAAGCCGATTTGAGCAAACTTAAAACGAATGAGTCCAACTTTAAATACTTTAAGATATTTTAATTAATTGCTGCTTACCAAAATATTAGTATTCGAGTTTACCCATTGGGTAAGGATGAGGGAAGGAAATGTTTCTCTCCCCACCAATTCATCCCCCCCCCCCCCACCCCCAAAAAAAAAGGAATAAGCCGTAAGTGAGTGGTTTGTTGAAATATTTTCGTTTCCAATAGTTTGATTACTGAAATTAATTATTTTTAAGTAGTGCAAAAACGTTAAAAATGTTCCTGATTAAACAATTAACAGTTTTCTCTTCAAACTGTTTTTGCTGCATGGGTCCAGTGATTTTACTATAGAACTGTCGACTTTTCCAGCTGTTCTATTTTTTTTTTTTTTTTTTTTTTTGCTTTTATTTTTTTCCTTCTTCTTGATTTTATCGAATACTTGGAATTCCAACTTTCATTTTGCTTTTTCTTTTCTACGCGAGACTTTCTTTTCTTAATCATGAACTGTTTCAAACTTCTAAATCATGTAAATATAGACGCTATTGCACATAGTCTACATGATAAGGTCGGTCAATTTTACCCCCCCCCCCCCCTTTCGACGAAGTGTTTCGACCGGCAATTGATAATAATTTTATAAATGATTTCCCATTCTAAGACAAATACTATTTCATTTTTGATGTAACTAGCATTTGATTGGAAAGGCATCAATATGATCAGAAGCCCCGGCTACGAATGTAGCCGGGGCTTCTGATCATATTGAGGCCAAATTTGTATATGTTTCTAAAACGACTCCCGGTTTTAGTTGAAAGCGTTCTGGAATGAATATTCATAACTTGTCGACTGCCAAAAAGCTTTTTCTCTATTGTCACTATTGATTTAATCTCTTAGGGGTAGGCTTAAGCACCTACGTGGCTATTGTCATCGTTGCATGGTTATCTGATTTCTAACAAAGACAGTTGTTCTTCTAAACTTGACCAAGTACCAAAATATCATCTAGAGGGAACATTTGGACAACTTCTGCAATATGTGACAAAGAAGGATCGGAATTTTTGTCAATTTAATGTGAAAGTTGACTGACTGAAGTGTCTCTGATGCTAAAATGTAGGTCAAATAAAGCAATTTTGAGAAAATTATGGGATTAAAAACTGGCGACCATATATCAGTCTTTGAGTGTGAGTAAAGTAGGCATGGATAAGGGTAGGAAAGCTCAGTTGGGCTTTACTTGAAAAACTTCTCTTTGGACATGGTTATATTGGTAAATCGAATTGGTAAGAATAGATAAACTGTCAGCATTTTTGCGCCGGCTGGATGAGACGTTGTGAAACTTCGAAAAGTGTTTTAAAGGTCATTTAACTTATTCAAATTGGAGTGTACCCCATTGAAGGTTTTACTGCAAGTTGGCTACCTTAAGTATCGAAAACTCTTTCGAAAGAAGTCGAAACAATTTAAACCTTCGGGTAGACCATAAAGCAGCCACCAATCCCCGTTAATTGATGTACTTGGATTTGGATCCTGCAAATGATTTTTGAAATTTATGGCAGCGATAAAGGCAAAAGAAGTAATGATAAAGTAAGAATTATCGCAACACTTATTAAATTTCTCTTTGACTTACACACTAAATCACGCTCCTTCCCCGGCCTCTAAGTTTCTCGTAAAAGTTCTCAAACCTAGACATGCCACCCCTCTGGTTAAACCTCACAATGTGGGCCCGGCTTTTTATTTCGTAACGATTGAAATTTTGAGCTCAGTAGAGAACCTCGAATGATGGGTACGTGTTTCCCATCCTGGTCGATGCCCAAAGGCGGCATCATCACACAGCGGAGTTATATACCGTAATCGGCAAAGTGCACTGGAAATCGTCAAATTGCCCTGAATGTTGCAGAGTCTGCAATAATTCAGCCCATTTTCCTACAAAGTACATTTGAAATATGATCGATCCTGCTCAATGAGTCACACAGTCAGAAAAAGGTGCAAAATTATTTTTAGGCACTTCCTTTATCACACAATATTTTTGGAGTAGCAATATTTAATTATGTCGTCTGCTACCTAGAGGTTAGCTGAGGTTAGATGTTTTTCGACGATAATCGATAAAATATATATGACGTACAACCACAATGAACTGTGGCGCCTCGGCAAATCCTGCAATATTTTAATTTTGCTAAATAAAGTAAAAACGTGCCGGCTAAAACGCCTCTCTCGTCAAAATTTCGACAGCTCAGCACATTCACTTGTACAAGGCACAGTTAGTCCTTTACTTAGGGTACAAGTCAACTGATTTCCAACACCGCAGAAAGCCGATTTGAGCAAACTTAAAACGAATGAGTCCAACTTTAAATACTTTAAGATATTTTAATTAATTGCTGCTTACCAAAATATTAGTATTCGAGTTTACCCATTGGGTAAGGATGAGGGAAGGAAATGTTTCTCTCCCCACCAATTCACCCCCCCTCCCCCCCAAAAAAAAGGAATAAGCCGTAAGTGAGTGGTTTGTTGAAATATTTTCGTTTCCAATAGTTTGATTACTGAAATTAATTATTTTTAAGTAGTGCAAAAACGTTAAAAATGTTCCTGATTAAACAATTAACAGTTTTCTCTTCAAACTGTTTTTGCTGCATGGGTCCAGTGATTTTAATATAGAACTGTCGACTTTTCCAGCTGTTCTATTTTTTTTTTTTTTTTGCTTTTATTTTTTTCCTTCTTCTTGATTTTATCGAATACTTGGAATTCCAACTTTCATTTTGCTTTTTCTTTTCTACGCGAGACTTTCTTTTCTTAATCATGAACTGTTTCAAACTTCTAAATCATGTAAATATAGACGCTATTGCACATAGTCTACATGATAAGGTCGGTCAATTTTACCCCCCCTTTCGACGAAGTGTTTCGACCGGCAATTGATAATAATTTTATAAATGATTTCCCATTCTAAGACAAATACTATTTCATTTTTGATGTAACTAGCATTTGATTGGAAAGGCCTCAATATGATCAGAAGCCCCGGCTACGAATGTAGCCGGGGCTTCTGATCATATTGAGGCCAAATTTGTATATGTTTCTAAAACGACTCCCGGTTTTAGTTGAAAGCGTTCTGGAATGAATATTCATAACTTGTCGACTGCCAAAAAGCTTTTTCTCTATTGTCACTATTGATTTAATCTCTTAGGGGTAGGCTTAAGCACCTACGTGGCTATTGTCATCGTTGCATGGTTATCTGATTTCTAACAAAGACAGTTGTTCTTCTAAACTTGACCAAGTACCAAAATATCATCTAGAGGGAACATTTGGACAACTTCTGCAATATGTGACAAAGAAGGATCGGAATTTTTGTCAATTTAATGTGAAAGTTGACTGACTGAAGTGTCTCTGATGCTAAAATGTAGGTCAAATAAAGCAATTTTGAGAAAATTATGGGATTAAAAACTGGCGACCATATATCAGTCTTTGAGTGTGAGTAAAGTAGGCATGGATAAGGGTAGGAAAGCTCAGTTGGGCTTTACTTGAAAAACTTCTCTTTGGACATGGTTATATTGGTAAATCGAATTGGTAAGAATAGATAAACTGTCAGCATTTTTGCGCCGGCTGGATGAGACGTTGTGAAACTTCGAAAAGTGTTTTAAAGGTCATTTAACTTATTCAAATTGGAGTGTACCCCATTGAAGGTTTTACTGCAAGTTGGCTACCTTAAGTATCGAAAACTCTTTCGAAAGAAGTCGAAACAATTTAAACCTTCGGGTAGACCATAAAGCAGCCACCAATCCCCCGTTAATTGATGTACTTGGATTTGGATCCTGCAAATGATTTTTGAAATTTATGGCAGCGATAAAGGCAAAAGAAGTAATGATAAAGCAAGAATTATCGCAACACTTATTAAATTTCTCTTTGACTTACACACTAAATCACGCTCCTTCCCCGGCCTCTAAGTTTCTCGTAAAAGTTCTCAAACCTAGACATGCCACCCCTCTGGTTAAACCTCACAATGTGGGCCCGGCTTTTATTTCGTAACGATTGAAATTTTGAGCTCAGTAGAGAACCTCGAATGATGGGTACGTGTTTCCCACCCTGGTCGATGCCCAAAGGCGGCATCATCACACAGCGGAGTTATATACCGTAATCGGCAAAGGGCACTGGAAATCGTCAAATTGCCCTGAATGTTGCAGAGTCTGCAATAATTCAGTCCATTTTCCTACAAAGTACATTTGAAATATGATCGATCCTGCTCAATGAGTCACACAGTCAGAAAAAGGTGCAAAATTATTTTTAGGCACTTCCTTTATCACACAATATTTTTGGAGTAGCAATATTTAATTATGTCGTCTGCTACCTAGAGGTTAGCTGAGGTTAGATGTTTTTCGACGATAATCGATAAAATATATATGACGTACAACCACAATGAACTGTGGCGCCTCGGCAAATCCTGCAATATTTTAATTTTGCTAAATAAAGTAAAAACGTGCCGGCTAAAACGCCTCTCTCGTCAAAATTTCGACAGCTCAGCACATTCACTTGTACAAGGCACAGTTAGTCCTTTACTTAGGGTACAAGTTAACTGATTTCCAACACCGCAGAAAGCCGATTTGAGCAAACTTAAAACGAATGAGTCCAACTTTAAATACTTTAAGATATTTTAATTAATTGCTGCTTACCAAAATATTAGTATTCGAGTTTACCCATTGGGTAAGGATGAGGGAAGGAAATGTTTCTCTCCCCACCAATTCATCCCCCCCCCCCCCCAAAAAAAAAGGAATAAGCCGTAAGTGAGTGGTTTGTTGAAATATTTTCGTTTCCAATAGTTTGATTACTGAAATTAATTATTTTTAAGTAGTGCAAAAACGTTAAAAATGTTCCTGATTAAACAATTAACAGTTTTCTCTTCAAACTGTTTTTGCTGCATGGGTCCAGTGATTTTAATATAGAACTGTCGACTTTTCCAGCTGTTCTATTTTTTTTTTTTTTTTTTGCTTTTATTTTTTTCCTTCTTCTTGATTTTATCGAATACTTGGAATTCCAACTTTCATTTTGCTTTTTCTTTTCTACGCGAGACTTTCTTTTCTTAATCATGAACTGTTTCAAACTTCTAAATCATGTAAATATAGACGCTATTGCACATAGTCTACATGATAAGGTCGGTCAATTTTACCCCCCCCTTTCGACGAAGTGTTTCGACCGGCAATTGATAATAATTTTATAAATGATTTCCCATTCTAAGACAAATACTATTTCATTTTTGATGTAACTAACATTTGATTGGAAAGGCATCAATATATGATCAGAAGCCCCGGCTACGAATGTAGCCGGGGCTTCTGATCATATTGAGGCCAAATTTGTATATGTTTCTAAAACGACTCCCGGTTTTAGTTGAAAGCGTTCTGGAATGAATATTCATAACTTGTCGACTGCCAAAAAAGCTTTTTCTCTATTGTCACTATTGATTTAATCTCTTAGGGGTAGGCTTAAGCACCTACGTGGCTATTGTCATCGTTGCATGGTTATCTGATTTCTAACAAAGACAGTTGTTCTTCTAAACTTGACCAAGTACCAAAATATCATCTAGAGGGAACATTTGGACAACTTCTGCAATATGTGACAAAGAAGGATCGGAATTTTTGTCAATTTAATGTGAAAGTTGACTGACTGAAGTGTCTCTGATGCTAAAATGTAGGTCAAATAAAGCAATTTTGAGAAAATTATGGGATTAAAAACTGGCGACCATATATCAGTCTTTGAGTGTGAGTAAAGTAGGCATGGATAAGGGTAGGAAAGCTCAGTTGGGCTTTACTTGAAAAACTTCTCTTTGGACATGGTTATATTGGTAAATCGAATTGGTAAGAATAGATAAACTGTCAGCATTTTTGCGCCGGCTGGATGAGACGTTGTGAAACTTCGAAAAGTGTTTTAAAGGTCATTTAACTTATTCAAATTGGAGTGTACCCCATTGAAGGTTTTACTGCAAGTTGGCTACCTTAAGTATCGAAAACTCTTTCGAAAGAAGTCGAAACAATTTAAACCTTCGGGTAGACCATAAAGCAGCCACCAATCCCGGATAATTGATGTACTTGGATTTGGATCCTGCAAATGATTTTTGAAATTTATGGCAGCGATAAAGGCAAAAGAAGTAATGATAAAGCAAGAATTATCGCAACACTTATTAAATTTCTCTTTGACTTACACACTAAATCACGCTCCTTCCCCGGCCTCTAAGTTTCTCGTAAAAGTTCTCAAACCTAGACATGCCACCCCTCTGGTTAAACCTCACAATGTGGGCCCGGCTTTTTATTTCGTAACGATTGAAATTTTGAGCTCAGTAGAGAACCTCGAATGATGGGTACGTGTTTCCCATCCTGGTCGATGCCCAAAGGCGGCATCATCACACAGCGGAGTTATATACCGTAATCGGCAAAGGGCACTGGAAATCGTCAAATTGCCCTGAATGTTGCAGAGTCTGCAATAATTCAGCCCATTTTCCTACAAAGTACATTTGAAATATGATCGATCCTGCTCAATGAGTCACACAGTCAGAAAAAGGTGCAAAATTATTTTTAGGCACTTCCTTTATCACACAATATTTTTGGAGTAGCAATATTTAATTATGTCGTCTGCTACCTAGAGGTTAGCTGAGGTTAGATGTTTTTCGACGATAATCGATAAAATATATATGACGTACAACCACAATGAACTGTGGCGCCTCGGCAAATCCTGCAATATTTTAATTTTGCTAAATAAAGTAAAAACGTGCCGGCTAAAACGCCTCTCTCGTCAAAATTTCGACAGCTCAGCACATTCACTTGTACAAGGCACAGTTAGTCCTTTACTTAGGGTACAAGTTAACTGATTTCCAACACCGCAGAAAGCCGATTTGAGCAAACTTAAAACGAATGAGTCCAACTTTAAATACTTTAAGATATTTTAATTAATTGCTGCTTACCAAAATATTAGTATTCGAGTTTACCCATTGGGTAAGGATGAGGGAAGGAAATGTTTCTCTCCCCACCAATTCACCCCAACCCCCCCAAAAAAGGAATAAGCCGTAAGTGAGTGGTTTGTTGAAATATTTTCGTTTCCAATAGTTTGATTACTGAAATTAATTATTTTTAAGTAGTGCAAAAACGTTAAAAATGTTCCTGATTAAACAATTAACAGTTTTCTCTTCAAACTGTTTTTGCTGCATGGGTCCAGTGATTTTAATATATAACTGTCGACTTTTCCAGCTGTTCTATTTTTTTTTTTTTTTTTTTTTGCTTTTATTTTTTTCCTTCTTCTTGATTTTATCGAATACTTGGAATTCCAACTTTCATTTTGCTTTTTCTTTTCTACGCGAGACTTTCTTTTCTTAATCATGAACTGTTTCAAACTTCTAAATCATGTAAATATAGACGCTATTGCACATAGTCTACATGATAAGGTCGGTCAATTTTACCCCCCCCCCCCTTTCGACGAAGTGTTTCGACCGGCAATTGATAATAATTTTATAAATGATTTCCCATTCTAAGACAAATACTATTTCATTTTTGATGTAACTAACATTTGATTGGAAAGGCATCAATATATGATCAGAAGCCCCGGCTACGAATGTAGCCGGGGCTTCTGATCATATTGAGGCCAAATTTGTATATGTTTCTAAAACGACTCCCGGTTTTAGTTGAAAGCGTTCTGGAATGAATATTCATAACTTGTCGACTGCCAAAAAAGCTTTTTCTCTATTGTCACTATTGATTTAATCTCTTAGGGGTAGGCTTAAGCACCTACGTGGCTATTGTCATCGTTGCATGGTTATCTGATTTCTAACAAAGACAGTTGTTCTTCTAAACTTGACCAAGTACCAAAATATCATCTAGAGGGAACATTTGGACAACTTCTGCAATATGTGACAAAGAAGGATCGGAATTTTTGTCAATTTAATGTGAAAGTTGACTGACTGAAGTGTCTCTGATGCTAAAATGTAGGTCAAATAAAGCAATTTTGAGAAAATTATGGGATTAAAAACTGGCGACCATATATCAGTCTTTGAGTGTGAGTAAAGTAGGCATGGATAAGGGTAGGAAAGCTCAGTTGGGCTTTACTTGAAAAACTTCTCTTTGGACATGGTTATATTGGTAAATCGAATTGGTAAGAATAGATAAACTGTCAGCATTTTTGCGCCGGCTGGATGAGACGTTGTGAAACTTCGAAAAGTGTTTTAAAGGTCATTTAACTTATTCAAATTGGAGTGTACCCCATTGAAGGTTTTACTGCAAGTTGGCTACCTTAAGTATCGAAAACTCTTTCGAAAGAAGTCGAAACAATTTAAACCTTCGGGTAGACCATAAAGCAGCCACCAATCCCCCGTTAATTGATGTACTTGGATTTGGATCCTGCAAATGATTTTTGAAATTTATGGCAGCGATAAAGGCAAAAGAAGTAATGATAAAGCAAGAATTATCGCAACACTTATTAAATTTCTCTTTGACTTACACACTAAATCACGCTCCTTCCCCGGCCTCTAAGTTTCTCGTAAAAGTTCTCAAACCTAGACATGCCACCCCTCTGGTTAAACCTCACAATGTGGGCCCGGCTTTTTATTTCGTAACGATTGAAATTTTGAGCTCAGTAGAGAACCTCGAATGATGGGTACGTGTTTCCCATCCTGGTCGATGCCCAAAGGCGGCATCATCACACAGCGGAGTTATATACCGTAATCGGCAAAGGGCACTGGAAATCGTCAAATTGCCCTGAATGTTGCAGAGTCTGCAATAATTCAGCCCATTTTCCTACAAAGTACATTTGAAATATGATCGATCCTGCTCAATGAGTCACACAGTCAGAAAAAGGTGCAAAATTATTTTTAGGCACTTCCTTTATCACACAATATTTTTGGAGTAGCAATATTTAATTATGTCGTCTGCTACCTAGAGGTTAGCTGAGGTTAGATGTTTTTCGACGATAATCGATAAAATATATATGACGTACAACCACAATGAACTGTGGCGCCTCGGCAAATCCTGCAATATTTTAATTTTGCTAAATAAAGTAAAAACGTGCCGGCTAAAACGCCTCTCTCGTCAAAATTTCGACAGCTCAGCACATTCACTTGTACAAGGCACAGTTAGTCCTTTACTTAGGGTACAAGTTAACTGATTTCCAACACCGCAGAAAGCCGATTTGAGCAAACTTAAAACGAATGAGTCCAACTTTAAATACTTTAAGATATTTTAATTAATTGCTGCTTACCAAAATATTAGTATTCGAGTTTACCCATTGGGTAAGGATGAGGGAAGGAAATGTTTCTCTCCCCACCAATTCATCCCCCCCCCAAAAAAAAAGGAATAAGCCGTAAGTGAGTGGTTTGTTGAAATATTTTCGTTTCCAATAGTTTGATTACTGAAATTAATTATTTTTAAGTAGTGCAAAAACGTTAAAAATGTTCCTGATTAAACAATTAACAGTTTTCTCTTCAAACTGTTTTTGCTGCATGGGTCCAGTGATTTTAATATAGAACTGTCGACTTTTCCAGCTGTTCTATTTTTTTTTTTTTTTTGCTTTTATTTTTTCCTTCTTCTTGATTTTATCGAATACTTGGAATTCCAACTTTCATTTTGCTTTTTCTTTTCTACGCGAGACTTTCTTTTCTTAATCATGAACTGTTTCAAACTTCTAAATCATGTAAATATAGACGCTATTGCACATAGTCTACATGATAAGGTCGGTCAATTTTACCCCCCCCTTTCGACGAAGTGTTTCGACCGGCAATTGATAATAATTTTATAAATGATTTCCCATTCTAAGACAAATACTATTTCATTTTTGATGTAACTAGCATTTGATTGGAAAGGCCTCAATATGATCAGAAGCCCCGGCTACGAATGTAGCCGGGGCTTCTGATCATATTGAGGCCAAATTTGTATATGTTTCTAAAACGACTCCCGGTTTTAGTTGAAAGCGTTCTGGAATGAATATTCATAACTTGTCGACTGCCAAAAAAGCTTTTTCTCTATTGTCACTATTGATTTAATCTCTTAGGGGTAGGCTTAAGCACCTACGTGGCTATTGTCATCGTTGCATGGTTATCTGATTTCTAACAAAGACAGTTGTTCTTCTAAACTTGACCAAGTACCAAAATATCATCTAGAGGGAACATTTGGACAACTTCTGCAATATGTGACAAAGAAGGATCGGAATTTTTGTCAATTTAATGTGAAAGTTGACTGACTGAAGTGTCTCTGATGCTAAAATGTAGGTCAAATAAAGCAATTTTGAGAAAATTATGGGATTAAAAACTGGCGACCATATATCAGTCTTTGAGTGTGAGTAAAGTAGGCATGGATAAGGGTAGGAAAGCTCAGTTGGGCTTTACTTGAAAAACTTCTCTTTGGACATGGTTATATTGGTAAATCGAATTGGTAAGAATAGATAAACTGTCAGCATTTTTGCGCCGGCTGGATGAGACGTTGTGAAACTTCGAAAAGTGTTTTAAAGGTCATTTAACTTATTCAAATTGGAGTGTACCCCATTGAAGGTTTTACTGCAAGTTGGCTACCTTAAGTATCGAAAACTCTTTCGAAAGAAGTCGAAACAATTTAAACCTTCGGGTAGACCATAAAGCAGCCACCAATCCCCCGTTAATTGATGTACTTGGATTTGGATCCTGCAAATGATTTTTGAAATTTATGGCAGCGATAAAGGCAAAAGAAGTAATGATAAAGCAAGAATTATCGCAACACTTATTAAATTTCTCTTTGACTTACACACTAAATCACGCTCCTTCCCCGGCCTCTAAGTTTCTCGTAAAAGTTCTCAAACCTAGACATGCCACCCCTCTGGTTAAACCTCACAATGTGGGCCCGGCTTTTTATTTCGTAACGATTGAAATTTTGAGCTCAGTAGAGAACCTCGAATGATGGTACGTGTTTCCCATCCTGGTCGATGCCCAAAGGCGGCATCATCACACAGCGGAGTTATATACCGTAATCGGCAAAGGGCACTGGAAATCGTCAAATTGCCCTGAATGTTGCAGAGTCTGCAATAATTCAGCCCATTTTCCTACAAAGTACATTTGAAATATGATCGATCCTGCTCAATGAGTCACACAGTCAGAAAAAGGTGCAAAATTATTTTTAGGCACTTCATTTATCACACAATATTTTTGGGGTAGCAATATTTAATTATGTTGTCTGCTACCTAGAGGTTAGCTGAGGTTAGATGTTTTTCGACGATAATCGATAAAATATATATGACGTACAACCACAATGAACTGTGGCGCCTCGGCAAATCCTGCAATATTTTAATTTTGCTAAATAAAGTAAAAACGTGCCGGCTAAAACGCCTCTCTCGTCAAAATTTCGACAGCTCAGCACATTCACTTGTACAAGGCACAGTTAGTCCTTTACTTAGGGTACAAGTTAACTGATTTCCAACACCGCAGAAAGCCGATTTGAGCAAATTTAAAACGAATGAGTCCAACTTTAAATACTTTAAGATATTTTAATTAATTGCTGCTTACCAAAATATTAGTATTCGAGTTTACCCATTGGGTAAGGATGAGGGAAGGAAATGTTTCTCTCCCCACCAATTCACCCCGAGCCCCCAAAAAAAAGGAATAAGCCGTAAGTGAGTGGTTTGTTGAAATATTTTCGTTTCCAATAGTTTGATTACTGAAATTAATTATTTTTAAGTAGTGCAAAAACGTTAAAAATGTTCCTGATTAAACAATTAACAGTTTTCTCTTCAAACTGTTTTTGCTGCATGGGTCCAGTGATTTTACTATAGAACTGTCAACTTTTCCAGCTGTTCTATTTTTTTTTTTTTTTTGCTTTTATTTTTTTCCTTCTTCTTGATTTTATCGAATACTTGGAATTCCAACTTTCATTTTGCTTTTTCTTTTCTACGCGAGACTTTCTTTTCTTAATCATGAACTGTTTCAAACTTCTAAATCATGTAAATATAGACGCTATTGCACATAGTCTACATGATAAGGTCGGTCAATTTTACCCCCCCCCCCCTTTCGACGAAGTGTTTCGACCGGCAATTGATAATAATTTTATAAATGATTTCCCATTCTAAGACAAATACTATTTCATTTTTGATGTAACTAGCATTTGATTGGAAAGGCCTCAATATGATCAGAAGCCCCGGCTACGAATGTAGCCGGGGCTTCTGATCATATTGAGGCCAAATTTGTATATGTTTCTAAAACGACTCCCGGTTTTAGTTGAAAGCGTTCTGGAATGAATATTCATAACTTGTCGACTGCCAAAAAAGCTTTTTCTCTATTGTCACTATTGATTTAATCTCTTAGGGGTAGGCTTAAGCACCTACGTGGCTATTGTCATCGTTGCATGGTTATCTGATTTCTAACAAAGACAGTTGTTCTTCTAAACTTGACCAAGTACCAAAATATCATCTAGAGGGAACATTTGGACAACTTCTGCAATATGTGACAAAGAAGGATCGGAATTTTTGTCAATTTAATGTGAAAGTTGACTGACTGAAGTGTCTCTGATGCTAAAATGTAGGTCAAATAAAGCAATTTTGAGAAAATTATGGGATTAAAAACTGGCGACCATATATCAGTCTTTGAGTGTGAGTAAAGTAGGCATGGATAAGGGTAGGAAAGCTCAGTTGGGCTTTACTTGAAAAACTTCTCTTTGGACATGGTTATATTGGTAAATCGAATTGGTAAGAATAGATAAACTGTCAGCATTTTTGCGCCGGCTGGATGAGACGTTGTGAAACTTCGAAAAGTGTTTTAAAGGTCATTTAACTTATTCAAATTGGAGTGTACCCCATTGAAGGTTTTACTGCAAGTTGGCTACCTTAAGTATCGAAAACTCTTTCGAAAGAAGTCGAAACAATTTAAACCTTCGGGTAGACCATAAAGCAGCCACCAATCCCCCGTTAATTGATGTACTTGGATTTGGATCCTGCAAATGATTTTTGAAATTTATGGCAGCGATAAAGGCAAAAGAAGTAATGATAAAGCAAGAATTATCGCAACACTTATTAAATTTCTCTTTGACTTACACACTAAATCACGCTCCTTCCCCGGCCTCTAAGTTTCTCGTAAAAGTTCTCAAACCTAGACATGCAACCCCTCTGGTTAAACCTCACAATGTGGGCCCGGCTTTTTATTTCGTAACGATTGAAATTTTGAGCTCAGTAGAGAACCTCGAATGATGGGTACGTGTTTCCCATCCTGGTCGATGCCCAAAGGCGGCATCATCACACAGCGGAGTTATATACCGTAATCGGCAAAGGGCACTGGAAATCGTCAAATTGCCCTGAATGTTGCAGAGTCTGCAATAATTCAGTCCATTTTCCTACAAAGTACATTTGAAATATGATCGATCCTGCTCAATGAGTCACACAGTCAGAAAAAGGTGCAAAATTATTTTTAGGCACTTCCTTTATCACACAATATTTTTGGAGTAGCAATATTTAATTATGTCGTCTGCTACCTAGAGGTTAGCTGAGGTTAGATGTTTTTCGACGATAATCGATAAAATATATATGACGTACAACCACAATGAACTGTGGCGCCTCGGCAAATCCTGCAATATTTTAATTTTGCTAAATAAAGTAAAAACGTGCCGGCTAAAACGCCTCTCTCGTCAAAATTTCGACAGCTCAGCACATTCACTTGTACAAGGCACAGTTAGTCCTTTACTTAGGGTACAAGTTAACTGATTTCCAACACCGCAGAAAGCCGATTTGAGCAAATTTAAAACGAATGAGTCCAACTTTAAATACTTTAAGATATTTTAATTAATTGCTGCTTACCAAAATATTAGTATTCGAGTTTACCCATTGGGTAAGGATGAGGGAAGGAAATGTTTCTCTCCCCACCAATTCACCCCGAGCCCCCCAAAAAAGGAATAAGCCGTAAGTGAGTGGTTTGTTGAAATATTTTCGTTTCCAATAGTTTGATTACTGAAATTAATTATTTTTAAGTAGTGCAAAAACGTTAAAAATGTTCCTGATTAAACAATTAACAGTTTTCTCTTCAAACTGTTTTTGCTGCATGGGTCCAGTGATTTTAATATAGAACTGTCGACTTTTCCAGCTGTTCTATTTTTTTTTTTTTTTTTTTTTGCTTTTATTTTTTTCCTTCTTCTTGATTTTATCGAATACTTGGAATTCCAACTTTCATTTTGCTTTTTCTTTTCTACGCGAGACTTTCTTTTCTTAATCATGAACTGTTTCAAACTTCTAAATCATGTAAATATAGACGCTATTGCACATAGTCTACATGATAAGGTCGGTCAATTTTACCCCCCCCTTTCGACGAAGTGTTTCGACCGGCAATTGATAATAATTTTATAAATGATTTCCCATTCTAAGACAAATACTATTTCATTTTTGATGTAACTAGCATTTGATTGGAAAGGCATCAATATGATCAGAAGCCCCGGCTACGAATGTAGCCGGGGCTTCTGATCATATTGAGGCCAAATTTGTATATGTTTCTAAAACGACTCCCGGTTTTAGTTGAAAGCGTTCTGGAATGAATATTCATAACTTGTCGACTGCCAAAAAAGCTTTTTCTCTATTGTCACTATTGATTTAATCTCTTAGGGGTAGGCTTAAGCACCTACGTGGCTATTGTCATCGTTGCATGGTTATCTGATTTCTAACAAAGACAGTTGTTCTTCTAAACTTGACCAAGTACCAAAATATCATCTAGAGGGAACATTTGGACAACTTCTGCAATATGTGACAAAGAAGGATCGGAATTTTTGTCAATTTAATGTGAAAGTTGACTGACTGAAGTGTCTCTGATGCTAAAATGTAGGTCAAATAAAGCAATTTTGAGAAAATTATGGGATTAAAAACTGGCGACCATATATCAGTCTTTGAGTGTGAGTAAAGTAGGCATGGATAAGGGTAGGAAAGCTCAGTTGGGCTTTACTTGAAAAACTTCTCTTTGGACATGGTTATATTGGTAAATCGAATTGGTAAGAATAGATAAACTGTCAGCATTTTTGCGCCGGCTGGATGAGACGTTGTGAAACTTCGAAAAGTGTTTTAAAGGTCATTTAACTTATTCAAATTGGAGTGTACCCCATTGAAGGTTTTACTGCAAGTTGGCTACCTTAAGTATCGAAAACTCTTTCGAAAGAAGTCGAAACAATTTAAACCTTCGGGTAGACCATAAAGCAGCCACCAATCCCCGTTAATTGATGTACTTGGATTTGGATCCTGCAAATGATTTTTGAAATTTATGGCAGCGATAAAGGCAAAAGAAGTAATGATAAAGCAAGAATTATCGCAACACTTATTAAATTTCTCTTTGACTTACACACTAAATCACGCTCCTTCCCCGGCCTCTAAGTTTCTCGTAAAAGTTCTCAAACCTAGACATGCCACCCCTCTGGTTAAACCTCACAATGTGGGCCCGGCTTTTTATTTCGTAACGATTGAAATTTTGAGCTCAGTAGAGAACCTCGAATGATGGGTACGTGTTTCCCATCCTGGTCGATGCCCAAAGGCGGCATCATCACACAGCGGAGTTATATACCGTAATCGGCAAAGGGCACTGGAAATCGTCAAATTGCCCTGAATGTTGCAGAGTCTGCAATAATTCAGCCCATTTTCCTACAAAGTACATTTGAAATATGATCGATCCTGCTCAATGAGTCACACAGTCAGAAAAAGGTGCAAAATTATTTTTAGGCACTTCCTTTATCACACAATATTTTTGGAGTAGCAATATTTAATTATGTCGTCTGCTACCTAGAGGTTAGCTGAGGTTAGATGTTTTTCGACGATAATCGATAAAATATATATGACGTACAACCACAATGAACTGTGGCGCCTCGGCAAATCCTGCAATATTTTAATTTTGCTAAATAAAGTAAAAACGTGCCGGCTAAAACGCCTCTCTCGTCAAAATTTCGACAGCTCAGCACATTCACTTGTACAAGGCACAGTTAGTCCTTTACTTAGGGTACAAGTTAACTGATTTCCAACACCGCAGAAAGCCGATTTGAGCAAACTTAAAACGAATGAGTCCAACTTTAAATACTTTAAGATATTTTAATTAATTGCTGCTTACCAAAATATTAGTATTCGAGTTTACCCATTGGGTAAGGATGAGGGAAGGAAATGTTTCTCTCCCCACCAATTCACCCCCCCCCCCCCCAAAAAAAAAAGGAATAAGCCGTAAGTGAGTGGTTTGTTGAAATATTTTCGTTTCCAATAGTTTGATTACTGAAATTAATTATTTTTAAGTAGTGCAAAAACGTTAAAAATGTTCCTGATTAAACAATTAACAGTTTTCTCTTCAAACTGTTTTTGCTGCATGGGTCCAGTGATTTTAATATAGAACTGTCGACTTTTCCAGCTGTTCTATTTTTTTTTTTTTTTTTTTTTTTTTTGCTTTTATTTTTTTCCTTCTTCTTGATTTTATCGAATACTTGGAATTCCAACTTTCATTTTGCTTTTTCTTTTCTACGCGAGACTTTCTTTTCTTAATCATGAACTGTTTCAAACTTCTAAATCATGTAAATATAGACGCTATTGCACATAGTCTACATGATAAGGTCGGTCAATTTTACCCCCCCCCCCTTTCGACGAAGTGTTTCGACCGGCAATTGATAATAATTTTATAAATGATTTCCCATTCTAAGACAAATACTATTTCATTTTTGATGTAACTAGCATTTGATTGGAAAGGCATCAATATGATCAGAAGCCCCGGCTACGAATGTAGCCGGGGCTTCTGATCATATTGAGGCCAAATTTGTATATGTTTCTAAAACGACTCCCGGTTTTAGTTGAAAGCGTTCTGGAATGAATATTCATAACTTGTCGACTGCCAAAAAAGCTTTTTCTCTATTGTCACTATTGATTTAATCTCTTAGGGGTAGGCTTAAGCACCTACGTGGCTATTGTCATCGTTGCATGGTTATCTGATTTCTAACAAAGACAGTTGTTCTTCTAAACTTGACCAAGTACCAAAATATCATCTAGAGGGAACATTTGGACAACTTCTGCAATATGTGACAAAGAAGGATCGGAATTTTTGTCAATTTAATATGAAAGTTGACTGACTGAAGTGTCTCTGATGCTAAAATGTAGGTCAAATAAAGCAATTTTGAGAAAATTATGGGATTAAAAACTGGCGACCATATATCAGTCTTTGAGTGTGAGTAAAGTAGGCATGGATAAGGGTAGGAAAGCTCAGTTGGGCTTTACTTGAAAAACTTCTCTTTGGACATGGTTATATTGGTAAATCGAATTGGTAAGAATAGATAAACTGTCAGCATTTTTGCGCCGGCTGGATGAGACGTTGTGAAACTTCGAAAAGTGTTTTAAAGGTCATTTAACTTATTCAAATTGGAGTGTACCCCATTGAAGGTTTTACTGCAAGTTGGCTACCTTAAGTATCGAAAACTCTTTCGAAAGAAGTCGAAACAATTTAAACCTTCGGGTAGACCATAAAGCAGCCACCAATCCCCCGTTAATTGATGTACTTGGATTTGGATCCTGCAAATGATTTTTGAAATTTATGGCAGCGATAAAGGCAAAAGAAGTAATGATAAAGCAAGAATTATCGCAACACTTATTAAATTTCTCTTTGACTTACACACTAAATCACGCTCCTTCCCCGGCCTCTAAGTTTCTCGTAAAAGTTCTCAAACCTAGACATGCC
The DNA here is from genome assembly GCA_037179385.1 of Holothuria scabra. Classification (NCBI taxonomy): domain Eukaryota; kingdom Metazoa; phylum Echinodermata; class Holothuroidea; order Aspidochirotida; family Holothuriidae; genus Holothuria; species Holothuria scabra. The sequence continues at coordinate 19,521,346 of CM074190.1, forward strand.
ACCCCTCTGGTTAAACCTCACAATGTGGGCCCGGCTTTTTATTTCGTAACGATTGAAATTTTGAGCTCAGTAGAGAACCTCGAATGATGGGTACGTGTTTCCCATCCTGGTCGATGCCCAAAGGCGGCATCATCACACAGCGGAGTTATATACCGTAATCGGCAAAGGGCACTGGAAATCGTCAAATTGCCCTGAATGTTGCAGAGTCTGCAATAATTCAGCCCATTTTCCTACAAAGTACATTTGAAATATGATCGATCCTGCTCAATGAGTCACACAGTCAGAAAAAGGTGCAAAATTATTTTTAGGCACTTCCTTTATCACACAATATTTTTGGAGTAGCAATATTTAATTATGTCGTCTGCTACCTAGAGGTTAGCTGAGGTTAGATGTTTTTCGACGATAATCGATAAAATATATATGACGTACAACCACAATGAACTGTGGCGCCTCGGCAAATCCTGCAATATTTAAATTTTGCTAAATAAAGTAAAAACGTGCCAGCTAAAACGCCTCTCTCGTCAAAATTTCGACAGCTCAGCACATTCACTTGTACAAGGCACAGTTAGTCCTTTACTTAGGGTACAAGTGAACTGATTTCCAACACCGCAGAAAGCCGATTTGAGCAAATTTAAAACGAATGAGTCCAACTTTAAATACTTTAAGATATTTTAATTAATTGCTGCTTACCAAAATATTAGTATTCGAGTTTACCCATTGGGTAAGGATGAGGGAAGGAAATGTTTCTCTCCCCACCAATTCACCCCGAGCCCCCCAAAAAAGGAATAAGCCGTAAGTGAGTGGTTTGTTGAAATATTTTCGTTTCCAATAGTTTGATTACTGAAATTAATTATTTTTAAGTAGTGCAAAAACGTTAAAAATGTTCCTGATTAAACAATTAACAGTTTTCTCTTCAAACTGTTTTTGCTGCATGGGTCCAGTGATTTTAATATAGAACTGTCGACTTTTCCAGCTGTTCTATTTTTTTTTTTTTTTGCTTTTATTTTTTTCCTTCTTCTTGATTTTATCGAATACTTGGAATTCCAACTTTCATTTTGCTTTTTCTTTTCTACGCGAGACTTTCTTTTCTTAATCATGAACTGTTTCAAACTTCTAAATCATGTAAATATAGACGCTATTGCACATAGTCTACATGATAAGGTCGGTCAATTTTACCCCCCCTCCTTTCGACGAAGTGTTTCGACCGGCAATTGATAACAATTTTATAAATGATTTCCCATTCTAAGACAAATACTATTTCATTTTTGATGTAACTAGCATTTGATTGGAAAGGCCTCAATATGATCAGAAGCCCCGGCTACGAATGTAGCCGGGGCTTCTGATCATATTGAGGCCAAATTTGTATATGTTTCTAAAACGACTCCCGGTTTTAGTTGAAAGCGTTCTGGAATGAATATTCATAACTTGTCGACTGCCAAAAAAGCTTTTTCTCTATTGTCACTATTGATTTAATCTCTTAGGGGTAGGCTTAAGCACCTACGTGGCTATTGTCATCGTTGCATGGTTATCTGATTTCTAACAAAGACAGTTGTTCTTCTAAACTTGACCAAGTACCAAAATATCATCTAGAGGGAACATTTGGACAACTTCTGCAATATGTGACAAAGAAGGATCGGAATTTTTGTCAATTTAATGTGAAAGTTGACTGACTGAAGTGTCTCTGATGCTAAAATGTAGGTCAAATAAAGCAATTTTGAGAAAATTATGGGATTAAAAACTGGCGACCATATATCAGTCTTTGAGTGTGAGTAAAGTAGGCATGGATAAGGGTAGGAAAGCTCAGTTGGGCTTTACTTGAAAAACTTCTCTTTGGACATGGTTATATTGGTAAATCGAATTGGTAAGAATAGATAAACTGTCAGCATTTTTGCGCCGGCTGGATGAGACGTTGTGAAACTTCGAAAAGTGTTTTAAAGGTCATTTAACTTATTCAAATTGGAGTGTACCCCATTGAAGGTTTTACTGCAAGTTGGCTACCTTAAGTATCGAAAACTCTTTCGAAAGAAGTCGAAACAATTTAAACCTTCGGGTAGACCATAAAGCAGCCACCAATCCCCCGTTAATTGATGTACTTGGATTTGGATCCTGCAAATGATTTTTGAAATTTATGGCAGCGATAAAGGCAAAAGAAGTAATGATAAAGCAAGAATTATCGCAACACTTATTAAATTTCTCTTTGACTTACACACTAAATCACGCTCCTTCCCCGGCCTCTAAGTTTCTCGTAAAAGTTCTCAAACCTAGACATGCCACCCCTCTGGTTAAACCTCACAATGTGGGCCCGGCTTTTTATTTCGTAACGATTGAAATTTTGAGCTCAGTAGAGAACCTCGAATGATGGGTACGTGTTTCCCATCCTGGTCGATGCCCAAAGGCGGCATCATCACACAGCGGAGTTATATACCGTAATCGGCAAAGGGCACTGGAAATCGTCAAATTGCCCTGAATGTTGCAGAGTCTGCAATAATTCAGCCCATTTTCCTACAAAGTACATTTGAAATATGATCGATCCTGCTCAATGAGTCACACAGTCAGAAAAAGGTGCAAAATTATTTTTAGGCACTTCCTTTATCACACAATATTTTTGGAGTAGCAATATTTAATTATGTCGTCTGCTACCTAGAGGTTAGCTGAGGTTAGATGTTTTTCGACGATAATCGATAAAATATATATGACGTACAACCACAATGAACTGTGGCGCCTCGGCAAATCCTGCAATATTTTAATTTTGCTAAATAAAGTAAAAACGTGCCGGCTAAAACGCCTCTCTCGTCAAAATTTCGACAGCTCAGCACATTCACTTGTACAAGGCACAGTTAGTCCTTTACTTAGGGTACAAGTTAACTGATTTCCAACACCGCAGAAAGCCGATTTGAGCAAACTTAAAACGAATGAGTCCAACTTTAAATACTTTAAGATATTTTAATTAATTGCTGCTTACCAAAATATTAGTATTCGAGTTTACCCATTGGGTAAGGATGAGGGAAGGAAATGTTTCTCTCCCCACCAATTCATCCCCCCCCCCCCAAAAAAAAAGGAATAAGCCGTAAGTGAGTGGTTTGTTGAAATATTTTCGTTTCCAATAGTTTGATTACTGAAATTAATTATTTTTAAGTAGTGCAAAAACGTTAAAAATGTTCCTGATTAAACAATTAACAGTTTTCTCTTCAAACTGTTTTTGCTGCATGGGTCCAGTGATTTTAATATAGAACTGTCGACTTTTCCAGCTGTTCTATTTTTTTTTTTTTTTTTTTTTGCTTTTATTTTTTTCCTTCTTCTTGATTTTATCGAATACTTGGAATTCCAACTTTCATTTTGCTTTTTCTTTTCTACGCGAGACTTTCTTTTCTTAATCATGAACTGTTTCAAACTTCTAAATCATGTAAATATAGACGCTATTGCACATAGTCTACATGATAAGGTCGGTCAATTTTACCCCCCCTCCCCCCTTTCGACGAAGTGTTTCGACCGGCAATTGATAATAATTTTATAAATGATTTCCCATTCTAAGACAAATACTATTTCATTTTTGATGTAACTAGCATTTGATTGGAAAGGCATCAATATATGATCAGAAGCCCCGGCTACGAATGTAGCCGGGGCTTCTGATCATATTGAGGCCAAATTTGTATATGTTTCTAAAACGACTCCCGGTTTTAGTTGAAAGCGTTCTGGAATGAATATTCATAACTTGTCGACTGCCAAAAAAGCTTTTTCTCTATTGTCACTATTGATTTAATCTCTTAGGGGTAGGCTTAAGCACCTACGTGGCTATTGTCATCGTTGCATGGTTATCTGATTTCTAACAAAGACAGTTGTTCTTCTAAACTTGACCAAGTACCAAAATATCATCTAGAGGGAACATTTGGACAACTTCTGCAATATGTGACAAAGAAGGATCGGAATTTTTGTCAATTTAATATGAAAGTTGACTGACTGAAGTGTCTCTGATGCTAAAATGTAGGTCAAATAAAGCAATTTTGAGAAAATTATGGGATTAAAAACTGGCGACCATATATCAGTCTTTGAGTGTGAGTAAAGTAGGCATGGATAAGGGTAGGAAAGCTCAGTTGGGCTTTACTTGAAAAACTTCTCTTTGGACATGGTTATATTGGTAAATCGAATTGGTAAGAATAGATAAACTGTCAGCATTTTTGCGCCGGCTGGATGAGACGTTGTGAAACTTCGAAAAGTGTTTTAAAGGTCATTTAACTTATTCAAATTGGAGTGTACCCCATTGAAGGTTTTACTGCAAGTTGGCTACCTTAAGTATCGAAAACTCTTTCGAAAGAAGTCGAAACAATTTAAACCTTCGGGTAGACCATAAAGCAGCCACCAATCCCCCGTTAATTGATGTACTTGGATTTGGATCCTGCAAATGATTTTTGAAATTTATGGCAGCGATAAAGGCAAAAGAAGTAATGATAAAGCAAGAATTATCGCAACACTTATTAAATTTCTCTTTGACTTACACACTAAATCACGCTCCTTCCCCGGCCTCTAAGTTTCTCGTAAAAGTTCTCAAACCTAGACATGCAACCCCTCTGGTTAAACCTCACAATGTGGGCCCGGCTTTTTATTTCGTAACGATTGAAATTTTGAGCTCAGTAGAGAACCTCGAATGATGGGTACGTGTTTCCCATCCTGGTCGATGCCCAAAGGCGGCATCATCACACAGCGGAGTTATATACCGTAATCGGCAAAGGGCACTGGAAATCGTCAAATTGCCCTGAATGTTGCAGAGTCTGCAATAATTCAGTCCATTTTCCTACAAAGTACATTTGAAATATGATCGATCCTGCTCAATGAGTCACACAGTCAGAAAAAGGTGCAAAATTATTTTTAGGCACTTCCTTTATCACACAATATTTTTGGAGTAGCAATATTTAATTATGTCGTCTGCTACCTAGAGGTTAGCTGAGGTTAGATGTTTTTCGACGATAATCGATAAAATATATATGACGTACAACCACAATGAACTGTGGCGCCTCGGCAAATCCTGCAATATTTAAATTTTGCTAAATAAAGTAAAAACGTGCCAGCTGAAACGCCTCTCTCGTCAAAATTTCGACAGCTCAGCACATTCACTTGTACAAGGCACAGTTAGTCCTTTACTTAGGGTACAAGTGAACTGATTTCCAACACCGCAGAAAGCCGATTTGAGCAAATTTAAAACGAATGAGTGCAACTTTAAATACTTTAAGAAATTTTAATTAATTGCTGCTTACCAAAATATTAGTATTCGAGTTTACCCATTGGGTAAGGATGAGGGAAGGAAATGTTTCTCTCCCCACCAGTTCACCCCCCCCCCCACCCCAAAAAAAAAGGAATAAGCCGTAAGTGAGTGGTTTGTTGAAATATTTTCGTTTCCAATAGTTTGATTACTGAAATTAATTATTTTTAAGTAGTGCAAAAACGTTAAAAATGTTCCTGATTAAACAATTAACAGTTTTCTCTTCAAACTGTTTTTGCTGCATGGGTCCAGTGATTTTAATATAGAACTGTCGACTTTTCCAGCTGTTCTATTTTTTTTTTTTTTTTTGCTTTTACTTTTTTCCTTCTTCTTGATTTTATCGAATACTTGGAATTCCAACTTTCATTTTGCTTTTTCTTTTCTACGCGAGACTTTCTTTTCTTAATCATGAACTGTTTCAAACTTCTAAATCATGTAAATATAGACGCTATTGCACATAGTCTACATGATAAGGTCGGTCAATTTTACCCCCCCCTTTCGACGAAGTGTTTCGACCGGCAATTGATAATAATTTTATAAATGATTTCCCATTCTAAGACAAATACTATTTCATTTTTGATGTAACTAGCATTTGATTGGAAAGGCCTCAATATGATCAGAAGCCCCGGCTACGAATGTAGCCGGGGCTTCTGATCATATTGAGGCCAAATTTGTATATGTTTCTAAAACGACTCCCGGTTTTAGTTGAAAGCGTTCTGGAATGAATATTCATAACTTGTCGACTGCCAAAAAAGCTTTTTCTCTATTGTCACTATTGATTTAATCTCTTAGGGGTAGGCTTAAGCACCTACGTGGCTATTGTCATCGTTGCATGGTTATCTGATTTCTAACAAAGACAGTTGTTCTTCTAAACTTGACCAAGTACCAAAATATCATCTAGAGGGAACATTTGGACAACTTCTGCAATATGTGACAAAGAAGGATCGGAATTTTTGTCAATTTAATGTGAAAGTTGACTGACTGAAGTGTCTCTGATGCTAAAATGTAGGTCAAATAAAGCAATTTTGAGAAAATTATGGGATTAAAAACTGGCGACCATATATCAGTCTTTGAGTGTGAGTAAAGTAGGCATGGATAAGGGTAGGAAAGCTCAGTTGGGCTTTACTTGAAAAACTTCTCTTTGGACATGGTTATATTGGTAAATCGAATTGGTAAGAATAGATAAACTGTCAGCATTTTTGCGCCGGCTGGATGAGACGTTGTGAAACTTCGAAAAGTGTTTTAAAGGTCATTTAACTTATTCAAATTGGAGTGTACCCCATTGAAGGTTTTACTGCAAGTTGGCTACCTTAAGTATCGAAAACTCTTTCGAAAGAAGTCGAAACAATTTAAACCTTCGGGTAGACCATAAAGCAGCCACCAATCCCCGTTAATTGATGTACTTGGATTTGGATCCTGCAAATGATTTTTGAAATTTATGGCAGCGATAAAGGCAAAAGAAGTAATGATAAAGCAAGAATTATCGCAACACTTATTAAATTTCTCTTTGACTTACACACTAAATCACGCTCCTTCCCCGGCCTCTAAGTTTCTCGTAAAAGTTCTCAAACCTAGACATGCCACCCCTCTGGTTAAACCTCACAATGTGGGCCCGGCTTTTTATTTCGTAACGATTGAGATTTTGAGCTCAGTAGAGAACCTCGAATGATGGGTACGTGTTTCCCACCCTGGTCGATGCCCAAAGGCGGCATCATCACACAGCGGAGTTATATACCGTAATCGGCAAAGGGCACTGGAAATCGTCAAATTGCCCTGAATGTTGCAGAGTCTGCAATAATTCAGCCCATTTTCCTACAAAGTACATTTGAAATATGATCGATCCTGCTCAATGAGTCACACAGTCAGAAAAAGGTGCAAAATTATTTTTAGGCACTTCATTTATCACACAATATTTTTGGAGTAGCAATATTTAATTATGTCGTCTGCTACCTAGAGGTTAGCTGAGGTTAGATGTTTTTCGACGATAATCGATAAAATATATATGACGTACAACCACAATGAACTGTGGCGTCTCGGCAAATCCTGCAATATTTTAATTTTGCTAAATAAAGTGAAAACGTGCCGGCTAAAACGCCTCTCTCGTCAAAATTTCGACAGCTCAGCACATTCACTTGTACAAGGCACAGTTAGTCCTTTACTTAGGGTACAAGTTAACTGATTTCCAACACCGCAGAAAGCCGATTTGAACAAATTTAAAACGAATGAGTCCAACTTTAAATACTTTAAGATATTTTAATTAATTGCTGCTTACCAAAATATTAGTATTCGAGTTTACCCATTGGGTAAGGATGAGGGAAGGAAATGTTTCTCTCCCCACCAATTCACCCCCCCCCCCCCCAAAAAAAAAGGAATAAGCCGTAAGTGAGTGGTTTGTTGAAAAATTTTCGTTTCCAATAGTTTGATTACTGAAATTAATTATTTTTAAGTAGTGCAAAAACGTTGAAAATGTTCCTGATTAAACAATTAACAGTTTTCTCTTCAAACTGTTTTTGCTGCATGGGTCCAGTGATTTTAATATAGAACTGTCGACTTTTCCAGCTGTTCTATTTTTTTTTTTTTTTTTTTGCTTTTACTTTTTTCCTTCTTTTTGATTTTATCGAATACTTGGAATTCCAACTTTCATTTTGCTTTTTCTTTTCTACGCAAGACTTTCTTTTCTTAATCATGAACTGTTTCAGACTTCTAAATCATGTAAATATAGACGCTATTGCACATAGTCTACATGATAAGGTCGGTCAATTTTACCCCCCCCCCCCCTTTCGACGAAGTGTTTCGACCGGCAATTGATAATAATTTTATAAATGATTTCCCATTCTAAGACAAATACTATTTCATTTTTGATGTAACTAGCATTTGATTGGAAAGGCCTCAATATGATCAGAAGCCCCGGCTACGAATGTAGCCGGGGCTTCTGATCATATTGAGGCCAAATTTGTATATGTTTCTAAAACGACTCCCGGTTTTAGTTGAAAGCGTTCTGGAATGAATATTCATAACTTGTCGACTGCCAAAAAAGCTTTTTCTCTATTGTCACTATTGATTTAATCTCTTAGGGGTAGGCTTAAGCACCTACGTGGCTATTGTCATCGTTGCATGGTTATCTGATTTCTAACAAAGACAGTTGTTCTTCTAAACTTGACCAAGTACCAAAATATCATCTAGAGGGAACATTTGGACAACTTCTGCAATATGTGACAAAGAAGGATCGGAATTTTTGTCAATTTAATATGAAAGTTGACTGACTGAAGTGTCTCTGATGCTAAAATGTAGGTCAAATAAAGCAATTTTGAGAAAATTATGGGATTAAAAACTGGCGACCATATATCAGTCTTTGAGTGTGAGTAAAGTAGGCATGGATAAGGGTAGGAAAGCTCAGTTGGGCTTTACTTGAAAAACTTCTCTTTGGACATGGTTATATTGGTAAATCGAATTGGTAAGAATAGATAAACTGTCAGCATTTTTGCGCCGGCTGGATGAGACGTTGTGAAACTTCGAAAAGTGTTTTAAAGGTCATTTAACTTATTCAAATTGGAGTGTACCCCATTGAAGGTTTTACTGCAAGTTGGCTACCTTAAGTATCGAAAACTCTTTCGAAAGAAGTCGAAACAATTTAAACCTTCGGGTAGACCATAAAGCAGCCACCAATCCCCCGTTAATTGATGTACTTGGATTTGGATCCTGCAAATGATTTTTGAAATTTATGGCAGCGATAAAGGCAAAAGAAGTAATGATAAAGCAAGAATTATCGCAACACTTATTAAATTTCTCTTTGACTTACACACTAAATCACGCTCCTTCCCCGGCCTCTAAGTTTCTCGTAAAAGTTCTCAAACCTAGACATGCCACCCCTCTGGTTAAACCTCACAATGTGGGCCCGGCTTTTTATTTCGTAACGATTGAGATTTTGAGCTCAGTAGAGAACCTCGAATGATGGGTACGTGTTTCCCATCCTGGTCGATGCCCAAAGGCGGCATCATCACACAGCGGAGTTATATACCGTAATCGGCAAAGGGCACTGGAAATCGTCAAATTGCCCTGAATGTTGCAGAGTCTGCAATAATTCAGCCCATTTTCCTACAAAGTACATTTGAAATATGATCGATCCTGCTCAATGAGTCACACAGTCAGAAAAAGGTGCAAAATTATTTTTAGGCACTTCATTTATCACACAATATTTTTGGGGTAGCAATATTTAATTATGTTGTCTGCTACCTAGAGGTTAGCTGAGGTTAGATGTTTTTCGACGATAATCGATAAAATATATATGACGTACAACCACAATGAACTGTGGCGCCTCGGCAAATCCTGCAATATTTTAATTTTGCTAAATAAAGTAAAAACGTGCCGGCTAAAACGCCTCTCTCGTCAAAATTTCGACAGCTCAGCACATTCACTTGTACAAGGCACAGTTAGTCCTTTACTTCGGGTACAAGTTAACTGATTTCCAACACCGCAGAAAGCCGATTTGAACAAATTTAAAACGAATGAGTCCAACTTTAAATACTTTAAGATATTTTAATTAATTGCTGCTTACCAAAATATTAGTATTCGAGTTTACCCATTGGGTAAGGATGAGGGAAGGAAATGTTTCTCTCCCCACCAATTCACCCCCCCCCCCCCAAAAAAAAAAGGAATAAGCCGTAAGTGAGTGGTTTGTTGAAAAATTTTCGTTTCCACAAGTTTGATTACTGAAATTAATTATTTTTGTTAGTGCAAAAACGTTAAAAATGTTCCTGATTAAACAATTAACAGTTTTCTCTTCAAACTGTTTTTGCTGCATGGGTCCAGTGATTTTAATATAGAACTGTCGACTTTTCCAGCTGTTCTATTTTTTTTTTTTTTTTTTGCTTTTACTTTTTTCCTTCTTCTTGATTTTATCGAATACTTGGAATTCCAACTTTCATTTTGCTTTTTCTTTTCTACGCGAGACTTTCTTTTCTTAATCATGAACTGTTTCAAACTTCTAAATCATGTAAATATAGACGCTATTGCACATAGTCTACATGATAAGGTCGGTCAATTTTACCCCCCCCCCCCCTTTCGACGAAGTGTTTCGACCGGCAATTGATAATAATTTTATAAATGATTTCCCATTCTAAGACAAATACTATTTCATTTTTGATGTAACTAGCATTTGATTGGAAAGGCCTCAATATGATCATATTGAGGCCAAATTTGTATATGTTTCTAAAACGACTCCCGGTTTTAGTTGAAAGCGTTCTGGAATGAATATTCATAACTTGTCGACTGCCAAAAAAGCTTTTTCTCTATTGTCACTATTGATTTAATCTCTTAGGGGTAGGCTTAAGCACCTACGTGGCTATTGTCATCGTTGCATGGTTATCTGATTTCTAACAAAGACAGTTGTTCTTCTAAACTTGACCAAGTACCAAAATATCATCTAGAGGGAACATTTGGACAACTTCTGCAATATGTGACAAAGAAGGATCGGAATTTTTGTCAATTTAATATGAAAGTTGACTGACTGAAGTGTCTCTGATGCTAAAATGTAGGTCAAATAAAGCAATTTTGAGAAAATTATGGGATTAAAAACTGGCGACCATATATCAGTCTTTGAGTGTGAGTAAAGTAGGCATGGATAAGGGTAGGAAAGCTCAGTTGGGCTTTACTTGAAAAACTTCTCTTTGGACATGGTTATATTGGTAAATCGAATTGGTAAGAATAGATAAACTGTCAGCATTTTTGCGCCGGCTGGATGAGACGTTGTGAAACTTCGAAAAGTGTTTTAAAGGTCATTTAACTTATTCAAATTGGAGTGTACCCCATTGAAGGTTTTACTGCAAGTTGGCTACCTTAAGTATCGAAAACTCTTTCGAAAGAAGTCGAAACAATTTAAACCTTCGGGTAGACCATAAAGCAGCCACCAATCCCCCGTTAATTGATGTACTTGGATTTGGATCCTGCAAATGATTTTTGAAATTTATGGCAGCGATAAAGGCAAAAGAAGTAATGATAAAGCAAGAATTATCGCAACACTTATTAAATTTCTCTTTGACTTACACACTAAACCACGCTCCTTCCCCGCTTTCTAGTTTCCGAGCGTAAAAGTTCTCAAGACTAGACATGCTACCCTCTGGTTTGTTGCGGAGCCTGCATTTCAGCCCATTTTCCTAAAAGTGTATTTGAAAATGATAGATACTGCTGAATGAGTTAGACAGTCAGAAACAGCGTGCAAAATTGTTTTTAGGCACTTTATTTTTCAAACATTATTTTTCGGAGTAGCAATATTTAAGTGGGTCTCCTGCTACGTAGAGGTTAGGTTAGATATTTTCTCGACGAAAGACGATGAAATATATATGACGTACACCTACAATGAAATGCGTCGCCTCGGCAAATCCTGCAATTTTTTACTTTAAAACGTGTCGGCTTAATATAAATGCCTCTCTCGACAAAATTTCGACAGGGGAGCCCTTTCACTTGTACGTCATACCGTTAGTTTTACACTTAGGGTACAAGCTTAGTGTTTGCTTATGTCACTTGCATGAGAGATAATTATAAAGAAAATATACAAAGGATGCTTAATTAATCTGCAAGTATGACATCACAGATTTCCTATAATGCAATGTGTTTTTGTGGTTTGAATATTTCCATAACATCTGAACGCAGTATACTATTCAAATGGAATTTTCACCAATAAAGAGAAAAGGTGTCTCAACTTTTTGAAGCTCTTGAAAGTTGTCACAGGATTATCCCTTAGTAATTCTGATGCATTGTATCATTTCATTGACGAATGTCGGCCTGTGATCCGTCAGACATAGATCTTGGCTTGACTTTGCGTGGTACAGTTCTAATATTGATGTGGTGTACGTATAAGCGCCCCGTGCGCCGAAGGTGCACCGTTGGACGTCAGCAGAAATTTAGGCTACCCGTTGCCCTAAAAACGTTTATTATTCATATATGCCTCAAGCTAGAAGTACGTCACGGGTCAACAAAAACCAATGTATGGCGCGTTTTTTTTTTTTTTAATTTTCTTAGTTTCTTATATTAGCTTCATTTGTATGACAGTTGCTTTAGAACTCTGCTAATTAACCACAAACCCTGTGAATCAAGCAGTTTCGGCGGCGGGCCCCAGCTGAATGATTACCAGGCGCGGTTCTAGTGACATTATTTTCTTTTTGGGGGGCGGGGGGGCTAATTCACGTTTTACCATCTTAGCGGAGCGCCATCATCAGTTGGCGCGTAGCGTACCAAGAAAATTTTTGCCAAGAAAGCCTCCCAGATTGCAGGAAATGGCACCTGTCACGCCTTGCTAAACGCATCCAGACATTCTTTATTTTGAGATCTCGTGTTCCAAAACTTAGGCCTACTCTTCCCAAAATAAAGATGAATCAGAAAATTTCATCTGGTTAAATTGTTACAGGCCGAGAAATTTGGGACGCCATCCGTTCACGTTACTTTACTAGGTGTACTCTCTTTGCATTGTTTGCTTTCAAGTACACTGAGTCTTTCCACTGGGCTGGGGCTGAGGTTATAAAATTTTCAAACTTTTTTGCCGTCTTGGCAGCAGAAAATAAAACCTTAAGCTACGTTCATTCTTGTATGGCAACGGTAACGGCAACGTCTACGACAAACGCTGCGGCAATGGAACTATATTTGTAGCAGTCCTTACTGGTTGGTATATTCCTATTACTATTTGAGTGATGATGCCTAGAAGGCCGCTGGACCGGTTGTAGATCGTTAGTTGGCAAGGCTAGAAGGCCCAATCTGGCTTTATGAAGAATTGCTAGCCTGTTGACAGAACGTCCGTCTTTGAGACTATCCCACCCTAGGTCTTTCTACATTTCAGTCACACTACTATGAGGGGGGGGGGGGGGTAGTCATTACAAACAAACCTAGCAGCCCTACGTTGGATTTGCTCAACCTTATTCTCATTAAGGCGCACTTCTGGTTATGCGTTGTTGTTACGTTGTTTGATTGCATGTGTGCTGGATGTCACATCAGACCATCTTGAAAAATCGAGTGTAAAATTAACTCGGGTAATTGGGCAACATCATTGGCGTAACCACGAGGGGGGGGGGGGGTGGGGGTGGGGTCAGAACCCCCATGACCCAACCCTGCAATGCAAAAAACCTAAAATAGCTGTTTTCTCCCTATCCTTACACTTTTCCCTCATGTCGTGTCCCCAACCCCCATGACACCAATCCACTCCCCCATGACACAATCTTGGCTACGCTCCTGAAGAACATGCCTATATATACAGGAATATAGTATATTTTGCAATCATGATATGCCATGAAACAAACCGTTCGGCTCCATGTAGTACCATGAACAATATTTTAAAACCTTGTCTTTGCCTTTGTTACTGATAGTTTACATAAATCATTTGTCCAATGGGGGGGGGGGGGCTAACAAAATTTTTATTTTTGGGGGGGGATCTCCCCTCCCCCTATCCCCCGTAGAACCACCTCTGATGATTAGTATCAATTACCAAAGCTGGAAATCACCCAAGCATTAGCAAAAAGATATAAGGATGTCAATTGTTCTGCTATGATTGTAGCAAAGCTAGCTGAAGCAAACAATCATCCTGTCCGATGATAGGCGAAAGCAGAGGATGACAGAAGATTAATTAATCACGGATGGTAAACTAAAAAAAGAAAAAATAAATAAATAAAAAAAAACTTGACCATGCGTTGATTTGCCGATTACCATACGGGAACTTGAAGACAAACATGCAATGTCTCTTGATAGGAAAAAACTGTCCAAGTAAAGACTCATCCTTAGTAAGGTCATCGCTTACTCTAGGTCATCACACTATAAACGTATTTTACAGACTAGACAACACTCTTCTCAACACACCTGGACTGTCCTGAATGAACTTCTAAACAATAAAGGTAATTCTGCCTCAAAGGTTTCTAAAATTATGTATAGTAATGCAACGGTTACTGATGATACTGGAATTGGTAATGCGCTTGAAGATTTCTCCACTGTTGGTACAAAGCTTAGTGATGATATCTCTTGCGATACAGCTCCTACGGATTTTATGCAGCCTAGTATACCTTATACCATTTTCCTATCCCCCATCAGTTACGACGAAATCTTGAAAGAAATCAATTCTCTTACACACGGGAAATCGCCCGGCTTCGATGGCATTTCTCTAAAAGTTTTGAAGTCTGTCTCCCACGTTATAACCCCTGTACTGTGTCACATTTTCAATCTCGTATTTACTACTGGTATCTATCCCGACGCTTTGAAAGTGGCTAATGTCATCCCGATCTTTAAAAAAGGTGATCCAAGGTTGCCTGAAAATTACCGTCCCATAAGTTTTCTCCCATGTATCAACAAGTTGCTAGAGAGGTCTATTGAAAAGCCTTTAAGGTCCTTCTTAAATAAAAACAATATACTCTTTGACTTTCAGTTTGGTTTTAGGAAACACCATGATACAAGTCATGCTCTTTTGGAGAAAGTCAATTGTATTCGTACCTACCTCGATAGTGGTGATAATGCTCTGGGCCTTTATCTTGACCTTAAGAAGGCTTTTGATACAGTCAACTACACAATACTCCTTGATAAATTAAAAAATTATGGCATTCGAGGTGAAGCCTTTGATATTATGCATAGTTATCTGAGTAACAGAAAACAATTGTTGTATGTAAATGGTATTTATTCTACCTGTACCTTTGTTAACGTAGGCGTGCCTAAGGGCTCTGTGCTAGGACCACTACTATTTTCAATCTATGTAAATGACATTAAAAATGTTGTGCCTCACGAGTCTCTAAGACTCAGGCTCTTTGCCGATGACACGAATGTATTTGCCCATGACAGTAATTGTATTACCCTTGTTGATAAAGCTCATTCTGTACTCAATCAACTTAAGACTTGGTTTGATGCTAATAGACTTACTTTACATCTTGGGAAAACCAATTTTTCAATTTTCCATGCTAATTCCCATATACCCCGTTCTTGTCCAGTCCACTTTGTCATGAACGATGTAAATATCCTCAAAACAAACTGTGTTAAATACCTGCCAGGGGTCTATTGATCGATGATCAGCTATGCTTGAAGCAACATATTGACGATCTTTGTAACAACCTCGTAAAATATAATGGAATTTTTTATCGCCTTAGGGCATCAGCTTACCCCTGCTGTAGCAACCCAGTTATATTACTCACTCGTTTTTTCTAAATTGTCTTATGGTATGGAAATATACGGCATGTCTAAGCCTGCTTTGCTCAAACCCCTGCAAGTTCTTCAGAATAGGATTTTAAAAACTCTTACTTTCAAAGACCGGCGCCACTCCACGAATACCCTGCATAGAGACCCTAGCATCCTTAAGATCAGAGATATTCATACTTTCAAAATGTGTTCTCCTAGACTATAAGTATATTAATAATAGTCTTCCTTTTGTATTTAGTAAAATCCTTAACTCTAGCTTTTCTACCAATGCTCGACCTAGCACTAGAATGCGAGAACTAATGCCCTCTTTACGGTTAGTAGGCACCATACTAGGCATGGTAAATTATTGTTAAATAACTGTTGTTATAAACTTTGGAATTCTCTCCCAAAACGAAATAAGAAATGTTAGAACAGATGCTACTTTTAAGAGTAAGGTAAAAAATTACCTAATCGCCCAGTACACTTGTTAAGTATCCCTTTCTTTTTCGCTTTCTTAGTTGACTTTGTTGTTTCTTTGTTCTCCTCCCCCCCCCCTTTTTTGTAATTATCTTTGTTGTATTGTCTCTCTATGGGCACTAGCTCGCTAAACTATTGTTTTTCTAGTGTGACGTCAGGTTCTCTATTTCAGTTTATATTTGTACGGACGAAATTAATAAATGAAAATGAAAATGAAAAATGAAATGTCATGGGTACCGCCGGGAATCCAGCCCCAGTAGCCAAGCCATTAGGCTAACTCCTCCGATGCTCCAAAAACCCGGATTTTGAGGCCTATTTTCAGGGTATTTCCACTTCATTAATTGCCCATTAAAATAAAGACTCCCTGGCTAGGCTTCAGTTATTGAAGCTGGGCACAGCTGGGCTTCAGCTGGGCTTCAGCTGGGAAAGGCTAGCCCAGTTGGGCCCCACGTGGGAACACCTGACAAACACGGATGGGCCCCAGCTGGGGCCCAACAAGTAGCCCAGCTGAAACCCAGTTGGGGCCCAGCTGGGCATGTTGGCTGGGAGTGGACCATGAAATTGCAGATAGGGTGCCAGAAGAGTCTTCCCAAAGAAGACATAGTGTGACTACATAGGAAAGCTTTGTGCTGTTATCTCAGTGTAGTCAGTCAATGAGCAGAGTGGTCAGTGGGAGCTGAGAGCATTATTTACACTTCACTTAAGCAACCGTGAAGGTGCTATCATTAGGGGGGGGGGGGGAGAGATCGGGCTGGATTTCATCATGCCCCATTAGTTAGGACACTTTCCTTTCCCCCATAGGCTTCGTGGCTGCTGGGAACATGGAAGTACTACCTTGGAGTTTGTACTTCCATGCTGGGAGGGCTGGTGCCACTTATACATGGCATCATCGATCAGGCAGTGGCAACCCAGCATGGCAATAAATGCTACTATTTTTACGCATGGGTAGAGGAACCAGTATTCAACCCTTTAAGGAATTTCTTGAAATTTTTCCTCCCAGGTAAAGTGGAATCACATGGCTCAAAATGTTTTTGTAAGATATTATGATGGTTAACATGTTACCATCAAAAAATATTGGATTTATTCTTTCCTTTCAGAAACAGCTCACCATTAAAGTTTGGATTTGCCTACCCAGTATTCACCCCTGTCACTGGTATTCAATCTAGGGGTTTAGTATTCAACCCCCCGCCCAATCATCATATCCCAAAAATTATTCCATAAAGTACAATTTAGATAACGTGTTAACAGGATGGAAATATAAATTACCTTCATTACTTTTGTTCAGTATTTTATTCTTGAACAACTTTTTGATGCAATTTAGAGGGAAATTCCACCTTGCTGTTATGTCCGGTTGCTTTTATGAGGTCAGTAGGGGCAAATAACACACATTTCAGTGCAAAATTATTGATTCTACAATATTTTCTAAAAGACCCAGAATATTTTTACAGATCTATGCTAAATAACTAAACATTTGTGACTTCTTTGAGAAATGACCAGAAAATCCTACTGGATTTCATTCACAACTTTCTTGGTTCCATAAATGTACCAGGGGGTTGCAATACTGGGTAGCAGATAAAGATTGCGGCACCAGTATTCAACCCTCTAAAACCTCCCTCCAAATTTTCCATAATTTCACTATGGTCCTAAATTTGTTTATAAATTGCTACAATGATGAAATATTAGCACTGACATTTCATTATTTCTTAAACTTTTTAAATGGATGACAGAAAATTACATTCCTTTGGTTTTAACCGTCTTGCCTTACATGACCTTTTAAGAATAGCTATTTTCCAAAAATTCCCCAAATTCTTGCATACAAAATATCTCCAAAAGACATTTAACTGCAAATCAGTTTCAAAGAAGTGGGCGGCAATTAAGCAGAGAAGTTGTTTTCACCTTTGGTATAATTTTTATGAAGAATTATATCTTAGGGGGTTAAATATTGGAGGGGATACTGGTGTCTCTACCCTAGAGCTGGAAATTAGAAAATAAACGAATCACTCCAATTTGAAAACTCACCCTGGAAGGACACGGGTTCGATTATGGGGATATTTTCCTATATCGCCGCCTCTTCCTCAGAGCTCACAGCCCCCCTTCCCCAGTAAGGTATTAGAGGAAGCATCTCCGATAACGTCCCACCGACTCTAGGTGCCTGGTCTGTACACTGTATTCATCCACTGAGTGGTATGATAGATCAGTGAGTTCGATCTCTGGTCTTGCGTAATTCTCTTCAATGTGACCGCACTTCCGGGATATGATCGAGTTGCATGTTGTTGCAATAAGTAGTAAGGCTTAGCGTAGGTAGGCTAGTTCTAGCGCAGGTAACGACTAACTAGCTGTGTGCGTTCTGCACGCACATTCATTCTCTCAACTGCGATTCGAAGCGTTACTTTTAGGTGTTGTGAGTCGTTGTTCAAGAAGCCAACCGAAGTGTCACGGCGAGAGTATTTATTCTTGTACTGAAAGTCACTGGAATGAAATGCAAGGGGTTATAAATTCCGTAAAAGGGACTGCTCTCGGTGTTGCCGAGTTCCTAACACCTGTCTTAAAAGTAAATCTGCATGGATGTTATATTGTATTATTGTTTAGTAAGCTTAGGCTATGCCCTGCGTTAGTGTTACTGTTAGTGTTACTAGGCCTTGTAATAAGTATAGTAAATACACCAGATTTCTCCTACTGCCAAATTTCGCGCACCGGTGGAAATTCTTCCCTTTCACTGTATCAAAGCACCAGCGTAAGCTGTGGAACGATTTACCAAACGAGATGCATTGCTTTTGTCCACACTCATGCTGCAAGAATTGAATAGGATGTTTTAGCCAATGTTACCTGAGAAAAATGCATTTTCTTGGGTGAAGCTTGCCTCTGTAATTAAGCTTGCCTCTGTAATTGCAGCAGTTAACCCCCTTAAAACCAACCTTTTGTATTGATCTCACCATATGTGAACAGGAAGTTCTCTGATGTTTTTGATTAAATAGTTACCAGCTTAAGATGGCTAGCTAAAACTTGCAATTCACTTGTAGCATCACACATGTCACAGTGAGACCAAAACAGGTCGGTATATTTCTAACATTAGCTACCAAAATTAGTTGCATTTAATCCTCACTGTAGCTAACGGTTGATTCTTCAATTAAGGGCAGAGAAAATGATACTTTTTGCTCCATTTATTCCGGCTGTTGTTAGCGGGTGCTAGCTTCCTCAGTGGTTCATTACGGGAATCCTAAAAAAAACGGAAGTCAAAATATATTTTAGACTTATCCCTTTCGTTGCCTGTGATCTTCACCTAATGGGTGAAATTTGACAGTTTTACAACTAACAACAACAGTTGTTCCAGTCAACTTGATATCACTAATTTAAAGCAAAGTGTTGAAGATATTTGATTGATATTTCAACGGATTCAAGTTAGGACATAACAGATTCAACATACGTAGCTCTAAGGGGCATTTCATCTTCAGTTCTGGAATATTTCTAATATTTAAAGTTGCATGCGCGAAATTCCACCCATCCGTGCTACATCAGTAGCTGCCATGTGAGTTTTAACGTTAGGCCTAGCCTAAAGTGAAGATGACCATTACGTACATGTATACCTACGTCTGTACAATCTCTTAAGGATTGCTGCTGACTTAGTTCTAAAGCATACTATAAACCTGTACATGCATTGGCAATGTTTGGTGTCCGTGTATGTAGTACAGTCATGTATACTGTATGTACGCACACTGTATGGATTGCTACGCATTGTATAGAACTACGTTAGTGTCCAACCTGGTTAATTTTAGCCCCTTGAAAACAGTGATTTCCTCCCCTTTTATTTTAAGCAGAAAAAACCCTTTTTGGGAGCGGAAAGTAATGGAATGGAATGTGGTATCAGTAGTACTTGTGTCAAATGAAAAATTTATCAACTTTTCCTTTAAAGAGGCTCATTGAGTTGATATCGATAACTTAATGATAGTCTCAAAGGGTCACTACCACATTACGATGCCTAACGTTAGCACAACAAGTCAAGTTTTAAGTCCAAAAGTCACAGAAAACGTCAAATTTTAAATCTTCTAGTGTCTTGGCTTGTAACGGTTTTGTACGTAGTTTGAAAAGTGTCTGGTCACGAAATTTTGAAAACGGACTTGAACCGTTAGTTACACACTCATAAAACAGTTATTTGTGTGTAGGGTATGGGGGTTGTCTAAGTTTGACCATTTGTCATTGGTTTGTGAAGAAATCTTAATAGGTTTGGAAAATTTGTTGAATTTTATTTACCAACTCAATGAGCCGCTTTAAGTTTCAAACATGATCAATGTCTTTTACTGTTCAGTGTGACACTTGTTACTGCCCATGCTGACATCATTTCAAGCAGCATTCTCACTGTAGACTTGAGTATAGTAATATTTACCTATGAATACATACAACATACAATATCTAGTGCTGTAAACAGTTGTTCACACATTCAGCATATGCCTGTCTCTAGACCCACAGACTACTTATATGCACAAAGTTAGAAGTTCATGGCTATACGTGATGGTTATAAAAAGATAATACAATTCATTCTTTTCAATGAGGATGCTGAAAAAGTTTTAGGCCTATCCACAAATTTCATTGTTGTCTTGGACTTGGTTTTGAAATTTAAAGTTAAAAAATATTTTTAACACATGTTGTTCAAATATTACAGTACTTTCCACCCCAAGAATTTTAGGGGCAGAAAGTCATGAGCAGAAACTACCGAGGGGGGAAACTAACGGACCCCCATTGTATGTGCATGCGCACAGTACAGAAAATCCGGGGGTACGATCTTGTAAACCTCGGCGCACCTCTGGCCTAGGCTTTACATGGAATGCACCCTGGCTGATATCTTCATTTACCAGCATAACTTAACTTTCCAAAATCTTGCTGAAATAATTGGAGTAACCGTAGACCATGGGAGAGGAACACCTATTTGAAAAAGAGGATGCGTCAGCCACAGTGGCTTATTCGACAATTGATGGCTATTTTGAGAATGACCCAACATAAGTCTTCTTTCCCAGTACAATTGTTTGTAACCATTTGTGAAGATTACAAAGTTCACGAGTCTGAGCCTCCACTTTTGAGAGGAGGTGCAGTCACAGTGATCATTTCTGAATTTGTGTAATTTTGCAACCCAAAATAAAGACATGTTTTTGTCATTTGTGTGAATATTTGTGAAGAATTTACCTAGTCCAGGCTAGGGCTGTAAGCAATTATCAGTTAATCCCATGTCAGAAATCAAACGAGAGCGCTTCAGTGTTGCCAAAAATTTTTTTTTTATTTTAGTGGGGCAGGTATCTCCAAGTTTAAACCTTGTTTACAGATTGAAAAAGAAAGATTAAAAAGACAGATTTTAATTCCTGCTTCTCAGCGGAGAATCCGTTCATATGTTTACAGTGGCATACATAAAATCGTTGGGCTACAACTTGCTTTGACATGTTTCTGCATTGTGCCATACAGTGTGATTTTAATTACGGCAGGTGTTCTGTATTTTACATGGGTGATGAGCTCTGTTGCAGAAAACAAGTCTAGTAGGCTCAGGGATTGTACATTTTCATTTTTCATAGACACAAAGAAAACTTCTGTGTATATTATGGATACTTTTCAGAATAGTTAAAAGAAAGGAATTAAGGGACATTGGAACACACAACTGTCATGTATATGTGCAAGGCTGTGGTTACAATGGGTGGGAAAATTGTCTGAGTGTAGAGAAAGAAAGTTGCTTAGACAATTGTTGCTGTTAACAGATAGACCAAAGCCCATTGTGTTACTGTTTGTAAAGGACTAATGCAGCATGCTGTAAACGATCTGGGGAGCCTTGATTTGTTTTACCCTAAATAATGGTTATCTGTTACTGGTTTCATGTTGTCAATATTCTGCACAAATGTTTCAAAACAATAGTTAAATGTAAAGGAATTTTCAATACGTACTTCTGTGAGCATTTCAGAATTTGCATTTAGTGGTTAAACCTGAGAGCATTATTTGCATTAGGCTGCCAGTTGTTGCAAGGAATGACTGCACACTTTGGGGGAATCTTTAGTATGGAAACACTTTTTTGATTAATCCTTGATTAATGGAAAAAATATGTGATTAAGCAATTAACTCATTAATTGGAAATTGACAGCCGTAGTCCAGGTGCACTCACAGTTGCAGTGATCATTTCTTATTTTGTGTTATTTTGCAACACAAAATAAAGACATGTATTTGTGTGGGTATTTGTGAAGAACGTCTAGGTCCACTGAGCATCCACTTTTGTGTGGAAGTGCAGTTGCGTAATCGTTTCTGAATTTGTGTTATTTTGCAACATAAAATATTGTTGTGTATTTGTGTGAATATTATTGAAGCAGTAACTAAGTTCACAGAGCCTTCACTTTTGAATGGAGGTGCAGTCGCAGTCACAGTGACCGTTTCGTAATTTGTGTATTTTTTACCTTTGTTAGCTTCACTGTGGTTGTGCCTCTGGAGGCACGGTGAGGTCTCTTTTTAGCAGGGTATTTTATAGTTGTACCAAGTACTTTGAAAAAAGCCTAAAGTTCTCAAAATTTAGAATAGGATAGGTATTATAATCACCAAGTTTCAACTTCTGAAAATTACTGGAACTATAGCATTTGAAATATTTGTTTACAAACTTTACATTAGAACACCTCGATCATGCTTAAAATTGTGACATCACTGTCTTTGCCTTTAGCATAAGTCCCTACAGGGAGTATATTGTGCAATAAGTTGTCCAACACTGGGGCAGCAGTTACACTAATTAGCATATCGTTAAAAACAAAGTTCCACAGTCAATAAGTAAATTCATAAAGGGAAAAAAAGTTGCTGATTTCATTCAAAGCTTTGATACTTCTCACACCCTTTTCAGGAAAATTCGGTCAATGTTCAAAAGTGTCTGGGTGCAAAAGTCTGTAAGATTTGAAGAAGAACAGTTAAGGCATTAAATCAGAGTTCTAGGTCCAAAATTTGCCGATAGAAGAAAGTCAGTTTCAATGGTTACAACTTAAAACGACCCTGCATCATCTTGCTGATTTGAACAGTCAGAGTAAGGATTGTCTATAGTGAGTGTAGTGCAAACAACCAATCCTTTACTGAGGACAATCCTAGGCCTAGGGCATTTTCAGCAAAAATTGAAACGGAAATGTACCCCATGGCCACACAAGTGTCATGAGATTTCCTTTAAACAGACCAGGCTCTGTTATCTTATTTTACCAGCATGGCTGTCAAGTATCAGTTTCTCGATCTCACACAGTCTCAATAGGGCAGGGTTTCCCCTGGTACTCAATTGCACGTGCTACCTCCCTGCAGCTTTTTAAGACTGCCTTACCACAGAAGGTTGCAATTACTGCCCCACACTTCAGACGTGTTACAGTTGAATTCACTCATTGGCATGGACCCAAAATTCATGAAGTTCCTGTTTTAAATCTCTCGGAAATTTTAAATATAGAAAGTAATTATTATGTATAATTGACAACATCATTTCAAAAACTATTGCAAAATGAAAATTGTTTAGAAAAACATCTGTAAAATGTTGATAATTTCAGTATTTAAGATTAATTTTAACAGTTCTTAACTTATATTGGACCATTACAATGAATATTGGTCTGTTCATTGATATTGAATAATTAATCTTATTCTTCACTGGTCTGCAGATGACCTTTTGCTATTACAATTTCAAATTTAGTCTTTCCATTTTTATGGCCTTGCTTTAGGAATCGAAGTTCAAAGAAACTGGTGTCATAACACCGGAGGAATTTGTTGCTGCTGGTGATCACCTAGTACACCACTGCCCGACATGGAAGTGGTCACCTGGTGAAGCTGGTAAGAAAAAACAGTATCTACCAGATGACAAGCAATACTTGGTTACCAAAAATGGTAAGTGTTTGCCTGGTTTACATCCCTCCAGACCAAAGGTTTGTGAGACCAAATGTCTGCAAGACTGAAAATGTGATAGAGTTTCCAACATGAAAAACAAAAAGTTCAGAAGATTTGACCTGGAAATATGGTCCATAAGACCAAAATTAAGAAAAGGTTTGCGAGACTAAAATAAAGGTCACCTTTATTCATTTTCAGTCTCTAGAATCTTTTCACCCTTTCAGTCTTGCAAACCCTTTCACTTTCATTCCAGCAAACTATTTCTCCTTTTTGGCCTCACAGACCTTCCTTTCTCGTTGTTTTGTCATTGTAATTTCACGAGCCTTCATTCTCATGAACTCATGGGTGGAAAAAGTTGGGAAGCTGGGAGGCTCCTTCCTTGGAAATGTAGGCATCTGGAGGGAAATTTTGGCAATTTGAGAGAAAGTTCCTATTGCTGTATGTGAAAATACAGGGAGAATTATGGAAAATTTCACTTTCTTCCTGGGAAATAATTTTACTCCCTTCCTGGGATATAAACATTTTTTCCAGCCCTGCATGTACTTTTGGATGGGATTCCACCTTCATTGTCAGTGTGGTCCAGCAGTTGTCGAAATAAGTTTCATTTGTTGCCATTGTCATTCAGCCATTAGTGGGGTCCATCAGCCTTAAATCGTCTCCATTTATTGTCTATGTGAATTTCAAATCCTCATATTCAGACAAGTTGAGAAGATTGAGATACACTTTAGTCTATGACCATCCATGGAACAGATAAGGAACTCTAAAGATTAAAGGTGATGGATCCCAGTAATGGCCGACTAAAATCAGACTGTCACACTCTGTCCGGATTCGTCTATAGTCAAACATCTAAGGAGAAATTTCTTTAGAATGGTGAAATATATTCCAATACTTCAAAAAAATTTTCCATCAGTGGATCTTACTCTTAACTTTGTTGTGAACTAACACAATTGGGTTGGTTAAATGGCCTCACACCTTTAAGTATTCATTCTGCTACCAACTTTTTAAATTGGAAAGGTAAAGAGAAGAAATTTTCTTCAAAGTGACCTTTCCCAGAGTTTACCAAGATTAAAGAACAACAGAAAGAATAAAAATAAATAAAAAAGTAAAAAAAATAATGAAGGAATAAATTGAAGGTACAGTAAGAGCTTGCATCCTTTAGATGTTGAGAAGTAAAAAAGTTCAGACCTTGAATTTTGAGGCATGTGAGTGCGATAGCATGCTACCACTCACCTGAAATCACTATGAGGAGCATAATTTTTTTCACAGCCAAATGAATAATGGGAACTACAGTACATAGATATATTACAGTCAGAATAAAACAACCCACCTACAGTACTACGATCCTTCGTTTTCTAAGGAGTGTGATTTGTAGTACACCAGGAAAATCTATAACTCAAGCCCTGAAAGTACTGGACTACTATGTTCTGCAATTGGTAGGAAATTATCATACTGTCTTCTTTTATCTTGTACACTGCTCATGTATTTATTTCTCTCTCACTTAAATTAATTTGAACAAAAATGTTCATATTTCTTTTGATTTATTCTCTGTCCAGTACCTTGCTACAAAAGATGCAAGCAGATGGAATATGTAGAAGAAAATGAAGCCATTGTGGATGCAGATGACGGTGATGGCGGTTGGGTTGACACCCACCACAATGTCGGTGAGTCATGTCCTAATGGGTTAAAATGGATGAGCAAGGTACCAATCTTGTCCACCCTTCCCCAGAACACATTTTAAATCTCCAATTGTCATTTTGTGATCATGAAGTTTCTATTAAGGTCAAGAGCAGTGCTGCAAACTTATTTTGGAGCAACAGTTACATATCACAATTTTTGTCTTATTTCTGTTCAAAGCATCTTCCATTATATTTATTGACTTAAATATTACATATCCAAGGTAAACCAAGTAGCTACTTCTTGTAGATTTTACAGTTGAAGAGAAAAAATATTGTCACATGACTCTCAACAGCCAATCATGAAACAGGGCAGTCTACTACACTACTTCAATTTGGGGTGACTGCTCTTGTCCTTTAAAAAGGATACTGCTGCTGGTTAACCAGCCAGAGTTATGCCCAAACTGGGTACAAACTCAAAAATTAGCAGTTCTACCCAGCACCTTATTTCTATACTTTCTGCCTCAATGCAAATGTTAAGTGGCCCATGTGAGCTCAAAAGTCAATGACTGACCCACCCACTAAATCAATGTTCTGCCTAGTACCCTAAGGCTACAGCCATGCCCATATGTAGTGTGCATTGATTATAAACTGAATTTTGTAAGGACCTAAAAGTATTGCAAAATTAAATCTTGGACAGGTCTTACAATTTAAGAAGCATGCAATTTGGTTCATTTGTCCTGAAAAAAAAATGATTCCACAAGATCGAATCACAAGCAAAGCTGGTTCTGTTTTAGAATAAATTTTTAGCTTTATCTTGTGGTTATTAGAGACTGATTTTGCACTTTTTTTTTGGAGAAACTCACATGTATAGTACAGCAAAGAGAGCTCATAGTGCCATTGCTATGTTGAGTAACTTTTGGTTTTCAAAGGTTTACCCTGTCTGTGCTTAGTTTGTTTGGTGGGCATACTGTATCTCTTCATACACAGATGAATTGTGATATTACATGCATAAAGAAAACCAATGCCCCCACCACCCTTATTCCCCATCTGTAGCAGGACTTATCTATGAAGTGTTATTGTGTAATTTGCCTTTGCCCAGCACTCTAAAAATTCTATACACATCCCTGATCAGCGATGTGGGTGGTCATACCATTTTAAAATTGTAATGCTGCCAGTGAATCACTTGCAATGCTTCTCCAACTAACCTCATAATTTAAAAATAAATTGGTTTCATTTGGTTGTCTTTGTTCTGTAATTTTTTATAATAGTTATTCACCTATTTTGTATTTAGTACTGCTCATATTCCAAGATTGGTTTCTCGTTAACTCTCTTCTCATAATATTTGTTTAATGGTTAATGCTCTCTGAAGTAGAATTGAATTGAAATTGAAACTGCAAAAACCAATTCCATCTGGTTAACCTATGATTCCAGATAGGTTAATGATTTGCTAAAGGCACAACAAAGATGGTTCTCTACAGGAGTGGATAGAATGTCTGAAATATGTAAGAAATAATACCTAGTAAGTTGAATGCTCGGGGCTCTTTAAGTGAGGAAACATTCCAGCAAGCTCTGTGAACATTGGATGGCTTTCTCCATTGAGAGAAATTTTATCATTAGAAGTGAAATCCATAACTAGTCTCAATTCCTGGCTGATTAAACACTTGAGGTAAAATTGTAATATCAGAGTTAGCTTGTTAGTTAGATAGAGTTTTACGGCCCAGTTTCCAACCTATTGGTTCAAGTCGAGCAGACCACGACCTTTTTTCCAGTTGTGGCTCACTGGCTTGTTTTCCCTACTCCATCGCTTATGCGATGGAGTGTTATATAAGAGTGAATAATTTTTATTCAGTTTGAAGTTGCATAGCATTATGAAGTTCAAAACAGTCAAGCAGTTTTTTTTTTTTGATTCCTTGCCGAAGGCAGGCAAGGAATCTATGCGATGGTGATGTCGTGTGTGTGTATGTGTGTGTGTGTGTGTGTGTGTGTGTATGTGTGTGTGTGATGCCTGCTTGTAAACACGATATCTCAAGAACGGTAACCCCCAGGGATCTCAAACTTGGGATGTAGATTGTCCACATTAAGTAGATGGTCCCTATTTTTTTTGGTAGAGGTCAAATGTCATTTGGGGTCACCAGAGGTCAAAATGTAAATACCTTGGAAATTGCTTGTAAACACGATATCTCCAGAAGGAAAAATGTGAGCAATCTCATACTTACCTTGCTGATTGTCCATATTGAGTAGATGGTCCCTATTGTTTTTGATGGAGGTCAAAGGTCATTTGGGGTCACCAGAGGGAAAAAGGTCAAAACCTTGTAAACACTGTATCTCAAGAAGGGTAAATGTGAGGGATCTCATACATAGCAGGTGGATTGCCCATATTAAGTACATGATCACAATTATTTTTGGTGGAGGTCAAAGGTCATTTGGGGTCATCAGAGATGAAAAGCTCAAAAACTTTTAAATACCATATGTCAAGAAAGGTAACTGCCAGGAATCTCATATTTACTAAGTGGATTGTCCATACTGAGTAGATGACCCCTATTGTTTTTATTGGATGTCAAAGGTCATTTGGGGTCATCAGAGTTCAAAACATCTAAACCTTGCAAACACTATATCTCGAAAGAGTATATAACTGTTGAAATTAATATCCATGAGCGGTTAGGGTGAAAGGGTAAGAATAATTTGGCATGTGTAATGTAATAGGCATAGGGTATATAATTTTTTTGGAACAGTTTATTAACTTCACTATGTAAATTCTTTAGTGAGGTAATTTTGAAAATGCATTTGTAAAGTACTAAAGCAAACTCATAGGAAGAAGGTCTAAGGTGCACAAAAAGGCACATCACATGGTAGTTACTGTACAGTATGTTGATTCTGGCATGAAATTGTGCCCTGTTATTACATTAAGTTCCAAGTATTAATACATGAAAAAGTGGGCAGAGCAAAATATAAAATCTTAAAAGGCAAAATCTGTTCATCAGGCTGGCATACATGCTTCAATGCTCATGGGTATGCTGATTTTGCAGCCACAAGTAAATAGATTTTCATGAAACTGATGTGGAACATGTGAGTTTAAACAGTCTGTATATGAGGGTCATTTAGGGACATAGTCTGAAAATATTAGAAGATGCTTCTGTGCACACTAAGTAGATGACTGATATGGAACTTCAAAAGTATAAATTTGAACAGAGAGTACTCTGTGTGATGCACAAGAATCTCTTTTATAACATACCTACATTGTTTTTTCAATAACCTTAAAGAAAACCTGAAGAAAACATTAAATTTAGTGGCAAAAAGTGCTAATATTTGACAAACCTTGTGCCTACTGTCCTCATGAGGACATGTGCATGCAAGCATGCATTAATTGGAAGTGGGAATTGATTAATTAGATATACCACAGTTAGTTAGTTTTACAAAAAAGAACCTAATTTACTCTGATCATTTGGTATCATATACCCTTCAGCGCACATGAACTGTCATTGCCTAATAGAGTGAATCAAATTGTGACTGACCCATTCTTTGCCATTTGGTCACAGTTATCTCGCCCAATTTTTCACAGTTGACTGCCAGTTATCCCCACAGTGTCCTGAAGGATTACCTCATACAAACATACAGCTCAATTGACTTAAGCTTTTACTGTATAAGTGGTGTTAATTGACTCTTATAAACCCTCTGAAGAAAGCTTATTTTTATCTCAGTACATAACCATGACAGCCCATTGTTTGTATATACTCCTATTTCCTGCCATTCCCTGCAGGCATTCAGTACTCTTTTTTGTGGTCAAAATGTCAGACTTCCATGAAAGTCACACCTCTGCTAAATCCAGCATAAAATAACTGTCCACATTATCTTTTTCTCATCTGACCACAAATAAAAGTTGTTTGCCTAGCCATTGTCTGGAGATGGAGAAGTTCATGTACACTGATCAAGTTTCTAAACTGAAAGTCATCTTAGAAATACTGTAGATTGACACCCTTCAGAAATTAGTGTCCTTTACATAGAAGCTGGTGGAATTGAACAAATAGTGTGTTTGTATAAGGAATTTTGTTGAACAAACTTTAAACATTGGTGTCTGTCTAGATTGGTGTTTCTGCTTTACAGTTTCAATATGCTCTACAGTGATTATTTGTCACTTAGTTTCATTCTAGAATTTGTTTTAAATTTTTGATAGCATAAAATGTATCAGCATACTACTTGCCTCATCTCTGCTTATATCTGGATAACTGCACCAAAAAGTAACCCCTGTGCGAAGGATTATGTAGCTATGTCAAATATCATCATCGAAAGTGGGAATTCTTGTCTCACATTTCATTTTTATCCATGTCACTATTCCCCCCCCCCCAAAAAAAAAAAATGTACCATAAAGCTTAATGCATAGAACCATTGCTTCAAGATTACCCTTTATGACACTTTTCAAAAGTATTAAGATTTTATTTTGCATTGCTGCTGTCATTTAAAAGTAGTTCAGGTAATAAGAGCAAGCATAATGTTGTATACTGTGTATCAAACAAGGAAAACTTGTACTGTATGTTATGCTGTACCTACAGTATAAGTAGACAAAAGGCGAATTAAAAGTCTTGTTAAATTATGGATTAATAGGGATATCTGCTTTTGTTGATTTGCAAAGGATACCATAGACAATGGGTGGGGCATTTCCCCCATAAAGCAAAAATTGCTGTCAGTAATAGCCAAGGTTACACATCTCTGTTCAGATGTCTCTTTAGGCTTGGTCTCACATATCCCCCAACACCCAGTGTTAACTCGTGTTTACAATCAGACAAAACCACAGGCTAACCCCGTGTTTTCCAGTCTGTGTTCTCACGTACCCAGTGTTTCGTTGATTGGATAGTGTTACCATAGTAACGAGACCAAATATTTCACACACGGATTACAGCAAAATGTAAGAAAATACCTGTCATCAGTGCTATAAATACCTGTGACCTTGCTTGATTAAAACAAACACGATGTTTAAAACTGCTTAACCCTGCGATTTGAGGTGGATTGAAATTTAAACACCGACCCGCGTTAACCCGCGTTCCTACGTTACTCGAGCGTGAGGTAATACAGTGTTACCTCGAGCGTGGGGTATGTGAGAACACAGTATTTGATCCAATGCTTGTAGGAGAGTGTGTCGATGAGGGCTTGTTTAAACACTAACCTCAATGCAGACTTTTTGAAACATAGAGGCATTGGAACATAGAGACTTCAGAATGGAGAGCTGTCCCCATTGACCAAACTTTTGACAAAAATGGTTTCAAAATACCGCTTTATCAAGTAATGAGACAGTTTTCTGGAATATTAAAGCTGTGTGAGAAATTCCTCTTGTGTGTGGAGATCAAAGGTTTGAGGTGACAGTCAGATCAAACTTTGTAGACATAATATTTTTAGGAGGATAACTGTGAGGGATCTCATACCATGGTGGTATACTCATTCTGTACTAAGCTTAATTTTGAATTACTCATGTTGATGGACGTGTTGGTAAGGTGATCACTATTGTTTTTAAGGGGTCAAAAGGTCATTTTGGGTCACATGAGGTCAATTAGTTTTGACCCTACTAGTATTATATCTCAATTAAGTAGGATAATTGTATGGGATCTCATGCATGTCATGTTTGTTTCCATGTTTGCTATGATATAACATACGGCAAGGAATCACTAAGCCTGTTGGCTTTCTAGTTTTTTTTTTTTGGCGGGGGTGGGGGGGGAGGGAGGCTTCCAGCATGAATTTTCTCTTTTCTGTTGTCTACTTATAACAAGATAATTGCATACAGGGTAAAAAAAAAAATTCTGATATAAAGCCGATGGCCCTGTGACAGTAAAGGGTGGTGGAATATTAGCCTGTAGTTAAAACAAATGTTTATTCAAAGCTTAAACCAAATTTCAATTTGGGTAGCTTAAACTAGTGGCCTCATAACAATTGTTTTTGGCAATACCGTGAAACATAAATGTAGCCTTAACCCTAAACCTGCAGTATCTGAATGACTTCTTTCTCTTTCAGATGAATTTGAGAGCAGTAGTTTACCTGTCTTAGTGCTATATAGTAAACTACAAGAGAAAGTGAAATGAAAAAAAGGGGTTTTCCAGATTTCAGTAAAAAAATCTTTTGTGGTCTTTTAAATTCATGTTTCAGGGTCATTAGATGGAAACAGTCCTGAAAGCAATTTTTTTCATGAGACAGAAAATTGAGTTTTATTACAATCTGCAATAACCATTTATTGAGAGCGTATTTGGTAAATGAATTATATCCACGGACTTATATACATGGACAGAGCATGTAACGTATACGTCCTATCCGTAGATGGTCGCCACCGGCTGGGACAAAAAAGGCGCATTAAGATGGCCCCCGTGAAGCTATAAATCATCTGATGTAACGACGACTCTGCCATATTTTAAAAAAAGCTTAAATTGGATGGGAAAGAATATCATATTCCTGCAATACTTGAAGTGATTTTGACCTTACCTAGCCATATTTCAAAAATATTTCAACTTTCTTGCAAAATATGGTGATATACTTGGGCAAGTCCAAACTTTCACACCAAACCATAGCAGACGGCCGTCTTGGTGCACTCTTTCTCACATTACAGTAGAGACAATATACCAAGCAGTATGCTCTGTCCACGTATAGGAAGTCTGTGATTATATCGTAGTATCATCTGTGTACAATATTTTGCACCATTGGGATGTTTCACAAAATGTGCTTCTCTAAGAAAATTTGTAGGTTAAATGTAAGATGTCACAATTTATATTTATCTGAACTTTGTTTTTACCGATTTTGTTATCTCAATACATTACGTATATTGAGATATTGTCACACAAGCCTTTTGCTGGCTTTAGCTTAATGTCCTTTTCAGCATGGCCATGTTAGGAATGTCTTACATTTTTGTCATAAAATCTTGTAGCTCTGTACCATGGTATAATTATGTAGGAGTCAGAATTTGAACTTGATAATCTGTTAAGTTGATAACTTAGGTTATTTTGACTGAAACAGCGGTGTAAAAGAAGACAGGGTCATTGCAGCCAATTGCTTATACTCCTTTTCCCATTATGCAATGTTGTGTTTATTTAGTCTTCAGTTTTGTCTTTGGCTTCATTCCTCTGCTAAATTAAGCATTTTAACTGTTAGATGGTCTTGTCTGGTCTGACCAAGATGTTTGCCCAGCCCATTGTCTTGTGATGGAGAAGTTCATTTACAGTTGATTGAGTTTCTAAACAGGATGTGAGAGTACCTCACAACTTCCAAAATTTATGTTCTTCACTAACAGGTTTCAATGAGTTTCTAAGAGAGTGTGGAGTGTAGTGTTGCAAAAAGAGAGTGAAAGGGCAGTAGGAAAACTAGTTTTGTTGGAACTGGTTGAAAACAGCTTTTGTTGACAGGATTGATATCCATCTAGCTAGATAATTATTTGTGCTTTGTAGTTTCAATATGCTTTTCAATGGTTATATTTTACACTTAGTATGACAGAATCATTATGGAATTCGTTTAAATATCGATAACCATTTCAATTTATTGAGCATAAAATGTAGAGTATCAGGATATTAAAAATCTCTGCTATAAAATTATTTGAATGACGTTACTAAAATAGCTTAACCTACCGATACTCTATGTGGTGTGGGAAGTTTCGTTTCATGCTCCATTTTTATGCATAAAACTGTGCCTGATGGTCAAAACAATGTTTTTTCTTTTGTATTGCATTTTCAAAAACTATAGATCTACTTCAAGATCACCATTGATCATAGAAAAAGGTACTGAGATTCTGCAGCATAGCTGCTTTAGTTCTGTATTTAAAGGTTTAATTGAACTAAAAAATGACGGAAGATAATATCCTGTATTCTTTATAAACATGCAGCATTTCATATTGCTCAAATTTCTTTCCTTCAAAAGATCCCAGCTCAACCCTGAATGAGCAAGTATCAGTTATGAATCTAGACTCCAAACAAGAACAAAAGCCAGCTGTTGATGATGAAGACGATGATGACGATGATGAAGAAGCTGTTGATATGGATGGTGAATAAAATTTAGACTTTTTAGAAGAATTGATTTATTTACTTTGTTTACAAGTTTAACCCAGTTGCATTTCATCTGTGGGATTTTCTTTAGCTCCCATCACTGAGCTGTAGGTCGTCTGCCTTTTTCTTGGATAGTTTTGTATTCTTTGAACCTACTTTGCACCTATTTACCTCACCTGTTTCACGAATGGACTGTACCATTTACCCAGAATGCTTACAGGCAATGTCTTCAGTGGGTGGAGGGCATGCCTAATTGGAATCCATCCCTTGACCTACCCTTGTTTCATTGCTAGAGGAATGCTAAAGGATTCTGCTATTCAAATGCACTTTTAAATCAATCTCTGTTAACTACTTGTGACAGCCAGTGTGGTTTTGGGACTCCCTCTGATTTTACCTGAAGCTCTTTCGTGCTGGCTCATGCTCCATATCACGTGTGCTTTGTCGCTGTAAATGTTCCATTCATGGTCAATTTACATGTCACTTTTTGCATACACAGACATACTGTAACTCTGAGTGTAATTAATACTTTGTATCTCACACATATCAGTGTGTTGTAAGTTTGTTATGTAGAGTTTTTGGCTCAGTTTCTAACTAATTATTTCAAGTCGAGCAGGCCACAGCCTTTTTTCCAGTAGTGGCTCACTGGCTTGTTTCCCCTACTTCATTGCTTACACTAAACACCAGTCATAATGACAGTAGGTTCTTTTTTACGTAGCAGTGTGAAGGTTTCTGACTGGTTACTTAGTTGGTGACCAGCCTTTTTGAAACAAACCCCAAAGTAGAAAACAAAATGCAGGTGTTCAATTAATGATCATTGAGGGATGTCCACAGTTGTTATTGTATTATTATATTGTGTGAAAATGTCAAATATGTGACAGTGGTAAGGCAGATGGGAGGGGAAGGGGGGGGTTAGAAATTGTTTTTGGTTTCGACGAAAAGAGAAACCTATGCATTCATGATGGCATGTGTGTGTATGTATGTGTGTATGTGTGTGTGTTATATGTGTGTATGTGTGTATGTGTGTGTGCGTGTGTGTGTGTTTGTGACACTTTGCTTGTTTACACGATATCTTGAGAAGGGAAGATCTGACAGTTCTCAAACTTGGTACACAGATACCCCATACTGAGAAGAAGAACCCTATTTATTTTGAGGTCAAAGGTCATCTGGGGTCACAGGGGGTCAAACACCACAATCCTTGTTTACACAATATCTCAAGACAGGAAACTTGGATTAATTTCAAACTTGATATGTTGATGCGTTATGATGAGAGGAAGAACCCTAGTGATTTTGGTGGAGGTCAAAGGTCATTTGGGGTCCCTGGGGTCAAACCCCAAAATCCTTGTTTACACGATATCTCATGGTAGAAAACTTGGATTGATTTCAAACTTGATATGATGATGCGTTAGGATGTCAGGAAGGACCCTTTTGATTTTGGTGGAGGTCAAAGGTCATTTGGGGTCACATGGGGTCAAACCCTGAAATCCTTGTTTACATGATATCTCATGGTAGGAAACTTGGATCAATTACATACTTGATATGTAGATGCCTTATGATGTAAGGAAGAACCCAATTGATTTTGGCGGAGGTCAAAGGTCATTTGGGGTCACATTAGGTCAAACCCTGATATCCTTGTTTACACGATATCTCATGGTAGAAAACTTGGATTAATTTCAAACTTGATATGTTGATGCGTTAGCATGTCAGGAAGAACCCTAGTGATTTTGGTGGAGGTCAAAGGTCATTTGGGGTCAAGTGGGGTCAACCCCAAAATCCTTGTTTACACGATATCTCATGGTAGAAAACTTGGATTGATTTCAAACTTGATATGTTGATGCGTTAGGATGTCAGGAAGAACCCTAGTGATTTTGGTGGAGGTCAAAGGTCATTTAGGGTCACATGGGGTCAAACCCTGAAATCCTTGTTTACATGATATCTCATGGTAGAAAACTTGGATCAATTTCATACTTGATATGTTGATGCGTTATGATGGGAGGAAGAACCCTAGTGATTTTGGTGGAGGTCAAAGGTCATTTGGGGTCATGTGGGGTCAAACCCCAAAATCCTTGTTTACACGATATCTCATGGTAGAAAACGTGGATTAATTTCAAACCTGATATGTTGATGCATTATGATGTAAGGAAGAACCCTATTGATTTTGGTGGAGGTCAAAGGTCATTTGGGGTCACATGGGGTCAAACCATGAAATCCTTGTTTACATGATATCTCATGGTAGAAAACTTGGATTAATTTCATACTTGATATGTTGATGCGTTATGATGTAAGATAGAACCCGATGTATTTTCGTGGAGGTCAAAGGTCATTTGGG
Source organism: Holothuria scabra (assembly GCA_037179385.1). Taxonomy (NCBI): domain Eukaryota; kingdom Metazoa; phylum Echinodermata; class Holothuroidea; order Aspidochirotida; family Holothuriidae; genus Holothuria; species Holothuria scabra. The sequence goes on from CM074190.1 coordinate 19,557,016, forward strand.
GTCACATGGGGTCAAAACCTGAAATCCTTGTTTTCGTGATACATTATGGTAGGAAACTTGGATTCATTTCAATCTTGATAGGCTGATGCGTTATGATGTAAGAAAGAACCCAATATATTTTCGTGGAGGTCAAAGGTCATTTGGGGTCACATGGGGGTCAAAACCTGAAATCCTTGTTTACATGATACATTATGGTAGGAAACTTGGATTCATTTTAATCTTGATAGGCTGATGCGTTATGATGTAAGGAAGAACCCTATTGATTTTGGTTGAGGTCAAAGGTCATCTAGGGTCAAAGGGGGTCAAAAACCAAAATCCTTGTTTACACAATATCTCATGGTAGAAAACTTGGATCAATTTCATACTTGATATGTTGATGCGTTATGATGGGAGGAAGAACCCTAGTGATTTTGGTGGAGGTCAAAGGTCATTTGGGGTCATGTGGGGTCAAACTCCGAATTTCTTGTTTACACTATATCTCAAGGTAAGAAGCTTGGATTGATTTCAAACTTGATATGTTGATGCGTTATGATGGGAGGAAGAACCCTATTGATTTTGGTAGAGGTCAAAGGTCATTTGGGGTCATAGGGGTCAAACTCAGAAAAACTTGTTTTGGATAGCTCAAGGTTTGAAAGGTGGATGGATTTCAAAATTAGTATGTAAATGAATTATGGTGAGAAGATGGTCTGTATAAGGTTATTTTTTGTGGAGGTGAAAGGACATCTGGGGTCATGATCGGTCAAACTTTGAAAAACTTGTCAAAATGGGATATCTCAAGGTAGGAAACTTGGATGGATTTCCCAATTAGTATGTGGATGTGTTATGGTGAGTTGAAAGCACTGTACCTGTTGTTTTGGTGGAGGTCAATGGTCATATGGTATCACCTAGCATCAAACTCTGAAAACCTTGTTTGCAGAATATCTTAAGGCACAGTATGAAAGAAAAACCAGTCACTTACAGGTGGAGACAAAGGCTATTTTGGGTCACCAGTTGTTACAAGAAATGTAGCATTTTATTGAAAAGAGCATGTATGTATCATCGAAACCTCAATGCATTTTTGCATTCTGGTTATTTCCCTTTGTCAGTTGGGAAGCAGATCTTACATTTGTGACCATTACTGCGCAATCTTTGCACTCTTAGCACTCGCTGTGAAATGCATTCTGGGAGGATCGTACTGGAGCTAGCCTACGCAGAGTGAAAACGGACACCCATTGAAAGTGTCAATAATTCTTATTCATCGTGATATGTTATTGAATATTTTTTGGCAATAGAAGAAAAATAGAAAGTTAACTCTTTTTAGTAGATTGCGATTGTCAGGGATTGAACTTTTCCTAGAGTCCTTGTCATAATCTTTTCAATTTTCTGTCTTCAAGGTGAGAATATATTGAAATCTTATTTAAAAGAGAGAGAACAAATATAACATATCCAAAATAAAGTGGTACCTTTCTTGTTATCCTTCTATCTTCACTAAAAATGCTATACAGAAGACAGTGTCTTTGTTCTGCCTATGCATGCATTATATTTACATACTTTCACAGCACTTTACATATGTGCATGCCCAAAGCATTGCATTGTGTTGGATCTTGTATCACAGTGCTGTATGCTAGCTACCATTATGCATTGCATTTCAAGATGGCTGACTGACTACAGGTGTACTGCAAACAGATTCTTAGCATAAACACAGCAGGATTGACCATCTTTAGAAAAAATTGGAATAATTTATCGAAGAACCTATGTGGGAAAGTGTAATTCCTGTCTAAATGTATGTATTTGGTAATTGTTGGACAGCTTCGCAATGATTTCAGGACAAATTTGTGACTATTTGCCAAATGTTCGGAAAGGGTGACCTAAAATCTCCTGGTGATTCTTGGGCCTTTTGGCCCACAATTTTGCCTGAAATTGGTTTTATGATAACTTGTGAAGTTAGTCTGGTAAGTTTCATCCATAGTTTTCTTGATCGTGATTGGAAGTATACTGAATAAAAATTTCCATTCTTTTTTCCAAGTTTACATTTCCAAGTGGCTAAAATTCAAAATGTGTGATGTCATCAGAGCTTAATATATTTCGGTGAGCCCAAGGTCAGCTTCCCAACTGTGTTGTGATAAGAACCATTATTTTGCTCAGTGGGAGAGCCAATCACGTCAGCCATATTTTAACCTTTGTTTTTTAGCTCTTATCATAATTTGTTGTATGCACTTTACAGGATGTGTGCATCTTACAGTATTACTGCAAGAGGTTTCTTAAATTGCATGAAGGGTCAACTTGTTTGCACAGTATCTTTTTCATGAACTTTGCCAGTAAGCCACAACTGGAAAAAAGACAGTGGCTGGCTCAACTTGAACCAATAGGTTGGAAACTGGGCCCCGTAAAACTCCATCTAACTAACCAACAAACTCATTAAGTTTGCCTAGCAAAGAGGTGAAACAGGTGCAATTCATATAGACGAATCCGGACAGATTGTGATGGTCTGATTTTTGTCCGCCATTACTGGGGTCCATCACCTTTAATCTTTAAATTTCCTTCCTTATCTGTTCCATGGATGGTTGTACACTAAAGTGTTATCTTGATTTTCTCAACTTCACTTGAATATGAGGATTTGAAATTCATGTAGACAATAAATGAAGATGATTAAAGGCTGATGGACCTCACTAATGGCTGCCTACAGTCACTAAAGGCAAGCGCTAATTGGATTTGTCTATATGATCTTTGTTTGTATAAGACTGTTCTGTTCTATCACCTGCTCCAGGAAGATGAGATCTGTAGGGGGACTGACACAAAACTGCATCAATAAAATCCAACATTGGGCTGTTTATTGAGCTATGGTATGCATTGTACAGTGAATGATGATGGGTATACAAGTATACTCCGTAGTAGTTTGTTATGAAAATTTCAAGTGACAGAAAGTCTCATTATGTCAGTCATTCTTTTGTTTTTTAAGGATTAAAGATAAATTCCTATGTCCATGTGGTGAATTTTCATAAACCCAGGAAAAGACCACTGCGTTCATTAGTGTATTTTATTTTCATTCCCTTGTAGTGCTTTTGTCATTACGCAATGATCATGGCAGTCCATTTGTAGAGTACAAAAGAACAGGTGGACACCAAAGTTTTCTTTTTGAAACTTACATAGAAACAGGCACGTATTAAAAAATAGACAACCTAACCCGGCCGGACAAAAACACAAACGCTAACAATGAACTTTAAACACACAAAATACGGAACAAAAAGGATTGTCGCAAATGGAAACGACACACCAACCCCACCCAATACCTGAACAACCCGTTAACCTAACCACAACCACCCTTAATACCAACCCCCCCCCCATAAACCAAGAACATCCCACACCAGGCTTGAAGGCAATACCACGCCGGGAGGCAACACCACGACGAAGGCAACACACCCGAGGGCAACAATACGCCCGAAGGCAACAGTACGCCCAAAGGCAACAACACGCAAAAAACACTGGGCAAATACAGGTACACCTTGCCCAAGGGTGTCCCAAAGGCAGTTGTGGCAAAGGGTAACCTCATTATTCCCACGTTTAAAATAACTCCACAACCGGATGCAGTTTAAGGTCCTACCTAGGACACCAAAGTAAACACAACGAAATACAAGTGCAAAGTAACTTGTTAACTTGCCTTGTGGAAATGTGCTTCTTTCCACTTATCTACATACATTGACATAACAGAACCCCCATACATATATAATGAACATAATAATATACAAGAATGCACAACAAAACATAATACACACAATGTAACAGCTGTGGGAGAAATGCCCAGACACAAATACTCTACAAAGTCATTAGAGTCATGTCTCAAAAAAAATCATATTGCATAGCTTATCATAGCCGGAATTATGTTTCATTGAAAATAAAGATAAGCATATGGACTGAAACTTGAAATGAAAAAAATCATCATCTTTCATAAAGTTTCTTCTTCAGATGCCACAGGAACAACAGAGTTATTCTTATCACTCTGCAAGTAATCAAAATTTTCCCACAAAAGGATTGTTATGAAAATACTGTGGAGGTGTTTAAGTTTTAACAAGTAGCTGAAATGTCTACTAGGCTTACAGTAATATTATTAACATCGCTTCTTGATGACTTTCTCCAATGCAGATTTCATAGAAAGCGGAAAATTAGAAGATGACGATGATGTAAGTTACACCTTTTTTTCACAGAAAAAACATTTGATACTTTTTATTACTGTTGTATGTATGTATATACCAAGGCAATAGTACAAAAATTTGCAGTGTATAGTAGTGAACTTGTATACTGCCAGACATGAAGTATCAGTGTAGTTTGTGTACCTATCCATGCACCCAGGCTAGGAAATCTCCATTTGAGAGTCATGAATTGTGTGGTCAGAGATCCTTCACTCTAAAGATGTTCGGGATCCCAATTTCATCGCCCCTTTCCCACAAACACTGATAAGGCACCACCCAAAACACAACACACACTGGTTGGGTCTGTGTTAACACAACAACCACTATCATAGACGCACAATTTACAAAGAGAAGGAACCCATTGTACACTCAACTGTATCAATTCAAATACCAAGAATAGAGGGCAGTATTTTAGCAGTATCCCAAAGATATTATAAACATAGATACCAAACTTAAAATGGCGCGGTGACTCCTCATGAAGGCCGATTTGGAGGGGCGGAAGTGCTGATCAATGTTCAGTCGTTTTGAAAGCTAACAGCTAATTGATATCTTCCGGTAGTATAAATGCGTGTGATTTCAAAACAATGCAATTCTTGCAAACACCATTCTTCAATAAATTTCACTTACATGAAACAGTTTTAAGCTTCTTCGCCGGCTTTCTCACTAAGAACATTTGAACATTAACGCACAACGACTGGTTTGAAGTTCATTGGCTAACTGATTGGTCAGTTTCTATGGTGTCTACACCAGCACACATATATGCACGCGTTTACATTCTTACGCGCTTAAAACACAAAATCAACTACTGCGTTCTTTTTCCAAGCACGCGGAAGTACGCATCAATTATTCCTGACTTCTTCACATGGAGAAATGCATTGTGCGCATACAGAACTCGCTTTGAAAATGCACGCACGCTGACATCTCGTCACAATGGAATTTTCTGTTACGCATGCATAATTGTGGGCGCGCATTACCGACTAGAACTGTGCGCATGTCCAATCAACACTTCCGCCCCTTCGTTTGAGCCTCCGTGAGGAGTCAGCGCGTCTAACAGTGTAGGGATAGGAGTTTGGTATCTATGTTTATAATATCTTTGCAGTATCCTTCTGAACACCCCAATAGCACATACCAATTAGCCAGTGTGAGCAGCTCCATATTAGAATATTGTTTATCTGCAATCAATGTGTTTTAACCAATGCTGAGTACCTCATTTAACTTTTTCTAGAAATCTATCATTAATTAACCGAACTGAATTCTGTCTGTTTTGAGTCTATTGTGTCGTTAAGAATCTGAAGTAAGTACAGCTTTGTTTGTCAATGAATGATGTGATATGGCTGTTAGTTGTAACTGACTAATACCTGAATGAAGTTAGTAAAGTTATTGCAGATGTTGTTTTAGTATTGTATGATGTCATGAATACAAGTGAAGAGCCTCTGTAGGGAGAAAAAAATACTACTACATTTTGTATACAACTGCACACTACATGTAAGCCTGTGATATGTTGTAGTTGTAAACAAAACATGGGAATGTTGGAGTGGTAACTTTGCTAGATTTGACTGATAGGTTTATAGACGACTCCTATTAACACTTGTGTTTAATGACTGTAGGCGGCCATTAGTGGGATCTATCAGCCTTAAATTGTTCTTCATTTATTGTCTTCATGAATAACAAACCCTCATATTCAGTGAAATTGAAGAAATCAGGATACAATTTAGTGTACAACCATCTGTGATACAAGTAAGCAAAGAAATTGAAAGATCAGAAGGTGATAGACCCGAGTTATTGCCGACTGAAATCAGACCATCACTTGCTGTCCAGATTCATGTATAGTAATTATGTTTTCCACTTAATCCTGTAGTTATTTAATATGTTCTGTTGTAAGTCGTGATTCTGTTTAAGTAAGAAATATGTATGTACAATTCTGTCTGCATAACATCATATCTTATTTATACTTAACTCTTGATTACATCCAATAAAGATTGTTTTTTTTTCAGTTTATGGGTTTGGTATATCATTGTTAATGGTCTCTTTCAGTTTGTCAGAAAAAATATCACTTAAACAGTTGACACATTCTAAGAATATTTGAAAGTTTGAGAACAAAGAAAGTTTAACTTGCCATAGTGTGAAATTTTATTTAGAGAAGGTGTGCCTTCATCATTGATGGAATTCGATTCCCACTAATGTAATTCAATTCCCCACTAATGTGGTTTAAATTTGGTTGTTAAAAATAGTTAGCCACTTCTTTAATCGTATGGAAAAAGAGAAAAGAAGGAGCAAGAAGAAGATCAAGTAACGGAATGAAAATTTAAATCTTGTAGTTGTAGGTTATTACACAGTATTGTGATCTGTCCTTAATTATTATCTGCTGAACTGCTGTTTTACTTCTAAATGTAAACCGTTCTATTCGAATAAGCTGAATCACTGGTTACTTTTGTCAATTACATTTAAACTCTTAATATTTTCCTCAGTACCCTTGAGTAGTGGTTAATATTAAGACTGGATGCTAAAGAGCATGAGGTCAAGAGTCATCAGGGTTTGTTTTAAATCATATGTTTAAGTGTTTCAAAGATATCAAATTACCAGTGGATGTGATTGAAAGATGGCTACATCAGCCCTTAAACAGAAATCAATTACCATTCAGGACAAGTTTGTTGCAAGCTGCTAAGTTTGAAGGGACACAGTGAATACACACCTTGAAGGATCTGGGAGAGGGAAGTCTCCAACAGGGTTCCTGCGGCCGCGAAAAGTCATAAAATTTTATTTTCATTTTCCAGGCCTGGAAAAGTCATGGAATATTGTAAAAGTAACAGACGGCCATGGAAAAGTCATGAAATTTAGCCCAGTTCAGTCTTTTAATTTTTACTAGCACATAAATTTTCTCATTTGTGTGTCAGGATCATGGCACCATTAAAGGTTTAACAGACCTCAGGTTTATTTTGGTCATAAAACAGTCATGAAAAAGTCATGAAATTACAGCAAGAACTTGGCATAATTAAATCACTTGATGAAAAAAAAAACTTATGGGAATATAGTGAGAGTTTAGGACTTCACTGGAAAACCTTCCTCTTGGTTGTATACCCCGTAATTGAAGATGGGTAGCATTCAAAACAGCTGCTTGGTAAACATGAAAAAACTGCTGAAGTCAAGTATGGGATCTCAAATAAATATTCAAATGTCTGTTGTGGGATTGGTCATGCAAGTTTTGGGTTTTGTGTAAATATCAAAAGAATCATTGAACACCTGGTATTTAATTTGTAGTGTTACTTACGTTAAGTATCAGGATATCAGATTTAGACTGTTACAAATCCCTTCCTTCTAACAGTAAGTATTCCAAACTTCTGTGTGACCTTTTTTGCATTATGGTGATTTAATACTGTCCATAATAGCAAATACCCTATAGTATATTCCCACACCACACCTGTGCATTCATCTATCATTGATTGGAACATAGTGATGTCGGAGCATAGGGCTGCAAGTGTCCATGCCTTAACAAAGGTTACAAGATTTTACATCAAACAAAGTCAGTGGTTTTGATCTGGAACAGCTGAAAATCCACTGTCAACCAATGATGTTGGCTGAAGCATATTTTGGCAATGTGCACTAATGTTCTTTTAATTTGCTTTTTTTGACAGGCTACTTTAGACACCTCAAAGTTAGCGAAAGTTGAGAGCACTGGAGGGGGCGCTACAGGGGAAATCCTGCAGACAAGGACTTATGACTTGAATATCACTTATGATAAATATTACCAAACACCAAGAATGTGGTTATATGGCTATGATGAGGTGATAAGACATTTAAACGTACATTTTGTACATCTTCATTGGTAATTTAGTGTACTGAAGCTGTAAGTTTTGTTGTGGAAGGATACAATCTATTTGTCATTTAATTGTGTGTTCATTGCTACGTGGATTTGAAGACATTCAAAATGATAATGAATGATGACTTACGTGGAAAGTTTTTTGAAGGACGTCACATGCTTAAGATTTTTTTTCCTGCTGGTAGTGTTGAGATGGACTGCTTTAAATTCTTATGCTTTTGATTTTTCTAGGTAATGTGGGTACATTTTATACTCCCCTACATTTGATGCTTTCACTATTCCATCCCACTCCACCCACATATTCAGTTCAACTTGACATAAAACTATGGTTAATGTCCTGTTTTGTCTTATTTTCTGAGCCTTGTTCAAAGCAAATTACAAAGAAAGTGTCACCAAAAGAATAATGGTGCTTTTTTTGCTTAGTTTTTTAATGGGATATGTTTCATGATGTCTTTTACATTTCTACTGATTCTTTTCTGTTGAATCTTTTGAGTAAGAAATCCTAAAGCTGATCGCCAAAATGAAAGTTTGGGGATCATGAAGATCAGAGTGGATTACTGATTTGACTCAGATGTGTATTTATGCGCATTACCTTGTTGATAATTTCATCATAATATCTGATTCTGTTCCCATTTTATCTTCCCTTATATAGAATCGCAAACCTCTTACTGTTGAAGAAATGTATGAAGATATAAGCCAAGATCATGTCAAGAAAACAGTTACAGTGGAAAACCATCCTCATTTATCGCAAACGATGTGCTCTGTTCATCCATGCAGGTAAGTAGAGCTCAATCTTTCTATTTGTGTCATCTGTATACAGAATCTGTAGTGCACATTAGCTTCAAGGGCTATCAGCCTTAATATTCCAAATTATTTTGTTTAACTGTAGGAAGAACAAACCAGTGAGCCCCAACGGCAAAAAACTAAAAGATTGTGATTGGTGTTACATTGTACGAAAATCCAGTACTAGGGTGTGTCAACTCAACACGGAAAATAACGAAGAACAGAGAGGACTGAAGAAACTACATATCTATTCACAACAGAATCAACTCAAAGACTGCAACGATAGAACGAATACAATCATACTTACAGCACAAACACAATAGGATAGTAATTAACATAAAACCGTAAAACATCTTTGGTACTGCACACCTGCTATAAATTAGTGCACTATATAACAACTGGCAAGACTAAAAACAGTTGTTCAGGAACTGAACTGTAAAATCACATCTAACTCACTCACTTGACTGTACTATGGATGACATTGGCAATAACAAAATCCAAACATAAGCAAAATTTAAATTATTTACTTAGTCAGTCATCTAGTTTTGTGTGTTACTTAGTGTCAAATCAATGAGAATATTGCAGATCAAATATGGTTTGAAATACGTTCCAAGTTCGGTTTCAAGTACAGTTCAAATCCATTTCAAGTCATCCCTTGCAGTAGCCTCTCACAGCATGCTTGGAATACTACCAAATCAATATTTGGAATAGGATGGAGTTCCCATGGTACAGATAGACAAAAGAAATAAGGCTGCAAGTGCAAACAGCTAACATTAATAAGAAAAAAGCATGTTTGTTTAAAGCATCCATGTGTTGCTCCCATTTTCATTCATTACATTGCCAGTAATATTATATATACAGAAGTGGTTTTCACAAGTTGGGAATATATTTATGAATTTATGACATGTGGTATTGACTCAGTTTGCAGCAATTGTTGTAAAGTTTAAACTGCTGGTAGTAGAGGCCAAAACATGTACCAACCTCTGTATGGGTATACTCTTGTGTATGAAACACGCTAACAAAGGTTATGCCTTTAGATGCAGTGTTATATATACATGGCTAGCAGTGTAGTCAATAGGCAGCTCATGCGTAAAATGCTGGTTTTGTAGCTATTATTGGAGTTACGAAGATCATGGCATACACGCCTGCCATGCCCTTTGCAAGTGGGAAGAATGACGTCCTCACCATAAAGTATGAATAATGGTAGGGGTTTCTTACGGGGGTTTTCTATATAGATATTCTCAGTGATGTTGCAATGAGGGGTTACCAACGGCCATGTCTAAGGGTAAGCCTGTACATACATACTGAGATTGTCCACAAACATGACTGAAATACCTCATATGAAAAAATCATGTGACATTATGTGAGAACTATCTATTTGTACAATGAAGAACTTCATACAAAGTTAAATTTCTATGCATAATTTTATATTCATAAGTACACATTGTTATGTTTTTCTCTTGCCTTCTTGTTATAGGCATGCTGATGTCATGAAGAAGATCATACATACTGTTGCTGATGGTGGTGGTGAACTAGGTGTTCATATGTATCCTTTCTTTATCACCGATGTTTTTTTCGGGTGGGGGGTGGGGGAAAATATGTGGCAAGGGGTTGAGAAGGGAGAAGAAAGAGGGGAGAGGACAGGTTAAACTACCTGGTGTGGAAGGTTGAAGTTGTCACACTTATAGTCCAGGAGAAAGGTGGTAGTGCTTCATCATTGCAGTACAGTAGTTATGACCGTAAGCCAAGGCCACAAAAATTGGCTCTGTAGCTGTTTAAATAAAGGGTGAGGATTGGCATGGAAAACCTCCACTACCACTTAGTCAAGAGAAGTTTTGTTTTATCAAAATTATCTAGATGCGAGCAAAGAAGTGACCAAACACCCCCCCTCAACAAAAACAAATGGGGGGGGAGGGGGTTAGGGGTATTGGAGATATGTTATGGTTAAAAGTATTTTAATTGTGAAACGAGCAGTGCACAGTTTGGCTTAGACTGAGAGGTATGTATTAAACTTTTCCATATTTGTGGAAGTGACTATTTTTGCTACACTTTCCATATCATTCTTTAGCAAAGAAATTGATAAACCAGCAGTTTGTGATCTGTTCTTTAGAACATATGCCCAGGAAACAAAAAATGACATGGGTTTCAAAGAAAATTTGAATTTCCTGCACAGTCGTAAGTTATTACTATGGTGTCATTTTATTGTATAACGAAAGGAGGTTTTAATTGTTTAACACTTCTTACCAGGTACATTGTGTTACCTGCATAAATTGGTAGAATTTCCTTAACAAGATTTTCACAGGTATTTACTCATATTCCTCAAATTTGTGCAAGCTGTGATACCAACGATAGAATACGACTACACCAGGCACTTTACAATGTGACATGGAAGATTGTACCAGAGTGTTTATGCGCATCTAGTTAACCATTTGGCCAATCGGTGTTCTGTGTCCTCGACAGCTGCAGCAGTCAATTTATGGAGCAAAGAATTCATTTGAGTTACCGTTCGGTAATGATACTCTTCTGCATGTGAAATCTATTTTACACATTTACTCAAACTGGGCCTTTGTGAAATTTTGAAAGAAAACAGTTGTTAATGTTTAAATTTATTAACTCAATCACTTCTAAGGCCTTGTATTGAGTTACCATGGAAGCTATTGGTTGTGGAGAACTTTTGCACTATTAAGCAGTTGTGTGAATTATCCCCATCTATTAAAATACCGTTGCATTGGCAATATTCCCATTGTAGGAGAAGTTGTCAATGTGAAAATGGAGCTTCTGTGTTGAATAAACAAACTACTCATGTACATAGTATGTTGCTTACAGAAAATAACCTGTTAAAAGTGGTATTGGAAGTATTGCCTTCATAGGTTTTGTTTTCAATTTGTATGATCCAGTTTTGAAAAGGACATTAAATGGGGAGTTACATCAGAATTGGCATGGCAGTCTCCAGATGGCAAGCATAGTTATGATATTTTTAAGTGATAGATCCCACACTGTAAAACCAAAATAGTGAACCATGTCACTAGCTAATAGAGTGAAAAGTGTGAATTTACTCTATTAGAGTGTTGATTCACCCCCAAAATAGTGAAATTCACTGCAAGAGGAGTGAAATTCACCCTTTAAAGAGAGCCTGCAAGGATCACTCTTTTTAAAAATGAACTCCATCAAGAGTGAAACATTACTCTTTTGGAGTAAATTTCACTCTTTTTGGAGTGAATTTCCACTATTTGAAGTGTATGCAACAACATTCACTCTTCTAACGAGTGAAATGTCACTCTATTTATTTTAAGAGTGTACTGCAGTTGCCTTGAAATTCCTTTATTGCTGAAAAATTGGTGTCATAGGGAAATGAGCTACGATCATTAAAGAATTGAATGTGGTGGCTAGCTTGTGGTCCTAATTCTATATTTTGAAATGGACAATATTTAGTATCAGCAAAAAGGTTGTTTCCATTCTCAACTACTTGTGTAATTTCCTTGCCAAATGTTGTCTTCGACTATGCACAGATTTGGCTGTTAAGTAATGGTGCGAAATTGGTGGGGTCCATCAGCCTTAAGTTACATTATCATTTTGATTACCAACACCTCATCTGGCTGCAAACAACCAAGAACCTTGTAAAAAGCAGATGAAGTTCATAATTGAATTGAAAACAACTGTTTGTGGTACAAGTAGACAAAGTAAATGAGGACAAATCTCAACATCACTTAAGTGAAGATAAATGTTACACAATTTCTGCTAAGTTTTTCCTTCTTTTATTACCTGGAGAGAAAATACCATTGCCTGAATGTATGTTATTTTTCTCACCCCCCTGAAAACATTTTAACATGTCCCTACAAAACCTATTAACCAAATGCAGCAGTTTCCTCCTCCTGTCCCATACCTAATCTCTTGAGAAAACAAGTTCCCGGTTAATCCCCATTAATCACAACTTCCTTATCAATGAGTTGCTTGAACCTCTTGCTGCTAACTGTCAATTGAGTCTGTTATTTGAGATAAGAAATGCACCACTGCACAACGTTTCAGAATAAACATCCTTAACAAACTAAGTAAAAAAACCCAACGAGACAGCCACACAACAGGGTTTTCAGTTTTCAGAAGATGGGGCATTTCATGGTAAATGTAGGAGCATGGACACCTCCTTGTTTCCCCCTCCCTCTTTGCACACCTTGTAATGCTATGGGTCTGCATGTTGTTCACTTCTAAAGGGACTGATGGGAATAAATATTTTCCATAATACAAGTGAAAGTGTATTGAAGTAATCCTCACATAATAGATTGAAGAAGATGGCTTTTGAAGTAGGGTCACCTCTATAGAATGGGTAATTATCAGCAAAAAGAGATCTATTGTGTAGTTAGCTGATGTTTGCATGGATCCGAGTGTTTCTTTGCAATATTCATGGTCATTTGGTTTTCTTGGTATTAGGGTACAAAATTTGAGATTTCTTTACACTGCATGCTTCAAAACTTTTTTACATTCCTGTTTCAGATTTAATTTGAGGTGCTATGGCATTCAGAAGTTTTGCAGTTAAAAGTACTTGTAAAGTCACCAAACGGTGGCGTAAACATACTTGCATTCAAAATATGCTAAATTCAAAAAGAGGGAACTGCAAATGCTTTGTTGACAACAAAAGTCATGTTGCGCAATGGACTTTTCATTCTTGATTTTGTGTGTGGGATTGTAAATTATCAAAAAAAAAACTTTTGTCACCAAATGCTTTGAAAGTAAGTCAAGTTTATTTTTTTGAGGAGAAAGTGTGACATGAGTTATAGATGGGTTTTTTTATAACCAAGCAAAATTTCATTAATTGACCTGAAAACTTTACCTTAACCTTTCTGCTATGTGGAACATTTGAGGCAATTCAGTGGTACTCCCTTACAAGGGCACATGAGAAAACCTACAAGCCAGTGTGCAGTAAAGTCTGTAGCTATGCTTACTGCATTGGGAGGAGAGGAGATATTAGTAGGTCTGAGAAGCTTGGAGGTATATCAGCATGGATTGCACAGAATGCTAAACATAAAGGGTTTATTGGATATAGAGGTGGAGTGCAGCCTGCCCCCCCCCCCCCCCCCCACCCCCACATTGTCACCTCCAATATGGAGTAAATATGGAGTAGTAGTTTGGATGTAAAGAACTATGGGGACAGACCAAGATGAGTTCTTTAGTCAAGTTATTTCACTCCATCTGCATTACACAGTGGGTAACTCACCTAAAGTAAAGCCAGGCCTTGACAAAACCACTCACCAACTTGCCATCAGTGAGTAATATTTACTAGCCTTACTAATTGGCAAGTGGTTTTTGAGCTTCTCTTGGTGAGTAGGCTCTTGCCAACTTAAACACAAATACAGTTTTCAGTGTTTTATAAATATTAATCTTCTGACTCAACAAGATCTATACAACAAACCAGTGACACGATCCATGCTTGGTGTGGTTGAAATTTGATTGCAGTAAATGTAACGAGACCATTGAATTATGTGACCGGCAGAAATGAGATGTTTGTTTAGGTCTCTGTTAACACTTTCTGGTCCAATCCCTGAGAATACTCTCAAGTCCTGATTGTCGATTCGTGCTTCTTGAAAATTATAAACTTCTGGATGTTTTAATTTATCTTGTATATCCTAATAGTGTATATTTTTATTAGACAAATAATGCAGAAAACAGTGGTGGCTAGAAATGGTGTTAATCTTGATTTATTGAAATCAAAATCAGTTTTATTAAAGGTATAGCCCTCTCACCCCAAACTACAATTTTTGTAGTAGTCCACAGAAATTCTCAATTGACACATCTCTTTGATTGACAGCAATTTAAAAAAATACAGAATACCAAAGATTGTATTACACAGCATGTGCTGTACTGAGAGTGATTTGATTACACATTAGGGTCATATGTATTCATCCTGAAGCAAGAAATTGAGATTGTATCTGGATGAGGATGATTTTTAGACAGTTGTGGGAGGGGCTGAGGTAAGTAGGTTAGGATAATTGGAACTGTTTGGGGTGAGAGGATTGTGCCTTTAATGAACCACAGTCTTATGAACAAACTCAAATATGTAAATGTTAGTGGTATTTTTTTGTACATTTCAAAAATGTCTTCTGTAACTAAGAGGGTTTTGTTAAGAATGTTTTGTACTTGCTAGTTTTGATTTAAGCAGAAAAATTATATTTTTTAATTCCATTTCACTTGCCTCGTTGCCTGCTGGGATTCTGTTCTTTTATTTCTAGAGGAGCTGATGGAAGTTTTCTGACTTTTCTTTTTCAAAAGTGTATCTTCAGGAGGAAAAGTAAATTGAATTATTGTGGATGCAGAAGGGACAAGAAAATTCATTTCTCTTAGGACCTGTAATTGAGGTCAAAAGGTCATATTGAGTGACCCATTGGTTGTCATAACAAATGCTAATTGATACACAACAGATAGCTACACACATACATTATGGTATGTGGGCAGACAACATGCAAACAACTGCGTTTTCCTCATAGGGGAAGGTTATACTATCAGTATTGCATAGACCTACTTCCAAATAGCAATTACAAAGGATTGTGGGATAGAGTTTTGGTTTTTGTCATTTTTGTCAATGTCATTTTACTATGGTGAAAAATGACCCACACCCAAAACTCTATCCCACAATTCATTGTAATTGCTATTTGGAAATATGTCTATGCAAGGTATTGTTTGGTTGACTTTCTAAGACTTGGTTGCCTAGTTACAGTCAACCATTCCACATTCTGTGGCAATTTCCTGAGGTATGATTTCTTCATTAGCAGAGGTTAATACAGTTTTAATTTTTGGCAGCAGAATGGTGGACTGGTTGGAAAAGGGTGTGGTAGTAATGATGACAGTAAGGTTGGCATTCGTATCCTATTAGATTACTGGCTTTTAATGTCTGGTTATAGTGTTTGTCTGATTTAGGAGGGTTGTGTTATGACACAAACTGTTAACTCTTCCAGTTTTACTGGAAGATTCACAACTTTTATTCAAATCTCCTGGCCTCCTGGTTTCATGTTCTATCCTTGCAGTAGAAAAGTTGGAAATTTCCAGACTTTGACTTTTCCACTAATCTGCCTATGTTTTGACTCTGAAAAAATGAAAAATAAGCCCGATCATGGTCAGACAGGTTGACCGGTCTTTCTGATGTCCACATGATGGGGTGGGGGCTTGAAGACTGAAAGTAAAACAAGCAAACAAACAAGCATTTGAAGGTTATTACTGTTTTATATAAACCATACCAATTTGGCCCTGGGCGTGACATGCTGAACTGTTTGCCATATGTGCATAGTCAAGTTTTTATAACATCCGACTTGCAGCTGGAAGATCTGTAGTCCAACTCCCAGACTGGTCATACTGAAGACTTTAAAAATCGAACATGGTGCCATAGTGCTTGGTGCTCTGCATAAGCACTGGAGTATGGAAAACAAACCAGTGAGGAGTCACAACTGGGAAAAATAGCTGTGACCGGCCAGTCTTCAACCAGTTCAGAAACTGAGCTGTTAAACCTCATCTAACTATAGTTTGCCTCAAAATTTATTGTATGGTTGCTATGAACTAGCATATATTTTGCGTGTAAAGAGCAAATTTTATGTGGGAGCTGCTGCTTGTAAGCTTTCCTTCTGGGGAAAGGGCAAGTAAGACCTGCAGTTCGAATGAAGTCAACTTTGTTAACCGTAATAAAAGTAGAATACAACGGTACATTTGTCAAAAGAAATGACAATTTTACTTCCTCTTCTGCTGTTTTTCTGTGCATCTTAAGTGTTATATGAAATGTTAAATGGAAGTTGAAGTATAAATGCATAAATATTATGTATATGCCATACAGCATTGGGATCTGCCCCCCAAAAAATGTTTTATCTGCTTCTTGAGGTATCATAATAAAAGTTATCACTGTTAGTGATTCAAGAAAGTTAATCATCCTTTTCTTCTGCGTGATTATTTAAAAGAATGAGTGAGACCAAAGCAGAAAACAAAAACTTTTACACTTCTTTTTTCTTGTGGAACTTGTAATCCCTCATCCTCATGGGCCTCCAAAGGTCACAGGTGTGGAGATTGGCAAGGGTGTTTCCACCTAGTGGGGGGAGGTGCCGCACCTCTCATAAATTTTCAAAGTTTGTCAAGAAAATTTACAGCCCGTCGGGAAGAAAATCCACACTCTTTCAGAAAAGAAGGTACCCTATTTGGGGAACATGTAGAAAGTGTCAAGAAATTTTCAATATGTTGCCTTCGGAAAAATGTAAACGGGTGCAGCAGTGCCGCATTAGCATTGCTTAACTTAAGCCACAACTGGAAAAAGGGCTTGACAAACTTACCTTATAGGATGTAAGGCTCAATCGAACTAACCTGAAGTGAAAATTCCCTATTGTAGCATGTACAAACTCTGATTATGAAGGTTGTTGTTCCAGTAGCAGCCGAATGGTTGGGGAGGGGCTCAGCTCAGTTCTCAGTTTACAGTTGTGTAAACAATGTATCAACCTCTTTTGTGGGATGGGACGTGTGGCTGTGGGACCAGTGAAAGGTGGTATGGTCGCGCAATCATGACGTCAAAGATGTATGAATCGGGTAGTTGACATGTTTGGAAAAAATGTAACAGAGGTTTAAACATGTAGATGGAACAATAGCATGGTGGTTGCCTGGGGACCGCAGGGGAGGGGTAGGGTTGGGGACAACTAATATGACCTAGGGAATATAGGCTACAACTGGTAATGGAAATATTCAGCCGTGCCCGGTAGCTTTCACCGTTTTTGGAAAATACATTGTCGGGAATTGAAGACACAATGTTGTGGGGAAGAAGTTCCAGCACCCACCACTGATGGAAACCTAGGGACCCTCCAGGAGATGGGAGCCTGAGTCATTTTCCCATCTGATCATTAGTTAGCTAAGTATGATCAGTGGTGTTGCAACAGTGGGCAACCTGGGGTTCGATCGCCGACTGGACTTAAAAAATGAAAAATTTAGAAATTCGCCATATGTAAAACCAGATGACGGGTCAACTCCATGTGGTTCCCCAACTTTCCTTTCATAAAATTGTATTCCGCACGCTTCGCACACTGCAAATTGCAAATCCTAATTGATTTACTTTTGAAATTTTATCCGAGATCTGGAAATTAAACACAGGAATTTGCTCTGTAGTGAACTTCACTCGCTGCTCGGGGCTGAAAGGCCCCACCTTGAAGCCGTCCATTAGTGGGGCCTTTCAGTCTTAAATCCGTCTTAATTTTATTGTCTATATACGATTCTAAACCCTCATATTCAGCTTGAGTGAAATTAAGGGGATCAAGGAGTAATTTAGTGTGAAATCATCCATGATACAGTGAAACAAAGAATTTGAGAGATTTAAGCTGATTGACCCAATTTATGCCCGACTTAATCAGACCATCACTTGACTATTCGGATTCGTCTATATATGACACCACATCATGAAGTGACACTGGTCAACTGTAGAATTTGGAATTCAATGAAAGAAAGCATTGTATACAATGCTGTGTTCCCTAAGTGTTCCCTAAGTTTTCTTTTACGAGTACTCACATTTTCTCCAATATTAGGTTTTGATTTTCAAAATTTTGCCCCAAAAAAACAGTCTTGGAAACATTTCCTCTCTGCCTCTGAAGTTGTTTTCACAGGAACGTCAATCATGTGGCGCCACCCAACCGCAGTGCTGTTTTCCCTTATTTTCTTTCATAAAACTCAATATTTTCTACAGCGAGCTTTTGATCTTGAGAAATGTTTCTCTAAAATTTGCAACAGGGTTTTCAACACTTTCTTTGTATTCCTTAAACCTCAATCTGCAGACTTTAGATATAACATGTAATGAAAGCGATGTTCAGTCACCTACAATCCTGGATTTGTTTACAAGATGTGCAGATTCTTCACCTATCCCCAAACTTATCAGGAAACCTTGTAAACCCAGTTTTCTACAATACAAACTTCATATTTTCAAAAATTTGATTGGAAAGGGCAAAAAAATTCGGCGTGCGTAGTGCGCCGCAATTACCTGCCTAATATAGTGCCGTAATCTTCAAACTTCAATAGAATCGGAAAATCTCAAACGAGAACTTACAATTTTGTTACTAAGCTCAAAAAATGCCACTGATTTCGAATATACATGTCTCAGGTGATTAAAGCTATATGCAGAGTTATGTCACTTTTTTTAATTCTGTATAGGTCGCCATCAAAGGGCATAGACTGCATTTCAGTCTGGGAGAGGGGCAGAAGGTGCTCAATCATGCCCGAAAGACTAAGCGTCTCGTCACCATTAGTTGGCGCGGAGCGTAGAGAAAATTTGGAAAAATCGCAATCCCTCAGACAGCCGTAAAAGCTATTCCCCAGATTTGTAAGCAGAATTTAAGCAGTCGTTACATTGATCTTTCTTTTGACAATGAAATGTTTACATCAATATAAAATCAAGAAAAGTACAAAATGTTTAAGATTTTCAAGTGCCTAGTAACATAACCATATTTGGTGTGAAGAAGGGACAACGCCGAGAAATAAAAGGAAAAGAGTATCATTTAGCAATTAGGATACAATACAAAGCAACAAATGTCTGTTTAAGTTGGACTTGTTTTATGAAGTGAAAAAGTTCAATTTGTTTTGGAAGTGGCGGTCCCCGTCCCCCTAAATCCCTCTCTGGGTTGTTGGGCGGCTTTTAGTTTGTTGGGGTTACCTGGTTACTGAATATCATCATGCATATTATGCGGACGATATTGGAAAATTTCTGTAGAAGTTTGGTTTCCCCTGACAATATACCTGAAAATCTGTAGGTTAAACATTAAAAAAAATTTATGGCAGAAAATTTGAAAAAAAATTGGTTTTTTAGGGGAGAACTGGAAAATTGAAATCTTCATTGAAGATCAATCTGCCAAAGTTCACAAGGGCAAAATCAAGACTGAAGTTGAATGACGTTTCATAATATTATTTGTCGTAAGGTGTAAATGGTAAAATCTTTGACTTTCTTTGCAGAATGATCTGTAGCTTATTTTGAAAACTTTTAGGATTTTTGTGAGGAAAATTGGGAGTTTTTAGAGTTTTCTTGAATAATATGGTTTTCTCATGATCAAAATCAATAAAACTGTCGGTTGCTAGGCTTAGGGCTTATACCTTGATGGAGGCTCCCCGGAGAAACTGTATCTTCTTCCGAGGGGGTGGGACGAGCCCCCACGGGGGAGGCCAAATTAGCCTCTGCCTCCAGGGCCCGCGCGCACCACCCTTGTGCTTCATCTTCCTTTCATCCCACTGGGAAAACGGTAGCTATGCCACTGGTTCAAACTCGAACTTATTCTCATCCAATAAAGGTGCATTAGTTAGAGCCTAAAATACATTCCATTCAATAAATTATCGAGGAACTCACAGGCGTTTTATTATCTTATTTCACGTGCCTTGTTTTCTGTTTCTCTCACAAAAGGGTTCCATTGAACAATGCTTTTCTTCAACTGGCCTTCGACTCGCTGGTGAAAAATCAAAACGAACCCTTATCGCCAAGGACCGATAAGATGCTGGCTATAAACACCCAATGCAAATGAGTAAACTTGCAAGACTTTGGTGACAGAAAGGTTTGTTTGTGACTAATTCCCGTTAATGAGATCCACTGATTCTCGTGCAAAACAAAAACATTTGAATCGAAAAAAAAAATTGATATGTACGAGAGGAAGTCTCCCAAAAAGTGACAATTTTAGGAGAGGCATCGCCCCAAAATTAGTACAAAAACGACACACAGTGATGTCTAAATAAATTTTCTGTCCATACCAAATTCTATGTTATACCAATTTCACTTGATTATTTGGGCAAAATTCAAGTTTTTCATTGCCAGAGCTCGGAAAATTGTGTAATTTTTAAGTATGAGCTTGTTTGGTGATGGTTCGAAATCTTATGAAAGAAAAAATAGGAAGGTGTAACTGTGTTACTTGATGATTTAGTAAGATTCTTCCTCAAAAAGGACTTGGACGTGAATTTCGACCAGGGGTGTGAAAAATCCTGACATCCATTTGAGTCTTAAAAACAAGGAATGTTTTTCTTTCAGAAAAATAGCCAGCCCCCGACTTGCCACGGAAACCTTTTATGGGAAATCAAGTAAATTTGAAAAATTCGCTACACATGGGCGGCGGACAGCTGTTGGAAAAACGAGAAACTTTGTCGAAATAATAGAATATTCGGGTAAAAGTTGCAAAACAGTTCTGCAATAATTGCCAGATCACACGGCTGGACAGGAGGTGTGCAGGCGGTAGGCTACAACAGTATCCAAACTATTGCCCGGAAAATTGAAATTGTACATTTTAGTAATGTTCTTGTCATTTTGCAAGTGTTCATTTTAATTGGAGTGAACATTTCATACAAACAAAAGCTCAAACTAACGACTTCTTGGATTCAATCACGGACTTATATACATGGACTTAGCATGTAACGTGTACTCCCTATCCGTAGCTGGTCGCCACCGACTGGGACAAAAAAGGCGCACCAAGATGGCCGCCGTGAAGCTATAAATCTTCTGATTTGATGACGACTCTGTAATATTTTAAGCAAAAGTTTAACTTAAATGGAAAATAATATCATATTGCTGCAATAGATGAAGTGATTTTGACCTTACCTTGCCATATTTCAAAAATATTCCAACTTTCTTGCAAAATATGGGGATATACTTGAGCAGTTCAGTTCAGTTTTATTTCTCCATACCACCTCATAGAGGCATCAGAGACACAAAGCAAACAATGTTTAACAGGATAACAGATGAAAAGGTAATAACAAAAAAAACAGGAAAAAAAATAATAATAATATAAAGTAGAAGTAAAAAAGACAAACCAAACACAAATTCCAAGTCTTAGTACAATAATACGGAGGGATGAATGAGGGAAAGGGAGTGAGACTTCAAACAGAACACAACAAAATAAAGAGAATGAGAAAAGGCACCAGAAACAATATGTAAAGGGGTAACAAGGCCTACTTAGCTAGAAAGAAAGGTTTTAAGGATTTTTTCACAAAATTTACTTAACTTAATGAGAACATTTTTAATGGATGATTGAGAAAGGTGCTTCATTTTGATAGAACTTGGTCTTTTTTTAAAATAGGGTTTCAGAAACTCAGATCGCTCATTGGTAAAATGGCGACACTCAAAAATATAATGAAATTGGTCTCCTAATATATTATTGTCACACAACTCACACAATCTATCGTGAAATTCGATATTCATGGCGAACCTTCCTAAAACAACAGGGATCTTACTATTCACACAGCGGAATTTACACAGGTTAGTTCGGTGAGAAAAATGTAGCTTAATCAACTAATTTTCAAATTCAAGTTTGTCCTTATGCATTCTATAAATTTTACATTGAGAGTTACTGTTTACATCACCTAGCCAGTCTTGCTCGTAAATATCACTTAAGCGTTGATTGAGGGTCTTTTTAAGCCAAATCTTAGATATTATGGGGCCTTGTCTGGCAGGGGTAAGTGTAGGGGGAAGACCGTCATCAGGGATATTCCAAACATACGACATTCCAGCCTTATTTAAGATACCTTTAACTTTAATTAACCAGGATGAACTATAGATTCCATTATCATGAAAGGACTTTAAAGCTTTAAGGAACATATGTGACAGTTTGTGTCCACTACTATTTATTATTTCACACCAAAAATTTACCATCCTAACCTCTATTGTTTTTATTAATTTATGGCGGCCCAGCTCGCCATAGACCATACAATTTGGTGTAAACTTCGCTAATTTAAGAACTTGTTTCAAATACTTCAAATGAAAGGCTTCGATCTGTGAGAAATCCCCCAATCCCCAGATTTCACAACCATACAAAAGAGTGGGAAGAACCGTTTGGTCAAACAAGTACATCTGTAAATCAAGGGGCAGTGAAAGGTTGCACGTTTTACTCAATAAACCATACAGTGAACGCCTGGCTTGATTAACTTGCTTATTGACGGCTTTGGTAAATTTGTTATTATAGTAAAATGCAACTCATAAGTAGGTATAATCATCGTCTATTTCCAAAGTGTCGTCACCAAAAGTAAAGGTGGGCTTATTCCTTATCTTGCCCCTTTAGAAAATAACAGTTTTTGTCTTTTTTGAATTTACCTTCATTTTCCAAGTAGGCTATCACAATAATTTTTAACACTGGTTAAAGCATTTTGCATGTCGTTCTCATTTTCCGCAAGGACAATTGTATCATCTGCATATAATAGGGTAAAGAGTGTAAAATAAACTTCAACATCATCATTACTTAAATGATTCTTGATGGAACTAGACAAATCCTTTAAACCATTGCATGAATAACTGATAGACCTCCCAAAGTCATTAAGGAAAATACTGAACAGAACTGGTGATAGATTCTCACCTTGTCTAACTCCTATGTTACAATGGAAGTAATCGGATTTAACATCATCCTTTACAATACATGATTTAGCATTTTTATATAAGTTATAAATCACATTGAGAACTTTACCATTGATGTTGCTGGCAATTAGTTTGGACCACAGACTAGTTCTGTCAATCAGATCAAATGCTTTCTTATAGTCTATGAAAGCACAATACATACGCTTTTTCTTTCTTAAGTAAAACTCTATGGCAGCATAAAGGACGAAAATATGATCCAAGGTAGGATGCCCACCTCTAAACCCAGCTTGTTCATCCCCAATAAGACCCGTACAGTTAAGATAATTTGTGATACGTTCATTTAGTATGGCTGTAAACAGCTTCCCCATGCAGCTTAGGAGAGTAATTCCTTTGTAATTATCTACATCATCCTTCGAACCCTTCCCCTTATAAATAGGTTTCAAAAGCCGGCCAATAGTCCAACTCGTAGGAACTATTCCAGTTGATAAAACACAATTAAAAAGTTCTGTCATAAGCAATACTACATCAGGGGTGCAATTTTTCATGAATTCATTAATAATGAGCAAGTCCAAGCTTTCACACAAACCCATAGCAGCGGCCATTTTCGTGCGCTTTTTCTCACACGTACGGTAGCGACAATGTAACGTGCATTATCCTCTGTCCATGTATAGAGGAAGTCCATGGATTCAATTTACAAGACTATTTCTGACGGTATGAGAGATCGCATTGCATCGTACTAGGCCTAAGCACCAAGGATTTCAGACGAAACTGGAAATTTGCCCGAGAAGTTTTCCCTTTTTTGAACGAATATTTGAAAATAAACAGCTTATCATATTGGATAAAGCTTTGAATTTTATGAAAAAAATTGTTTTGGGGGTAAGGTTGCAATGAAAAATTGCTGTCAAGATCAGTTGTCAAAGTGATTAACAGAGTTGGCTTGGTTTTTTTTTTTATTGTGCGGAGTATTCATCGAAAGTGAAATATTTTACCATTATGAAGAATATTTAATGATCTGAAGCTTATATTTGTGGAACTGTAATAATTTTATGACAGATTTTGGGGTTTTTATGGAAGGATCTGACCTTCATATGAGAAAAAAATCAAGTAGATGGTGATTTGTTATTTTGTTGGGGTTATACTGAATAACATCATGGAGATTAAGACCCTCGGAATTTTCCTTGCGGAAAAAGTTTGGCTTCCCATAAATTTCAAAATTTTATATTTTATATATTGACATAAGCCTACGGGAATGTTTCAATTTGGTAGGGGGCAGAATTTTCCATTTTGTCTGAAAAGTGTAAGGCTGTCCGAAAAACTAACTAAAAGTGCTTAGAAATTTTGAAAAATTGAAAACGCCACACAGCCGGAAATGGCATTTCCCAGTCTCGTAACCAGAATCAAAGCAGTTTTTATTTTCTTTTATTTTCAGCTTTCTTTCGCTATAAAATTTTCGTTTCATAATATTTCCCTCAAACGAAGAATAACTTGCAAGCATGCATTGTTCTGTTAAGTAATCTGTTCGACCAAAACACTATCAAACCGGAAGGCCACCATGAGTTGGCGCGGAACGTAGAGAAAATTTAAAAAATCTAACCCCTTCAGACAGCCGGAAATTGCATTTCACAGACTCCCCGACAAAACTGGACTTTTCAACGACAGGGGAAGGACAGCCTTCCCCGACGGGGGCATGGCCTCTTGTCCCCCGCTGGTGCTAACCTCGGTTACGCCTGCACGTGGAACTTCCAGTTCCCTGGTCTGCAACACAAGTCTCGGTTATGGGTGACCTTGCGCGCACGAATTGAAAATGGGACGAGGTACATGGAATGAGGTATAGGCTAACAGAGCTATGAACTTGAAAGGTAACTGAAAATCGATTCCGATATGTATTAAAATAGCGTTTCAAAAGGGAAAAATAAGTTCAAGATCACCCATCAAGTAATTTCAGTCTTTGCAGGGTTTTTATGTTTTTTTTTAAATTTTTTACACTCTAAAATCAAAAGAGTGAACTTAGTCACTCTTTGATCGAGTGAAAAGTGTAAATTCACTCCATTAGAGTGATAATTCACTCCAAGAGGAGTGAAGGTTCCCTCCAAAAAGAGTGAAGTTCGCTCCAAAAAGAGTGAAATTCACTAGAGGAAGAGGGAAAATTCACTCTTCCACGAGTGCCTGCAATGATCGCTCTTTTATTGAGAGCGATCACTGTGGGCACTCCATCAAGAGTGAAACTTCGCTCGTTTTAAGGGAATTTCACTCTTTTTGGAGTGAACTTCACTCTTTTTGGAGTGAACTTCGCTCCTCTTGGAGTGAATTGTCACTCTTATGGAGTGAATTTATACTTTTCACTCGATGAAAGAGTGACTAAGTTCACTCTTTTGATTTTAGAGTGTAAGGTCTCCCGACGAAACCGCTGACCTGCCCCGCCAGGAGGGGGGCAGTGTTCCCCGACGGGGGGACATGGCCCCCACGCTGGCGCCATCCCTCACGCCAGGGAGCTTGCGAGGCTCAGCGGGTGGGGTTCCATGGGTCCGCCTTAGGGCTGCTGGTGGGGTCCATGTGACGGGGGTCCAGGGGCGAAGCCCCCCAAAACTCCTGGATTTTAGCGTGTTTGTGAGTTATTAAAGTCGCTATTTAAGTGTTCTTCTATTGACTTAACACTGGTCTAAAAATACCTCCAGGGTAACTTCCAGTAAGACTTTTGGTAAAAAGGCCCAGTGATTCAACTATCAGGAGCAGATCCGGTTGACTTTCTTTTTGACAAAGGAGGGAGATGAACTATTGGGACGGATAGAAGTTAATGGGCAGATGAATGTGAGTCTCGGTGGGGTTCAGGGGGCGAAGCATCCGGAAGCTCATGGATTTTAAGGGGTTTGTGACGTATTAAGAACGGAGTTTACGGGTCATTCTATTGTTTTTACACTGGTCTAAAAATTACTTCCAGGGCAACTTCAAGAAAGATTTCATGGGTTACAAAACTAGTTAAACTACTATCAATAGCGGATCCGGCTGACATTTTGAAGGAGAGCTGAATGTGAAAGAGAAAGAGATGGGCAGTTAGATGTGATCCTCTTAAGGAAAAATGTAGGTCTGATCCTGCTTGAACGGTTACCTTCAGTTGGCGATCATCGGAATTGTGCAGAAATTTTTGAAAAACGCAACCCCTCAGACAGCCGGAAATGGCATTTTCCAGGTGTTTTTACGATATTTTCAGCTGAAAAATATGACTGCCTTTTCTTGTCAAAAGAAGAACCGAATCTTAAAAATTTTCATAGTCACACTCTGAGAAGACATTTTTTTTTTAAATTTCAAATCTCAGTTGGGGGAACACGGGGGTGGGGGCACACGATTTTCAGGGCCCCTCCCAAACATTTCCAAAAGCATGGTCTTCAATTTTCCAAAAATAACGTTATTCGCGGATATGACATGTATAAAAAATAGCCTTTTTCTTAATCTGGGAAAAGTATCCCCAGCGTTCTCTCTCATACAAATGTCATACACTTGTAAAGTATAAACTAATGTGTAATTGTCAAGGATATAGTTCGTAATTGTATCAAAATTTTAGCCCAGTACCGGCCGCCCAGAAGCGTTTATAGCGCTACCAGCACCAATAGCAGTTCTGAATCGGTACTGTTATTGGTGCTGGTAGAGCTACGAATGCTTCTGTGTGGCCGGTTCAGGTTTACAGGCTCATTCGACCACTGGTCGTATGATTCGAGAAGTTATGATTTCAATTTATTTCCAACGGTGTGCAACTCCTTGGAACAAAAAAGTCCAGAACAAATTTATCTTTGATATTTTGAAGTGGAACATATTCTAGGCATAGCTTACTGGGGAAATCTTTACTCATTTCCCATGTTTGGTTCTCGAGATATTAGAATTGAAGTTGACATATTTTCTACAAAGAGTGAACTTGCAACAAGTAGACGTGATGTCATGTATTCACATTGATCGAAATGTTCAGTTCCCTGGTAGCATTCCCATATGGGCCCCATATACATCGAACTATATGGGTCCCATATTATTTTGCACCCAAGACCCATGTGGGGCCCATATGGGCCAGCCCGGTATGCCCTTATGCCCATATGGGATAGTACTGGGGCCCATATGGGGCAATTGCCCAAATGGGTCCCAGCACTATCCCATATGCATCATATGGGTTATCTGCGCTGGCCCATATGGGCCCTGTATTGGTCTTGGGTGCAAAAGGTACATGGGCCCCATACGTTCGTCGATAAGGGACCCATATGGGATCCATGTGGGAATGCTACCAGGGTTGTTTTTCTCTAAATTAACACCATCTTTATACAATTTAACTGTGATATTTTGTAACCATAAGTGCATCCAGAGCAATGGAAGTTTAAAAACTTAAAGGGGCAATCCTCTCACCCCAAACTACACTTTAAGTATAGGGTAACAGAAACTCTCAATTGGCTTAGCTATTTGATTGACTGCTAATTCAAACAATGCAGAATACCAAAACTTATATTACAGAGCACAAACTCTTCTGATAGTGTTTTGATTATACACATTGAGCTTTCAATATTCACCCTGAAGCAATAAAATGAGATTGTGTCTGGGTGAGGGTAAATTTCAGACAATTGTGGGAGGGGCTTAATTAAGAAGGTTAGGAGAATTGATACTGTTGGGATGAGAGAATTGGGCCTTTAATTTGCCTTAAGGGCAAGATAGCATCCCTAATCAATTCAAGATCAAACAGCAGGATCAAAAATAAATAAAAAACAAAACAAAACATTGACCATCAATATGATTAATACATGACATAGCACCTGCTTGGTTCAAGTTTGCCTTTTGTAGAAAATATGCCAACTTGCTAATATCTCGGGAACCGAACATGAGAAATGAATGAAAACAGTCACCAGAGTGCTTAGAATATGTTCGTCTTTAACATATTAAAAGAAAATTTGAATTTGGTCAATTCTTTTTAATGGAGATTTTACTTTGCGACAAAGAAAATGATAAAATGTCACATCGTCCTGTAAAGGAGCCAGTACATTTTATCTGGTAATTTTCTGATCATTTTGCAATTTGAGTTTCTTTTTATTGAAATGAAGATTTTATTGCAAAGGCAGGCGCGTAGCCAAGGAGGGGGCGAAGGGGGCGACCGCCCCCCCCCCCTTGGGCAAGTCGGGCTTCGCTAGAAATACCCACTCTCCTTTTCCCCGCAATATTGCTAAATAGAAATTGTATACATGAGATCTATATTTCAAGGCTAGATTCTTGCAGCTAAAATGACTCAGGAAGGGCTGTTTCCGGCCATCTGGGGGGGTTGTAAAACTAAAAATTTTCTTGTACGCTCCGCGCCAACCAATGGTGGCGCTCCGCTTAGATAGTCTCCACGAGTTTGCACCCCCCTTGGCTACGCCCCTGTGCAAAGGAAAGCTCAAAATAAAGACTGCTTAAATTCTACTTTCAAGCCTGGAAAAAGCAATTTCCGGCTATCTGAGAGGTCGCGATTTTTCAAAATTTTCTGTACGCTTTGCGCCAGCAGACGTGGTGCCCCGCTTAGATAGTCTTTCGGGCAGTCAGTCACCACTGGCAGTTCTCATGCCCCTCCGATCAAAAGATTATTTTTGCACGACATCCCCTGATACTGTTTGAGATGTCTTGGTCTCAAGTTGAGTTTACCCCCCAAACAAATTTCCTTAAATCCGCCCTTGTGCGGCAATCGACCCACCCCCCCCCCCCGCCCCCCTGTAGCTACGCCACTGGCCATATGAGTCCCCTTTCCTACCAAATCCAACAAATTCTACCACTGCGATGTACTCTTTAAAATATCCCCTTTTTCCAAATATCGTGTTTATTCCTTTTACAAATATCTGTGTGTAATAGATTTTTCCTAATAATGTTCGTGTAGGTGCTACGTCTTGCATTTCTACTGCGACTGAATATACGTATCCCTAACTTAGGAGTAAATTTGAGACTGAATGTGCCGCTGAATCGTGTGCCAACTTCAGGTCTGTTTGATTTCGTAACCGGAAGTGGTAGGGGAATATATTTAGCGCGAAATGGAACGATCAGCTGGAAATAAATAAAAATATACAGTACTCAGTGGGCCTGCATGCACATACTTGCACGGATCTATCATCCTAAGGGACTAAATTAAAGCACCGTAGTGATGTGTGTCGTTTGATGCATGACAGTTGCGTGCAGTAGATCGCACGCATTATCTTTGGAACATTTGGATTTTGGGGACCATTTTCTGGGTGAACAAAAATCACCTGAAACTCTGGCAACGTAGCTGTTTTTCCTGGTAATTTTATAGCCTTAAAGCCTCGGCCTATACCATTTATGACTTCTTGTTATTGTAACGTTAACGTTATGCCTAAGTCAGTAGGCCTAGCCTAGGCCTAAGTGTAACAGTTGTAATGTTAGATTTAGGCCTAAGTTAACACCTTCCTAAGTTATCAACCTTATTCTGGTTTTGAAATGATGTTTCATTGGAATAATATCACTTTGGAATAACAACGGTCCCTACTGAATGTTTGTTAGCATGGATGGAGCTAGTCACTGAACGTGACCGTATAATCCGCTCCTTCTCAGCCTAGTCACTCCTTACTACGGTCAGTGGCCTACATGTACAAACGTAACGACGTTTTAATCCAAAACAACAAACTGAGCTCTAATTACGATGGTATGGTTCATGGAACAGATTTGAGTTAACATAATGATTTTGAGCATTCTTAAAAACCACTTATACCTTCTGGAATGTTTAATACCAGTGAATTCATAGCAAAAGGCAAGAAAAATGTGGTGCCATCCTTCGCAGTAACATCGACATCTTGACAGCTTGATCGTCTGCTACTGTGTTGCATGATGGGAAGGACTTCTGCTCGACAAGCTATCGAAGACCAATTAGTAAGCGCGGCTAGTCAATACTTGTACGTCATCAGGGAGCAATTTGTTTTTGAAATTTTGATTAGCAGTTTTGCTACTCATTCGAAATTGATTAGCAATCCCCCAAAAATGATTAGCAACTTTTTATATTGACATTTCCTAGCTTTATATATTTTTACAGCAGCTTGTAAAAAAAACAACAGAATCCAAGACTGAAGGGTGGGTATGATATTACAGGTAATGAAACACCATGCTTTATGCGTCCATACGACCTGTATCACGTATGCAGTATAACTACACTCAGGCCAAAAACTTCCCTTAGATGTCTCCAAGGCAATTTCTGTACAGCAGCTCTCGACAACATTTTATGGGATCTCCTCAAAATTTTTCTAAACTTCTTGCTTTGATACCTTTCATTTGAAAATGTTTGTTTGTCAATTCAAAGACCAAAATAAAGCCATGAAAATAAATTGTCTATGACACTTCATTAATAGCAATGTAATTCCCTCATTGAATTGGTTTGTACCTAATCTTAGAAAGCCTAACAAAATGCATCCTCTTTATCCCATTCATAGTCCTAGCTGCTAAGGGTCATTTTAGAACAGGAGCAGTGGTATGACATACTAACATTTGAAAGCAACCAATAAGAGAACAGTGCCATCTTTTATTGACATTCATCAGATGCAACCATCCTTAATCCTCTTCATCATCACTTTCCAAATTGTCACTAGGGGTTCTTCCTTTTTCGCTGATTTCTCTTACCTAAAATTGGGCCACCACTTACTTTTAACGACATACTGACTACAAATTAGTCTACCCACACCCATTATATTTTATGAATCAAACCTCCATCTCCTACAATGTACAACCAAGCAGAGTAACTGCTGATGTGAAGAATCAAGCTTATCCTACAGGATGGAGATTCACCCCAAAATGTCCAAAACATTTCACCCAATTTAACCTAATACAGATGAAAAAGAGGGTCATCAGCATAATTAATTTAGTAACTTTTAAAACTTATGATAATCTGAGCAAGTTTTGAGGCTTCTTAAATCCTTTCATAAGTTGTCAAAAACGTGAACCAATGATCTCCTCAGTGTCCCTTAAAATCTGACTTAAAGACAGTACACTAGTACATTCTACTGTACAGGTATTCCCTTCTCAAGGTAGCCAGCCCAAAACGTAAAAGCTGATAGGCATACAAAATTATCTAGATGACATTCACTTCATTAAATAGTTTCACGGCATGTGTAGAATACTCAAACTAAGCCCTGGCTAATATTTTTAAAAACTTTACTTCAGCAATTTCCTGGTACGATATGTTTTCCTTCAGAGTTCCTTGTTTTGGCACCTGTGCTATCCTAACAAGGTTTTACATTAAGATTTCTGAGCCTAGCCTTGTCTTGAGGGCAAACTTGCATTGATCGGCAGTTGCCGATTTGGAATGCGGGGTGTGGCTTGGCGCAAAGTTTCTTCGCATCTAGTAGAACCGTACAGAACGGAATTGTGAGTTTTTTAGAAGTTTAAACAGTGATTTGAGAACGTAGAGCATGTTTGACTGAGAATACTGTAAAGATTGATCGACAGCAAAAGTCTCCTGTCATTACCAGAATAATCAAGGGCAAAACCAGTTGCTTTCCGCGGATTTTGCCTTCAATGCCGATGTACGTAGTGAACAATGCATCTCCTGCGGAGCGAGTTCATGGGTTTAAACTCTTCAAAGCGAAAAATTAAGGTGATTTTATTTGGAAACAAACGTAGTTTGCGGAGCAAGAACGGGGCCATTTTTGATTCCTTGCCGAAAGCAGGCAAGGAATCTATGCGATGGTGATGTCGTGTGTGTGTATGTGTGTGTGTGTGTGTGTGTGTGTGTGTGTGTGTGTATGTGTGTGTGTGACGCCTGCTTGTAAACACGATATCTCAAGAAGGGTAACCCCCAGGGATCTCAAACTTGGCGTGTAGAATGTCCACATTGAGTAGATGGTCCCTATTTTTTTTGGTAGAGATCAAAGGTCATTTGGGATCACCAGAGGTCAAAATGTAAGTACCTTGGAAATTGCTTGTAAACATGATATCTCCAGAAGGAAAAATGTGAGCAATCTCATACTTATCATGCTGATTGTCCATATTGAGTAGATGGTCCCTATTGTTTTTGATGGATGTCAAAGGTCATTTGGGGTCACCAGAGGTCAAAATGTAAGTACCTTGGAAATTGCTTGTAAACACGATATCTCCAGAAGGAAAAATGTGAGCAATCTCATACTTACCATGCTGATTGTCCATATTGAGTAGATGGTCCCTATTGTTTTTGATGGATGTCAAAGGTCATTTGGGGTCACCAGAGGAAAAAAGGTCAAAACCTTGTAAACACTGTATCTCAAGAAGGGTAAATGTGAGGGATCGCATACATAGCAGGTGGATTGCCCATATTAAGTAGATGATCACTATTATTTTTGGTGGAGGTCAAAGGTCATTTGGGGTCATCAGTGATGAAAAGCTTAAAAACTTGTAAATACCATGTCAAGAAAGGTAACTGCCAGGAATCTCACATTTAACAAGTGGATTGTCCATATTGAGTAGATGACCCCTATTGTTTTCATTGGATGTCAAAGGTCATTTGGGGTCATCAGAGTTCAAAACATCTAAACCTTGCAATCACTTCATCTCAAAAGAGTATAACGGTTGAAGTTAATATCCATGAGCGGTTAGGGTGAAAGGGTACGAATAATTTGGCATGGGTAATGTAATAAGGCATAGGTATATAATTTTTTTGGAACAGCTAGAACTTCACTATGTAAATTCTTTAGTGAGGTAATTTTGAAAATGTATTTGTAAAGTACTGAAGCAAACTCATAGGAAGAAGGTCTTAGGTGCACAAAAAGGCACATCACATGGTAGTTACTGTACAATATGTTGATTCTGGCATGAAATTGTACCCTGTTATTACATTAAGTTCCAAGAAATAATACATGAAAAGTGGGCAGAGCAAAATATAAAATCGTAAAAGGCAAAATGTGTTCATCAGGCTAGCGTACATGATGCAATGCTTATGGGTATGCTGATTTTGCAGCCACAAGTAAATAGATTTTCATGAAACTGATGTAGAACATGTGAGTTTAAACAGTCTGTATAAGGGTCATTTAGGGACATAGTCTGAAAATATTAGAAGATGCTTCTATGCACAGTAAGTAGATGACTGATGTGGAACTTCATAAGTGTATACTTTGAACAGAGAGTACTCATGTGTGATGCACAAGAATCTCTTTTATAACATACCTACATTGCTTTTTCAATAATCTTAAAGAAAAACCTGAAGAAAACATTAAATTTAGTGGCAAAAAGTGCATATATTTGGCAATCCTTGTGCCTACTGTCCTCATGAGGACATGTGCATGCAAGCATGCATGAATTGGAGATAGGAATTGATTAATTAGATATACCACAGTTAATTAGCTTTACGAAAAAGAACCTAATTTAAACTGATCATTTGGTATCAAATACCCTTCAGCGCACATGAACTGTCATTGCCTAATAGAGTGAATCAAATTGTGACTGACCCATTCTTTGCCATTGGTCACAGTTATCTGGCCTTATTTTTCACAGTTGACTGCCAGTTATCCCCACAGTGTCCTGAAGGATTACCTCATACAAACATACAGCTCAATTGACTTAAGCTTTTTACTGTATAAGTGGTGTTAATTGACTCTTATAAACCCTCTGAAGAAAGCTTATTTTTATCTCAGTACATAACAACCATGACAGCCCATTGTTTGTATATACTCCTATTTCCTGCCATTCTCTGCATGCATTTAGTACTCTATTTGTGGTCAAAATATCAGACCTCCATGAAAGTCACACCTCTGCAAAATCAAGCATAAAATAACTGTCCACAGTATCTTGTCTCATCTGACCACAAATAAAAGTTGTTTGCCTAGCCATTGTCTAGAGATGGAGAAGTTCATGTACACTTGATCAAGTTTCTAAACTGAAAGTCATCTTAAAAATACTGTAGCTTGACACCCTTCAGAAATAGTGTCCTTTACATAGAAGCTGGTGGAATTGAACAAATAGTGTGTTTGTATTAGGATTTTTGTTGAACACAGATTTAAACATTGGTGTCGATCTAGATTGGTGATTCTGCTTTACATTTTAAGTTTCATTGTAAAATTTGTTTTAAATTTTTGATAGCATGAAATGCATCAGCATACTACTTGTCTCATCTCTGCATATATCTGGATAACCGCACCAGAAAAGTAACCCCTGTGTGAAGGATTATAGTTATGTCAAATATCATCATCGAGTGGGAATTCTTGTCTCACATTTCATTTTTATTCATGTCACAACCCCCCCCAAAAAAAAGTGTATCATTAAGCGTAATGCATAGAACCATTGCCTCAAGATTACCCTTAATGACACTTTTCAAAAGTATTAAGATTTTATTTTTCATTGCTGCTGTCGTTTAAAATTAGTTCAGGTAATAAGAGCAAGCATAATGTTGTATACTGTGTATCAAACAAGGAAAACTTGTACTGTGTGTTATGCTGTACCTACAGTATAAGTAGACAAAAGGCAAATTAAAAGTCTTGTTAAATTATGGATTAATAGGGATATCAGCTTTTGTTAATTTGCAAAGGATACCATAGACAATGGGTGGGGCATTTCCCCCATAAAGCAAAAATTGCCGTCACTAATAGCCAAGGTTACACATCTCTGTTCAGATGTCTCTTTAGGCTTGGTCTCATATAATAATATAATAATAATAATATAACAGTTCTTATATAGCGCCTTACACAAGAAGTCTCAAAGCGCTAAAGTCTCTAAAGCTGTTAACTCGTGTTAACTCGTGTTTACAATCAGACAAAACCGCAGGCTAACCCCGTGTTTTCTAGTCTGTGTTCTCACATACCCAGTGTTTCGTTGATTGGATAGTGTTACCATAGTAATGAGGTCAAATATTTCACACACCGATTACAGTAAAATGTAATAAAATACCTGTCATCAGTGCCATAAATACCTGTGACCTTGCTTGATTAAAACAAACACGATGTTTAAAACTGCTTAACCCTGCAATTTGAGGTGGATCGAAATTTAAACACTGACCCTGCATTAACCCACGGCCCCAAGTTACTCGAGCGTGAGGTAACACAGTGTTACCTCGAGCGTGGGGTATGTGAGAACTCAGCATTTGATCCAATGCATGTAGGAGAGTGTTTGGATGAGGGCTTGTTTAAACACTAACCTCAATGCAGACTTTTGGAAACACAGAGGCATCGAAACACAGAGACTTCAGAATGGAGAGCTGTCCCCATTGATCAAACTTTGGATAAAAATGGTTTCAAAATACCGCTTTATCAAGTAATGAGACAAAACAGTTTTCTGGCATGTTAAACCTCTTGTTTTGGAGATCAAAGGTTTGAGGTGACAAAAGATAAAACCCTTTAGACATAATATTTTTAGGGGGATAACTGCGAGGGATCTCACATTGAGGTAGTACTTCCATACTCATACTGTACTAAGCTTAATTTTGAATTGCTCATGTTGATGGATGTGTTGGTGAGGTGATCACTATTGTTTTTAAGGGGTCGAAACGTCATTTTGGGTCACATGAGGTCAAAAAGTTTTGGCCTTACTAGTATGATATCTCAGTTCAGTAGGATAATTGTATGGGATCTCATGCATGTCATGTTTGTTTCCATGTTTGCTATGATATATGATATGGCAAGGAATCACTAAGCCTGTTGGCTTTCTAGTCTGTTTTGGCATGATCAGTTTTCATGACTTCCAATTTCTGGTTTTATTTTCTCCTAACATTATATCATTCTGCGAACATTCAAAGTCACAATACCTGCTGAAATTTTGCATCGCAAGTCTGCTATTCAAGATTGAATGATGTATCACAATTATCAATTTTTCTGCATTTTTGCATCGCAAATTGCGATGCGAACCCGAACAAATTGCTCCCTGGTCATATAGTAAGCTCTCTGTACATTACAAAATTGTACAGTTACGGTGTAAGTTTCCCCGTTTTATATGAGATCACATGACAAACACTGACTTCTTCGACTGAAAAAATAATCTGCACAGGCTTAACGTTACTCGCAGAATTATCCAGCCAAAATTTCCCTTTTAAAGGTCTTATTTCGTTAACAGACTTGTGTGGAAGGTGAATGTGATGACAAAGATCATCTGTGGAAAGTTTGGTGAGAAAAGGTATCTTTTTGGGGACGTGAGGGATGCCTACTCACGCGTGAGTAGGCAAGTGAGCTGTGTTTTTGTGTATACCGGGCAAGGGCCCAGAAATGAAGTGTATAGCATAGGAACGTAATGCTGGGTCCTGTTCAAGGGCTAGGATGGAGCTAGCCAAATTTGAGTTGCTGAGTAGCTAAGCTGATTTGGAAAAAGCACCACACCCCACCCCATGGCATCTAGCTGGGCTACCCCCATTTTTCAGCCATTGATTTTTCATTTTTTTACCTTATTTTACTTTAGGGAGTGAATTTGAGGCTAATTTTAGGTAATAAGCAGCCATACCGGAAAGTAGGGCCTTTCTCACAAAGATCTTTGGCATAGTGAAAATGGCAAAGTGAAAATGTAATACAGGGGGATCAAATTCTACTAAAAAGCAAGACAGGAGTCATGTGAGAAATTTTTATAAAGTTTACTTTCCTTGAGAAAGCCAAGAATAAGGGAAGAATCGGTTTTTCAAACAAGGTTTTCAGGTCAGGTACGGTGTACAGTAGTATTTCTGGCGAGTGTGGGAGTATTCATGGCAGTCAATGAGAATGTGACTGACGGTGACAGCACAGTCACAAGGTATACAGTATGGTCTTTCATCTCTGTGAAGAAAATAGGTGTGGGTAAGGTAAGTGTGCCCGATGCAGGCCCTAGTCAGTACTATATCATCCCTCCATTTACTGGGGACTCCATTTCTCCCAGTTCCAACCGTTGGTTTGACCCGATACAACTTGTTTGCGGGAAAGGAATCCCACAGTTCTTGCCATATTGATTTAACGAAGCCATTGATCTTTGGGCTGTAGCCAGTATGGGGCAAACAGATGTTGGTGACGTCTACCTGAAGGGCTACTTTAGCAAGTGCATTGGCTCTTTCGTTCCCTGGTATGCCAAAGTGACTAGGAACCCACACAAGCACAGCTGATTTCTGCAGTTGAACCAAGTTCAAGTAAGCTTCACGAAGATCTATTTCCAAAGGGTGTTTGAGCTCATTGCCCTGAAGTGCCAAAAGGCTTGAAAGTGAGTCTGTGAACACAATGAACCAGTCGCCATTCCCTTTCTCAATCAGATCGAATACCATCTTGAGTGCCTGGAGTTTGGTAGTAAAAATTGATGCATCATTCGGTAGTCTGATTTGCGAGGATGTGTCACAACTTGATGCTGCAGCGGCAACCCTGTTGGTGGCTTTGGAGCCGTCAGTATAGATTGGATGATACTGATCATATTTTTGTCTCAGCTCACTGAAGCTAGCAGGAAATACAAGTTCGTTTGTCGAGTTCTTGGCATATCTACTTAAACTAAGGTCAATAAATGGTTCGTCTATCTTCCAAGGTGGTGTAGCGGGCAATGAAAACCGTGCCACAAAGTCCGGGCTGCCGCACACTGGTGGCAAATCTTCCCCAATGCGAATAGCAAATGGAGGGATAGCTGATGGCTTCCTCACATATATGTCATTGTCACTAAACTTATGGTTGAAGGTTGTCTCAAAGGTCAGGTTGTGGGTATCACTCATCAGTTTGATGGCAAACTGAAGGGACAGCTTCTTCCATCTTAAATGGAGAGGTGGTTCATTGGCTTCAATGTAAAGACTCTGCATTGGGGAGGTATGGAAAGCTCCCAGACAGATCCTAAGACCTTGGTTATGAATGGGGAGGAGTTTCTTGAGGTACTCAAGTGCAGAGCTGTATGAATTGCATTGGATGATCACATGGGTGAGTGTAAGTAGGAAGGTTAACTAGGAAAGCAGTTTCCCAATTCCCGCTTACTGTAGATAGTCTGGCGTACAAATGCAGAATACTGTAGGATGAGGTCTACTTTGGCGTAATTCTTTGGCGTACGGTAAACGTACTTTCCAGTGTGGATTAGCAGGGCTTTCATTAATTTTTTACCCCAAAGGGTATTTGACTGCTAGTCAAAATCTGAAAGGGTATTTGACGGCCAGTCAAATTTTGAAAGGGTATTTGACTGGCAGTAAAAAATTTTTGAAAGGGTATTGTCAAGTAAATATTTCTGGCATCCTTGACCAACTGGTTCATTTGCAACACTTTTGACGATTGACCTTGCTCTCCATAATAAGAGTACTGTCTGTACAGTACAAAGTGTGTGCAGAGAGTAGTAGCTCACATAAGAGATCAAACAATGTATTTAAGGACTGAAAGCTCTTCTTTTTGCAAGTCAAAAACTTTGCGATCAATGTAATCACCAATGCCAAACACTATCACAGTAAGAGTAACAATGGTTCATATAATTTTTCGGAGTCATATTTAGTTGATACTATTAAGGTTTTGATCAAGATCCGTGGCGATCCATCAAGCTTTAGTGAAAGTTGATGCCCAGCTCAAGGATTGCCTGTGTGGCATATCCATCTTACCTGTGATGACTGTGGCATGTGCTATGTGTACTGATTTACCAAATATTGCTATTGTGTATGTTTGGTGGGTTCATTGTAGATAAACACAGAACACGGTACATTGGAAGGAGCGACATGTGCCTACAGTATGTAACGTTGTACAAACATGTGGACTACTGCGAAGTAAATGTAACTCTGTGATGTGTACGATATGAAGATCATGCACGGATTTGCACAGTTCAAATAGCATCCTTATTTGTCGTAAATTTACTGGCTTACACTTCCCTTCAAACTGAATGAAGTGGATACAAAAATGCACAGGGGATTTATGCCATGCGTATAAGACCTCAAAACTAAAACTGAAAGAGTATGCATACTCTTTTCATTCGTATTTGAATGCGTATTTGACTCTTTACATTACTGCTTTGATGCGTATTTGACCATGTAAATACGTAAAATACGCACATTAGTGAAAGCCCTGAATTAAGAAGATTTGTGGTGGGTGGAGAGAGGTGTATTTGCCTTCAGGGATGGTTTCACCACCCAGCACCACCCACTGCAGCTACATGGACATCCCTGTTTGTTATAGGAATAATGACTCTATGCTATGGAGTAACATCCCTTCCGAATAATGAAGAACAATTAAAAGTACTGTCTTCTTGGTAAATTTTCTTCACAATGTTTATATCTTTACAGGAGTAGAAGTGATGGTTCATCCTTGATTGAGTAGCTCCAGGTGTTGTTTTGACCTCTTATGAAGTTAAGTCACCAATTTAAATTTTATTCAAGGATTTAACATCAGCATGAGTCACAATCGTGATGCGTTATTGGCCCAGTCAAACACAACCAGGCCAGGTGTTTCCAATACACAACCATTTCACACAAGCTCGCTCGGAGGCTCAACTGCTGCTGTGAGGCAAGTACAAAACCAAGCTTCTCCAACAAGTACTGATCAAAATCAGCACCATGCAGTGGGGCAAAGTCCATCTGGTCTTTCAATATTGACCACTCCAAATAAGAATGGAATCAGTTTGGATCAGGAGGGTTTGTCACCCCTGCAGTACCAGCAGTTACTTCAGGGTTCGCCTGCACAGCTGCAATACCAGCAGTTATTACAGGGATCCCCTTCACACTTGCAGAATCAACAGTTGTTGCAGGGGTCACCCAGAATGATGTCTGCCGTGTTGGGGAATTCCCCTCCATCTGCTGATATCCAAGAAGAAATGAAGCGTCTGTCAGAGGAGGGCTTGGAAGAAAACATCAGGTACATACACTGTATATTTTATCACAGAAATTGGGAAGATTTAGAGAATAGTCTTTTTGTGGTTCTGCTTAAATTTGAACTAGTTATCTGTGAAATTAAAAGGATGGCTGATTTAGACATCTTTTAAATAAGAGACAGGAGTTCTCATTTTTTGATTCCTTGCTGAAGGCAGGCAAGGAATCTATGCGATGGTAATGTGTGTGTGTGTGACGCCTTTGGCTTGTTTACACGATATCTCAAGAAGGTACATGTGACTAACCTCATATTTGGCATGTGGGTTGGCCATGTTGAGTAGATGATTCCTATTGTTTTTGGTGGAGGTCAAAGGTCATGAGAGGTGAAAAGGTCAAAATATTGTAAACGCGATATCTCAAGAATGGTAAATGTGACTATGTGCATATTTAATGTGTACATTAGTCAAAATAAGTACATGATCCCTATCTATTTTGGTGGAGGTCAAAGGTCATTTGGGGTCACAAAAGTCAAATGGTAATTTCCTTAGAAATAGCTTGTTTACACGATATCTCAAGAATGATAAGTGTGACTAATCTCATATTTAGTGTGTGGGTTAGCCGTATTCAGTAGATGATCCCTATTGTTTTTGGTGGAGGTCAAAGATCATTTGGGGTCATGAGAGGTCAAAAGGTCAAAACTTCATAAACAAGAAATCTCAAGAATGGTACATGTGACTATGCTCATATGTAGTGTGTAGGTTGGTCATATTGCGTAGATGATCTGTATCGATTTTCATGGAATTCAAAGGTCATGTGGGGTCACAAGAGGTCAACTGGTCAAAACATTGTAAACACGATATCTCAAGAACAGTGCATGTGACTATGCTCATATTTGGATGTGTCGGTTGGTCATATTGAGTAGATGATACCTGTAGATTTTTGTGGAGGTCAAAGGTCATTTGGGGTCAGGAGAGGTCAAATGGTAAATTCCTTAGAAATAGCTTGTTTAAACGATATATCAAGAAGGGTAAGTGTGAATAGTCTCATATTTGGTATGTGGGTTGGATGTATTGAGTAGATGACCTCTACCACTTGTGGTGGAGTTCAAAGGTCATTTGGGGTCACAAGAGGTCAAAAGGTAAAAACTATGTAAACAAGGTACCCCAAGAACGGTGTTTGTGACTATGCTCATATTTGGTGGGTAGGTTGGTCATATTGAGTAGATGATCCCTGTAAATTTTTTCGGAGGTCAAAGGTCATTTGGGGTCAGGAGAGGTCAAATGGTAAATTCTTTAGAAATAGCTTGTTTACACATATTTCAAGAAGGGTTAGTGTGACTTATCTCATATTTGGTGTGTGTATTGTTCATATTGAATAGATGATCCGTATTGTTCTTGGTGGAGGTCAAAGGTCATTTGGGGTCACGAAAGGTCAAAGTCTCAATATCATGTTTACACAATTTCTCATGGTTGGAGTCATGGATACTGCAAAATTTCACACATTGTATGTGGATGTGATATAGTGAGCAGAACCCTAGTTCTAGGTGGTCAAAGGTAATCCAGGCTCACAATGTGGGAAGCTTGGTTGCCTTTCATGTATACTTTGTGGGTACATTATGAAGCACTGTTAATTTGAAAAACATAACAGAGCACTGTCAGTTTGAAGATAAAAGCTTACATTTCAGCAGCAAGGAATCACTAAACCTTTTGGCTTTCTGGTTTTAAAGCCAAATTTCATTTTGTTATGGAATTTCAGTCAAACTACCATTGGAATAGTGTAGCTCTTCAAAACATCATGTTCTGTTTTAAATTTTACAATAACGGAAAAATCCTGTCTCTATTTTAAATGAAAGAAGACAGGCTCTATTTTTTATAATTTGTGCTAGCCTGAAGAAAAATAAAATACTTAAAAGATGGTCCAGCAATGTTATAATACCTGTAGAAAATTTGTGCTAGCCTTTAATATCCTGAGCTTGATGGAAATTTGGAATTGTGATTCATATAATAAGATCCTTAAGTAAGAAGTAAAAACTGAAGTTTGTTAAAACAAAATATTATCTATTGTTTAATTTCTGTTGCTAGTACATTACCTGAACTTGTTTTCGTAGCTTTTCAATTAGCATCGTACAACTTCTTATACCTTTGGGTAATTCTTTATGGGTCATGGCAGTTTCAAGGGTGAAATCATTTGCCCCAAACCTACCTTGAAGAAAAGAAAATAGCTAAAGTTCACGATTTTCATATTTTTGTTTCAAGTATCTTTAATGATATATCAGGACTTAAATGGATTAAAATACACCAAGTAGTTTCCTCAGATTTAATTTCACAATTGTGGAGGAAAAATATTGTCACATGATTCTCAACAAGTCAATAGAAAAGTTCTTGTGTACTACACGAATTCAAGTTGGGAAGATTGACTGCATTTTTTCCTTTCAATCATGTTTGAACCAGCAGTTGACTTCATTTCATCATTAAATGTTGCTGTCAAATAGTCCCACAACCAGAGTTGTAACGAGTCACCCAATTTTGCTGCCTTTAGTGTGACTCGAGTCGAGTCAGTGACTCGAGTCACTGTACTATTTCTATGAGGAAAATCATGATACAGTTCGTTGAGTCATTTCCCTTTTGGAAATTTGTGACTCGAGTAATGACTCGTTACAACTCCGCCCACAACAAGCTCAAAACTATCTTCTAATGTACATCACTTACTATGAGTTGTTTTTGTTTACTTTTTGTTTTATCAGTGCTGAAGTTTTTTCATTGTACAAAGCAAAAGAAGTGATTCAAGGAGCCATCACGCATCCAGGAGACATTGTGGAAGCATCGTCATTAGCAGTAAGTATTTTTGGTCTGATATAATGCAAATGAGAGGTATAGAGTGTTTTCATGTGACGTCATACAGTAATTGATTAGTCATGCCAACAGCACGGCCAAAAATCAAGTCTTCAAGTCTGTCGTCAGCTTTATGTCAACCAGCTATGCTTACTACCCTACACATTTGGTACAAATCTGCTATGTCCTTTTCATTTCTTTTTTAATTATCCTCATGCTTCCATGAAATGGTGAGTATTTATTGGAACTGGGAATACAGTTATAAAAAGGAAACCTCCACTGTAGAAGGACGGGCGAAGGAAAAGTTTTAAACAATCGGAAGTGGCAAACAGGTGTAAACAGAGAGTTAGACAAAGACTAAAAAAGCAGATTAGGCATGAATAATTGGTGAAGTTTCAAAACAAAAGCCAATTGTGTATGACTTTGGTGCCCCATCAACAAAGTAAACAATGACCTTGCTGCCCTAATGTTTGGTTGTGGTGCCCCCAGTTTGCCCTGATCCTTGATGCTTAAATGGCTGTGCCCTTAAAAATTTAGAATTCAAGGCCTGGGAAATGGACCTCTACTATGCTTGCTAGAACTCTGTTTTAGCCTTGCATAACTATAACATCTTACACAAGTCTATACTTGTCTACATACACACTTCATGTTCGCCCTCATCCTTTTCAAGGTTTTTGTTAGAAGCCAAAATTCTTCCAAACAGGGTTCTATGAAATGGGCATGCAGTTGAAGTTAAATGTGTTTTTCATTTGTAATTTTGAGTAACCTAATTTAAAGTTTGTCTCATTTGTAATATTACTCCTTCTGTGGACTGATGTATTTTGAATAAAACAATGCTTGTCTTTCATTGACAGGCTGTTCCATTACCTAAGCCAGCTTACAACCTCACCTCATCCATTCCTAAAGAGCTAATAGAGGGCGGCAAACTGAGTAGCCTGCAGCTGGAAGGAATCCAGTATGCTGTAAGTTTTTTATCCTTCTTTGAAAACAGTTGGTACAGATGTAATTTTTATGGGGTTTACTTTCATTGCATTTGGGCCTAATATGACAGTGATTAACCTTGACACAGCTCTGGCTCACTCCCCCATGGCCTGAGGGTATTTCCTGTTTGTTGTAAAAAGCAGTTAAAGGGGAAGGACTTGCTTTCAATGAACAGTATTTGAAATGGAATTTGTTGAACTTGGACTGATTTTGGAACAGCATTTAAAACTATAACTTTAACCTTATCAAGTTGCTGCAACATATAACAATATTCATGTTGTTGTGTCATTGAATCTTATCTAATTATAAACCAACTACAGTGCTTGCACAATGTAAGTTTTCACCAAATTTATACCAAAGATATCGAGTCCATCACCACTCAAGACCTGTCCACTGTATTCCCCGATATCTATCTTCATGCAAATAATCTGATCAGAATTGTGTAGCTGAAACAATGAACTTTCCTTATCTTTTCAAAACTCCCACCCTCTTCAGACCTTGAGTTTTAGATTTTCCAGGTGTGCTACAAATCACACTCCTCAGGAAATTAAGGAGTGCAGTAGGTGTGCTATTTTACTTATCTTCTATAGATTAATAATCCAAGTTCCATTCTTTACATGTATCTAGGTGTTCTAAAATCGCAATCCTCACAGTTATTTCAGGAGAGTGGTGGTGTGTGATCGCACTCACACGTCTCAAAATTCAAGGCCTGCCTCTTAGTGTCCTTTCACAAATAACTTCTGCAATGTGTCTTCCATTCCGTCAGCCTATTTTAGTTGTCCCTTACCTATCAAAGCTATTAATCATTGATTTCTTGGAGAGCATGACATCAAAGGAAGGAACCTAGATTTGCAAAATTGAGGAGATAGATGAACCAGAAGAATTTTTTTCTCTTTTTTTTCATTCTGTTCTGTCATACAAGTTTTTTAAAAAATGCATATTATTCAAGAAGTGATTTAAAAAAAGGTTCTACTTTAGAGATGGTTAAAGTATCACTTTGAAAAAAGTAAGTTACTTAGATGAGGTTTTGCAGCTCAGATTTTAACTAAATGGTTCAATTCAGGCTGGCTACTGATTGTTTAACCAGTTGTGACT
This sequence comes from Holothuria scabra, assembly GCA_037179385.1. Taxonomy (NCBI): domain Eukaryota; kingdom Metazoa; phylum Echinodermata; class Holothuroidea; order Aspidochirotida; family Holothuriidae; genus Holothuria; species Holothuria scabra. The sequence continues at coordinate 19,601,651 of CM074190.1, forward strand.
CATTAGTTGGTTGACTCCATTGCTTATGCTGAGCACCAAGCACAATGGTAGTAATTTACACCTTAAAAGTCTTTGGTATGACCCAGTCAGGAGATGAACTCCAAACTCCTCTGCTGGCAGCTGCAAGTCAAATTGCTCCTACCACTTGGCGATGCAGTCGGTTGAAAAAAGTAAGATAATAATTAGGCTAAGGAGTACTGAAATTAAGCTGTAACCCAAAAGCCACGACTGCCATCTATTTCAAAAAGATTCATGTTTAAGCCTGATGCAATCAGACTGAACAAAAAAAATTAAAGAACTACAGGATTCTGAAACTCTGGTTGATACTTACCTATATCTGGATTTATACTGCACTTTATTGGATAACTTCCTGTCCACAGAGTCAAAGACACCAGATTATCCTGCCAAATGGAAACAGAGCTGGATTCTTCATTGGAGATGCTGCAGGGGTCGGAAAGGGAAGACAGGTAAAACTCAAATAATTTTAAGTAGAGGTAAAGTATTAGTAGAAGTAGGAGTAAAAACAAAGGTAGTGTTTGTATTAACTTCTTTAATATCCAGTTGTCATCTAGATTAGCTAATGAGTTATTTAATTAGATAGAGTTTTATGGCCCAGTTTCAACCTATTGGTTCAAGTAGAGGTGGCTGCATCCTTTTTTCCAGTTGTGGCTCACTGGCTTGTTTGTTCTAACTCTGTTGCTTATGCGGATCATCACACACAATGGCAGTAGGTTATATTAGCTAGTGAGGTGAGAAAAGTAAAATAAAGCTCATATGCTCATGCGGTACAATACTGCAGGAATTATGATTACTGAAATGTGCTAAAATTTGCATCTGGAATCCACAAAAACAGAGGGAATAGTGTAATTGCAGCATAAATAAATGGTTATCAGGATAATAATCACACTTGTATCAAATCATGAAAAATGGTTAATTTTCTGCTTTTCATGTTGCTAATGTTACTATTTGCAGTGCAGTCAAATGTACACATGTAACATTAGCACACAATAAATGCATTCCATTGAGAAAATATTGAAAGTATTCTTATTCTTATCCTTTCATGATCAATTTATAACATCAAGTTGTCTGAAACTAACATTTTAGTAAGGGTGGGAACTATCTATTATCTGTTACCTCACTTGACAAGGTATGGTTTGTTTGCTGTTTGCTGTCAAGAAAATGTAATGTTAGGTAGTAACAGCACACACTTTTCATAAAAATCTGTATCCAAGCCAAACCATTCCTTAAAAATCTTGCTCTGCTGGAACTGGAAGGCAAATGAAGACACCAATTTATTACTTTTGCATAATAGGGTATGCCAAATGTTTGACACTCTGCGTCAGTCGTGTTGCTAATGTTACTTTTGACAACACTGTTACGGGAATCTAGCACTTTTATTTCATTCAATGTAACGGAATATACAAGGAGTAACCTCCTTTCTTTTTTTTTTTTGTAATTAAAAATTTGAGCCTAATGCATCAAACCAAAGAAGCTTTAAGCATTATTGGAAATTTTAATTTTTCCTCTGTTGTAGGAATAGATTGGGTCATTTAATGGGCCTTCATAAAGTTAGACTGTAGTATAGCTGAAGAACATCTGATTTACCTAAAGCGCAATGTTAAGTAATTTAATATTTCTCTCTATTTCATGTCTTATTTACATCTTTGTAACTTCCCCTCAGATTGCTGGCATTATTCTAGACAACTATGCAAGGGGAAGAACAAAACACATTTGGTTCAGCATCTCAGCGGATCTTAAAGTTGATGCTCAGCGGTAAGAATTACTAGGCTCATATTGAATCGGAAAGAAAAGGGAGAATAGAAGTTTGACCAAAATATGTAGCAATTGATAGAGTGCTTTCAGTAATGTCACAAATCCTGCCCCTTTTGATAGATAAAAGCTAGTAAAGTACACTAGCTGGTGTATCTAGCTGATGACCAATGTGTGACCAGTGTTGTAATCGAGTCACTAGATTAGTGACTCGAGTCACCAGTTTTCAAACTTTTAAGTGACTCGAGTCGAGTCATGGACTCGAGTCACTGTACTATTTCAATGGCGAAATTACTCCTGAATGCTATCGAGTCACTATCATTTTGAGAGTAAGTGACTCCAGTCGGGACTTGTTACAACACTGCGTGTGACTGTTGCACTAAAACGTTGTTGATTTTTGCCCGGCAGTGGAGGTAGTTTACACCATTGTGAAGTCATATTCAAGCTCTCAATATTTGGATGGAGAGAATGGTTGCAGTAAGTCTAAATATGCAGTCAATTATCTTTAAAAGATCTGTGGGCATGTAAATGACAAACATGTTAATTTGGTAAACATCCATTGAAAATATCAAAATCCATACATTATAAGTACCATAGCTGTACAAAATCCATCAATCTTCTTTCCTAAACAGTTTAAACCGCTGGTCTTTGCTGAACATTACAGCTTTTGCAGGGCTACCCATTTAAAGTTCACATTCATTGTTATTATTATTATTAATTAACCATTATACAAGAAATACTGGCTTTGCACATGTGTCTTTAATGAATATAAGCTTTATATGCAAATTTGTGTCATAGAAATGGGCAGTAGTATTGAGATGCAGTGTAAAGTTTCATATTATACTGTTTGATAAACCCTTTTTTCAAGTTCTTATGTTTGTTTCCCCTATTGTGTTAATTTTGGAAGTACGGTAGCTAAAAGCTCTGAAAATGTCCATATTTAAAACCAAAGTAGAAACTAGTGAGTTATACTAATTAAAAAAACAGGCGTGTCACCAACAAAAGAAGTTGAGACACTCCAGTGTCCACATTACATTTGATGAATAACAAATGAGAAATCTCGGATATGATGAAATAATTTCATCTTGAAAACATCAAAATATACTGAAATGAGTGGAGTGAACTTTTATCAGGATGTCTTAACATGCAATTATTGTGCAAAACATCTGCTTAAGTAACATGGCCACAGACTTTTTTACTCAGAGAATTTACAAAAAAAAAAAACCGGGATTGGGAACATGGGGCAGGTTGTAAATTGGTTTTCTTTTAATGTCATGGAACCATTATTACATGAATAGCTCATTGCAGCACATAGGAGATAAGTACTTCTGCTAATATGTCCATGTTATGCCATGTTAAGGCTGTCACACTACAGAAAATGTGGAACTGCATTGCATGAAAATCTGATTTTTGTGAGTTTGAGTAGAAATCTCTTTCTTCTCTGGTCTGAAAAAACTGAAATGTTGCCAACCTGTATATGACTTGCATTGCATGATTATGAAAATCAAATTTTCATGAATTACTTCATGACGTCATGTATCAAACTGTGTGCATCCCATAAAAGCCGTCTGACACTGTGATGTCACAAAATACTTGTTTAAATTCAACTTTCATTGTCCTGTGATGCAAAAAAGAATATTTAGACAGGCTTGTATTAATGTTCTGTTCCATCCAAGCAGAGATGAGCAAAATTTGAGCCAAAATTCATAAAAATCTGATCCTTAATCTCATCTGATATTGCTATAGTGTGGGTCACCCGTAAAGGGCAGGTCCTCTCACTTCAAACTACAATTCTTGTAGAGGTTAACAGAAATTCTCAATTGGCGTAGCTCTTTGATTGACAGCCAATTCAAACAGTGCAGAGTACCAAAGCTTATATTACACAGCATGAACTGTGCTGAGAGTGTTTTGATTGTACACATGCTTTTCTAATACTCACCCTGAAGTAATGAACTGCAAGTGTGTCTGGATGTGGATGAATATCAGACAATTGTGGGAGGGGCTTAAGTAAGAAGGTTAGGAAAATTGGTACTGTTTGGGGGAAGAGAATTGGGCCTCCCAGAGCTAACAGGATGGTGGATGCAATGGTCAAATAATCAGAACTTTGTAATAGCCTAAATGGTAAAAAAATAGTGCACATACTTGTTTGTATTCTTTGTACAAATATTCTACACATATCTACAGTAGTTAATTAGTTAGATGGAGTTTTACGGCTCAGTTTCCAACCAGTTGGTTCTACACTAATAATCTGTAATGATACTGTTATATATTTTGTAGCCTATTTTTAAATATTTTTTCATCTAGTGATTTCCATGACATTGATTGTCACATTAAAGTTATCGAAGGTTGCCAACAATTGGACAGAGAAACAAGGTGAGTCAATGGTTTCAAGATTGGTACTGAAATGTTCTTGAATGGAATTTCTATTTTACTTATTTTGCAGAACGTTTCATTCTGCTTTTCTTGCATGTGTGTGAATGTATTTTATTGTTGGAATATCGCTGATATAATTCCATTGTACTAAAGCCTGTGCTTATAGTATGTATTGTATAGTGCTTGCTTGACATGACTGCTTTGTACACAATGGACACTGAAGAAGTACTGTGTATCACCTGCCTATATATCGATTTATACCAAACATTCCAAAACATTCCATATGCTAAGTAGGTGTTTCCACAAAACAGCTAGCACAGGTGCTGTACATAAATTCAAAACAAATGGTACAAGTATGTACATTACCAACATTTGTGTAATCCTGATTTCAAGAAATGTTTTTCCTTCTTGCATCTTTTCTTTCAAAAATGTTATTAATTTTGAAAGTTGAAACCTACATACGAAATCTCTCAGAAATACCGTAGTTGTTATTCTTTGTATCTTTTTATGTCATTTTTGGCTTGTTTACCCTTTTCCAAATGTGTTCTTTGGTCAGATGAAACATGTCAGTTGTATCTGCTGCATGCTGAGTATCACAAGAATGCTTACGATCATCTGCCATTTTTTCTTTCAATTTTTCTAGGGTTTTTGGCCTGCCATCAGATTTTAAGTCTGGAGTAGTGTTCAGTACATATGCAACACTGGTTTCCTCGGTGCAGAAAGGTGGTATGTAATAAATATATCTTTCAGCAGTTTGGTGTGATTTTCTTTAAGTAGACGCACTGGGAACTTAAGTGTCTGTTCACAAAAAATTGATCAACTTTATTATTTAGAGAGGAAACATTGTTGATCTTTGGTTTCTTTCAGTGACCTCTCTTGGTACAGTCAAGGCAAAATCTTTCATAACCATTTGTCTGCATGTGTTTTTAAGGTCATTAGGATCAAATTAGTCTGTAATTCTTCATGTGTCCATTTATTTGATCTTTTTCATTGTTTTTGTTGACAGGTTCATCATTCAATAGCAGACAGAGTCGTTTGCAGCAGCTGATGGACTGGTGTGGAGGAGACAAGTTTGATGGTTGTTTGATATTTGATGAGTGCCACAAAGCCAAAAATTTCATTCCTGTAAGTAGCTTGGGAAGTGGTTTTACTGCTTCGTTCCCAGTTATTATTTATGTGACCATGTTGCAGTGGAATTGGACAATTTGCTTTCATCATGAGAGATCACTGACTTCATATGAGCTGGTTTTGTAATTCAATTTGGGGCTATACACATGCACACATACTCCATATCATCAAACAAACCAGTCCTACACCTACAAAACAAAAAGTTTTAGCTTACTTGGACATTAAGTGAAGTCTGTCTTTCTTTCTTAATCCTTCTATAATTCAAGGAGGAAACTTAAGTGTGATTTTGGGCAGTGGATTCTATCTAAATTGCCTTTTTGGTGTAAAAATTGCACTTTAATTTCCTGTCTAGTAAGGCTGAGACCCTTTTTTTTGTTTGGTTGGGTTTTGCTGAGTGCTATGTGCCCATACTTTAAAAAAAATAAGGGAATGCAGCTCTTCATGCTCTGAGCTTGGTTTGTATATCCCATGTGGCATTGAAATATCGAACAGGCCTTTTGGCTTTAATCTGCATTTCTTGAGGTCCTTGAAAGAGGGATACTTTCCTAGTATTCTCCTAAGATGTTCTGTCAAAGCAGCTCTTTTGTCATAATGATATAAGTTTGTGTGGGCATGACCTAATTTGTCTTGCTTACTGATTTACAATAAAGGTTGAGTGTGTAAATTCCAAATCTGATACTTTAATCCGTAAATAAAGTGTTCACACAGTTATGTTGTCTTTTAATGCAACTGAAACTAGTCCCATAGCTTTAATGTGCTTTGCTTTCATCAGTATATAAACCCTTGAAATCTAAAATTTGTGTTTCCACTGTACATAATTTATCCAGTAAGGAACAATTTACGGGTTTACATTTGTATACAGTTTTTCAATATTCAGTTGCATTGAATTTTTCCAGATTTTAGTTGGAATTGGATGGCTCATTGAAACTTTGTTGATATTTTTTCATTTTAGGGAAAAGAACAAAACAGTACCAAAGTTGCTGTGGCTGTCACTACTATTCAAAGGTTTGGAATATTTCATCTTTTTGAGAATTGTAATTCAGGTTTCCTCCCTCATCCCTATCAGATAGCCTCTTTATTGACCTTTGTGTTAAAACTCGGGAGGGATTTGGCATTTGCATAAAGTTTGATCTCATTTTGTGATCAAAGATCATTTCTGCTGTGTTCCTACTACTCCCAAACCTACATATCCTGTAGTTGTGATTTCTTTCAGATTTATTTCAAATTGTAACCTTATTTTTGTATGATGTTTGGTTTATCAAAAAGGAAATTTATCTTTGGAATCAGGTGTGAATATCCTTTGCAATCCTTTGTCAATGTATGGGAGGTGCTTGTGTATAAAACGTTTCCCAATGTCCATCTCACATGAATATTACTACCCTATACATAAGTCTAAAATCGTGCAAGTGATCCTGAGATTTGCTGGCCATTTTGTCTGTCTTCTCAGTTCTTGTTGTATTCAATTCAAAACCTGAACTTAACCTGCTTATGTTGGGGTTTTGAATTCTTTCTAGCCCTTTATGATAATGGCAACCAAAATGATTACTAAATCAATGCTGATGTCCCTCCCCCCCCACCCCTCTCCCCCCCAATTTCTCAACAACACATGGCTACCCGATTCTTCTATACAAAACCAAAAATACTTCATCTTACAAGAAGTCACTCAGCCCAACTGATTTTGTCTCTTCCTGTTTCGCTACATTTCCACATACATTTGTTGATTGCTATGCAGCAGGTAAATTGTAAACTTTTATTTTCGTGGAGTAATTTTTAGCCTCATTTTTTATGAGAGCCTTAATACTACCCATGTGTCTACTACCCTAAAAATGGGGATTGCAGCAGTCATATCATTTTGCAGTTGAAGAGTGACAGTGAACTCATTATGGCCTGGAGCTGCTTTGCTGTTTCTGAACCTATCATGCAGGGTTTCATTTTATTTTTAGTAGTGTTTTTTATGTTGAAAATAAAATTAAAAGGTGAGAATGGTTTAATCTTTTTTTCTTTTTTAGGATGTTACCCAAAGCAAGGGTCGTCTACTGCAGTGCAACAGGAGTCTCAGATGTGAAAAACATGGTAAAGATCAAATTTAAAATTTGGCATTTGGCCTTAAAGCATGGGTAGTAACATTTGACTGATGGTATTTCTATTTCAAAGACTATCACACAAGTGGGGTTCATATGTGTCACATCTGATGGATTGTGAATAATGACCAAACAAAGAATAATCAGTCCTGGCAAATAATTGGTTTGAAAAATATCATTTAAACCTTTTGAGTGAAATCATATGCCCAAGGTTTGCCAATGGCCCATGTGACATAGATTCTGCACCACATACTCTTACTTAACAGTTCCGTACAGATGGAGTAGGAAACAAAGCCAGTAAGCCACAACTGTAAAAAAGACTTTGGTCAGCCCAGCTTAAACCATTTGGTTAGAAACTGAGCTGTGAAACCTCATGTAACTTCATACTCATGTTGAGTGTTGAATGTTACAGTGTATGAGGTCAGAAGTCTTTGGGTGTAGGGTTACAGATGTATATTCTTCAAGCAGATACCAGTTCAGGGATCTTGCGGAATTTTTGAATCATCTAACATGTTAAGGATAATTCTAAGCAGCTGCTGCTGTATTTGCTCTCCTTTTGTCTCCAATCCTGACTATGAACTGACTGCATAGGCACAGTGGTAAGAGCATCCGACTTGCAGTTGGGAGGTTGGGAGTTCTTGTCCTGACAGGGTCATACCAAAGACTTTAATAATAGAACTTTTTTTCATTGTGCTTGACACTCAGCACACTCAGCATTAACAGTGGAGTGGGGAAAACAGGCCAGTGAGCCACAACTGGAAAAAAGGCTCTGGCTGGCTCAACTTGAACCAATTGGTTGGAAACTGGGCTTAAAAAAGTCCATCTAACTAACTAACTCATCCTGACTATGATGACCATTTTATTTCTTGCTCTGACTTTATCAGTAACATGATGTGTAAGGCTGTTTATTTATATGAATGTATGATGCTTACATGATTGAGTAATAATATCATATTATAACTTAGCAAATTATTTTAAGAACAAAACAAGGCATTGCGGCTAACATTTACTGTAAAAAAATTCTATAGTTTTCTATAGCGCAAAGCTAAGGGAAATATAAGTGAATGCAGATGCAGTAATTCACCTTTTAGGTGTTGGAATAATACCACAAAATGATAAACCTTGGTAGAGGATAAGAGACTGACATTACCATATGTGGTGCTATTTTACGACATTTAACTACATAGGGCTGGTTATTCTTAAAAGTAAAATGACAACCTCCGAGAGAGAAACACATTGTTCAGCAATCTGCTGTATTAATATGCACCTTGGGAGGTATGGGTAAAACAAGTGATAGAGATAAAGAGAATGACTTATCTGACATATGACAAAAATTTAGAGGAAAAAGAAGATAAAACAGAGTTTACAGCCATCAAAATTTTCTTGCAACATTAACGTTAGGCTTAATGTTCACATTAGTGTAGACAGTATTGTTGTTACATTATATTTAACTAAGGTTTAATGTTACTGAAATTTGATACTTCATTGTTTCATGGTGCAAATCTCCTCATTGAACAAAATGCACACCCACATTACAACATCAGCAGTGATAGGGTTAAAAGGGTTTTAAAAAAACTACCTTTATTGGAAATAACTGAATGTCAGTAACACTTCATATTTGCATCTTTTTACACACCTTAAATCATTTTGCTTTACAGGCATTCATGGAGAGACTAGGACTATGGGGAGAAGGGGCGCCATTTAGTTCCTTTGACCATTTCTTGGAAAACATCAACAAAAGAGGACTTGGTAAGAAAGGCATTTGAAACATAAAGGAACTAAAAGAAATATAATGTAATGAAATATCATCAAGGAGATGAGATAACTGAACTGTTGAATTATTGTTGTGTGCTTGTGTACTGCAATCTTGGTGTTGCACCACAGGCAGACTGAATGTTGAAAGTGGAAGTTCCACACTGTTTCGGTCTATTTTGCTATCCGTACTATCATTGGGCTGGCACAGCTAATATTCAGTTTGTCCATAATTTTCTACCGCTTTCTTGCACACTTTCAAAATTTGTCCTGACAATGGACACATTCATGAACAGAAACAGCTTGTAATGGAGAGTGGAGTGTTACTGATTAATGAAACACCGACAGCCTTTGTTTTAGAAAAAAAATTTACTTGAATTTGCACTTGCTTTCCCATTGACAGAAAAAGAAAACATATCTTGACATTTGCAAACAAAGTAATCAATGGATGAAATTATCCTTAGGTAACCAGTGGATGAAATTATCCAAAGGTTTAATGTGATTGGACTGAGCTGGATAGGGGTGGATGGTGTTGACACACTACAACATGCACAGTATATAATATTGTACTGTATACATTGTATGTGTAGGTCACAAATTAGGAAAGGATGTGTATAGGCCACAGATTTGCTCTCTATATTTGTAAGGACTATGGGGAGCAATTCTGGGATCATGCATACATAGACCACCTAGTCCTTTACTGAGACTAGGTTAGTCAGACCTAACAAATTATTAAACATTTCTTTCTCAAATTGACACTGATCTAGCCTAGCTAAGGGTTAGATTTATTTACACTGATATTGACCTTGCTAGCCATCTGTGTTGTTTATCAGGACTTTTTAAGTTAGGAAATCTTTCATTTTGGACTGCATCCATTCTAGCATCCACCTCAAAATATTTTATAAGACCCAGCCACGAACACCACCCACACAGTATACACAGGCAGTACAGTCCTGTGTATTTGTAGGCAAATTCAGTTCTACTTTAGATATGGTCTTTCTTGTTGTCTGTACATTTGAGATTGGTCTTGCCAAGCAACTGTAAATGTGTGGTAGGAGTTTTTCAGCTTTTCGATGCCATTTTCAATTTATTAAGTAGTCTGAATTTGGTTCCAAGGAGGGTTCTTTCACTAGGAACAATGTTTACCTAAGGAAGCTTGAAGAGTGGTTTTTGGCAGAAATTTGTGTTAGTATTCTGATCGAGTTTGGTTTAAAATTTGGATTATTTTGTCAAATTACAAAAAGGCAAGGATTAAAAGCTATCTTTAGTAACAACTTAATAACACTGGCAATTTGGAAGGACTATATGACAGGTTCCTGTATTATTTTTGTACAGTGTAGATCATATTGATAGCTTGAACTTATTTGTGAAAAAAATATTGTGGAGGGTCATATTTTTTTCAATTAAGCTGCACAATATGATCATGATGTGTTGATCTTCTATGGTGGGGGGGGGGAGGAGGGGGTAAGTATGGGGGGTAACTATTTTAATAATGCTCAGTCATGTTCTTATGCTGTGTACTGTTACTTCATAATATGTTTTGTGACTGCAATAAAAAGTCTGTGTCCTTTTGCGATGTTCAGGTGCGGCCGAGATGCTTGCCATGGAGATGAAGGCATCTGGCATGTATGTATCCCGTGGACTTAGTTATAAAGAGGCTGAATTTGTCTCCATTGAAGCCAATCTTACAGAAGAACAGCAGAAAATGTATGATACTGCTGCCCACCTGTGGTAAGGAGACTCTGGTGCATTTGTTGGGGATTTTTTTCTTCAGGCACAGCATCAAACTTGTAGCTTGTAATGCCTAAACCTCAAAATGTGTTTTACATCTAGAAGCCAGTGAATAAATAATCATTCTTTTCTATATTACAGTACTAAGACAGGTTGTTGGGTCCTAGGTATGATGTTAAACTGCATCCAGGTGGGCTGAGGAGGTCTTATGTTGGGAGTAGTTTGTCACCAACTTTCTCCTATGAAATGCACACATAAGACTGCTGTTACTCATCCCATGAGTGGCAGGTTGCCTGTGCAACAAAACTGAGCAAGTCCCTTCATGGTTGCACCCCCGTGGGCTGGGTTTTTAGAATATTCCCATGGTATTTACCACCTGTCATAAGAGGCGATTAAAGGGAGGACTTGCACTTTGAACTGTTTGACACTATTTAACACATTCGTGTTGGTGTGTCGATAAATCTTATCTAACTAGACATGTTGTTGTATCTTCCATAAAAGTAGTGCCAGTAGACAGGCTTAGCTTGGTTTATCTGAACAATTAAGCAAAGCGTTGTTTTTATTCGTCAACTGTACTCTCTCTGTTAATTTACAGAAACTTTAAATATACAAGTTTCATACTCAATGTAATCCAGTTGTCAACACAGATGAGTATTAAGGAATCCTCATGTGTCTAATTCACTTTGTAGTGCAGACAAATCAATTCCCTTTGTTGCTCTGGCAACAGGCTGTTGCAAAGGGTACAGGACAATGATGAGAATGATTAATGAGAAGGGTTCACTAAACATTTGCATGGAACTCGGGGTAAAATTTGCAACATTTAAATGAGGTATAAGAATCTTTATTGGCCATTGTCAATAAACAAGTCAGTGTGAAAGTTGCCAGAGCAGTAAGGGGAGATGATAGGATTCTTCCAAAGGGACTGCCATATTGAGCATTGTTTTGAGTACTCAGTGGTGCTTAAGTACCGATGAAACATCAAACAATTTTTGAAGCAAGTAAATGTTTATAACTTAGCAATTGGCATGAGTGGATCTTATGGGGGTGGAGGTGGGGGAGTAGGATTTCTTATTTGAGCCCTTACCTTACCTTGCCATGGTTTGAGGCATATGACACTTGGACCTGGAGCCTGCCAGCAGTGTTTGTTTCTCCCTCTCTCTTTTAGTGATCCGATTTTCTCGTTGCATTGTATGTACTTATTCATTCGCGATAGAGGCAAAGCAAACAGTGAAAAGCAGTCAGGCATTTCCTGAAACCAGCCATGTCATCAATTTTATCAATTATGTGTTGCAGTAAAGATAAATAGGTGTACTGTGCCATTCATATTTATAAAATTACCCCCCTTCCTACAAATATGAAAAAACCAGCACCTTGAAAATATATAAAACAAACACCTATCTAACTGGTTGCCAGGACGATTCTTTATGTTTTCAAAGCTATTAATATTACAGTATCTTGAACAACTTAATCTATAGTGTCTTTTTATCTTGGATTTGTGTTTTTGTTTTCTCATAGGAATGAAGTGAAAACTGCATTAGAGACTGCTGTGACAAGATGTAATACAAGCAACCCCAGAGTATGGACCCTTTTCTGGTCCTGTCATCAGAGATTTTTCCGTCAGCTTTGGTAAGGAAAAATTCCAGGTTAAATAACCTGGTTCATGCATTAGCATCAGATAATGAATGATTGAGGTAAATACAAGTGGTGCATGAGGGCCATATACTCAAACCATAATAAATGGTTTACATGACAAGCTTTTTGCCATTAGATATTGGTAGCACATTTTCTCTCTTTTTGTCCCTATATCACTGTTACTTTATCTCAGTTGCCTCCTTTGTAAACACCTTGTGTCAGAATTTTTTCTCTTCTGCAAACACACCATGCTCATTGAACTGTTAGAGTGTGTTTATTATACCTTTTGCTATGTACAGGCTAAGTGCAATGTTAGCCAGTTGTATATGATCAATTTTGTTATGGGCAAACAGAAAGACAGCTCAAGTGCACGAGGCTGTGAATAATTAAGTGAACGAGCCAAGAAGAAACCGTACCAGAACCTTTGAAGCTACCTAATGAAATGGGTAAAATCTAGGCATGTATATTTGAACCTGTGCACTAAATCACTGAATCAACACAGTTTGTGAATCACCAAAGATGCCAACTGGTACGTACAGTTTTCCCGTCTTTTGTACAGATGTTTGTAGTAAATACAGGAATACACTTTGTCCAGTAAAAATACAAAAATACAATCGCTAAAGCACTGTAGTAAGATCTCTAGTAAAATAACAACTTAAATACAGTAAGAGTGCAACTGGAGTTGGAGACTACACAGTAGAGGTCACATCATGACCTGACCTGCACTGCTTGCAGTACAAAGTATAGTACTTTCCTAGTATACACTGGATTGCACAGGCACATCAACTTACACAGTACTACGTGCAGGTCAGTAGTGCATTTTGAGTATCGTGCTCTTGCGTGCATCTGGAGCAGAGCTACAATCCTGGACAAAGAGACATAGGACAAACCCTGCTCCCTGTATCAATGTTGAAGTTTCAGGACGCCTTAAGCTACCGCAACATTGAATGGGGGAGTGGGGGGATTGTGTGCCCTTCATTGCTTGTTTTGCTTGTTTTGTCCCATCATTTTTGTCGAGGATTGTCGGAAGCCTGTACAAATGTATATGAAGAAGTTTTCGGTCTTGGGCAACGTAATGACAGTTGGTGAATAAAAGTTGTGTACTTTGAAAGGAGTGATTCGATGACAAATGTCACGGTGCAAGCATTATGAAGAACAATTGCTGCATGAAAAGATAATAAAAGCGGCTTTAAAATATTTCACAGGGAAGAAATATAACTTATTACGCGTCATGGACTTCTGTCCATATTCGGTCTTTCTAGTTAGGACCCGGAAGTGATCAAAATAAGGTACCCATGGGTGGTTATAAGTCTTTAATTTTGTCCTTAACCTATTCAGAAGACCCGTTGTCGCAGGGTACCGAATGGGATAGGGGTAGCTTTCAAGTGAGAAATATTTCTTGGGGAGGGAGGCAGATCAAAACAACCTTCAGGGGAGGGGGGAGAATAGATATTCTAGATAAATTACAGGACAAATGCAGCGTTTAAAAATTTTTGAAACCAAACTCCTGCAGAAAGCTCCGAAAGTGGGCTTTTTAACGCTTAATTTATTCATTACCCCGATGTAGAACTCGCCACTGCTCCCTATTACTAAGAATATTTAATTAGCGTCATGGTTTACCCTTGACCTCACCACAATTAACCATTGACCTCCACACTATTTCAATGACTGTCCAGGGTTAATCGTGCAAATAGAAGATCTCTCTATTTAAGGAAACTTTCACTGTGCAAAAATGGTTAACTGTTTCAATTTCGAGAAATCTGTACATTAATTGTCACGTTCACTACCCCTACTGCTTACATATAGTTTCGTCTTTAACCAGATTGTTGTTTGAAACATCATTCAATATTTATTTATGCGAAAAAAGAGAGAATTTTGCGGTTAACGGTTGGGTATATTGTGAAATATGTTACCCCTCACCCCTAACAGGAGAAATAAGATGAAAAAAATTCTCAGTGTTTTTTCCCCATTACAGTTCATGAAATTTTAAAGTAAATGAAATCTCTCACCACCCAGAGTACAAATTCCCCCTTCCCCTTCCTCGTAGAGCTACTTGAGGGAGACAAATCTTTATTCTAGCGCCCAGCACTAATCTGACATGCCAGTATACTGGTTGGACAAATTCAACTGTTACTACTTTTCTATAGCTTAAAAAATAAAAAGGCAACCTACTCGTTTCATAGAATTTAAAACGAAAATTTGGAAATTCCTATACCTTTGTACAGGCTTCCAACAGTCCTCGACAAAAATACATGGGACAAACCCCGCTCCCCGTATCAATGTTGAAGTTTCAGGATGCCTTGGGCTACCCCAACATTGAATGGGGGGAGTGGGGGGATAGTGTTCCGTTCATTGCTTGTTTTGCTTGTTTTGTTCCATCATTTTTGTCGAGGATTGTAGCTAGCTCTACAATACCATACTGTACTGTGCATGTCTATGTATTAAATGTACGTAACATACTGTATTGACTCGATGGAATAGGGCACACTAACTGCTCATTTATGGATGAGTTAGGACATCGTTATTTGTTTCAAAAACGATGAAATAATGCTGACCAAGCCAAGGAAGTAAGCTTAGGAGTATTGGAACAGATACAACCCAATGCACTGTAACTATGTGGACAAAGCTGCAATTTGTAGCTAACGCTAGGCCTAACCTAACACAGTAGCAAGTATAATTAGTTGGCCTTATGTGTTGTAACTTGTTTTATGTGAACTTGAATAGTTTCAAGAGAATATGCTTTTAATGTCCAAAATACCCTTTTTTATGCACAAAAATACTGGAAATCATTTTTCAAAGTTGTCATCTCTGCATCACAAATAAGTTTTACAATCTCTCTTTCTTTAGTCTTGGAGTCAAAGTTCCAACAATTGTCAAGGAAGCCAGAAAAGCAATAGCAGATGGTTTCTGTGTGGTTGTAGGTTTACAGACGACAGGTGAAGCAAGTTTAGATAGCGAAGTCAGCAAAGGAGACACACTCAAGGATTTTGTGTCAACCGCTCGAGAAATGCTTTTTCGATTTATAATGCAAAACTTTCCTACTAAGAACATACCAGTGGTAAGTTTAAAGAAGCAAGTAGGGATTGTTTGGACTGGAAGATTAATAAAAGTGGATTTTTAAACCTTGAATACAACGTTGATCCAGCGTGGTAAACTGGATGTAAATTTCAGCAAAATCTCACACATTTATGAACTGATGTCCCTAGTATATCATGTTCAGTGGGTTGAGATGGAGTCTATACTGTAGGCCAGCAGGAGTGGCGCTGGAAATAAAAAAGAAAGGGGATTTGTTACTGCCAAACACCATGCCCAAATCGATGCTTCCCTTGTCAAAGGTACAGATGGGTTCAGAGAGGCAAAAGCTTGCATCAAGGCCCCAACAAGGTGCAATCTGACAGGTTTACAAGGCTATTTATTTAAGTTTCAACACTGCTGCAAAGACTATCCTATTCTTAAATAAGAAATCAAGATACTGACAATTTTTCTTTTTATGGAAATGAAAAGGGGGAATTTTACCTTCCTTCAAGAGAGAAGGACAGGGACAAATCCTCCTCTAACCCTTGACTGAAACCCTGGCCAGATTTTATGATCTTATCTAAAAAATACCAAGTTGAAGCCATCTCTAGTTGACCACTATTAATTCAGGGTCTATCAGGGAGCTCCCTTTTAAGCTATCTTGAGATCAATAAAGGTAAAAAGTTAGGTTGCTGTATTGCAGTGAGACATAGATGTTAGTGGTAAAATTCATCATAGAATAACAGCTCTTAATTAATGCTTGCAACCTGCTTAAAAGGCCTCCCCCATCTGAAGTTTTGGCTAAAACCCCATATTGAACTTAACTCGCATGTATCCATTTTCTTTTGAATGATAGTAATGTTGATCATGAGAAGTATCAAATTACAATATTGGGATTAAAATTTAAAACTTTTTATCTAAATAACTAAAATTTAAGTATTCCTTTACCACATGAATACATGACCTTTCACATTCAAAGGGAATGAAACTGCTTTATGTCAAAATTTCATTTTTTGGGCGATATAAGTTGTAAGAGGGACTTGTCATTTTCTATTTTCAAAGCCAAATGAACCAATGGTTGATGACGAATGGTGTGTGAAGGCAAAAGAACTGTTGCTTGCATTTACAAATCAAATTGACCTTCCCAACTGGTAAGTTGACTGTTTTTTTTTTTCCAAATTTTATGCGCGCACAGTTCCACAAAACTGAAATTTCTAGTTGGTCAAATTTTATTAAACATACTGAGTGTATTGATTGAATCTAAAATTTCTAAATGGAAATACTATGTCATAATGATGTTGCTGCTCACTCTTCACAGTGCACTAGATGACATCATAGATCAACTTGGTGGTCCCAGTTGTGTGGCAGAGATGACGGGAAGGAAAGCTCGTATGGTAAGGGATCCAACAGCTGGTCAGGGATCAAAGAACAGTGTAATTTATGAACAGAGGTCAGGAGATTCCAATGATGTAGATAGCCTTAATGTACAAGAGGTGAGAAATCAAAACTGCAGACTGTTGAAGGTTTTTTCTCCTGAGTTAAATATTGTGTCCGCCACTTCTTTGCTGCCATAGTAATGTTAATTGTAAAGAATTCCTGTTTCTTCACTGAAGTTAAAAAGCGTCTTTCCTGGTGTAAAAGCACATGAGGTTTGGACTGATAGTGATTTACGTTTTTGTATTTTGTAGGTGTATTCACACCAAACCTGATATCTGCTGCATTTTGTGGGTCGGAAGCAAAGTTTTTATTGTAGTATAATTAAGGGCAATCTCTCTATGAAAGAAATATCTGTTGACACTAAGACAAAAAATTTTGTGTCCTCCCTGCGAACCACAGTAGATTTTGGGTGAGAGGGGAGTAGGATGATCACTTATTTTGTGATGTTACTTCTGCTTATTACTAAAAGTGTGAGCACTTACATATAGCTGATCTTTCCTGCATTAAATATGAATGAGATATGGACAAGACTGTCTGTTAAAATGTGTCCCTTTCTTTGGTTTGGTTTTGATTGCAAAAATATTTGTGGAGGTTTGCACATGTGTTTGGAAAAGGGTTTGTAACCTTTTCAAAGGGGTGGCCTTGGCAACTCCCATACCAAGCAAAAATATGCCCCCTCTATCAAAGTGAAGAAGAAAAGAGTGGCAGGTTTTGAGGAGAGGTCAAAGGCTGGTGGAGGTTGACTCAGGAAACCTTTTTGATATGTTATCCCATGGTATCCCAGGCCTTGATTTTTAGATTCTCCAGGTGTGGTACAAATCACACTCCTTGGAAAAATAAGGAGTGTGATAGGTATGCTGTTTTATTAAATTTTAATAGATTTATATGAGCTCCAAATCCTACTTTAGGTGTGCAAAATATCACACTCCTCACAGTGGATTGAGGTGAGTGATGGTGTATGATCGCACTTGCACGCCTCAAAATTCAAGACCTGGTATCCTACAAGACTTGCAAAGTTATGCTCGGCATATGAATGCTCCATAGTGTGAACAAAGAGGATCATGGTTATAGTTAATGGTCATGTTAGGTCACTGTAGGTAGGTAGGTAGATATTTAACAAGTTCCAATACCATTCAAGTCTTCCCCTTCAGTCACCTCTTGTGACAGGTGGAAAATACCTTGGGCATATTCGGCAACCCTCAGCTCACAGGACGCATTAAGATAACCATAAGTCCAGTTGGTAACTTTGTTCATTTTACTGGAGGAGGAAAGCAAATCTCTTCAACCTTTGAATTATTTTGTAAATGTTATTGATCGTTACAGAGGAATGCCTTTATGCAGGGTAAGAAACTAGTAGCTATCATATCAGATGCGGCCAGTACTGGTATATCCCTGCATGCCGATTCTAGAGTAGCCAATCAGAGGAGGAGGATCCACTTGACTGTTGAACTGCCATGGTCAGCAGATAAAGCTGTACAACAGATGGGAAGATCTCATCGTTCAAACCAGAGCAGGTACCCTTTTGAATTTCTTGCCCCCTTTTGATTTAAAGGTAGATATATGTATAGATATATGAAAGGCACAAGGGACAGGTGCATTGCCTTCCTTTTTTGCTGTGGTGGTTGAAGAGAAAGACTGCAACTCTTGCTGAAGGCAATTTTCTCAAAATATCTTACCCTCCTACTTGAAATGTAATTTTTCCCTTCCTAGCTTTGTGTCTCCCAGTAAAGATTTATCCCCCTACCCCCACTTGAAATTAGCATTTTAAGACATGAAAATAAATCTCAGCAAAAACAGAGACACCTTTGATGGCATAATGGCAATTCCACACGGGAGACATACCCATATTATCAAATGCACATCCGTTTAGGTGCTGTGCCATATACCTTGTACACAATTACGTGCACATACTTACATATCCTACGTACTGATCTGCTGTAATCTGAATTCACGTTCATGATGTACACCAGGTTCACATGGAGTAAGAGTCTCCTGATTGGCTAGAGGTCCAGCAGAGGATAATCTTCAGATTAGAAGATGCTCGGGGTTGGAATCTCTTTAAAGGATCATTTGTGATAGGTAAAACTAGGCTTGGGTCATACAGATGCAGATGGGATGGTAGAGATCAAATTCTTGTAGGTGGAAGAAAGTAACCAGGTGCCAGTGTTCAGTTTTGTTGTATTACAAGTTTCCTCTAACCATATTTTCTTTACTTACACCTGTTTGTCAAATGTTATATACTTAATTCACCCTCGAGTTACTCATGCTTATATGTATTTGGCTTACACAGTGGTCCACTCTATAAGCTGCTCACCACAAACCTTGGAGGAGAAAGGAGGTTTGCATCAGCTGTTGCTAAGCGACTGCAGACTCTAGGTAACTTTTGTTTTATATAATTTACCTATTATACATTCTTATTAACTTTTAATTACAAATTACAAATTAATAGAGAAAAATTAATCCCTGTGAATATTTGATACTCTGTTTTTGCAGTGCACTTTTTCAGCCTCAAGATTGGAGCAATATTTCCCATTTGTCTTTCAATGGTTTTTCTTTTCTCAAGAAAAGCCAGCTCTCATGTAAAACTTGTTTTCTTCTTTTCGTCTTGTTCCAGCCAAGTCTGTATATGTTTCCTGTCTTAGCCATGTTAGCTGTGCACATTCAGCACTGCTAAATGTGCATTGAACTAGGTCTGTTCTTTGTGCCATATAACACTAGATACTACTATTGTTCATTCTTATCTTTTCTTTCTTAACAAAGACACAATAAATTACTAAAATATTTTGTTCTTGATACCAAGCCTGACTTTTAATGGCCAGATTCACTCTTCTGTGTTTTTGAATCAAACTTGAAGTTAATTCTTGAACCTTACTTTTATTGCAGGCGCCCTCACTCAAGGTGACAGACGGGCAGCAGCTGGTGCTGACATGACAGAATTTAACTTTGATACAGTGTACGGTAGAAATGCCTTGAAGAACATGTACAACTCAATCCTTTATGTGAGTTTAAAATATAAAATATATTAAAAATTAATAAACATCCTCTCAAATGGTGAAATTGTAAAATTTTAGTGTTCCTTAGATGCATATGTGGTCTTATTCCTGTATAAAACATCTTGAGTTTTTTTAATGTGATCAGTCAAGATGAAATTTGCTTCTAGTTTTACTGACGTATAAAGATGACAATCTAGTGGAATAACAAAACAGTGATCATAATAAGTCTAATTTGTTTGTGCTTGCATCAAAGATAGCCAACCATTTCATGCCACAATCATTCATTTCTTCGTAATTAGTGCACATTTTTGTGGTAGTTACTGAAATCACCCTTTCTTTCTATTTTCTGTAATCCTACACAGAGACAACTTGCCCCAGGTGTTGACCTTGAAAAAATCTTGCAAAAGGAGCAGTCCTTTGATGAATTTATTATACAGATGCAGGTAAGTAATCGTTTTTGAATAATTCCATAAAATGTTATGAAATTTATTTGGTTAGTTAAAACAAGGTTTTATGGCTAAGTTTCTAACCAAGTGGCTTAAGTTAGGCTGGCCTCAACTTTTTTTCCAGTTGTAGCTCACTGTGCCATGATTTAATTTATGTGGGGATAAGAATTTGGACTTGGTAAAGTTAGTAACTTAGTTATTTTGGCTGAAAGTGTTCAAACAGTTGTGCAAAAGAAAACAGGGTCATTGCAGCCCTTTGCTTGTACTCCTTTTGCCAGTAATGCACTCTGTGTATTTTGTCTGCTATCTTTTCTGTGGCCGTATGCCTCTGCAAAATCAAGCAGGAGGTAACTGCTTGTCATTTCTTAACAAGATGTTTGACCAGTCATTGCCTGGAAGAAGAGAAGTTCATTTAAGGTTAATTGAATTTCTGAACAGGATGTTACTTCTTAACCTTCAAAAGTTGTCTTCTTCAACAGGTTTGAATGAGATTATAAGAGATTAGGAAGGTGGTGTTGAACAAAGAGAGTGAAAGGGAGTAGAAAAACTAGTTTTCTTGGAACTGGTTGGAAACAGCTTTTGTTTAAGAGACTGATCTCTGTCTAGCTGGATAATTGCTTGTGCTTTTTAGTTTCAATACGCTCTACAAATTATGCTTTATTATTTACACTTAGTAAAACATTATCATTATTGGTTTTATTGTTTTAATATACAATATTCGTTTCAATTTCGAAGTAAAAATGTACATAATCAGGATATTATAAAATTACAATAATCATTAAGAGTGGAAAATGAGTTGAATGTTAGATATTTCCATGTTCTTTTGTTTTAGGAGAGCTTAGTTTTGATGGGAGTACTGGAAACAATGAACTCACACAGTATCAAAGACAGTTATATTAAAGATGTTTCAAAATTCTTGAACAGAATTTTGGGACTGAAAGTCAAGAAACAAAACATGGTAAGAACCATTTGCGACGCTTTTAGTTTTACAATTTAATGAGTTTACAGCAAAGTCAGTTGGGCAATCATCTCATGCAAATATAAAATATGCTCTTTCTGTGGATTCCTTGTTTGTACTGGTGCTGGAAATACTAAAAAGTTAGAGAAAACTGAAATTTGAATTTCCAGTTCTGGCGAAGTCAGGGTAAATGAGCAATTTTTCAAAAGGACCTTAAAAGTCAGGGAACTAAAGGTAGTACGAGTTGTAATTCACAATGTTAATTTTGTGAAAAAAAATGAAAAGGTGTGCTCTGACTAATTTCAAATGTCCTGGAAGTACCAGTCAAGGTTCTCAAAAGTCGGGGAAAAGTCATGGAATTTTATCATTTTGAATGTGTATGAACTTTGTATAAAAATATGACATGCTGTAACTTTTGCCAAAAAGCTTGACATTTTCTCCATCCTGCAGCATGTGCATTGTACCCTTGATAAAGTTCTGAAATATTGTTTTTGCATTAAAGAACGTTGAGAAGGATTCATTCTCTGAAACATCTGAAATAGGGAGGTTTTTCTAGGTTTTATATTTTTCTATTTTTCTTTTGCATTGCGGGTTATGCAAGTTCAAAATTTTAAAGAGAAGATACAGTAACCCCAACTTAAATTAATGTATTAGATGATCCTTTTTCATGAATGGCTCTTGTGATAGTTCTGTTCCTCCTCAATTGTGAAATTTTATAGAAGTAACTGCTTAGTTTACTGTAAGTCCTTACCCACTCTGAAAGATGTTTGGAAGTAAAATATAAAGATAATAACAAGATCTAGCTGTTATTTAAAAATAAGTTTGAGGCAAACTACTTTTGTCCTTTAATGGAACAGGAAAAGCTGGAGATAATTTGTCATGGAATGAGGCACTTGCATTTCCTCAGTACAATGTGAAAACAACTTCCAATAGAGTATTTTCATGTGATGTCACAAATGGTAAGCCACTCCCATTCCTGGGCAAAAATTAACAGTGTTTTGGTGCAGCAGACACACATAGGTTGTCAGCTGCTTCTCAGCTACTACACTAGTTTTTGTCTGTCAAAAGGGGTGGGCTTGTGACATCAGTGAAAACACTCTATAGTGATGATGTTTGTGCTGTAAATTTTCCATGTGCCAGCCATAAAAAAGACTTAAGCCACGGTTTTGGACACAAATGTGGTTAACCGTTCTCAATGCAAGTGATCATTAGTTGGAATGAAACTCTCATTATAGAAGCCATCACCAAACTGTTGCTTTTAGAAAACAAGGGGAGGAAAGTTTAGGTGCTGGTTGCAGTGTGATGTCTTCAGGCTCAGGCTGCTGAAATCAGGGCAAGAATTTTAGCATTCTAAAAAAACTTGCAGAAAAGTTAATTCTGATTACATTTTTTTTGAGGTGCTGGTCAAGTAGTGGTTACAGATATTCCCTGTAGTAGTCTTTGCTGACTAACGTTGATATTAACCGTAATAGTTGGCGCACATACCTTGGTTTTAAAGCATTTATCAAATTATCACCCTGAGTCTACCAAAATTCTTAATTGGCTCTTTGATTGACTTGAAATTCAAAAACAGAAGAGTAGCTCGTATAGAGCAGCATGCACTGAGATTGTACTGATTACAGATTGGAGCCCTTATGTTCTCACCAGAAAGCAATAAACTGGGATTGCATCTGGATAGGAATGAATTACGACAGCTAGGGGAGGGGCTTGAAGTATTGGGTTAGGAGAATTGGAACTGATCGGGATAATGAGTAATTGCCTAGAAGCAGCATTTCTAGTAAAATAGCTTGTAGATGAAAAACATGACTGACTAACATTTTGTTGAGCCTATATAATTTGGGGGATTATCAATTATAATGCATACATCTCATAATTAAATTGCTATAATTAGCAACTGATTGTTTGCTTCAGATTGAGGGTTACCTTGATTGTATGCTTCAAAGTGAGCTGTTGTATTTCAGCAGTTTCTACCTTTCTGTCTTTTCTTCTTTAATCACAGATATTCAACTATTTCTATGAATGCCTTCAAGCTACTATAGCAGCTGCTAAGAAAGAAGGAAAGTAAGTGAAACTAATATCCTTGGATTCAAGAATAAAAGTATAAAAATCTTTGGTTTAACTTGGTAATTTTATTGAATTTTCTCTAAATCTTAAGAATGTCTGGCAAAGACAGATGCATTGAAGCACTAGTATAAAATGTTTTTGATGTGCAAAAATGCACAAACAAATGTAGTAATCAACAAACAAACAATGGGATGTACCAATAAACAAACAAGGGGATGAACCAATAAACAAACAGACAGACAAACAAGAAAGGAAAGAGATTCAACACTCTTACATGTAAAGCCAGCATTTTTCTTTAATAGACCCATTTCCAAATGAAAAAATGCAAAGGATTATGGGACAGCTTCTTGGGTGTGCATGGATTTTGGACACGATAAAATGACTGACAAAATGGTGCATGTATACCAAACATGTCCCACAATTCTTTGTAATCACTATTTGTAAAATGGTCTGTGGAAATTTTTCATTGTTCAGGCAAGTACATTCATACAGCTTTGAGTATGACTTTACGGTTACTGTAGATAAGGTGACTAACTAAAGTTGTTCCTTTTTGTTGGAGGATTTTAACTGAACTATTGATAAAATGGGCAATTGCAGGAATAAATACACAGGAAGATTTCATCCATGTACATGTCTTTTTTTTTATTTGCTGTTTAATTCATGTAATCATTTGCTGCTATTGAAGGGAAAAAAAATGAGAAACACTCAAATTATGCAAGAACATTTTCAAAAAAAAAATGAATCCTTCCTTCTGTATATATTTTTCTTCAGTATTTGATAAATTCTTACAATTCTTACAATTGGGTTTTTACAATTTTTCTCAAACAGGTATAATGAAGGTCTTTTGGATATCTCTGCTTCCTCTGTTGATATCATAGGTCAGCCGACAGAGGTCTTCAAAGACGCTAACAAGAGCACTCCTACAAGGTTGGTTACTGTAGAATGCTGCTTATTTTTGCAAAAGAGCGTAATATATGGAAGCTGGGTAAAGAGTTTCAGATTTATTTCAAAACGGCCATGTTATATTCAGCTCATGAGTTTGTAAGATAAGACTCATGCATGGCAAAAGTATAAGATATTGAGTTTGTTTAATCAGTATTTGTTGTTTTCAAGAATGGTCAAATATGTATAAAGCACCAGTGCAAATAGTTCAGAAAATATGGTCAAAGATGTAAGATTTCTGGTAAATTTCTGGTTTTAGGAAATTGGAAGTCTTGCACAAAATTCTCAGGAAACTCATTTGCTGGACAAAAAGTTTGGCTGTGGTCTGCGTGGTTGGAATGGCAAATGCTAGGAGAGTGTTTACATTTTTTGGAATCTTTTAACATCGGCTAGGCCTAAACATTTACAATTTTTATTGCATGGCCATACTTCAAAAACAAGAAAAGATAGCCTAGCGACATTTTGCACCTAGCCTAGATCTCCTGATGCGAAAAGTTTTTCCCCAGGGGAATGGTCCCCTGCTTTCCTACTAGGCTGACAATACTGGATGACAAAGTTTCAGGTAAAAGACCTCTACACATCTCTGAACATTTTTGCACAATAATCACTTAAATGAACTCTTCATCCAACAAGTTATTAAAACATCTGAACTTGTTTCATTGACATGGAGGAATTACAGATGTTTTGAAGATGATATTCACATAAACCCATTCCCTTTAAGTTTTCTCAATTAAATTGGTGCCCTTTTAATTTTCTTTGCAAGGCTCAATATACTTCAGATTTATATCACATGTTCTGACTATTTTATACCCACAATGCAAATTTACAAAGACTGTTTTGGCTCAAAAAATATACTTTTAAGTTGTGCTTACATTCCATATATTAGTATAAAAGGAGCAGTGCAATAAGTGTGATATTTTGTTTAATTTCATGTAAGCAGCAGAGTTGAGATAAGTACAAAAAGCTATCGATGTTTTGGAGCAGCTAGTGAAGTGGGTAGTTTGCAGATGGCATTTCTTGATTGGCTGTCGCCATTGTATTGTATGGATTGTATTCTTTGTTTGGGTTTGGGATTAGGTTAAGGATTAGGGCTATTATTAGCCAATTAGGAAATTTCTTGTTAAACAGTGCGCATTGCCCCAATGAAGTCAGCCATCAGTGGTGTCCATCAGCCTGAAACTGCATTAATTTTATTGTCAATATACAATTCTAAACCCTCATATTCAGTGAAATTTAGGAAATCAAAGTGTATATTAGTGTACAATTATCCATGTTACAGGTAAGCAAAGGATGTGAAAGATTAAAGCTGATGAACCAGGCTAAGTCATTTCATCCCTTGACTGTTCGAATTCGTCTATAGTAAGTGATACTGAATTGTAAGTATATACTTTATCAGTCCCTGAAATAAGCTTTTTTTGCTCATGTTATATTAAACAGTAAATGTTACACTTTTTCAACAGGCATGTGTCACTCACAGTTGATCGTGGCATGTCATGGGAGATGGCTCTAGCAAGGTTTAACAGTCTGCAGGGAAAACGCAATGGCTTCTACAGATCAAGATACGAAAGATTTGGACGATACTTGTATCTCCTTGCTACCCAGAAAGGAGACAAGTCTCATGTATTAAAAGTTGCAAGGTTTGTAGAAGACTCCTTTGGTAGCTTTGTTTATCACTTAATGTAGTAACCATTGAGTTTGCTGTTATATTCAGACATATATTATTGCCTGTTCATTCATAATTGGTAGCAATCCTCAATTTTCACTGGTCCATAACAGTTAGGTTTAGTTAAGTCCTGGTATTAACTTATCTTGTGCTGTTTCAGTTTACTCAAGGTTGGGCTATTTCATTGTGATTATTTACAAATGAAATTGTATTTCCTTGTTCAACTTTTGTATCAAAATACTATTGCTTATGAATGAACAAGGCTAAACAACTCTGGACCTGTGCAAACATGAGGAATTTCCTACCCTATTAGATATTTCACCCGAGTCCCCACCAAAAGGGAGGCTTGGTGGGATAATCAAATTTTACCCGACTTCCTGCTTAACTCATTCAAGCATGCTCCAAGAAACCACAAGCTTGATAAGAGACAGCTAGCAGAAGATGTCAACAAAGGTGGAATAATACTGGTCAGATGTGACACTGTTTAAGAGGTGTGAAAGGCAAGCAGTAGGGCAACTTTTTGTCTGATTTTTAATGACCTTCGTTCACTGATGCAAAAAGGTGTGGACAGAGTTTTTATACGCCAGGAAATCCAACATGATAGAACATAATGCACCCTCTGGGCTAATACACTGACTTGCATTAACCCACTGATTGTGCACTATTCTGTGCTTGTGCATAGTCCATGGTTGTCTTACCTTACTCCCACTCCTTTATTACAAAATGACCACAATGTCATGTGATTTGTTGTTTAACAGTCACTATATTTTCAGTAATGTCTGATGGAGATTGTTTAATTATACTTAAACATTGAAACTACCATTGAATTCTCTACCCATGACGTGGTTGCCTCATTGACAGCAAAAGGGTTACATTTTTCAGTCAATTTCATATAGATGATTGTTAAAGACAGCAATCTATAAATGGTGGTAAATATTGTTTCTGATCTAGATATCAGTACCAGTAGGTTGAAAACTGGACCGTAAAACTCCATCTAACTAACTAACTAACTAACTGATCTAGATATCATGGAAATGCTTGCACATATATGCTTAAAGGAAAATACAAACTGCACGTTTATTTTTTGTTTTTTTATTTGTTGTATGTGCAACATGTTTCTCATTGTATGCTTGAAATTTAAATGATGCTGTTGCATGTAGAAAAAAAATACTAGCAATGTGTCTTTACAATTCAAAACAAATACTCTTAAACAAGCAAAGTTTGGATTCTTTGTTTGCAGACCAAACACTGGTGTTTCTAACTTTGATGAAGACATCGGTGACCTTTTGACGAGATACATCCCTGTACCAGTTGAGAAGGCAGGTACGGTACTGAGTGTAATTTGCCGATAAAAACACTTTTCAAAGTATTTTGTTTACCTGTCTTGGTATTCGAAATGGTTTTCCAAAAGGTATTGTGTATAGATAAAAACTCTTTTCAAAGTATTTTGTTTATCTGTCTTGGTATAGCAAATGGTTTTCCAAAATGTTTTGTGTATGCATAAAAGGGGCAATCAGAGCACCTTGCTATCTGTTCTGAACTGATTGTTTCAGAAGAGGTGTGTCTGTTACCCCGGTCTCTGTCGATCGGTGGTTTCCCCTCGTCTCATACTTAGCTTCGGCCTTAATTCTTTTAGAGAAAATAATTGTGAAAAAGTACACAGACACTCAGTTTTAGGTTGTAACAATATGGCTGCCGTAACACGTGTATTTCATACTCAATGCCACACACAACACTTTTAGGTAAAGAAATCATCTGGGACTTAACATAAGTCAATAAAAACAATAACACTGAGAACTGCCTTAAACTGCATAAATATACTTAAACTGCATGAACATTTTGACTGTAGCTGAAAGAACCTACATCTGGTTCACTTATACTGTGCTCACTGTCATACTATGGCTCCCTGACCTATGCTTGCTTCTTCTGAATGGTCACCTACTAAATTCCTGTGCAACGCTATCATAAAGCCATACATATCATATCATGCGTAGTGCAACTCAGCCCCATACAAAACCATGAATACAAAATGGGCTACTTTGCACCGAATCAACCTGCCCGTAATTGAAGTTCAAAACAAGTCCTACAAACCCAACAAGACTTCATTCATATCCCTGTTTGTTGCCAGAGAGCTTCTCTGACTGATTACATGTGAAAATAAACAAAAAACATACCTTTTAGAGGAAATAATTGGGAAAAAGTACACAGACACTCAGTTGATGAGTGAGTAACTCACTTCTGAACAAATGAACTGATCAAACAAGAAGGGCAATTTTGGAATGGAAGGAATTAAATCCATGCATAATAGTAATAACAGGAAGTGAATGCACACATAATTTTAAGAATTGGAATTGAATGCATATATAAAGAACTACCTGATTTTCTTTATGGTATCTTTTGCATTTCAGAAAGGGGTTGGAAGGAGCTCTATGAATATTCATCAAATCACTGTATTCATGGATCCCAGTGCAAACATAAGGATCTCTGTACCGGTAAGAAACTTTCTTTGCATCATTTATTTCATTTGTGGAATTTGGTGATAATTTGTGCAAAATATCTGAAATTTGAAATATTAAATGTCTGCTATGGTTTTGAGATGTGGTCATGACCATCAGCTCTCCTTTTTATAAAGATAACATGTAGACATAAATTGTAGAATTTTTATTTTGTCACTTTGGTTGTTAACACCATTGAAACCCACTAAAACATATTTTTCCATCCTAAAATTAATTAGACATTGTTTCTGGGGTCATGAACTTCGTAACAAATTTAATGCATGGTAGTATTCATGAAAGGCATTGGACATGAAGTGTTTTGCATTCAGCCAAAAGGTGATGATATAGAATTAAAGGAAATAGAAATAGGGAAAAAGGATTTCCATAGCCTACCAACTTTTACTACATTCATGGTCAAGTGGTTAGAGCATGCTACTTGCAGCTGGGTGGTTTGGAGTTTGACTCCTAGCCAGGTCATACAGAAGACTTGAAAGATGAACCTATTACCATTACACTTAGTGCTCAGCTTAAGTAATGGAGTAGGGAAAACAGCCAGTGAACCGCAAGTGGAACAAAGGTCATGGCCAGCCGGACTTGAACTAGTTGATCAGGAAACTGAGTGGTAAAACCTCACACAAATAACTTGCATCAAGAGGTAATACAATGGAGTATTCAATTTTCATAAAACAATTAAAAACGGGTTAAATAAGCAATGAACGTGGAGGACTTTTGGCTTCCATCGTTGAATCTAGGTAAGGACCTGCTCTCGTGCTAATTTCTGATGACTACTAGGAAATGTTTGAATCACAACTAGAAAATGTTTGAATGTGCTGTAAACTGAAGGATGCATGTTAACTTTCACACAATATTTCAATCTGTATTTTCATCTTTCAGTTGGTTCTAGAAAGTATCAATTGGACCTTCTTTGTGGTGGGATCATCCCAATTATGTCCATCTTGGAACAGACTCTTCATGTTAATGCATCAAAATTTCAGTTTAGGTATGTCGTTAGTGTTGACTCTACATTAACTGTGTGTAAAGCAGATCTATTTTAAATGCTTTCAAGAAACAGTTTAGATTTTTGCTGATCAAGTTTTAAGATGAAGTTTTGTAACTATGGTACCTGTGCTGCATTATGGGATAGTTTAATATTGGAGATGTAGACTAGTTTGCTTGTTGGAGTCATGCTGTTTTTGAATTTATTATTATAAAATGAATGACTGAATGATCCAGACTTTAGGCCTTACATTTTTGAGATTTTTTTTCAACAATTATTTACATTTTTGCAGTTGTTAAATAGAAAAAAACTTCAGATGTTGCTATTAGATAGTTGAAATTACTGAGTTTAAAATCCATCTAGGTCCAGGGAGGGAGATTGGGAGGCAGCATTTTCCACAAATGTAAGGGAAGAATATGAGTTAAGCTAGAAGAGACTCCTGCATAATATTAAAAAAGTTCAAGACAGGAACTATGTTGACTTTGCTACTTAAACAGATAGATCCTTCTCACAGTAACAATGTTCTGAATTGAGGTATTGTGTAGAAGTTCTTTAACTTTTTCATTGTACATCTTTTTATAATAGGTGTGTCTGCACTGTTTTTGTATCAAGAGCCTTACAACAATGTTTCATCTTGTCTTGTTAGAGTTAGTTCTATCCCAAACATGCCCTTAAGAGTGCAAGAACATTTTTATAACATGAGCCATGAAAACCTTACGTGCATTATGTCTCATCGTAACGACTCTTGTAAATTTCAGTCACCGTGTGCATATCGGTTAAAACCATAGTCTACTGAAATGTTCAGTAGACAAAGCTATTTGATTGACATATAATTCAAAAAATGCAGAGTGCTGTAATCATATTACACAGATTTTACCAAACTGAGAGTATTTTGATTACACATTATGGCCTTAAATACTCACCCTGGAGCAATAAACTGGGACTGTGTCTGGCTGAGTGTGAGTTTTAGACAGCTGTGGGAGGGACTAGGTGTAAGTAGGTTGGGAACTTAGAGATTAGAATTGTCTAAACTCTAAGATGATGAATAACTGCCTTTAAATCATTTTCATACTATATTCACCTTTCCAGTAAAACTGTAACCAATATGAGAGTTGTGAGGATCCAGCTAACCAATGGAGAGCGTTTGATTGGACTGAGATATCCTGCTGTGTTACTTCCATTGGTGGATGGCTCTTTAAAACAACGGAAACTGATGCAGAAAGTACAAGCTGTAAGTATACGACAGTGAAGTGATCAGGACTTCATAGGAGTGTTGGTGATATGTAACACTTTCCTGGGAGAAAGGTTCCAAGAGCAATAAATATTTAATGTTTGAGTCTATTTGTGTATTTTAATGAATAATTGGCTTTGTTTTTTCTGTACCCTTTCCACAATCACCATGTCATCAGATTTGTAAACAAATCATGGCTGGCGTATTTGTTGATTTAGTCAATCCAAAAAAATATTTGTCTGCACATTGAAATAAATTCACACAGTGACTTGACTTGTGTTTGGTCTAGTGTTAGAGCATGGGTCTCTGAGGTGGTTGGGGTTAAGTTACTAGGTTGAATCATACCTAGTATGAATTTCCTGCCTTTGTACATCATGATCTGCATATTCAGTGGTGTAATGAAAACAATGAAATAACCAGGGATTTCCTTTACATGGACGGAGCATACTGCACGTTAGATTGTTGCTAGTGTACGTGTGAGTAAAGGCGTAGAGAGATGGCTGTATGCTATGGTTTTGTGTGTGAAAGTTTGGGCTTGTTCAAGTAGTTCAAATCAACAGATTTTGCAAGAAAGTGTAAATATTTTTCGAAATAATACAAGTTAAGGTTAAACTCATTACATGTTTTGCAGGAATATGATATTGCTTCTCATTCAAATTAAACTCTTCTTTAAAATATTTCAGAGTTGTTGTCTAATCATAAAAAATAAAATTCACAGTGTCCATTTTGGTGCACCTTTTTTGCCCCAGTCGATGGCAACAATCTACAGATAGGATGTACGCGTTACATGCATTCCATGTATGTAGGAAGTCTGTGGCAATAACCCTCAACTGAAAAAAAAAATAATCATGGGTGCACCATATTAAATTAGAACATTAGAGTTGGGGCCAGTTTGTGCACTTTATTGAATCAGAACATTAGAGTTGGGGCCAGTTTGTGCACTTTATTGAATCAGAACATTACAGTTGGGGCCAGTTTGTGCACTTTATTGAATCAGAACGTTAGAGTTGGGGCCAGTTTGTGCACTTTATTGAATCAGAACGTTAGAGTTGGGGCCAGTTTGTGCACTTTATTGAATCAGAACGTTAGAGTTGGGGCCAGTTTGTGCACTTTATTGAATCAGAACGTTAGAGTTGGGGCCAGTTTGTGCACTTTATTGAATCAGAACGTTAGAGTTGGGGCCAGTTTGTGCACTTTATTGAATCAGAACGTTAGAGTTGGGGCCAGTTTGTGCACTTTATTGAATCAGAACGTTAGAGTTGGGGCCAGTTTGTGCACTCTATTGAATTAGAACGTTAGAGTTGTGGCCAGTTTGTGCACTCTATTGAATCAGAACGTTAGAGTTGGGGCCAGTTTGTGCACTTTATTGAATCAGAACGTTAGAGTTGGGGCCAGTTTGTGCACTTTATTGAATCAGAACGTTAGAGTTGGGGCCAGTTTGTGCACTTTATTGAATCAGAACGTTAGAGTTGGGGCCAGTTTGTGCACTTTATTGAATCAGAACGTTAGAGTTGGGGCCAGTTTGTGCACTTTATTGAATCAGAACGTTAGAGTTGGGGCCAGTTTGTGCACTTTATTGAATCAGAACGTTAGAGTTGGGGCCAGTTTGTGCACTTTATTGAATCAGAACGTTAGAGTTGGGGCCAGTTTGTGCACTCTATTGAATCAGAACGTTAGAGTTGGGGCCAGTTTGTGCACTCTATTGAATCAGAACGTTAGAGTTGGGGCCAGTTTGTGCACTCTATTGAATCAGAACGTTAGAGTTGGGGCCAGTTTGTGCACTTTATTGAATCAGAACGTTAGAGTTGGGGCCAGTTTGTGCACTTTATTGAATCAGAACGTTAGAGTTGGGGCCAGTTTGTGCACTCTATTGAATCAGAACGTTAGAGTTGGGGCCAGTTTGTGCACTTTATTGAATCAGAACGTTAGAGTTGGGGCCAGTTTGTGCACTTTATTGAATCAGAACGTTAGAGTTGGGGCCAGTTTGTGCACTTTATTGAATCAGAACGTTTAGAGTTGGGGCCAGTTTGTGCACTCTATTGAATCAGAACGTTAGAGTTGGGGCCAGTTGTGCACTTTATTGAATCAGAACGTTAGAGTTGGGGCCAGTTTGTGCACTCTATTGAATCAGAACGTTTAGAGTTGGGGCCAGTTTGTGCACTTTATTGAATCAGAACGTTAGAGTTGGGGCCAGTTTGTGCACTTTATTGAATCAGAACGTTAGAGTTGGGGCCAGTTTGTGCACTCTATTGAATCAGAACGTTAGAGTTGGGGCCAGTTTGTGCACTCTATTGAATCAGAACATTAGAGTTGGGGCCAGTTTGTGCACTCTATTGAATCAGAACATTAGAGTTGGGGCCAGTTTGTGCACTCTATTGAATCAGAACATTAGAGTTGGGGCCAGTTTGTGCACTCTATTGAATCAGAACGTTAGAGTTGGGGCCAGTTTGTGCACTTTATTGAATCAGAACGTTAGAGTTGGGGCCTAAAACTGCAACAAAAAAAGAAACCAAGCCAGAGTGACCAGAATCCCTCAATCACTGTTATTTACTTAACCACATAGTAGAATCACTTCTTGCAACTGTTTTAGGTAAAAGTATGGATAATAGGAAACCTGTTTAATGCTTGTTTGGTTCAAAATTTGTAAGGTTGTTTTTACAATGAAAATGTTTAATTTGTTCCCTTGTCTTTTCTCAGAACAGTTATCATAAAATTAAGAGCTTGTGTTCCTTCCATAATCTCTTTAACGGTTATTTATGAATGGGGGGGGGGGGACTCTTTGGGATTAAGATTTTTAAATTGTTCCTTTTGGTGTCCTGTTAACAAATGCCATACATTTTGAACATGTGTTATCTCTTCCACAATTGTTTTTTTTATCTACCAGAGACTTCAACTTGGACAGAATGGGGTACAAGTAGATCCAGCATCTATTGGTCAGTCAGTTGACCAACCGAACCAAAGCATTATTGAACCAGAGACTGATGTCATTCCCAAGTTTCTAAAAAAAGCTATGACACCTCCAAACACGCTTAAAAATTACTTCAAACGTAGGGAGAGTGGTGAGCAAAAGTCCAATGAATCTCCACTGAAATCCATGGAGAAAGAGACAGTTCAGCTGCCATTGAAGGAAACATTGCAATCTTCTGGTGACAGTGATGATTGCTTCATTGTGGAGGATGGTGAATCAAAGAAAAAGAGGAAGAAAAGAAAATCTGAGAGATTAATCAAAAGGAGAAAGACTAACATTGTGACAGAAAAGAAATCTGACTCTGAGAAAGAAAACAAAGAAAGTCCATCCTCATCGACTTTAAAGGAGAGTCGTGAAGAGGCTGAAAAGAAGGTAGATACGCCTCTCAGAGACAGTTCCCCTGTGGCCAGTCAAATTGGTGATTCAGCTAAAGAAACTTCCAAAGGAAATGTGACCGCTAACAGGGTAAAGAAAACAAAACAAACTAATATTGCCTCCATGTTTGCCAAAGTGTCTGTGGTCAAAGAAAAGAAACTAGAGTGTCCTATTTGTAACACTGTGATGCCATCCAAGATGTCCAATAAAGAGTTTAATGACCACATAGATGAATGCTTGCTTAATGCTTAAGTCTTCTTGTGGAGAAAGGAGGAGGTGGAAGGGAAAGGAAGGAAGGGGAAGGGAGGGGGTGATTCTCATTGTCAGCTTCCACCAAGATGGTTTTGGCATGATGCATGTTGAGTGTGAAATAGGCTTCTTGGGGCTGATCTAAACAGAATGAGTTCAGCAATTTGGATAGTTTTTAAGATAGATGGAATTGTGGGATACCTTTGGGATTAATAAAGAAAGCTCAGAAGGAAGTACACTATGTGCTCTTAATTTTTCAGCCTGTGAGTATTTGTGTGGAAGATATTGTCCTAAACATCAGTGAAGTTGGTCACAAAAAAATGGTATTAAGGAGTAGTGATGGATACATATTAGTATTGGTGTTCAACGTGTATGCCAAATGTCAAAATTTGGTCCCTGAACCTGAGCATTGGAATAAAAATTTTAGACTTATTATCACTGTACAAATATTTATGACAAATTTTGACTAAATCTCCAAGTTACTTGATACAAATCAATGTGAGGTTTTTGAGTATTTGACTTCAAGATCATGATAGTGCAACTGAAATTGTTATTACTATTTCTCTTCAAAGTATCTTTCATCATATTTTTTGACTTCAATGTTGCAAATTCAAGGTAAACCAAGCAGTTACTTGTAGTTAAATTCACATTTGGAGAGGAAAATGTTGCCACATGACTCTCAACAGCCAATCATGAAGCAGGACAGTCTACTACACTACTTTGAGTTGGGGTGACTGCTCTTGCCCTTTAAGCAAGTATACAGTCTATAGGAATACAGATTTGCTGAATAAATGGTTAAATACTTCTTGATTAGAGAGTGACAAATTTTTGAAATAATTTGGAACTAGTTTGTGACCCCTCAATAAGTGCTTTGTGACCCTAAGTGGGGTTGTGAACTCAGGATTGGGAAATCATTGCGAGAACCACTTTTGTCACAATCAACCACTTTTGTCA
Organism: Holothuria scabra; assembly: GCA_037179385.1. Lineage (NCBI taxonomy): Eukaryota > Metazoa > Echinodermata > Holothuroidea > Aspidochirotida > Holothuriidae > Holothuria > Holothuria scabra. The sequence goes on from CM074190.1 coordinate 19,636,905, forward strand.
AAGCTCTCCACTTTTGCCAAAATTAATCGGCAGTAAAGTGACAGTTGACTTGAAGATTTTCTTTTTGAGTTCCTTGATAAAGATAGTGTTATTAGGTTGTTCTGGCAATTCATTAGGCCTCACTTAGAGTATTTTGTTCAAGTGTGGAACCCCCCTTGTTAATAATAATATGTAGTTGAAAAGTGGTGATGGGGACATTTGTGACAAAATTGGTTGATTGTGCAAAAGTAGTTGATTGTGACAAGAGGTGGTTGCTGCACATGTAACCATGCATTAACAGGAGTACAAAATTGGAATTAGCAAGGAACTACAAGGATGACAGGATTATATATATGGGTGTTAAATTTGTCTGTAAAAAGAAATTCAAAATGACAATGGTCAAAGGTCATTTTTTGGTGACATTTGACCCAGGTTGAGCAAGAGTAAAACCAGACCATTATACCAAAGATGTTGCATACGTACTGTCAATATGAACTGTCACCATCATAACTGCCCAAGTAAGCACTGATATTTGCCAAAGACAATATTATTCACGGATAAACATGTAATGAAGGTATCGTAAGAAAATTGTGTGATTTGTAAAATATATTTTGGGGCAGAGTTGAATCAAGGGGGAAAGAAATTTATTTGCATGCAAGTAGCTATTTGTAACTTTATTCATAAGTTTATGTATGAAAAGAATCACTTTCATAATCATTTTATACTGCAATTCAATGTCTTATAATATACAAGGTAACAGATTCTCCTAAATGATTAAATTATAAAAAAAAAAAATCCGGAAAAATCTTGCCATGAAACGGTAAGTTGAAAAAGCTTTGGGACTAAGGTTTGTATCAAATGTTAGCCAAAGTGAGAACAATTTGTTTGGTATGCAAATAATAAAGGTGTTCACCTTTTTCAGAAAACAGATATATGTAGAAAATTGTTTTATTGTCGGTTCTCTACACTGAAATGAAGGTCAGAAACACAACGGTGCCATCTTGTAGTGTTAATATGGAGGAGGTCAACAGACTCTTGATTTTCTGTACAAACTATTGCAAAAGGTTTAAAATGAAAGAAGTTGATTTTAAAAAATACCCTTCCTTTTATCTCTCCTAAGAAGGGTGTGCCATTTATATCTTTCAGAGGGTGGAAATAACAGGAGCTCATGGGCCTGGTGCCCCTAGAAATCTGTTCAAATCTGTAGTTTCTACAGGAAATGAGGCAGATTGGCTCCTACAAAACTCAAGTCTAATTGTACAGTGTACTTATGAACCTCCCCATGCACCATGCAGTACTTAGTTTACTGAGGGTCACAAGTACATGGAGGTTACAAGAAAATTTTGACAAAAAACTTCAGTGTAAACTTTCTCTGCCATGAAAATATGTACTGTATGTACAATGTGCAGTTGTCCAGTACTGGTCTAAGAAGGTGTTGATGAACTGGGTCTTGGTCTAGTTTCAGTCCCTTTTATTTATCTTTAGGCCACTTGATTTCCCGTTTGACCCTTAGATTTCATAAGTTTAGGTTTATCAGCATAGTTAGAAGGCTTATTTCCATCCTTGTATTGTAAATGCCAATCCTCTCACCCCAAACTACACTTCTTGTAGGGGGGTACATAAACTCTCCATTGGCCCAGCTTTTTGATTGACTGTTAATTCAAACAATTCAAATTACCAAAGCTTACTTTACACAGCATGAACTGTACTGAGAGTGTTTTGGCTATACACATAGAGCTTTTCTATACTCACCCTGAAGCAATAACCTGAGATAGTGACTGAATAAGAATGGATTTCAGACAATTGTGGGAGGGGCTTATGTAAGAAGGTTAGGAGAATTGATACTGTTTGTGGTAAAAGAACTGAGCCTTTCAGGATGTTCCACTCCAACAGCCATTATTTCAGCAATAAACACATTCCTCAGACACTGACATTTTATATGGCTGTCTGTATTCAAAGGGCCAAACCTCTCACCCCAAACTACAATTTTGGTAGGGGGGTACCAAAATTCTCAATTGGCTCATCTCTTTGATTGACAGCTAATTCAAACAATGCAGAGTACCAAAGCTTCCTTTACACAGCATGAACGGTGCTGAGAGGTTTTAGGATTAGTTTTTTTATACTCACCTTGAAGCAATAAACTGAGATTGTATCTGGATGAGGATGAATTTTAGACAATTATGGGAGGGGCTTAAGTAAGAAGGTTAGGAGAATTGGTACTGTTTGAGTTGAGAGAACCGGGCCTTTAAAAGCTGTATGCGAGAATTAGTTAAACTCTAATCCTTCGTTACACTTAAGCTATTTTTGTGACAGGTTTATGATTAACTGTATGGGACCCAAACCTTTAAAAGCTTATAAATGTAACAGATTGAAGTAAAGATTAAGAAAAAAAACAGATTTTATTTATGAAATAATCATAGAACCCCAGTTGGTTACAGAGAGCAAAAGCATTTACTTAAAAATACCAACATTTGAATAAATGGCAGATTTAACTTTGAGTTGTGCATTAACATAAAGTACAGATGACTTCTTTTAAGGAACTGCAACACTTCTGTCTGAAAATTAATGAATGGTTGCCTTATATTTTGCCTGGAAACTGCAAATGTCTTGCCCAAAATAGGAAGGGGGGGGGGGGGGTACTGCATCCTTCTGCTTTGGCAAGTGTGGACAGCATCCAGTATATATTAGTATATTTATATCTGGATAAGCTGTAAATAAAGAGGGACAAAGAGGCTTTTAAAAACTGTAATTGTGTATTGTGGGTCTTACAAGAGAGATGGATCATGGGTAACAAGAGACAGATGCTTATTGCATGTTAACATTCTGGTTTCCTCGTATGATTCCACTCCAATACCTTGTTAGTAGCAAGTTTTTTTGGCTTACTGTTTTGGTCTAATGTGACTCATTTCCTACTTAAAAAATATTTGTATGAATGAGAGGGGATGGGGGAAGGTAAAATGTTGAAAAATTTCTCCAAATATTATCAACTCATATGACAAGCCAGCCCTAGGTGGAATTATAGATTTATGGGGAATGACAGTTGCTTTATGTAAAACCAGTTTTCCTAATCATGCATCAATATATAGTGTTGATATTCCAAGCAAATTTGTTTTTACCCATCATTTACTTGTCTGTACCATTTTCCTTTCCCGCGAGTACAACGTTTCACCACAGATTTTGCGACTTTCTCATTGAGTTCAATCTACCTTGTTGCCACAGTAAACTTCACACAGAGAACCCTTTAAGGCTAAAGACCCTGTCAAATTCACTGTGAATTTGTGATCACTTGCACATATATTCACCACAAATCATAATTTTTTTGGCAAATGCCACTTTGACAATTTCTTTTTACGTGTTTCCCTCATTTACCCTTGCAATAATTATTACAAACCAAATGACTGAATGATCTTTCCTTTGAAAAAAAAAAGAAAATATTCATGCCGAAGGCAAACAATGCTCAGGAGGGAGGGGATACTTCTACTATGAGTCCTGTAAGTTTTGTAGGGGCAATGAATAACAGGTACCGGCGTCCTAAGATTTCTTCAAAACGGTTCGGTTTACTTAGGAAAAGGTCCGCTTGTCATATGCCACTTCAGAATACCCATACTTTGCTACTGTACCAGAAGAGTTAGTACCGAAGAATGCCGAAGACTTTACCGCCATTGTGTTTGGTGCTCAGAATAAGCAATGGAGTAAGGAAAAACAAAGCAGTGAGTCACAATTGAAAAAAGGGCTGTGGCCGACCCGACTTAAAAGAAACTGCTCCACAATATCGAAACGATCTAAACCTATGACAGACTCGTGAGACAAGTTCTGTGGGGTAGCTACAGAGAGGGCAGGGCTCTGACCACCATGGAAAAGTGAAAAATTCTGAAAATTTCCATTTGTGACACCAGTCAACTACAGTGTGGTTTTCCCAACTCTGTTTCACGAAATTCCAAGTTCTCTTTAATAAAAGCTCAATATTTGTAATTATTTGTTTACAAAATACGAAATTTTTCTTGCCCCGCAAATAGCAATTCCTACTTTATGCAGTAGTGTTCGCTCAAAAATCAGTTCGGTAAACTTTGCCAAGCTCTGGAGATGAAAAATCGGTTATTTACCATTTGTGGCACCAGATCACCAAGTGACACCGGCAACTACAGTGCTATTTTCATAAATTTTCTTTCATAAAATTCCAATTTTTCTCCAATATAATTTCTTGACTTTTAAAATGCAATCGGAGAGTTTCAATTTGTAGGCCTCATGTAGCAACAACGATCTGTGGTCGCTATGCAATTTTAGCTTTACCAATAGGAAATGCAAATTCTTCAGTAGTCCTCCAAAATTTCAAAAAAATGCAATCTGCTGCCGTTGTGCGTGATGCTCCGCATAAGCAATGAAAGTAGGGAAAACAAGCCAGCGATCCACAGCTGGAAGAAAGCCGTGGTCGGCTCAACTTGAACCAATAGGTTGGAAACTGGGCCGTAAAACTCGTATCTTTCTAACTAAATAACCAACCAAGATTTCAAATTTCTTTTGGGGGAAACACACAATCCACATTATTTGCAATACAAGCTCCACATCATGATTCAAACACTTATCTAAAAAGGGCAAATATTTTGGCGCGCTTCGTGCCCGCAAGTTATACTTTAATCTTCTTAGAGTGTTGTTGAAAGCTTTAAAGATAAATCGGAAAATTTGGGTGTTTGCCCCCTGGAAAAATGTCTAGGTACGCCACTGGACAAGGTGCTGGAAGGGGTAAAACACCTTCATATTTCACTTTCACAGCTTTCGAGGAAAGAAACAGGTCAGTCTCTATGATCTGAAGCTATAAGTAATTCCGTCCCCTTCCATTCATTTTCTCTTCCTCTTCCTCTTCCTTCTCCCTCCTTTTCTCTCTTTGATATTTCCTTAATTTGTTCATGTAGAGGCCCGTTGGTTTGAGCAGAGGGTCCCATTTTTAAAGTCTTCGGTATGGCCCGGCCAGGAGTCAAACTCCAGACCTCCCGGCTACAAGATGAATAATTTCAAGATGACCTATCGTCTCTTGGAAATGCAATAAAACATACACCTGATTTTAGTATTGGCTGCACCCGCCGATCACCAACTAAAGCAGCGATTCTCAAACCAGAAACTCTTCTAGACTACTTCTCCTTACAACCATCATCTGAGCCTCACTATCCCGTAGGTCCCTTCCCCTTGCCCTCATCATACCGTCAGTTACAGTCGGACACTGGAGGTAAGTAATTGTAATGCCTCAGTAAACTGAGGAACTACTGAGGAAATACTTAAAATATGATCTTAGTGTCAAAAACGTTCGTGAACCTCGGTTCTAATGCTGAATAATCCTGCCAACAGGGGCGGCGGAGTGGAAGGGGGGGGGGGGGAGTGGAAGGGGGTGGACCGGGGTTGGAGGGGGGTTGGAGGGGGGCTTGGGCTAGTGTTGTAATGGAGTCACTAGATTAGTGACTCGAGTCACCATTTTTCAAACTTTTAAGTGACTCCAGTCACTGTACTTTTTCAATGGAGAAATTACTCCTGAATTCTGTCGAGTCACTATCACTTTGAGAGGAATTGACTCGAGTCGTGACTTGTTACACTACTGGCTTGGGCCCAATGAAAAAATAAGGGGGATTAAGGCATGTTCAGCCCCTCTCCCGGCAAATATTTCCTCAGTGCGGCTTCAGTATGGTGACCGCGGTGGAGGGGATTTTGAGCTGATGGGTACTAATGATGGGAAACTTCAAATATGAGATCCATGATATTTTAACTTAGACTGAGTATGCAGCTTAGAAAACTCGGGAAGTGCCATTTCCGGCCACCTAGAGTTTGCAAAATCAAAGACAAAAATTTGCTTTTCGCTCTACCGTACATGGCACAACTTATGGTAGCGTTCCGTTCAGCCTAGCCCAGTTGCTACACTGTTAGAAATTTCTCTGTAAAATTTACATAATTTTTATGGCAAATTTTTTTCCAACCAAATAATGTTTTTTTTACAGCCAGACTGTAATCATGAAAAAAACATTAAGTGTTTGTTTTTTCTTTACAGTTTTTGCATGTAAATTAGTTTACAAATGTCTACTGTAAAATCGAATTACAGAATTGTTCTGTTTTTTTTACCTTAATTTTATGTGAATTTACAGCCTGCTGTTTTCATTCTCGGCGTTTTAATATTTATTATAATATCGCTTTTTTCCTTTCATATGTTATTACGTAACATACACTTCACCATTACGTAGATCAGGTATTTGCTTATCAACGTAATGTGTCGTTACGAAGTTGTTTTCAATCAAAACTTTTTCTAAAGTCCTCCCGACCCTCTGGCAAAGGGCCGTTCGGCGAAACTAAAACTTGATACTGCTTCCCGAAGAAGCGATTACGTCCACTGAAGGACAACACTTAACGACCAACCTCGCGGCCTTCAGACCATTTTCATCATTGGTCTGTCATGTATGGCATTACGAAGTTATTTTCAATCAAAACACAATGAGGATGCCTTTTTTATCACATTGTTGTCCAATAGACTGCTATCTCTAGGAACTTTGTAATTGGAAAGTCACATTTTTGGTACAATATAATAATTGTTTTTAAAATAAATATGACAAAGAATGCAAATACATTGGTTGCAAACATTTCCAGACAAGGTAAACAATAAGTTTATCACTTCCTGATTAAAAAAAAGCCAAAAAAGATATTATTCAAAGCAACAGCAATCCTTTTGTTAGGAAAATGCCTACAAAATAAGCTCCACCCATTTATGCAAAATGAGATTTACGTCATAAAGTGGTAAATTTACAGACTCTTTCAAGTAAATTTGTGAAACGTTTTTAATTCGATCAAGTGCATGAGCGCCTGTGGCGATGAGTTGACATCAGTATACCAACTGTCAGTATAATAAATGTAAGTTAATTTTCAAATAGGGCCATAAATTTGCCAAAAATGTATTCTTTTTTAATTGAAACTTCGCAGAACGATGCATGTTATATATTGAAAATTTTCTGGCTATTTCTTATTTGTTTGTTTGTTTGGGCTTATTTTTGTTTCTTTTTCAGCGTAAAAACAAAATGAATGTTTGTTAAATGACAGTATATTTATGTGAAATCAGAAAAATACAAAATACTGTTAAAATTTCTGTACATTTACAGAAAAAGTTTTACAAAGCAGTAAAATTTGGTTAAAAGAGCAGACAGAAATGGTTTTTCAAATAAACAGAAAATACATGTTAAACAACCTTTCTTTATTGTAGAAATACAAAGTGTCTGTAAAGATACAGAAAATCTCTGTTAAAAGTAAAATACAAAAAGTTTAAGTTAAAAAAAGTCTGTAAATTTACAGAAATTTTTAACAGTGTAGAACCATCAGCCCCCGTTATATATTTTCCGTTCTGCCACACCTGTATCCCAAACGAGTAAGAAAATAGACGTGGGGTGCATTTGTTGAATTTTTAATACCATTTTAATGATATGGGGCCAAAAATTGACTTTTCTGTCTAGAAATCGCATGAACACTTGCACGTGACCTTGCACTAAATCGCTGCGGTGATATACTGTATGAGAATGGCCAGGGATCCCAAATGGCAGTCCTTTCCCGACCGTTCCCTGTAGGCCCCGCAGTGCCCACCTTAGACTTCACAAACGCAACCTACTAGTGCAATAAGGGTCGCCGTGAGCATAGGCGCGCAAGTACGGGGTAGTTTTTGTGGCGTACTAGGGAAAGTTGCCAGAATATTGGTCAACAGCACTATAACATTTATTATGTTTTTTCCGAATGGACCAACTGTTTTTTGTCCGAATTGGGAGGGCGAGTTCTCCCTGCACCCGTCTCTGGTGCAGGGGAATCTTTGGTGAGCGACACTGAACTAACAGTACAGTATGTACGTCGAAGAGTACATCTGACACTAGCCTCTGTCGAGTCATTCCGGCGAAATTTTGTACCCCCTCCTCCCTCTGGAAACACACTGGTTGTTACCTCCTCTGTTTTAAACCCCCTAGAATCACTTTGAGGCCGGGCAGGTCTGAGGGCGGGCAGATATGTGAGGCCACGCAGATCCCATGTGAGTGTTAAAAATACCGAGCCTGGTATCGTAATAGGGTGTAAACAGATAATGAAGATAATTGTTGACCGAAAAGCCTTGCAAAAAGCAAGGGTGGGCCAGGATTTGCCCAACGGAGGGGCAAGGCTCGGACAAAGGAGATGAATTAGTCCGGTGGGACGCCACTTGGCGAAATTTGAGGCGCGCGTAGCGCGCCGAAATTTGGGGCTTTCTTTTTAACAAATACTTAAAAATCTGGAGTTTATTTTGAAGAAAATTTTAAAATTTTTGAATAAATTTTACTTTTGTAAGGACCATTAAAAATTTAGGGTATTTATTGAAGAATCTGTCCTTCATATGGTCAAAACAAAAACGTTATTTAGGCTACAGATGAAATTCCTTTCAGTTTATTCATTTTATCGTACTAGGCCTACTTTTAGACGAAACTGGAATTTTGCTCGAAAAGTTTTCCTTTTTGAACAAAGATTTCAAAATTAAGAGCTTATTATATTGGAGTAGTTTTGGAATTTAACGAAAGAAATTTTGGTTTTTTGGAAAGGTTAAATGAAAAAGTTACGTTTGCATTAAGTGATATGGGGTAGCCACGGGGTGGTTTTGGGGGTTAAAACCCCCCATGACCCAACCTTGCAAAGCAAAAACACCTAAAATTGCGGCTTTTTCTCTCTTTTCTAGACTTTTCCCTCATTTCGTGCCTCAACACCCCCCCCCCCCATGATACCAAAATCCTCTCCATGACACAATTCCGGCTACGCGCCTGCTTTCAATAGCAAAATTAGGTAGATTTTCGAGGTGATTAACAGACTGACAGAGTTGGTTCTGGTTATTTATTTAACGGAGTGTCCATCGAAACTGGAAAATTTTGCCACTTTTAACAATCTGAAGCGTATTTTGGAGAAAAATTTGTGAGTTTATGACAGATTTGGGGGTTTTTATGGAAGAATCTGACCTTCTTATAAAGAAAAATCAAGTAGGAGGTGGTCTGCAGTTTTGTTGGAGTTACTGAATATCATCTTGCAGATTAAGGCCCTCGGGCCATATTGGAAGATTTTCCCGCTGAAAAAGTTTGGCTTTTCATATATTTGAAGTTTTATTTTTTATATATTGACATAGGCGTACGAGAGCGTTTCAGGTAGAGAGGGGCAGAATTGTCTTTTTTGTCCGAAAAATGTAATCCTACCCAAAGTGGAGGGCACATAATTTTTTGAAAAATTGAGAACCCAAGACAGCAAGAAATGGCATTTTCATGGCTCTTTACTAGAAACATAGCAGTCATTATTTGAACTTTCTTTCGCAATTAAATTTTCACTCCATAATATTGCCCCAAAACGAAGAAGCATGCATTGTTCTGTTAAGTGATTTGTTCGACCAAAACACTATCTAAGCGTAGAGCCACCTCGATTGGCGCAGAGCGTACTGAAAAATGTTAAGATCTAACCCCTCAGGCAGCCGGAAATGGCATTTTCCAGACTTGTAACTAGAAATGAGCAGACGTGATTTGAGCGTTCCTTTTAAAATGATATTTTCACTTCCGATAGGAAAAACCCAATTTGCTAAGTGATCAGAAAATAACCAGATAAAAGGTACTGCTAGAATTAGATGTAATGGTCTTGTCTCTTTTCGGGGGGGGGGGGGGGCTATGCAACGGGATTAAAAACATACTCATGTTTTGATTCTATATGAATCTTCGTTCTATTCAATTGCAAGGTCCACTAAACAGATGAAATTTTCCACGTGACTGTCCGAACTCCAGACTTCAAATGATTCTACTTCTAACGTATTTGAACATATTTCACGTTACAAGGTGGCTTCAAATGATTTTTCAGTCAGGCTTACTGGGGAGACATTCTGGCACTTCAATGGTGTTTATCATCACGTGTAGCTGAAAACGGCCTGGCCGATTTTCATTACCGTTGCTAAAATTCGGCTGTCGGGGCAGGCCAGATGGCAGACCATTGAGCACTGCATGCACATAACCAACCTCTGGTCCGTTTTTGTAAGGAAAATTCGATGTTTCCTTGAAGCAGGGAGTTGCAATAGACTGCAACTCCCTGCTTGAAGAATATGGTCTTCTAGTAAGCAAAATCAAGATCGTCTGGCCGACTGAAGTTTATCAGTCTTTAGATGAACTTAGGTTCCCCGACGAAGTTGGATTTTCTCCGCCGACAAGAGAGGGAGGTTAGCCTTCTCCGACGGGCAAGACCTTTCACGCACAGACTGAAGATGGGATGAGGGATAAAAAAGCTAGTAAGAAGTGATTAAAAACCGATTCAGGTATGCATTAAAATAGCGTTACAAAAGAAAAAAAGTTCATGATCATCCATTCAGTAACCTCAGTCCTTCACGTTTTTCATTTTTATGCCTGCCCGAAAATATGCCGTCCTTCCCCGACGAGGGGGGGGGGGGGGGTGAGGAAGAGGAGGAGATAGGACAAGGTACATGGAATGGGGAATATCAGAGCTGACAAGAATTGATTGAAAATCGATTCCGATATGCATTAAAATAGCATTACAAAACAAAAAATAGCGTATGTTCAAAATCACCCATCCAGTAACTTCAGTCCTTGCATTTTTTAAGTATTTTTTATCATTTTTGGGCCTGCCCGACGAAACGCCGACCTTCTCCGACGGGGGACCATGGCCCCCCGCTGGCGCCACCCCTGTGACAAAGGCTAATCTGACACCGCCACGGAGTTGGGAACACGGTCACGACTGTGAATAAAGACAACCTTCACCAAGTCAAATTTTGGGGGCGCGCTGCAACATGCCATTCACAGCTGCTATGCCGCAGGCTGAACAGCTGTTTTCGCAGCCAACTTGATTATAACTTAAGCATGCATGCAGCACAGGTCTTCTGCTACCGTAGCTAGGTCGACTTGGTTTCGAATTCCGAAGCTTAGCCTAGGTGTTAAATCGTTCGTTGCAGCTGCGAAGAAATGAGTGATGTTTTCCATAAAAGAGAGGTAAAATCGTGTTCTCATTTTTCAATGCAGAACGAGTAACTGCATTAATTTTGGCTCATAGGAAAATTTGGTTTGTCGTTTTCTTTTTGGAGGGGCAGCCTAACGTTAGTAATTTTGTTGTGGTGATTCTCAGATTCTACCAAACGTTAGGCTAGACATAGGCCTAGGCTTGCCTACGTTGTTGTAACTTTTTCCAACTACACTTCCTCTTGAACAGCAAGAGAAATGGATGGGTGGGGGAGTTCGTGACTGGTCGAACACGTAATTTATAGCCTAGGTTCTAGCATGCCTATGATGGCCTTCATACTAAAATACTGACGAAAATGGGAGAAGAAAATGTGAAAGTAAATCACAAGGCACTTACTAAGTTAAGCCTAACACAGGCCCTACAGTAAGAGGTAGGCCTAGGCTAGTCCTCAGTAAAGGACTAGCCTATGTACTGTAGGCTATGTATGGACGGTCGCGGAAAGGGAGCAATTACGCGACCGTCCATACATGTATAGTCCTTTACTGAGGACTAAGTAAGACTAGGCTAGAGACCAAACCAGGGAACAATTCACTTTGGTGGACTGTTTTTGTATCAACAATGAGATGTTGGCCTGCCATTAGCCTGACCAATATGTGACACATTTAATCCTATAGGATAACAGTTCTAGACTATGCCTAGGCCTATAGTTGAAAATAGTTGCTCCATTCAAAAAGTGTTTGGATTTTTCAGATCTAGGCCACTACACATCTGCCAGAATAGCTCAGTCTAGGCCTAAATCTAGGATGTAGGAATGATTGAGTTTTGATACATTTTTCTCAAAGAAATAACAGTGCATAGGAGAGTCATTCTCAATGTGCTAATGATTGTACTGTTTAAAATTCTTTTTAAAATTGTCTAAAAAATAGTTATTTTGAGAACGACACATCATTTATCATAAAAATGTGCACTTTAAGTTTGTATTTCCCCTCATTCACAAAGGAATAGAACAACTGCACATGTAGCAGCCATGATCCAATTTTTCAAAAAATGCAGATTTAGCCTGCAGAGCCCACAATTATCAAACCTTTGTTTATTATGCATCACACTCAAAAAGGCTCGGTAATGAAGTTACATAGTCAGTAAGAGTTTTCAACCAACTGTTTCTAGGGTAGTCGAGCTGGCCACGACCTTTTTTTCAGTTGTGGCACACTGGCTTGTTTTTTGTACTGCATTGCTTATGCTGAGCACCAAGCACAACATTTGGCAGTAGATTCTGTTTTTAAAGTCTTTGGTATGACCCAGCAAGGACTTGAACTCTCAACCTCATGGCTGCAAGTCTGATGCTCCAACCACTTGACCATGCAGTCCCTCTAGCTTGGTAATGAGTCCATCCCCTCCATAGCACAGTGGATACAGTAATGAGAGAATTTTATTCTGAACCACAGGAGAGGATGCTTGCCTTGGCCACCACTCTTTCAAGGCTTAAACTTGTGAAAATACTGGAGAATGCAGAAGGAAGTGTGGAATAATAAAGAGTGTTTTTGACTCAAACAGTACCTTGATTCAGTCACTGCCTATATAGAGTACTTCAGGGTTTTTAGCCTTTTAATGAACAAGTCATACTTCAGAGACTCAAGAAGCAAAAGAAAATAATACCAGTAGCTTTCAAAGTAATCTGTGCATTCCATTTCAACACCAATTGCAAAGAGCTATTTAACAAAATCTGCTATGGCGCCATGCCTAGCTATTGTTGGAGGATATCAAAACTATTGCAATTATTTTTTGTTCAAGATGATGCAATATGAAGAATTGAAATTTGAATATATGTACACAGCACAAATCCTGATTTTCAGGCCTTCATAGGGTAAATTTGTTTCAGGAAAATGACTATCATTATTGAATACTCGTGAAATGAGTTTATTTAATTATCATAAAGGTAAAAAGTGAATATCGCACAAGCTCTTAAATTCAAATGATTTCAAAGGGCTTAGGTAAAAGTAGATTTGGTTGTTCTCTGTTTGTAATTAATGCCTTCAATATCATGATCTATTATTCTTGGCCAGTGCAGTTATGCAAAATGAAGTTTTCCTTGAAAACATCCATCACTTCCTCTAAGAGTTGAAATTGTGCTAATTGCTTGACAGTTTCTAATATCTTTCATAATTACTTCTTTGAGAAAGTCTTTAAAGGTTGCAAGAGGGTGGGCACAGTCCCATCAAGATGTCCCTAGGCTCTTGTAGGGTTTGCATAGACTTGGGTATGCAGCCATTGAGCCACCCCTTTAAACAACCCACATTTTGGCGTGGGGTCAAGGGGCCCGCCTTAGGGCCCCTTGTGGGGTCCAGGGGCAAAGCCCGTGGTGGGGGTCCAGGGGGCGAAGCCCCCGGAAGCTCTGCGATATTACGCATTTCAGGAGCTGCAGACTGCTTCAAATTCATGCTCTTTTTGAGAATAATTACGTACGTGACTGACTATTCTTAGTGCACAGCTACTGCTGCGATGCATGTCGCTCCCTACTGTATGGTACTTCGGTGGGAAGACTCTAAAAGTTGTGTCATATTTTGGCACGGATCTTCAGTATATTATGTTACACTGTAAATAAGACTGTTTCACTCGAAGTTTGGGAAGAAATTGACACTTACCTAGAGGTAAAGGGATCCCCGATTTTATACAAGTAAAACCCGCTTTCACTCACTAGACTGACGCAGCATTGTAATTGACTCTACACATTAGTGCAGTACAATGGAGCTAACGTGTTAGCTCCATGTACAAACGTACATGCATCGTAAAGAACTCTGAAATTCACTGCGGCAGAAATAGCCAAAAGTAACAGATCACCCCACTTGGCTAGCAATGGTTTGGTCTGAAACAATACGTGTTTGGCCGTTACCTATGTCTGCAAATACCACAACGAACAAGATCTTCCGCTGTGCGTGATGTGGGCGGGCCTTGCTCCCTGCTCATTTCGTGAACACGTGGCGAGAAAATTGTATTGACTTAAGTGTGTGTTTCATCACATATCTTCCATAAACACAGCTGTGGCAAACGCGCTGCATTCTTGTTCTGGAAAAGTTTTCCTCGGCGGTCAGAGTGCAATGTAGATACCGTGTGATAGTACAGCAAGAGATATTTTGAACTTCACAGAAATTTGGAAGCAAGAGTTGTACAACCCACTAAAATACTTCTTTACCAAATGAAGTTGCCGGCGGCCTATAATTTATACACCGTAATAAGTGCCTACTCCATACACAGACCCGATTAGAACACTTTTGAAAATGAACTGTAGATAAAAGGCTATTGATGGATGCAATAAGACTTTGCAGTTGCACAACCTTTCAATGCACAAATATTATGTTACACTTTACGTAGAACGGCCTTCTCAAACCCACGGTACTGTACATGTACTAGGGCTGTCAGTTTCCGTTTAATTGCCTAAACATTTAAACGGTCAAAATAAACGTTCGTTTACCGTTTAACATGTCATGTACCATTGTGTATTAAACATCGTTGCATTGCCAAAGGCTTCCATACATTGAACATGTCTAACACATCGGAGGGTGGTCATTCGTGAGGCTTACAAAAGCTCCTGTACAAAACAACCAATCAACGTTGTGTTCATAGCTGTGCCCACTGCTTCCAAGCTACAAAAGTAAAGGAAACACAGGACTAGGGGCCTCGTGGGTTCCTTAATTCCGTACGTTGCGTCGTTGTGACCAATATCCAAACTACCGTGAGTAAAGTACAGTCGTATGTGCATGCTGTGCAGGCTAGGCACTGTTTACACGAAGGGCTAGCCGGCCTACATTATGCAGAGTCGGGCCGCAAGAAAAGTAATTCTGTTTCGATTGTAGTCGGGCTGGTGTGAGCGAAATTAATCTCAAGTTTTTGTGATTATGTTTGCGTTGGTTTTAATGAAGTCCGTATGTTCTGGTAATGCTTTACAATTTATAACAATTTAAACTAGGAGCCTAACTTTTCAAACTGGGCGGATAACTTTTCAAACTGGGCGGATAACTTTCAAACTGGGCGCTGAGAAGCGATATTAAATTCAAACCGGGCGCACCGCCCGGTTAAAATGGGCTGGCTAGAACCCTGATTACGCTCTCTCTGTGCAACATGCTATGTAAGCAAACAGGAAGTGTTGGAGGTCATAAAAACAGTTCTAATTTTAAAGGAAAACAAAGCAGGTTCTGTGAGTTGTGCAACAAGAGAGTCACAAATATTGCACAATGGACCAATTTGTTTTACTGTGAGTGAATAAACTTTAACATTTCATATCTCAGCTCAAGAATGTCCTATTAAGATGGGAGTTGGACTGTAAGAATTCATTTTTCATGCTCTTTATTATATATTTTTGACTTATTTGACTTGAGTACACTTTAATTTCTTTGCATTTCAATTGAGTGTCTTTGGGCATGTCCATGTTGAAATTTATGCACATAAAATCCAAAGAGTCCATTTTGCAATAATTTGTTACATTCAAGTCATACAACTCATATTACATGCTTTGTTTGCTTTTGAAATTGGAAATGTTTATGTGACCTTGTATGTGTGGCTTCCTGTTTTCTTCCATAACATGTTGTATATTGGGTATATCTTCAGTTGGTCATTACCTTTATCCGGTTCACATCCTACAACAAGCTCCACAGACCTTGAATTTTGAGGCATGCTAGTTTGATCGCACACCATCACTCACCTCAAAAATCACTTTGATGAGTGTGGTATTTACACACCTAGATGAAAATGGGAGCTCATATTAATCAATTAAACTTTAATCAAATAACACACCTATCAGACTCCTTAATTTGGTGAGAGGCATAATTTAGGGTACACCTGGAAAATCTAAAACTCAAGGCCTGCACCATCAGGGCTCTTTGGCATTTTAAATAAACAAATTTACTTGAGCAACTTGTGAAGGATGTAGCAATAGCTTAAACTCTCTCAAAAGTAAAAAAATTAGCCCCATTTTGTAAGGGAAGTTTGTTCAGCCTAGTCTTAATCCTATGTCAACTTAGTGAGACTTCAGGCATGCCTCAAAATAGTCTTAAAAATTATTTAAAATATCTTTCTGGTTCTTTGATTCTAATATCCTTCCATAGTTTGTTAATTTTTTTTATTTTGTCAAAATAATTCTCTTGGGTATATTTCAAAGTCACTTAATGGTGTACAGGTAAGGTGTTAAAGGAGAGTGGGGGGGGGGGGGGTTATTGAGTAAAGAAATGTCAACGTTTTATATATCTGCTGAGGAATTCTGTGAAGATAGGAGAGGTGGTAAGGTGTCGCGGGGACGGACTTGCTGTACCCCTACTCAAATATCTTGTCTACTCACTCTCCCCTTATGACATTTGAAGGAAACACAAAATTGAGAAGAATATGTACTTAAGGAAAAAAATGTCACATATACTTCTTGAAGGTATGAAGGGGAAGTATTTGTTTTGATTAAAGGCCTCTGAAACATAGTAATTATAGGGTAAAACAAATAATTGAAGTAAAAATTGTTGAATTTCCCCATTTAGACGACTTTTTAAACAATGAAGAATTTGCCTATTCACCTTGTGAAAATGCACAAATTTTATCTTTTATATGTTTATGAATCATGAATCAACCTTACATCATTCACCTGAGATATCATGTTTGTAGCCTAAATGTTAAAGACACAATACAGGAGTACTGTACCAGTACATGTATACGCAGTGAAATCCTGACCATCAAATTGGGCAGTTGTAATAGCCAGTCTGAGGGATCTACTCTGCATCGATATTGATGGTGACACCTACCTGTGCCAAGATTGTAGGAGGTCCTTCTTTAGTATTTGCCATGCAGCAAAAGTAGAATTGATATGTTCATAAATAAATGGCAGTGCTCGATTTTCGTGATTGTCTGGTTGTCTAAGACAACTGAAATTTGATACAGACAACCAAAAGTTAAAAGTTGGTTGTCCGAAGCAAAATCATTTATTCCTAGATAAGAACAAATAAAGCACCGTACAAATCTGATTCAAGACTGTGCAGGTGTCTACCAGACTCTTTCACCTTTAATCATAATCATATTTAGGTACTAGTAAGCCTTTTTGTCCCTCAAACATGGCATACGTTTAATTTTGCAAGATGAACACACGCTCTTCGGAACTCCAACAACCAAGCAGCACAATAAGAACTTGCAAACCACATTTCAGACAGTAGTTGTGCAAAGTTTCCTCGTGGACAACTAAAAAAATGAAATGGCTGCCTGAAGGATGACCATGAATTTTTTTGAAAACTACACCTTTAAAATTCTCTAACCATCCTTCCACAACAGTCATATACTGTAGTAATACCATAGTGGAAGTGTAAATTTCCATGATTCCATCTTTTCCCTGAAAAATGAAGAACAGATAGCTAAA
Source organism: Holothuria scabra (assembly GCA_037179385.1). NCBI lineage: Eukaryota > Metazoa > Echinodermata > Holothuroidea > Aspidochirotida > Holothuriidae > Holothuria > Holothuria scabra. The sequence continues at coordinate 19,654,228 of CM074190.1, forward strand.
ATTCAAAATGTCAGAGGAATTGGGAAGTGCCATTTCTGGCCATTAATCTGAGGGTTACTTTTAGCCAAAATTTTCTCTGTATGCGACACACCAAGTGATGTTGGCTTTCGACTGAGATAGTGTTGTTACTGCTTTCCCCAGCTTGAACACTGTGCCCCCTAGATGAAGAAGTCTCAGACTGGTTATGTCACTGGGAATTGGACTATTTGAATCCATTTTCCATGCTATTTTTGAAAATTTCAGACTATAGATACATCTTAAAAGTCTTTCTGCTGTGCAGTATCCAATTAATAACACATTTGCAAGCAGGAGAATAGCACAAAATACTGTATTTCCAAAGCCGTAACAGCAAAGTGCTATACACATAGTACAATTTGAATTGATTAAAGATTCAGAAAGTTTTAATCAGTGTGGATCAATAGGAGCAGTAATGTGTGAGTGAAGTAGCATTAAAAAATATAGGTCAGCTACTCAGCTTAAAATTTTGTTAGCAACTTAGGAGAATTCCTGACCTCCAGTTCAAGGTTACTGCTAATATGGCAGTTTAATTACTTCATTATGTGCCTGCGAATTCCTGTGGAAGATCCCATGCTGACACAATAAGGTTTAAATGGAGTAAAACACTTGGAGATTAAATGATAATCCCTCAATAAACAGGGAACTAATTCTCACTTCCTATGAAGCTGCCATTATCTTGTAATATCTGTAATTTAGTTTAACATATGTGTCATGACCTTACAGCCATTGGAAACTTGTTAGTTGACTTGCAGGCTTTTTGCAGACCTCTTCCTTGTCCCCATTGTAAACAACTACCCCATCCCCGATATAAACACCACATCCAAGTAAGTCAATTGTCAAGGGAGAAGAGCAATCACCCTGGAATTTTTTACCCCTTCACTCCACTAGAAGATCAAAAATTAACTTACAATTTTGCTTTTAAGTGCTATTTTACCCTCTCCCCAAACAATACATTATCCCCCTCCCCCTCATGGTAGCTTTTTGTTCCACCACTCATTGTCAGTACCTTGTTTGGTTGTAAGCCTGTACATGTAAGATGATTTATATGATGGTGAAAAAGGTAAGTTGAGTTTTATACTCCTGGAACTCTTAAGAGGTGAATATATTGTTCCCCATTACACTTCACAATTGGTTAAAAAAAGCAAGGTCAAGTTCAGGGTTGTCTGTCTTATTGAGTGAACATCACAGCAGATATACTTTGTCATTGGATATGCAGATATCACAATTGTTCAGTTAACATTAGGTCAGGATTCCATAGGTATTGCTGATATTTGCAGTAGTGTTGTTTGAAAATTGCCTTGAATTTCAGATACAAGACAACTGATGTACAATGCTGTATGACACAATGGTAGCAGGGCGTGAATTACAATAACCTTGAAAAAGGACACAGCCAAAATGAACAGTCTGACTGAAGGTGGACTGTACTGTACATTGCTGTGTAACATGGGACATTTCTAAGGTCCCTCAGGGGCACCACAATCATTAGTTTAGGCTTGGCAGCTATGGTTGTCTGTGCTCTTGGTTATTTTAGGCCCTGTGATTGAGTTGAGTGGAATTTTATGACACATCAACACAAATGTGTTGTATGGTGTCAGCCAGATAGAAAGGCAAGTATAATATCTCAATAATCAATTTTATCCTTGAAGAGCCTTCCAAAAAGGTTTGACCCACTCGATTTTGCACTCATTTGCTGCACTGCAATTTTCCGGTATGCACCGAGCCAGTTTGATAGTTTTGTGCAGAGCAGACACAAAATGGATAATTGGATATCAACAGATATATGAGTGCATGCATTCATTTTGTACTGCTGTATTAGATTGGGATTTTAGTGATATTTTTCAGTGATGCATTTTTTGTCCTACCTTAATATTTTGTTGACTACTGCAAGCCCTTTTGTGCTACCCCCATTAAAAAGAAAATTTTCTAGCAGTTGGCATTCATTTTGTGATAATTATATGTATCAATATTTTGGTTTGAACATACTGTAGAACATCTTCAACTGAGCATGGAGTTGCCAGCTTTGAGCACCCTTCTGCACTAGCCAAAAATTACATACAGACATAATTTCAATAACTATCTACATTTCTTCCCAGATAATGCAGACATGGTGACTGATTTCCCAAAAGACATCACTATGGGGAAAAGGAGATATTTTTTGCTGAAACAAATCCCTGGTTGTGTTTGCTTTATTCAGCTGCTTCTTCTTGTCTTCTTGATTGTGAGTTCAAGCAAAGGAGTCACAAGCAATAATGATCAAACTGCTGCAGATGAGGTTGAAGGATCAAGTGACAGGGGACAGTATGACTTCAGGCCAGAGGGACACTCTTTGAATGTGGAACATGTCAAGGAAGTAGTGAACGCTTTTAGACTTGGCAAAGTAGTAAGCTTGAAATATTCACCATTTGGAGGAGAGCTAGAAGATCTTGGTCTTTCGTTGAAAAAGCTGACTGAAGTATCACATAAAGTTCACTTTTCAGACTCAGAAGGATGTAAGAATGTACCGACAGAGAGGGAACGTCGAGATGCAGTGGAACCAGATGAAGAGGATGAGGAAGAATTTGATAATGACCAAGTAGCTTTTAGTTGGGGTCAGGCTGTGTTAGGGGGACTCTTTGCTGTTTATCGTAGGGACCAAGAGACCAATGAGCCATGCCAGAATTTATACAATGTTGCTGCCATGTGGGTGGAAAGTCAAATATACGCTGTCAAAAAAATCAACAGTGACCCAAACATTTTACCTGGAATTCAACTTGGCTATGAAATACGAGATGACTGCTCTGACATCAACAAAGTATTGCAGGTAAAGTAAAAACTATCAGTGATAACAAACACATAAATTTACATCTTAGACATAAGTTTCCCCTTTTGTTCTAACTTGGCCTGGCCTTTTCTACAAGAGAGAGGTCCAGGCCCTCAAGGGGAGGGTTGCTAGGAACCTGTTGACAGCTTACTTCAGGGCCCATACCCTTTCCCATGATGGAAGTTCCCACTCATGAATGTCCTCCCCCAGGACTGCATGGGGAGAAAAAACACTATGAAATATTCATTTTATATGACAATATCACCCAGGCTTATCATATTCATGGAAACCATCTCCTTAGTGTAGCAGCAACTTTCACAGTAGACCTACCCATTTCAGTGTTGGGTTTTACCTCCATTACCGGCATTGAATATGTGCTTCTCTTTGAAGTATATGTTCTGATGCAAACTACAGACTTTGTAAGATGCCCCCCCCCCCCTCCTTCTGACCTTCACAGCTACATATTAGGAGCAGCATAGGTGCATCATATTCAATAAAATGATGTGACGGAGGTAAGGTCAATGCAAAATAATATTTGGTTCCACTACAAACATTGACTTCCCTCTCCTGGGGGTCATGTAGGGTTTGTCTTCCAAATGTATACTTGTAACCCCCTTGAATGATGACAGCAGTAGTTAACTCATTATTAATCCTTTAAAGCTCTTGTTTTGTAACAGTTTTGACATATATAGTATCGAAGGATTTTGTTTCCTATCACTTGTTTGTGAGTGACTCCCCATGCGATCTACAAATAGAGTTGGATTGTGAATCTCATGTTCAAAATGATCCTTAATTTTCTTCACAAAACTACTGACCAGGTATATGTGATTGGTCACAAGGAGAGTTTGTGACTACTCGCATAGAAATTATGTTTTTATGCACGCGTGAATCAAATGTGCGATTGACACAGTTAAACAGTTTTCTACTTAAGCTTTAACACACACTCAGTACTGTTGTTGTCAATGGTCTATGATGTCACAGGGCTTTCCCGGGGATTCTCTCTATCCACCTCTATTATTATTATTGTTTGAGCCATGCATGTATAAATGGATGGGAGCGTTTGTTGATGTGTGAAAGAGGATCCTCCAGTATTTGTGTGAATCAGAGGAGAAGGAAATCAGTTTATAAAGTTAATTTAAATTATTGAGGTAATTCAAGTCATAGGTCAAAGTTAATCTGAGACAAATTCCAGATAGTTTGTAATTCTAATCTTAGTTTTCATTTTTATTTAAGGGGCAATCTAAAGTTACTTGCCTTATTTGAACAATCAGTTTGTATTTCAGATATTCAATTATTGTTATGCTCTTCATGAATTATTTCTTTGCTCAATTGATCAACTTACGTCCAAGAAGGAATAATAAATTGTTAGTTGATTTTAACAGCAGTTCCTTGTTTAGTTGAGCCCTAGTCGTGCCCACTTGAAATCTCCATATTCCTTGTGAGAGAAGCACTTCTGACTGGCCAAGGACCCCGCCAAATTTTACATGTAATCTCACATGGTAGTACTGTCAACTCCCCCTACTTTGCCTATATTTCCTATAAAACAATTACATTTTTATTCCTATATTTCTGGACACAACATCCTTGCCCAGCTTGCATATTGTCACGTTTGACTGCATGGCCAGTTTTCCCTACAGTCTATTGTGCAGTGTGAGTCTATATTTATTGCACTGTACAGTATTTAGTACCTTAACGCACATATTCAATCATAGACCTGGAAGAGATAAAAAAATTGATATGCAGCTTATAAAAATGCTAGTTGTCAAAGTCTAAGGTAAAGAACTGTAGGCCTGATACCTTTATTATACAGTGTGCATTACAGTATCACTTAACAGCTATGGCCGTATACTGTACGTGACCTTGCAATCATGCAATTTTTTCTTATAATACAGAACTCAGGAAGTAATAAGGAAAGTATGAGAAGACTTTTCCCTCAATTGAATACACAGTTATTGAAATACAATACTGTACGGTATATTGACTGTGATATTGTATGACTTACTTACATTTAATGAGAATGTCTGTATCTTTCTTTTGATTCACTTCCTGTTACAGTACCTGCAAATTAGATGTTTCAGGTAACCATCTGGCATGTCTACTTTCTAGTCAAGGAGCACATTTTCAGAATTTATATATACCATACCAGGTCATGTACGGTAACTAGTACATTTTAATGCATACCATAAGGGATATATACTGTATGTTAAAGGCGTATTTTCATCATCCCAAACAGTTCCAATTCTCGCAACCTACTTACTTCTAGCCCCTCCCACATTTATCTAAAACTCATCTTTATCCAGACACAATCCTAGTTTAGTGCTTCATGGCTTGTCCCAGTGGCCATACAAGTCCATTATGTGTAATCAAGACACTCTCAGTGCCCATGCTGTGTAATTTAGCTATGATGCGTTGTTTTAATGTGATGCCAATCAAAGAGCTGTACCAATTTGTTGATAGTTTTGGTATATGTATACTGAAACTGTAGTTTGGGGTGACAAATGCCTGCCTTTAAAATCAAGGGCCCAGTGAGGGGTAGGGGAAGGCTTGCATCCTTGGTGCCATTTTCAATGTTGCAGGTACAGTAAGTTTTAAGGCCTGTTAAGTGCCATCAGTATGGAAGCTATTTAGCCAAAATTTTCTCTCATAAATTATTGAAGGCTCACCAACTTATAGCAATTAAGCACATTTTTGGGAGAAAAGCATTTCCCCTGATTTAAGTTTTTCCCCTAGAATTTTTTCCTGTGGATACTCATGTAGGCTGTATGTACTTCCTATGTGCATGTACTTTCAGTGATGTTTATTTGACACCTGTTTTCAGCATAATAACCTTAGTTCAAGTTCTCATTTGTTAATATTTGCTTCAAATTTTACTTTCAGTCAAAAATTTGTATGGCACTTAGCAGTGCACTTGAAACATTTATGTACAGTGCTTTCTATGGCTTGGTGAAACTATTGCTAGCAAGTCTAATAGAAGTGTAAACAAGTGTATGATTGGCAGACATATGTTTTAAAGGGCGTCATAAAGTTGATATCGATAACTTAATGAGAGTGTTAAAAGGGTCACTGCCAGATGACAGTGCTTAATGTTAGCACAAAAAGAGTCAAGTTTCATATCCAGTAGTTAGGGAAAAAGCTAAAATTTTGAATTTTTTGATGTCCTGACTTGTAGGCTAACTATTTTGTGCATAATTTGACAAAGTGTCTGGTCACAAATTTTTGAAAACCATATTGCACTGTTAAGTATGCACTTCTCGAAGAGTTATTTGTATGTGGGATGTTGGGATTGTTTAGGTTTAAAGGTCTGATCCTCATACCGCAAACAGTTATTATTCTCCTAACCTACTTGCTTAAGTTAAGCCCCTCCCTGTTTAAAATTCATCCCCATCTATACACAACCTCAGTTTGTTTCTTCAGGGTGAGTATGCAAGACACCAATGTGTAATCAAAACACTCTCAGTACAGTTACAGCTGTGTAATATAAGCTATGGTACTTTCTATTGTTTGAATTAGCTGTCAGTCAAAGAGCTAATCCAATTGAGAATTTCTGTAAACCACTGCAAAAATTGTAGTTTGGGATGAGAGGATGGGCCCTTTAACCCATTTGTCATTGGTATGTGAAGAAAACTTACTGTAACATGTTTGGAAAAATTTGTTCGATTTCATGAACCAACTCAATGAGCTGCTTAGCCTGGGAGATTAAAACTTACTTGAATCATGGCAATGAATGTCTGTAGCAGCTGTTGTTCTTTATGCACAAGGATTTGAACATGTACGGTACAAAGGTGTGTACCAGCATCATGATTTACCCAGGTATGTGAAGCACTGAGCAATAAATCTGAAATCAGTGTGAAAACAACATTACAGTTCAAGCTGAACAGAGAATTATTAGACCATTTGTGTCAAATGTATTCATATTGGCCAAGATAACCCCAGTTAGATACATGTAATATTATGCACTTGTCAAAGACACTGTAACACTAGATACGGCAGAGTGATGAGTTGAGTGTGAATCATATTCATGTGAGTAATAGCAGTGTTTCCCTGTGAGGAGGGTTGGGGGAATTGCCCCTTCTCCCTTTCCAGAAGAAGGTGGGTTGAACACCTTCCTTTTTCATTTCCATAAATTAAAAAAAAAATGTCAATATCTTGGCATCTTACTTCAAAAGAAGACACTTTTGCTGCAATGTTTCAAGTTACATACAGTAAATATATGGTCTTTAAAACCCTTCAAATTGCAACTTGCAGAGGTCTTGAAGCAAGCTTTTGTCCCCCTAAACCCACCCATAACTTAAGCCTAAGACAGCATCGCCTTTTTGTGTTTCTGGCAGAATACCTGTTAGACGAGATTTAACTGCACACCAACATTAAAAGTGTCAGCTACAGTAAATAAATAAGCAAAGTTTAAATAGGGGTCATTACATAAAGATATGGTCCTCTCCTTTAGTGCTGTGTTCACTTAGAATTGACAGGTGGGAAATACTGTGGAAATACTGCAACCTCCAGACCACAGGGGGTCATGAGAGTTGTGATGCAGGGGTCAGTCAAAGTTCTCTAAATGCTGCCTCAAATCATCCTAATAGGTACTGCATGGTTCCATCATATGTTAATGGAAATGTGTCAAAGTCTATGAATTGTTGGGTCAGTTGCATTACTGTATACAGTATATTAGGGTGTATATCAAATGCACCAATGTTTTCAATTAACGCTAGAACTAACCAACATGGATGGACCTCTCCTACAATCTTACAATCGATAAAGTCTAACACTGTGCACATTATTCATGTTGTTGGTTTTCAAATTATGTGACTGTACTTAAGAATGTACAGTAAGACTTTGTGATGCCATTGTGTTGTCAGAAATTAGATGTCTTTTTTGAAATGTTTTTTCACTGGACACCTAGTATATAAGTGGGTGAAGTGTATAGAACCTTATGTTTTGAGAAATTTGCTAATTATTAAACATGAACAAGGAAATTTCAAGAGGTTTAAAAGTAGGGGAAAGGGAAAAAACCTTCAAGGAAATTCCTGGCATAGCATGTGATTATTATTTTATACTGTATCTGTTATGACGTAGAAGTAGTGTTTAATTTGTTTTGAAACCATCCAGGGACTGCTGTAATCACAGTTGCTGCAATTTTAATGTGCCAAAGTTTTTGTTGCCTCAAAAGTTGATGGTATAGCTCTGTAGAGTACGTATATATACATAGTATGCTTGTGTAAATTGTTTGTTCTGTACAAACACAGATGGTTGTACTTCCATTTATTCATACAGTATTCACAAATAGGCCAATTAAATTTTTAATGCAGTCCATACAAATTTAATAGGGGCTGTGTCCATTGGTTGGGTGTTTGGGAGCATGTGGGAATAATGGTACTTCAGATTCCTCATTTCACAGTGTACAACTGTATTGTTCCCTGTACAACTAAAGAAGTGATGCGGCAAAATATCCCCATCTAACCTAAACTTTGAACAGGTGTAGTGATACTTACTACCAGCAATCACTCTTGAGACCCCTTGAGGGTGCTGCTGAGTGGAGTGAAGTTCAAAGAAAGTTCACAAAAAGTTTTTTTTCATGCTGTTTGTCTGGAAGGTACAGTATGTCAGATAATCTGCAGTAGAGACTAGTGTGGCTAGATTCCTAGACATATACAGTCTCCCACTCCCCCATTCATTGTTGACATTTTTGAAATTTGGAGTATATTTTGTCATGTTCAAGTTCTCAAGAAGCAATGTCATGGCATGGTTGTCAGGGAAGGAGATCCAACACTTTATACATGCTTTGTTGTCCTGTTTTTGAAGCATCCCTAAAGTCGTGTTCCCATTTGAGTGAGCAGGGTGGATCAGGGTTTTGTTGCATCAAACGGTGTCGAATAAGTGGATCACTTGAACACATTATGCAAGCGCGAAAAGGTCACTAATGTTTAGAAGTCGGCCTGCTATTTCGTTTCGCTCAATAGCACTGTATCACAAAAACACACGAGTGTGCGTGAAGTAAACAGACGTCAGTTGCTAACTGCATGCACACATGCAGAATTACGCAGCAAGTTTAATGACGTGAGGCTCAACTATTGGGTTTCAAAAACAGCCCAGAGACCAAAACCCGATCTTCACCTTTGGTTTTCAAGTTCAGCTATGTACACCCCTCACATCAAAACCAAGGATCTGTTAAACATTGCCAACTAAATCACTGGCATCTCATCAAAGAACATCCCGTACTCAATATGATTCCTGAGTTATGGAGAGTCTATCATTTCTTAAAACCGCGAAAAGTAAACTACACTACTGCATTATATAGACTTTACCGTAGAGTGCCATGCCAAGCGTGGCCTAGAACAAAGGGATATTATATACCCGTTTGCCACTGGAAAGCAAATGCATGCCGGGAAGGAATAAACCGGAGATCTGGGTCACTTGATCCACTGATGTGTTCCCATTACAACCTTTGATCCAGCGCAGTCGATCTGATCTACCCCGAACGGTCGATCAAAATCAGTGGATCTTGATCTTGAGTGAGTGAGTGTTGTTGATCCGGGTTCCCATTAGAGTTTGATCCAGAGCGGTAGATCTTGATCCACTGCGCTCACTCAAATGGGAACACGACTTAAGACTCAAAAGATAATTTGATACTAAAGACAATCATTTTATTGTCTGCTACATTTCAAAGACCCACAAGGATAATTTTATCCATTACCAATATATTGCCAATGGTCAATGAAAAATTGAAAGTTGTAAGCTTCTCTTTGTCCTCACATGTATTCCCCAATTGAAATAACTGTATAGAAGAATTTCTAAAAAAATATTTTTTTCTACAATGCTAGCTTCTGAAAAAATTACTGAAACTGAGTTTTACGACACTTGAACAATTTTACACGTCATAAAGATCTGTACTGTACAGTAGATATACAAAAGTCTTCCTACACAGTAGTTTAAACGTTTGTAGACAGCTGTTGAACTTAAAAAAATCTTTATTGAAGCTTAGTGTTCCATGTAAGAAAACTTCCTCTAATTCAAAAAAAATTTAAAACAATGACATTTGTTTCTGGATTTCTGTGGGTTGAAAGGAGCAGACTTTAAATTGCAAGTCAGAAAAGGTAAACAATGGGAATAAAGAGACCAATTGTAACCAAATTTTGTAGTCCTGAAAAGAGTAAAAAGAATTTCCAAGTGCATATTTTCTGACAGATTTGTGTGTTGATGTCCTTGAACCGATTAAAGGGATTTTCAAACAAGATTCATTGACTTCAAAATATACAGAAACATTTTCTCTTTTGGTAGGTAAAAACTTATCTCAACAGCATGTTTGAAAGATATTTTCTAAAGTAACACATTTTTCTGGCAATTTAGTGCATTTATGGGAGATCTGTGATGTCATCACAGAATACTGTAACTTGACATGGCATTCAATTTATTTTTTTTTTAGCTATGATGCAGCTGCAAGGAACATTATGCAACCTTGTTTGCTTTACCCTACATATGGTGTGGGGTGCTAGATCTACAAATAGGACATTAAGTTATACAAAAAACAAAGGGAATCTGACGCAATGTGCCCACATTAATACACAAGTTTCTGTCCCTTTGTTGAAAATTGGAAGCATTTGTGAGCAAAATAATAATGTGAGATACCTTGAGTTAATAGGAAAATGGTATTGTATGTGACAGGGTGTGGAGGAAATGGTGTGAATTTCTTACGAGACCCAAATTAAAAACCACTGAAATATGCCTTTCAGGGTTTCTCTCAAGGGGTGAAGGGGGAGATTTGTTACTCCTTTCCAGAAGAAGGAGGGTAAAATTCTCCCTTTTCATTTCTGTAAAATAATATGAAAAATGTCAGTATCTATGTCTCCAAATTACAATGAGTAATGAACTTATGAAGCCTTTAAAACCTTTCATAGTGCAACTCACAGAAAGGCCTCAAAGCAACAAGCATTTGCCCCCCTAAGCTGCGTATTTTTTGAAGCATGTTTTAGGATGTTTCAGGAAACTTTTCTTGTGCATGCATTTTACACAAATAGTACTTTTGATGTGCAAAGATAAACTGTTCTACACATGAATTAGCAGGCATGTTTAATTACATTCTAGTTCCTACTGTAGTGGTTACAATATCTTGATACAATCTTTCTCTGTTGTTGGACGTGACACTCCAGCTTTAAAAACCAAACTGTGACAGTGTTCCTTACATAATGTGGTTTTTGGTTGTGATTGATGATCTTTTTCAATAATTCAGTTAAGTACTGTGTATGTTTTAAAGTAACTGACTGTTTAGTTTCAGGTGCCTTAATGTACAGTAGCCTACCAACCCAATGTTCTCAGTGACTCACAAGAATAGAGTTCAGCCAGTGTAGCATGGTATTAACTAATAACGCATACTAATTAGCTTCCAGCAAAGGTCTTGCTCCTATCACTTTCCTCAATTAATTGCCTAATTTGTTTAAACTGAGACCTGCCATACCAATTGCTGTATCTAAGATGATAGTTCTCCTTTGAGATTTTAGTTACTTGGATCTGTAATTATATTTTACAATTCTCAAGATAGGTAATATCAGACTCAAAGCAATCTTCACCAACCACATTCCACATGTTCGTAAATATTACAAATAATTAGATTTGGGAATTTGTGAGAATCCAGTAACCTAACAATTGTGGTGGTATGGTTTTAAAGGGTGAAAGATTGCAGGTTGTGGACATGCATTTTTACTGCATATATACTCACTGTAAATATTGTAGGTACCATGCTATCATGCATTCACAATAGTGGGCATTTGGCCTTGCATTTTATGTACAGTACAGTACCTGTGGTAGCATACTGTACTCTATCAGAAACTGTTCACCATCAAAAACTGTTCTAACAGTTATGTTAAGGAGCAACTTTTGAAAATAAACAGTGGTAGCAGGATTAGATTGGAGTGAATTGTTAATTTGCATTTAAATAGTACTAGAGAAACAGAAGGGACTAGAAATCAAGGAGAAATGGAGAGTAGTGTTCTAGCCACACCAGCAATTGACTGTTGACTGTAGCCGGCGCAAATGCCTACGGACTGACATGAAAGACAAATCATCAGACTTTTGGCACAAAATTCAATGGAAATTACATAGAAAATATCTGAAAATTCATGAAATTGATTTATTGCAGTATATAAAACAACCCACAATTTTATCTGGCCATTTCTTTAATGAAAAAGGGGACTTTCATCAAATCATCAGTCCTAAACCAGCACTAATCAGTGTTTCTGCCAGTGGATGGAAATGGTGGAATTTGTCTCCCCGCCCCATTCCCATAAAAATTAGAAAATTTTCAATATCTTGGTTTCTTACTTAAAGAGAGGACACTTCTGCAGCAATGTTTGAATTTGCACAAATAAATGACCTTTAAAACCCTTTAAATTGCATCTTACTATCATAGGCCTTGAGGCCAGATTTTGTGCCCATGAACCCACTTGTAACTCAAGCATTAGACATCATCAATGTGGACTTGGGGTTTATAGGGCAGTTATACACCCCCCCCCCCTTTTTCTGCTTCTGGCGTAATCCCTGCTAATATTATGACCAAAACTTTCTGAAACGCCCTGCTCCACTAAAGATATTGAAGATGGCATGGTTGAGAGGAAGTACAATGATGGGCACTGGTTTTTGCACCCAAAGCACTAGAGCCACCACTCATAATCCTTATCTAAAGCCTTGCTTTTGATTGCCCCATATTTTTCAAATTAGTTCTTAAAAATTTACCGTATTTACTCTATTAAACGCCCCCTCTCTAATAAACGCCCCCCAACTTTTTCGTCACATTGCATAAAGTGAAATTGTTAATTCCAAAGACAATATGGTAAAATGAAATAGTCCTGCCTTGAAGCCACGAAATCTCCTTAAGTCCCATACTGTATCCTGAAGTAAAAGGCTTGTTTCTGCAACTAATTTCTGTTGATATCCATCACGCTATATCACATACCGCGAACCTATACTGCTTCGTTTGCGGTTCGAAAGTGGTACTGTATACATACCGTAGGTATACAAATATTCGCTAGCCTATCCGAACAGCCTAACATGAAAATCCAAATTCAACACAGGAAAACTGTTTAACAGTGAAATGCTATGAACGCGTATGTACTGCTAATGGTGCTACTCATGGTAACTATTATGCAATTACCGTATGTACGTGCGTATAGCCGGCCGGTCAGTATAGTACCGTGAGGCCTGGCTGTATACTGTGCACAGCATGCATGCATGCATATGCCGCGGAACGTAAAAAAGTCACTTCTGTGTGTAACGTTACATATCAAGATGTCGGCGAAAGTTGATCACACTTGCAAAGTTCAGAGTGCTGTTCGTGGCTACCATATTTATAGGGAAGTTTGGTTACCGATCATTGGGGAGGAGCTCACAGCTGATTGTGAAGCTGACAACCAAATGGACAAATATGCCATATGTAGCAGTTTATCAAAAGTCACATAAATTTGACTCTAATAAACTCCCCCCTTAACGAAAATTTCACGCCCCCGGGGCATTTAATAGAGTAAATACGGTACTTATGTGGTGCCATTTTCTTTTTCTTTAATCAGCTGATTATGTGTTTTGAAGTAAGGCTAGAGTGACTGCAATTGAAAGTTTTCCAGTGCTCATAATTTACAGTACTTCTTGCTTTTCTGTCTGTCTTGGTACTGTATGTTAAGCAGGGCTGCAAAAATGATTATTTTTTAGGAAGTGTGTAAAATGTCCCCACATCCGTAATTTCATGTACAAAAAGGGAAACTTCCCTCCAAGTTCAAAAACTTCCCACCAAATACCCACATGGACCCCCTCTGCTCTCCAATTATTCAACCTATGACACTTGATGTCATTTGCAAAGTTGCAAATTTTTGTGCTGAATTTATATAAGGATATGTCCTTTTAACCATTTGCACTTTTCATCTTTCTTGCAGTTAGTTACAGTAGATGGAGTTTTAGGGCCCAGCTTCTAACCAATAGGTTCAAGATGAGCCAGCCATGGTCTTTTTTTTCAGTTGTGGCTCACTCGCTTGTTTTTCCTACTCCATTGCTTATACTGAGCACCAAGCACAACAGCAGTACAGATTTATTTTAAGGGCCTTCTGTATGTATGACCCAGCAGGGTCAAACTCCTGACCCCCCAACTGCAAGTTGAATACTCTAACCACCTGATCATGCAGTAGGTTGACCATCCTTCATGCAAATGTAGTGTAATACATCACACTTCAGTAAGGACACCTACACTACAGTAAGAATGAGATGTGCCTGTAATACCCACCGGCCTTCACTGTACAGAATATCATACTTTTGAACATGTTTGCACCAACTGTGTTTGGCACTTGGCACAATTTTTTAGGTGTGTATCATCATAAATGAAATACTTGATTCATAGATTACGGTAATACAGTATTTGCAGTAGCTTCCATGCCATCTGAGTTGGGTTCAGATTTTTGTTCCTCTCATATAGGTCTACAGTAGGTCTACCCTGTAAATGGTTCACACATTAGTATCAAGAGTAATTTATTATTGATATCAGTGTAATTGCATCTGGTGTGGTGGTCTAAATTAAAAGCAAGTTAAGTTTCATTTAGTTTGTAATGTCACTAATAATGAGTATAAATTTTAATTACAAAGGAATGTGCACAGTGTAAGTGAAAGCAAGTGCACAAAAATAGGGCTTGCAAATATACTGTATGTGGAATGTGCTTGCTTGTATTTTTTTGTTACAATCTTTGACAAAGTCATGGTAGGCTAAGCAGGACAGATTCATATAAGGTTTTTTATTCATAAGGTTCATTATTCATTTGCGTTGTTGTTTATTACATGAAGAACAGCAAAATTAAGGTTCATTGTTCATAAGGTAGGCTATTCATAAAAGTAAATGATAAGAAAGGTTAAATCAAAAATATGGTGTGCTATTTGTAATCAAAGAAGAAGTTTGCTATTCATAATTGGTATAAGGGTTCAGGTCCACAGTTGAGATTAAGGTTCGTTATTCATAATCCCTTTGCTAAAATCCAACTAGTCTCTTTGAAAGGCCAATCACAACCAATCTAGATGAAATGTAGAAAATGCAATTAACATGTTTTAGGTATTGGCCTATAATCCCTGAAAATTTCAAGGATGTGTCCCCCTGCCTTGAGATACAGGAAGACCTTAAAGCTGGAAAATGCATTTTTTCCTTATTATGAATATTGAATCATTTTTTCCATTATAGATATTGAAGCCCTTTTCTAATTATGAATAGGACACCCCTTTTCCTGTTATGACTGTTATGACTGTTATGACTTACGACTCTTTCAAAGCTGTACTATCATCATACATGTACATGTATTTCTGACTTAGGTATTGATACAGTTTTTGTCTATCAAACATCACATTTTTATTCTACAAGACAAACAATACATGGACACACACAGTTCTGAACTCCAGCAACAAAACAGGCACGATATCTGTACAGTAGGTAGGTACTTCAGAAACACACTGTGCGAATTAAGTATATTTTGGAGGAAATATGCACCAAATGTTCTGGGGCGATGGGTACTGTTTAAAGGCAGTCATTCGTCACCCTAAACTACAGTTTCAGTATACATATATCAAAACTATCAATTGGTACAGCTCTTTGATTGGCATCACATTCAAACAATGCATCATAGCTAAATTACACAGCATGGGCACTGAGAGTGTCTTGATTACACATTGTGGACTTGTATGGCCACTGGGACAAGCCATGAAGCAATAAACAAGGATTGTGTCTGGATAAAGATGAGTTTTAGATACATGTGGGAGGGGCTAGAAGTAAGTAGGTTGGGAGAATTGGAACTGTTGGAGATGATGAAAATATGCCTTTAACAAGAATTTTCCTTTAATAATGGCTAACGATAGCCTAATCCCTAACCCTAACAAAGAATACAATCGATACAATACAATGGCAACAACCAATCAAGAAACACCTTGTTAAACAGTGCACATCTACCCAATGTTCTGGACAACCAAATTTCCTTGCAGACAACTAAAAATGTTGAAATGGTTGCCAAAACCTTGGAAAACCATAAAATATTCTGAAAATGGAGGCCTGACTGCAACCCTATTCCCCTAATCTCCTATTCAATGTTGTGGGAGTCCGTTGTGCTTAGTACAGTAGGCTTGTCAGTTATACAGGAAGTGGGTTTTGTCCCACATATACCTTCAGCGTAGACCATAGTGCATTAAAAGGGAAGTTAAAGCAAAAAATTAATTTTCATATGTGAAGGAAGAACTAAATCTACTCACTGTGGTGAAATTTCCATTCAAATCGGACATGTTTTCTTGAAAATATCTTGAAATAATAGGAAATGGAAGTTACTAGATTTGTGTTCCAAAGTGATATTGATGGCAGCAGATATTATATCACTTCATTTCATTGACAAGGAATGCTTTGTTTCCCTTCGTTTTTCTGACTGTTGTGATGACCTTGATGTTGAAAGGAATAGAACCTTCCCATGGGGATTGCAAAGTTTGCGAAGTTCCCATGCCACTTATGCGATCACATTTTGATAATATGGGACTGTTGAGGAGAAAATAGGCTGTAAAGTTTAAAAAAGGACAAAAGACTGTCCATTAATGAAGGGATATGGTGTCATACATGCTTGCTTAAAGGCAGTCATTCGTCACCCTAAACTACAGTTTCAGTATACATTTATCAAACTCTCAATTGGTACAGCTCTTTGATTGGCATCACATTCAAACAATGCATCCTAGCTACAGTAAATTACACAGCATGGGCACTGAGAGTGTCTTGATTACACATTATGGACTTGTATGGCCACTGGGACAAGCCATGAAGCAATAAAGTAAGATTGTGTCTGGATAAAGATGAGTTTTAGATAAATGTGGGAGGGGCTAGAAGTAAGTAGGTTGGGAGAATTGGAACTGTTTGGGATGATGAAAATATGCCTTTAAGGTTCACTGTTTGTTGAAAATGTGACAGCTACTGTATTAATACTTGCTCATATGTTGAGAACCACACATGGGATTTCAATGCAAATTTCACCAAAGTGCTTAGAATAAGTACCCCTCTAACATATCAAAACTTGATATGACCATAAACCCTTCTTTAAGACTGGTGTTCAGCTATTTGTGGGATTGCATCTTGGGCACAGACCTATGTGTGTAATATAAAGTCTTTTTCTGCCACTTAAAAGTATTCTTGATCAACTGATTGGTTCATAACCACCAGTTCAGTGCTTCTTTAGTAGGCAGTACTGTAAAACTCTACAGCAGATATAGAGTAGACTCTTTATTTTTTTCTTGTGGTGTGTGGAGTAGCTGAGGACATCTGAACTTTTTCTCAAACTTTGGTGGGAGGCATTGCCCAACCATAATTTACTTCTTCTGTTTCTTTCATTTTGTCTTGATACATAGTATGTACATTTTACAAAGAAACAATACACACAAGTGTAGCTCATTACTCTCTCAATCCAT
This sequence comes from Holothuria scabra, assembly GCA_037179385.1. Classification (NCBI taxonomy): domain Eukaryota; kingdom Metazoa; phylum Echinodermata; class Holothuroidea; order Aspidochirotida; family Holothuriidae; genus Holothuria; species Holothuria scabra. The sequence continues at coordinate 19,671,488 of CM074190.1, forward strand.
CAGCATAGTATAAGTACAGTATAATTAATTCAGTGTGTGCCATGAAGCATAAAGTGCATGATGGTATGTGAATTTATGCATTGCAATATGGATGGGAATTCTGTTACAACTTCCTGTAATTACAAGTACTGTAATCCATTCTAAAAGAAATGCCATTCAAATGTTTATTTTTGGTACTGGAACCATATTGCCTTCAGAAAAGGAATGAAAGAATAACCATGCCTTCACTAGCTGTAGATTTGCATTGGGTTTAGGTAAAGTGTGTCGAATTATGCAAACCATTGTTGTGGCTTGAAGGGGGAAGGGGACCGAGGGAGGGGAGGGAGGGGAAGGGCGAGGATTTGAAGTGAAGGTTGAATTCTGAAACTCATGGCTCGGTCAGATTAAATTGGACTTTTTATACAAGAGCAACTTGCTATCTGAACTGGCTTTTCAAAACACACCAAATTTGCTCTAAATTGTTGAGTTGGCTTATAAAAAAGCAACAGACATGAAGTTGTAACTCATAAACCATATATGCTGCTCCTTTGTTTAAGGTTACTGTATGAGGGCACAACTTTGGCATATCTCTATGGCCTCGAGTCAGTGTGAGGTCACGTGAAAACAGTAAAAAAATGTATGTATTTCTTATGTGAGTGTTTCCACCATGTTGTTTCAGGAATGACGTCCAAATCACACACACACTTGTAAAGATGTGTTTCCACTCACGTATCGTAAAGCCATTGCTCTTCAAGGTCTGAATTATCAGCAAAGCTCGTTCTGACTTTGGGCTGCTATGGCATGCAAAGTGCAGCCTTCACACAGATCAAACTCTACATTCTAAAGATGATACTGTATATTGACATATTCTGTGGTTTTACAATCCTAGGGAAAACCAATTGGGTAGCGTATGAGATTCCCTCTCTTCTTCTCTTCAATCTCTGTAGACTCCCTCTTTGTCCCTCTCTTCCTCATCTTTTATTCCCCCATAATTGCTATTGCTCTCCCCCTCCTTTCCTTTAAAAAGACATATATGTCGAAGAGTCGAAGACATACGCTTCTTTTAGTCGAATTACTATTCAAAATTAATTGGCATGATAACTGAGTTTGATAATATGTATTTGCTAAGTCTACTTTTGAGATTACAGTACCTTTAAATGTCAACTAGTTTATTGCCGTCGTTTTATGGTCTTGTCATCATCATTTTCAGGCCGGACTACAGTTTGTAGATGCCATGACAGCCAATGGTTCCTGCGATGACAATTCTAAGACTGTTGGGGTCGTTGGAACCGGTTCCAGCCTGACATCAGATACCCTTGCCAAACTACTGGGTGAGATTGCTCTCATTGTTATTTTCAGCAATTGCAAACCAATGTTTATTCTGTTTTTACAAAATGGAGTGTACATTGTAATGTATACTTCTAGACTTTCTGCTTCAATTCATTGTCTTGTTCAGTCTCTAAAATATCTGTATGTGTCATTCTGTAGTCAGTCTGTCTGTCTGTCCTTCTATTGATCTGTATCTCACTATCTGTCTGTCTTTAGTGGGTGTTGAAACCTAGAAGTCTTGCAGGTTCTAAACTGCATGCTTCCAGCAATGTCTATCATGACAGCTGTAAAAAGTACAAAAGTACAATTGGCCAGTTACCACTTTTTCAGTATGCAAATATCAGAGAAAGATGACTATACTTCAGTATGCAAGTCAGAGAAGAACAGAGAGAAAAGTTTGAAGACAAATTAATTCTTCCATATTTATCTCACATAATCCATCATTTTTTAATTTTTGTTGAGTCCTTATATGTCTGCTGCAGGTACTGATGTAAGAGGATGATTGGAACCCAGCAGTATTTTGAAACCTGGTAACACAATAATTTGAAAGAATCCCTGATGAGCATGTAATTTCAAAACAGTTGGCATAGCAGCATTCATACTACAGTGTTACAATACCATTTGTATGTTATTATTTTGAATCTTTACTAGGTAAAAACTGGAATGTCCATCCAGTAATTTTGTACCAATCCTGTATACAGTTTTTGCATACCTTGATATATTGGTCAAAAAATAGTACGCTTTCAGCACCTGCTATGTACAGTGGATAAACTGCTTGAAAACTAGCCACATTGGAATGTATGTAAGTTTACAATTCTTAAGTTAGGGCTGGCTGTTTGTCACAAGATTTCTTCAGTATTTATGTAAACTGTGTCTAGCAATCGTTTGACCCCTATCGAAAGTTCCCTTGGATCAAAAATCCCTCATGGGGTTTATACCGACAGGGGTTCCCAACCACAGATTCATGGATGAGGTTGTCAGGTGCCAGAAGACAGGAGCAAACAAGTGAACAAACATAATTTGTCTAATTTTTGTTGTCATGGTACCTCTACTGCCTAAATTGTTAACATTCTTAGATTGAAGTCGAACCTGCTAGGGGGTAGGTCATATATTGGATGAAACTAACTTCGAATCTGGGAAAATACTTCAATGTGTTTAGTGTCAGGTGGATACAAATGTTCTCTGAAATTTTGTGTGAAACAACAAAATGAAAGAAGTTAGGTTCAATTTGTTGAAGAAAAGCTAAAACTTTGAAACTTTTTAACACTACTGTGTGTGCTCAATTATATAGCACTTGATAATTAAGTCTTTCCTTGGCCCAAAATGCATTACATGTTGGCAGTGTTGTGGTTTGTGAAAGTGATTGAATCAAATGTATAAGTCATTTGTGGTACTGTATTTGATCCCAAGCGTATGGGACATGTGACCAGTGCAAGTGGCTGTTAAGAGTTTTTTGAGTGCCTAGTGCTATCTGTAGTTCCTGTAATTGTGAGTGTCTCCAAGCAAGTTAAGAATGTGCAATATTAATCTCAATGATTTCAATATTTTACAAAGCTCAGGAACTCAGGTGGGGTGAGATTGGGGGAGGGAAGGGGGTAAAATAATGTTCGCTTTTATCAAAAGTAATTATGATTACTATCCTGTAGCAGCTCCAGTTACTGAAAGGTGTCCTTCCTTTGATTTTGCTAAAGTTTGGGCTATAAAACTGAAGGCAAGAGCAGAGTATACAAATACTCTGGTTTAATTGATTGCACTGATGGGAAGGAAGTTGGAACTATAGGAAGCTTGATCAAAAAGGATCTTTTTGCCTTAAGCTGGATTAATTGACTCGAGGTCCATCACTAATAGGGAAAACTCACAGAGTAGCTCTGTGTGCATGGTACAGTACTGTAGATCACTGAATGTAAGAGCAAATTATATATTGGTGATAATCCTTCATCCTCCTCACCTTCTCTGGGCTTGAACTCCATCATTCAGGTGAGTTTGTGTCCTGCTTACCCAACTATGTATTGTAAAGGTCAACAGCAGTCCGTCCACACTTACTTTGAAGCGACAGCTAAATATCACAATTTTCCTCTTATTTCTCTTGAGAGTGCACCTTTCGTCACATTTTACAACTTAAATATTATACATTCGTAGTAAAGCAAGCAGTTACTCCAAGTAAACTTCACATTTGAATAGAAAAATTGTTGTCACATGACTCCCAACAGGCAATCATAAACAGGACAGTCTACTATAAACTACCTCAAGTTGGGGTGACTGCTCTTGCCCTTTAAAACTTGAGTGGAACACCATTCAATGTAACCAGGACAACTTAGTGCTGCATGGGGTAGCTTCTCATAGGACAGTGTGGTAATGACACAGTACTATATATAGTACAACATTGTGCAGTACTTAATATGCATACAGGAACTTGGAGTGTACTCCTAGCAGAGGGTCAACAATTATATGTGCTTGTCTATAATGTAGTACTTAAATGGTAAGAGTATATCGTAGTTTTCTATTACTCTTTTACATATGTACCAGTCCCAAGTTGATCAATATGTTCAATGGGAAATGTTGGAGAATTGAAGTGGCCTTAAAAACTGTGAAGAAAAAGACCAAAAGCGAGCTAGTAGTGTTTACAGACTTTATTTAAAAAAAGCACGTAAAATAACTCAATGTAAACTCCAACCTGTGTTTACACTAGAGTGCAAGATTGTGGGATTCCCACAAAAATTTGAGCCCCGTTTAATTTTTATTCGTTGTGGGGAAATTCTCACGATACTTTTCATACAAAGAAATAAAAAATGTAAAGCAGCACATGAAGCATTTAAATTAAAAACTAAAAATAATGCAAACATTTTAAGGAAATCGGTAAAAACAAAATTTTATTCAGAACTTACATCCCAATGGCTAACAATACTTTTTGATTGATACTGTAGTACTATATGTGACAGTACAAATTTGATTCAGTGAGCAGATACGATTCCGTTTCGAATAAACACGCTATTGCCAGTATGTGAGTGGTCCTAGCCATGACTTATGAAGTACAGTAGTGCATACTGTACAAGATCTATGTAAGGACAGGAAAAGTAAACTTTGAAATATTTTAACATTTTAACTGTCTTTCCCCTTCCCCCCCTCCCCATATTTTTAAATTCCCAATGAAAAATTAAGAAAGGGGAAAAATCCCCATCAGCTTTTTGGTGCTAGTGCACTGTAAACACACACTCCAACAATACAATATGATTTTGTGCATGTTTTGAAATAATTAAAACATTTTCCAGGGGGCGTGATTCAAGATATTACTCAAGTCTTGGCAAACAGTCACAGTTGAGCATATAAAGTCACTCAAACCAATTTTATCCCTTGCTACAGCATTTGAAGATTTTCAAGTGGACGCTTAAAAATCAGCTCTCTTTCTGTGTAAATGATGAATGGATTGAAAACAGCCATTGGCGGTCCCATTATTATTGTGCTTTTAATTTTATTGATGATTCTATTTCCAAAAATTACAAAAAAGTGGTTCTTAAAATTGACATTTTAAGCTGGTGAAATGGTAGGAGGCCTTTAGAGATGCTAAAGGGAATTGCATAGCTTTGTCAAAGTTTACTATAAATGTCAGAAATAATAGACTTTCATTGTACTGAATGGTTTTAAAGCTGGAAGGAGGGATTTTGTGAATTGTAATTGAAAAATGGGATTTTTTGAAGTGTTTGTGTAAATATGGTTGAAAATTGCAACAGTTACAGTACTGAAAAGACATGGTACTGTACAAGTGTACAGTAAATATTACTGAACAAGTGATGGGAGTTGTTTGCAGCACTCAGTAAATGTAGTATTCTGCTTGTTAGGAAAGTGTACTGTAAGCAAATATGTAATTATTTGATTAACAAGAGCAGGTGGCTAGGAGCACACCAACCACTTTGGTTTCATGTTCTCAGTGAAATTCCAGAAGTACAATTTCAGAAACTGAAACGTGTAATTAAGCTTTTAAAACATTACAGGCTAAAAGGAAATTCGTAGGAATTCTTGTAGCATTTATACATGTATAGCTGAAGAATATTGTACAGCAAAATTGAAGGAATCATTCCAAAGCAAGTTAGTAAAAATTGTCAGGAAATCAGGAAATGACTTAAGCATTTGTATCGTTAATGATTGTCAGAGTCATTAGCCTGTGAAGTCTCTGTAATCGTGCCTTGTTGGCTTGTCGTATAGTATTTAAGCATTTTCTGTTTCTCAAGTCGTGTTATCCACATACCGTATTTACTCTATTAAACGCCCCGGGGGCGTGAAATTTTCGTTAAGGGGGGCATTTATTAGAGTCAAATTTATGTGACTTCTGATAAACTGCTACATATGGCATATTTGTCCATTTGGTTGTAAGCTTCGCAATCAGCTGTGAGCTCCTCCCCAATGATCGGTAACCAAACTTCCCTACAAGTGTGATCAACTTTCGCCGACATCTTAATATGTAACTTACACACAGAAGTGACTTTTATACGTGCCCGGGGCATATGCATGCAAGCATGCTGTGCACAGTATACAGCCAGGCCTCACAGTACTATACTGACCGGCCGGCTATACGCACGTACATACGGTAATTGCATAATAGTTACCGTGAGTAGTACCATTAGCAGTACATTCGCGTTCATAGCATTTCACTGTTAAACAGTTTTCCTGTGTTGAATTTGGATTTTCATGTTAGGCTGTTCGGATAGGCTAGCGAATATTTGTATACCTACGGTATGTACAGTACCACTTTCGAACCGCAAACGAAGCAGTGTAGGTTCGCGGTAAGTGATAGCGTGACGGATATCAACAGAAATTAGTTGCAGAAACATGCCTTTTACTTCAGGATACAGTATGGGACTTTAGGAGATTTCGTGGCTTCAAGGCAGGACTATTTCATTTTCCTTTTACCATATTGTCTTTGGAATTAACAATTTCACTTTATGCAATGTGACGAAAAAGTTGGGGGGGGGGGGCGTTTATTAGAGAGGGGGTGTTTAATAGAGTAAATACGGTATATAGCTTTAGAAATTTAATTGGCCATATGTGTTTGATAAGCCAGTGGGTACAGTATACCACATGGTGCTTTCTATGGTATTACTGTAATTTGGCAATGGTTGTGGAAAATGTTGAGTTGTCCAAATAAATATTTCATAAATTGTAAAAATTACTGTAGCATATTAATATGGTATAAATTGTGAAAATTACTGTAGCTAGCTCATTTATGTTGGCTTTAATAAGAAATGAGGTTAGTTAATTGTTTGTGGAAACTTTGGGTACATGAGAAAAAAACATATTTTATGATTTTTTTTTTTTAATTTAGTCATCTCAGAGCTGAAAGATTTATATTACATACATATGGTGTCCCCTGTTGGCTGGGGGTAGTTGAACATGCTCACAGTATTTCTCCCCTGTCATAAGAGGAGATTAAAGGGAAAGAGTATTTGAACTTGAACCATACTTGGAAATAAATTTAAACTTTGTACTTTTTTTTCCGAGTTAACTGACACCATAAATAACACATTTGTGTTGGTGTGTCATTAAATCTCATCTAACTTCCTAAACTACATACATATGGTACATATTCAAGGTCCATGCCTCAATGTGAAATCACTATTTGTGTTGTTGCATATATTACCTCAAGTAAAAATTGTTGAATTTAAGGTCCTACCCCCTCAATGTAAAAAAGCTATTTGTGTTATTTTGTGTGTTATTAAAATCATTAAATTACTATTCATTTGGAGTGAATGTTTCATGCTTTTGCAGCTCTTTTTGAAGTTCCTCAAGTGAGCTACTCTGCCACCAGTCCCATTTTCAGCAACAAACAGGAATACCCCTACTTTCTTCGTACCGTGGGTCCAGACACCAACCAAGCCAAAGTACTGGTTGATATTGCCAAACAATTTAATTGGAACTATGTAGCACTTGTGTACAGTGATGACCAGTATGGATCTCCTGGACAAGAGGCCTTGAATGAACTTTTCAAAGAAGAACAGATTTGTGCCGCAGTTAGTCGTAAACTATCAACAGAGACTAGTGACACAGAGGTGGCGCAAATTGTGGAAGAGATTAAAGGCAACCATAAAATTGAAGTATGACAAATATTACCTTGATTTCATCTTGTACTGAAATCAAAATATTGGTCACCACAAACATGCTGCTCAAAAAATGATTTTAGAGTAGGTTTTCTTGAGACTTCTGGTGAATATCCCTCAAATTTGTTGTGCGGAAACTCTCTGTCCTTTTGCGAACCCCCCCACTTCTAGTCAAGGCCCCTGATTCCAATGATGAACTGAAGTTTTATGGACAAAAGTTATTTCCTAATGTATGGTGCAGTATGCACTATGAGCTCAATATTAAATCTGAAGTAAATGGTTCATGCAGTCATGTTTATCTTCAAACTATCAACACCCTTAATTTAGCTGACATGAGACAGGAAATGACCCATGCCAGGTTCAGATATTTATGGACTCAAAACAGTCTTGGCAAATCTTTAAAGTCTGATGTATCAGAAAAGTATGCTGACCTCTATAGTATTATTTCTATTTAAAGTCACTTGTGTTGTGCACAATGAATCTAACCTAAAGAATTTTAAGTGTTCATATAAGCTGTCACAAATCCCTTTTCTAATTTAGATACAGAAGCACAGGCAACCAAGCTATTCTTTGTGGTACTTCATTCAAACTTCATTGAGCTCCATGTTTGTTGCTGTACAATAAGGATCTAACACTTGCATCTACAAAGAGTTGAGATTTCTATAGAAAACTTTATTTTAAAAATTTCACAGGATGTTTGGTGGTTTTTTGCTTGCATAACTCACTACGTCAGTGTTACTGAACAAAGTCAGAGACTGTATTTTGCCTTAGAACTACTGTAGGTTTCATACATGATGTACCAAGAAGTGTTGCAACAATTTGTTACATAGTTTTGCTTGGCCTACATAATGCATCCAAGTCCTTAACCAGACAAGGTATTGGAAGGACAAGGGGATTGGGAGGGGTAAAAATGTTTCCCCGCAGGTACAGTATCTTGCCTTTTGCTCTCCCCTCCCAGGGCTCGATTTTCATGGTTGTCCAATTGTCCGGGATGACTAAAATTTCATATGGACAACCAAAAGTTAAACATTGGTTGTCCGATGGACAACCATTTTTCTCTTAGATTAAAAGAGTATAAAGCTGACTGATAAACTCTCTCAACTTTTTTCATCTACCATGTTTCAGACTTCAAGTGTTTCTGTCTCTCAAACATCCCTGCTTTTTATTCTTCATGACCAATAAAACATGAACACAATTACTGTTTTGTAATTGTGTGGAAAATGTTTCGGAAAACCAAATTTCATTGTGGACAACCAAAACTAGTGAAATAGTTGCCGGAAGGACAACCAGAAATTTTTCTGAAAATCGAGGCCTGCCTCCTTCGGCTACAAATTGGTTGAGAGTGCAGTAATGTGGACAATTTGTAAGAGAACAAGGAATGAGTGAGATATGGAATTGTTTTTTGGTTATCTCTGAATGGAAATTTGAGTTCCTTCAGAAAAATAACATACAAAAAAGAGATACAGAAGTGTTCAAATGTAAACATGAAGCAGTTCTAAAGAGGAAGAATTTTAGGTCCAATTTCCCTTTTTTTTTTCAGTATTGGGAGGTGGGGGGAGGGAGGTGGTGCAGTGGATAAACATTTATGTCTGGTATTTTAATTGTGTTACATTATATAATACTGTAGTATGGCATTCCTTTTCAGCAATATCAACAACTTTTTTTTTATTTACTGCATGAGGGTCTACATATCCTTTAAAATGTAAAGCATTTTCATTGATACTTCTGATACACATGGAAGCATATTAATACACTGTCACCATAGGTGGAAATAACCAGGAATTAGAGAAGCTCCTAGCCAGCAGCTATAGTATCAAGCTTGAGAGGGAAATTACCAGGCATTTGGAGCAAAACTTGGCATTTTCTGCACAGAATATTCATGTAAAAATTGTGGGAAATTTGACTTGCTTGCAAGGAAATAAACATTTTCACCACCACTGGCTGTAACTCTCATTTTCCATTCATAATGTTTCTTCTAGGTTATCTTCACGTTCACATCCAAGCCTGATATTAAGCGTATTCTAGCTGAGGCACAAAAACAGGGCTTGACTTACTGTACATGGATTGCCACTGATTCATGGGGAGATTCTCTGGAAACAATACAAGGGTATGAGGATGTGGTAAATGGCATGCTGGGAGTTTCACCAAAAGCAGTCATTGATGAAGATTTTAAAGAGTGAGTGAATTGATTGATAACAATTGAGTTTCCTGGTATATTAGTGTTATATTTTTTGTTATAGATCTGTGGTGACCAGTATAATTAGTGTACATAATTTATGACTGTATTTAGCACTAAACAAGCTAGTTTTTTTTTTTTCTGAAGATTAGGGATGAAGTGGGAGAGAGGGTATGTTGTGACATAAGTGGAAACTTGATGAGAGTCCAGGGCTGAAAATAGCCCACAGCACCAATAGCCATTATTAGCTCATTACTAATGGCTGTGATGCCACTCAGAAATGTGCTATAGTGTAACATAGACTGGGGTTCCTACCTATAAAGGCTAATCCAGATGTCAGTATCAATTTTTTCAGCATTTTTGACTGGGGTTGTTGTCTAGTTGGTATACTGTAGTAGCTGACTCTCAGTTGAAAGGTTTGGGATTTGATTCGCAGGCTGGGTCATACCAGAGACTTAAAACAATTGAACCCACTGGCATTGCAATGGAAGGAAGAATATCAGTCTATTGCCCCACAACTGGAAATAAGACTGTGGGCGACACTGGATTGAATCAGAAGGTTGTAAGTTGACTTACTTTCTAGCTACTGTAACTAACTCAGCGTTGTTGAACTTTAAATGGGCTGTAACCAGCCCAGCTGAGATCGTTTACCTAAAACCAGTCACAGATGCCCATCTTTCAAATAATGCAGTGTCTAGACTAGATGTCCCCTAAAACTGTACCCCATGGAGGGCAGCAATTACAGTGATAGTGATTATGTCAAGTTATTTTGACCTTACAAAGTTCTTCTCTGTTAAAAGAGGTACTCTGCAGTGATGACCCAAATGTTACATGATCAGTTCAATAGAACAAAGTTTTACCAGGGTTTTATTACAATTGCACAAACATTTAATGCAAAAGTTATAAAATGAGAAAATGGGAAGATGGAAAGAAAAATAAATTACACACTTGGAATATGGAATGTACATCACCCTTCCTTACATCCTATCTACATGATGTAACCCCACTTCCTGCAGTAATGGTTTGACAAGTTTTGGGGGAGTTTGGGGTAATATCTCAATCTGTAATGTTAGTGTTTCTCACCCCTTATTAATTTCATGTGGTGGTTTGCATTCAAAGCATTACATGACCTTCCTCACTGGCCTTGATTTTCAGGAAATTAAATTTATACGAAGGAAACGTGTTATCTGATTGACTGACAACTTTGTATCTGATTAATATACCTTGGGAATTAAATTTATTGCACTTGATTAAAGTAATTAAAATTTACAAGAATTGACAACAAAGGAACAGTTTCAAATGTACAGTATAATAACTTTTGATAGAGATTCACTGCTTTAACTTTCAGTATCTTTTGAATTTTAATTCCAGTTTATGATTTTTTGTAGAGTTACAAAAGTAATACTGCCTCTTCTTACCTCTAGTAACAGCAATAACTAGCACAACCTGCAATTCCAGCTAAAAACATTTTTCTTACTGCTGTCATTGCAGCCGTGTATTTCATATTTCTTGTTGCTAGATGAGACTTACATGAAATAGACTGAAATTCTTTGGGCTTGTTAAGTCCCAAACCTCAGAGGTGTATAGTAAATTAGTCCTTTATATCATACAGAACACAAGGCATTCTTTTGGACATTTTCTTAGAACAATTTTTGAAAATATTGCAATTTAGCACCAATGTATACGATTTGCTGAACCCAATGATGTCACACATATCTTACAGATTAGCTTTGTATTCATATGATTTTTTTCTAATATCCACTATCATATAAGTTTTCTCCATGTCTTCATCGAAGACATGGCAAAGTTTCTTTGTAGTAGAAAAATTGGAACAGGAGTAGAATTCATTTGCAACATATGTTTTTACACAATGAACTACAATTACATAATCGGTGAAATTGTGATATCCCTTTTCCTTTCGCCATGTACTGCTTTAAGCTCAAAAGTGGTGAGTTTATTATTGATCAGACACCCATTCGTTTTCTGGTAGGTATCTCAGACGGATCGACCCTTTTACTTACACTGACAACCCTTGGTACAGAGAATCTTTGGAGAGTCGTTATGGATGCACCTTTAACACGTCAAACCTAGAGAAGAACCATTGCATAGGAAATGAGTCCTTCTTGGATTTGCTGGAATCGCCAAGCGAGGGTAGAGTGACATCGTTAGTGATTGACGCTGTTTATGCATTAGCACATGGACTACACAACATGCTGAAAGATTGCTCAGGTGAGAATACTGACCTGTAGTCCCCGAGGTGAAGGAAAAAGTGGGGTGGTTGCTTAGGTAAATGATTTAATAATGCAAAGGCAGTTATTTGTAGCCCCAGGGAGTTCTAATTCTCCCAACCTACTTATGTCTAGCCCCTCCCCACAGCCATCTATAAAACTCATCTTTATTTCTGATACAGTCCTGGTTTATTGCTTCAGGGTATACCCAGTTGAGCATAAAAAGCCCCTAATATGTTATCAGAAAACATGCAGTGCATGCTGTTTCATATGAGCTGCTCTGCATTTTTTGAATTTGATGTCAATCAAAGATTTGTGCCAATGGAAAATTTTAGTAGACTGCAGGTAAAATTGTAGTTTGTGGTAAAGCATGGCTGCCTTTACGGTTACATTGTCCAGTATCTTTACCACATGCTGTGATAGACCCAGTGTTTTGCGGGGGGGTAAGAGCATCCATCTCTCATGCGGAAGGCCCGGGTTCGATTCCCAGGTCGTGTCACACCAAGGACTCTAAATATGGAACCTACTGCCATAGTGCCTGATGATCCACATAAGCAATGGAGTAGGGGAAACAAGCCAGTGAGCCACAACTGGAAAAAAAAGGCTGTGGCTGGCTCGACTTAAACCAGTAGGTTGGAAACTGGGCCCTAAAACTCTACCGACTAACTAACACATGGTGTGATACTGATCAGGTTCAGCATAGTCAACCCTGGTATCATTTGGAGTGTATCATGAAAGGAAGAAGAGGTAGGGAAGGGACCCTGAGGAGGGCAAGTATTTATGAATTCTAGATCACTTTTCTCAACTCTCACAATATATAAATATCCCAGAAATTCATCCCTTGTAACCCCTACTTGTAGTGTACCTTTCCAAAAAATGTGAAGGCAACCTTGCACTTGAAGGCTAGTGAAACTTTCCAGTGCATATGGTGTATGTGAATCTGTAATATCTGTGGAAATGGTCTCAGAAAGATTTTGAAATTGTGTTTTTTTCAGACTTCAGTTGTGCAGGTGTAGATTTAAAATAATACCTGTTAAATAATGGCTGCAGCAAGTAGGAAAGTTTTTCAGAAAATTGATATCCTATCTTTTGGGCTTTTGGGTCCCATTGATCTCTCCCTACCCCTTTAAATGCAAACCAAATTATGTGATGATATTATTTGAGCTACCAACACCTCTTGTTTTTCCAAAATCATTTTATATTCCATAGATGTTTTGCTACATTGTTATCTTGCATCATTGTCGTTTTATTTAGTTTACTAACATAAAACTTTTATTTTGACTTTCATTTTACTGTTCTAGGAACTGATTGTAATACTACAGGTCTATTGCAGTTTGATGGAGAAGAGTACCTGAAGTATGTACGAAATGTTAGCTTTCCTGGCTTCACCAGTGATCCGTTTGAGTTTGACACAAATGGAGATCCTTTCACGCAGTACTCAGTATTTAATCTGGTATGTGAGATGGTTTTTTTCCAAATTTAGCTTTTGCCTCTTTCAGGATATGACAAGTATTCCAGACCCACGAAAATGTTTGAGAACATTTTGATTGATTTTACCATCTTGACCCTCAGAGCCTATGGACCTTTCTATCTTTGGACCCTTCTATCTTCAGCCCCTAACCCTTGCCTCTTCAGTCTTGATATTCCTTTCATTCCCCTACCTCTGCTGTATAATGGAATGTGGCAACTAACTTAAAAATATTTTTCACTGCTGAGTTAACCCCCTCCCCTTCCTTTGCCCCTTCTGTTTTTCTTTTCACCCATGCCTCCACCACCAGTCTTCTGTTAGGAACATTTTTTCTTTGGAACTCGCTGACCTGTTCTTCCTTCCCAGTCAACAGAGCTTCTAGCTTTGTTTTGTTAGTGAAGATGTAACTTCCTGCTATCACAGTTTAATAAAAGAATAGCTTTGTTCTTTAAATTGGAAATGTTGATTTTACGACACCCTTCAAAATCTTCCCAGGATTGTTTTGACAACACAAACTGAAAGTCCCAGGGCAGTTGAGAGGGAATATCATGAAATGGTGATGAGATGATAATAAGAAGGCCTTGGTATAGGTCAGTATGAAAACTTGAGGGTACCTGCATTAAAATGCAATGTCTGCCTGTATAATTTATGTAGTTTGAGCATAGTATGGAAAGATTTGAAGAAGGTTCAAGTTGAATAGCTAATGTATCTGCTATTCATCCAAACTTAAAATCAAATGATCTTACAAAGATGTTTTATTCCCAGAACTACATTTGGGAATTTAGCATTGATGTAGTCGAGTCTGGATTCAGATTGGTGATTTCAGAATTTGAAGGACATGGCTAGATGGGCTGACTTTTTTTCATTGAGGAAGTACAGAGACTCCCATCTGAGTCCTCATTCAAGTCTTTGAGGAAGTTGAAAATTGCTGAACTTGTGACTGGAGGCCTCAACAGCTCTGGAATTTACCACACTGTTTTGTCACAATATTGTAGTTAAAACCAGTTTGAGAGTCTGGGACAAAGATGCCCTACCACACTTGCACCCCACATGAGACATGCTTCAAGATCAAAACTCTGGTTCACACTCTCCAATAACACAATGTCACACTCATTTGGTCAGGACAAAATTAAGGTTCAGTTTTTACAAAGTCCCCAATGTGAAATCCAGTTCAGTTAACTAATTCAGTTTGCAACCCATATAACTTGATTTAAGGTGGAAAACTTGGGTGAGGCATACTCAAAGAATTCTTCACCTGGAGTGTGTGTTGGTAGAAAAAAGTATTCAAGTGAAAAAATTCTTCAATGACAATTATAAGTTATTATTCTGCTTTCCTTATATGCAAGGATTTTTTTAAAGGTGCATTTATAGTTTGTTTTAAAAGTTTTCCACAACTTCCATTTTGCACCACAATCAAACATTGAGTTAAAACCAACAAAAACTGATCTGCCATCACAGTCTGACATTGTGATTGATCATCGTATGGATGAGGCTGTCCCTGCATCTGTGCAGAATTTTGTAATTGTTAGTTGTTACCCTAACAAAATTACAAAATACCAATTTAACAGTAATTAACACAGAATTAAAGTTTCATCTCACTTGAAAAACGTCATCAGTGTATGTTGATTCTGACACTTACAAAGGAAAAACTAGGTGCTGGAACACAAGGTTAAATATTCACCGGCAAACTTTGATTGCCCATGCAGTTAGTTAGTTAGATGGAGTCGTAGGGCCCAGTTTCCAACCTATTGGTTCAAGTCGAGCCGGCCACAGCCTTTTTTCCACTTGTGGCTCACTGGCTTGTTTTCCCTACTCCATTGCTTCTGCGGAGCATCGCACACAACAGCAGTAGGTTCCATGTTTAGAGTCTTTGGTATGATTCGATCTGGGAATAGAACCAGAGGCCTTCTGCATGAGAGGCAGATGTTTTTACCGTTAGACCAAACACAGGGTCCATTGCCCCTGCAAGACAAAGAGATGAAGTAGTGAGAGATATTTGGTGAGCAGAATTGTTATCTTTGTACTCCATATGCAGTCAGTTATGACTAGTCTTGCTAAAATGAAAAGAATTTAAATGTATTAACTGTTGGTAGGGCATGAGAAAATTTTTGACATATATCTTCACTTGGGCTAATTTAGTAGTAACTTGGGATTTTGAAAATGACTCATTTTTCATCACATGTTACCAAAACTTGGTAATTGGCAGCACTACTTTTTACTGCATTCAGTTACAGTTTCAACTCCTCACATAGGATGCCAGACAGTTATAGAACTGTCTGCATTTGAAAGCACATGTCCTTCTTGACCATAACTTCTGTTTGTTTGCCCCTAGAACTAATCAGCATTTCCTTAAAGTGGGTTAGCAGTCATTCCAGGTACTTTCTCACATCCTGTGTGCTTCTGTGTTTGCATACAGGAAGGACTGATGTCAAATTTTAAATTGGGAGCATATTTTTCATGATAGTGCTTGTACTTTTTTCCATTTTGGGACTATACACTTTACTTTTGAGTTCTTATGTTCAGGTGAATGTTTATTTAAAAATTAAACTCTTTGTTTAACAAGGTCACAGTTGATTTAGAAATGGGTCTTTCTTGATGCATCAACATGACAGTGTTACATAATGTCAAATAGACAGGTACCCTAGGTAAGGGATTTTACATATCTTCCAAGTTCTAATATGTTTCATGTCCTCCCCTGTAGTCACCTCATGGGCATATTCTTCAACTCCCAACCAAAGGGTTAAGTTAATTAAGGGGAAGATATTATTTGGTATAAGGCAGTGCAGAGAAGAATTTCATTATGCACTGCCATGGAAACAGTTACCTAGGTAATAAACACTTCTCAGATTTTGTGTTGTTTTCACTCAATCAAATTTTTAAATGAATCTATCTAGCAGATACAAGATAGATTATACAATAATAATGTCTTAAAAACATTGCAATACTATTACCCTTTAATACTAAGTGGTAGATTATTCTACAGAAAGCTGCAAAAATGTAAACTATTCTCTCTACATGCATGACAGTAATGTCAGGACCAAGGTCATATAAGGAGATCACAATTTGTGTAATGTAGTTGTCTATTACAAGCATACATCTTAACAAGATTGGAAATGTAGGATGAAAATCAAGTTTGATTGCATGGAATGAAAGGAGTGGTATTGCAAGATGAAATAGTGGCCAATGAAGTTTAGGAGTTGAGGAGTAATGTCAGCTAGATTTCTGCTGCCACCTCACAGAAAAACACTCTAATTGCCACTGTACCAGCTGTTGAAGAAGTGATAGTTTGTTTCCCTGTTGGTGTCAAAGCAGGCATCATTTCCCCCACATGGACCAACTGCATGATCAAGTGGTTACAGCATCCCACTTGCAGTCAGGATCGGTTAGGAGTTCAAGTCCTAGCCGGTTCATACTGAAGACTTTGAAAAGGGAACCTGCTGCTCAGCATAAGTAGGGAAAACAAGACAGTGAGCAACAACTGGAAGAAAGGCCCTGGTCCGCTCGACTTGAACCTTGAAAACTGGGCTGTAAAACTCTGTCTAACTAACTAGCCCACATGGACTAAAATAATACCACCTCACAAGTTATAAAACCTTGGGAATACAGCCCTTCCAATTTATACGAGGAAATGCAAAACACAGTAAAACTTGTTAAACCCTAATATGTTTATAGCTCACTGAGTTACTTTTAGAAAGAAAGAATGCAAAGGCCATTGTTTAATAATTTTTAAACATATTAGTTCTATGGAGGGGAGGAAGTGCTGGGCTTTTTGCAAATTTTATTTTCAAATTTACCCTGAGGATGTTAAAAGTAATATTTGATATAGTTTAGGCTTAGAGCTGCATAAAAGTAATAGGACTAAGGGTGGGAATAAAAGCTTTACAGGTGTATTACAGCAGGCATACAACATTGCTCATATGGAGTTGCTTTAAAGGAAATTTTCCAACCCCCTTTACTAATATCACACTCAGTCACAGTAATACCTGTAAAACCTATAGACACCGAAAATTGTTTCTGAAACAAACTAGAAACCTGAACAACCGCAAACTTAATCTGCCTTCCTTCATTTAATAAAATCATATATTGGGCAATTGTTCGTTAATTTCCTCATTTCCCTCTAAATTGAAGTAAATAATGACAGTTTTGACCTCGACATGAGAGTAATAGGTGGGTCAAGAGGAACTAGATATAGGTCTGATATAATTTATGATGTTTCCATCAGTCAGCTACATCAACTTGAATCAGCTGTGATTTTACATTGGTTGTTGACTGGCATACAACTGACAGGAAAATATCCATTCATATAAGTTTGAATTCCAAAGAATCTGGTTGACCTCAGGTAGAGTCCTCTCTGATATCGGTTTTGATTTTTTATAAGTTGTAGCCATGTCGACTCTTAAGGTCACCATGTGGAAGACAGAAAGAATGAAGGCATACATTCTCCATATATTTCAGTATACAGACATATTCTTATATTTTCTTTCTGACCTCAACCATCATCAGAATAAAACTGAGAACAGCAATAAAAAGCTAGTTCAAGTACACTGTGAAATGTATAGATATATATAGGTGAACAAGAGTGCTGCCAAACAGGGAGGATCAGAAATGGATGAATAAATAAGAAGACAACCAGGACACTGGTGAGCCTGGGAGGAACATTTCTGTCTTCCTCACAGTAACCTTAAGAGTTACCATGTCTACAACTTATAAATAAAATCAAAACTGAAGATATCCTATATTTCATTGATGGTTTGAACAGTGTCTGGTTGTAAATTTTTGTGACCATTGTGTGCATTAAAATCATTACCTAGTATCTGAGTAGGAATTGTGGACTTAAAACTTGAAAGGCTACAATCTTTGTGTGAAGTGAGGGGGCGTTGGATATGCCAAATGGAAATCATGACTGTTCATGCTACATTATCAGACATTTTAAGGATATGGAGGGTTCCAATCTGCGCTAGAGTTCTAGCTGACTGCCACCAAGAATGTGAAGAGTTTTAAAAATGTAAAGGGTTTCATGATTGGAACAGTTGTACTGTAACTGGCATGATCAAGTAAAAACTTGGTCTTCTGTAAGCTTTATTTCTTAACCTCCAATTACAAAAGCATTCAGTCTACTACAGCTTATGCTGATACCATAGTTGAACAGCTGGGAGTAGCAAAGTAATAAAAACTGTTTGGGTAACCCTTATAAATGCACTCATGGATGCACAGGGAGAACATCTGTACAATAACAATTGTTTATAATTCTCATAACTACAGGTAGTGGTATTGTTATGATAACTATAAATCCATTGTCTGAAACATTAACCACACAGAAAATATTGCAGGAAGTGAAAAGAAACTCCACTGTAGTTAATAAAAAAGTCTTTTCAAAAACTACAATTAGCTTTATCCTTGATGGTCCCATTGTTTTGATTGGTGTAATGCCCCATGCTATATTGTTAGCTTCTTTTTAAGCCCTTCTAGAAATGCTAGAAATGTCAGTGTAACAAGTTAATGTCAACTGAGGAATAAGCTAAAAAATGAAAAAAAAACGTATTGTTTAATGGTATTGTTTACAAGTCAGGCCTTGCAGCTGGCACAGTTGTTAGCTACTGTATGGTTTTGCTTGCAGTCTTTAATTTTTCTGGGGAATGAGGATGAGAAGGGATTTGTGTGACCAAGAAATGTTTTTGGTGTTTTGTATTCTTATGTATGTATTCCCCAGTTCTGTGTTTTTTGAAATCTTTTCAGGAAAATTTGTTGTGAATTCAGATCCATTTTGTGTAGGAACCTACAATAGTCCAAGAACAGATGATCAGAAATTTTCAGGCAGAGCCCTAAGATTTCTTTGTTAGATGATTTTTAACGGCACACCATCACGAATGTGTTATATAGTGTCAGTCAACTGGATAAAAGGTTCAAAGTTTAAATTTACTTTCAAGGATGGTTCAGATTCAAGTTTGGCTTCATAGTCCCTTCTGTGCCTCTACGACAGGTGGGAAATACCGTGGGCATATTCTACAATCCCCAGCCCACAGTGGGTGTCAGAGCCATGAGAGGTGTTAGTTTGTTTACTGTAATGTCTCAGCAGAACATGTTAATTTGTAAATTGTAAAACATTTCTCAGGGAATTGTTGCACTTAATGAAAATTTCTCTTTTCACTGAAATGAGCAAATTTTGGCTTCCACTTCCACCCCATGTTGTCGAACTGTTTTTCTTTGTGTCACAGAATGCCACTGGAAGTGCACATCATGAAGAGATCGGATTTTGGAAACATGATTGTGGGTTGAATTTGACAGAACCAGTGATGTGGTCCATGGGTGTCCGGCCAACCTCAAGGTGTTCTTTAGATTGTCAACCTGGATCGTTTATAGTGAACAATGGACCTGTTACATGCTGTTGGGATTGTCAAGCCTGTGGGTGTAAGTAATCATGACATTTTCTCCCTTTAAGCTAAACTTCAAGGAAATTCAGCAACTCTCGTGTCATTATCTTATCTTTTGTGTCCCCAAATAATGGCCATCTGAATGTTTATTGACATACACATTTCCTGCTTCACTCATGGAGAGTGTGCACTAAAAGGAGAAGTTCAAGCAAACATTTTTATTTTCACATGTGAAAGAAGAAATAAATCTATTCAGTGTGGTGACATTTCCATTCAGATCGGAAATGTATTTCTCCAGGTATCAGCAAATAAAGTTATTAGATGTGTGTTCCAAAGTGAGATTGAGGGCAGCAGAGATTATATCACTTCCTCACATTGACAAGGAATGGTTTGTTTCCCTTTGTTTTTCAGACTGTTGTGTTGACTTTGATGTTAATGGGAGCAGGACCTCCCCATGGGGAGTGCAAAGTTCTTTTGCCACTTATGCAATCACATTTTGACAATATGGGACTGTTGAGGAGAAAATAGGCTGTAAAGTTTAAAGAAAAACAAAAGACTATCCAATAATGCAGGGATATGATGTCATATGTGCTTGCTTTAAATTCACTCTCTGTTGAAAATTTGACAACTTTCCTTGCTCATATCGTGAGAACCACACATGGAATTTCAAGGCAAATTTTACCAAAATGCTTAACATAGGTTCCCTTCTTATATATTAAGGCTTGATATGACCTTAAACCCTTCTTTTAAGCATGCAGCTTGGCTGTATTGTGTTCGAATAAGTATTGACTTTTAACAACACACTGCATACAATGCCTAGATAGAACCTGCTTTACTATTGGCATAGCAGATAGATGTGAAGGCAAAACCACAGATGCAGAATTTCCACCGGGTCTGCTAAATTCTTTCATCAACGAAGGTGTGCAATTTGAGGCTGTAATCATAGCATGATTGATTAACCCTTTCGCATCCACTTACGTAATAGTACGTATCCTAAAAAGTGTCCGTTCAAGGCGATATATGTACTGTTACTTAAAAGTGCAACATAGATTTCAATCTCTTGGCTGAAAAGAGTTCTGTTACAGTATGGACACTGGCTGTGAAAGGGTTAAAGGGCAGGAGCAGTCACCCCAACTTGAAGTAGTGTTGTAGACTGTCCAGGCCCTAGTATGGAGCCTTGTGGGACACCACATGTAATGTCATTCATTTCTGAATTTATACCATTGAATGAAGTAAATTGTTTTCAACTTGTCAGGTAGCTCTTAAGCCAGCTAAGAGGTTTACCTCTGAGGCCATAGTGTGAGAGTTTTTTAAGGAGTATGTCGTGATTAATCGTATCAAATGCCTTAGATAGGTCCAAAAAAATTCCCAGTGAAGTTTGCTTGTTATCAATAGCTCAATACAATTTGTCGGTAGCGTCTATAGGGGCAAGCTCAGTAGAGGGACCAGGACGAAAACCATACTGATTATCTGATATAATTTTATGTTTAGCAAAAAATTTTTGAACTCTGTTGAACATTAGTTTCTCTAATATCTTTGAGAAACAAGGCAAAACTGAGATCGGTCGATAGTTAACAAAATGATTTTTGACACCTTTTTTATATACAGGTATTACCTTGGCTATTTTAAGATCATCTGGAAATTTCCCCTCTCGGAAAGATAAGTTAAAGATATAACATAGAGGTTTAGAAATGTATGGGATAACATAACAAACAATCGAAGGGCGAATACCATCATAGCCATCAGATTTCTTTGGGTCAAGACATTTAGAAGCTGTGTTTATAACCTCATCGGCATCTGTAGGATGGAGAAACATACTTTTTGGATTGATTGAAGGAAAATACTTATTACTTGAATGATTGTTTATCTTTTCGGCAAGTGATGGACCAAGATTTGTAAAGAAGGTATTGAAAGCATTTGCAATACTGTGTGGGTCAGAAAAAGATGCGTTCTCATCTTCAAATACATCGGGATACTGTGACACATTTCTAGTTTTATGCAGAATATCGTTAATATTGCGCCAAGTACGTTTAACATCATGTTTGCAGCTATTGAACTTCTCATTGTAGTACATTTTTTTAGCGATACGCAGGAGGTGATTTAATTTATTCCGAAAACGTTGATAGAGTGTATATATATGAGAATTTTCATAGCATGACAGCTTTACTTTTCTTCTTACATTTCAACTCAACCCAGTGTATTGACCAGTATCACAAAATGAATTCAAGAGTAGGGCATTATTTGGCCACAATTCATTTGTGTGCAGTTTGAAGCATGATAGTGTAGGGATAACAACAATGGGTAACAACAAATCTCCAGATCTCTCTCTCCTGGCTTTCCCTTAAGAGAATTGACTCAACAGAAGTTAAGAAAAAATATCAAAAATACCTAGTATTGTGGTTTTCTACAAAATTTTTCATGCAATTTTTCTTCAAAATATTGTTGACACCCTGAGAAGTTTATTTTCCATTAAAATGGTATACATAATGGTGCTTGCTTTAAATTTTGTTTCTTCATGTTTGTTCTTTCAGCCAATGAAGTTAGTCCTGAAATCAATTCTGCAAGCTGTATTTCCTGTAAGATAAGTGAGTTCACCGATGCCAACCACACTCAGTGTATTGCCAAGGAATTGGCAGCGCAGGATTGGG
This sequence comes from Holothuria scabra, assembly GCA_037179385.1. NCBI lineage: Eukaryota > Metazoa > Echinodermata > Holothuroidea > Aspidochirotida > Holothuriidae > Holothuria > Holothuria scabra. The sequence continues at coordinate 19,693,776 of CM074190.1, forward strand.
GACAGACCAGTAGTGCCTCGATTCTTGTTGCTTCTCTGATTGGCATCCTGGCTTGCATATTCACCTTCGTTACCTACTTTTTGTACCGCAAAACACCAGTCATCAAAGCCACCAGCACAGAGCTCAGTCTTATGTGTTTAGTTGGCTTAACTCTGTGTTTCATTAGCGTGCCACTAACCATAGCAGAACCCACAGACGTCATTTGCCAGAGTCGGGTTTTCATTTCTGGTGTCAGCTTCTCGATACTAGTTGGGGCTCTTTTAATGAAAACATATCGCATCTCCAGAATTTTCAATCGCAAATTGTCAGAAGGGAGACCATCCATGTTTTTGCAAACCAAGGTACAATTTTTTTATTCCATTCTGTTTGTCTCATAAATATTTCAAAGTTTGGGATCATTGTTAGGGCACAATATTTAAGACAGTGCCTTCCAAGAATATGAATTTGTCTTTTAAAACTGGATCCAAGTTGTTTGCAAGCCTCTCTTTCATGAATATTTAGAAGAGATGAAATTTCAAGATGAAATTAATTACATCACTGGAGTAGTGGAAAGAAGACAGCAAGTCACAACTGGAAAAAGACTGTGGGGGGCCTTACTTAAACCAGTTGGTCAGAAACTAGGTGGTAGAACTCCATCAAGTTAACTAAATTGCTTAACTGGTACATGATTAAAGAGTTCCTTAAATTTAAAATAAAAATAAGTATGAAAAACTACCCTGAGGTGCAAAATGTTTGTATTAAATGGTCCATTGCACAAATAATTATACTATTGTTCTAATACCACAGTTGATTTTCCCTGATTTTCTAGTGAGCCACAACTGGAAAAAAGGCCGTGGCAGGCTCGACTTGACCCAAATGGTTGGAAACTGGGCCGTAAAACTCTATCTAACCCTGAGCCCCAGCATTATTTAAGATTTCAATCAATTTAATAATAGTTGGTTTCATGCATTAGTGTATTAGCACAGGGTTTTCATTTAAAGTCCTAAAAATGTATCCAATTTTTTTTTTAAATATTTCATTTCAGTTTCAGATTTTATTTGTTCTCACCCTGGTGTCAGCACAGGTAGCCCTTGGTTTGATAAATGTCATCTTGTACCCAACCTATGCTAAATATGACTACTCATCGGGTAATACTGCATACAAACAATGCCAGAGCGAAGATGGCTCCATCTCATTTTTCAGTCTTGCAGTTGTTATTGGTATGTATTCAAGGAATTATTTAAATACTGTTTTGTGTGCCATTTAGCTACAAAAGTCCCTCAGATTGGTACTTATGGGTGGAATGCTTGCTGTACATGTAGTCCTCAGATTAACCACCTTATTACTTATAGGCTAATACTAGAGCTAGCGCGTAGGAGCATTCTCTCACTTGTATTGATGCATTTGTTATCCCTTTGCTCTCTAGCTCACTGTTCCTAAGTCTACTCCACGTCTTCAATTCCCTCAAAAAGATAAAGAAATACCAGGCAAAAATTGAACATTCACTCGTTAAAACTTTTGGAGTCAGTGGCTTGAAAATACTGCAAAAAGCTTTCTCAAGTTTTTCTTTTCTTTAATTGTTGATGTGAAAAATAAATATGAAAATTTTGGCTAGATAGCATTTACATTTTCCAAGAATTTGTTTTCTCTATTCAGGTTATAACTTTTTCCTTGGTATGATATGCAACTATCAGGCATTCCGTATCCGACAACTTCCAGGGCTGTTTAATGATTCCAAGAGTATATTTTTCACCATCTTGACATTTAACATTGCTTTCTTCATCATCGTCGTCATTACTTTGTCCACCTCAGCAAGAGTAAATTCAATTGGATTATGTTTATCTCTTCTCCTCTGTGGTTACTCTGGTTAGTATGGCTGAGAACTGTTACAATTTTTGTCTCTCATTTTCCTAGGTTTGAGCTACCCCTCCCCTATCCCTTCATCCCTCCCACATCGATCACAAAGAAGAGGGTCAAGTTTGAAAAACTTTGTAGTAAATTTTGATGAAAGTGATATTTGTTCATGTCCTTTGTAACTGACAGTATTCTGAATGAAACTTCAAGTCTGGACTGAAATTGGTGTAACAGGTCCGTGTGTGCTTGCTGTGAGGAAATTATGGCAACTTGCCGGGGGATAGGGATGGGAGGGGGGAACGTAACTAGAGATTTTCTAAGTTGCAGCCAACGTGATTTGATAATCTTGTGCAAGTGCTATTCCACTGCACTTTTATTTCATGGGAATAAACTTAAAACTACTTTATGCATGTGGAAGATATCAATGCCTTATTTTGTCTAAATTTCACAGCATTGTTTCTTCTTTTTGGACAAAAAATGTGGGTAGTTTTATTCCAACCCAAGAGGAATGTTCACACTTCAACATTTGGTGCAGCTTTGAAGAAAGCGTCATCTCTTTCTCCAGGACCCACTTTGAGCTCCCATCAGGTAAGGTTTGTTTTTACCTGCATTTGAGATTATATTTTCTGGCAATAATTGCATGTCTTGATAGTGTCTCTGGAACCTTGTTGCTGTAAAACAGGGCATTATTGCCCTGTTTGTCCGTAAGACCTACAGGCCTAAAAGAGGCTCACTGAGTTGGTTCTTGAAATTCAACAAATTTTTTCTGAACCTGTTATTTGTTCTTCACATGCCAACAACAAATGGTCAAACTGAGGCCATACCCATATACTTCATGCATATAATTGTTTTACAAGTTAGTGCTTTACAGTTCTATTGGGTTTTCAAAAATTGTGACCAGACACTTTTTCAAATTATGTGCAAAACTGTTACAAGTCAGGACTTACAAAATTCAAGGTTTTAACCTTCTCCATAACTATTGGATATGAAACTAAGGTAAGGTTATCGAGGAGGGAAGAAGAAGGGGGGTGGACTGGTATTGAAACTAAATTAGACTTAAGTGAACTTTTTTGTATCCTTTGTAATTACTGTATACTTACAACATTTACTTTGGTTTAATGCTCTGTGGGGAGTGTGTTCTAGACAAACCCTCAAGGGTTTTTGATTCCTTGCCGAAGGCAGGCAAGGAATATATGCGATGGTGATGTCGTGTGTATGTGTGTGTGTGTGTATGTGAGCCTGTAAACGATACCTTGCCGGGTACAGGCTGCTCACGAGAGCTGAAGCCTCGCACGTCTTTCCTCGCTCACGCAGAGCTCGTAACTGGCGTAGCTACCCGAAAATTCGGACACTGCAATGAGCTCTGTCACGTGATATGCAAGAGCCCGCCCTCACTCGCGGCATTCATGTGCCGCGTGACATAAACAGCTACAGGGGAATTCCGACCATTTCCTTACGGGCAACACTTCTGTGTACCCCATAAGGTATTGAATACGGGTATGTCCTGTGTATGTGTGTTTGTGACGCTCCTTGTAATCGCGATATCTTGAGATAGGAATGACCAACACTTTTCATATGTGGTATATAGATTTACCAATGTGAGAGGAAGAACCCTATTGTTTTTGGTGGCGGTCAAAGGTCATTTGAGGTCACCAGAGATCAAAGACCGAAAACCTTGTAATCGCGATATCTTGAGATAGGAATGACCGACACTTTTCATATTTGGTATATAGATTTGCCATGTTGAGAGGAACAACCCTATTGTTTTTGGTAGAGGTAAAAGGTCATTTGAGGTCACCATATTCAGTGGTTTATGAGGACAACAAAGCACCCCTTTTCGGCAAGGAATCACTAAGCCTTTTGGTTTTCTGGTTAAACACACTTCCCTTTTCACAACTTTTTTTTATATGATGCAAATGATCTTTCTCACATGTACAGCATATTGTTGTGAAGAGAAACAAATGAAATGAAACGAAATAAACTTGACTCATTATGCTAACTATAAGCATTGTTATGAGGTAGTGACCCTTTAACACCCTCGTTAAGTTATTGATATCAACTCAATGAGCTCCTTAAAGTTTTCAAACCCTGGCCCAAAAGGTAGCTGAAGTTTCATTAACCTATTACACTCCTACTATCGTTGGACAGTCCTTCTATCAAGAAATGATTGTTGGCAGTGAAACCTCGACCTGGTGGCGCTGTGCCACCTCCTGCTGGATACTATCCTAACCTGCCCTTGTTTCATCACTAGTGGAATGGTTTACAACATTGTTTGTTTGGCTCTGTTGACAATAGATGGACTGTTTCATAGTATTTATGACTACTGGGTTCACAAAAGAAGGTAGGGTTTGTAGTAAATTTACAGTATGGCAGAGGCAGAATACTCAAAAAGGAAGGGGTCGGGTTGTGTGAATTTCCCTTCAAAGGAGATAAATCACAACTCAATTCTATCAAAGTCATTGACATATGTCGCGCAACTGTAGGTATGAGAAAAGTGCATTTGAATCCAAAAATGACTGAAATTACATTTTCATAAAATATTGTTTTTTGCATATTTTAACTCTTCAATAATTTGTACTAGAGAAATTAAAACCTTATCCAAATATTTGGAAAATATACATGTTTTGGGATTATTTACCCATAAATCAGTACAAAATGGTGATAAAATACTTACATTTCTCAGACATGTATATTGTGCAATGTCATAATTTTAAAATATTCCATCTGTCATAAGCAGGCAATATTGTGTCTTTCATCTTATTTTGCTACCCAAGAAGAACAAATTGCTGCATAAATGCAGAATTGTGTTGCAGATTTTTTTACAGTGTGAGTGAAGCCTAGAAACTTCAAAATTGCTATGCAAAGTTTGAAGACTAAATTATTCCCTTATAACTTTAGCTATGTATATCCTACATATATGGCTCATATATCATTTTGAAGCTCAGCAAATGCTCTCTTCAAATACAGAAATGACTCCAAATATCATGATTGTGGTGACATGTCCCCAGTTTTGTTAGAGATTCACAAATATATACAATAAGCAGTTACAATAAGCAGTTAGTTAGTTAGTTAGAGTTTTACCGCCCAGTTTCCAACCTATTGGTTCAAGTCGAGCCGACCATGGCATTTTTTCCAGTTGTGGCTCACTGGCTTGTTTTCCCTACTCCATTGCTTATGGCGAGCATCACGCACAAAGGCAGTAGGTTCCATTTTTAGAGTCTTTGGTGTGAATCGACCTGGGAATAGAACCCAGGCCTTCCGCGTGAGAGGCGGATGCTCTTACCATTAGACGAAACACACGGTCTATACAATAAGCAAGTTCAGTAAATCAATTTGAGGTACGCCCATCTGAACGTCCTCTACATTGTTGGGAAAAACAACATACATTCCAAAATGTGTGAGTTTACCTCACAATTTTGTGTAATCATTCTTCTTAATTCATCTATATTATAAAGAGGGATCTTAAAGGGCAAGAGCAGTCATCCCAAATGGAAGTAGTGTAGTAGACTGTCTAGTTAAATGATTGGCTGTTGGTAGTCATGTGACAATGTTTTCTTTTCTTCAAATGTGAAATTTTCTAGAAATAACTGCTTGGTTTACCTTGAATCTGCAATAGTGAAGTCATAAAATGTAATGAAAGATACTTTGGAGAGAAATAAGACATATATTTTGTTATGTAGCTTTTTCTTCCAAATAAGGGGACTGCTCTTTACCTAATTTAATTGCCATGTTGTGCAGTAGATTTTATCTAAAGTGCCTATCTGGTGTAATAATTTGCATTTTAATCTGCTGCTAAGTAGTGCTGAAATGTGAGACCTCTATTTTTTCAGTTGGGCTAGATGCTTAGTGTTGAATGTATTTGCATTCCACTGCATGAAAACAATTTGGTTTGTATATCCCCCATTGTGCCCCACAATTCTATGCAGCAACAACACTTTATTTCTGCAGTTGTAAGATTTTTGCTCTTAAGCTAGAAGGAATGCATTTCTTTTCTGTGAAAGGTATGGCTCAAACTAAGTACCTATTAGGAATGATCATATTCGACGGTACTAAGCTACAAGAAATGCATTTCCTATCTGACAAATAGGGTGGCAACAAATTACCAAATTATTTTATTTATGAGGAAGCAACCATTTTCATACCTGCAGGAAGAAGTGAATGGGAATACCCCCAATGGAACCAGGACAGAAAGCGACGACTTCACTGACGATGATGACATATTTGATTCAGGGAATTACAGCGATGTATCCACAGTTGGTGAAGATGATGAAGACATTGATGAGTTCCTGGAAGAGGTTGCCAAGTTGGAGGAAGAGTTACAATCAGCTCAGAGAGAGAGGCATGCATCTATTCAGGAACTCCATCAGCTGAAAGAAGACCTCAAAGAATTGGAGGAATCGTTAGTTTCATTCTCTTATTATGAGATGGAAATGGTAGTTTGAGTAGGCTACTTACACAGCTGTGTTTTCATGCACTGTAAAAAATTTCTCTGTTAATTTACTATAAAAAGTACTGGCAACCAGATTCACATAAGTTGTTTGTAATTCTGAACTGTCCTCTAAAATAACACACTCTTCTTGAATTTTACAGATCGGTTATATTTTACATAAAATGTCAGTGAAACTGGTTGCCAGTACTTTTTATGGTAAATTTACAAACTGACTGTAGTTTTACAGGCCCACAAAATAACATGATATTAGGCTGTTTATTTGTTTTCAGTAGCGTTTATTGCAAAAAGGCATGGATTGAAACAGCAAACGGAAATGCAACACAACACTGAACTTGAAAACAACTCCAGACTAAAAATATTTACAGGGATATTAACCAGTGTTTAACGGCATGAACGCAAACAAGCATCACCAAAGCCTTACATTAATATTAATGTTACGCCTAACGTTCATGGTTACATTTCACAGTATGCCATTGACGTTAGGCTATCGACTCACTCTGTGGCCTTAGCAATCAATTTCTTCGTGCTCAAAAATATTAGGTTTTAGGCCTTTGTGTTTGAATTGATTATCTATGACTATGCTGTTGTGACAAAACAACAAGTTTTGAGGCTTAAGTGCCAGATATCATTTGAAAGGATAACAAAAATGTCATATCTTACCATTTGTGACTATCAAACATCAGAGCAATCTGCGTCGCGGGCTTGGTTGGAAGCTCATGCATATACGCATACGCAAATTTATTACAGCTATGCTTCTTGTATTATTACAGATAAAGGTTGTAAATATATGGAATTGCACATAATTCCACTGCAGACTGTTTTGTTGATTTAATTAAACATACACTCTGGTAGATTCTCAGAAAACTTGGTTATGTGTTTCCAGTACAAACTACTGTAAAATAAGCAGTCACAGATACTTTCTGTAGAAAAAGTACATGAAATTGTATGTGAAATTACAGCCATTTTTTACAGTGTGGGTGCAAATCTCACAGGGGATTGAGAGTAATATATATATCTCACCTTTGACCCCCCCCCCCAACCTCTTGCCCACCAACATTTTGAAATAGTCCTATTTTCAAAATTTTCTTTCAACAATTTGGCTTAAAGGGATTTAACATCTTCTAGTACTTTTCTCCATTATTTTATGTACCTAATAGAAATGCATGTTCCATATAAAGAAAAGTTTTATTTTATAATGTTTTCATATTTGCATGCTGCTAGATTTAAGATTAGGATAGTTCCTGCTTAGTGAAAGCATCTGAATGGCTTTTATGTATTTGGCTATGTCATTTCAAGTGAATCAGTATTACCAGTCAGGTTATGTGCACTGTTCAGATGCGATTTACAGTCACTTTTGGACAATACGTTACAACAATGAACAGTGCACTCCACACATCAGCAGTATTTCTGCAATTGACACATTAAAGGGAAAGAGCAGACAACCCAACTTGATGTAGTGTGGTAGACTGTCCTGTTTCATGATTGGCTGTTGAGAGTCATGTGACATTTTTTCTTTTCAAATGCGAAATTTACTGCTTGGTCTAACCTGAATAGGTAATATTGAAGTTTTAAAATATGATGAAAGATATTTTGAAGGGAAATTAGAAGAAAATTGTGATATTTAGCTGTTGCTTCAAAGTAAGTTTGGGGGACTGCTCTCGACCTTTAAGTCCTGTTTTAGCATTGTAAATAAGATCGTCGGGTGGCCAAGATTTTGGCTCTCTGTCGGAATCAAATTTGTCGCTTTGTAAACTTTTGCTTCATATCACTGATAATCGCATAATTGTAACATCTTAATGGAAGAGTTCTCACGGGTTTCATTACAGACATGGTAAAGATCTTGAGAGAATGAAGGAGCTCTGCAAACAGGAGAGACAGTCCTTGATAGAAATATTGCAACAGGCTGGACTCTCACCTGAAGAAATCCAAGCAAAGTTAGATGAGGTAGCAGCAGAACAGAAGAGTCGGAATGGTTCCTCAACAGATCAGGTAGACTGTAACTTCTGTACCTAGTCTTAAAAACATTTGCTTGAATTCATAGGACTCATTTTCAAGACCCTTCAAAGTATTTTTTTTTTGGTGGTTGTATCATGATTGTAGAAAAGTGATATCAATTTAGTCATGTATTACATATCCGTTGTAGTAGATAGTTTTATAATAATGTTTGAAGTCCTATTTCAGGGGTCTGCAAATGGGTGAGCCCTAGTGATTGTGAAAAAACCTTGAATCACCAAGTTCAGTGCAAAGTTGTTACTTCTTGGCACCCCCATATTGAGTGTCATCTTCCACTTTGTCTTTGTTGAAAGGTTAGGGAAGTGTAAGTTGTGGTTGTTTGGGGGGGTATTTTTGGATGCTCTTCCCCGTCTGATGGTGGTACTTTCCTCAGAAAATCTCATGGATCCACTGCGATCTGTGGGCCAGCCTTACCAGCTATACTTTCCCTCATTTCACATGTGGGCTGAGGATGCTAAGTGGAGACTGCTGACCCCTGCTCTAGGTAGTTATTCAAAATGCAGTTGAAAAGGACAATGGTTGCAAAACAGTGATCCATAAGTGTTGGTAATGTTTAAGGTATTCACAGAAGTAAACAAACTCAGTATTTTGTTTCCCAAACGTGTGTATCAGACTTGCAGTCTGGAGTTTGATTCCTGGTTGGGTTTTACTGAAGACTGTGAAAATGGAACCTACTGCCATTGTGCTTGGTGCTTAGCACAAGCAATGGAGTAGGGAAAACAAGCCAGTGAGCCACTGGGGTGGCCAGACCTAACCAATTGGTTGGAAACAGGGCAGTAAAACTCCCTCTTACCTAGCCTCACCCAAACACATGTAATGGTTTTAGTAGTGTCAAAGCAACCACCATTTGAGCCAATCCTGATCTGAAATGTGGAAAAACTCCTGGTATTCATTATTATCCATGTATTAATGAAATGAATCCATAACTAAGATTCTGTGAATGCTTGGACTGATTAACATTACATAGATGCTCAAAAGTTACACATACCACAAACTATTAAGAAATTTGTAATACATACAGTTATGATTTGCTCTTTAAAACCTGACCCTCCCCATTCACATGGCTGAAAAGAGTTAATTATTTCCCAGGGAACAAATCAATTTCCCACAATTTTTGTAATGTTCCCCGTTGCAAAAATGACAAATTTCGTCAAAATTCCAAAACTTCCCAGCAGAAAATTTCCCATATATATGATTTTGCCACTCATGCCTCTACAGCTAGAATGATGATTCAGTGTGTTTTAATAAATGCTTTTAATCTTACTTTGTTCTTCAGAATGAGGAGGATCAAGAGGAAAAAATTGCAGCTATTGAAAGAGAGTGGAAGAAATTAAACAATGAATCAGAGGCATGTCTAACTGGATGCCAGAAGATGAAAGAAACATTGTAAGTAACTATTTTCCCAGGTGCTGGGTGGATGTTTTTTATTCCAACAAGAGAGGGCAGTTTTCAAATATTCTGGCATTCTGTGGGTGCTGTTTAGGGGTTCGCTGGGTTCAATGTTTAATTGACATTGTTGGCTTTTTATTTTGGCAATTTCGGTAAATTTAGGCAGACTTTACCCAATGGAACATCTTCCTAATGATAATTTCACTGAACCAAGGGCAACCTGCTTGTCATACAAGTGTACAATTTGTATGCCACATCATAGGCCTACTTTTTTCAAATGAGTGTGATTCAGACATGGTTTTAGGGGCATAATATTGGGTAAGCTGAATCTGGAAATGAGTATTTCATGAGCATTTGTATGTCTGCACCACTTCTAGACTACAAAGCTTGCCCTGTTTTTGCCCCTTTTTTTGAGGGGGGGGCTAGGAAAAATAGTGTCAGACGAGGGGTGGCTCCTCCATAAAATCTCCCTAGGTGTGGTAGAATTAAGTGTTGTAAGTTTAGAAGGGGATATTACTCTTGTTTAAAATCCAATAGTATGTTTAAGTTGAATGCATTACCTTAATCATTACAGAAACATTTTTAAAAAGATTTGTAATGCTTTCACTTCCACCAAGCCATCAAGGCTCATTACAATCAATTACCTTCAACAGGTCAAATGACCATCACTTAAAGGGAAGCAATTGTACAGCCTTCTAGACAGAACAGAAAATTCAATACAATTATTCCAAGCAATGTGGCATCATTAAAGACCAATTTTATCCCAAGTCAAACGTAGTATGAGTTTTTCCGAGGCAAGTCTGAAAGGCAGTCAAGCAAAGCAGTGCAAAGCACCATATACCCATAGTGCAACAGAACAGTGACGTAAAACCTGCACCCAATGTATACTTTTGTTTGCTATTGCGCTATAGAGGCTTTGCAATTGCGTCACGGAACCGCCATGCTGGAGGAAATTCATGCCAAATACACGTCGCTTTGTGGCGAACACACTGCACAGTGTGCACTGTGATATGCACGGTGTGTACAAATTCAACGAGCAAGCGCGTCCCGTATGGTTTAATACGTAGTTACATGTACTCCAACATGGCCGCCGGAGAGTATTATGACGTCATGTGAAAAGCCTCTATATCCTATATACTATACTGCACAAACGTTCGTAACACTACTGAAGACTAGCGCAACTGCCCATCGTTAAATTCATTCATTTTACAAACGTTTCAACGGTTGAGATTGAGATAAAGGTGCAGGAATCAAAAGATTAACTCCTTAAAAGAATATGGATGCCTCTGCCTGGCCAAGTGCATATGATTTTGAGCCAGTTCGACCAAGGAAAACTTGTGCACGTGAGAGCGATGTGATCAGCACCCGCAGCGAACCAGCCGTACAGTCTATACAAGCTAACCTTATAGACCAAGGGTCAGTACGTTACGTATAGGCTTATACTAGTATAGCCTAATATGTAGCCTATGCCGTATAACAATAACACCGATCGATGTGTATGGTGTCTTAGCCGATTTCTCTTCGTGATTGCCTTCTTTTAAAGTTTAAGTGTCCACAAATATCCTACATTACTTACGAGAATTACAAAAGGTTCGACTAAATCGAATCTTTGCGAAAATGAGTGAAAATGAACCTAACTGTTGCACCGAAAAGCATGCTAAAATACGGTCTCGCTAGTCACAGCTTGTTGTTGTTACAGCTTGTAGTTTCACGGTCTACCGAAAGTAACTTATCTTGGTTTGTACAAAAGCAGTCAGAAATAATGAGTATTTTTTATTTGAGGATGAAACAAAAATAAGAACAAAAAATTATTGGGTTATCAAAAATTTTTATCAGTAAAGCAAAAGCAACTATGAAGTTTTTTAAGCTTTGTAAAGGGTAATTATAAATTCAGCTGTAAGTCTAGTAAGTTGGTAACCACTTTCATGAAATCTGATCAGGTGCAGGTTTTACGTCATCAATCAGCGGATCCACGGTCATGTTTCTTCGAGTATGGCGATACTCATGTCTTGAAGAGCGGGAGATTCGAAACTTTTTTTTCGGTATGAGTTTTTTACGGAAAAACAACAGAGTAGTGTTAATATCTAATGTTTATATATGTACTACACATATGTGGGGAGTCAAATGGCCACTATTGCTCCCCTTTAATACCACTGCATGGCTCAGCTTCTGACAACAAAAAAAAAGAAGGTGCAAAGGAAACTAGCCTAATTCTGTAGTATTATAAGCAAACGTTTTAAATAAGTATTTTGTATTGATGGGGGTAAGCATAGGTATGCCTTCTTAGGTTTGTACATTCATGTTTGTGCAGGAGTAGCTATGTGGTTCTTACATATCTCCATTTCTTTTTGTGTATTTTGGTTATATTGTTTTCAGTTGGGGTCTGGTGACTAGATTTATTTGTGTGTAAACTTGAATGTTTAATTAGTTTGTATTTTTCTATTGATTTTCCTGTTACTATTTTGTACAATGTTTCTTTGGGTGTATTGACTCTAACACCTCTGATGAGGTATAAAGAGTGAATAAACTGAACTGAACTGAACTGCAAGCTGTGTCAAAGCATTGTTAGTGGCAGCCAGAATGCTATGTGATTTATAAACAATAGACCAGCTATTCAGCTGAAGAGACAAATTGCATACATCTCTGTTTGCTATAAAGAAAAAGTCGGGTGGTTCATTAAGTATATTTTAAAGGAAAGTTTATTTCATGTGGTTCAATGTTAAATATACTTCATTTTTTTTTCAGTTTCCCAAATGGAATCACCAAGGCTACTGCAAATGGTAACGGTTGTCATGCATACACAAACCAAGGTTTATCGTCGGAAAATTTGGAGAGCATTACAACAAGTGTTTGAAAAATAATAGAGAAAATTACAGAGAAGTATTGTGTGCTATATTCCAATTAAAACATCACGTTTTTACTATAATTTATGCATCATAATATTGTTTGTGAAATTACTGAGGTATTTTGCCTATGTTCATTCTGATAATTTTAGCAAACTGAAATGCGTGAAGGTCAGCACACAGTAATATGTTGGCTTCTGTATGCGTGGTGTAAATAATTACAAAATGGTGTGTATACTAAACTTATAAACAAATACTTTGTAAATATTTTATAAATTTGGATTTTCAAATGGAAACAGCTTTTAGCTACTACAGTACCATGTTAGTTTCAGATGTCATAGCTATACTGATGTATAATGGGGTAACCGTTGACTGTGCAGGTCCTGTCAAGTTTGAGTCTGGCCTAACATTATATGTCACAATCTTGGAATGATAGTGCTTCTGAGTGTATTACTCTCACATGGTGTGTTGTCTTGGTTACCATGACAAAGAAATCCAGTGAAAGTGGGTGGAAAAGGAAGGGATATTAGTACAGAAGAATATGCAGAGATTTGATGCACATTTAACCTGTGAAAAGTTTGGTTTGTAAAAAGTAAAAAAGTTGAAAATATTTTAGCAAAATATATATATATGTCTCCTGAAATAAAAAACTGCAGTATTGTTTTGTTGAGGTCTTTTCCGAGTTTGCATTTTTTTAACCATTCTTGTGCAGTTTTATATATTAATTAATCTTCGCATTATAGCAACCTAGGTAGGTATCATTGCATAGCAGTTATTTTATTTTGTCAAGTGAGGTCCTACGTTTCAAGGAACTGTCTGTCCAGGAGATGTAAAAAGGAATTTGTTGTAATTTTTGCGAAATTGTGCCAGAATCTCAGCTGAACCAACACACTGGCAGATTTAGGAGAGGCAATTGCCCCAACCAATGGTGTTTTTACTTGATTTTTTTTTTCTCCAGAAATATATCTGTAAAAAATGTATTGAATTTTTAGAAGGAGATTTCTCATTTGTTCACTTTTGTTGCACCAAATTGCATTCTTTGACAGAAAAATTTCTCAAAGGGGAGAGAGTCGCCTTCTTGCCCATATTTCTATACCCTCAATTTGGCCATACCCAAAAAAGGGCTTGGATTGGACAGTGAACCAGCACATGCGGTCACTTTGTGATGTGGTTTGTATAAAGTGCTGTTGAGTTATAAACTTGAATAAGTTGAATAATGTGGTTGAGAGTGAGAGTAACAAAAGTGGATTTCATAACATGCCTGACTTAACCAACTGGTTAAAAACTGAGCTGTAAAACCTCATCTAACAAACTAACTCAATTCCTAGCAATGAAGATGCTGTGTGCTTTTGAAAACTGTAAATAGAGTAACTCTTTAAGTTTTTTTTTTTAATGTGGTGACTGTGAAGCAGACCTCTTTAGTCTTGGTTAAAGAGGTTTGATACAATTTATGTATCAATAAAATATATATTGAATGCTTAGTTCAAAGAACAGAAAGCCAGTTGAGTTGAACTTTTTAATAGCAGTGCATAATGTAAACATGGTCAATATGTATTGAGCATTATTGAAAAATAGCATCTGCAAGGGAGTGTTGATGTAAAAATATGTAATAAGTAGGATAGGGTATGGACAAATCCAAACAACTGAACTCAGCCATGAGTGGGGTCCATCGGACTTAAATAATCTTAAATTTATTGTCTACATGCAATTCTAAACCCTCATATCCAGTGAAATTGAGGGAATCAAGAGGAATGTTAGTGTACAACCATCCATGATACAGGTGAACAATGAATTTGGAAGATTAAAGGTGATGGACCCCAGTTATGTCTGACTAAATTAGACCATCACTCCACTATTCGGATTCCTCTATAGAGGAATCCGATTAGCAATTGCTTTTAGGGACTGTAGGCGGCCATTAGTGGGGTCCATCAGCCTAAAATCATCTTTATTTATTGTTTACATGAATTACAAACATTCATATTTAGTGAAATTGGAGAACTCAAGATAAAAATTCGTGTACAACCATCCATGATAGAGGTAAGCAGGGAAATCGAAAGATTTAAAGGAGACGGACCCCAGTTATGGCCGACTGAAATCAGACCATCACTTGCTCTCCAGATTCGTGTATATTGTTTTAAATGTACAGAAGATATAGCAAACTACGATTAGTTAAATTATTTTACTTGTGTGTGAGAGAGACTAAATTTAGTGCCTTAGAAATGATAATTGATGGAAACATCTAACTTGAGTAAAATTATGTCAGAGACTAGATTTTATTATTTGATTTTAATGTTTACTGGCTGATATAGCTTGCTTAAAAATTTGAGAGTAAATTATTTCAGAATATTTGTCTTCTACTTATATTCTACCAGTGTTAATGTAAGAGACAAATTCATGGTATATTCTACATAGCTATATTTTAACAAGCTGCTTATCTAAATAGAGATTTGTTACTTGTTTGGTACCTCTGGCAAGTTCCAAAACCATGCATTATAAGTTGTATACACCAAGCTATGAGAAAGAAGGTGTTTTCACATCAAAAACTTGTGTAAATGTCAAAGACACACAGAATAAAGGTGCAGCCTCCTTCCTGAGCCGACCGCATGTTTGGTCTTATGGTAAGAGCATCTGCCTCTCACGCGGAATGCCCGGGTTCGCTTCCCAGGTCGAGTCATACCAAAGACTCTAAAAAAGGTACCTACTGCCATTGTGCATGATACTCCGCATAAGCAATGGGGTAGGGAAAACAAACCAGTGAGCCACAACTGGAAAAAAGGCTGTGGCCGGCTCAACTTGAACCACTAGGATGGAAACTGGGCCGTAAAGCTCCATCTAACTAACTAACTCCTTCCTGAGCCTCTCCGTAGTTCATAGACCATTTGCCAAGTAGCTATTACAAAGAATTTCTGAGATAGTGTTTTGGTTTTTATTTTTGTTGTATTTTTTTTGGTCAATGGTAGTTTACTGTGTTAAACAACAAGCACACACCAACATTCTGTCTCATAACCCTTTGTGGTAGCTCATTGGAGAAGAATTTATTGATATGAGACAAACTTCAGTCAATCAAATGGACTGTTGTTTAAACAATGCATAAACATTCCACCATGTGGAGAGATGGCATCAATCGGATACTTGCCAACCATTCTATTACATTTTCTGAGCTTCAGAATACATAAAAACAGAACACTCTGTATTTCTCACTTTAAGTATTAAGATGTGCAAGTACTAAATTGATCAGAATAGAATCCCAATGCAATAGCTTTGTAGCAAAGAAATCACTCCTGGGGCCCATTCCACAAAGAGTTACGCACAATCTTAAGTTTGATTCGCCATACTTAAGTCAACAGTAAATCATACTTAAGATTGTGCGTAACTCTTTGTGGAACGGGCCCCTGCTTACATCTGCAGTAAGTGATTTCCACATAAATTGTGAATATTAGAGAGGAAAAGGGGAGTCTAGCCCTTTGGGTCTCACCTATTGATGTAAGCACCAGCTGTGCAAACTATGGGTCCATGGTGAATCGTGTGCAAAATGTTCACCATTCAGTGAGAACCTATTCATTAAGACCGATTCTGTTATTGGTGTAAATCCCATCTCAATTGCCTGTTGCATTTATAACATGAATATTCAATTCACAGCAGTCATTGCTGTATGGGAAATCTGTTACATCCCTCATGCAGGCTAGTTGAGCATCTAAGACTTGTTTTATAGTAATGAAATATGCAGTTACTCATAGATTTGTATCCTAAATTTGATGAAATTTGAAGCTTAACTTTAAAATTAATGTTATCCAGTATTTTACTAGTGTCAAACTTAAAGGTCATATTAAACATTTTAGTTTTAAGCAATCTGCTGGCTTGTACTTAGTACTATATAAATACCTTTGAAAAAGGATTATCAAGAGTATCTTGGGTTTTGAACAAGCCAGGGGTGTAGGGTTTCAAGGACATGGGATGGAATATTGTTTTGTTTTGCACTGACTGAAATTCTAATACTGGAATATTTTTTAATTTTATAGTGTTTCAAATAAAGTCTGGTGTATGCATATTTTATGTCAATCTGGCACCTAAAACTGTTACATAATCTATTAGAGTAGCACAAATGTCTTTCCACAAAATAATTCTTTGTGTACAGCATTATCACTCTTGATGTATTTACTAAAATCATTCCAATGACACAAAAAATATTTCAGTTTGTGAAGGAAAACAGGGATGTACAGTGAAATTTATGCTACTTTAATAGTGTATCATGTGAACAATCACATGCATAAGCACAGGATAATTCAATCTTGGGGTTAATACTACCACTAGATGCTCTCAGGCTGCACCCTCTTATGTTGTTTGCATTAACCCTAGATGGTGCATTATTCTCTGACCAATCCTTCATTAACTTTTATTGAAGGAAATCAGTGAAATTAATTAAAAGCTCCTGAAATCAAAGGAGAGATTTAGGTTGAAATGCAAAAAAGTTTTTTTTTTTGACCCATATATATTTCTCTTTCATGTAATGTGAAACTAGGAAATCTTTTGAAGAAATGCAGAACTGAATGTATTTCATGTAAATACTTTCATTTGGAAAGTTTCATTATCAGTCTGAAATTATATTGCTATTAAAATTGTCACAAAATCCCTTCTAATTGTTGGCTACTTTGTAACAATTTTCAAAATAATCCTACTCACCTTGAACTACTGGTTTCAATTAAGCAGGCTAATATGTCACAGTTTTCTATAAATATTTTGTATATAAAGATAGGGGGAGGGGAGGGATGAGGGAAAAACTTTTGATCAGCTTGTGAAAACGTATTTCAAATTACAGTTTTAGTTGTGTACATGTAATCTGTTTTATAGCAGAGTCCAGAACCACAGTAAGCCCATTGAGTGTAACTTTTAAGTCCACCTGAATCATGTTCACACAGTTTTTTTTTTTTTAAACATTAAAACATTTTAAACATTATGTTGTATACAGTGCAGCCTTATTTCTTGAAATCATATTTGATATCACATTCATTCCTGGACAATTTTGTATAAATGCAAATTTCAGAATTGTCTCAGTTTGTGTGCTAGTTATACTGTAGCTGACATTTTTACACAATTCTTTTTTTCTGTTTGTCATTGTATAACTTTGGGGGAACTGAGTTACATCATTGTGCTGGTAGTATGATTTAATTTCACAGATCATCAATTATCTGTTTTTCAAAGTGCAATATATTTTTTGTAGACATTTTACCATTTTAGATACATTTTATATATCATTTATGTGGTGGGATAAGCTTTGTAAATGATGCATAAATAATTGAAACATTATGAAAATCAAATATCAGAAAACAGACCCGAATTTTGGTTTTTGTTTCATCTACATTTTTGAATGTGTATATATCAGGTCTAAGATCTTGCTCTTTTTAGAGAGTCAACAGTGTTTTTTTTTTTTTTTTTTTGGCACCAGTCACACGTACACGTGGGTCGTCAACTGCTTCTCACACAAGCTAGCGTACTACACCAATTTTTGTTTTTCAAAATAAAAGTGGCGTGGTTTGAGACGCCAGTGACAGCACTCTACACATCGATATCACAGGCACGCGTATACAGTTAGAAGACGCACGAGAGGCTGACAGTACCAACCTCTATTGTGACAGTATAGTAGGCTACAAGGTCTAGAGGTACTAGGGATGTGATACAACGTTCTACAGCAGGACTTCCCAGCTGGCGCGGCGCGCGCCATTTGTGGTGCTTCGAGGCTTCCAGTTGGCGCCCGGCGCCCAGCCACGAAAAAAGAAAATTATGAAGAGAAATAAGGACAGACCGTGAAAATAATTTTCATTTTCATAATAGACATACCAAAATTACTTTTATTACATACATAAAGCCTTTTCTTGTTTAGCTTCTGCATATTAAAAATAAAATAAATTAATTCCTGAATTCCAATTAAAACTTCAAAATGCACAACACTCCTGGGCCTCATACCTCTGACGTGGCCAGGAACCATGTCTTAAAATCGTGTATAATAACTCCGTAATATACCGACGCCAGTACAGCACTAAGTGAAAACATTGGCGACATCAGCTATTAATAGCTTTTGGACTTTGGACATAGACTCTACCACTGTAACAAAGGGGTATGTCTGCCCTTTTAAAAGGGATATTCAGGGAGGTTCCCCCTAATGGACCACCTCATTTGCTGAACGCTCTGCGCCAACTCATGGTGGTGCTCCGCTTAGAATAGTCATCCTACTGTCAGTGACGCTTGAATACTACTCAATACCACTTCAATGTCACTTCAATCAAACTAGTCGAAAAAGCCTCTTCTACAGTATCTTTTAAACGACAATGATCGTATGTGACCGTAGTTTTGATTTTATCCCACGAATTCTAATATTAATGCTTAGGATTAGCGACGCATTGTCAAATTTCCGATGAAGATATATCTCCCTAACACTCTACTCATCAACTTTTCGTTGCCATGCAGCGGTCATGCATAATTATGAAATTTATTTCATTTGACGCCATGCGAAACACGATGTATCATTTCATTTGAAGGCTCCGCCAAGTTCTCTACAACTAACTTCAACCGGCCTAATGCCGGCCTGCACTGACGGTCAAGGTTAATGGGGATTTTTGGGGTTAGGTTTTCACTATCGAAAAAGTTTCACTAATCTGAACTCCCCCAAAATAAATCTAACAAGTCACCTCCCCCTCTCCCTTTCAATGTTGGCCGCAATCAGTAGCGCCGACAGGCATGGGCGCCCCCTTGCCCGTACCTGCGGACGCCCATGCCGACAGGTTTTTCTTGCTGTCAAGGAGGGGTGCCGAGAGAGGGATTCACATTATTGTTGCGGTGCTTAATTTCTGGCGCGACTGGTTCACTCTCTAAGCGAAGCGTAGCGTACAGAAAATTTCGGACAATTACGACCTCAGACAGCCAGAAATGGCAGTTTCCATGCTGTGAGTAGAATCTAAGCCATAGTTATCATGAGCATTTCTCTGCAATTGCATGAAATCTTTACTCTTCCCGTTTGTGCATCTATCTCATCTCGAATCACAATACTCAGCAAGATCCCGTACCAAGCCTTCGTATCAACGATTGGCCCTATATCCGACACTAGAGTGTTTTTTTATTTTTCATTTGATGTTACTGGTTTTAGTTTTTAAAGCTAGACTGAATAAATGGAAACTGAAGATTAAGGTAGTTCTTAGGAGAACGCGAACTAGTTTGAAGACTTCGTCTAAGCCTACGTCCATTCCTGGCACTGATTAGCGCACCAAAGTCCAGTCGCGGTTCTAGGGAACGGGGATTAGAGGGGGTTTTTAATGCAGGATATAAGTCTCTAATATGAGAATCATCACTGACAGGCCGCCGAAGACGATGATAAATACAGTATACTTCACCACACATGCTAAATTCAACTTATAGGCCTATAATGTCCATGTCATGTACATGGCATTTTTTAGAAGAAAAAATTTAACACACCTGAGATACTACATGAAACCGGTACTATTCACGACTTCGTCTAAGCCTACGTCCATTCCTGGCACTGACTAGCGCACCATTTGTCAGAAAGTCCAGGCGCGGTTCTAGGGAACGGGGATTAGAGGGGGTTTTTAATGCAGGATGTAAGTCTCTAAATATGAGAATCAGCACTGACAGGCCGAGGACGATGATAAATACAGTATACTTCACCATACATGCTAAATTCAACTTATAGGCCTATATTGTCCATGTCTTGTACATGGCATTCTTTAGAAGAACAAATTTAACATACCTGAGATACTACATGAAACCGGTACTATTCACCGAAAGTCTTAGGAGAAACTCCTGCAATCAGGGGCGTAGTTAAACATTTTTCCATTTTTCCGAGGGGGCGGGGGGCATTAATCACCCAAAGTTTCCGAATTTTTTTTCAAATGTGAACATTGCTGTATTAGGGGCATATTTCGCCCTTTTTAAATAAATATTTCAAAATAGAGCACTTCTATTGCGGAAAATTTTGGATTCTGGGTTTCCTGTAAGGAGATTTGATAAGTTGGGGATTAATAAAGAATCTACATTTACTATTGGCAAATCTGAGATTCCACGGCGACTAACTTGCGTTGTTGCTACATTATGTTATCAAAGACCTATGCGAATTTCCGCTCTCCGACGGCATTTTAAAAGTCAAGAGCTTATATTGTATAAAGTTTGGAATTTTATGAAAGAAAATTTACGAAATTATAGCACTGTAGTTGCCGGTGTCACTTGATGATCTGGTGCCATATATGACAAATTTTCGTTTTTGTCGTTTCTGGATCCAGAGCTCGGAAAAGTTTACCAAACTGAATTTTGAGCGAGCACTAATGCATTAGGAATTGCAATTTGCCGTCCGCGAGGCGCTCGGAAAAATTTCATTTTTGAAACAATAATTACAAATATGAATGTTTTATCGGAGAAAATTGGGAATTTCATGAAAGTAGAGGTGGGAAACCACGCTGCACAGGCTTGGTTGGCGTTACAAATGACAAGTTTTTCCAGAATTTTCATCTTTCAGAGCCAGGGGGTAGTTGCCCCTTCCTCCTTCCCCGGTACTACGACACTGCCTGTACTGATGTACATCTGGCTAAAGGGACTGTCAGTGAAAGAACTTGTATTTGTAATTCTAATAGATGTCATGATTAATCAGTCAACTCTATGCTGCCCCCAAGTTTCACAGTGAAGAACTACAATTAACCTTTGTGATATGTAGACTTTGACGAAGGTTTTTACTTAGCCATGATTTATTCAACAGAAGTATATCACGACGTGAGAAGGGAGAATCACTTAATATTTTGTACAGTGGTGTAGCTAGACACTTTACAGGGAGTCAAATAGACAAACACTCATACTTCTCTATTTTTTAAGCCGATGCACATTTCTGTGAGTAGTAGGTATGCCACTTGAAGCGCGTTAAAAGCGCCGAAAATTTGACCTTTTTATTTTTTTTCAAAATATAGAGTTGTATTGCAGAAAATGTTTATTCTGAGTTTCTTGTACTACAGTGAAGACACATCATGTTCTTAAAAATACATACTTCTGATGGTAATCAGGCCTTAAAAGAGTGAATAGAGACGCAATGTGCGCCAAAAATTTGCCTTTCTTAAACAAATAGTTAAAAAATATGGAACTTTCATTACAGAAAATTTTTAATTCCGTGTTTCCTGTAAGAAAAACTTATTGAGAAAACTGGCGAATCTGCCCTCCCTCCCTATTAGCAAATCCGAGATTGCACGACGACTAAGAATCGTTCCTGCTGCAAATGCGATGTGTTACCTTAGGCCTGTGAATTGAGGCTCTTACCGGCATGCGAAATGTTTTCGATTTTTTTTGTCTTACAACTGTCAATAAATATTTGAAAACCAAGCCGGAACTCATATTAGATCTGAGAAAACTTGGAATTTATAAAAGAAAATTTAGGAAAACGGTACTGTATAGTTAAACAATGTCTTCGATAATTAGTTATGTCATATGTCATTTTTGTTTTTCATTTCCAGAATCCGCCACCGGAAAGGTTCCAATCTTTGATTTTTATTTAAGTATGAAAATTTCTGTACTAGGGCTTTAATATATGCGGAGCGCAGAGCGCGTCAAAAAATTTCCCTTTTTTAGAAAAATAAATCAAAATATGTTTGTGTTGGAGAGGGTTCGGATTCTTATGGAAGAAAAGTCGGAAAAGCGCAATGCAATTGTCCGGCGTTACCGGTACTTGATGATGTGGTGTCACATAAAGGCTAGCAAATTTCCAGATCAGTTTCATTAATCGGAGCTAGGGGGTAATAACCCTTCTGCCCCATCCCCGCCGGTAGCTACCCCTCTGATTGTGTGATATAGAGTATGGTATGTGGACTTGTACAAAAATCATGCACCCGATGTGTACAAATAACGAAATCTCGTTACTATCTTCATACCTTGACTGACGGATTGAGCTCTCGCCTAAATTGAAGGGAAGGAATGCAGGTGATTTTCGCCAATATAAGACTCAACCACCAGGCTGGAGGCTGGAGGTGGCAGTCATTCGAAAATACAGCATTAAGGTATACACTTCCTCGAACATACCCTTTTTGAGGGAGGGGGGGGGGGTTGAGCACATTTTGGGGGGTCTTGAGTCCCCAGCGCCCCGGGCCCCACACACACCGTAAAACCGCACCTGCCGAAGTAACAAAGTCACAGGTACTGTGAAATAGAATTTTGATAATGAATTTGTGAGTAGTCAAGGTAAATTAGGAGATGAATATCACGACTTGTTCGAATGCCCCCCCCCCCCTCTCTAAGTTTTTAAGGCAGTGTTACTTTAGAAACCATAACACTCTAAAAATAGAAGCATTGTTTAATACAGGCACTGCAATTAGAAAGTTTTTGCTAAATTTAAGTTACTTTAGTCGTGCAATTCTATTCCAATTTTGAAATATCATGAGTTGTAGTTCCTGGTATACATTGGGCGATTTTAATTTCGTTGTTTTACTTTTCTTTCTTTTTCTTTTCTCGGTCTAGATTTCGTTCTTCCTCCCTGATCCTTCTTCCTTTTTATGTTTGTACACTCATTTTGAAATTCTTCTCTTTGATGTGATGCATTTACATTTGAAAGTCTATTTAACCTCTACGGAGGTACCACAGAGAATGACAAACCGAATCTGAGACTGAAATAAACTGAACTAAATAACTTTCGCAATAAAATACCACATTGTATATAGCCATGTAACAAACTTATTTACATTCTTCTGCAGTGGTGGCGCTACGGTGGGGAAAGAGCAAAGATATTATAAACGTAGATACCAAACTCCTATCCTTACACTGTTAGACGCGCTGACTCCTCACGGAGGCTCAATCGGAGGGGGTGTTCATTTGACATGCGCACAGTTCTATTCGGTGATCTGCGTGCATAACCATGGATACATGACAGAAAATTTCATTGTGACGAGATGTCAGCATGCGTGCATTTTCAAAACGAGTTATATACGCGCAAACTACTTTTCTCTGTGTATACTTCGGAGTAAAAGAGACGCGCACTTCTGCGTGCTGGGAAAATGAACGCAGTGGTTGTTTTTCGTTGCCAAAGCGCGTAAGAATGTAAACGCGTGTATAGATGTGCGCTCGTAAAGATACCATGGAAACTGACCAATCAGTAATCCAATGAACTTCAAACCAGTCGTTGTGCGTTAATGTTCAAATGTTCTTTAGTAGAAAGCCGACGTAGAAGCCTAAAACTGTTTCATGTAAGTGTAATTTATTGAAGAAATGTGTTTGCAAGAATTGCAATGTTTTAAAACCACACGAATTTAAGCTATCGGAAGATATCAATTTACTGTTAACTTTCAAAACGACTGATCAGTGATCAGCACTTCCGCCCCTCCGTGAGGAGTCACCGCGCCATTTTAAGTTTGGTATCTATGTTTATAATATCTTTGGGCAAGAGGGAAAATTTGTTCCAGATTTTGTCCTTGCCTCCCCCTCCCCTAAGTAAGGTCATTTAGGAGTTGGGCTAACCGTGACCGAAAAAAATTAGTAAAGTACCTCTCCTGAGACTTAATTTAACATCCACACATATGCTAAAACCTCAGAGCGAAGAACGGGCGCTTTTGGTTCGGTTTCTCCCAACGCCCGAAAATTTTGCCCTCAGCATTATCCTTTGCCCTTATCCCCCCCCCCCCCGTCAAATTTTGAACGCCTGGCGCCTCCCCCTTCCCGACTGTTCTTCTTGGGCCCGACTGTTCTTCTGCCCATCCCCTGCATACGCCACTAATCTTGTGAAATTGATTTTGATGACTCGATCAAGGGGAAAATACTTTATCAAAACAAATGTGTCTTCACATAGGACTACTTCTATAAAATAGTCTTGATTGGAATTAGAAACAAAAGTTACTATTACAAAACCTATAACAAAAGTGACTATTTGTTGCAAATTGATATGTACGTCAACTCCATTTTTATTGTTTATTTCAAACTTTGAAATGTACCTGTTACCAGTTTCTCCATCTTTGGCGTTTCAAAGATGATTTAGAACGTTCAAACACAGAGAAAAAGCTCAAATGTTACAGACGATCGACAGGTATCAGTCTCACAATTCAATTTTGTTTCAAATGCGTTCGCTCCTTGGGACGTTTTTCGTTGGCTGATTTTGTTGGATCCTACATAAGCCCAGCTGAGTGGACTGTGGGAAAAATTCCGGTAAGTGTAATGTATGTATAATGATTGTACATGTAATTGTATCCATGCATTGGTATAAATTTCAAAAAAAAAAAAAAAAACAGTTTTCGCTCGCTTCGTTCGCACAATCAGCTACGCTTTGGATAATTGTTAACAACGGTTTCAGATGTGTTGGTTGTAGGCTATGAGTGTACAGTGTCACAATTACTAGTAGGAAATTCGTATGGGCGAGATTCTAAAGAACTTAACACGATTTGGAATCGATAAGTAGTTCTGTTCTTTTTGTAAAAGATTCATACCGCAAATGCAACATCATATTTCGTTTGAAACTGGGTCTACGGTCGTGCGGGTAGGCCTAGCCTGGTATTGGCTTATCCACCTATTTGAACCTTTGAGCTAGTGGCATGGTGCAACGTAGTGTCATAATGATAGACTGTATGATCATAGTACTGTTTCCTCCTTTGCCGCGGTACCATGTGCCCCCCGTGAAAAATGAGGAGGGCGGAAGCATGCTTCCGCCTCCCCACTTCCAGGGTCTTTAAACCCCTTTTCTTCATTTTTCCATATCTCAAAAGAATGCGTTAGTTCTCTCTCGCATAGGCGGAAGATGTTTTTTATTTGGGGGAGGGGCACAAGTTTTCTGCAGCCGACATAATGGTGACGCCGTAAGGCGTCCGGTTTTGCGCGAAGCACAAACCCCATCGATGTGGGGTCCAAGGGCCCCTGGTGGGTTTCAGGGGGGAAAGTCCTGGTAGGGGTCCATGGGGGGGGGGGCTGGATACTTTTGTAGGGGATGGCTGGAGTTTACTATCTAAGCGTAGCACCACCATCGGTTGGCGCGGAGCCTACAAAGAAAATTTTGGATTTTAAAACCTCCCATATGGCCGGAAATGGCATTTGCCAGGTTTATTTGTCTCTAATTCTGGCAAGAAAAAATTGTGGTTTTCCTAAGATTAAAACACACTTTTGAGATACTGATGACACCAGTTAATTACTCCACTGGACTAATTATCCTAGGATCGCAAATCCGGAATCCTGCTGAATGTTTCCCCTCAAAATCTCACAAGAAAATTATTGGGGGGGGGGGGGCAGCCCCCCCCCCCCTGGCCCGCCTATGTCTCGTAAATCAGTTTGGTAAACATTTTTGAGCTCTGGAATTGACAAAATCTGATATTTACCATATGTGATACCGGACCAGCAGGCAGATATATTGCTATTTTGCAAACTGTCTTTGATGGAATTCCAAATTTTCTTCAATGAAAGCTCTTGATTTTGAAATATTTTGTCTAAAAGGACAACAGAGATGCGAAGTTTTTGATATGTCATCGGAGAGTGTCACTTCGTAAGCCTTAGATAACATTATGAAGCAACAACAATTCAGTCGTCGTGCATTCTCAGAATTGCCACCAATATATGAAGTAAGTGCAGATTCTTCGGTAATCCCCCAGCTTTTTAAATTTTCCTACAGGAAACCCATAATCCAAAGCTTCCTGCAATGCAAGCTCCTTATCCGCATATATTTGTTTAAAAGAGGCGCAATACCCCGCGTGCCGCAATACGTCCCTGATGCAGTGATGTTAACACTTGGAGGAAGAATCGGAAAACTTGGCTTCTTCTTACAAGCCCGAAACATGCCATTTCCGGCTGTCTGAGGGGTCGCTATTTTTCAAAATTTTCTGTACGCTCTGCGCCAACTGAAGATGGTCTTTCGAGCAAGACTTCACATTCCAGGCAGGCACCATTGGCTTACCGTACTCAAATGCTCTCTTATACACCACTCATCAGATACCTTTGCTCTCAGTCCCGTCGGCTGAGTAGTCTGTGTAGATGATCTTTAGTTATTGAAGTGTCAAAATGTTATCTATTCGATGTTGCGGAGCAGTGACGTACAGTACAGGAGGCAGGAGGCAATTTCCCCCTGGCTCGAAAAAGTGAAAAATTCGGAAATTTGCTATTTGAAACGCCGGTCAAATGACAGTGTGGTTTTAATTCCTAACTTTTCCTTCATTTAATTCCGAATTTTTCCTAATAAAAGCTCCATATTTGTAATTATTAGTTTCAAAAAGGCCAAATTTTCAGCCCATAATGCAGTAAGGGGTCGCTCATAAAGTAGTCCGTGATAAACTTTTCCGAGCCGCTACTGTGCCGTTTTCCTAAAATTTTCTTTAACATGGGCTTTTAATCTTTAAATATTTTGCCCTGAAAAGGCAACAAAATTTCGGGAGTTCTTTGAGTGTCGCCGAGAAGCCCCAATCCGCACTCCTTAGATAATCATGTTAATGTAACAACAACGATCTTCAGTCGCCAATGGATGATGCTAGTATCTCAGATGCTAATAGGAAGCGCAGATTCTTCGACTGTCCCAAAGTATTCAAATTTCCCTACAGGAAACCCTGAATCTATATTTTCTTGCAATACAAGCTCCATATTTACAAATGTGTAAAAGGACCAAAATTTCTGCAAATTACGCTCCTTACAGGACAGTAGTATCCACACTTAAGACAAAATCAGATTTAAAAAAAAAATGTTCTTGCTCGTAGAAAAAAGTGAAAAAATTTAGCATGAAGAAAAAAGTACCTTTCGGTCAATGGGGAAGGGTGAGGTGCATATGGTCCCCACTTTCATATTGCTTCCTATATGCCACTGCATGTGCCCCCTGATTGAGACTAATTCCTGGCAACTGGTCAGGGTGGGTGGATGGATGGATGGCGGAGAGGATCACGAGGCTAGTCGGATGCGGGGTGACATGTGAAGGTTTGGCAAGTGTCGGTACATTGACTTACCTGCCGTTGGTCAGTATATTTGCCTTAGGCTATTTTTATCTCCGCCTCAAACTTTTGACACCCCATTACCCTTTTGCCGTCCATGCACATTGCACGGGCGTAAATGTAATCTAAAATGTAGGCCTAACCATGAACCATGATTTTCAAACCAGTCTGCAGCTGTTATCTGCTTTTCCCTGTCCAAACAAAGAGGGTGTTATGAGAGGTGTTCTAGTAACACCGCCCTGTTCAAACAAATGTTAAAAAATCTGTGTCGGAGTTGTGTTGACACCCTGGAAATAGTAGCCGCATTCTGACCGTACCACTGATCTATATAGACATAGTCGAAGCAGGCCAAGTCGTCCCCAAACCAACTCGTCCCCAACCAACTCGTCCCCAACCAACTCGTCCCCAAGCCAACTCGTCCCCAAGCCAACTCGTCCCCAAGCCAACTCGTCCCCAAACCAAGCCGTCCCCAAACCAAGTCGTCCCTAAACCAACTCGTCCCCAATATGAAAAATGTTGTGATTTTTATGGCGCGAGAAAGGGGAATATTACCAACCAAACATAATCAAAACTGAAATATTTATGTGACAAAACACGATATTTATTTAGTAGCTTCAAATATTAGGCCTATATTTGTAAAACAAATTTGCAATAAAAATACAATTGTAGAAAGAGTATGTTCTTAACAAGATATATATTTGCAATTAAATATATTCCCAACAAAAATATATGTTTGCTCTAAAATATATATTTAGAAGAATATTTATTTCCAACACTTGAAATATATTAGTAAAGAAAAATTATGTTTACACCAAAATATATTTGCAAGAAAATATATCTTTCTTGAAAAAGTTACCATGTTCGGCACAAAATTATATTTGCAACAAAAATATTCTTCCCGGGCAACCAGAAATATATTTTCAAGAAAAAGAAATAAGTTTGCAATATAAATGTATCTGCAAGAAACATTACTTTTGCCAACACATTTATTTGCATGACTAATTATATTTTCCAAACTAAACATATGTCCCCATCAGTTGTGTTTAAAATATATGTTATCAAACTCCAAAAATATATTTGTTATTTGTTATGATGGGTAGACAAATTGCGACAATAAAGTTATCATGCTCTATTTTAAACCACTTGTCATTCTCTATATATGCATAAATCACGGCTTCAAAAATTAAAAAAATTTATGTTTCACGAAATCTCCCTTTTAACTAGCAAAAGGGAGGAAAAAATATTGAATTAACAAACCAAAAACAAATGCAAAGTCGGTGTTAGCTGGTCTCTTGAAATGAGATAATTTTATTTTCCACCAATTTTTCGCTAATTTCTCATATTGGGGCCGACTTGGCTTGGGGACGAGTTGGTTTGGGGACGAGTTGGTTTGGGGACGACTTGGCCCGAAAGCGACATAGTCCGCCTATATTGACTATGATATCAGTGAACTGTACGTAAACGACTTACAGCAAGTATACAGTTGTGCTTGACATCGGCGGTCGAACTCAAACACCAAAAATCCTTCGGGCTCGAACATCACCTAGTCAAAAAATGCAATAGCCGTATCGGTTGGAAATCAAGGGAATAAAGACCAAGACTTCAAGCTGCAGCTTCAACTTTTGAAGAGTTGTAGGCTAGGGGAGTAGGGGTAACTTAGGCTAATGAATCATTGTTTTGCTTACAAGTTACATTATTGTTATTGTTCGGCCTAACGTTATGGCTAACGCTATAGCATAGTGTTAGTCTATCGTTGGCCTTGCGTTATTAACGTTAGGCTCTGTTTATGAATAATGGTTTCGGTAGAATAAACTAATCCGATTAGAGCTTGTTTTTAGTGACTGTAGGCCGCCGTTAGTGGGGCCCATCAGCCTTAAATCGTCTTTATTTATTGTTCACATGAATTTCAAACCCTCATATTAAGTGAAATTGGAGAATTCAAGATACAAATTGGGCTAGTGCACAAGTTAAAACCATCCATGATAGAGGTAAGCAAGGAAATGGAAAGATTTAAAGTTGACGGACCCCAGTCATGGCCCACTGAAATCAGACCATCACTTGCTGTCCAGGTTTGTGTATACCTCAAACAGGTCGCCGCAAACAGAATGAACTGTGTACGGTTGTAGGTGTGAGACAGTGGATCATGGCTTCTAATGTTACATGTGCGGTGGTGCTATATGTAAATGAGGAGAAATACAAACTTAAAATTCACATTTTTACTAACATTAGGGCTGCACCGGAAATAGGATCCGGCTGGAACCCAGATTTTGCCAAGTTCTGGTTCCGGCCAGATCCATTTAAAAGTACCTGGCCGGAACTTTAAAGTCTTTCCAGTTCCTTTTATTGTTTAACTAACAATTAAAACTATTAACTATGCAGTTCTACATATGATAGCAGTAAAGAAATAAATTTGAGGTTGCGCTTTATACAGTTTTTGGCTTGTTTACTGAGAGAACTCTCGACTTACTAAGCCCAGAGTGTAATATTACAGTACAGCTCACGTTCAATTGGACATGTCTACGCGCAGAGCAAAGCAGAGAAAGGCAGAAACAAGCAGAGCAAAGTTGAATCACGAAGATACAAAAATGCCGCGCAGACACTGAGTAGACACTGAGTATAATCCCCAACGTTCCTCTGCGCAGATAAACCTCATTGTGTTTGCACAATAGTCAGAATATCGATCTGTATAGGTTTGCTCACTCTTTCCCAGTCGTTTTGAAAGAATATGGAAGTAATTCACGAACAGACAGCCTGCTAGAATTGCTGTGTTAGCGCTGGAAGGGTTACAGTAGAAGCAGCCTATGTTGTGATTTGGTACAAATGAACGGGGGAATCGTACCGTAGACCGGGAACTTACGCAATCCCGAAATTGTTAAACATGTCCTGTGCAGTAAATGTTACGGCGGGGATTTCGTGCCTTTGAATCATTTCGGCGGTCAACGTTCAAATAAAAACATTAAGGGGGCAGCGATGTTCAAACACCACAGTCACGACGCTCAAAAAATCATCACGCCTACGAGAAAAAAATGTTTAAAATGTTAACGACCTCACGTAAGGTTTAGACAATCTATCATGTCATTAATTTATTTTAAAAAAAGTGATACAACCTTTGCTTTGTGCGCAGCATTTTATTGAAAACGAGTGTGCCGCAACAAGCAAAAATGGCTGTGACCGGCTGGAAGAAAACAAATTGGTTTGAAAATTAGGCCTCAAACCCCATCCAACTTGTTCCATGTTAAGTACTGGCACGTAAGGTGCAAAGATAACACTTGGTCACACGGGATCAACCCGATGTTCCCGGGGTTCAATATTCCCAAGGTTCGATGTTCCCCGCCTTTGTATATCTTGATGATTTGTCATTGTTCCCTAGTTTCGTTATTCCCGGGGTTCGATGTTCCCAGAAGTGCGGATGTTCCCAAAATTGGGAAACATTGAGCCTCGGGATCAGCGAACCTTGGGAAGAATGACATAGCCCCGGTTAAACACATACATGGAATCAAACAACCTATTTATATCTCCTTCATGCACATGCTGCCGTAATAATTTTCCTTGTTCTCTTTTCATGTCAGTTAACGTGAAATTTCTGCTTTTGTTTGTTATGATGCGATTGCTGCGGTTTCCTGTGTTTCATTTTCAAAGTCGCGGGGTTTAACAAAATTCTTTGGTTTTAAATTATCAAATTTAAAAAAACCGTTTCAGTAAAACGTTAACTAAAATTCAGCAGTATTTCGTCCCAAATATGACTTGTCCGCGTCCAGATAAAGTGGGTAGTTAAAAAATGTGGTTAAAAGGGGGGCAAGGTGGACCAAATAAACGTATGAAGGGCAGGGGGATTTTTGTTTCTGGCCCGCGAACCCGACCTCATGTTTGGTCTTGTAGACCCGTCCCGCTTTTGGTTTCGCGGACATTCTCAGGCTGCTTTAACAGAGAAAATATAGGGCATAGTCAGACAGGTCACACGAAAGGAGGCTACGTGACTGAGGTTCTAGACAGAACAAAAGATTCTAGACGGTCGTCGCGCCATTCAGTCTACGCAGCAGTGGACATCAGATAAAACATTTGAGAAAACACGGTTATTCACCCAGCTGCACGAACATTCTCGTATGATTGACGTATGCGGAATGTTTGATGTCTTTGAACCCTGGGAGAACGGGACAGCTAAAACCCGCGAAGCGCGTAGAAACTTCGCTGTGAAGTATGGAGGTTCAATAGTTCTTAATAGTTTTCTTCGTTTTACTCCGCGCCGTGTACGGAAAAGGTTCTACATTGTTTAACGGCCTCTCCTTGGTATGAGTCTGCTAATGCACTGTTAAGCTGAAATTGGTCCTGGTAATTATGTTTGCCCATATTTATGACGCTTTAAATTGGTGTAACCAATTCAAATTTGGATGTAAAAACTTTTGTTTGGAATATACTATCTTTACCAAAGGTAAGTAAAAACAGTTTTGTTTTGTTATGGCATGTGGGGAAAATATGCTGGGTCCGGCCGTGCTATTCGTAAGTAACTAAGAACCGACTACCCCACCCCCTTTAACCGAGTATGGTTGTTGTATACAGTAGCCTTCAAAATTCCATCAACCCAAGTAAACTAAGTGTAGTATGATCTGACGCTGCATTCAATCGGTGAACTTTGCATTTTTTTTTTAGGATAGGCCCGAAATTACCATTCATAATTTCGCCTGAACTTTTTTATAACATTATGCCGATTGTGTATTTTTTTTAAGTTGGTGCTTATGAACAACTTAGGCCGGGTTTTTGCAGTACTGTTCATGGTACCGGTATATGAAGGAATAAAAGGCGCAACTCCATCTAGCGAGTCGTGCGGACCTGGGTGCAAATATCCAGTCAATAGACCGTTTACTTTCTTTACTTTACAAACCTTGGTTTTGGCAAAGGTTATCTCTAAATGTTTTCTATGCAATTCTTTTGTTTTCATCATTTTTGAAAAAGAGTCTGCCGGGGTTGGGGGTTGGCGATATCCTCCCTTCCAGAAAACAAACGGGGACGCGTACCCCATGATCCACGGCCATGATTAGGGATGAGAGGATTAGCAATGTTTAGTTTATCGGGGTTCGGTAGACTTTGGGCGTCCGTTTACTCCGTAACTCTCAAACCAATTGATATAAGCAATTTTTAAGATAGTACGGTAAGCCTTTCTCTAGATTTTGAGAGGTTGTCGGGAAAATGAAATTACAACTGAGCAATATTGTTAGCCCTTTACATGTTTTGAGTAGCAGGGTTGGGATTTGGGGGTATTCTATATAGCGCAATTCACACATAGTTCGTGAGAACAGACTTGATCCCACGATTTCTTGAATTTTTATTTGCCTGGCGATTAACTCTTTGGAGATGAAAGAATATCGGAACTAGAGTGTATCTTGGAGTTTTTTGTGTTTTTTGTGGAGTTTTTTTGTATATCACGCAATTATATAATTGATAGAACTTTGTAGATTATAGAGATTTTTGGTATACTTATAGATCTTTCTTAAGACTTTCTTCCTTACACAAACGGGTTTGCAAACTGTTTAAAGTAAATGCATATCAAGGCAAGAAACCGCATTTTATGTACCTGTTTTTCAAGTGCCGATACGAAAAAATATGGGGCAATTTTTCACTTAACACATTGTAGATCGAAATTCGCAAAAATAAAACAAAAGGGATAATGTACGTTGTAACTACAAATTGAAATCATAATAAACAGCGAACTTCAGAAACATCGTATCACCAGCTTGTTTACATTACTGATATTCATATCTCTCTCAATATATATACCATTTGTCCAGGATCGTGACTGATGAGATGAGATAACAGGGATAGCATTTTTTACACTTTTCTTAAAAATACAAACACCAGTGCATTGGACACACATGCGAGCAAGGATGCCCTTCTGTGTTACTTAAAAATGGTTATTATTTCGTGTAGACTAACACCCAAGTCTTCAAATCGATTTCCAAAACCATCAGTTGTCGCTACGTTAGCTTAACAAGTTTGTTCTTGCCATAGGTATTCATCCAAAGCAAGAGACTACCATTTCCGTGTAATCGGATTAGGAAATGAATGAGCTATAGACTCGGCCTAGTGTTGGTGAACACTCGTCCCTTCCAACTAATCTCAGTTAACTTGAACTGTTCATTTGTGCCTCTAATTTTCAGCACTTCTGTACTCTGTCTTACTCGTACCCATTTCGTCCAAAATGTCCCCAAACTGCCAACTCGTCCGCGACGCAACAACGGCGTCGCGACGCAACAACGGCGTCGCGGACGAGTGTAAAGTGGAAGGGAACAGCACTTCCTTTTTCTATAATTTTTGTGGTGTTATTACGTTTACTATCGCAATATATTATCGTAGAAATAACTTGGAACTTCAAACAGTAAATATTTCCGTTGATATGACCATATTATCAACCAGACTGCAAGCTTAACTAAGCAGATCGACACATCGACACAAGGCCTGACAAAAGCGAGGCCAAGAAGCATTACTTGAAACGACTGAAAAATTCCTACGGTCATGGATTATACGCGATCCTACGTTTATATACTCAAATAATCCCCATTGAGAACAAATCAAGTGTAAGGAAGGTCTGTCGGTGTCTGCGTTGATGGTGCGCAGACACTGAGTATAGTAACGAAGACAACAAAGTATAGGAAAGAGTAAACATGCAGAGGAAAGTAGAAACAAGCAGAGCGTTGACACGATGGGACTTATACGTGAGCTGTACTGTATTTCCTTATATTTATAGTTGAGGGATGAGATGCAACTGCTCCCCCATATGCAATAGTCGTACTTCTTTGTGTGGACAGAGGACCTTACATATAGCATCCTGATAGTATGATGAACATGTGAAGAGTAATGGCAATATACTTCCTTATTTTCAATTTAAAGGAAAAATTTAAGCTTGATAGCTTGACATGTCGTCAAAAACTTCTGACTTGACTTGGCAGTTAGGAAATTAGCTTTCCTTAGGAAAAATCAGTTGAAATTATATCTGTATCTTTGACAGTTCTGCAAAGTTTGAATGTTTTTGAAGCAACAAGCGCTAAAATGATGTGGAATTAAGGTTTCACGGTATACCGGTATTTCCGTAAGTACCGGTACGTACCGGTACCGGTACGGTACGGTACGGTACCACCAAGTTAAAGGTACCGAAGTATCGTGGAGACTGGTACTCAACTGTAAGGTGAAAATCTTTTCTCAGATTATAGCATATCAATTAGAATGATACTAAAATGTAACAAAAATCCATTTGATAAATGCCCCGTGTCTCTAAACATTACAATATAAACAGGGAATAGTCACTTGATAATCATTTTGCACCATTTCAGTCACAAATCCCCCCTAAGAATTTCGGAAATTGCCGTTTAACGTTACTTTCGCAGAACTAGTACCCTCCACATTAAAAAGGAACTTGCTTTCTTTCGACATTCTACGCAATCTCAGAAGGAATCCCTGCAAGCGCCAGCCTCACCTTCACATGGTGTATTTAGACGGACACAATTAGTCAACTTTGAGGTGAAAATCTTCTCTCAAAAATAAAGCATTTGAATTAGAATGATACTTGAATGAAACAAATACCCATTTGGTAAATGCGCCGTGTCTCGAAGCATTGCAATACAAAAAGGGAACATTCACTTGATAATCGTTTTGCACTATTTTAGTCACAAATCCCCCTAAGAATTTCGGAAAGTGCCGTTTAACGTTACTTTCGCAGAACTAGTACCTTCCACACTAACAGGGCCCTTGCTTTCTTTCGACATTCTGTGCAACCCCCGAACGATCGCTGCTCATCAGCAAATGCTTTCACATGGTGTATAAAGAATAGATACCATGCGTTGATTGATAGAATTCACTTTGATTACGATAGCACACAACATTATACGAGTGAGAAATTCGTTGTAAGCAGACAAAGAGTCATAGCATTGCAAGCTCTGACATGAACGTTGCATCGACGATTTCTGATTCTAACACAGTGATTCAATGGTACTGCTCCATAACGCTCACTATGTTTGTGGAAGAAAAACTTTCGTACGAACGCAACGAACGCTCTTTCAGAAATTTAAACAGTGAAGCAATGGGACTGAACACATAGTAAATCCCGCTTAAAACATTGGCTCGGGTGTTCACCAGATCAACTCACTTGCTTTGTTGTATTGATAACTACGTACTGAAGAACAGTATAGTGTTATTGTACAATGGGTTGCTGCGCGATGCATTCGTAAATTCAGTCATGAATCACTTTGATTTAGTTTTGATAGTGATAACTCAGCGGGAAGAAAGCTTGATGAATCAGTCTTTTATGGAAATATTTTTGTAAAGTTCTACATGATAACTTTTGGTTATACCTTAGGAGGGGGACTGTCATTATTTGCAGAAATTATTTTTACAATCTTCATTACAATTCTGAGTGCTCTTGTCATCTTGTGGGGTCTAGCTCCGGTGCGGACATGCGGCGCTGATTTATTTTCTGTCCCGTATTTATCGGACGCTAAATTTGCAGAGAGGTTATTTCTTTTTTTGTTTACCAATTTGGTAAGTGCGGGGTGACTAAATGTTACAAAAAATTCTGAAACGGGAGGCAGGGATTATCAGAAGACTTCACTTATGTCAATGCATGGTATTTTTGCGGATATTTTGCATGTGATAAAAATCCTCTTTTTTTAACTCTTCTGGTACCGGTACTACGGTATTACCGGTACCATTTGTGGCGGTACCGACGGTACCAATTATCAGTGGTACCATGAAACCCTATGTGGAATGTTGCACATTGTTGACATTTCTTTTATTAAGCCTATACTGATTATCTCTTAATTACTCATTTAATACTTTACCTTTTGGTAATTGATACACTGAAGATTTTAAAGGACCCAGTTTAAACTTTCAAAATAAAACTTGCAGGACAAACTAATGTTACAATTGCTCTTGAAAAAAGGTTGCAAAAACAAATGATAACATTAGCCGTATGACATGTCCTTATATCCGGATCCCTAGACATTACAATATACTGAGCTCATGTGTATGCATGATTATGTGCAAATCAGAAATTACACTCTTACATGGTCAATTTTTGATTGATTTTGATGTGAATTGAGACAATTATGTTAGTTTCTAATGCTTTTCACATCAAAAATACCCTTTGTCATACATACCCTTTGTCATTTTCATGCACTAAAAAGTTGAAAAAACTGCAATCCAAAACTACCTTGTAATTCTTTAATTTGTTCAGTATTGTATGTGACTGTCAATTTCAAAACAAAAGGCATAAACGCAAAGTTCATATGTGTTATTCTTCTTTTAATCATGGACATAGTATAATGTTCTGACTCCTTCGCTTCAGACATTGACTTCACCCATAGCAGGCAGTGGCAGAGCTAGGTCTCTAGGTTGTTGTATCCTGACATTGATTTGTTTTGCAATGAATGGTACAATCAATTATTCAATTGATTTCTTGCAAGTAAAAATGCAAAAATATCACAGTGTCAACTTGTCAAGACCCCCATAAATACCATATGTTCTTGGGTCTTCTTCCCCTTTGTTAGCAATATAGTATTAAAATGAGAAACAAGCAACAAAATGTCAAATTTTAGTCAATTCATCAAAGAGTAAAGATGACATCCATGCTTGCTTTGAAAAATAGTATGGTACCCTGAGACTAAGCATAAATTCTATTATTGCACTCATGGCCATATGGAACCCTTTCTCTCAGAGGGGCGTTAGCTTTTGCCCAACTCCAGATGCTCAACCAGGATGTAATCTTCTGTGGGGGGTGGTCATATTTAACAACAGGTAGTTGGCATGTGTTGCTAATTCTGACCGCTAAATAAAATGCAGTAGTAATTTGCATATTCATGCAGCAAAAAAATATGTTGGTGCCCTCTTGGAAAATACACTCGTTTTTACTGCATGGTTTATGTTTCAGAAATTCTCACACTCTCTCTAATGCCATGTAATAACCATATATTTCGGACACTCCCAAATCTCCACATTTCATCATGGATACAATAAGAAATTAAAAAATGAACAATGCATGTTGCACTGAAATTTCTTGATTTTTAGCTCAACCCACAAAGGTCATTTTTTGCCTCAAGGCAAAATTTCATGAAACACAATCCCAGTGGAGGCATTGTTAGCATTATACTGTAGGCCTATTTTTGTAACTGCCTGTGTCCATTGTGTACACACTATGATTTCCCAGTCAGCTAATTACTTATCCTTCAGTAATTTTAGTGTCTATTACTGTACCAGCCAGCTGCCATTACACAGATCTCTCCTTGCTGTGTGAGGACACTTCCATACTGTACCACTGTTTGGCTGATCACCACGTTTGTTCCCCAGGTCAAGCTGGAGTATTGGTGGATATACAGTATGATCTTACATGTTACAATTTGGAATGATGTAAATTTGAATGGACACATATCAGCCTTCAAATGGACGGTGCATTGAAGTTTCTTCCAGTACTGCATTTTTTGTTTACAAATTTCACAGAGGAGTGAGCTGGGGAGAGAGGGAGAGGAAAACAGATGGAAATAATGGGAAGGGAGAGATGGATTGAGGGAGGGCAAGGGAAGACATTTGGGCATCTTCTCTTTCCTTATTGTTTATGCCACTGTCCTACACAAACTGGTCAATTGTACTATGACTTAAGTTTCAGATTCCTGCCCTCGTAGGCAGTATTACCATAAAGTGTATCACAAGTCAAAAAAAAAAAATCAAAAATATTTATATTAAAAAGCATGAAAAATAAGTGCTAACCATCCACTTCAATCTTCATGGGAATTCCTGAGCTGAGATGTGAAATGTTGAAGTTTATTCAATTTAAAATGGTACACAGCACAATAATTTGTGATGTCATTTTTGAACTGTAAGTCAAATTTATACTATCTTTTTCTTTCGTTGATTTTTTGAAAGTTACTGGACCTTGTACCAAGGTGTGATAGCACTCTTACTCTTATGGGGTGATTTTTTTAGTTATTTGACTTGAGGCACACCTTTATGGGATGAACTAGCTATAGAGATTTATCCCTGACACAGTTTAACTGCTAGGTGAACAGTGTTCACATGCTGGTCTGCCCAACTGGAGCACCATGATTCTGTTCAAAATTCATAAATAAAATACCGAACTGGTAACATCAGTCAGAAGGGTTGGGCGAAAGTAGCTTAGCTACTCTAGTTTTCAGAACTGACTGAAAATGCACCCAAGATGTCCAAAAGTGATAACAATACAGGTCCTTCTAATATTTCTAAAGGCCAATACAGTGTGTAGGTGCGATGTGGTTGCAATGCTAGAATAACCTGTGATGCATATTCTTCAAAAACATCAACACCAATTTTTTTGTCACCACATTTTTTGATGTTTGAAGAAAAAAGTTAGTCATGGCCAGATTTTCAAGTTTCGGCAGAAGTGTGAACCAGAAATTTGCAAAAATTACTAAAAATGTAGATTAGAATGTCTGTTATGAAGTTCTAGATGAGAATTCAGATAAAAAAGAGATTTTTCTGTATGACTGATTGAAAAACTCGCCTTAAATTTGATAATTTATAGTATATGTGTCATTCTTCAATACTGAGTAATGAAAGTATGACATGCATACCCAAAATTACAATTCATCAAATAATTTTGAAAAGTATCTTATCACCTTCCAAATATCATGCTTTAACTGAGTATCAAATAGGAAGATGGTTGAGTAATAATTGACTGAAATATTTCAGAGAGTAGGTCATTCATCTGCATGTGTGACGTATGTAACATGGTGTCCACTTACATGCTTGTAATTGAGTATGATAAAAAAAAATGAGATATTTGTGTGTTATCATATTTTTCTTGCCTATCTGAGAACTACTTAAATGCCCAAAAAGTGTATATTGTATGAAAAGGTGTCGAAAACACAACATTAGAAAAGTGGACACCGTTACGTGCGTCACAATGCTGCTATTTGTTCTTAAAACACTGAAAATGTGCATTTACTGGTTTGAACCAGAATGTATTACTAATGTACACTGCTGACTATTTTTGCACAGATTAAGTGATGTAGTATATATTCTAGGTGTCTGGAAAGAGTCAGCCTAAGTCAGGTGTTTGTAATACAGAGTTTTGACTAAAATTGTGACATATGTAACGGTGTCCACACCCAAAATTTGAAATTTTCAAATCCTTCGTTCTTCAGTAGAAAAATAATATTATGTATATTCATTTTTCTGAAGTTGTTAATAATAGCAGTCACAAAGAGCCTAATATTCTATCTCAAACTGACATTTTGGTGAAATTTGATTTTTTTGTAACGTATGTGACAGGACACCAAGGGGGTGGACACCAAGTCTGTATTCACATACAGTGGCTCTCCTTGTGAACATTGCCACAAATGGCAATACTTATCTAAAAGACAATCTTATGGACTATTGTAATATACTTGTGTATAAGACTGGAAATTTATTGTGTGGCTGTATGGCTGCAGTAGCTTTGTGACATATGAACTGGGTGGGTGGACACCAATGTTACATACGTCACAAATCCAATTTTTGTGTCCTTATATTTCTGTATAGATAGTAGCTATGTGCAAGCCCATGTGGATATGAACTACTGGTGCCTGGGTCTTGACAAACACACCTCTTGTCAATCCATAAGTTCTTTCAGTTTTCAGTTCTCAGAGTTGTGTGATGTATGTAACGGGGTGGACACCAAATGTTACATACGTAACACTCTTTTTGTATAGCTTATAGGAAATAACTCCTGTAATGTTTGTCCCCATGCTATATCACATTCAATAAAGTCATGTTATCCACTTCATATGACATACATTATGAGGAGTTCTAACCCTTGTTCTGCATCTGATAGTCTTTTGAAAAACAATTGTATTTTTATGTCACAGTGTTATGTTTGGTGTCCACTTTTTGGCCATTTTTCAACTAATATCGGCTCTCAGAAAAATACTAGGGGTGGTATGATAGTAATGTTATCTTATGTATCTCTGTGCTGGGTGAGGTCTATGAAAATACATCAGCTACAACAGACTTCTACCCTAAAGATGCTGAGAAGATGCTCTATATATTTGTCCACTGTGAATCTCTCCAGTACTGGAGAATAGCACATATTATTTGTTTGTGTTATAAAGTGATTGACTCCAAATAACTTCATAAGCATTGCTACTTGTTATGCCACCTACATTTGAAGGTTCATTGTCTGCAGATAACTCAATCCAAGCAATACCAAATCATAGCACAATTATGAGGACATATTGCAAAATATTACTGTCAAGTTTCATTGATTTTCACAGATGTTTTTATATTTTAATGGTTACGAAGTTTGTTAAGTGATCTACTCATAATAGCCCAGTATAAAGCCTAAAACATGGAAAGGTATGGCATTTGTCTGGCTCCAACCTTATCTTGCTATGCCTGTACTCACACCATGTTGCTGTTAGTTGGAATTAATATTGCTATGCTTTGACTAATTCTTACAAGGACTCTGTTCTTCCTGGCCTACTCAGTCACTTTGAAAGAATCCATCCATGCATTGAACAAATACTTATCAAACCTCTTTTTTATACTAAATACATAACAAACTTCAAGTTTTTTTTTATAATACAGAGTTTGCTCTGACAAAGGAGGTTCAACAAAGATGAATACAAGCAAGGTTCGTTATCGCTTAAGTCCCAATGAAGAAGCTGGAATACTTCAGCAAGAACGTGATCGTCGCAGGAAGCTCAGAATTCAACAGGTTTGTGGTCATTGCATTTTCCAGTGATCATCAAATAATACTA
Organism: Holothuria scabra; assembly: GCA_037179385.1. Classification (NCBI taxonomy): domain Eukaryota; kingdom Metazoa; phylum Echinodermata; class Holothuroidea; order Aspidochirotida; family Holothuriidae; genus Holothuria; species Holothuria scabra. The sequence continues at coordinate 19,734,970 of CM074190.1, forward strand.
CTGTCAGATCATCTTAGGGGCCAATCACTCATGTAAATGCTTCCAAGGGGTGAGCTCTTATAAAGCAGTACAAAAGAAATTTAGACTGACCAGACAATGTTGAGTATACTTATTATTAATTTTCTGAATTACTTTCTCTTCAAAGTTAGAATTATTCACAATAATTGGACAGGTCATCTCTTATGATTTTCTGAATTGAAATAACTCAAAGTCCCATTTCTGATTACCTTATTGCTTATTAATACCCTCTATGGCACAGCAAGGACTGTATCAATTAATTAATTGTAGAAGAATGTTCCCTGAAGCATTTGTTCTCTTTCTGTATGTGTGGCAGTTTTTTGGCAGATATGTCTAAGCACTATTCCTAATACTGACTGATAAACAATAGCAGTCAATAATACAGTTCATGAGCTTCTGAATGGTCCAAATCAAACATAAATTGGCCACTAGACAATAAGAATATGAAATTCCTGTAGTTGGCTGGAAGGATTGACCAATCACAGGAAGATGGAGGGTGGAGATACCACACTCGTGAAAAAGGCATGCTAGATGTCAGATACAGTGTATGTGGCATGGATATTTCCTGGTTGTTTAGAAGAAACATATCTGGGGATCTAGTTAAGGTGCAGGAAGTAGTACAAGTTGCTAACATCAAATCTTGTTCCCCTTGATCACTAAAACTGTGTTCTACATAGTAACTCTTCTTCACCATGGCACGCACACACCTTAAAATGTTAACTTTCATAATAAAAAATCCCATATTACCTGGGACAGATTAACATTGTAACAGTGCAAGGTGACTTAAGAGTTTCCCCTTCCTTTCAATCAAGAAACTCAGCTTTTCTACCTTTTGGCTAGGATCATACATCACTGTGGTGTCTGTTTTTTTAGCCATTCTAGAATGGAGCCACAAATTACAGATCCATGATGTAGCCTCTGAGGGTAAAGACGTCAGTCATCTAAGCAGACTTTCTGTCTAGGGGAGAGGGGGGATTTGCTTTTCCTTTCCTAAAGAAGGAGGGAAAATCCCCACTTTCTGTTTCCATAAAAATGAAAAAAAAAATCTGGAAAAAAAACCTTGGTTACTTATTAAAGGAATGACACCTTTGCAGCAATGTTCAAACTTACATCAATAAATAAAAAGCCTTTAAAACCCTTCAGATTGCACCTTATAGAAGCCTTGGAGCAAGCTCCCCCCTGAACCCACCCGGAACTTTGGCCAAGGGCAGCATCAATTTAGACTTGGGGTGTATCAGTCATAGATGATGATTCCCCTGTTTTTGAGTTTCTGACAGGACCCCTCATTACAGTATGAGTGGTTTGATCAACTTTGGTGTGACCCCTCACCTTGACTCTTCAGAGTACAGAAAGTTGAGTGGACTGGAAAAAAGTTGCAAGGTGACCAACCCATGAAATACAGTATCTGATGCCACACTTGTTGTAATCTTTAAATGACATCGTAAGGCACTGTTAATGTTGTCATGTACAGTACCTCTATGCAATGACATTTATACAGTATATAGAAACGTAAGTCAGATAGAGATATAGACTATTTCTGCTGGTGCAGGGCTTGAAATAAGCTTGAAAAAGGACATCCATGGCCAAATTGACAAATTTGGCTGTAAGTCTGTTATTTCTGAGGGAAGGGACACCATGGCCATTAATATTTACCTGTCTGACAGCCAAAGTTGTTGGTGTTGTCAGTCATTTCAAGCCCTGTTGGTGAAGTCAAGTGCAGTCTCAGTGATGTTGCAGTCTGTGGAGCATTATTGTTAATCATGGCTTTGAACCTTGAAAACAGGTCCGAGAACAGGAAAGAGCTTTTGCCAAACATATTCGTGATCAGGTGGAGGTTAAAAAACAGCAAGAACTGAAAGTCCTGGCAATGCAACTCAAAGATGAATGGATGATAGCCAAAGAAGAAGAACAGCAAGCCCTCAAAGACATCTACCAGAAAACATTGGATGCTGTTGGAGAAGCTCACTTATCAGCAGAGATACAAGTAAGAAATTTGGGATTACATAGTGATATTGACAGTTTGTAGTGGTATTGACAAAATTTTGAATGCCAAGATTTATGGAAAATAGTCTTGGCCTATGTAGAACATACATGAGAGCAATTGGTATGGTGAATGTTAAATTTTGCTCTGTCTGTAGGAGGAAGGATACTGACCATTTAACTTACTTTTTAAAGGCAAAAAAAAAAAAAAATTCAATTCAAAAATTGTGATGTCACATAACATCAGGGTTGGGCGGTATACTGGTGCTGGCATCAATACTAGTACTAGAGGCACAGGTAATGAAAATACCGAAGATATTTGGTGTGTCATTAATACCGGTTCTTGAGAAAATACCGGTACTTGAAAAAATTGCTGGTACTCATATATTTGCTGACAAAAATAACTGTTAGGATGCGTGGATGATGAAAATATTTACACAAACATTTAGAGCAGAGGCTCCTGCACGGTAATTAACCCAATCAAGCACCCAGATGCATTAATGTGCAGGATAACATGGGGGCCATGCGTGGCTTAGGTTCCTTCCCACCCGACTTCCCTACCTGAGAGTTGAGAACCGGTACTGCCTCAATACTGGTTCTGTGCATTATACAATACTGGTACCGATATTTTCACGGTACCGCCCAACCCTACATAACATGACATTTTAATATTTTGAAAGTATTTAGGAATACTAACTTTTAAGACCTTGGAGGATATTTAAATCTTTTTTAATTACAAGGAGATAAATAAGATGTAAAGACACCTTGTCTTAAAAGTCATTCTCCTTAAGGTGCTGTTTGGTTGAAAAGGTTGAATAAAACATGTCATAGTCACTTTAGAAGGACTTGTCAAATTCAGGCTTTAAATTTTGAGGTGCATGAGTGCAATTGCACACCATCACTCACCTTAAATCACTGTGAGGAGTGTGATTTTTTGCACACCTAGATGAAGAATTGGAGGTCATATAATTTTATTGAAATTTAACCAAACAGCACACCTACTATATTCCTTTATTTCCTGAGGGGAGTGGTGATTTGAAGCATACCCGGAAAATTTGAAACAATGCAAATCAGTATCCCGATACATATGTATTACCTTGAATAAATTCACAGACTGTCTTTTATTATATTAATAACCAGCACTGGGGCGGGTAAGCAAATTATGTAAATGATTACTCATTTAGTATGTAAAAACGGTTAATGAATCGATGCAATACTGGCTATTGCTGAAAATTTTGCAGAACTAAGTGTAGTAAGATCACAGGTAAAGTTGGAGTTTACTCACAGGTTGACTAGCTACCATGTCCACAAGATGTGGTGATTGATTGTACATAGACTGTAGACAGGCAGCTGTATATGGGGAATGAGCATATGCTATTGCGTCTGGTACTGATTCATGCTGTGTACTTCAATCTTATGGGTACAGTACATATGTGGGGTTAGCGTGCAGGGTGGATTTATAACCAATGTTTTTTCTGCTGGGCCCCTAGTTGGTATACATCACCAGGGCAAGGGAAACATGTTTTGCTGATTTAGTTATTGTTAATCAGTCAGTTCACAAATTGTGACACTGTCAATACTAATTTGTTGTGAATTGTGGCACGTAGTAAATCAAAAGAGGTCCATAGACCTATTTCCAAATAGCAATTACAATGAATTGTGGGATATAGTTTTGGGTGTGCGTCAATTTTCACCATAGTAAAATGCCATTGACAAAAATGAAAAACACCAAAACTCTATCCCACAATCCTTTGTAATTGCTATTTGGAAATAGGTCATTGGTGTTTGCCAGTGCTTGTACTTTATTTCTTTGAGACAGCTGGTGCAAATTTTTACAATCTGTAACTTATACAGCGATGCCAACCAGTACAGTTTTCCTGTATTTTGTACGGATTTTCGTAGTAAATACAGGCATACGAAGTGTGACTGGAGTTGGAGTATCGGTCAGTAGAGGTCACATGACCTGCACTGCTGGCAGTACAAATTAAGTACCTTCCTAGTATGCACTATGCACCGGATTCCACAGGCACATCAACTTACACATTGCTATATGCAGACTAGGAGTGCTGTTAAATTATTGCGCTCTTGCGTGCATCTGGCTGCTCTAGCTAGCCGTACAATACGGTCCTGTATTGTGCATGTCCATGTATTAACCGTACAAAGCAAACTCTGATTGACTCAATGCAATACAGCTCACAAACTGCTCATTATGGATGAGTTAGGACATCGTTATTTGTTTCAAAAACGATGAAATAATGCTGACTAAGCCAAGGAAGTAAGCTTAAGAGTATTGGAATAATAAGGCAAAAGCCAGTGCACTGTACTTATGTAGACAAAGCTGAAGTTTGTAGCTAATATAAGCCTAGCCTAACAAGTAACATTAGTTGGTCTAGAACCTTACGTGTTTTAACTTGTTTTCTGTGAACTTGAATAGTTTCATGAGAATAGGCTTTTGATGTCCATAGCAACAGTTTGGTTTGCAGTGTAAAATAACTGATTGCTAAAGGTAATTTGAAATTTTACATGAAGGTTTCTGATGCAGTGGAATGATACAGCAGTATTCTTCCTTGAGAATATTCTCATGATCAATCTTCTCAACCATTTCTTTTTTTTCTATTGCAAATGGTTATTGAGTACTTGCTCTTCTGTCAGAGCACTAACATGAACAATTTAGAGCATACATGTTTTCATGTATCTCGATATCTATGAGATGTACCTGTATGAATTCTAAAAGCAGTAACATAACTGGGATATCAGACTTAAAGGGGGGGAGGAATGAAAATAAGATTAATGAAGTTACAGCACATAGTCAAGGTACCAACACTTGCCAAAGAGGTATAGCACTTTACAAGTCGTCCTGGTATCCTTCTGGCTGCAAACCCCACCCACCTTATCCATGTGAATAGGCCAGTAGCTTGCTTGGAAATTTGATATAAGGGCACTGACACTGCACACAGGCACAGAAAAGTGTTGTGTTTATACTCAGTCTGACAGAGTGATGCAATGTGATAACCAGTTTGCAGAAACTACATTCAATCTCATGTCTACCACTGATAGTCTAACCAGCGTCAGCAGTATTTGTGTACATAAGGACAAAACAACCGCCAACATTTCTCAATGTTGGTTATAATCTACCCCCCTTTGCAAAACAGGGACCTTAAAATTCTCCATTAGAGAACGGAACAAGACTGTAGTCATAGTGTTGTTTCTGTATGTAAGCACATGCAGTTGGTACTGTAGATTAACGCTTCACCAATTATGAGGGGACCAGGGACTACCATAAGGCAAACTTGTTGTGGTGTGATTTTGGTAAATACAAATGGAAGTTTCCCTATGCCCTATTGCAGGCATGGAACTGGAGCATTATAATTTAATTTTATCAGAACTATGAATTACAGCAAGAGCACATCCAGCTTTTTCACAGTTTAAAATTCAGATTGGGTTACTATAGTATTGCCCTTTAAAACAAATTTTCCATGTAAAAAAATGCTTAATTTTTTTTTTAAATTAATTTTATGGTATGAGTAAAATTAGCTTCAAATTCATTTAATTTTCTGTAAGGCTATAATTATTATGTGAAGCACAGTAATCAATGATTTAGTCTTGTAAATTAACAGCATGGTTACAACTTTGTTCTTTGCTTTTAGCTTCCTCTAGAATAGTGCACTGGAATAATTTTGTTCTCAAAACTATTTACAGGTGGTACAACTTCTGTTGTGACTATTACACACAAAGAGTGCCAGAATTTGGAATTAAGAAATTCATCTGACATAATGAAACTTGCAAAAGGAACTTGGCAAGGGATAGTGAGAGGATATGCCTGATAAGGAGGCCAAACTTTCCTTAGGGATTCAGCAACCTGGATTTAACTAGAAGAGATAGCTAATAATGCCCTAGACAAAGTTTGGAAGCTCAAAACCTTGAGAAAAAATTTGGGGTTCTGTTGAAGACAAATTGAAAAACATGTACTTTGTGTTGAGCCAAGTCAGAAGATTTGGGTTTTTATGGAAGAATGTTCCCCTCCTCATCTCAGCTTTTTCAATTTTCCCACAAAGTTAATGACTCCTACCTTCAAAAACTGCCTTGAACCTGAGTCTTTGTGCAGACACAAACCCTGTTTCATTGTTCATGTCCTGAGCTGGCATTGCATACAAGGTCATTGTGTGTAATCAGAATAATCTCTGTGCATGTTGTATAATTTGAGCAACTTAGTATATTGCAACTTTTGCTTTTGATGCCCTTTCACTGGGCCATAAAACTAACTAACCAGCTAACTGAATTTCACTACCCATACTCAGAGAATTGAAACGTTTAATGTTTCTTATAAAATATGATGTTGTGTCTGCATTACAAATCTTCCCATGCAGTAATAAAAAGCGAACAACTTCTTATTGAATCAATATCGTGCTTCTTTAGAATGATGCTGGCATGAAAGAACAACATTGCACTGTGTCATAAAACCTATACCTTTATACAACCAACACATCTGAAACAGGCGTTTAGTTTAAGCAAAGTTTAAATGAAGGTGAAACTCTACAAGGGGTGCAACAGTTTGTATCTCTTTGGGGTTTTGGTGGATATACATCAAATATGCGTTATGCCTTTCAGAGTATTTTTCACAGTCCACTTGGAATGGACGTGCTGTCAAAATCAGCCAATGTACTGATGATAAAACATACCTCTCCAGAAGCTCAATGCAAACCAGCCTCTCCCCCCTTACTTTATGCTAGTGTCAAAAATCCTGTTTGAGACATTACCGTACAGCAGGGTTTTCCCAGTCATTAAAACCTGGAAAACTCATGAAAATGGGGAAAATTTCCTTGCAGACCTGGAAAAGTCTTGATATTCAGGAAAAATTGTTTGAAGTCATTGAAATTTTCACAAGGTAATATTGTTCCATTCTCACTTGTAATATCAAAGTGTGTGTAGGCTCATAATATCAAAGTTGATTATGGTTTCAAGCTCAAAGTTTGATGTTAAATGTCAAGAAGAAGGGCATGGAAATTCTTAATTTAGACCTGGGAAAGTTCTGGGAAATTTCTGGAATAGGCATAAAAATTGATTTCCGAGAAAGTACAGTAACTCCATCACAGGTGAAAGACCATATGAAAAATTGAAAACACAGACAACTCCAACACATCCGCCTCTTGCTCACCTATAATATATATATATAATGTTGGGGGTCCTGTACAGTGCAATTAATTTAATCAGTGTAATATTATTATTGTATGATAGTGAGGTTAGATGGGATTTTAGGACACATTAATATGAATGTGTGTTGTCATTTCACCTAGAAAAAGAAAACGGTGCAATTTTGGGGTAAAATTACTAAAAAAAAGTATAAGATTGCGTCAACTACATAATACAAGTCAAACACACAGGCATAACAGTAAACATACAGTATGTTACAAACACACCATCACTTTGCACAGCACAGGGTTTATTATTTCTTTACTCTGCTGTCTTTCCTAGCCACCATATGATAAGATTCGTAAAGCGACAAAAGTTGAAAATGACAGGAGAGCTAAAAGGAGAGGACAGAAAGCATTTCAGAAACAACAGGAGGAGGATGAAAAGAATTTGCAGGAGGAGTTTGCTCTGGTGATGGCGAGGAAAACAGCTCTGGAAATAGAAAGGTACTGTAATGTTGCAACAGTAACCAATAATTTGCAATCTAAAACCAAGGTTCTCAACCTTTTTTCATCCCTGGACCACTTAGGTTGTTCCATATTTTTGGAGGGACCCCTTTCAGGCGAAAGAAAATCTCTTGATTGAGTAAGTTTGACTTATGCATTATGGGAAATGGATGGCCTTACTCAAAATTATAAGAAATTTAAATTGAAATTGAATTGAAAATAGAAATTTTGCAAAATTATATTACCCCTGTATGCCTGTTTTGAAAATGTATATCCTCATCAAGGTATGTGCATCATGTACATATGGGTATAAAATTTGGTGCTATTATTAAGTGTTAAAAATAGATTTTGTGTCCTTGTCTGCAGTAAAATTTAAAAGAAGAACCTTTTTTGCAGCTGAATGAATAGCAGAAATGAGAACCAATCAAAATGAACCTTTCATTAAGATTAAATGTTATGGGATATTGTTTTGACAGTAAGGGCAAAGTGAAAACTTAAGTGACAAACAACTTATTGTAATCTTTTAGTCTATTAAGCTTTTGAATTTATGTATGAAAATCATTTGAAAATACCTCCAAAGCACTCAAAATGCAATAACACATTGCCTCCCCATCACTGAACCTTTCATTGAAATGAGATTGTGCATTGTGATTGGATGGATTACTTGGAGTTTGCATTGGGAATATTCAGTTGTACATAATGGTTTGTGTTTTTCTAAGGGCTATTAGGTTGGTAGATCAGGGGAATGGTAATGTAGTAGGTATGCAGATAACAAGTAGGTAGATGAATGTGGACTGCATTGCTTGTAATATGCCAAAAATGGCCGAATAGTCCTTTTTGGGGGGAGGGTAAGTGTATTTATAAGAGCCTCATTGACTTCTCATTTTTTTCGGGTCGTCGAGTGGCAGAGTGGTCTATTCCAGCTGCTGTGTACCAATGTGTCTCACATGTGCATGGGTTCAAGTCCCGCTTGATGTACGTGGGTTTTTCTCCGGGTACTCCTCCCACTTGGCATAGGCTTGCCACTAAAATCGGTTGCCCAGCCGACGAAGTCGGTTGCGCTCTGGACTGAAGCACCTTTGGGTGGACCAGTTAACTAGCCGACTTTGCTTTTTGCTTTTTTACTTCTCATTTATAGCATGTAAGTTGTGATGTGATCAGTTCGTAGTAGCACAACTTGTCTATGTCTGCTCTATTATAACAAATTGGTAGCTGTGAATCAAAGGGGACTTTATCTGCTGCTATAACTAGGAAAATTTATTCAAGCCATGAGAAAGCTTTCTAGTGTAGGAGAACAGGTTGTTGTATTATTTATAATTTTATATTATGCCTACAATTTTTCAATTCAATTTTTCAAAGTACTTTAGCATGTGCAAACCTAGTTTTTTTACGGACGGCCTATGGACCCCTTTGTAGACACCCAACAAGCTTTACAGACCCCTTATGGGTCGGCAAACCACAGGTTGAGAATCACTGTTTCAAAAGGTTGTACATAATTCTTTTTTTATGAGAATTAGTTTATTCTCCAAATGAACAATGAAAATTAGTTAACATTTGTTTCCCTTACTTCAAGTAGTGGTATCTCTATTTTAGCATTATACATGAGTTAACTATGGTGTGATGTACAAGTTAATTAGCATTAATTTGTCAACCTTCAAAGTTTTGGGAACACTAAACAATACATTTATTGTCATCTGGGATTTTACATTTCATTTGAGTTCAATGGTAACATGAAAGAACTTTGCAAGGTGAAGGTTGCTTATCACCAGTAGTTGCCAAGTGCTGTGGGGCTAAATGTCTCAATTCTGTATGCACTGAAAATGTAGCTGTAAGTCAACGTGCTGTATGTAAAGTTGCTGTATGTGATTTACATTATATATTCTAAAATAAGATTTATTATTGCCATGGAACAGGGCAAGAGCTGCTTTGATTGCAAAGAAACCATCTCGCAAGTCAGATCTGGATGATGCAGAGGTCATTAAACCACCAACCAGAGTACTTCATCAAGACGGCTTCTCAACATCACATTACACCATACCCACAGAATATGCTGAAAGAGCAGACATAGAAGAACAGGTAGAGTAAACCTTGTCAGAGGAAAATAAATTAAGTTTGAATGCATGTGGCTCATTAATGTGAATCTTACCCAGAACCAGGCCTTGAATTTTGACGCGTAGAAGTGTAATCACACACCAGCACCCTCCCCAAACCACTAAAAGGAGTGTGATTTTTGTACACCTAGATAAAGAATGGGACCTCATATAAATCTATTAGAAGTTAAATCATGCACACCTACCAGACTGCTAAACTTCCTGATGAGTATAATTTGTAGCATACCTCAAAAGGTCAAGCAAGGCCTGCAGAAGTAGTATTTGAGCAGCCCATGGTTACAAGTGCATTCTTACATCTGAGCATACAAAGAATAATGTTGAGTGACATCAAATGGTGACATCTTTAAATGACAGACATTCAGATAGGATGTATGGGCTCATTATATCATTCCTTATGTCTGCTATCTTTTCTGTGATAATTTATTGCAAGTAGCCATTTTGTTTTTCATGTTAATGAAAAGTTTCTTCAAATTTAACTTCCTTTCTTAGGTTTTGAAATAGAGTGAGCAGTAGTCTCCAACAAGTAATCAATAGGGGGACTTTACCCCTGGACTCTCCCTATGGCAGACCACTCACCTCCACCTGTTACGGACTTTTCACTTTGTTCATATTCCAGCACCACACACCTGATTATCCTAATAGGGAATTTTGATATGTTGGGAGCTCTGATACTACAAATGCAAATGTGTTGAATCGCCCAGATTTGAACTGAAGCATTGAAGACTTTCATGTTTCATGAATGGTTCTTGAGAATTATGTGACAATATTTTCCCCCTCAGTTATGAAATTTACTAGGATTAACTGCTTGATTTACCTAACAATATTTAAGTCCTGAAATATATCATGAAAGATACTTGAAAGAAGAAAAAATGGTGAGATTTAGCTGTTGCTTTAAAAGTAGCTTGGTTTGACTACTATTTCCCATTTAAAAGGAAACTTAAAAGGGGGTGGGGGGGGGGGAGGGCAGGGGGTGGTTACTGCTCAAATTAATCCAACGTCCAAATTGATGCTCCCCTCAGGTAGGTTCACGGGACAAAAGCTAGCTTCAGGACCCCTATAAGGAGCAGTCTGAAGGGTTCTAAGGGCTATTTATTAAAGTTCAAACATTGCTGCATTGCTGTCTTTTTCTCTAGTAAAAAACCAAGATACTAGCATTTTTTTCTTTATGGAAAGCGGGGGGTTGTGATTTTACCCTCCTTCTTCTCTTAAGGGGGGGGGGGACATATCCCCCCCTTTTCCTCCCCTGACAAAAAACCCTGCTATAATGAATAATATTTGTCCATGTTTTACATGTATTAAACACACTTGTATGTGTATTTTTGTCTTTTTTAGGGTGATGCCAAGCAAGCAGCCAAAGAGGAGGAAAAGAGGATGAAGGAGGAGATGAAAGAAAAGAAACAGGAATTGGATGAGAGGAAAACAAAGGCATCTTTAAGACAAAAACATGCTCAGGAAAAAGAAGAGCTGGAGAAAGATTTGAATCATTTACTTGAAGAGCTTGGTCAGATGGAGCAAGCAGACAGGAGGCGGAGGCAGCTGATTGTGTCAACTATTCCAGTGAGTATTGTTATCTTGACAGAATTTGACAAATAGTTTATATATAACAGGTAGAGCTGTGATCATGTCATGAAATCTTGAAATGTTTAATTGCAGAAATTTGCCATCCTTTAGCAATTAATCTCAAAAGTATCAAGATTTTGTAGCCTTAACTGACAAAGCTCTTGGGACTCAATATGCATAGCACAAGCAATATCTGTTATGCAGTAGTAAACATACATAGGCCTAGCAAATGTCCTAGCAGTCCTGATTGATTTTATCTGACAATCCATCTGCAGTTCAAGGGGTCACCAGACGTGCAAAATGAAGCTTAGTATTTGGATTGATGGAAAGCAGTGATGACATTCAAAATAATTCAGGTTACATCTGAGATAGTTGACCACTGTAGCTTGAAACTTAGAAGCAGGAAGAGGAGTTTGTGAAGGACACATGTTGTGATGAATGGCTGGGAACATTTCATTAAATGTTAAATGGCATGTGTGACCATTTAGAAATTCATTCGCTACTTAGTCTCAGCTCTAGTATTATGTTTGTATTCTCTCATGTGCTCTTCAGGCTTGTTAATCTCATAGATTTTTTTTTTTGTCCAGCTCTCAGCAATGGCACCAAGTGAAAGATCTTTGTTGGCAGCAGTGTTCCTTTGTAGAATTTGAAGTGAAGTAGAGGGAGTTATTTCCCCTCTTAAAAATTTTCCTTTGATGGGAGGTGTGGGGGGGGATGATGCAGTGACTTTTCCATCAATGTTTCAAACATTTTTAAAAAATAAAATTATAGAAGTTGTAAAAGTTAGCAGCAGCACACAATCATAGGTAGCAGTGTTCCTTGTAAAATTTGAATTGAAGTAGCAAGGGTTATTTCTTCTCTCAAAAATATTTATTTGAGGGGGAGGGGTGGGGGGATTTCCAGTGACTTTTCCGTTAAAATTTTCAACATTTGTAAAAATATAATAATAAAAGTTAGCAGCTCAGTAATACACAATTATTAATCATTCATCTATTAAATCTATAGCCAAAGCACCTTTGTTTTTTTACTTAAAGGACTTAAAAGGGCAATTTCTGCAGGACTGTCATGAAAACTAAGTCTTCTGAAATTTGTCAGAAACACGTTTTAATCTCCTTCCATCTTGTCTTTACTTGAAATACTCTTTAGAGTCTATTCAACCCAGCTATCTCATAAACTGAATCAAACTACAAACTAGTAATGTCGAATTTAACTCACACATTATTGCCAAATATTCGACTGACAAAGTGGTATGGATCCCTTCTAAAAAAATGCCTGAGAAGTGTACTGTCTCCTCCATTTAGCAGCTTTCTGCCAAACATTAAAGAGATTTAGATTGAGATATCCGTAGTAATATTGTGACATGAAGCTTATTTAAGTCTTTCTGTTTTAAATTGCATACTTTAAACTTAACTTTAAACTGCTTCTTATTTTATTTTTCTGTTTTCCAGAAACAAATATTTGTTCCTCCCCATAGGAGGTTGGAAGAAAAGGAAGAAAATCAGAAAGATTTAGAGGTAGCATTTGAAAATATGTACATGGCTAAAACTGGTGAGAAAAACAGATTTGATGCTATAACTCCTGTAGGACGCCATTTAAAAAAGAATATACCTTGCTGCTATTAAATTTCCTAGCAGAGGCAATTGATTACAGCGTAAGATGTCATGATGTTTTGAACATCTGGTTTTTAATGGACAATCACATTTTGACAGAGACTCATTTTGTTTCAGTACCTCTCTCCCTCATCTGAACTTACTGCTTACCAGAATATTGAAACATTGAGGTGGTCTCTTAGTTAGAAGTAATGTTAATTTTGTAGGAGTTATGGTTGAATAAAAATTTCTGGATATATTTCAGGTAAAAATATTGCACACAAATGCAATACCAGACAGATTCTGATGGCCTTAATTGTCAGGGTGCCCATTCTCATTGATTTGTGGTGCAGTCTAACTCTGTTTCCTAGTTTAGGCTAGAGTCTTTGGTATGGCTTGCCCTGGGAATCGAGCCCCTCGCCTTCCGCATAAGAGGTGGATGCTCTTATTCTTAGGCCAAACACGGGGTCTATCACAGCATGTGAAAAAGATACTGATAAAGATACTGAACAATGTAACCTTAAAGGCAGCCATGCTTCACCCCACACTACAATTTTACCTGCAGTCTACTAAAATTTTCCATTGGCACAAATCTTTGATTGACATCATATTAAAAAAATGCAGAGCAGCTCATATGACACAGCATGCACTGCAAGTTTTCGAACCCGGGCTGTCCGCATGAGAGGTGGAAAATTTATCATTAGACCAAACAGGCAGTCTTCTTTGCCTTGGCATGCTGATGATTTGGTGCTGGGCATAGATCATTTGGAGATGCCATTGGCAGCTCCAATTTTGAGTCCTATCATAACCATTTAAGACATGTTGACATGCCACTAAAGTGCCCTGTCTTTGCATTGCTGTTAAAGAGTGGGTTTTTCGAAGGAAAAATCTGTTGGAATTATGTCAATATCTGTAACCATTCTTAACGTATACCTCTTCAAAGTTTGAGTGTTTCTGGAGCAAATTGTTGCTTGTGCAAAAATGAAGGGGAGTGTAACAGTGTTGACATTTCTTTTATTTACCCAAATTTTTTTCTTAATTACTCATCAGACAGTAAAACAGCTTAGTGAATGATAATGATGGTCTTCAAGGGCACAATTTAAACTTCCGAAATCCTCCTAGAACATTCTTATGGCACACCTTTCTATTAAATGAAGGATCTTAAAACAAAGTTAGTTTGTTAGTAGGATAGAGTTTTACAGCCCAGTTTCCAACCAATTGGTTCAAGACGAGCAGCCCATGGCACTGACTTGTTCAAAAAAACAATGGGTAACATCCGTCATATATGGCATGTTCCTCCCTTGACATCACAAGATTTGCATATTTTGCAAATGTTTGTGCCTGCTTTAGTGCAAATCTCAAATTGTCCTGTAAAATGGTCAATGGTAGATGGGTTTTGATGGGAATTGTGGCTTCTTTGGGGGTTTTAAATGTTTAAAATATCAAATACCCAACTTTGTCATTTTCATCCCACCATATTTTAAAGGAAATTTGAAAAAAGTTAAAGATTTTGCAAAATTTTAAAATTCAATACTGATAAACCCCTGTTACATTTATGTCAGAAGAATTATTGAAGGAATTGAAAAGAAAAGCAGCGAGATTTTACTTTTGAAGTAAACAGCTTCTTGTATGGGTTGTAGAATTTTACTGCTCTTTCTTTCATTTTATGATAATACTAGCCTTCTTTGCACCTATGTAACTCAACTTTTTCACAACTGGACTATTCCATTTACCACACAAAGCTTACTGCAATGTCTTCAGTTGGTGGTACTATACTCCATTGAGACCCATTGCTAGAAACACCCTTGTTTCATTGCCAGTAGAATGCTCATGTCATGTATTTGCTTTTTAGTTGTTCTCGTTTTCAGAGAGAAAGCTGAGAATAAATAGGTTTAAAATGTGCAACGATTTCTAGAGCTGTGATCATGCATTGAAATCACTAACTGTTTAATCACAAAAATGTATAATGGTTTAAAATCAATAAATTAAACTTGAAATGTTGTGAATGGAAGCAATAGAATGAGGATTCTCTACATTCAAATATCTTTATCTGATCAATAAACGTTGTAGTTAGTTAGTTGGATAGGTTTTACATCACAGTGTCTAGCCCATTGGCTTAAGTCAGGCTGACCACAGTCTTTTTGGTTTCCTGAAAGGGAAAACTATGGAGCCGCTCTTCAAGTTCACCAAGGCAAAACCTTAAGAGGGACCACGGATTACAAAGTCGATATTGACTATCACAAGTCATCCATACAAATGAGCGACGATGATTACTTATTCTGCATGTTTTTTAATACAATATTGCTTGACACAGTGTTTCTACAAAACAAAAGTCAAAGAATTTTTCTAACTAAAAATTTATGGGGTCTTCAATTGTTTAATAATTTAAAAAGTCGTAAGTAACTATGAAGTTTACTGCATTCTTGGAGAAAATCCTCTAAGCCTGCAATTATAAGCCACACTGGTTGTTGTCTTAGATCAGACTAAAACAATGTACACATATATAGCCACTAATGATATAGCAATGCGCAACCTATCCGCTTTGTACTCCGTATTTTACCTGTCTGTAACGCACTATGACTACAAGCAAGTCGAAATGCTTCTCATCTGGCGACAGTCGCAATGGAGTTTTACTGTGTAAACTTTCTCCACATACAGTTAACTCAATGAGGATTTACAGTACATTCTGTGTATAAAACAAGAGACCAGTCGATTCTTTGAGATAGACAAGCTGTAGGGTATTGTGAGGGTGCCAGTGTCATGAAGTATCGTGTGCCTGCGTAAGGCTGTGTTTGCAGTTTGTGGATTTGAAATCGTTTATTCTGTTTCAGAGATGTTTTCAAACTTTATTTTTCCTTGTGTAATTAATGTTGCTGCTGCTTAGAGGCGATTGAATTAGCAGAGGTTCCGTAGTAGCTGGTCTTATTTGTAAGAAGACTTCAAACCAACTTAGTTTTAAACCTGTAATAACCATTGGTAGAGGTAGCTTGATGTTGCTTGTAGAGAACGGCCACAATTAGGTTGAGTTTGGTTCGTATAGGTTAAGGTCAGGTTCGATGAGGTTTTCATGGCTTAAGTTTGTTGGTTAAATCAGGCTGGCCAAGGCTATATTTCAGTTGTGGCTCACTGACATGTTTTTCGGCTTATGCTGAACACCAAGCAGTTTTCCGGCTTATGCTTAGCACCAAGCACAATGGCTGACCTAGGCCACTTGCTACTTGACGATGAGGGAGTTGTCTAGACTCCAATTCATAGGCTTTCTTCTTTGTAGGTCTATATTTTCAGTAGGCCTATGCTAATTACTTGTACTTAGTAAAGTAACCTAAAGAGTGCCTTTGCAAGAATCTTGGTAGGTGCCGTTCAGAATTGGTTTGGTATTTTTATATACCTCCGGTAATATGCGGTTACAGCCCTACACTCTACACCCTCATATTCCGACCCCCTTATGTTCCAACATTTGATTGTAGATGAGCACGCACATGGGTGTCGGAACATATAGGGCTGTCGGAATATAGGGCAGTCACCGTAATATGCTATATAGCCTTGTTCCCGCTCGTAGCCAGAGTGAGAAGAAGGCAAAACCCGGGAAAATTTTCAAGGTGACAAAGTGTGTTGGCTACAAGTAATAAATCAATGAAAATAATCAAATTAGGCCTATCTGGGGAAAATCATGGGGGCTTAGCCCTCTTTGGCGACCCCTTGCATGACTACGGATCTGCTAACATACATGTTTTTTATTAACTGGAGAGAATCCTTTGTATTGACTTTCTAGAGAATTTGCTAGTATAATATTCTCAGTTACTGCCATAGGTGAATACCGTAGCCTATTCATTACATACTGCAATGGTTTTGTGGAGAAATTAAACACTCTTCCGCAGTATCTTAAGTTGTCAAGTGTTGTTGAGATAACCCTTAAGGAGAATTAATGGACATGACACAGCATGTCCATTATTGTGGTTGGTCGCATTTTCTGATGATCACGTGACCCCATTTCTTTCGTTCAGTTTATCGGACGACTCCCAATGAGAAACAAACCGATCTTTTGGGAAAAGATTTGTACAGCAAAGGAGACCGGTATGTGACAAGATTGTGTGAAAAATGTCGCTAATTACGAAATGCGGTACATTTTTCCTCAAATACTCGATATTTTAATATTAAGTAGGCTAATAGTAATATTAAGTAGGCTAATAGTAATATTAAGTAGGCTAATAGTAATATTAAGTAGGCTAATAGTAATATTAAGTAGGCTAATATTAATATTAAGTAGGTAATATGCCTGTTACTTTACACATGACGCAGTCATGAACGCGAGGGATGCTGTCCTACTTTGGTCTGTATTTTCAACATCACTTTATTTAGTAGAACTGTTTGGTCACCAAATTAATTTTACATTTGACTGTGCAATCAAACCTCAAGTCCGAATTTTCGATGCAAATCTCCTATTTTACCATAAGTATAAACCATTAGAGGTTTTCGATTGGCATAGGCCAGCTGAGGTCAAACGTGAACGTAGCTAGTGTACATTAACTGCACGTACATTCGCAGGTTAGCTTCATTCCGGGCAATTATTCTAAATCAGAGACAAATTTAATACTACACACTTGCTGTACTTTTTTCGGACAGGTTTGTCAATCCTCGGTGGCAGGTAGGGAATTACAACAAGTGCCTTTGCACGGGTATAGGCCCTACTAAAAAGTAGGACCCGCGGGTACCAAATCACCATACCCGTTGGGTACCTGGTGTTATACACTGACTTAAAAGATTAGAACATTTTGTTAGGCATGCTCTATATCAGACGTGCAAAATAATATTTACAGCTGTTTAGGAGAGGTGATGATCACATTCCCAAGTTCAAAACATTTGATTTGCCATAAGGTTTTATCATCTCCTTTTGTTTTAAATCAAAATGACAAGTAAAAGAAACGAGAAGGGGCTGTTAATTGTTGGAACATCTATTGTGCCTTAAACACCACACACAGCCAACAACCTTCACCCCTATTTTAAGTGTATTTAAGTTTTAGTGGAACGACCGGACGCGTAGTGGACATGATCTCAAAGAAAGGTAACAGAAAACAGTCAAATAAGAAAATAAGTACTTTCCAAGGCCTCTATCAATATTTGATATTAAAGTTTTGGACGCTTTCCTACTCTAAAAGCAAGCATCCTAAGAGCTCGAAGCTTCTCCTTTTAAAACACCGGTTTAAAAACATCAACCAGTCAGAGCCCTGTATTATGGTATTCTCTTGCACGTCCAAAATTACCGATTGTAAACAAAGACGTCATGCTCGTGAACTTCTCTCACAGTAATGCACAATGCACGTTGGAATTTTCACTGTAGGGTTATGTACGTTCTGACGTAGCAGGCCTCATGTTGACATCCGGACATGGTGACATAAAGGTGTCATGCATATACCGCTGTATTAAGATCGTATACATGCAAGGCTCAGTTCACCTAGCATGCCGAATGCTACGGGCACTGTCTCTGCAAGCTGGGCGGGGGGATGTGTCTGCTAGTTTCCGCGTGAAGTACGAAGTGATTTTAAATCACCGTCGGATAGCTTGCTCGAACAAAGTGACGTACATTGATGTGTGAGAAGTAACTCACTACCACTTCAGGAAATAAAGTACAAACAACTTTCAAACTTTTTGATTTATTTATTTGGTTCATATTAAGCACAAAACACAAACAAACTTACACATAATTTCTAGGGCTCTCTTCATTCTCAGGCCCCGAGAATGTTTACCAAATTAATTGTAAAATAAAAAGCCCAGCTGTGCCCCGCTTCAATAACTGAAGGCTAGCTGGGCTTCAGCTGGGAAAGGCTAGCCCAGTTTGGCCCCGCGTGGGAACACCTGACAAACACGGATGGGCCCCAGCTGGGGCACAGCAAGTAGCCCAGCTAAAACCCACCAGCCCAGGTAGGCATGTTGGCTGGGTGTGTGTCTGGTTGTGTGTGTATGTAGGCCTACGAGTGCACTCGCTTTCATAGGGTTGATTGCTTATAGATCATTCCGGTCCTGGACACGAAATAGGGTTCAACATAGTCTGTTGGAAAATTTTTGTCCCCCAAACCACATACCAGATCGACGTCCCTGTTGTCCGTCGGATTAACCAGGCAGTCCATCCTAGCTTCCCCTACATGGGCGTGCAAAGGCTAGCACAATGTCATGTCCATTGTGGTTACGGTATGTAACCACATTTTCTAGTTTCTTCATTGCATTACTTTTTGTGGGGATGTTTAAATTGCTAAACTATCCAATATTAAACCTGGTAATGCCCCACTCAGATGCATGGACATTTTGGTCATACATTGCGGTGCACTATCATTCCTCAAGGACCAATGGTGATCTCTAACAGTATACTTTTGGGAAACGTACATAACTGTGGTTTTGATTTCCAGTTGGGGCTCACTGGTTTGTATGCAAACATTTCATAAAATGCATAAGTTTGATATATGGTTGGTATGCAAATGACATTCCTATAGAGCAGTCTTAAAATGAAGAAGTCCCTTGCATGTCAAAAATTTAATTAGTTTATGAATTATGTATATGTTTCTACTTCAGATTATGCTGGAGACATTGAACTTGCCTTGGAACCAGCTTTACCCCAGGTAGAAGCAGATCTAGATTTATCTTCTGATACTCCTGAGGAACATTTCAAGATACCAGAGAAGACAGAACCAAAAAGATTCCCCCAGGGTTTGGATGCTATGAAGAAGATGTCTCCCACAGGAAAAAGAGGTGACTTTGATATATCAAATTTCTGTTTTATCTTTAGTTTTATCAATATTTTTACCTTCTGAAAAAATAAAGTGTCCATAAACTTCATTGGGAATACCAGTGGCAAGTGCCATAAAGCTGTTGGCACAAATCTGCTGTGCTGTAGTAGTTGTTACGTACTGTAAAATCTGTAGATTACAAAAGATTGATTGGTGTAGATTAACTCTTGATTAAATTATGCTACAATGCATAAAGGGATGATATTTTATGTTAAAAGGTAGTTACGAACTGATTATTGGTGAATACACTGCATGTAGTAAGTTGATAGATTGTGTAGCCTACTTTAATATCTTTACCTTGTGATGACAACTTAACCTGTAATGAATGTTTTCTTCCTTGCATTGTTAATTCAAAAGATTCGCTGAGAAAACTTCTACTTAAAGTTCAGTCACAGAAACATGACCACAAACTGCGCAAGAAAACTGATATCTCACAACAAATAGTAGCTGATGAAGAACCTTCTCAAGAGTCAGTAAGCACATCAGAGGTTACTGAATCAGTTGTGTCCTCTGGTATCACTCCATCCTCCGTCACTACAGAATCTACATCATCAAAGACATCATCAACGACTCAGACTTCTTCAAACCTTTCTCAGCATCCATTAAGTAGCAGTGAGACAGAATCCATGCCTACATCCAGTGTTTCAGGATCACTAGAGACTGGGCCCATCTCTGATGAAAGCTCATCCAATGGCAAGTCCACCCTCATGCACCCATTGGAGGCAGCATACATATTTAGGAAAAATGAGGTATTCTTTTTCACTTAGTTCTGTTGTAAACTTTTTTTATTGTACTTATGTGTATGACAAGGCTGCTTTGATAAAAGTATGTTAATGACAAGGCTGCTTTAATAAGAGTATGTTTATGGCAAGGCTGTTTTAAGAAGAGTATGTTTATGACAAGGCTGTTTTGATGAGAGTATGTTTATGGCAAGGTTGTTTGAAAAAGAGTATGTTTATGGCAAGGCTGTTTTGATAAGAGTAGGGCTATGTTTATGACAAAGCTGTTTTAGTAAGAGTATGTTTATGACAAGGCTGTTTTAAGAAGAATGTGTTTATGACAAGGCTGTTTTAAGAAGAGTATGTTTATGACAAGGCTGTTTTGATGAGAGTATGTTTATGGCAAGGCTGTTTGAAAAAGAGTATGTTTATGACAAGGCTGTTTTAAGAAGAGTATGTTTATGACAAGGCTGTTTTGATAAGAGTATGTTTATGACAAGGCTGTTTTAAGAAGAGTATGTTTATGACAAGGCTGTTTTAAGAAGAGTATGTTTATGACAAGGCTGTTTTGATGAGAGTTTGTTCATGGCAAGGCTGTTTTGATGAGAGTATGTTTATGGCAAGGCTGTTTTAAGAAAAGCATGTTTATGACAAGGCTGTTTTAAGAAGAGTATGTTTATGAAAAGGCTGTTTTAAGAAGAGTATGCCAACGACAAGGCTGTTTTGATGAGAGTATGTTTATGGTAAGGCTGGTTTGATGAAAGTGAAGTTTATTGAAATTAAAACCACAGCTTGATGCATTCCTGCCCTCTTTGTTATCTTGGTACCATTTGCATATTAATGAGTGGCTACAATTAAGTTCCATTAGTTGTTTTCAAAGTAAAATGGGTGATTATGAACCTGGGAGAGCTTATGAATTACAGTGTCATGGCTTCCAGTTTTACCTTTGAAATAAATTGTGACATCATTTCAATATAAAGGATGCTTTATATTGGACAAGTGTGCAGTTTTGTTGGATGAAAAAGGCACCTTACTTTATGCAGGATTTTGCAATTGAATTACTAATTTCCTAAATGCTGAGTCTCATCACTTCAAGCAAAACTGCCTATGGTTTTGGAGCTTATCAAGTTAGTTGAATTCATTGTGAAAAAAGTTTAAAAAGTTGAAAACTAATTATTATCAAGTAGAAATCATCACAACTCATTTCACAGAATGGCATAATTTATATCCAAAAGTCAAGATTCTTTGTAATATTTGAAAGTGTGCATGGTCAAATTTATAAAAATCTGGTCAGCAAGGTTGACCCATTTTCTTTGAAATTGAAAATGCTGTTATAAACCTCTGCATGGTGAACTGTAAACAGCTTAATGAACTAGTGTTCCCATTCCTAGGATTCTATGGACATTCTATCGGCTATGAAATTTACCGTTTATGGTTTGGTTTTCGTATTCATATTAGGACAATGTTTTGGTGACTAGATCTTAGGAAGTGACTCTCTACAATCAGATTCCACGGACAGATGGAGAAGTAAGGAATCAATGTCTAAGTGTCTGCAAGTCTAGAAGAGGGAACTTTCTTAACCAATGTTAAACATTTTATTCATTTTCAGACATGTGTTCATGACCAATGTAGTTACCAGAACTGTTCATGACAGCTTTTTATGTGATCAAATTGCAATGAAGTTGGGAAGAAAGTTGTCCTATTAGTTAGTTCTACTTCTGTTAATGAGTAGTTTTCTATTTTGAATCTTATTTTCAGAGGGATGAGGAAAGTGCAAAGATGAGAAATCATGACATGGGTAACCAGGAGCCAAAATATGAAGTATTTCATCGATTAGAGGGGCAAGCAACATTTCCTGAAAAGATCCTTAAGAATATGAGAAACATTCAGCCTCAGAATGACTACAATCAGGACCAGAATTTGAATTATGAAGAGGAACAAAAGTTCATGAGTGAGTCAGATGAAACTCTGACCCCGCAAGAAATTCGGAAACCCCCTGACAAGAGTCACGAAAGCATGAAAGGACAACTGATAACTGTTGATGTCAAAGTCCCTTCAACCCATGGTTACAGGAGTCACAAAGAAGGTGACACCCAGTCCAGTGGTTCTGTAGACTTCCAGCCCCTGCATCCATCTCATACAAACAGTTTGTCTCCTGAACCACAGCATAATATTGTCACAGGATCCTCTGGGGTGGGACAGTTACATGAAGGCCTTAGTATAACTGATGTAGCCTCAAACGGGGAAAATGTTATTATTTCTGGGAGAAAGAGTGATGGTAACATGCAAAAGGCAGATGAGGGTATTTCAAGAAGATTTAATAGAGATTTAAGCAAGGAATCTTCTCAACAAACAGATGTTTTGGGAAGGGTTAATGAAGTACAATCCCAAATTTCAAAGAAACAGGTTACAAGTACTAGTGCTGTTGTTCATGAAAGAATTCACTTATCAACAAGAGATACGGTAGCTCAAGGTAGAATGCCAAAGAAATTTGGTGGAAGACAATCAGGCCAACTTGTCAGTGATTTGTCCCCCAGTCAGTTAGAATCAGTAAGGAGGGCTTATCCTAATATTTATGAAGCTGTGACTGGAAAGAATAGAAATGAGGCTGATTCTGATGTAGGCTGGGATGTGCCATTAGCAGGAGATTCTTCACCTCAAATGACTGAAGTTTTCAGAATGACCGGAGATGATGTAAGGGTGGGTTCTGAAGTGCAACATGTGAGCAGGGAGGTACCATCTGAGCAGATACCTTCCTTTTTTAGAACAGATGGTACTGGGTCTAAGGTAGTGAGGCCAGAAACAGGTGGATTTAAAGAAGGGATGGGAAATTCTCGTCTAGAGGTTGCCACAGGGGATGTGGACAAGGGCCTTGTGACTGATAGTGAGGGTAGTGATAGGTTGACAGACCCTTCAGAAGAGTTTAGATCATCACTCCATGACTATCAGGAGCAACTCTTAAAGTTACAGAGGACCAATGAATTACAACTTCTAGAGGCCCAGGCTCAGCTACAGCAGAGACGACAGCGATTGATGGACTTGTACCCTCAGATACAGCTGCCAGCATACAAGCCATTTATCCCTGAAGGGTATAGGGAGGTGGCTGGAAGTGAGGAGACAAGGGGAGGAAGTTACAAGGAGAATAAGAAGGAAGATGAAAAGGGAAGTGGGATGATGGATTTAACAGTAAATGGCTCTATTGGGAGAAAGATCAATCTTGAGTCAGGGGAAACACATACAGTACCCACCCACCAACCAGCTGGACCAAAAAGGGAAGAAAGAACTGACAGGAAGGGTTATTACTTAGGAGGAACAAGTCAAAATACTGAAAAATACAGGAAAATGAACTCAGGATTGCAAGGAAGCCATGTTGGCTTTGTTGAGAGTGGAATAACTACCTCAGCATTTGTAAGATCATCTCAGTCAATCTTTAGAGGGGGCAAGATTGCACCTTTACAAGATGTACTTAGGGGTTCCAATGTATCAGATCATGGATCAGGTAATCTGCAGAGCTTTAATACTCCTCCAATTCCCTCAGAAAGAACACCTTCTACATCAAGTGATAGTTCAACAAATTTTCAATATCAGCCCTCTCAAATGGGAGTCAGTCAATTGCATGAAGAGCAGAAGGAGCCAATCAGACCAATGCATCTTCAGGAATCATGGGGTACCCCTCATGTGCATGGAGAAGGAATTGGTCAAGCAATTTCAAATGAGAGTGTAGTTCAGACTCTTATTCCAGAAATACCTGAGACCAGGGATACCCCAAGCAGGGATGGAAGTGAAAACAGTAGAAGTATATCTTCACCAGAAGTAGATACAATGCTAAAAAAGAATCCTCATGGTGTATGGAGACCTGTTAGAGAACTGCGAGTATCACTACCAAGTGTAGAAATGTTGGAACAGTCTCCACTTACTGCAGAGGATGCATCTTTATTCTCCGAGCAAGGTTCATCATTTACCAAGACACCCTCAATAGAATTTCCTGGTCCTTCAGTTGGACCTCCGCCATCGGACTATGTTTCCAAGCATAGAGAGGGTCAGCAAGTTTTGTTGACCCCTAGGAAACTGGCACAGCTTGAAGCAGCTTCCCCTATCAATTTACCTGTTGACAAGGCTCATAACCATGAAGAACTAAAAGTGAATCCTATTTCATTTTCTCAAGCAGTGCCTCATCCACAGAAATTGATTACTCCCAGTATGCTTGTAGGAGATAGAGTAGAAACAAAAGGGACTCTTCATACTCATTTTCATGAAGAAACAAAAATTGACACATCATTTGAAGGTGCCACAAATGCTGTGTACTATATGGATACTACAGAGCAGCACCATTCTGATCAGCACATACCTCAGTACAGGGAGGAAAACAAAATGACCAGTTGTCAAGAAACATCAGTTAATGGTTTTGCTAACAGACTGGAGTCGCAAAGATATTTCCAAAAGTTTGAATCATTTAAGAGGGATCTTCATTCTCAAGAGATGAATCAAGTCTCGAAGTCCAGCCCAGAGCTAATCTCATCTGAGAATGTTGCAGGAGGGATGCTCCAATCACAAATGATGTCCACTCACTCCTTACAATCTCAGTCTGATCCATCTCTGGATAAGGGTACTTTTTCAAGAAGTGAGAAGTTTTATAGCTTTAACAATCAGGAGAAACTGTTCCATGAAGAATATTTTGAAGTGCAGAACAGAAGAGAGGAAAAATTGACTCAGGGGCTGCTTGATTTGGGTCAAGCCACATCCAGATATGGTGGAATTAGAACTGGTTTTGATCAAAATGCACCAAACGGTGGGCAAATCCAAACTAGCCATGATCAAATTCAAAACAGCTATAATCAAATAGGAACTAGTTTTGGTCAATTTAGTGCTGACAAGTTGCTAGATGATGCAAATGACAGTGAACCTTCATCAAAGCTCACAGCAACTCTACCCCAAGTCACAGCAACTCTACCCCAAGTCACAGCACCTCTACCACAAGACATTTCTGGTTCTGGCCATGGCATTGAACAACATCACGATGAAACTCATGGAGAGAATAATAGTACAAACCTAGAAGAACCCACAGATAGAGGATTACTTGAAGCCCTAAAAAATCTTATGTTAGCCAAAGCTAGGAACAAAGTACCAGGAACTACTAGTAGTACAACCAGTTATTTTACCCACTTAGATTTGACAAGTTCTGGATCAGAAAAAGATGAAAATGAGGGTTTGAAGAGCAGTGATGTTACATCTAGAGTGGTATTTGGAACGGGTAGTGAAACGGGAAATACTAAAGGAATCAGCAAATTAGAGAGGAGTAGTGAAGAGTTGAATGTCCCTGTGGTGCGGCACAGGATCCATCACAAACCCCCCGTAGCAAATCAATCAAAGCTTCTAGCCTTGGAGGAGATGGCTCCACATGAACTTAGTACTATTATAGAGGTGGAAACACCAGTTTTTGAAAATTTACCAACATTTCCTCTTTTTGAAGTTGAAAAAGAAGTTCAAAGGTTTCAGAATGCTACACGTCAGTCATTTGATGAAGGTGCAACTTCCAGCTCTGAATGGGGGACACCCCATCATCACACCCCAGGCTCATCTCAAGGGTCCGGCTCCACTCAGTCTCAAGACATTTACATTCATCAACCTATGATGGTTTCATCTGTTGAGGAATTTGAGGGAGAAGAGAAAGAAACTCTTTTAGCTGACAATAGTAAAAATGATGATGTCATGGGTAAGAAATTGTCTGAAAGAGATCTGTCTATAACAAGCCAACCTTTAATGAAGGATACTTTGATGACTTCATCATTTAATTCATCTTCATCTCAGATAGGTGCTTTAAAAATGACAAACTCAAAGGATTCTTATTTATCTTCTTCAGCAGTGAAAGTGTCAGCTCTTGAAGAGAACCTAGATGACATGACACTTTCAGAGGGTCCCATCAGTACATCTTCAGAGAATTCATTTATTAAACAAGTTACAGAACAAATTCATGATGCTGGTGGAAATCTACAACAGGATCCTACCAGTAATGACATATTTCCTTTATCATCAAAGGTTTTGAAGGTGCAGTCACCAAGACAGGAGAGAAGGGATCAAAATTTGGTCACTTCTGAGGACAGTTATGGATTCCAGAACCAAGGAAGAGTGAAAAAGTCAGTTATCTCTAATAGTGCCACAAGTGTCATTGGTGTAGGGATGGGTTATGATGAGTCAAAGGGGGAGACAGAATCATTGGTACTGTCAATTTATGGTGGTACCATTGAACAAGGGAATGGTGACCTTACTTTAGAGGAAGGACCTTTGCAGGAGACCTTGACAGGAGATAGTGAGGTGGAGATGCAACATCCTGATTCAAGGACAAGTTTTCAGATACCATCTTTTGAGCATCAAGACCCTTCAAAGTTGGATGGCGGCTTCTCTCTTGGTTTGCACTCCCAGGACAAAACACTAGTTACGAGTCAGTTGGAAGAAGGAAGTCTGCAGATATCTGAGGGTTCACATCAAGGATTCTTTGCAGATGTTATGGGCCACTATGACACACAGCAAGGAGGGGAAGACCAATCTCATGGTTTAACCAGTTTTGGTGGAGGGGCAACTCTGGTAAGTATTTACTGTTGCTTTAGTAGGTTAGCTCTTCAGAATGGGAGACAACAATTCTAAGTCAATCCTCAGTCCTTGAATTTGTGAGGTGTGAGTGCAATCACATACCATCATCACTCACCTCAGATTGCTCACACTTTGAGGAGTGTGATTTTTTGCACACCCACATAAAGACTGGGAATTCAAGTTAATTTCCTTTTTTTGCAAAGTTTGATGAAACTGTATGAAATTTCAGTCCTGAATTTCTTAAGTAGTGTGGTTTGTTCCACTACTGAAAAATCAAGAACTCAAGGGCTGAAAGGGTGTGAAGATGGCACTGTCATGTAAAAGTATTGGTAGTTTGGAAGTTAATGTGCTGCTTTCATGGCAAATGTCTTAGAGATACAAATGAAATGAAGGCAGGTTGTGTGGATGTTAAAGATGCAAAAAGACTTGAAAATGTTATTGTGGATCATGTACCTGATTCTTCTTGCTGTATTTACTGTAAAAATTGTTCAGGAAGAAAGACTAAGAAAGCTTTAGTTTTCCTTTAGAAAAAGAAAAGTTTGAGTCCTGGCCAGGTCATTCCGAAGACTTTAAAAATGGAACCTACTGCCTTTGTGCTTTGTGCTCAGCATAAGCCATAAGCAATGGAGTAGGGAAAACAAGCCAGTGAGGAGCAACTTGGAAAAGGGCCATGGCCTGCTCAGCTTGAACCAGTTGGTTTGAAACTGGGCCGTAAAACTCCATCTAACCTTACCAAAGAAGCCTGTACATTCTTCCTGTACATTCTTCTGAAGCCTGTACATTCTTCTGAACATTCTTCACAAATATGTGTAGAAGTTATTGGTGAATGATCATTAAAGGGGCAATGAGAGTTTGTTTTTATGATTTTTTTCACTGCAACTCATTTTTTTTTCCTGGAGCACACTTGTTCATTGACTTAAAACTAACAAAAAATGATCATGGTCAAACATTGTTTGTAACAGTGTAGTAGATAATGTTTAGAAATTTTCATTTAATAGTAGTTAACACAAAGTTGCTGTTTCTTCTAACCTGAAAGACTTCTTCAATGTTTCTATATTCTGGTAAACAATCAATTCAGAAGGGAAAATGAGGTGCTGGAACAAAAAGTTTTATATTGGCTGTCAAACTCTGCTTGCTTCTTTAAACAGGATTGGTTGAAGTTAAACCTCATATGGCAATTTGAGGTTTAGAGAACCTTGTTCGTTCATCGTAGGCAGTTTTTTTTATTTCAGTCATGAGAGACATCAAATTCCATTTGTAAATAACCACATTGAAACACCATGACTACCCTGAGTAAAATGAAGTTACAGTAGCTAAAGTGAATGTGTATACTCTCATAGATGCATTAACATGAGTTTATGGTAGGATAGTACATGGTCACTTTACCACAGTGAACCAATAGATGTTAAGGATATTACAAATTATGAATGAACAGAGAATAATCTATCTAACCAAATTTTCTATCTCCTAGCATTGATGCTGAAATGTCGCGATGGTTTAAAGTGAGTATTCCTTTCATTTCCTATTAGGAGCAAGCTACTTCAGAAGCTGGTATCATGGAAGAACCAGAGTTGACCTTCCAAACAACCTTTGACACTAATATGACCCTGGAGTCTGTTCAAGAGGTGCAACAAGATGAGATGACTTCAAATCCTAGTGATTCTCTGCTGTCATTTATTCGACATGAAGAACAATTTGCTCATTCGACACCCTTGAAGGCTGCTCCCCAATCTTCACCTCAAAATGTGAAATCAAGCTCTAATCTTAACCAAGGTTAGTAAGTTGATGGGGCCTTTGGCCCTTTCTCTTTCAATGCTAAACTGCTTTTGTATATATATCATCACTGAATCTTTAACAGTAATGTTGACATGCAAAACAAAAGCTGTTTCCCACATAATGGTAATTAAAGTGTAGTTGCTCCATTAGACCTATTTCCAAATAGCAGTTACAAAGGATTGCGGGATAGAGTTTTGGTGTTTGTAATTTTTGTCAATGGCATTTTACTGTGGTGAAAATTGACGTACACCCAAAGCTCTATCCCACAATTCATTGTAATTGCTATTTGGAAATAAGTCTATGGAAAGATCCATTGAAATAATGTCAAAACTTATTTCCATTTTCAAGTACAATTCCTTCAAAGTTGACAGATCCCATTCACAAGTAACGATGTGAACTCTTGTGCAGTGTTTACATTTCTTTGTTTGATTCATTACTAAATGTGGACAAGGAATCTGTTCAATGGTGATGTCATGTATTTGTGACACTTTGCCTGTAAAGAAGGTATTTCAAGACAGGAAGATTTTACACTTTTCATATTTAATATATAGATTGATTATATTGAGAGGAAAAATTGCATTTTTTTTCTTGAAGGTCAAAGGTCATTTGAGGTCACCAGGGCGTAGAAACTGAAAACTCTGTCAACATGATATCTTGAGTTTGCAATGACCAATATTTTTCATATTTGCTATAAATATATGAAAATATTTGAAATGCTGAAAGGAAGAATTGTGTTGTTTTTGGTGTAGGCCAAAGGTCATTTGAGGTAGCCAGAGGTAAAAATTTCTTGTAATAGATATCTCAAAGGAACAATTATGGCCAGTTTTCATATGAGAGTTTATGCAAAGGATAGTATAGATCCACACTGAGGTCTACAAACTACACTGACAAAGCACTACAACTGCCATTTGTACAGTAGCTAGAACCCTGCCTGAATCATATCTATTTTAAAACTGTCACATTCTGTTTAGAGTCATATATTCCACGTTCTATCCTGTTATACATTTTCTGTTTGATGACATTAAAAAAATATTTGATTTATTTTTTGAAACATCTAGGTACGAAGGAGCCAACCGAACCTCTGACTTTACAAGAGGCTCTAGCGAGACACAAGTCTAGTTTCATCAAAGCTTCTCAGGCCAGACAGAAGGAGGTCAAAGTTCAAGCAAGCACCAAGAGTCAAGTTGGGACAGCATTTGCTTTGACTATCAAGAATTGGCAGAAAGCTAAACTTGAAGCCCAACAGAAAAGTAGAACAAAGGGTAAGAAGGGTGTGATTAGGTCTGATTGAGTAGCTCTGTTTGCCTGTATGCTGAGTCTAGTTTTTGAGGGTTCCAAAGGGACAGATTGCTTGGTCAAGTGGTTAGAGCATCAGACTTGCAGTCTGGAGGTTGGGAGTTCGAGTCCTGGCTGGGTCATATCGAAGACTTAAAAAATGGAACCTACTGCTGTTGTGCTTGGTGCTCAGCATAAGCAGGGGAGTAGGGAAAACAAGCCAGTGAGCCACAACTGGAAAAAAGGCTGTGGCCAGCTCGACTTGGAGTAGTTGGTTGAAAACTGGCCTGTGAAACTCCATCTAATCTTATCTAATTCAAAGGGTAGAGTGGCTTTAATGAAGGGGAACCAGTCACACAACTTGATTTCATCTAGATAACTATCCTGTTTCATGAAAGGCTCTTGAGAATCCTGTGACAATAACTTTTCTTCCTCTCGTGCAAAATACCTTGTTAGTTTAGGTTGCTTTACCTTACAATGGTTAAAACCTGACTTGTGAGATTTTGCAATTGGTGCGACTGCTCTTGCCCTTTAAGAGGTTTTGAAACCTACCTCATTCTCCAGGCTAGTCTTTGAATCAATAATTACTGCCTCAGTCTTGCAAGGTAATACCTCAGCAGTATACCATCGGGTCTGAAAAAATTAGTTTAAGGCCTGTGTGAGGCCTGTTATTAAATACTTAGGAAAAAGGTGATCAGAATATGATCCGAATTTGCTGTAGTGTGACCACAGTTTAAGTCTGGTATAAGGCATCACAGTCAGTCAAGTTAAACAGGTTATAATGCTAACTGTCAGCACTTATTCAGCCAAACCTCTATGGCTGTATCCGACTTGCAGAGCTTTGATTGCAGTACTGGCAGGAAGCTCTGAAGGAATTGTGTTCTGTTATATTCAAATGTTGTGGGCATCTTTTTGTTCTTATTTTTATCCCAACTTTAGATCCTCCCCCTTCTAAAATCTGGCAGTTTTTACATGGACTTGAAATGTCTTTGGGAATTCTACATTTTCTTATCTTTTGATAACAATTCAAAGGGGAAAGATTGCATTGTTTCATTCTCAAATTATTCAATGCAGTTTGAATGTACAGGAATTTAGTTAAATGGAATTTTAGGACACACCAACACGAATGTGTTTTGTAGTGTCAGTTTGAATGTACAAAAAACACATTGTGTTCACAGTGACGTATTGTCAAATATGTAGACATTATGCATTGATGTCACAATGTGTAAATTTAAAGCCATAGTAATGAAGTAAATTAGTTAGTTAGATGGAGTTTTACGGCCCAGTTCCCAACCTATCGGGTCAAATCAAGGCGGCCAGGGCCTTTTTTCCAGTTGTAGCTCACTGGCTTGTTTTCCTTACTCTATTGCTAATGCCATTGCCATAGTTATAAAGCACACCTAGAAGAGTGTGCCAACTAAAGCATAAATCAGCTGTCCAGGCTTATTGTTGCTAGATACATTTTCTTCATTGAAGGGCAATTTTTCTGTGCTGTGATTTTATGTCACATTTCTGCTAAGATCCAGGGATAGGTGTCTGGGATTGGGCTAGGTGTTGGGGTGAGTGGAACTGGGATGGCAGGGTGGTTTGTTGTGGGATGGGGAGTAGGGAACAAGGGCGGGTGTAGTATTTTGGTAAGTTATATAATTGTGGCATTTACTTTCTATGTAACGTGATTTTTGTTTTTCATAGGGAGTGACACTTCTCAACAAGCCCCAAAGGGTTTCTAATTGCACTCCCTATCACACAATTTGTTATTTATCTGCTATTGTTTCTTGTAAATTTCTGTGCAGTGATGAACCAAATACACGAAATGAAGACATGCACAGGGTCTTTTGGCTAAGTATGTTGACGTCAGTGGTAGCTGTAAGCTGTAAAACTATTTTTGACTTTATTTTTATCAGGAAAGAAAAAACAGACTGAGAGGAATAAAGAGAATCTGGAGATGAGACCAAAGAAAGAAGCACCTCAAGTTAAGACATCAGAAGATAGAAAGATTGCATTGAAAGCCGATAAAGAAAGAACAAAGAGGTAATATGAATTTTCAAGTGTATCATGAGTATATTATAGTTATATGTAGTAATGCCTTACCCCTCTCCAAATAGGCAACTCATATCAGTGTTTGCACTAAGGTATGAGATTGGCTGCAATTTCCTGGCTTTCGAAATCCTGCCAAGTTAAATTTTTTAAAAGAGAAATTCCTGCATCATTTTTACTAGCCCTCATTTTGCTTGCCAATGTATTCACGTTATTGAAAATCACCTTAAAAAATGGCCTTCATATGAAAATCCCTCTAAAAGTATCCTTCGAAGCTTTTAGGTAGGAAATCCCCCTCCCCCTCTAATTCTGAAGCTTAGTGCTTACACTGCTGTACATGACTGTACCTGCATATTCCCTCCCACTGAAGCCTCAAATCCTTGGTCTTGCCAGCTTTTACCTTGTTTAATCTTCTCATCTGTTCTTTTTCTCAGATGATAAACTTTGCAAAGGTTATGATGTAAAATGTTTCTATTTGGTGCATGTTAATGTCAGTATTTATAGACAAGATTTTTTTTCTGTACTGTGAACCAGGGAATACCAGTAAAACTAATTTTTGCATTTTCCAGTCAAAGAAAAGTTGAGAAATTCATAGAAGTAAAGACTTATAGCTGCTATTGTGAAGCTTTCTTCAACAGATGTTTTTGTGGACATCACTGGTTGGAGTTTCATTCACATTCAGACTGTAAAAGGCCTAATCCTCTCATGCCTTACCTACTTAGTTAAGCCCCTCCCACATCTGTCCAAAATTCATCCTCATCCAGACACAATCTCAGTTTATTGCTGCAGGGTAAGTGCACAAGACCCCAGTATGTCATCAAAACATTCTCAGCACAGTACATGCTGTGTAATATGCTCTGCATTTGTTGAACTTGCTGTCAATTAAAGAGCTGAGTCAATTGAGAATTTGTGTAGAATCTTGCAGAAATGGTAGTTTGGGGTGAGCATTGACTGCCTTCAAGGCTGTTGGCATGCTTGTGCAAATCTTCTACTTCCATGGCAATTGTTGATGAGCAGTTACAGGTTTATTGTGAGAGTATCTTACTACTTGACAACCACTAGATAAAATATGAAAAAGTGACTGCATCATAAAACATTGTAACTAAAGAGATGTGTTATAATAAACCCCATCTTCTGATGTGGGGGGAGGGGAGGAAGATGTGACAGTTGTTGTTGTAATCAGTTCTTTTGGCAACATGTCTCTATACTTTTATTCATTGTTTGCAAGGGAAAAATATTAAACTTAAGACACTTTTAGAGTTATATTCTTTAGGAATATTGTTTTTTAAGAATATTGTTTTTTTATTTTTTGTTTTTTTTTTTCAGGCTGTATAACCAGTTGGAAGAGGTACGCCAAAGAAAAATTCAATCTGAGAGACAGAAGACTTATGCTGAAAATCGACAAAAGATGAAGGAATATGAAGAAAAATTGAAGCAGAGGCAACTGCAACGGAAAAATCAATTGCGAAAAACATAGGCAATGTGGACTTCAGAAGGGTGACATGTGTAAATTCCTAATGGTTTACAGTGCTTGAAAAGTATTTTTGAAAGAAGTAGCTTTGGACTTTCTGGTAACAGACCGTGGTAGCCTGAAAGGATTTATATTGTACATTAAAATTTATATGGAGTTCCCTTGCTGTAGCCAACAGGCATTTCAGTCATCAATTTCGGAAGCTAGAACATTGACGCAGAAAGTCAAGGGCACCCTGCGCATAGGAGTTTTCGAGCCCTGAGTTTAACTGAGGAGGGGAATAATGAGGTTTATGTGGCCATACTTCCCATCACATTTAGATCCCAATGTAACTACTGTCCACCCATCTCATATTAGCCTCACATTTCACCATAAGGTCATAATGTGATTCACACTTTTTGTCTTTCCAGCCATCCTAGAAGTTCTGCATATATCACTTTTCATGTGATTTCAGATGGTAATAACATTTGGAGCCTGAAAACCCTTCATTACAAATAAAGGACTATTTATATATATATATATATTGCAAAGGAATTAAAAGGATCTTTCCTATTCTTACAGTTTATGGTACTGTAGGAAGCTACAATCCTCAACAAAAATACATGAGACAAACCCACTCCCTGTATCAATGTTGAAGTTTCAGGACGCCATGGGCTGGCACAACATTGAATGGGGGAGTGGAGGAATGGTGATCCGTTCATTGCTTGTTTTGCTTGTTTTGTCCCATTATTTTTGTCGAGGATTTCAGACCTACTTATGCAACAGCAATTTAAGGGCATGTATAAAGTGAAATTATCTCACCTTGAAACTTTGTAAATTATAAACCATGTGTGTTCTCGTAGATGTAAAATATCTAAATTTTCTGCTTCTTTTAACTTCACTTCCTTCTTCAATCTAGGACAAAACTTTTGGATTACCTATTACCAGTTTGCCCATGGCAATATTTTTTATAATGCAAAAAGTAACCCCACTTGCCAGTGTAGGGTTAGAGGTCACTTCCTCCTCCAGGACCAATGTTGAGTTTGAAGAAAGTGAGCTGATGTTATTTAACCTTGCTTAGCCTCGGCATTGCTATGGGAGTGGGGGATGGGTGTTCCAAGGAGTTTTGACCAAGAATGTAGAATTCCAAGGGTTGAAGATACATAGTCTGCTTCAAGAATGAAGCGTGTTAAATGTTTACTGGATTAATGACATCGAGAAAAACTTAACCTACAAACATCTACCATGGTACCATGTGATTGCCATGGTCATTGTGTGGCTAGTATGAAGTGTGGATAAGGGGTGTACCACAAGTTTAACTACTTTTGCATAATGGGCGAAAGGTTTGCAAGTCTGTGTTTGTTGTTTAATGCTGAATCCTAATTTTCAGTGTCAGCACTTAATACATTCAAACACAGGGTTGCCAACTAAATTTTTCTAACATAATGAGGGTAAATTTTGCAGCAAAGAGCTAAATTGGTGCTAAAAATCATTTGCTTTTGAATAAAAGATTGAAGTGAAGATAAAAGCACTTATTTTAAAATAAGTTGACCAAAAACAAAAAATTGTATGACTTTGTCTTCAAAGTGGCATTGAAATAGGTGCATGGCTAAATGGTTTTTGAGAATAACATTAAATGCTGTTCCCTGTAATCTACAACATTTGATAAAGACACTTATCAGGGTTTAGTGTTTCTATATGTGTATTCTAATGTCAAATGTTGCAATCTGTACTACAACATTGTTGTAACAGTTCAACAGGAAGAAGGCATGTGTTAATAGTTTCAATACTACATATTTTACCAAATCCTTCCTCAAGTGAACCAGAAGTATGCTTTTAAAAACGTTAAGAGTATCCCTTAACAAATCTGAATTGATGCATGTAGGGAAATTGTGAGTGTCATTATTTTTTTCAGTGTGGATTTATTCTTTGGACTTGGTACTCATTATGTTAATTTAAATATATGCAGGGTTTGTAACAGGTCCTGGAAAGTGAGGGGAAACTGAAATTTGGATTCCTAGACCTCGAAAGCCAGGGAAAATGAGGAACATTTTCAAAAGATTTTGGAAAAGTCAGGAAATTTTAGGAAATGGACTTATTTTTCTGATTTTCTCAATTTTGAGGTACATTATTTTAACAGAAATATGGGATCTGGCTGTTTTTTAAAGGTCCTGGCAATATCAGTCAAGGTCCTTGAAAGTCATGGAATTTTGTCATTTTGAATGTGTATGATTAACCCTTGAACTTAATGCATGGTTTCGGTGAACCTATGAATTCTGCAGCAAATGTTACAATGAATTTGCCACTACTGAAATTTCCCTTTTAAGCAAAGAATTATGAAATGCAAAATTTCATTCAACATTATTAAAAATGACAGATGCTTAGATTGGTTTGTGCTTATATATTTATTCAACTGAGTTGTGTATATAAAATACATTTTGAAATATTATTTCTACTAAATTTTATGGTCTTGGGTCTTTTTTCTAATATCTGTGAAATTGGTACCTCTTTTTCTTTGAGATTAAAAAGCAATAACCGTAAAGTACCAACTTTTGCAATAACTACATTTCCAAAGAACAGGAGTTCATTCTGATGTCCACAGCATTGGACAAATAGTAAAATGGGACCAAACACTGCTCTCTGTAAAGTCTAACAGCATGATGAGCTGAAGTAACATTGAATAAGGAATGCTTGCTTTGGCTTATGACTGTCTTTCCTTACATCTCAGCAATTATAAGTGGGTGTTGAATGAATAAAAATCAATTTATATTATAATATTTATATATTCTTGAAATTAAAGACTTTATGAAGACTTTAGGAACACTTTAAATAAGCTTCCACCAACAAAAAAAAAAAAAAAGACTCCGAGCATAGTACATTGTTTGGTACAATGGTTGTAATATTTGCCTTTAAAAGCTAATGAACTTTAGATGTTATATTTTATCTAATAAGCCTTTTAAAAAGGGGCAAGGGAGCCATGTACACAGGTCCAAGGCCACATTTAAAAGTGTGAAGGGGGGGGGGGGACACATCAGAACAAGAGTTTTACCAGCCTGAGGCTTAAAGGAGAGTGGATTTCCTGTCCTCTTTGGGTAAGTTTTGCCTTTATCAAGCATCCCAGGCAAAAAATTAGTGCAAACATTTCAAAATTGATGTGACTTATCTGGAAGGTTTAATTGTAATCATTTATTAAAATAACAGTTTTTTTCATCCTAAAATATTGCATTTCAAATGCACAACAATACTGAAGCATGATAAAACCAGAATGCAAAAATGCATTGAGGTTTCGATGATGCATACAGAACATGTTCTTTTCAAAAAATGCTGCATTTATTGTAACACATGGTGACCCATAGTGACCTTTGACTCCACCAGTAAGTAACTGGTTTTTCTTTTAACCAAAACACTTCTACAATCAAAACCCAAATTTCATGCTGTGCCTTAAGATAATCTATCCTATTAACAAAGTTTTCATAGTTTGATCTCTGGTGACCCCAATTGACCTTCAACCTCCACCAAGGACAACAGAAGCCATCTTCCAACCATCACACATCCACATTCTAACTTTGAACCCTCTCTCATTTTCCCACCTTGAAATACAAAGTAGGAGTTTTCAAGGTTTGACCTTGGATAACCCCAGGTGAACTTTGACCTTTACCAAAATTAATAGGGTCCACCCTCTCTTCATAATTCATTAACAAACCAAGTTTGAAAAAATCCAAGCTTCCTACCATTAGATATCATGCAAACAAGGTTTTCGGGGTTTGAGCTTCCTGTGACCTTGGATGACCTTTGATCTCTAACAAAATCAATAGGGTTCTCCCTCACATTATGATGCATCAACATACCAAGTTTGAGATTAATCCAAGTTTCCTACCTTGAGATAATCATGCAAACAAGGTTTTCGGAGTTTGACCCCCTGTGACCCCAGATGACCTTTGACCCCTACCAAAATACGTAGGATTTTTCCATACATCAAAACGCATCAACATATCAAGTTTGAAATCAATCTAAGCTTCCTTGCTTGAGATATCATGTAAACAAGGTTTTCAGGGTTTGGCCCCCTGTGACCCCACATGACCTTTGACCTCTACCAAAATCAATAGGGTTCTTCCTTACATTATGATGCATCAACATCTCAAGGTTGAAATCAATCCAAGCTTCCTTCCTTGACATAACATGTAAACAAGGTTTTCAGGGTTCGGCCCCCCTTTAACCCGAAATGACCTTTGACCTGTACCAAAATCAATAGGATTCTTCCTCACATCATAATGCATCAACATAACACGTTTGAGATTAATCCAAGTTTCCTACCTTGAGATATCCTGTAAACAAGGTTTTCCAAGTTTGACCCCCTGTGACCCCAGATGACCTTTGACCCCTACCAAAATCAGTAGGGTTTTTACATACATCATAATGCATCAACATATCAAGTTTGAAATCAATCCAAGTTTCCTACCTTGAGATATCATGTAAACAAGGTTTTTGGGGATTGACCCCCTGTGACCCCAAATAACCTTTGACCTCTACCCAAAATCAATAAGGTTCTTCTTCCCATCATACTGCATCAACAAATCAAGATTCAAATCAATCCAAGCTTCCTACCTTCAGATATCTTGTAAACAAGATTTTCTGGGTTTGACCCTCTGTGACCCCAAATGACCTTTGACCTCTACCAAAATCTAAAGGGTTCTTGCTTACATCATAACGCATCAACATCTTGAGTTTGAATTTAATCCAAGTTTCCCAACTTGAGATATCACGTAAAAAACGTTTTGGGGGTTTGACCCCCTGTGACCCCAAATGACCTTTGACCTCTACCAAAATTTGTAGGGTTCATCTACCCATCATACTGCATCAACATATAAAGTTTGAAATCAATCCAAGCTTCCTTCCTTAAGATATTGTGTAAACATGGTTTTCCGGGTTGGACCCCCTGTGACCCCAAATGACCTTTGAACTTGACCAAAACCCATACCATTCTTCCTCTTGATATGGGACATCTATGTACGAAGTTTGAAAACTTCCAGACATTTCTACCTTCAGATACTGTGCTAATGAGTGAAATGTAAAGTGTTTCAAGTCCTATGAACATTTCTACATTGAGATACTCTGTTAGTTAGTTAAATGTAAAGTGTTTCGAGTCCTTTGACACCTGTCACACCAAATAACCTTTAAACTCGTTGAAAACTGATATTGTTCTTTTTCTTGATATAGGACATCTATGAACCAAGTTTGAATACTTTCAAACATTCATACCTTCAGATACTGTGTTAATGAGTTAAATGTAAAGTGTTTCAAGTCCTATGGCATTTCTACATTGAAACACTGTGTTAATGAGTTAAATGTAAAGTATTTCGAGTCCTTTGACACCTGTGACCCCAAATAACCTTTAAACTCAATGAAAACTTATGCTGTTCTTTTTCTTGATATGGGACATCTATGTACCAAATTTGAATACTTTCAAACATTCCTACTGTGCCATATCCTATTGTAAAGTGTTTCGAGTCCTTTGACCCCTGTGACCCCAGATGACCTTTGAACTCCACCAAAAACGATAGGGTTCTTCCTCTTCATATGGGGCATCTAAGTACCAAGTCTGAAAACTGTCAGATATTCCTATCTTGAGATATCGTGTTAACGAGTTAGTTGTGTTAAATGTAAAGTGTTTCGAGTTTTTGACCCCTGTGACCTCAAATGACCTTCAAACTCGACCAAAATCGATACAGTTCTTCCTCTTAATATAGGGCATCTATGTACTAAGTTTGAAAACTCAGCGACATTCCTATCTTGAGATATCGTGTTAACAAGCAAAGTGTCACAAACACACACACACATACACACGCACACGCACACACACACACATACATACACACGCACACCATCATGATTGCATTGGTTTCTTTTACCATCGAAACCCCAAAAAACCTAAATCTAAATCATTATTTTACCATCTAGTCTAACCATTATACACCAGTTTTATTTCCTCAAAACATTATGCATTATAAGTTGCATCAGTTGAATTTTTTTAAAGTTTGGGTGAACAAATTGTTCTTGAACAAAATTTAACTGAATTTTCATCTGTCTGAAACATGTTTCTTTTCTAGAAAAGAATATTGTAATACTGCCTCATTTTGAATGAGATCATTCTATGTCCATAAATGATGGTTTTAAAAATATGATCATCTTCTGTAAAAACAAACACAGTATTTCCCTTCAAGTTCAAGACCTTTTTTTTTAATTGTGAAGGGGGTGGGGTACATAACCCCAGCACCCTTGGCTATGAGTCTGTGCATGCATACAAGCATAGCTCTTTTTCGAACTTATTTGTATTACTGAAATCCCTGGGAGGGATCATAAATGCTGTTTCAACTGCAGTTTTTTTTAATTGCTGTACAGTAAATGTGCCAGTTTCATAATGTAGTTGATGGATAACAAATCTCATCCCATACTGTTAAATTCTACCTGCTAAGTTTATTTCCCTTCCTTTCCCAAACTGAGAATCAAAAAAGGAAAAATTGTACCCCCGAGAAATAGCCACAATTACCAATAGGAAGTACAAATATTTCAAATACAGACACCATGGTTGAGCCCTGTAAATTATAAAGTGCAGTAAAGCTGTGGTCACACTACAATTAATTTGAATCTGATTCCAATCCGATTTTTGTGAGTGTTAGTACAAAAGTCTTCTGCATCTTTGGTCAGAAAGATTAAGTGAAATGAACCACTATAAACACTGTGGTACAGCCTTCTGTGCTGAACAGTTTGTCACCCCACAGATTGATCTGCTCCAGCCATTATTGAATGATGCTGATATTTGAATAATCAATTTATGTTCATCCAAGTGTGATCCACCTATTGTTAAGAGAAATTGAAAGATACATGATTTATTCATCATTAACAACTCCAGATGAAATCTGTCCCCTTGCAATCTGTAAGTACTTCAATAAAGTAGCCACTGGCAAACATCTCTACAGAAAAATCCAGTCCTTCCTTCCCTGTTCTATGCTTTCAATGCTGTCACAAGGTAATACATATCCTCGCCATGAGATGTGGAATGATTTAACATATGGTATCATTTGATAAACTAAGTCACAAGTTTGCAAATAGGCGTCTTGATAAATTTCCTGGCCTAGTTCATTTGTTAATGTTCCTTATAATCCTTCGACAGTGTTGGCTTTTAACCTCTGCTAAAGCTTGTTCTAAAGACCTTGTGAGATGCACTAGATTGACAGGGTCTGTTTGCAAAACTTCAGTACTCTCAGTTCCATTATCTTCTGTGTGCAGTTTCATCAGAATGGATGGAATAACCTGATGTCTCAAAGACCGACTTGCCACCTGAAAGATCAACAAAATAAACATATTAGCATGAGTCATCATTTCCACAGTCCCTTTTCTACAGTAGTGAATATCATTCATCACCCAGA
Organism: Holothuria scabra; assembly: GCA_037179385.1. Lineage (NCBI taxonomy): Eukaryota > Metazoa > Echinodermata > Holothuroidea > Aspidochirotida > Holothuriidae > Holothuria > Holothuria scabra. The sequence continues at coordinate 19,775,915 of CM074190.1, forward strand.
CCACAATTCTACAGAAATTCTCAATTAATACAACTCTTTGATCGGCATCAAATTAAAAAATGCAGAGTAGCTCCTACAAACAGCATTAAATGAGATTGTTCTAATCATACAGTAGGGGCTTGTATAATGTGTACCTGGAAGCAACAAACTAGGATTGTGTCTGGATGAGGATGAGTTTTAGAGCTTTGTGGGAGGGGCTAGAAAGTGGTTAGATTGGGAGAATTGAAATTGTCTGGTGTGACAAATAACTGCCTTTAACAGGTGAGTATCAACTTAATTTACATTTTTAAATACAACAATTACCAATTTTACTGACCAACTTTTCAATTTTTATATAGTTCACTGACTCTTTGGAGAAGAACTGAGGGGCCAAAAGAGCCAAGTACCCAACACTGTGAGGATTAACATAACTGAAATTTTTACCCTCAGGCCTCTACATTATTGCTCTGTCATGCTTGATCTTGTTCTAGATTGGCTGTAAAGAGGAGATGGTACACATCTTTGTCAAAACGCTTAATTTGCTAGACGTGTTAGATGAGATTCTGAGGGGAAATTTATGCAGTCACCCCAAACTGAAGTAGTGTAGTACACAGTAGACTGTCTTCTTTCAATGGTTCTTTGACCATTTCTCCTCAAATGTAAATTTACCAGGAGTAACTGCTTGTTTTACCCTTACTATGCAATACTGAAGTCCTCAAATAATATGAAATGCTTTGAAGAGAAATAAGAAAATGAGAGATGCAACTGTTGCTTCAAAACAAGTTCCGGGGACTGCTCTTGTCCTTAAATGACACACCAAAACATATGTAAACATTGTCAATCAGATGAATAGAGGTTAAGTTTAAAATATGTTTCTAATATATGGTTTAAACTCAGTTTCAAAAACAGGTCAAATAACCTCAAAGTTTTCCCCTCCAGTCACCTCATATGACAAGAAGGAATCACCATGGACATATTCTACAACCCCCAGTCCACAGGGGGCATCAAAAGTCTGTAAAGCTCTTCTCGGAATCTGTTCATCTCCAACCAAACCTTTCTTGCCAATTTTCATACCTCAACATCAAGTCTCCATTCCAAGTTTCTGTAATGAGGAAGGTCCATACACATTTCCAGCAAAATGTTTTTAATTTCTTTCCTGCTTTCAGTATACAGTTGCAGCAAATGTTCCTTCTTTTCTGGACTAAATCCTAGAGTTATCACAGAATCCTGGAAGTCTATATCTGATAACTAAAAGGAAAGGAGGGGAGAAAACAATAAACATTAAAATGAGTTTCTTTACAAATTTGGTACTGCACTTCATTGCTGTTTATAGCACTTCATTATCATAATAAATCAGACATTGTTTCATGATATTCAAGTATGCACTAATGTATTTAGTATCACAACACTTTAAGGGTGCTCATTTTTGCATGAAAACATACACTAATGGCACCTTACACAAATGCATGCTTCAGTAAGGGGTCTTCAGTTTATATTTGAAACACAAGATGTACCTACTGTACAATCACAAATTTATACATGTACAGTATCTACTATCATGATCCGAGCTCAAGACATCATATCACAAGAATGTGCAAAAAATACTAACTTAACATATCAGCAAACGATTTGATATCAACAACATTGTTTCAGTATGGTGATAAATCATTTCTTCACATATTCCTTTACAATACAAGATCCTTTTTTTCTCAGGAGAATTTCACTTTATTCACTTTGACACCTGAGTACACAGTAAACAAGAATAATACCTGTTCCCAGATTTTTTAAGCTCTTAGACTTTTGCAGCTAACCCATTCCCTTGTTACTGTGCCACCAATTCTGCCTTACCTCAAGTCTTGTGGCTTCAGTCAGAAGGTGCATAAGTCCTTCAACTGCACGTCGGACTTTCACTGCATCACTATCCAATTTCTCTGTAAGAAAACAAATTGGTCAGGAATAAAAATGTGCTGCACAGTACTGCTGCTGTACTGTTTTGGAACTTTTCCCCATGTATTGACAAGACATGATCCATTTGAAATGGTAGCCTTTTTTATCTATGTTACAAACTCACTCTTGAATTTTGACTCCTTAATTATCCCCTGTAGCAGCCTAGGTTTGTTCAGTCCCCATTTAAGGCTTTACAAACCTTGTGGTAAGGATATGACTGAACAAGGAATATGCCCCACAGTCTGCTGGGCAGGTAGCTACTAGATGGACATTTTGCTTGGCCGTTTTACAACAAACAGGCACATGCAAACAGCTTCAATTAACACAAGCAGCAATGTATTTTCAACTCACCCAAATCAATTTTTCATAATTTTTTCTCTAGTGCCACATATTTCACTTTATTTCCTTCATAGATTTATTGACTCATTTGCAACTGATGCACAATGAAGTCTCATTGTTTGCAGATCACTGTCAAAATCATACATGTACATGAGCAACACTTGTACAAAATTGGTATGTAAATCTGTGAATTATTTACCTTAGAGAGAAATGAACTGCTTACAGGATAAACACACACTTCATTGTTCTCTAATTACTGATACCTACCATTTACACTGTTCTCTATTTTTTTGTTAATTCCTAGATCACAAAGTTCTGTTGCATATACAGCTGCTGAAGATACTACATCAATCAACAAACCAATACTTACGTGCAGCAGATTGATAAAGTTTGGGATTTGGTCCATTTCTAATAAACTCCATTGCAATTCTTCCGAATTCTTCAACAACTACATAAATGAAAATGAACAGTGAAAAATTTAAAAGTGCAGTCAACTCAAATAAGTGATAATAACCCAGACTGTAAACTTTTTTTGTGCGCGGGGAACGTGAACAAGAAATGGAAAACATGCGCGGATCAGAAACCCAGCATACCAAAACATGTATGCCTTGCCGCAAGTACAGTATGCCACACATACAGGTATGTGTATGGGCTGTACAGTAGAATTCCCCTAGCTATTCTTCGAAAAAAATACTTGCGTGCGGCATACGTGCAGCCTTTACGTACAGCATACCACACATACAGTATACAGTATAGAGTATGTGTATGTATATGGGTACTGCTGAGAACGCTGCCGCTGTGGTATGCGGTACATGTATGTAGGCTAGAGGTCTTTTGCATTTAGTGACGGCACCATTGCGTGGGGAATGACTTAAAATCGGTAAAAGATGAGCGCAGATTTCACTAAAAACTGCCAAAGTGTGGGGACGGAAAAACAAGGCAGTTTGGTTGCACGGGGAATGCGTTCCCCATGCAGGACAAACTTTTCAGCCTGGATAATAGGCAGCCTGCAAAAAGAAAAAAAAATTCATGATTCCTCGTATTGACTAACTGGAAAATCCATCAATTTGATTCTGTTTTATTAATTATTTTGTGTTATGCAGAAACAAATCAAGTGTCAGTATGTTCTGTTTGAGCCCTATTTTAAACATTGTGTACCCACTATCCACAGTGCAGTCTTCTAATCAAGTCTGCTTGTTCTTGTCAAGTATGCATTGTAAGCTAGACACCTTTGATCGGTTTGGATGGAGTTCTTTGAGGCAGTAGCAAAATTTGCTACAGTTATGTATGAGATCATCATCATTGTCGTTGAGATCAAATTTTCTCAAAGAAATATACATTGCAATAATGTTGGCTTGAAAAGTCTTATTCATTTTATAAAGAAAAAGAAAAAGAAATCCATCTGGCATAGGCTTAGACTAAAATCACCCAACCAGTGATCAGAATCAAGATATATTCTCAGCAAGTGAATGTGAAAAAAATTAATAGGCCTAGGCCTTCTCAGAAAATAGTATTGTATATACACCAGATTTTGGGCCCTTTCAGATTTCATGAATCCAGTGAAAACTCTTCCCTTTTACTGCAGCAAAGCACCATCCTAAGCTGTGAAATGATCTACCAAATCAAGCGCAATCATCTTTGTTCACACTGAAGCCAAAATAGCTTGGTATGTTTTTAGCTTAAAACATAAATAAGTTGCATTTATCCTCACTGTAGCCAATGAATTCTTGAATTAAGGTCAGTGTGTATTTTGGCTGTTTAGCAGAAGTTTGCCAGCTTATTCAGCAGTCAATTACAGGAATCCTTAATACATTGTAAGTCATGTTTAAGTTGCACCATCCCTTTTGCATATGATCTCCACCTAGCGTGCACAACTTGGCCGTTCTACACTTAACAACAACTGTTGTTTTTTTGTATATGATACCACCAATTTAAAGCAAAGTTTTGAAGACATCTGTTTGAATTTTCAACAGATTCAAGTTATGACTTCATTGATTCAGCATAATTATTTAGCTTAAACAAAGTTTAAGGGACACTTCATCTTCAGTTGTACAATTTTTTCAAATGTTTAAACTTGTGTGCAGCTGTGCGCAAAATTCCACTCATCAATGCTAATATTGAGGCTAAGCATCCAGGCCAGCCTTGGTGTTGTGTACATTTAGGCATAACGGTAGGCCTATGTTCTATAGTCTAGCTATAGGGCCATGGGCAAGGGTAGAAGGTATGTGCATGGTCCTAACTAGCCAATCAGTAGAGGATGACAGTGCAACGGATCTGAAACTGCATAACTTCTATGCCTATACAGTAGGCCTACCAGCCTACGCTAGGTTTCAACTTACAATACAATAGTGTTATGTTGTACGTACTGCACTAAAGTTGAGTGGCCTAACGACGTTAGGAGGCCTAGCCTACAACAATAGCCTTAGGCTTAGGTCATCGGAATACCCACCTCCGTTGTCGGTTTCAATCAGGTAAGTCAAATGACTCTTATGTTCTTCATCGAGTATGAGTAACATTTTAATTGATGTAAAGCTAGCTACACGAATTTATGTAAAAACTGAGAATAGTTCAAAATCGAAACAACCGTAGAGACTGATGCAACAGTACTTGGCCTAAACCACAACATACCCAAACAAGCACAACACCCACCCACTTCGCGGAAATGGTACCATTCAGAGTTGAACACAAACATAAGCAAAGCACACAGCGTTTCCACTTCGGACCACTGAATATTGAACAACTAGCTAGCTAGCATAATAAAGTTAGAGAATGCGAAGTCCACATTTTTCAATATATGTTTCTTTGGCTACTAAATTTATAATATTTGAACCTTAGTCATTGTTAAAAAAACGATGAACATGGTTAGTTAGGAAAAAAGTATGGGGTATTGAGGAAGTTATATCACAAAAAGTATGAAACTTTTTGCTCACACGTCTTTGGGTCTGCAATTTGCATTTTGCAAGGCGCTGTTTCCCGCCATATCCAAACTTGTAATTTGCACAACTGTGAGTGTACGTGTGGAGTGTGAATGGTCCCGAAAGAATGGTGGTTACGGTCTTTGCGTAAAAACGTACCAGTGACCACAGGTAACTTAAGGTTAGTGAAAATAATGGTAATTATTGGGTTTCCATACCCGGAAGTGGCAAACTATGCATATGTATGCACATGCATTTGTATATCCCTAAGCCTAGGGCCTAACAATAACCCTAACCACAGGTCGTCCTAGCGTTATATGGTATATATAGTATAGCCTATATATAAAAAGGAAAAGGTAAGACACACCGCCTAACACCAACACATTGCTTCGCACAAAACTGTTCATGATTTCTCACCTCATACTACATTTACCCCTTCAGATCTCTTGAGAACCTTCTCATCATCTTCTCCTGAAGAAACACAACAAACTTTAAGATGTCCTAAACAAAAAACCGCGCATCAAATGCCAAAAATCTTCTCCTCCGATTCAATGCTAATGACGGACTAGATCACTCTTCTCCAATTCATGACGTCACATTACGTAATGGGAATTGCCCTGTACGAATCCGGTTCTCCCATTGGATAGTTCGAACTGCTTTCAAATCTGTCAACGACCAGACTGTAATTTTTTTTCTCCACGGGGAACCTGAACAAGAAATGAAAAACGCGCGGATCAGAAAACCCAGCATACCAAAACATGTGTGCCCTGCCGCAAGTACATGCAACACGTACAGGTATGTACTGTACCGTAGGATTCCCCCTGCTGTGCTACGAAAAAAAAACGTGCATGCGGCATACGTGCGTCTTCACGTACAGCATGCAAACAACAGGCGTTCTCAGCATTTCATACACTGGCTCAACGATGGGAGAACCGGATTCGTACAGGGCAATTCCCATTAGGTAATGTGACGTCATAAATTGGAGAAGAGTGATCTAGTCCGTCATTAGCATTGAATCGGAGGAGAAGATTTTTGGCATTTGATGGGAGGTTTTTTGTTTAAGACATCTTAAAGTTTGTTGTGTTTCTTCAGGAGAAGATGATGGGAAGGTTCTCAAGAGATCTGAAGGGGTGAATGTAGTATGAGGTGAGAAATCATGAACAGTTTTGTGCGAAGCACTGTGTTGGTGTTAGGCGGTGTGTCTTACCTTTTCCTTTTTATATGTATACTATATATACTATATAACGCTAGGACGACCTGTGACCCTAACCCGGTACCACTGTGCATACGTAACCCTAACCGTTTTTCTATGCATACACCTAACCCTCAACTCATTACTATGCGTACGTAACCCTATGACTGGGTATTGACCCAATTAGAGCCATGATTTTTAACCTTAGACTTGATTTTACATCTTTAAATTTCTCAAGAATATTCTTGTGACATTTTATGAAATCAAACAGTCATTGCTTTTTCGAAACCAAAAACCTCGAGTCTGATGCAAAGAATCTTCTCATCCAATTGAAATTTAACAGTAGGCCCTAGGCCTAATTAAGAACACTTGTCTCTAATTCATGACATTTTATTATGTAATGGGAATTGCCCTGTACGAATCCAGTTCTCCCACTGGATATTTGTGTGCTCTAAAAGGACTATTCAGTGACAGGTTTTTGATTCCTTTCTAAAGGCAGCCAAGGAATCTTATGTGAAGGTGATACCTGGATGTGAATTGTGTTTATAGGCACTGCTTGTAAACATCATATCTCAAGTTACAGGAGGAACTTTCCCTTTTCATGATTGGTATTTATAAGGGCTGAGGGAAAGAACTCTATTGTTTTTGGTGGCAGTCAAAGTTTATTTGGGGTTACCAAATATAAACTGCTAAAATCTTGAAAATGTCTTGTAAGAAAACATTACACTGTACAACAAGCAAGATAGCAGTGACTGACTTGTCACGATGAGGACTAGTGTTGGGGGATATGTAAAACATTATTTTCGCTAGGGGTGTACCGGATTTTGGGATTTTTTCAAATCTGGCATCCGGCCGGATTTTGTCTTGAATCCGGCCGGATTTGCCAGATTTGTGGGTAAGCTATACAATACAACTTAATTTACTACGGGACTTAATAAAATGTCATAAAATGCTAAAGACTAAGATGGGAGAGTGCTACTAACATTTCAAGATCTAGCTATAGGGTGTTATCAGTGGTTGCAAACTTTCTAATATGATAAAGGGACTAAGTCACCCCCCCCCCCCCCCCATTCAGTACTTAATGTATGTTGTGAAGTTACTCATAAAAGGTCACAGTGATTTAAAATATTTTGTGAAGCAGTGTCAATGAATCAACCCACAGCTAATGAAATCCAGATCTTCTCTGGTGCTCTTTTCAAGTTGATGTACAGAAGTTGGTTGCTGGATTTATAGCGATTCTGGGCAATATATTAAAAAACCATCAGAAAAGATGACAGATATCAAATTTTCTAAGCCAAAATGCAATCGGAGTTGATGGAATCAACAAAACTTACAGTAACTGGTTTCAGAGTCCATGAACCCCACTACTCACCTCCTATTTACATATGTAATTCTGAGACTTGCCTGCAAGCACTTTCTGGCAATAAGTCATTTGGAACAAATGCACTCTAAAGAAGTAGAGGGCTACATGGTAGCTCTTCTTCTCTTCTCTTGCCGGTCTTCAAGTTCGGACTTATCCTGGCACAGTGGAGTGATAGCTACAAGGTGTACGAGGTGTGTACCAAGGAACATGTGAACTACAAAACTCAACTGGCAAGTTGCAAGTAGAGAGGAAGAGTTATCACATTGCCCTCTAGTTTAGAGGGTGCTATCCTGGTGCCAAATGACTGATGCCAGATGGTGCTTGCAGGCAAGCTGGGGAATTACATAAATAGGAGGTGATGAGGGGCGGCACTGACTTACAGGTCGACCAAGAAGGGTTTCATTCAGTAATACCAAATTTAAAAAAATCCACTAGTGTCCAAAACAGTGTTTGCACTGGGTAGGAAATTCGTACCCGGGTACCCGAACCGTATTACCCGTCGGGTACTCGGGTACCCGATCGTAAACTTTGCAATATCTTTCGTCCGCCGAGCGGGCTAGGTTAGGCTATACACAGTATAGCGTAGGCCTATGCTGTTTTGTTAAATGGTATAGGAGCTGATGTTAGAAACACACATCGCGGGAATTGTTTCTGGAAAAGTGCAATTTAACAAAAGCATGTTACGGAAACAAACAAGTTAAGCAACTTCATTTCAAATAATTGTGAATGAGATGTGGGTTAATACATTTGTTACTTTCAATAACCATGTTATATTGCGAAGATCAAAAGAAATCATAGAAAAACGCTACCCAGGTAGTAATTTTCTACCCAGGTAGCCAGAACGTCATTCGGGTGTCCAGGTACCCGGTGCAAACACTAGTACAAAATCAGTCTTGAAACGGTGATGGAAATCAAGTATTTTTTCAAGTGTTTTTTTACTGAGGCCTTTTAGCTGTTTTTCTAACAAATCTTCCAATCATGTTAAAATCCTTACTTGTCAACTAAAATAGTGGCAGTATAAAGAGTGTCAGTGATTCCTTGACTATTAAAATCAGCTTTGCAATTAACGGATAAAAAAACCGATGAAATATATTGCCAATGACTGATAGGCCTACAGTACATCGAGAAAATTCCACATTACTTAGCACAGTCCTGCATCCTATAGTATGGTCCTTTGGGGTTGGACAACTTCCTGAGATGATTCCTACCTATGTAACTGGCCATCAACAAATACATGACCCCTTCACTGCAGTTACTAGCATGATTACCACCACTTTGCATGTACAGTATAGCATAGGTTTTATCCTGTAATCTTCTAAACCAAAACTTCAAACATGCATTGAATCCCCTTATGAATTGTAATTGGTTACTTTATAATTGTAATTGATTCCTTTTCAATTTGGATATTGACTGTCAATATTTTCATAATTTAGTCCCTTAATTTGCACGGATAGACATTCATGAAATCATTTCTATGGCGCCCCAAAAGGCTCACCAAATATGATGATATTCTAAAAATACACGTTCATGTACTAAAATTACACGTTCATGTACCAAAAATATACGATGATGTACTAACTTCATACGATCATGATGTAAATTTACACCATCATGTACTAAAACCATAAGTTCATCATGTTAAATGTTACGATGTACATGTAAAATCACACGTTGTACATCTAAAAACAGGTTGTACATGTAAAAACGTAAGAACATGGCTAATACGTGGCTAATACAGATATAGAGGTCAAAAGACCTGCATCCACCGAGGCTCGTAAGGTATAACCCCACCAGTAGGTTCCTGTTCTTTCATTTTACTAAATCTGGCAAATCCGGCCGAAATTCTGGCCAGAATTTCAGTTGAAATCCGGCAAATCCGGTTCCGGCCGGATTTTAAAATTCCAAATCCGGTGCACCCCTAATTTTGGCAATAATAAAGGATGACATTACAAAGTGAAACAAGGCAATAATTTGTTGTGAAAAAATGGTAAACTAAACATGCTAGGCCTAGGCCCTAATGTATTTTTCTTTTTTTTTGTGGTCTCCTTTTTATTTTCTCATAAATTGGCAAATTTCAACTTTTATCTTGCACTGATCTTACAGTAATGAAACCAACTGCATTCTTTCACCATTTAATCTTTCTATTCTTTTCTCAACCAGTTAAAAAGGTCAGTTAAAAACAAAGTGAGAAAAACAAAAGGTTCATTGAATATCGTCAACAAATGTCTTTATCTCATAGTCAGTCCACTTAGAGTAGAGGAAACTTACATTACACTTGTTTCAGGAAAATTATCATCAAATTAAATCACAATATATTATTATTTTTATTATCCTGAGGGTAAAAAATGAATATGGCCCAACACTAATGAAGGGAAGAACCAAATTTTTTGGGTAGGGTTTCAAAGGTAGTTTGTGGTCACGTGGATTAACCTTCAAAAACCTTGAAATTGACTTTAATTTTCAATCTCCTTTGCCCCAGGTTTTGAAAGTTTAGAGCTTGCTATTACCTTATCTTCTCATATTTTTACATATTTAACCCCTTTAAAAGAAAGGTTTGAGGTCATATCAAGTTTTGATATGTTAGAGGGGTACTCTGAGCATTTTGGTGAAATTTGCATTCCAGTCTGATGTGTGGTTCTCAAGATATGAGCAAGTATAGCTGTCACATTTTCAACAAAAAGTGAACTTGAAGGAAGCACATACAGTACAGTATATGACAACACATCCTCACATTAATGCACAGTCTTTTGTTTTTCTTGAAAGTTAAAGGCCCAATTCTCTAATTCCAAACAGTACCTATTCTCCTAACCTTCTTATAATTACTGTAAAGTTCTCCCTCCCACAATTATTTGAGATTCACCCTCATCCAGACACAATCTCAGTTTACCTCTTCAGGTTAGTATAGAAAAGGACAATGTGTATATAATCAAAACACTCTTAGTGCAGTTCATGCTGTGTAATATAAGCTGTGATACTCTGCATTGTTTAAATTAGCTGTCAATTAAAGAGCTGAGTCAATTGAGAATGTCTGTTAACCCCTACAAGAATTGTAGTTTTTGGTGAGAGAATTGACCCTTTAACAACTTATTATCTCCTCATCAATCACATGTGATTCCATAAAGTGGCATGAGAACTTAACAAACTTTGCATTCCCCACAAGATGTCCTGTTCCTATTGACTTCAAGATCAACACAACAGTCTGAAAAACAAAGGGCAAAGCATTCCTTGTCAATGTGAGGAAGTGATACTGTATAACCTGTGCTGCCCCCAAAATTAATTCAAAGTAATTTCAAAAGTTACTTTGAGTAACTTCATTCACTGATAGGCCTATCTTGAAAAATACATGTCTGATATGAATGGAAATTTCATGACACTCTGTAGATTAGGTTCCTTATGAAAAATTAAATTCTTGCTTAATTTTCCTCTTTAAGACTTACAGTACTTGCTAGAAAAAAACATCGCTCCCATTCCTTATGAAAAATTAAATTCTTGCTCAATTTTCCTCTTTAAAGACTTACTTGCTAGCAAAAACATTGCTTCCATTAGCACTCTCTAGTTATCTCAATACATAACATGTATTGAGATATTGTCACACTAGCCGGTTGCTAGCTCTGTAAGCTAAAATCCTATTCAGCATGGCCATGTTTGATGATAATATCTTGTAGAGCATACTTCTGTACAATTATTTATACCGTCAGAATTTTAACTTGATAATCTGATAGGTTGATAATTTAGTTAGATTTTCTCTGACAAGTGGTCAAAAAGTTGTGCAAAAGAAAAGTTTCTTTTCTGCCCATTGTTTGTTTTATACTCCTTTTTCCCCACCATGCAATTGTGTGTGTTTTAGTCTGCTATTTTGTCATTGGCTTCAAGCCTCTGTTTAGTCAAGCATAGGATAACTGTTAAGATGATCTTGTCTGGTCTGACTTAGATGTTTGCCCAGCCTTTGCCTTGTAATGGAGAAGTTTATTTACAGTTGATTGAGTTTCCAAACAGGATGCCAGTAGCTCTCAACCTTCAAAAGTTGTGCTCTTCACCAAGAGGTTTCAGTGAGATTATAAGAGATACGAGGTTGATGTTAGGAAAACTAGGTAGGAGAGTAGTAGTAGTAAAACTTGTTTTGTTGGAACTGTCAGAAAGTTTTTTTTTTTCTTATAAGACTGATCTCCATCTGGCTGGATAATTACTTGTGCTTTGTAGTGTTAGTGTGCTTTACAAAGATTATTTTTAGTATAAAAGTATTGTTATTGATTTTTTTGTTTTAATTGATAACATTTTCAATTTTTAGCATAAAAATGTACAGTACTGTATCAGGATATTATTAATCTCTGCTATAAATATTTGAATGACAACAGTGCACCACAATAGCTTAACCAACCTGTATTGTAGACTATGTGATATGGAAAGGTTGTGTCACTATTTCATTTCTATGTGTGATACTGTACTTGATCACCAAAAGGATGTTTGCTCTTTTCTATTGTATCATGAAAAACTTAAACACATCATTCCACTGCTTCATGATTAACATTGATCATGCATAAAAGTATTGAGATTCTACAGCTTAGCTGCTCTAGTCTTTTTTTAGTCTTTTTTTTCTAGTCTTTTGCTCTAGTCTTATTGATTCATAAATTGAAACATTGTTCAGAGGAAGAACCATACTTTTTGGTTTAGGGATTCAGGACAGGCCAAAGGTCATATTACTTCACAAGAGGTAAAAGTGCAATTACCTTCATTACATGAAAAAGCCCTTACCCTTACTAAAACTGCCTACCACTAAACAGTCTTAAACTGCCTTTTGGTGGGTTACGTGTAAGTCAGGTTTTTACTAGATGTTCCCACCTAAAGTTTATAGCCACTCCAACCCTAAAAGCATACGTGATGTCTGAAGGTCCAGTTCCCAGAATCATCTGAACTCACCAGTGGTCAGAAAGTAAAATTTCTGAAAAAAATTCCCATTTCATCATCTGGGGTCACGAGGGTTCTGAGAGCAAAATTCTTCAGTGAAGAATTTCCAAGATTGGCAAGGAGTCATTACACCTTTAGGCTCTCTGGTTCCTAAATTTGCTTTTAATATTGCACTATTTTCCATCAAACCATCCTCGAAAAACTGAAAAATTCCCAAAGGGGAGGTGCAATGGACACGGGGTGAATAGCGCCCTCCCTCCATTAAGTTAACTGATGCACGAATGTGGTAAAAAGCATACCTGATGTCTGAAGGTCCAAAAAAAGCTCAAGTACACAACTACACATCCTCCGTCATCTTTTAGTCTAACAAACCCTTACTCCAAATCCAGATATGGGCCAAATATGAAATTCCATATGTGGGCCAGATATGGATTTAATATCTGGCCCATATCTGCCACAGATATGGGATTTATATCTGGGCCAGATAAAAAATTGGGCAGATATAACCTTGATCTGTGCCAGAACCAAATCTAATCCATATATGGGCCAGATAAAATTTTATCTGGATGAGGTCATTATCTGTAACAGATATGAAGCATATAATGCAATACCATATATTGTTTATATAAAGCTATTTCATACTGATCCCATACAAAGCAGTGTCTTATCTGGTTTATATAAAGATTTACTGTTTTGATCCCATATTAAGGAGACAAGTATGGTGCATATATGTCCCATATCTGGACCATATATGACTGGACCAAAATTTATTAGTGCACTACCTTTGTATAAAGCATTTCGGAAGCCTTCTGCCAGCATAATATTAAGGGCTATCTGAACATCTCTAACAAAGTTGAATGCACATTGTATAACATTGACTTAAGTATTTGAAGTTGTTAAATTACTTAATAGTGAAGAAAAAAATGTTTTGAAATTCCTATTTTCAAATGTTTACACGGCATTGTTGGTTTAAATTATCATATGGGGCAATATCCCAAAATAAATTTTGTTGAAGGTTTCGTGATTTTTCACATATTACTTCCTTAGTTACAATAAAAAGAAAATCAGGGCCCTAAATTCCTGACCACGCCCACATTGGAAAGTCAGTTGAATATGTTAGTATGATATGGCTGAATATGGTTTGAATGTTCTGATTTTGATTTGCTGATACATGTTCAGCTTCCAAAGAAGGTCTTTATGTGGGACAGGTACACAAATAAACCCCTAAAGTATTAATAGGGCTAAGTAAAAGTTTATATGTAATTCTGCCCAGGTATTTTAATCAGTTATATCTGGCTTGATATGGCCATACCAAACTTTATTTGTATATCTGGGAAGGTATTTCATCAATTTATATCTGGCTTGATATGGCCATATCAAACTTTATTTGTATATCTGGGAAGGCATTTCATCAATTTATATCTGGCTTGATATGGACATATCAAACTTAATTTGCATATCTGGAAAGGCATTTCATCAAGTTATATCTGGCTTGATATGGCCATGTCAAACTTTATTTGTATATCTGGGAAGGCATTTCATCAATTTATATCTGGCTTGATATGGCTATATAAAACTTTATTTATATATCTGGGAAGGTATTTCATCAATTTATATCTGGCTTGATATGGCCATATCAAACTTTATTTGTATATCTGGGAAGGCATTTCATCAATTTATATCTGGCTTGATATGGACATATCAAACTTTATTTGCATATCTGGAAAGGCATTTCATCAAGTTATATCTGGCTTGATATGGCCATGTCAAACTTTATTTGTATATCTGGGAAGGCATTTCATCAATTTATATCTGGCTTGATATGGCCATATCAAACTTTATTTGCATATCTGAAAAGGCATTTCATCAAGTTATATCTGGCTTGATATGGCCATATAAAACTTGATATATTATATCAAGGCATCTAAATCTGGCTGTATATCTGGCTTGATATGGCCATATAAAGGCTTTGTTTAACCAGATATATCCAGATATCAATCCATATCTGGATTCGAAGTAAGGGAAGGGAAATACAGTACAGAAACCACTCATAATGCCTGCAGCCATTTATGCTGGATTAAGATGGCCCAATATGTGAAAAACTTTAACAAAATAGAGGGTGCCTGACTAAATTGCGGTCCAACATAACAGGAGGGGTAACCTTTTTTTTTTGGCCAATGTTAGGGATAGATCAATACTATGTTCTATAGGGACCAAGGTGTCTTAGGCTGCCATCCATGTTTTCTTGAGCATTTGTATTAGGGTTGGGCGGTACCATGAAAATATTGGTACTGGTGCTGTAAAGCTCACAGAACCCGTATTGAGGCAGTACTGTACCAGTTCTCAAATCTTGGGTAGGAAAGTCAGGTGGGAAGGAACCTAAACTGTACATGGCACTCTTGTTATCCTGTACTTTGATACAGCTGGGCAAATGATTGCATTATTACCGTGCAAAACCCTCTGTTTTGACATTGTTTACCACATTTCTTTAACCAATCATGCACAATCGTAAGTAATACTCCTGTTTCCTATCTCAACCTTTCCAGGGTAATTTTTTCGACTGCAGGTATTTTTTCAAGAACCAGTATTAGAAACACACCAAATATCTTCGGTATTTGTATTACCTGTACCTCTAGTACCGGTATTCACACCTACACCTGTATACCACCCAACCCTCATTTGTATTACATATTTACATTTATTGCATAAACCAGGGTCTCATTCACCAGGTTTATTTCATGCGTTTGCATTTTTCATGAATGTAAAAAATTGTTTATTCCCCACTTGACAGGTATTGGTTTGCTGATCTCTTTCATCATCAGATATTGGTAAAATGACAGAGAAAGAAGACAAGGTCAGAATTTCAGCTGCTGTGCATGCTGGGATAGAACCTGCCACAGACCTCATGGAATATGAAACACAATATTTTGGTTTTACTCCCAAATCATTCATTGATGGAGGTAAGAACTAATTTGACCATCTTAGGGTTTTCAATGGGTCTTAGCACACTGAGATAGTAGTCCATTGGGTCAAATGATGCCAGTTTTTATTCCAAAGGGTATAGCTAAGTACTGTACTACAATGCAGGTGTTCTTTGTGGTGGTAACCTAAATCTGTGAGGTGGCTGCCTCTCAAAGAGAATGCAAGGGGAAACCCTGCCGTAATCCCAAAATTTTGATGCACCTGTACAAGTTTGTGAAATATTTCCTTCCAAAGCTGAAATTTTACCTGCAAAGCCCACAACAGTAATTCTTCTTTGGTAATTACAATATTCTGTAGACTGACAGTTTCTTGCAGAAAAATATAAAAATATCATTGTTCTACCCATCATATACATACAGTAGCAATGTTCAAACAAAGACATGAAAAGCCTTGGTGGACAATTCAAAGAAAATTTGGCTGTTGTAGGAGGGAGATTGTAGACAATTCTTCAAGAAATAAATTTATATTTCTTGACTCCATCGGAATCCATGCTTGAAAAGCCAATCTCAAAGATTTGTCCAGTTTTCGTTCTAAATTTCAAATGTTCTCAAAAAGTCTTCCTGCTATCAAGGTAACGAGGACATGATGTTTTATAAAGGTACAGACACCATACAGTAGTGTGACATGTGAGTGAAATGCCCTGACTTCACTTGACAGTAAAAGGGAAATTTAATAAAGAAAAATCCATTGAAGTTATGTTTTAAAATGTCTTTTACAGATCCCAAGATATACCTCTTCAAAGTTTCAATATATCTAAAGCAACTTGTTGATTGTGCTACAATAATGATGTAGAATGTTGCACAGTGTTGCACACTGTTGACAGTACTGTAGATTAATTATCATTAATCAGATAGTTTATGCTTTGGCAATTGATACTGATGATTTTCAAGGACACATTTCAAACTTCAAAAATAAACTCATAGGACAAACAAAGTTCTGTCCTTGAAATGAACTTTGTAAAAACAAAGGATAACTTTAGCCATACAGTACTGTACATGTCATGTCCTTCTCATGACATGACAAGATTTGCATATTTTGCCCATGTTTACTAATGATTAAGTACAAATCAGAAAGTGCCCTGTATAATGGTCAATTTGTGATGGATTTTGATGGGAATTGTTGCTATTTTCCTGAATTTAAATGCTTTTCACATTGAATACCCAATGTTGTCATTTTCATGTCACATGACCTGTTAGAAGCCTTAATAACTTCTGTAGCTTAATGAAGCTTTCTCTCTCACTTCCAGTTCTATAACATCATAAATTTATCTTTTTTCCCTTTTATTCTACAGTTTACAATGCCATGGTAGAATATCTGAGTGATATTGTGGAGGTGACACAAAAGTATTTTCTTGATGATGTAAGTGTTACAGTATACATTATCATTTTTCAAGGGGGGGGGGGGATTGATGAAGGGGAAATTGAGTACATCTCAGTTTGAGGAAGAAAATGTTAATGTATTTTACTTTAATAGCATAGTACTCTACAGTAGTTTCAATGGCAGGTTTTTTATCATCAGGGGTGAATTTGTCTACAGGTGTTTTTTCGCTGGAGGCAGGCAAGGAATCTATGCAATGGCACTGATGTGACTGATGTTGTATGTGTGTGTGACACTTTTGCTTGTTTATATCTCAAGAATGGTAATGAGGGGCATCCTCATATTTGGCATGTAGATGGCTTATATTGAGTTGGTGATCCCTATTGTTTTTAGTGGAAGTCAAGTTATGTGGAGTCACTGGTAGGGTCAAAGCCTCAAAACCTTATTTATACAATATTTGAACTTGGGAAGCTTGGATAGATGTCATCCTTGGTATGTGGATTTGTTCTTGTATAAGGAGGAATCTATCTGTCTTTGGTGGGGGTCAAAGGTCATCTTGGTTCAATGGGGTCAAGGTCTCAACACCTTGTTATTTGATGTTGAGAGTTTCTGACACAGTGTAGGGAAAATGGGGAAAAACTGGAAAGGTGCAGAATTTTATTATGTTATTTAATAGACACAATGATATATTATATGTATTGTGGGGACCACAACGATGTATTATAGGTATGGTGGGGGACTATTATTTAAGTGAAAATTTTTGTTTGAGTAAAGGGTAGTGGACGCACCATTCATACGAAAATGTTCGAGTTCAGTTAGTACATTACACAATGCCTTGAGTGTGCACATGCATCAGGCTTTCATATTTTGTGGCTTACTGTAATCACATGAGTAACGTACACATGCACATTGTGTATTAAGTTTTTTGTTTTCTCTTTATATTGCATCTTATGCTCTTTTTAATCCTTTTATCAATGTAACACTTAAACATTTAACAAAAGAGACTCATGTCTACAATTTAACAACAGATTTTCAATGATCTCTGCACAGCCATTCGTCTTTATGTATGGCTCTGTACGTACCTAGGCTATTGCCCCTTGTGTGAATTGTGACTGCATATTGGCTTATTCATGTACAAAAATTTTTGTGTGAATAGCCACAAAATATTAAATACCCTAAAATTTAAGGTGTTTGGTTTAGAAAATTACCATATGGTCAAGGAGTTTGAAAAACTTACACATACTATAATTGTTCCGGTCAAGCGGGCAACCATGAAAATCACTCCCTAATTCAGCTTTGTGGTTGAAGGTGTAAGGAGATAGTGCCTTTCTATTTGCCCTCTGTGGCACCTAACACAGCTCTAGGGAGAACTATCAATACCAGTAGTACATGTGGGGATTATAAATATTTTCTATAAGGTGATGCCTGGTGTCTGTAGCCACCTCACCAAAAGTCTGCCATTGGAATCTATACCCTTCATTAATTTTGAGTACATTTTATTAACTAGTATGGTATTTCATCCTTTACAGGAAAAATTTAAAGGCCTCATCTCTCCAGAAGTACTTCAAGAGGTTTGTCACAATATTTTTTCTCTTCACCTTGAATAAATGTCTCTCACATTTCGTACAATTCTGGATTTATTGTGAACACTGTAAGTGAGGTTCAACTAATTCGACTGGCACTGATAACTTTTTCAGCATTAAAATTTGGGGGTTTTTGGTGGGAGTTAGGTGAAAGTCTCAGAAAGTTGAAATTTTCATTGGATGAATTTGCCAATTTTTTTTTAAAGAAAAACTGTGTTCATTTTAAGAAAGTTAAATTTTGCAATTGAAGGTGCTAACAGCAAGTAATGTGATATAGTAGTCATTATTTCCATTAAGGGAAGGACAGGGTAGGGGGTAGGGTAAGAGGGGATTTGTCTTCCCTACCCAGAAGAAGGTGAATAAAATTCCCTCCTTTTCATTTCAATAAAAATGAAAAAAATGCCAGTATCTTGGTTTCTTATTTAAGAAGAGGACACCTTTAAAGCAATGCTTGAGTTTACATAAATAAGCTTTTAATACCCTTCGGATTTCACCTTTTAGGGGTCTTGAAACAAGCTCTCTCTCCTCTGAACTCACCTGTAACTTTGGCCAAGGACACTCTAAATTATTTGGCATTAATAAATTTGCACCCCCTTTTAAAGTATCTGAAGAAATGCTTGTTAGTACTGTATGATACTAAAATGTCTTTTATGATTTCATACATTATCCACCGATGTTTTAATTTGTGATTTTATTTTTCTGATATTTACAGTCTTCTGAAAGACTCTTTGTCAACTTACGAGATTCGTTCGACCAAGCTTTTGATCGGTTAGAGAACTATCTGATGAAGAACATATTTCACATTCCATCTGCTGTAGTACTTCCAGAAGATAAGGTACAACTACTTTAAGAGAACCTCAAGTCTCAAATTTATGTAACAGAGCATGGCAAGTAATTTCACCTCATACAGCCCACCTTCCATCATCATAGGATGTTCTCGAGCTGAAATGTAAAATGTTAAAGTTTATTCACTCAATTTAAAATGTTATGTTGTGCAAAAATCTGGTGTCATTGCTTTGCTTCTCAATAACCGTCTTTGAATATCTCTGTTTAACTGAAAGATACTGCACCTTTTGGCAAAATGTGATAGCAATCTTATTGTTACTGTACGTGGTAATGTGATTGAACAAGCCCTCTCTGTACAATATGCTATGCAATGTTTAATGTTCTAATAATTTCAAAGCAAAGCAGAGCTTGCAGTGTGAGTTGTACCACCAGAAAGTCACAAATTATTGCACAATGGACTAGGCCTACTTTGTTTTAAGTGAATAAATTTCAGCTTTCAACATTTTAGCCATGGAACAAGCTATAACAATAGGAGAGCTGTAGCAAACACCATAAATTTTAAGGGAGATTTTCCTTTTATGCTAATAAAACAATGTATTAACTTGTAAATTGAAATGTAAAAACTTGAAGCATTTATACAGGTTTTAGAATGAGACATTTGCTCTACAGTTACTATTTAAAAAAAAAAAAACCCATTTTGCTACAGTGGCAGCACTGTGGGGGCATGAGGGAACATTTGCCTCCTCAGATTTTTTCTTGCCCCTACCTCCCATTTGTTTTCCCCGAGTTACATCAGCTGGGAGTTTGGTCAAGTAAATAGTACACCTCTCCCAAGACTTAATTTTCACCCAGAGATGTATTAAAACCTCAGTGCTCTCAGGGGCTTTTCCCCTGGACCCTCACAGAGGCTCTCCGTGGACCCCTTCTGCAGGAGTGCCCACTTCCTGTTCTGTTTCACTCCATTTTAAAAACTTGCACCAACATTTTCCTTCGCCCCTAAGTTGCTCCCCTAAATCTGACATTCTAGCACTGACTCTGTTTTCAGTGTTTTGCTAAAGCTGTAAGTCCCCTTCCTTCCATAGATTGAGAAATTTCTTCCAAACAAGGACAATATGGACTTCATTGTAAACATTTATGAATATTCGTATCATTATTACCTAGATACACATGACCAACCCAGTCACGGTTAGCATGGACCAGAAGCTGGACATTGAATTAGAAGAACTTCACGAGAAAATCAGAAATGTAAGTCTTTGATTTATAATAAGAACTCCTGTTTTATTTGATGCAGCCAGTTTTATGTGGTTGATATGGATAATTTTATACCCATATGAAAGGAATAAGTTACTTAGTCTTAAATTAGGCAACAGGCTTGTTAGGAAAAAGTTTTATTTGAAATGTTGACAAGGAGCAAAGCTTTTAGAACATTTCCAGCTGATCCCTACCAAGTATTAATTTTTACAGAACCACTTAAACTTCCATTATAAGAGAAAGGTACATGGTTTCATTGGCTCTGAAAATAAAAACACCTCTGGCAACTTACAGTGATGCCTTGAGTTTACAAAGGTGGTTATTTCACACAGAAGGGCTCATTTTTCCTCCCGTACTGTTCAGTGTTCATGCTGTATGGTCCTCCCAAACGAGTGACTTAACTTAAACCCTTTGTTTTTTCATGATCCTTTTGCAATCTCATAGCATTGCTCTGAATGCACGAAGTGAAAGTTAACTTTGAAACAAGGTAGCATAGGGCACTGATCCTACAAAGTGCTAGGTCACTTTACTGGGGAATTGGATGTGATGTGTAATGTCCACTTCATCATTACAAGTATATCAACATATTAAGCCAACTGAAAAGCTTCTGTCATTTGGTACCCTTTGTGAGTGCATTTTTTGGAAAGGTGTCCACCCATGCTGAATGTGCTCTTACCCTAACTGGTATTTTAGATTACTGGACCATCAGGTGGACAGAAGTGTTTCCAACTTGTCCCTTGATAGAACTGTTCAGCAATGCTGGAAATAAACAACGGAAATGTGAGATTTGTAGATGAATCCTACAAAATAGTCTTCTAGAGTACAGTCTCTCCATAATCACGATATATTTTATGTGGAGATCATTTTCTGTCTCTGTAAATCCCTGATATGCCTTAAAAGAAGGTCCACTGTTATTCATTTGGGTGTTTTAAATATACTGTACAATCGGGGAGTATGCAACAGGCTTTACTGTATCACATGTTCTAGTTTAGTCTATAAGATCCAGCCAAGTGTAGATACAGGTTAAACCAACCTGGCCTCAACTAGGAAATGGTTTTCATTTGCAATGACATTGGTGTAGTCACTGAATGATTGATACCGTTTAATAACATACAGTACTAAGACATGTCCATTACTGTATAATGCAAAAATTGTTATTTGAGCTCAACATGTATTTAGCGAATTCCATCACCAATTATCGAAACAGCTAGTCAGGGTTGATAAATCTTCTGTTTACATTAAAACACCATTGTCTTCTTCGTACCAACAATCCCCAACAAAACAAATGCAACAAAATGGCTGTAACAGTGACAAAATGCCCACATGATCTCTCAAATTCAACTTGAAACATCTTTGCCCCTTTCAATACTGCATCCTATATCACATCATTTTAAAATTGTAGCCAACATTGAAACGAGGATTGGGGAAGATGACTAGTTTCATTTAGTTTTGTCTGGGAATGTAGATTACTACATATTTTTTTGTTCTCGTTTGAAGGCGCAGTATGTAAACAACAAATTGCAGCAATGGTTAAAGGATGTTGACTCTGTTCAACATACACTGGACTCCCTCCTAGCTCAGGTACAGAAATGGCAGATGATTTGCCGAGAATCAAATGGTAAGTCACACACCAGCTTCTGTAGTTTTGAAATGAAGCAGTTTTTTCTACTTTTTTATGAAAATGTTTATTCTGCAGAATAAAATGAAGAAAAAGAATTAAATGAAGAATGAAATGGAGTTGTCTATTTTTTATCTTCTTTGAGCAAAACAAAACAAAAAACAAAAAAATGTAGTAATGGCAATAGCAGCACTTCAGCAACTACAATGCAAATTGAGTTAAACATATAATTATGTTGGTTTCTTTTTCTTGGTGTGCTTGAGTTTAGTTAATTAGTTTAATGGGATTTATTGACACACTTACATAGTGAACTAGCTGGATAAAATGTAAATTTCAATAATGGTTTCAAGTCCTCCCCTTTAGGTCACCACTTACAACAGGCAGAGAACACTGTTGGCATATTCTATAAACCTCAACTCACAATGGGAGCTTTATGGTTTGAAGTTTAATACCAGAAGATACCAGTTTCATACAGTTATAATTTTTTTCATCAATGCATTTTTATTGTGTACTGTCAGTACAGGGAAAATCATCTCTTAGAATACAAACTTACCCATTATGTGAGCTTTGACTTTAGGTCTGTTGATTTATCAGAATTGTTAGCAATCCTATCCTGTTGAAAACTGAGGGATCAAATGTGTTGTGGTCATTTTTACAATATAAAGAAAGTGTATAGGAATACTGGGCCATTAGGCATTTTTGTGCTCAAAGTGATCATGCTTAAAAATGGGAAAATGATTCAAAAAATACAGATTTGTTACAATTTTGTGGTGAAAATGAAGAAACGATTGACCTCCCCTCAGGGCACTTATTTAGCAAGCTTAAGCACCAACAGACCTGTATTATTGGAAACCAGTGTCACTCCTAATATGAAATTCAATCAATATGTGATAACTGTATGATGTGATCAATAATGATTCTCTTAACAATCTTTCATCAGTGACTGATCTTAAAGAAACAATTTCCTTTGTGGCTGACCGGTCCAGACAGCTGATTGGACAATGTAACACACTGAAGAAAAGTCAACCAGAAGCAAACAATAACACAGTGAGTATATCTAAATGTTTGATTGGAATTTTTTACAAGTAGTGCCCATTTTCACAATTATAATACACGTAATCCTCAGCTTCTTCTACATTCAGTGAGTAGCACATCTCACTCTAAATCAAACCTATGGCATCATGCCATAAATCTTTGGAATACTCTACCAAGTCTATATTATTGACAGTCCAAGCCTCAAATCTTTCAGGTATAACTTGACCAAACTAAAACTTAGTACCTTTTGATATTCTATCTTCATGAGTCCTGCTTTACTCTTCATTGCTACCGTTACTGTTGTAATTTTGTTGATGTACTATTGTGTCAGAGCAGGCTTGTACAGTAACTTACATCTTATTATACAGAATTGTTTATGGTGTGTTCTGGGGCGGGGGTTGATGTAAAAGGGGGGAGGGGTGAAGTATCGTGTTAAGTTTTTGTTTCTTGTGTGTCCCTTGAGGGAGTAGAGCACTTTGCCAAGCCCGTGAGGGTTTTTTGTTCTACTTCCTTCACATCATTGTGGACTAAGTTATAACTTACTTTATTGAAATAAATTAACATATATTTTATGTTTATATACTTGTATAATGATGTGAAAAACAAATAAATGAAATGAAATTTTAATGGCTGGTGAAGCATGATGAAGGAAGGGCTATCTTTGCATGGAATAGCCCTTACTCTTATTGCCAAAACCAGCACTGAGGCTGACTGGATAGAGGTGGTGGCATTGAAAGGAATGGAATGTAGCAACCAGGAGATCTGAATTTGATTCAAAAACAAAAAAGCTCTCAGTACAGTGCATGCTGGGTAGTATGAGCTATAGCATTTTTTTAAGTTGCTGTCAATCAAAAAGCTGTTCCAATTGAAAATTTCTTTGGACAACTGCAAATATTGTAAATTTGGGGTGAGAGTTGACTGCTTTCAACTAGTTAATAGCAGTATGCTTGAGGCCATTCTTCATGGCTTTGTATTTAGCTATTTTTTAGATTCAAAATTTGCAACTTCTACTGTTTCTTTAATCTAGGGCTTGAAAACAAAGATTAGGTAATCCTTTTTAAACTGAGATCCTTTTCCAAAGAAGTGCTTCCAATATATTACCAATATACACCGGTAGTTTCATATATCCATTTCCAAAACTTCTGTAACTAAGTTGTATATTTAAAGAGTGTGCTGGAAAACAGCACGTAGTCGTCCAATTGTATCATTGCATCTTGCATGCCAGTCAGTGGCTTCAGTTTAATCATGTTTGAAAACAGAAAATTTCAAAGATCTCAAAACTGCATACAAGTTAAGAAAATGGGTCTATTCTGCTGGAATATATGCTATTATGGGGCAAAAGAGTGTTATTTTTATGGCTTGACTTGAGGAAAGATACCTTTCTTATTTCACCATTACATCAAACTAAGAAACATTCCTTACCATGATAGTCCAATTCTGTGACTTCTAAGCAAAGATGCATTGTTAGCAATGATTAATTATGCCAAAACTGATGGTACACCGCACAACTTCACAAAATGCAAGTAGGTTCAACGATTGTTGGCAATTGTTTTATAGAATTCGTGAGTCCATGACTGATCAGTAGTAGTTTTAAAACCTTTTTTAATTCCCTCGTCTCTCTGTCAGCCCCAAAAAACCAACATGTCGGTTTTTTCCTGACTGGAAACTAGAATAGTTGTAAGGCTGGAACAGTTTGACCAATCAAGAACCAGTGATTTTGCGCTAAGAGAATGAGTGTCATATTTCATAGTGCTTCCCGCTTCACATCAGGCTAGCCAGTCTGGCAGTGTGCATTGGTTAATCAGGAGAATGAAATATGCCATGACTTTAAGGAGCTATGTCATTAAAGTCGAATTTGGTCACAGGAATTAGTGTAGTGCATGGCTAGCTTTAGATAGATGTGGAAGCCCTTTCTGATTTCTTTTTTCTCTGTTTCAGAATAAAACTGATCTTATACCAGGCGAAATATAGCAACTTTTACTACAGTATCCTAGGACTGAGTGCTACAAGGAAATACTGCATACTGTGCCTTTACTACCTGTAATCATGGATTAAGGATCAAGGATTTGTAGTAGAATGACTGGAAACAAACATGTATGCAATATATTTCAATGATTATGCCATCAAATGGAAACATTTCTCAAGTCTATACATTTCACCAGTGTTAAACAATTTTCCATCAATAAGAAACAAAATTGTTAAAGTTGTAGAGAAGCTGGTGCTGACTGCAATGGAATTAACATGTTTTACATGGCATCAAATGACATAAATTTCAAAATTCTGCATGACAACAGGCAATATAAAGTTGACCAGTAGAGCATTAGGAATTGGTCTCTTCATCAGAATTTTGACAATGCGTCACTAGTCCCAGAGAGCATTAATATTAGAATTTGGGGGAC
Organism: Holothuria scabra; assembly: GCA_037179385.1. Lineage (NCBI taxonomy): Eukaryota > Metazoa > Echinodermata > Holothuroidea > Aspidochirotida > Holothuriidae > Holothuria > Holothuria scabra. The sequence goes on from CM074190.1 coordinate 19,801,526, forward strand.
GAAAACCAGGATAAACTTCAGAAATGAACATTGTCTCAAAGAGATCATGGAATGTTGGGTCAACTAGGCCTAGTATAACATTGCTTCAGTAGAGGTTTGTACTGGTCAGTCTCTCATATGTCTTCTGGTTGTAGATGTATGCATGTGATGTTTATAGCGTGGGCATAGTAATATTTCACCCACCTTGTCAATGGTAAGATTGCTGATCTACTGAAAAAGAGAAGCGTACTAGGTCAGCATAGTCTTCACACTGACTTCAGAGGTTATGCACCAACATCACTCTGTTGCGTGTCTTGCTATTTTTCTATCCAGGTGTCCTTTGCACAACAATTGTTACTAAGGTGCTGTGATGCAAGCATATCGGTAACACACATACTGTTCCATCCAGTATGTCAAACTGAAACGCTCTGACGTCACATGCATAATCTCTATAGCCTAGATACAGAAATGGCTTGGGTAAGCCATTTGATGTATTAATTAATAGACCCATAGAGCTATTAGAAACAAGTAAATTCAGATCATTGTGACTTTAAGTGCCTAAAGATTGGGAAAAGATGAGGAAATCTTTAGCTTTCCAGAAGTAAAAAAGTTTTTAAGTAAAAGATGGAGTGGAGTGGACAGCTAATTTGGGCAAACTAGGGCAGCAGGTGGTCAAGGGCAAACAAACAAACTTTTTAGGGGGCCAGAAATTGTTGATGAATATAATACTTTGTGCTTAGTTTGCAAGCCATGACCATGCATAATATTTATTCTATACCATATTATGTAAAATTAAGTTTAGGGCCCTCCTATTTTCTTTAACAAAGCCCTGTAATTTCAGTTACTTTCCCTCACCCTACCACCCCCAAAATAACCCCCCCCCCAAAAAAAAAAAAAAATGCCACCATTCTGGTTGAGTGCTAACACATTCCATAATGTGGTCTAAGTTAACAAGTATAGGAATAGCAGGAAGCAGTTTAAATATTTATGCTTTTAACGGCCTTAAGTTAATGGTGACACTTGTTACCAATTGTATGATAAGGATCAACTGCAGCCAGGCTGGGGCAAGGGGAGGTTCATATCTCATTTTAATTGAAAACAACTGTGAGTAATGGACATTCCAGTGTGATGTTTTATTTAAAACATCACCCAGTTTTCAGGTTTGGTTGGGGAATACCTTATGAGTGTGTTGAGCCTTAGAATAGAATGTACTTGTTACACATCTGCAAGAGACGTTGAGGTGATGCACACTGTTTAACAAGAAATTTCATAACTGGCTAACGATAGCCCTAATCTCTAACCGGAACAAAGAATCAAATCAATACAATACAATGGCAACAGCCAATCAAGAAACACCTTGTTAAACAATGTGCATCTGCAAAAAAAAAATTAGCGATGATTGAGAATGTTTTTGAATGAACAGTCTTCCAATTCCTTTTGTTATATTCAACAGAAAACTGTAAATATGTACATATTGAACCAAAGTAAATGGTAAAACAAAATTTTGGACTGTTTTCTTATATTTTATTTGTTTGTTTTGCATTGTTTACCAAGCTTTTCCCATCACATTAAAGATACACAAAAAGGATTTAAAATGGTTAAATGTCTCCAAAAGTACAGTATTTTGCACTTTGAAAAAACAGACAATTTGTGATATTGTTCTTACAAGTAAGATTTCTATATAACAATGTTAAAAAAAACTGTGTGAACATGAATCAGGTGGACATCAAAGTTACACTCAAAGGGCTTACTGTGGTTTTGGATTCTGCTGTAAAACAGATTACATGTACACAACTAGAATCATAATTTGTGACACTTTTTCAGAAAATGATCCTAACTTCTTCCCTGGCCCCTCCCCCATCTTCATACAAATATATTTTGTGACAATTTTAATATAAATATATTTTCAGATTGATAATGGATCTTTCAGAATGATAGTGTTTACAGGAAACAACTTCATTTCTGCATTTCCTCTAAACGTTTTCAAGTTTCGCATTACATGTCAGAGATCTATGGGTAAAAAAAAGAAAGAAGACGAAAAAAACTTGTTACACTTTAACCTGTCACTCCCTTGCTTTCAGGAGCTCTTAATTAGAGTCGCAGATTTCATTCAGTATTAAAATGGTAATGAAGGACCGTGCATTAGCATAGAATATTGCACCATCTAGGGTTAATGCAAATGATGCACGATAGCACAGCCTGAGTGCATCCAGTGACATCGTTCACCCGCAGGAGTGAATTACCCTCTGCAAATGCACAGGTCCATACTTTTATTTTTAATCTAGTTCATTCATGAACAACAAAAGACGAAGAAGTAGAAAATTCCATTTGTAAACGATCTCATTTAATTAACACAACCTTTAGTAAAATGGAGTAGCTAGCCTAGGTTGATCCTTATTTTCCTTACACAAAATGAATACTTTTATGTGTCCATGGGTGAATGTAATACCATAGGTAAGTAAGAATATGCTAGTCAAAATATTTTTTCCTGAAAGCACTCCTGACTTAAAAAATGTTCCCACAATAATCGCCCATCATAAATAAATTATTAACATTAACACCGTAGCAATGAAGTAAAGATTTGGGGAAACTTTCCACACCACCCTGTAAAAAGGAGCAAAACTTACTTTTAACCCGAAGAATTGCTAACTAAATCAACCTGAAACGATTTGGCTTATCGTGCCAAACAATCTATTTTATAAAAGAAACGAGTTGATTTTTGCTGCGATCAGATAGTGTTTCAGGCACACAGTAGGTGTGTAAGGCGGGGAGGCAGGGGCAGACTTCCCCCAAAATCTAAAAAAGGAAAAGAAACGTCATAACCGCGGAAAAATTCGGGCAGCGCAAAAAGCTATTATTCTTGAGTTTTACTTCACAGTCTTTCACAACACAATGACCAAAATGGTCGAATACCCAAATTTTTCCAATCATTTGCCCGAAAAATAGAAAAGTATCATTGCCGGGGTAACACATTTACGAAAAATAAAAAAGATCGCGATACATTTGGGAAGGCTGCCGGTTAAAAAAAAAACAATTATTCATCGGCCTGTTTTTGTTTTTAAATCTTGTACAATATAATGCCCGAAATGGGCGATTAGTATTTAATTTTTTTTACTTTTTTTTAGTTTTGGTCTCTCAATTTTAAAATGGTTTGATGTATTTTATAACAATGTAACGTCATCTGTCCTTTCAAATGGTTTTGTTTCTCAGACTTTCCACTTGGAAAGAGGATGTAGGCAAGGGTAGCCCTTGTCCCCTTATTTATTTATTCTATGTGCTGAAATACTGAATATTTTGATCCACACAGATAATAACATTTATGGTATTAAGATTGGTAACAAAGTGTGTAAAATTGTTCAGTATGCAGATGACACCACCTTTTTCCTTCAACCTGATGATAGACCTCTTGGTAATCTTTTCCACCAATTAGACTCTTTCGGGTCATTTTCAGGTCTTAAATTGAATTTGGGTAAATCATTTGTGGTTGGGCTGGGGTCTTTGACAGGGTCATCCTTACACTATGATTGTTTATGTAATGTTCTACGTTACAATGCTGATGATGACTTTACTCTGCTTGGGATAACGTTCAATACAGATCTTGACGCAATGGTTATAAAAAATTATGACAGAGCTTTTTCTTAGGAAGAATCACTGTGGTGAAATCATTAATAATACCAATTTTACCTACTATATTTCATCACTTTCTTTGCCTACTAAGAATTACATATCCAAGGTCACGTCGTGTCTATTTAGCTTCGTGTGGAAAAATAAGCCGGACAGAATAAGTCGTATTCAGATTATTCAAGACTATTCCAACGGTGGTCTTGAAATGTAAAGCTATTAAAGTAACTGCATTTAAAAATTTGTTAATGACTGGAGATGAAAGTTTTTTGGTGCCCTTTTGGAAAGAGACAACATTTTTCTTGGTGAATTTTGTCAGAATGGTGACTTCTACATTCATTTAGTAAGTTCAAAAACAAAAAATCCTTTCTGGATCGATGTTTTTAATTGTACTTATCAATATATGCAACTTCTATCTTCACCAGTTTTTAATAACTACTTCGATCTGGTTTTAGCTCAGCCGGTGTGGAATAACAGCACAATTAAAGTAGGGCACAATGTAATAGACTACTCGAATTGGAAGCGGAAAGGGGTTTCCTTTCTTAATGATTTACTCTCCACAAATGGAGACTTCCTTACTTTTGATGCTTTTTGTAAGAAATTTTATGTTAAGACCCATTTTCTTGAGTATCACGGGGTGATAAATGCAATAAAACTTTCATGGAACCATCTCATAGGAAAACGTAGTTATGTTTCAAGTAACCCTGTTAATAGCTATTACAATTTATTGCGGAATGATGGTTACTTTGAATGTAAGTGTGTATATAACGAGATACTTAATTCTTCAGTTCATATCTGTAAATCGTATTTGAAATTGACTGAGACTATCCCAATTTCAAGGGAAACTTGGAATTTCTATTGTGCAGTGCCTTTTAAGTGTTCCAATGTTTCTGTTAGATGGTTTCAGTATCGCTTGCTGCATAGAATTATCCCCACTAATAAATATTTATACACAATCAAGGCTGCTCCCTCAAACATGTGCACTTTCTGCTCAGTCTTTGTTGAGACTATTCCACACCTGTTTTTTAATTGTTACTTTTCTAGAAGAATTTGGGATCACTTAATACAGAATGCCTCCTGTAATATTGATGTTCAGATAAACTATAATGACGAGTCTTCGGTTTTGTTTGGTGGTAATACTGATCGCATATCTAATTTAATACTTCTATTGGTAAAAATGTATATTTTTGATTGCAAAAAGAAAAAAGGACACCCGACTGTCCATGGAGCTTTTGTTTACGTGAAAAATTATTTTTTGCTACCAAGGCCTGTTTTTAAGAAAAATATGTTAGAAAATGTTTGGGAGAAATACTGGCTCCCCTGGATGGATTTGTTTAGAGATTAATTTAGAAATATGAAAGTAGCGTATCAATCTTTTAAGTTAACTTTTTGTATCATGCATTCTTATCTTCAAATTCATTCAAGGTTTTGTTTCATTTTATTATATATTCTTTTGTTGTGATTTTAAGTAATGAAAATGTTAAGAGCAATAAAGAACAACAAAAAAAAAAAAAAAAAATCAAACACAAAGGAAAAGAAAAAAGTATTTTACTTTCAAATCTTTGCTCGAAAAACAGAAAACGCTTTGTTCAAAGTAAAGTTTTCAGAAAAATGAAAATGAGAACAAAGATTTGCCTCACATTCTGATAGTTCTGGTAGCTTGTGAAAAAAGTTTTTCCTCAGCCTCACTTCATACTGTAATCTTGCAAAATTATTGCCCGAAATGGTAAAATACTCGGGAGAAGGTTGAAAAAAGTTCTGGGATGTTTTCAATTGCCAAATTAATTACACTGACAGACGGTAGGGCGTTCAGCTGCATTTTTTCATCTATCCTACCCCCTACAGCCAAAACTCGGGCAACGGTAAGGAAAATCGGGTTTATAGCTTGTTTTTCAGTTACATTGGCTTGTGATACGGTGTAAGTGTAATTCAAAATTTCTGTACCCTCCGCGCCTACCAATGATGGCTCGGAGCGTATTTAGTCTATCTGGCTGAAAATCAGTTTCAACTGAAAGTTTTTATGCAATTACTAACTGCTTAGATCCTTCTTGTAGGCCCTGGAAATGCAATTTTTGACTGTCTGTGTGGTCCGATTATCGAAGTTTTCTGTACGTCCTTTCTGGCAGAAAACTAGTTTGAAATGAAAATTTTTCTGCAAACGAAAATGCAAAGTAGCGACTGCTTAGATCCTCTTTGTAAGCCTGGTAAATGCCATTTTCGACTGTCTGAGGGGTACGACTCGGACTTTTCAAAATTTTCTGTTCGTTCCACCCCAACCAATGGTGACGCTCCGCTTAGGTAGTTTTTCGGGCAGAACTACATTTTTCGGGCAAACAATCTTTTGCCTCGCAAACTGAAATACTCCTGTACGAGTGTTTTTTTTTAATTTTCTGTCTATCCGCTCAAACTGATGGTACTGCTCAACTTGGTTGGTCCTTGCCCCAGACAAAAATAATGATGGCTACCCCAGAATTAAAAAATAATGATGGCGTAGATTGTGCTTACAAGCCAGAGGAATAGCATTTCCGACTGTGTGAGGGGGTCGTGATTTTTCAAAATTTGCAACTCTCCGCGCCAACCGATTGTGGCGCAAGGCTTAGATAGTCTTTTGGGCACTATTGCATTTTTTCGGGCAGAGAATCTTTTGTCCCCCTACCCTAATTGAAGTGCTCCCATCCGTATGCCTATATGCCTGTTTACCCTCTTATGGCAACATTCTGGACATAACTTTCAATACCTGGGACGTTTAAATATATATTTTAAACATCAGTGAAATTTTTACTTTTACAGTAAGTGATAATTGTAAGTGTTAGTTTGGTTTTATGTCTTCATGCCACAAAAAAAAAAAAAAGGAAATACATGTGTACCTTTTTTATTTTATTCTCATTTCGGAAGTGCTGTTTTCGGCCATCTGGACGGTTTGCGAATTCAAAATTCTCTTGTACGCTCCGCGCCAACTAATGGTGGCTCACCGCGAATAGATAGTCCTGCTGGGGTTCACCCCCTCCAAAAAAGGAGGTTTATTTTTGTCTGTATCTTTAAACATTCATAAATTTCACTATACTTAAGGGGGCTCAAGCACACAGGGACATTGGCGCGCGGGTAACTTAGCAATATTATCAGTAAGATAGATGGAGTTTTACGGCCCAGTTTTTCACCAATTGGTTCAAGAAGAGTCGGCCACGACCTTTTTCCAGTTGTGGCTCACTAGCTTGTTTTCCCTACTCCATTGCTTATGCGGAGCCTCTCGCACAACGGCAGAAGGTTCCATTTTTAGAGTCTTTGGTATGACTCGACCTTGGAATAGAACGCGGGCCTTCCGCGTGAGAGGCGGATGCTCTTACCGTTACGTATAATAAGGAACCCCCTCCCTGCTTCACGTGCTTACAATACTTTGTTCCCAGGCACTGATATGGCTTTTTGGAACCTGAAAAATAATTGTATAACTGGATAAGTAATGCCAATTAACAGGACAACAAGTAATGGAGCCAACAACCACAAAATGGACAATTGTACCGGTTGGCACAGTTTTGCAAACGGCTTGTGGGAGAAAATGTCAGCGACAACAACCCCTGTAGAATGCCAAGCTAAACTTCTCCACTTGGGGCTCATTTAGAAAATCCGTACATGGCGAGAATTCGATACAACCATAAAGTCGATTGCATAATGTTTCCTAGTCAGTTTGAAGATAATTGTTTCTACAATTCAATGAAGGAAAACGAGCAAAACTACGACCCTCGTATATGTAGCTATAGATCTAGCAGGGTGGTGTTACTATAACACCTCCCTGGATTTAGCATCGCTCCCCGACTATTTATCTGTTTTCCAATTTGTCACCCTTCTCTCGTTGTCACTCATTCAAACGATGTCTAAAAATAGTCCACTCAACCCCGAAAATATCTCCTTGCACCCTCACGACAGGGATCAACCAAACCTTTTCCCCCCTCTATGGAAACTATATGTATTTTAGAGGGAAAATGGATCAGTGTCGGTACCTAGATTAGCTCTGGTACACCCACACCTTGTTACACAATAAAAGAACTTATATCTATTACTTCAGTGGCAGGTCCAGGATTTGTCAGAAGGGAGGGGGGGGGGGCGAGTCAGTTGTGGTGGAAAGGATGAAAGGATAAATATAAGGGGGTCAAACGCCAGCAGGACTATCCAAACGGAGCACCACCATTGGTTGACGCGGAGCGTACAAAGAAATTTTGGTCTTTACGAACCCTCCAGATGGCCGGAAACGGCATTACCCGATTGAGAACAATATAAGGTATGGTGCAACTTTTTTAGTTGCGGAATTACTTCAAAAAGCTAAATAGAAATGTCACATTTTTGATTCCTTGCCGTAGGCCAAGGAATCTATGCAATGGTGATGTCGTGCGTGTGTATGTGTGTGTGTGTGTGTGTGTGTGTGTATGTGGGTGTATGTATGTGACGCTTTACTTGTAAACACGATATCTCAATAAGGGTAAGTGTGACTAACCTCATATTTGGTGTGTGGGTTGATCATATTAAGTAGATGATCCCTATTGTTTTTGGTGGAGATCAAAGGTCATTTGGGGTCACGAGAGGTCAAAAGGTCAAAACCTTGTAAACATGATATCTCAAGAACGGTACATGTGACTATGCTCATATTTGGTGTGTGGGTTAGTCATATTAAGTAGATGATCCCTATCGATTTTCGTGGAGGTCAAAGGTCATTTGGGGTCACGAGAGGTAAATAGATAAATTCCTTAGAAATTGCTTGTAAACACGATATCTCAAGAAGAGGAAGTGTGACTAATCTCATATTTAGTGTGTGCATTGGCCATATTAAGTAGATGATCCCTATTGTTTTTGGTGGAGATCAAAGGAAATTTGGGGTCACGAGAGGTCATAAGGTCAAAACCTTGTAAACACGATATCTCGAGAATGGTACATGTGATTATGCTCATATTTGGTGTGTGGGTTGTTCATATTAAGTAAATAATCCTTATTGTTTTTGTTGGAGGTCAAAGGTCATTTGGGGTCACGAGAGATCAATAGGTAAATTCTTTAGAAATTGCTTGTAAACACGGTATCTCAAGAAGAGTAAGTGTGACTAATCTCATATTTGGTGTGTGGGTTGGCCATATCGAGTAGATGGTCTCTGTTGTTTTTGGTGGAGATCAAAGGTCATTTGGGGTCACGAGAGATCAAAAGGTCAAAACCTCATAAACACGATATCTCCAGAACAGTACATGTGACTATGCTCATATTTGGTATGTGGGTCGGTCGTATTGAGTAGATGATCCCCATTGTTTTTGGTGGAGGTCAAAGGTCATTTGGGGTCACGAGAGGTCAAAAGGTTAAAACTTAGTAAACACGATATCTCGAGAACGGTACATGTGACTATGCTCATATTTGGTGTGTGGGTTGGTCGTATTGAGTAGATGATTCCTATCGATTTTCGTGGAGGTCAAAGGTAATTTGGGGTCAGAAAGGTCAATAGGTAAATTCCTTAGAAATTGCTTGTAAACACGGTATCTCAAGACGAGTAAGTGTGACTAATGCCATATTTGGTTTGTGGGTTGCCCATATTGAGTAGATGATCCCTATTGTTTTTGGTGGAGATCTAAGGTCATTTGGGGTCACGAGAGGTCAAAAGGTCAAAACTTCGTAAACACGATATCTCGAGAATGGTACATGTGACTATCTTCATATTCGGTGTGTGGGTTGGTCATATTGAGTAGATGATCCCTATCGATTTTCGTGGAGGTCAAAGGTCATTTGGGGTCATGAGAGGTCAAAAGGTCAAAACTTCGTAAACACGATATCTCAAAAACGACACATGTGACTGTGCTCATATTTGGTGTGTGGGTTGGTCATATTGATTAGATAATCCCTATTGATTTTCGTGGAGGTCAAAGGTCATTTGGGGTCACGAGAGGTCAAAAGGTCAAAACTTCGTAAACCCAATATCTCAAGAACGGTACAGGTGACTGTGCTCATATTTAGAGTGTGGATTGGTCATATTGAGTAGATGATCCCTATTGATTTTCCCAAAGGTCAAAGTTCATTTGTCAGCATGTTCAAAGTCTGACAAGCTTTCCTGCACAGTCTTTCAAGAAAGGTCACTTGTAGGGTCCTGTAACTTTTCATGTAGATAGCACATAGTGAATACATGGTCCCAGAAGTTTTTGGTGGAGGTCAAATGTTATTTGGGTTCACAACGGGCAAGGGGGATCTCAATGTAGAAAGATTGGATGCCTTGCATGTGTACTTTGTGGGCACATTATGGAGTCCTGTTAACTGAAAAACATTGCAAAGTAATGTCAATGTAAAAAAAGGCCATAAGAGGTTAACACAGGCATAGGTGCACGGACGGGAGAATTTCAGTTAGGGGAGGGGAACAGACGATTTTGCAATTGTGTCCACAGACTATCTAAGCGGAGCGCCACGATGGGTTGGACCGAAGCTTTAAAAATTTTAAAAAAATCGCGACCCTTCAGCAGCCGAAAATCTTCTCATAAGTTTCAGCGGATACACAGAAAATTTGAAAAACTCACAACCCCTCAAACAGCCAGAAATGGCGTTGCCTGCAAGCATAGACGTACCGGAGCATTTCAGTTTGGGGGCGAAAAATCTATCCCTTCCCAAAAAACTGTCTTAAGTTTAGCGTCACCATCGGCTGGCGCGAAGCGTACAGAAAATCTCAAAAATCGTATCCCTCAGATAGTCGAAAACGGCAATTACCAGGCTTGCCAGGAGGATCGAAGCAGTCTCTACTTTGAGTTTTCGTTCCCAGAAAAACGTTCATCTCAAACTAAATTTCAGCCACAAAAGCTATCTAAGCGGAGCGTAACCATTGTTTGGTGCGGAGCGTACAAACAATTTATAAAGACTGGACCCCACAGACAGTCAAAAATGGCATTTCCCAGGCTTATAAGGGGGAGTGGTGTAAGTAGTATTTGTTTGCAAAGAATGTCCGATTGGAACTTAAGTTCTGCAATCGGAGTATCTACGCGAAACGCCACCATTAGTTGGCGAGGAGCGTACAGAAAATGTTGAAATATCGGTACCCCCAGACAACCGGAAATGATATTCCCAGGCTTAAAAAGGAGGATCTTAGCAGTTGCTAATATGATTTAAAAAGTACCTGATAAAATATACCATTGTAGGAAACGCTCTTGTATATTTTCGGGTGAAAAATTGTAAACGGAATTGAAAACATGCTATTCCCTTGCGACTCTTGGATAAATTTAGTATTTATATTTAATTAATAAAATTGTTTCGTTTCGTTTATTTTCACTTTCATAACACTTAAGCAAATTGCATAGAAACAATAATCATAACACGAAAGTGTGGAAGATCTGAAAAAGCAAAGCTTACACAAGGCAAATCTACCAGAAAAGAAAAAAAGTAAGATTACGCCTGTACAAAAAGGACAGATAGGTGACTGCCCGAACTCCAGACTATAGATAATTTTACTCCTGTTAGTAACATCTTTTGGAAAAAATATTACGTTACGAGATGAATTTTCAGGAAGACTTGACATTTTTACACTGCATGTGTCATTATATAATTGAAAAGCAACCTATAGACCTGATTTTCATTACCACGGCTTTAGGGGTATAAAAGATAGATGACAAACTAATAGACACTGCCACTGAACTCTCTCCCGTTTGGCAGTCTGTCGGTATAATTAATCTGGCAACTGAAAACATTCCAGAACTTTTTCCAATTAACTATCTCCTGAGTATTTTACCATTTCGCGCAAAGATTTTGCAAGACTACGGTATGAAGTGGGGCTGGGGGAAAACTTTTTTCACAAGCTATCCGAATGTGTCGAAATTCTTTGTTATCATTTTCATTTTCACGAAAATTTTACTTTGAACATAGCGTTTTCTGTTTTTCTGGCACAGATCCGAAAGTATGAAAATAATCGGTCATTAAGGGCATTCTTTTGCACAAAATTTAAAAACAAAAACAGGTACGTGGAAGAATAATTGTTTCATTTAAGCTACAAGCTTTCCAAATGTGTGGCGGATTATTTTTAATCTCTTTGTTTTTTCGTAAATATATTGCCCAGGCTATGCTACTTTTCTATTTTTCGGGCAAATGCTCGAGAGGATTCGGATATTCGACCATTTCTGTTATTGCGTTGTGAAAGACAGAAGTAAAACTAACGACTAAAAGTTTTTGCGCTACCCGACTGTGTATCGACTTTTCGGAATCTTGTTGGGTTTTTTTTTCATGAAAAATTTTACGGTGGTTATGACGGTTCTTTCTTTTTTGGGGCATATCTTTTTTAAAATGTCGGGCACGCTAAGGAATTTTCTGAAAAAAAGATGGCTATCTGAATTTTGGATTTGGGGAAATTTGGAGGAAAGTCTGCCCCTGTCTCCCCGCCTCTTACGCCCTATACCTTAAAGACTATATTAGTGGTCGCCACCATCAATCGGTGAGGAGCGTTCAGAAAACTGTGGAAATTGCAACCCCTCAGACAGTCGGAAGTGGCATTCTCCAGGACTTGTAAACAGATTTTAAGCAGTCTCTATTTGAGATTCCTTTTTCAATAAAATCTTTAAGTTAACAAAAAAAAAAGAAGAAAAAGAGCAAAATGATCAGAAATTTTGCTCATAAACTGCAGGGGTTATTTGGTTTGAGAAAGGGAAAAAAGGCGAGGGATGTGAGGAGAGGGGTGTTATTAAGCAAATATGACATATCACATAGACCAATTGCAGTTCCCCTCCCCCCCCCCCCCCTTAAATCTGCCTCTCTACTTTGTTAATCACCTGTCCATAAAATAGAACACCAGGTCAAATAAGATAAGACAAGACAAGACAAGATAAGATAAAAAGAAGACAATAAAAAAGAAAATATGTGCAGATAATACGGTAAAGTAAAGTATAAAAGTAATAAAATCAGCGGAATAAATTATCATTAAAAAGCATCATATGCACGTGGTAGAAAGGAGTTGAGGTGTCTGTTTGTTCTGAAACAAGGGAGTCTAAGCCTACCAATGCCTCGATAAATGTGGTTTTCTTGAACCGCATCATATGGGGGTTGTCTGGAATCATTCCATATAGAATCAAATTTGGTCTGGAAAAGGCACTGATAGGTGGAATTGACAGATGGCAGAGGCTCCCCATTTTTTCTGCTTTTTTCCTAGTACCGTCAATGCGACCCATTTCTGTTATACTAACCTTACCAGCCCATCATATCAAACAGTACCGTCAAACCCCAGTAAAAGTGCCAACGTAGAAAATACCTAAAATTTCAGATCTCATATTAAAATTCGACAATTTACGGAGACAATATAGCCTAGCATTTAACTTTTTAACCAAACATCAACTTGTCTCCTCATGTCAACCTGTTATTCAAAACTCCACCAAGATATTTATAAGTAAGTTAAACAGCAGCCCCCTTAATAATAACAGGAGGTGGGGCGATTTTGTTACGGTGATAATCAATTAGCAGTTTTTTAGCTTTTGAAACATTCAGTTCGAGAAAATTTGAATCACAATAACTAACAAAGACTTGAATTTGACTAAGATATGCTTTATCATTTACATTGAACCCACCATGGCTGTGTCATCTGCAAATTTGATAAGGGAGCACCCTTCTTCAGATGATTTCCCATCAAAAGTGTATAAAGTAAAAAGACTAGAAAGCCAACAGGCTTAGTGATTCCTTGCCGTATGATATATCATAGCAAACATGGAAACAAACATGACATGCATGAGATCCCATACAATCATCCTACTTAATTGAGATATAATACTAGTAAGGTCAAAACTTTTTGACCTCATGTGACCCAAAATGACCTTTCAACCCCTTAAAACAATAGTGATCACCTTACCAACACGTCCATCAACATGAGTAATTCAAAATTAAGCTTAGTACAGAATGAGTATGGAAGTACTACCACCATGGTATGAGATCCCTCACAGTTATCCCCCTAAAAATATTATGTCTACAAAGTTTGATCTAACTGTCACCTCAAACCTTTGATCTCCACACACAAGAGGAATTTCTCACACAGCTTTAATATTCCAGAAAACTGTCTCATTACTTGATAAAGCGGTATTTTGAAACCATTTTTATCAAAAGTTTGGTCAATGGGGGCAGCTCTCCATTCTGAAGTCTCTATGTTCCGATGCCTCTATGTTTCAAAAAGTCTGCATTGAGGTTAGTGTTTAAACAAGCCCTCATCGACACACTCTCCTTCAAGCATTGGATCAAATACTGTGTTCTCACATACCCCGCGCTCGAGGTAACACTGTATTACCTCACGCTCGAGTAACGTGGGAACGCGGGTTAACGCGGGGTCCGTGTTTAAAATTTGATCCACCTCAAATCGCAGGGTTAAGCAGTTTTAAACATCGTGTTTGTTTTAATCAAGCAAGGTCACAGGTATTTATCGCACTGATGACAGGTATTTTTTTACATTTTGCTGTAATCGGTGTGTGAAATATTTGGCCTCGTTACTATGGTAACACTATCCAATCAATGAAACACTGGGTACGTGAGAACACAGACTGGAAAACACGGGGTTAGCCTGTGGTTTTGTCTGATTGTAAACACAAGTTAACATTGGGTGTTGCGGGGTATGTGAGACCAAGCCTAAAGAGACATCTGAACAGAGATGTGTAACCTTGGCTATTACTGACGGCAATTTTTGCTTTATGGGGGAAATGCCCCACCCATTGTCTATGGTATCCTTTGCAAGTTAACAAAAGCAGATATCCCTATTAATCCATAATTTAACAAGACTTTTAATTCGCCTTTTGTCTACTTATACTGTAGGTACAGCATAACATACAGTACAAGTTTTCCTTGTTTGATACACAGTATACAGCATTATGCTTGCTCTTATTACCTGAACTACTTTTAAATGACAGCAGCAATGCAAAATAAAATCTTAATACTTTTGAAAAGTGTCATAAAGGGTAATCTTGAAGCAATGGTTCTATGCATTAAGCTTTATGGTACACTTTTTTTTGGGGGGGGGGGGATAGTGACATGGATAAAAATGAAGTGTGAGACAAGAATTCCCACTCGATGATGATATTTGACATAACTATATAATCCTTCACACAGGGGTTACTTTTTTGGTGCGGTTATCCAGATATAAGCAGAGATGAGGCAAGTAGTATCCTGATACATTGATGCTATCAAAAATTTAAAACAAAATCTAGAATGAAACTAATTGACAAATAATCACTGTAGAGCATATTGAAAGTGTAAAGCAGAAACACCAGTCTAGACAGACACCAATGTTTAAAGTTTTGTTCAACAAAATTCCTTATACAAACACACTATTTGTTCAATTCCACCAGCTTCTATGTAAAGGACACTAATTTCTGAAGGGTGTCAATCTACAGTATTTCTAAGATGACTTTCAGTTTAGAAACTTGATCAGTGTACATGAACTTCTCCATCTCCAGACAATGGCTAGGCAAACAACTTTTATTTGTGGTCAGATGAGACAAGATAATGTGGACAGTTATTTTATGCTGGATTTAGCAGAGGTGTGACTTTCATGGAGGTCTGACATTTTGACCACAAATAGAGTACTGAATGCCTGCAGGGAATGGCAGGAAATAGGAGTCTATACAAACAATGGGCTGTCATGGTTATGTACTGAGATAAAAATAAGCTTTCTTCAGAGGGTTTATAAGAGTCAATTAACACCACTTATACAGTAAAAAGCTTAAGTCAATTGAGCTGTATGTTTGTATGAGGTAATCCTTCAGGACACTGTGGGGATAACTGGCAGTCAACTGTGAAAAATTGGGCCAGATAACTGTGACCAAATGGCAAAGAATGGGTCAGTCACAATTTGATTCACTCTATTAGGCAATGACAGTTCATGTGCGCTGAAGGGTATTTGATACCAAATGATCAGTGTAAATTAGGTTCTTTTTTGTAAAACTAATTAACTGTGGTATATCTAATTCATCAATTCCCACTTCCAATTAATGCATGCTTGCATGCACATGTCCTCATGAGGACAGTAGGCACAAGGTTTGTCAAATATTAGCACTTTTTCCCACTAAATTTAATGTTTTCTTCAGGTTTTCTTTAAGGTTATTGAAAAAGCAAGTAGGTATGTTATAAAAGAGATTCTTGTGCATCACACAGAGTACTCTCTGTTCAAAGTTTATACTTATGAAGTTCCATATCAGTCATCTACTTAGTGTGCACAGAAGCATCTTCTAATATTTTCAGACTATGTCCCTAAATGACCCTTATACAGACTGTTTAAACTCACATGTTCCACATCAGTTTCATGAAAATCTATTTACTTGTGGCTGCAAAATCAGCATACCCATGAGCATTGAAGCATGTATGCCAGCCTGATGAACAGATTTTGCCTTTTAAGATTTTATATTTTGCTCTGCCCACTTTTTCATGTATTAATACTTGGAACTTAATGTAACAACAGGGCACAATTTCATGCCAGAATCAACATACTGTACAGTAACTACCATGTGATGTGCCTTTTTGTGCACCTTAGACCTTCTTCCTATGAGTTTGCTTCAGTACTTTACAAATGCATTTTCAAAATTACCTCACTAAAGAATTTACATAGTGAAGTTAATAAACTGTTCCAAAAAAATTATATACCCTATGCCTATTACATTACACATGCCAAATTATTCTTACCCTTTCACCCTAACCGCGCATGGATATTAAATTCAACAGTTATATACTCTTTTGAGATATAGTGTTTGCAAGGTTTAGATGTTTTGAACTCTGATGACCCCAAATGACCTTTGACATCCAATAAAAACAATAGGGGTCATCTACTCAATATGGACAATCCACTTAGTAAATATGAGATTCCTGGCAGTTACCTTTCTTGACATATGGTGTTTACAAGTTTTTGAGCTTTTCATCTCTGATGACCCCAAATGACCTTTGACCTCCACCAAAAATAATAGTGATCATCTACTTAATATGGGCAATCCACCTGCTATGTATGAGGTCCCTCACATTTACCCTTCTTGAGATACAGTGTTTACAAGGTTTTGACCTTTTTCCCTCTGGTGACCCCAAATGACCTTTGGCCTCCATCAAAAACAACAGGGACCATCTACTCAATATGGACAATCAGCAAGGTAAGTATGAGATTGCTCACATTTTTCCTTCTGGAGATATCGTGTTTACAAGCAATTTCCAAGGTATTTACATTTTGACCTCTGGTGACCCCAAATGACATTTGACCTCTACCAAAAAAAAATAGGGACCATCTGCTCAATGTGGACAATCTACATGCCACGTTTGAGATCCCTGGGGGTTACGGTTCTTGAGATATCGTGTTTACAAGCAGGCGTCACACACACATACACACACGCACACACACACACACACACACACACACACACGACATCACCATCGCATAGATTCCTTGCCTGCCTTCGGCAAGGAATCAAAAAGGTGCTAAAACTGTACCCTGTGGACCTCCCGTATTTGAACAAGTTACATCAGAAAGGCAAAAAGGTCTTCGTTTAACAAATTGAGTTCTGTTTGTAAGGTAATTCAATATCCAAAGAGCAAAGCTGTTTGGGACCTTCATACGAACAAACTTATTCATTAATATATGAGGTTGTATGGTATTAAAAGCTGAAGAAAATCGAAAAATATGACACGAACATGATTCCCTTGTTTGAATGTTAGTTGAGAATTATTGAAAAGGGTAGTATGTTTAGCCTAGCCCGTGGCTAGAACCGTTTGCTCGTCCTTAACATTTACTGCACACAAGGAACATGCCGAGTGGCCTGCTAGACTCCTATCTAGTCGGCTTCTTAAATGCACTATAATTGACCACTTTTCTGCGTAGCAGTACATGGTCCCTTACTTTGTCGTTTGAAAAATTTGACGGTGAAAGCAAATGATCGAGCGTTCTGAAGGATATTTCTTATTTTAAAGATCGCTTGCAGAAGGCTTTGTCTACTTCGTTAGCAATCTCCAATGAAACCTCCGTCACGAGCTCATACACCCTGTGATGCTAATTGTTTTGGAGTAGTGAAAACACCTTTTATTTGGCTGGTTAGTCTTGTCATAGACTAATGAATATTCAACTCTGGACATAGCTGAGATGCACTTGGGCATAGTTGTCACTGCAGATCTTTTGTTTGAGGTCACGTGGTTCTAAGGCGGGGAACGCTAATCAGGTAGATGAATTCAAACTGAATGACGACATTAAAGATTGCAGTTGTGTTGAAGTAAGACCTGCGTCATCACTGTAGTCTTGTATGACTGTTGGGAAGTTTTCCGAAGAAAAAGATTTTCTTAAAGAAGGAAGCCAGAAAATACTTGAGAGAAAAAGAAACTTTTGCAAGTAATCCTTATTTTTTGGTTGTTGCCGTTGGAATTATTCATCTTTATCATGGGAGAGTCTTTTTCTTGGCGAATAAGATTACTTGGCTGATGATGCGATGTAAAGGAGCAAGGAAGGCTCGTCGATTGTCATCATTTCCGCACTGGAATGGCATGAAATTTTCTCATCCTGTCAACCTCTTTTCGTCATGTATTGTCCTGAATTCAAGCCAAAATGACGGTGGCGTTTGAATTTTTATCTTGTATCGACTGGGGAAAATTTCTGAGGTAAGTTTTTCAGAACTTTATTTAATGGCGTTAATTGAATTTGAACAAAGAATCCTTCTGGAAGACTTAATTAAACGCGACCATTTATGCACTTTTGTTTTCACAGCCTGTCATATGCTCAAATTGTATATTGTTTTGCAGGAAGCATAACTCGTCAAAGTAAAATCAAACATAGATTGTTTTCCCAAAATATTGTCACATGGTTTTCAAGAGCCATTCAAAAAAGAGGGTAGTCGGATACACGAATTGACCGCATTTTCCATTTAAAGATGTTTGAAAATAGTGAACAGATGGTTACTTTGCCCCTTTGATTCTCCACTGACTGACTTAAAGGGGAAGTTTATGCAAAAAAATTAATTTTCACATGTGAAAGAAGAACTAAATCTACTCAGTAGGGTGAAACTTCCATTCAAATCAGAAATGTATTTCTCACTAGATTTGTGTCCCAAAGTGAAACTGAGGGCAGCAAAGGTCATATCACTTCCTCACATTGACAAGGAATGCTTTGTTTACCTTTGTTTTTCAGACTACTGTGTTGACCTTGAATTTTCTAGGAATAGGACCTCCCCATAGGGAATTCAAAGTCTGAAAAGTTCTTAAATCATTAATGCAATCACATTTTGAAAATATGGGACTGCTGATGAGAAGATAGGCTGTAAAACAAAAGACTGTCCATTAATGAGGGGATATGATGTCATATGTGCTTGCTTCAAGTTCACTGTTTGTTGAAAATGTGACAATTTTACTTGTTCATATCTTGAGAATCACACATCGGATTTCAATTCAAATTTCACCAAAATACTTAGAACTTAAGTACCCCTCTAACGTATCAAAATTGATTTGACATTAAACCCTTCTTTTAAGTCCTAGCTGCCCTGTAAGTTGCCGATGAAAAACGATCATTCTAAAGGAAATGTATGAAATAAGTACCCCACGGTGGTTTCGCGTACTTCGCATCTGTTTGCTTGAAATGCGATAAAATATAAGTGTAATTAATAGGGTGTTTGATGAAATTTTGATACAGTTGCTTCTTCTTTGCCAGGAGTTTGAAAAAAAATCACTTAACACAGCACCACACACATAATCGATAGAATCAGTAACCGGAAATTACGTCATAGCGTGATTGTTTTTAGGGTTGCGCATATACACGCATACATAGGCATGAGGAACGTTGACTTAAGAGCCCTCTTTTGAGTCATTGAGGATATCACTCACGCAAATGAATCAAAATAAGAGCCATAAATTAGTATTTGTAATTTAATTAAAATTAATAATTTCAGAAATTAGTAGTTTTGTACTCCTATGGTCCAAATCCAAACATACGCTTATAAAGGAAACCCCCAAACTGGGATACACCGGGGACCCAGTATGGCTTTTCCATCGTGCAAAATTTTTAACCCATCACCGACCTCAAACAAATGGTAATAAAAACGCATTGATACATACACCTACCCAAAACCTGATTCCCTTCTGCGATTTTCATCTCAAAACTTGATTTGTAATGTGGTGAGTTGGTAAATGATGAGAGTATACAAAGATATTCCAACCAGAGGGCAATTTTATTTTAGTTTTGCATTTGTGGTTATCATTAGACTAACGCACAGACATGCAGCCAGGCAAGGTACAAAAAATTTCCTACGGGCGATCTTTTTCGGGGTGGGGGCAAACGTTCAAAAATGTATTGCTAAACAATTGATGAGACCCGGGAAAGCTGTCTTTCCCTGTATTAATCCATTCAGGTTCCCATCTTATTTTATCCATCCCCGTCTGAATATAGGAGTGAGGGTATCTTTCTCTTGTGAAGGTAAGATGGCCTAAATTTAAAACGATACTGCTGACTTTCTCATTGTTTAGTGCTAGACTGATATCCTATATTTCAGAGGTAAATCCAATGACAAAGATGTTTTTTGACTCTTTATGAAGGGACAGGGTGTGATTTGTTCGTGTTTAATAAAAAAAACCGATGAACATCTTGGTTATTAAGTTTGCCACAATGATCGCTTGCCATCTGCTACAATTGGGTAGCATCTTAATTGCTGGTCGTACTGACAAACTTGGCTACTGTCATGATCATTCTGCATTGTTCACTCAAATTTGGTAACAAATAAAAACCACATACTTTAGGCTAAATTTTCACACAGACTGGGTCAATTGCAGTCTAATTCAGGTCATAACTTTCTGTTAAATCGAGCCAAACATTTTTTTTTTTCAATCTGATCCCCGACCCAACCTTTCACCTTCCAGCAGTTTTTGTCATTTCTTGTTAAATGTAAACCCAATCTCTTGTTTGGTGCCTTTGTTAAGTATCTTGCTCATTTTTTAAACAGATTTAGCACAACTAAAGAGAGAAGGGGGTGGGGTGGGAAGGCATACTTCCTGTACTTGAATCAGTCTGTGTCATCATAGCTTTTTCTTGCTATTGTTTCTCTCAACAGGTATCTTTGGTGGTGATTCACATCAAGTGTCTTCGCCGTTGTTTCAGATGGCAGTGTCTTCGATGGCAATGGAAACTTAATCCTTACATGGGCGCTATTGACGGTAGGAAAGAATTTACAAGACAGTGTCACGTGATTTAAAAAGTAATTAGAATGGGTCCGGGGATACCAGGATATTCTGACCAATTCATTTGAGACGGCTGTATTTTCTCACTACCTAAAATGCTAGTTGTCAAATTATGTAAATGCACAAGTCTTTAATAGCGTGGAACGTTAGGGAGATACAAATTTTAAAGATGCATTCGTCCCAGGGACTACTTTAGCATGGTGCGAATATAATCTGTGAATAAACTAACGCATAATGTTTGCATCAGGTATGTGATATCAATATTTGACATTAAAACTTTCCATCCTATTTCTCTCCTATTTCCCTTTTAAATCAGCCACCCTTTGTATTACCCCAGCAAAAATAATTCATATGGACTTTAAGTAGATGAAGGGCGAAAGCAGTTGCATGAGACTTATTCTGAAACAACAACTAAATGTGTGAATGTGACCATTTTTGATTCCTTGCCGTAGGCAGGCAAGGAATCTATGCGATGGTTATGTCGTGTGTGTGTGTGTGTGTTTGTGACACTTGCTTGTAAACACGATATCTTAAGATAGGAATGTCCGAGAGGAAGAACCCTATTGTTTTTGGTAGAGGTCAAAGGTCATTTGAGGTCACCAGCGGTAAAATTGCGACAACTTCAAAAATAGCTTGTAAACACGATATCTTCAGATAGGAATGACCAACACTTCTCATACTTGGTATATAGATTTGTCATGTTGAGAAGAAGAACCCTATTGTTTTTGGTCAAAGGTCATTTGAGGTCACCAGCGGTAAAATTGCGAAACACCGAAAATGACTTCTAAACATGATCTTCAGGAAGGAGAGACCAACACTCTTCATATTTGATAAATAGATTTTTCATGTTGAGAGAAAGAAGCCTATTGCTTTTGGTAGAGGTCAAAGGTCATTTGAGGTCACCAGCGGTAAAATTGTGAAACTTCTGTCCTATCAAACACTGTCAATTTGAAAGCAGGTAAGGTATTTGATGGCAAGGAATCACTAAGCCTTTTGGCTTTCTGGTCTTATTTCTCTTTCTATCATCTTTCGTGATATTTTTCATTAAATACAATGTAAAGTACGTTTTCCTACTAAATTTCAGAATAAGCTAGTTCGGTAATTCGTTGCCGCATGGAATTGTGGGGCACAGCGCGGGATACACAAAGGAAGATTAACACAAAAGTGTACGACGTTCCCTTATTTTCATCAGTTCGTGCATAGAACACTAAGTGAACTAGCCAACTCATATTAAAATGCGAATTTTTACACCAAAAAGACAATCTAGACAAAAACCACTGCGCAGTACCACACTTGAGACCCCATCTCCTGTTATGAACGGATTGACAAAGAATGATTATCGAAATTATGTAAACTCAAATTTTGAGTACGTGTTGTAGGTGCCGGGTTGGTTTCTTTATCCCGACGATTTGTAGGATGTGCGGATGTGCATAGCCACCAAAACGAATTACATTACCGAACTCGCTTATTGAGGAGGACAACTGTTGTCACATGACTCTCGACAGCAATTTATGAAACAGGATAGTCTATTTTACTAATTCAGCTTGGGCTGACTGCATTTTCCCTTTAATCACTTCCCAAATATATGTGATAGGTTACGGAAGTGGGTCCGGTACCGTGGTCGTCCTACTTCATTCAGTCAGTGGTGTACCCAGAATTTCTCTCAAGGGGAGGGGGAAGTAAATTATGTAATTGCCTGCCTGGGGAATGCGTATCTCTAAGGCAACGGATTGTCCTTCTTATTTTCCTGTTCTTCCCTCGCACTGTCAGAGACTGGAACCTACTCCCCTGCACATAACAGATCTCGAGGGTCCCAAACAATTTAAGAACTCTGCCTTGAGGATATTTAGACAGGACGATTGAGTTTTCATGCGCACACCGAACCTTACACGCTTAACTCCACCTGGATTGTTGTGTATTATTTTTCCAGATCCAGTCCCCTCCACTTTGAAATGTTTGAAAGATTGGGTGTGTTATGGAACATGTGGTAACACAAATGCTACCCTTTGAAGTAAAATTAATTTGTGTAAAAGTATTTCTTTATTTTCCAAGAAATACAAAAAATTGACAATCAGTGAGGAATCCAGTGGCCCCGTATGCCACTAGGCTCAGTACTTACATTCTGCTGGACACGGCAGAAATCACACAGAACTGGAACATAAAAAATGTTCAGACGGGATCGGTGGTAAGTAATTTCCCCTTCAATCTAGATAACCCATTAGGTAAAACACGGCCCTGGACAAATTGACTTGGATATCATACAGTAGTAAATATTGGTTAAGCAATAGGTCTTATTCTTCCTTATTCTTTTTTCAGATTGCAATGGACATTACTGGACAAAATGAGAGAGAATGAGAACGACAACTTTCTGTTCTGACCTGGTTACTTCATGGTGACACTGACCTGGTTACTTCATGGTGGCACTGACCTGGTTACTTATTGAGGCAGGGACTCGGAAAATGTTACCCTCTAATAGAGCGAAAGGTGTCAAGTCACTCCAAGAAGAGTGAAATTCACTCCAAGAAGAGTGAAATTCACTCCAAGAAGAGTGAAATTCACTCCAAGAAGAGTGAAATTCACTCCAAGAAGAGTGAAAATTCAGGGATCATTCTTTTCTTGTAGGCACTCCATCAAGAGTGAAACTTCGCTCTTTTTTTTGGAGAATTTCACTCTTCTTGGAGTGAATTTACGCTCATTTAGACTGAACTTTATACCATTCACACTTTTGATTTTTAAAATTGTAATGTGAGTTTTGAAAAAGATGTTAAAAGAATTTTTACAGGATATATAAAACGATACAGACACAGCATCTCTTGCTGCAAGGAAAATAGATAAAAGAGTGTACTTCATTTGCATAAGCAGCTGGCAAGACCCCATCTTGACTACGCCACGCAGGCTTGGAGTTAATTCTATGGAAAGGGCGTGTCTTTTTGAGCAAGGCTGGAGCTATTCGCCATACTGGTGTTTTAAACGATTAAGGGACATGAAATTTTATTCTGAAAAGAATCGTTTGTCATCTTGTAGCTCTCTTTAAAGGTTCGGGTAATTCACGGGTTTGAGGTCATTATGAGAAGCCAGCACCAACTGTCCATTTACTCGAACAAAATGTGACAGATGTATTTTATGATTTTCAGCGAAAAATCTAGTTCTTTAAAAGCTCTTGATTTTTTAAATAATTGTTCAACCATGAATGTTGCATTTGTAAAATTTTCTGTAAAATGTGTTGTCAAGACTGAAGCAATTAGATAAAATTGAATTCACCAGCCACTTTCAAGTTTTCACCCCGTTTGCCACCAAATTTATTCTCAGTCTATTCAGGGTTTCACCTAATCCCTTTTTGTGAAGAAATAACAAATTAAAAAAAAGGTAATAATTCCCATATGTGGTCGTCATTACTGATAGGAAACGGAATCATTTTTCCGAAAGTATGTTGCCTACCTACAACCCCCCCCCCCTCTTCCATTAAGTCAGACTATAACATGGAAAGTTGAGTTATATCATGCAAAATTCGAAAGATGTGAAACTCTCTTCAAAACTTCCGTTCTTTCATTGGCGTCCCCTCTGTGGATCATGCTTGGTATAATATTTGCACTACAGGTGATACATAATAAAAGACAATAGCATAGTTTGCAATAAAAAGTCTATGACCTCAATTTTTCTGTCTATTGCAGTAATATATCAAAGAATATGACTGTTTGGCAACAATTCCCAAGACCCATCATGAACAACACGTGACAACATATACCCCTTTCCGGTGACAGGTGACAGTTGGCGAAAATGCCAGAAATATGTGTGGTGACAAAACGGACAATTTCATCAGTTCAGCGGATCTTGAATTTAGCGAAGAGTCACAGTAGAGAAGCATTAGCATATTTTCATTTTCGTTGTGTAGTTTCCCAGAAAAGAATCCGTTTATATCATAGTGGTATAACATTTTATGTGAAAATATTCTGGTAACTGATTTTTTCTATTGCAAACAAAACCTAAACGAATAGATTGTGTAGACTCTTTCCAAGCATGAAAACACATTTTTCGGCCATCTGAGGGGTCGCCGCGCTGCCACTAACTGGGGCGATCCGCTTCAATAGTCTTTCGGGCAAAGTTACAGTTTAATAAGTTTCTGATCGCTTTGCAGTTCGCGATCAGAAACTTATTAAAACATTTTATTGCCAACGACACACGAAGATAGCGACTCGTTACCTTCTTCGTATAAATCTGGAAAATGCGTTTTCCGACCATCTGAGAGGTTTGATTTTTCAAAATTTCTCTACGGTCCGCGCCAACTAATGGCAGCGTTCCGCTCAGATAGTCTTTCGGGCAAAAGTACATTTTTCCATTACATTTTGCGAGTCAAAGTATTTGAAACTTATTTTGAAGTGAGCATTTCCGGGCATCTGTCTGCATGGGCGTCCGCAGGTATGGGCAAGGGGGGGGGGGCCTTGCCCTTCCCTGGAAAATCAAAAATTTGAAAAAACGTATAACAATCAAAGCAAAAACCCGAACAAAACGTGTTTTCCAAGTTTCTATGCGAAAAATAGGCCTTAGAAAGGCCATTTCCGGCCATCTGGGAGGCATTTTGGGCTGAAATTTTCGCATGCTTTGTGTCAATTCATGGTGACTTGGACGTTTTTCCCCCTCCTAGAAATTTTGCCCCCTGACTTTTTTTCTGCGGACGCCCATGACTGTCTGATGTCTTATTTTTCGAAATTTTCTCTACGCTGCGCGCCTACTAATGGTGGCGCTCCGCTTAGATGGTCTTTATAGCAAAATGACGTTTTGAAAAAAAAAACAGCAAATTGTAATTCTCCCGTTTGCCTATGCCGATCGATGTTCTTTCATGTTGGCTCCTAATAGTAAGCAAATTTGAAAACAAATTTTACTTCGAAAGGTAGCGTAAATGGCATTAGATTGCATGCAAAGGCACACAATTTTCAGTTTCATTCTCATGAATCACTGTCAAAGTCGAAAATCTTGCACCATTTTGCATCTAGGCTCCTTGAAAAGGCCAACAATTTTCAAAGGGGGAGGGGGACCGCTCCCCAGACGAGGGGGACCCCTCCCCAGACCGGCGATCACTAAACATACTGAATGCCCCCCCCCCCCCCCTTCAGAGAAATCCTGCGTATGCCACTGATTATTACTTTTGCAAAACTTGTCTTTGCAATGTCTTAGGATAGCAAGGATTTTATATGAAAATAAAGAGGAAAGATTGGAGGGGAGCATTTTGGCTGTACATCGACGAATATTGTTTGGTCACGCCGTCCGTTATACTGTAATATAACTGTTTCATAGTCGACAATACCAGGGAGCTAACTAGGTTGCTGTTTAAGAAAGATGGAATTATTTCTGCACAGAGAAGAAACAGATATTGACTGAGAGCTTTGTCTAAGTTCAGTTCAGTTCAATGTATGTCGTTTACAATAGGAGTCCTTTGAAAAACTTTGCCAGAAATTTGCCAGCACTTTTTCTTGGGGGGGGGGGGCGCAATTAGAGCATTTCAGTTATTTTCCATCATTCAACCCTGTTTACCCCCCCCCCCCCACATTCACATTAAAAGCAAGAATTTCATAGAGACGCCGATCCGGGTAGGGTTGATACAGTTTTCTCAGAAGAGAAAAAACAAACTTGAAATAAACTCATCGAGAAAAGGGTTACTTTCATACAAAGGGGAACTCATTTTTCTACGGCCGAAAAAAAGGCACTCATCGTATGATTCTGAATCTGAAAAATTTCAATGCCTTCGTACAGCATTACCATTTCAAAATGGATACTCTTTTTGAATCCTCACGTTTTGATGAGTATAGCGTAAACATTTTTGAAACGTATTGCAATCAGTAACACTTACTCCCTTTTCTTCCTTCACAGATGCTTACTCTCGGTTAATTGAACATGGATGAAGAAAGTGGAGTGATCCAGGGCCCGGATTTAGGGATGAAGGAAGGGTTCACTGAAGTGGTCCAGGGCCGGATCTAGAGATGCAGTGGTTAAAGAGCCCATGAAATGACTCAATAACAACGATTGGAGTCACTCTCTGACACTATCTATCAACAAAAAAACATTTAAAAAATTTGGCCCCCAAAAAGAGAAATGCTCAAGTAAAATGGTACCCCTTTCAGCACAACAGCTGAAAAATGTGAAAGATATAAAAGTGCATTGAACCAAAAATGACATCACAGGAGCTCAACTTCACAGTGCGTGTATTATAATGCTATGTTTAAGTAATATTTTGGTCACAGATTGCGTAGCATATGACACCGCGGTACTGGCCAGATAGTTTCTGAATTATATCTGAAGAATGTCCCAGTATTTTAGCCGAATATATATCAATCAAAATTTGAAATTCTCACTCCCAATTCCTCGAAAGAGGAATTTTGTCATTATTTACTCAAGTGCTGTCCCATTTATGTTAGGCCTATCAGTTTGAATTTTTGGTTCCGGCAATCTAGTCGATTTATGATTAGACAGCAATTCTTTCAACCAGAAAAAGAAAATATTTTAAGTCACATTCAATCAGATTGTTGAATAAGAAGACTGATATCTCACCCGGATTCCTTTGAAAGGCATCCCTTCCAAGTAAATTTGTCACAAACATTAATGTGGAAATCATACAATGGATCTAGTACTAGCATGAAGTTGAAATAGTTACTGCATGCCAACTTTTTATAAAAATACAGAATACATCCTGACCAAAAGATCAGCTAGTCTCCTTTCTCACTGTAGTCACTGTTCCTTTTCTTTGAACCACGTCAAATTTCAGCATTAGCATAGGCATCCAAAACAACACAGAACTTGTTGGTAGTATTTAAGCCACTGTGCAGAATGGTATACAGTTTTGCATATGCGCCTGTGAAATGAGAGAATCACTGCTTCCTTCCCAATAAAAATAATAGTTACATAACACTGGAGGACAAATGGATGCAGTTACATCCCCCAGGAGCCTGTGTGTATAATACCAGGGAACTTCCAAACACTTTTATGATATATAGCAAACAATTTTCCCTGCTAGTTAGCTCAAGGAATATTGAGAAGTCACAAAACTCTATCTGTTGAACAGGGGTATTCCTAGGTGTTGAAATCTCCCTTTTCACTACTTTTGTGAAGCAAACATAGGTTTAGGTTTTGTATTGTTGATTATATCAATCATTTTAGGCCATCTATACACGCAAGATTTTGTAACATCAACAGAGCAGGGTATACTCCAAATACACTATAGTACACACACTGTGAAGTTGGGTTCCTGAGATGATGTCATTCTTGGTTCTATGCACTTTTACATTTTTCAGTTGTTGTGCTGGAAGGGCATTTCTCTTTCATGGGTGGGATTTTTTAAAATAAATGCTATTTGTGTTGATAGATAGTGTCAGAGAATGACCCTAAATCATTCTTACTAAGTCATTTCATGGGCTCTTTAAGGGACGGATCCAGGATGGTGAAAATTGGGAGTACGGGGTCTGCACTGTTCGCCGTTCATTGTCCTACACAAATAGGGGGCATACGCCCCACATCGCCATCTGGATCCGACCCTGAGGTCATAATTCCCTTCTAAGGTAGCTGAGTGACCAGCTGAAAAAGACGGAGAAACGTTGTCACAATATTAAAATTGGCCACGTTTAAATGTGTAAATATGTATAAATGTATAGACCAGTACAAGGCGATCCATGCTCTACCCATCCCTACCGTCATACCGTCACTATTTCTCCCGACCCAGTCCCATCCCTTTCCTACAAAAGGCTATATACATACTCAAAGAAATGTAATTACTTTCACGGTGCATTAAAGTTGAAGCCCTTCCTTCAAACAAAAAGCAATTTTTCAGGACAAAATCGACATTCATATAAGCCTATCTTAAAATACCCTATCCCTCAAAATATTTCTCTTAACTCTTGCACTTTTTATTGCAATGTTGGGCAAATTTTAAGAATTTTTAAAAGACTTTGAGGTTAATTCAACTGCTTCCCAGCCACGTCTTCGTCTTTGGGTTATTAGAAATATCACACAAGGCTGTTAGCGCTTTGCTTCTCGTGTTCGTGGTCGTGAGTCTTTTCGAATTTTCGTATAAAAATGTTAAAAAAGAAAACATGACAGTATCAACCTTGCAACACTCCCCCCCCCCCCGTCACAAAAGGCACAGGTTTGCTAAACCTTGGTAGACTACCCACCTCATTGATTTCTCCTACCTACACCAACTGAGTTGGGAACCGAGATGATATTTCAAGGGAAAGTAGTGCGTTTTTTGTATCAGGTGAGCGAAAACGGGAATGTCAAGGAGTGAGTGCTTATAACAGCCCCGCACTGGGATTGGTAAGGCCCATAGCCACACAAGGTTCAGGAGGGGCAAAAAATTTTCTAGAAAGGGTAGGGGTGTAGAAATACCCTATTTTCCGCATGTAACCAGGCGAAACAGAAGCAATTCCCTTAGTTACAGACCTGTATATAATGATACTTGCAATAGAGTAAAATTTGAGCTCAGTCTGCAGCTCCACGAACTGATTTTCTTATGGTGTTTTGGGGTCAGAAACCTTTTTTGGGGTCACTACTTTCTTTCTCTCAAGTTCAAATGAAATTAGTTGAAACATATGAGCCGGATCCGGACGGCATGAGCCTGACATATGTCGGACATTTATGAGCCGGATCCGGACAATATGAACCGGAGAATTAATTTTTATTCTCAGGACAATGGATTTTTAAAAATTGTTTCACATTCCGGTTTCAGAGATATCACGAGAGCCATTCTTGAATGGCTCTCATTGGCTAGATTTTATCCCATCATAAGAAAATTCAGCCTGTCTTATTTGGGCATCTTTAAGGGGCAAGAGCAGTCACCAAAACTTAGTGTAGTGTAGTAGACTCCTGTTTTATGATTGGCCCTCGAGAGTCATGTGGACTGCTCTTAAAAAAGGACGAACGATGTGAACCGGCGGGAGGTAGGAAAGTAGTTCAAGTGGATGAAAAGTAGGGAAGAGGAAATACTGGTTTGAATGGAGGTTGGACCAGGGTTGGATGTTGGTCCCAGAAAAAGGAGCGAGCAGCGGTGTGACCTGGAGGGGGATTTGCCGCGAGATGGCCGGGGTAGAAGTCCCAAGGGGGTGGGTGGTGGGATCCGGAAGGGGAGAGGTGAGGAACAGTGGGTGGCAGGATGCCCAAGCGGAGGGAGGGAGGGGGTAGGACGTCCAAGGGTAGGGAAAGGAAGGTGGGTGGAGGCCCAAGGGGAGTGGTGAAGGAAGGTGGGTGGTGGAGCCCCAAGGGGAGGGGCGAAGGTAGGAGGCCCAAGGGGAGGGGTGGAAGGAAGGTGGGTGGTAGGAGGCCCAAGGGGAGGGAAAGGAAGGTGGGTGGGAGGAGGACCAAGGGGAATGGTGAAGGAAGGTGGGTAGGAGGCCCAAGGGGAGGGGCGAAGGTAGGAGGCCCAAGGGGAGGGAAAGGGAGGTGGGTGGTAGGAGGCCCGAAGGGGAGGTGGGTGGTAGGACGTCCAAGGGGAAGGGAGTCCTACCACGGGAGGGAGGTGGGTAGGAAGGTAGGTTCCCGGAGAAAGTTGTCCCAAGGGTAGTCGGGACCCATCCCTAAACCTGGACCCACCGCACCCCCTCTAGAAACCCTGCCCATTTCTCCTATCCCCTACCTCCCTGACCCGTCACCTCCCGAACCCCTGCCCTACCTGCCCATTTCTCCCGTCCCGACTCTCCCTCCGGGACACTCCCTTTACCTCCCCTCCTGACCCTGCCCATTTCTCCCATCCCACTGCCGGGACACTCCCTGACCCTTGCGTCCCCCTCCCCTACCCATTTCTCCCATCCCACCTCTCCCTGCCGGACCCTCCTTTAACCCCCCTTGCCCTACCTCCCATGCCCAACCCCCTTTCCCATTTGGGACCTTCCTACCCGCCGAGATCCTTCCCTCCGCGGGACCTTCACCTCCTCGACCCGACCTCACCTACCTCTTACCTTTCCCCTCGGGACTCACCGGGGGACCGCACCCTTTGAAACACTAGGACTTCCCTAGGTGCTAAACCCTCCCCTGCCCATTTATCCCATCCAACCTCTCCCTCCTTTAACCCCCCTTGCCCTACCTCCCATGCCCAACCTCCCTTTCCCATTTGGGACCTTCCTACCCGCCGAGATCCTTCCCTCCCTTTCCCATCCACCACATCTTCCTCACGTGGCCCTTTCCTCCCATCTGCGGGACCTTCACCTCCCCTCCTTTGACCTCCTCGACCCGACCTCACCTACCGCCACTCCGGGCTATCTACCTCCTACCTTTCCCCTCGGGACTCACCGGGGGACCGCACCCTTTGAAACACTAGGACTTTCCCTAGGTGCTTCCCGGACCCTCCTTGGTTTTCTACACAGCCTCCCGATACACGATTTCCTCACCGAAGATGGAACACCCTATCGCCCCACAATCGATTCATCGAGCATGTTTTATCGAGGCCACAAATGGGGAAAGGAAGTTTATGTTGAATGACTGAGGGCGAGAGTAAAAAAATGTAGAGGGGGCCCTTAACAAGAAATAAGGTGGGTTCAAAAGTCCGGATCCGGCTCATAAATGTCCCAAACATGTTAGGCTCATGCGGTCCGGATCCGGCTCATATTCAACAAAATGTACAGAGGTTGAAAACTGCTTGCACTAAGGTCCAATGTCAACGAACCATTTATTGCGCAACCTGTATAATATTCATGTTAGCACTTTCAACCTCTGTTAAAATATATTGGAACAATTAAAGAAGGGAAGTAGGGCCTATGGATGGTTCTCACGTGACGTCATAGACGCTCTCCAAGTGGAGTATTTCAGCCATGTTTGAAGGCAACCCCGGTATGTACAGGCTTGGCCCCCAACATGGCTCTTATTGTGAACGCATACTTCTATAATTGGACATGGTATAGTTGGACTAAAAACACCACAGTTATGCAAGGGATATGCCAAACAACCATATACAGGTTTCTTTGTTCCAATTTTCCCTCCATTACACCAGTGCTAAAGATATCTTCCTTCCCCATCACACCTCAGTACAAATTTCTTCATCTGAGGTTTCAAGCTCCAATGAAAATAATCAAACTAAACGACTGGCAATTAATTTGATGTGTCGTCCGTTTTGTTCATTTTCCCAATTTTGAAAGACTTCATAGCTCAGAAGCGTACTCGAAATGAACTGTGTATGAAAATTCGATGAAATATAAATCGACCAGGAATATACCCCAAAACGTAAATCAAAAGAGTGAACTTAGTCACTCTTTAATGGAGTGAAAAGTGCAATTTCACTCCATTAGAGTGATAAGTTCACCCCAGTACTCCAAAAAGAGTGAAATTCACTTGAAGAAGAGGAAAAATTCACTCTTCCTCGAGTGCCTGCAATTATCACTCTTTTTTTAAGAGCGATCACTGTGGACACTCCATCAAGAGTGAAATTTCGCTCGTTTTGATGGAATCTCACGCTTTTCGGAGTGAATTTCAATCTTCTTGGAGTGAATTATTACTCTAATGGAGTGAATTCACACTCTTTTGATTTTCGAGTGTAGAATGTGTGCCTTCTCCCTTGCTCCGCTGCATACAATTTAAGCGGGATGTATGTGTACATATTAAGGTTCAAATTGTGCTTCAATTCACGCATTAATTCCTTGTATTAAATATCATAGTTTGCACTTACCTGTGTTTCACTTCGGTGCACCTATTCCCTTCAAGTGAACGGGGCAAGAAGTCAGTAAGGGGAAGGGAAGGAATAAGTCATGAGGGCATTGGGGTTGTTTGGATCTATTTCAGTATATATTTATTTAAGGACCAACTCAGCAGCTGTGTATATATTGATCACCATACGCTCTAGTTTTAGGGAGAGGTGGTGTTCTTTGGGGGTCTATCCTTTTTTGAGTTATAGCGCCTTCCTAGTTTCCTCCCCAATTTTAGGTTAAAATTTGAAATTTCCTCCAAGGGAAACACGATTTCTAAAGAACATAGGCAGCTCTAGGTAGGACGTAACTAGTTTACAGACTTCTGCTTTTAGAGATACCTTGTACAATTTTTTCAATGTTATTGAATAAGAGATGGTAGTAATCTAAAATGTTACATAGGGAGAGGAAAGGAGACGTGGCTGACAAGCAGGGTCATTTATTTTTAAGTTAATAGAAAATTCCTATGTCAGTTAGAATTTTAAGGTGTCAGGGGAATTTCTTGAAGAATACAATTATTTGTAGTCCACAGAAATCTTCAATTGGCACAACTCCTTGATTTAAACCAAGTCCATATTACACAGCATGTATATGACCGAGAGTGTTTTAATTACACAGTGGGGTCTCGGTTAAACCGAGATTGTGTCTGGATGAGTTTTAGACAGTTGTGGAGGGGCCTAGGTAGAAGGTTATGACTATTGGAACTGTTTGGGGTGAGAGGATTTGGCCTTTAACTAAAACTGCCATGTACTGTAGAATCTGTGCTTTAGTGAGTTTTTTACATAATCATGATAAAAGGTTAAACTTAGGCAATCCTCATATTCAACATACAAATGTTTCTTGAGTGAGCAATAACTTGTAAAAACTCGTGACGAGACATTTTCAAATGATGTACAAAACCAATTCAAGCCACAATACTGCCAAAAGAATTTAACTAATGATGCTAATAATAAGCTTGGCATGTGAAAACTCCCTCACACACCCTTTTGGAATTATTGATAGCAACTCATGTGCCAATTAGTTCCATTTCTCCTAACTTACTTACCTAAGCCCCGTCCCCAAAACTGTAAAATCATCCCCAATCCAGGTGAGTATACAACTGACCCCAAAGTGAAATCAAAACACTCTCAGTACAGTCCATGTTGAGAAATATGGGGTATTACTACTATTTTAAACTTGCTGTCAATCAAAGAGCTGTGCCAATCAAGACACCGAATGAAGTTGTCGCATCACATCATAAACGCAAGTACAAAAGGGGACTATGAATTTTCTTGTGAGCAGTTTGAACTAAGTGAACACAGAGCCCACGTTAGGGGAGTGGCAAACTAAGGGAATCGACTGGAACCAGATTTGCTCTACCTGAATGAATGCACTACTACAGGAATTACTTCTTCACGTGCACGTGTAAGGCAAGGGGGCAGTGACGGAGGAGAAATACTGTTAGAGGTAGAAGGGACACAAGTAGAGAAAGGTGTGAGGTGTACATGTTGGGGTTGGGGCTAGAATTTCGCCGAGTTTGTTCCTTAACGTTTCTCAAATAGAGAAGACGACCTAATGGGAGTTCGATCAAGAAATGAGGGCAGTCTATAAATTCATGTGAACTAGCATATTTGACAGCATCTCCTACCTGTCAACTGCCTTTCATACTAACCACGTAAACAGTTGACTGTTCATCGAAGAGATCTGCTGCAATCTACATATTACGAGGAAAAGGAAATATTTACACCTTAGACCATGGACAATAGCAATCTTGAAGGCAGTTTTTCATCACCCCCAGAGAGTTCCAATTCTACCAACTGTAACCTTACTTCTAGCCTACTCTCACAGAAGGACTTCTCTATCCAGAACAAATCATATTTATTGCTACAAGGCATATCCTGGTGAGCATACAAGGGAACTATGTTCAGTAAAAATATTCTCCTCACTGAATTCTGTGTAATATACGCTACTTTGCCATTTTTGAATTTGGATGTCAATCAAAGAGCTGAGTCAATTTTGATAGAAGCCATGTAAAAATCTAGGTTTGGTGAGAAATGGCCGCCTTTAAAATTACTAAAAACTGTCACAACTGTTACATTTCTTCGTCTTCTTCAACTGGTCATTTAATCATCGACTGACCACGTCAACGGACCCTTTGTTCACACATACTCACATTCCATTAACCCACTGGCAGTAAGCATCTATAAAAAAGAGGAAAAGGTATGCTTTTAAGATTAATCATGCAACAAATTCGTGAGAAAATGTTATGTAAGGGGTAAAAAATATGTCTGCCGAGTAATATTTTCGGGTCACATTAAGAGCTCTTTTCTCCAAGGAAATGCGTTCCCCTTTTCTCTGCAAATCACAAGAATTTACATTTGTAAAGTTTGCACACCGGTCATCGAAAGATGTGAACATTATTAACTTGCTCCCTTTAATGTGGGGGGCTTTAACACCTTCCTCTCTCTCATCCAAGAAGTGCATCTAGCCAGTTTTGGCAAAATAAGTAAACCTTTTTGTATTTACCATATTTGTAGGTACCTATCACGGTGTTCGTGTGTTTTTGAATTAAAAGGAAATATTGCGTTTGTTTTACATGAAAATTTCATCCTTTAAAACCGATATTTATTGGAAAAGAGTGATAAATAATTTCCCTCAGATAGAAATTCAGTTGCTTGTTGCTAAAGAATAATTTGTTCACGCAAACTTTCAACATTTCAAAAGATGCAACTTCCATTACTCCTCTTGTGCATAATATTTTGAGGAGATTAAGCTATTGCTGGGGTTTATTGTTGAAACTAAATGATTTGATAATGACTAGAGCTATTTTCTTTTAATTTTTTTGTTGGAGTATTTTAAACGCAATATTTCCCATTAAGATGTAGCAGTTTCTTCTTTGGGCAGATAACTATTAAACATCCTTGTTAGGTTTGCGATATTGTTCCATTTTTATGATTTCAGTATATTTTTATCTTAGGATTTGATAAATTTTTCTATGGTTTACCTAAAGTAAAAAATTCCAATAATATATTTTGCAAACCTTAACCTTTATTACAAATGGTATCATCTCTACAGGATTTTCTGTGCTTAGATATGAAACAATGGGAATATTTTAAGTTTAAAATAGTTGATTGCGCAAGAGCAAAAAGGTTATGATGTCCTTCTTGGTCTACCCATATTAATAAGTCTTTTGTTTTACCAAAAGCCGCTACACCTTGTACCAAAATGTGATCATTTTTCAATCGATTGAAAAGAAACTTTTGCTATACAAGCCCTGTCTGTAAAACAAACTATGCAAAAGGAAGACGCTCCCTGATTTCATAAAATCTAAATTCTCAAAATGAATGATTTAAATTTATAAGCTTTCCATTATGTTTGTAGCTTGCTGAGATGAAGCGTTCCGAATCATGCTAACTTAATGTGCAAAATATACCAATCGATATGTAAATTGCTATTTAAATGCTAATATATGAAGTTTTTCTAATATTTTATTAAATTCTGAAAGTTTGCCTTTTTGTCTTTTTAGTGATGAAGGTGGTTCTCCTGGATTGCTCCTGGATTTCAAGAAGGAGTATTTTATTACATTTAACAATTGTTTCCAATGGTATATAAAACCCACGTATTGCTTTTCAGTGAAATATGTGATGGAGATTTAAGGAAATATTATTCAAACAGCAGACAAAGTGCGATTTGGTTTTTAATTTATTTTTAATGGTTTTCAAAGGATTCGGATTCGATTAACGTGAAAGGCATTCGCAATGAGGTATAACTGACGTGTATTTTCGTTCATTAAACA
The DNA here is from genome assembly GCA_037179385.1 of Holothuria scabra. NCBI lineage: Eukaryota > Metazoa > Echinodermata > Holothuroidea > Aspidochirotida > Holothuriidae > Holothuria > Holothuria scabra. The sequence goes on from CM074190.1 coordinate 19,837,697, forward strand.
TCCAGCAAGGTCCACATTTTGTGCCAGGTATAGTTGGAGTTAAAAATCAATTCCCCAACAACGTCATCTCACCTGCTTGCCTAAAGGTCTGATCCTCTCACCCCAAACAGTTACAATCCTCAGAACCTCCCTGCCCCTCTCAGTTTATTGGTTCAGGGTGAGTATACAAGACCCCCCAAAACTGAAATCAAAAGCTCCCTCAGCACAGGACAGGCTGTGGAATATGAGATATGGTGCTTTGCACTTTTGAACTAGCTGTCAATCAAAGAGCGAGCCATTTGAGAACTATCTTTTAACCCCTACAACAATTGTAGTTTGGGTTGAGAGGATTGGCTCTTTAATTAAAATCAGAAACTAAATTTTTCATCATTCTAATATTTCAGCGATAAAAACCTAATCATTCCATCCTGAAGTTCAGTCAGGATATCGTCGCAATGAAGAAACCCCATTTTAAACGTATTTTGCTGCAACATTTAATGTAAACCAGAAAGCCAAAAGGCTTAGTGATTCCTTTCCATCAAATACCAAATCGACAGTGTTTGATAGATTTTTCTTTACATTTTAGGCACAGAATTTTCGCAATTTTACCGCTGGTGACCTCAAATGACCTTTGACATCACTATTGCCTGCCTATGGCATGGAATCAAAATTATGGAAGGTATATGTACGTTTTACCTAGACTTTCACGAGTATTTCTTCCTCTTTGTTTTTACTTTTAATTTTATTCATTCCAAACCCAAACCTTTCTGCCATGTTTGTCTTATAAATTTCAGCTATTAAACTTGTACAAACAGCCCTCGAAATATATCCAATCAAGTCCCGATGCCTACCCCTGGGACCCTTAGTCCCGGTGCCTGCCTCTGAGGCTCATCACTGCCTAACAAACCTTGGCTTAAGAATTGCATGTTCCAAGATGATTCATGAACATTCATGGTGCGCCTAGAGTCCGTCTAAATAACGGTTGCATTAATGAGACAAGCAGAAGTATTTCACCCTAGCATTTTCCACTATAGTCAAGATGGACAGAAGCACGATAGATAAAAATGGCACAGTACAGTTACATAAACACATCTTTAATATAACTGAAGAACAGGTTGTTGAGAGTTAAAATGCATCGGCAGGCAAGTTGTGAGGGATTTGACATCAGTCAAGTAAAAAATGGTTTTTGTTATTTTCATCCTCTCATCTTTTTCTATTCAAGGAGTGGTGAAAATGGAGCCGCGTCGCTTACATAAATGTTCGCTCCTCTACCTTTATATGTTTTTAAATGTTGTCCCTAGCTCCTCAAAAATATTTCTCTTACTGCAAGCTGTCCCAACATGTCCTTCCAGCACCCCGTGTCGCCCCGGCCTACCCATTGCTCATTTAACCAGCTAGTTCATTACTTAAGCTTCCACGGATTTAACAAAATTTACAATATTTTATAAGTATACCAAATCAAAGGTTATAAAAATCTCGCCGTTTTTGTCACATCGTCATATATTTAGCCGGCTTTCTCATCTGCCATTTGTTAAAAGGGAAGGGGGGGGGGTACATGTCTTCACTGTTATTTCGTTGCCAAACAACCACAATTACTTCAGCATTTAGTGCTGCAAAAAAAAGGGTATATAAGCGTTATACAACTCACTCAGTGGCGCAGCAAAAGGGTAATGGCATGGTCATCCCCTCAAAAATTTCAGATGAAAAATTTAAATCATTCCTTAAAAAAGGAACTCCTGGCAATGTATTCAATTTACATTTGCCATCAAAATGAAGAACCATTTGTATCAGACCCACTCCCCTCAGACTTGTTTGACTGACTGCATGATCAAGTGGGTAGAACATCCGACTTACAGCGGGAATATCTGGAGCTGGAGGGAGGTCGACTCCTGACTGGGTCATACCGAAGACTAAAAAAATGGAACCAACTGACATAGTGCTTGGTGCTCAGCATGATCATTGAAGTATGGAAAACAATTAGGCCAGTGAGCCACAACTTAAAGGGCCTGGCCGACACGACATGGTTAGAAAATCACTAACCCTTAGATCCCTCAGGACGGGAATCAGTCACAATTTCACCCCGCTCTCAATCATACAAGAACTATTTTTATTTTATGTCTAACTCACCTTTTATGCCATTATGATATCTAGGGCTAATTAGCAGGGAAGGTGCATATGATTGGCGGTTGGGCAAAAGGAATCTCAGGAGGAAACTTACTTGCGGAATGGATTTAACTGAAACCGAAAGAGATCTTTGCATTTTTTCACAAAGTTTCATGTTTTTCGTTCTCTGTGCATATGGTATTTACTTTTGAAAAGAAATAAAAAATGTTCAGGTACAGGAACTAAAGTCTTTTTTCACTCTACCACTTCGAAAATGTAAAAGGTAAAAGTTCCATTCAAAAGTTCGGAATATTCAGTCATTTTAAAAAAAGCACAAACAAAATGCTTGGAAATATTGAGTCATTGCCGACCTCAGAAAAAAATCTCGCCCATTTTAGGTATATGTACAAAATGAAATTTGAATGAACTGTCTTTTTTTGTCTTTCATGTGTAATATTGAATCTTTGGAAGCAGTTGCATAACATCTTCCTTTTGGCACAAGAATCATGATGTTCAAACTCTAGTATGTTCGAATTGGGAGGGAAGGGGGGGGGGGCAAATGATACGTCAATTTTGACATCGGTCAAGCGAGATCAGTTTCTTCTCTTGTTACTGTGATGTTTGGATCCCTGTTTTTCAAGTCGTTGACCAAATAAAGACGGGATCTGTCCTACATATGACACAACCTTTTTAATTACAGGGAAATGCAGTCACCCCAATCTGGATTAGTGAAGAAGTCTGCGTTGAGTGTGTCATGATTGGCTCTTGAGAGTCATGTGGCAATGTTTTTCTCGCTGAACTGTGAACCTTACCCGGAGAAACTCATTGGTTTACCTTCAACATGCAGTAGTAAAGTCCTGGAATATCATGATTTATATTATAGAGGGCAGAAAATGACAATTGAGAGATTTAGTCAGTTGCTTCAAAATAAGTTGGGGTAAACTGCTCTTGCCCTTTGAGGTTGGCTTGACAGGTTAGACAATATATGAACCTTCACCTTGCATCAAATTTTTTTAAAACTCACCAGGTCATCGCCACACATTTTCGCCATTCTTCAGCACCAGGAGTCACAGGGAAGGGTATATTTTGTCATGTTGTCTCATGTTTTCTTGTTCATGGTGAAGCTTGTCCAAACATCCATATTCATATTCATTGAAGCATTAAAACACATGCAAAAGACAGAAACATTTATGTTATAAGCTTTATCCTTCAAAGACTGTTACTGGCTTTCTCATTATTTAAATACTTTAACTCAAATTTGTCCAAGATTATTCCATCCGAGGGGGCGCAACAAAATGAATGAGCAGAATTTCTTAAAGAACGTATTACTGTCCAAAAATATTTTTGTTGACCAGTTCACCCCAACGGCTATCAGTTCTCCCAAGAGCTAACTTCATATTCTAAAATTAAAGGTCTAAAGGGACATTAAATTAATGAATCTCTTCAAGACAGCCGTTATCTATTTGAGTCACTGTTTTTTCCCTTCTTTTCTCTGGACACAACTTGCTTCTTTTCTTGAAATATTAAAAAAACATTCGTTTTGTTTAAATCACCCATTTTCTTTAGAGAGTAGAAAGGGTGGGTACTCTTTCTGCAGTAATGGTTGTTTTTTCTATTTCGACGCCAAAACGAGATTCTTTTTGTTTTCACTGTTTCCTATTAGAACGCATTTTAGAAACTTAGTTGGCGTTTGCGTTACTCAAGGGTTGAACTATATCCTGATATAACTACGGGGGGGGGGGGGGGCGACTTCCACTTTGGGGCGAACTGGTAACGGGGAAAACTACGGGTTTCCAACTGAGTGACTACCCCTTTGTATCATCTGACCTTTGTTATGGTATGCGTGGACAGTGGATATCTATTTTCTTTTGGGAAAAATTCAATTTCTTCAGAATAATAATTTAGTTTCATATGAGTAATGGCTAGCAGATATAAGAAGCCGTATGCGCAAGAACAAATAAGGAGACACCCTGTATGAATAGATTTAGCAATTAAAGTGTAACGCTGTGTAACTTGTAGGATGCACATATTGGTTTTGGAAATAGCTGCTTTTTTCGAAGAACATTTATAAATTTCAACATTACCAACATCATAATTTTGAATTTTCAACCCTTCTACAGACGTAACCTTAAAGCACAGTATTTAAACTGTTTCATCCTCCGAACCGTAATAAGTTTCGTTATCAGCCCAAACCTTGAACGCAGTTCCCAAGCAATTCGAATTAAACCAATCAATCATTAGTAATTAACTTCGGTCTCGACATTTTGTTCATTTTTCTTCACAATCCAGAGAATCCAAGAGAAATGCCTGGGTTTGACAGATAATACTAAAGGGGAATACTGCGTTTAAAATGTTCCAACATAGCGTTCAAAGAAAATAGCTCAAGACAGCATCAAACCATTTATTGTCAACCATAAACCCCAGCAATAGCTTCATCTCTTCCAAATATTATAAACAAGAAGAGCTATGGAAGTTGCATCATTTGAAATGTTGACAGTTTGGGTGAAAAAATAACTGAATTTCAATCTGAGTGAAACTTTTTTATTGAACAGAAGACCACCATACTGCATTACTTTTAATCATTTATCACTCTGTGTCAATAAATATTGGTTTAATAAGGATGATTTTTTTTGTAAAACAGACGCACTGTATTTCCCTTCAACCTTTTGTTCCAGCACCTCGATTTTCCTCTCTGAACTGGTTTTTACTGAGTATGCTGAGGCATTGAGGAGGTCGTCTGTTAAGTGAAAAACGTCAGTTTTGTGCTTGTTACTGTTGAATGAGGCTTTCGTAATATTAAATGGGTAAGAAACTCCCACTCCACGTTAATATATGCAAGGTGCAACAGCCTTCTCTGCATGTACATTGGTCAATTACACCGGTAGACCGTGATGATAGATCATTTATGATGCATAATTATTGTTCAAAAGTTGTGATTATCCCTTTAAGAACTAAAGGTTTCTATACAGGAATGAATGGCTAACCTATAGTGTTTTACATAAAACCAAGATGTTTCCCAATGTGCTCTCACAAAATTAGGCTTTAATGCTTCACGAAACTACATCAAAATTCTTTTCAATTCTTTAACAGAAGAAAACTCAATTTTGGAATTTTCTACTCAAAACAAATTTAATCAGTGATTGGACAAACCACCCTTACTGGGGGTGTATTGTAACGTTACAGGAGGCATTATTCCAATCTTGTGGGTTCCCGTAATTGACATTTCCCTGTAACCGGTAACTGCCCCTCTACTCTGCCCCTCGGCTATCCGAAACAGATTTACCCCCATGTAAATTAAATTTCTCCTTGGAATAAATACATCTATAAAATATTCGTATTTCCTATCATTACATCATTTCGTGCTAATTTGTTTACACCTATAGAAAACCGTTCAGTGTTGTTAATTTGACTGCTGGGTTTTTCTTTCATGTGAAGACAGTCAATTTTCAACCCAAACTACAATTTTTGTCTACAGAAATTCTCAATCGGCACAGGTCTTTGATTGACAGTAAGCTAAAAAAAAATGCAAAGCACTGTAGCTCATATTACACGACATGAACTGTACTGAGAGTGTTCTGATTACACATTGGGTCTTTTGTACTCATTCTGAAGCAATAAGTGGGGCTATCTGAAAGAGGATGAATTTTGGACAGTTGTTGTTGTTGTTGTTCAAGTAAGTAGGGAGAATTGGAACTTGTCTGGTGTGAGTGGATTTGGCCGAACTTGAACTAGTGACAACACCTAGGTATCAATCATATTTCAATCACGTGACAATGATACACTCAAAAACATTTCTAGTCAAATTTGAATAGAATCTAATCAATTGGGGGCATGAACCGGAATCTTGTCAAATTTTTTACTAGATTCGACTCATAATTGAAACGAATGGTTTCATTTTGAACCATTTTTTGTCGATTTTGGCATGAATCTGTTCAAATATTTTGCACGATTCCTGTTCGTGCCCCATTTGACTAGATGTTTTTTAGAGTTTATCTTGTATCTGATACAGAAAAAATTCTCTCTAACCTTTCATATGCGAGGTTATGTTCTGATAAAAACAGACATCTTTCGCGGATGAAAGGGTCTGGACCGGACACTGATCTGAAACACCAACGAAGATACTTATTGAGAGAAAAGAGGACAAATTTAGTTGATGTATAAAAACGGATAAACTAAATGACAGATAAAGCGATCGACAGACGGACTTATGGCTTTTGAAGAAGGGGGGAAATAAATCTAAAAACATTTAAAAAAAACAGCCGACGAAAAAATGCCACTTTGCATTTTATACATACAAAGAAGTTTAGACGAACTTACACTAAAACCGAAAGTAAAACGATATATAATACTTTGCATGCAAAAAAGGGAAAATCAATTGCAATAATATGTGTATCACACCACATTATTTTTGTGCATATGGAGACGAATAATATTTTTCGTGGGCAGTGACTTAAAAATTTTGTTGGAAACCATAATTAAGAACAAACATTTTGCCACATTCCGTACAGATTCACGTTAAATTGTGCGTAAGATGGTATGTACCAAGTTTAAGCAAAATTTTCTGCTTCCATTGAAGACCATTTTGAATGACCCTTGATATTGTCATGTAGTATGGTGCACTCTCCATGACCTTTACCAGACGCCATCTTGTTGGTTACGAGCAATTGCCCTTCCTTTGTTCTAGATTCCCAGGGCCCTTCCTGTTTCCCGTCACGTATTACCGATGGACGTGACATATTACATCGCCCTAGTTCCACGTGCACACTGTAACCCATATTTTCGAGGTGTGGCCAGTTTCCCCCGTTGCAGCCTCCTCATTGGCCACCTATATCATTACACTTATTTACATTGGTGCGTCATAACTTTTGACCAATCAGGAGACTGCAGGTGTTCGGAGCTCGCACGAGGTTCCCAAGACCGAGCCTGCGAGCTGGACACTCGTGCCGCAGACACAGAGGGATAAGCATGTAGTCAACTTTGTTCGTAGTAATCATATTAGGCCGGCCGAATTAATTAAAACTTGATCATCTTTTGGGGAACTCAAATCATCAAATAAAATCATTTAAAAATCAACTGGAACTCTCTATTCTTTTTTGTCTGGAGCTACACCTTAAGATCCCGTACCATTAACTCATTATCTAACAATATACTAAACTTGTCAGGAACTTAAGCAAACGGGAATTGAACAGAACACAAACAGCAAGAATAAAATATGACACCGATTGTTAAAAAAGAAATTTGTAATAAGTCTTCCTAAGCTTGCTCAATCTGTTTAGAAGTGTTCAGGATACTTTCCACAGGTGTCAACAAGCAAGAGATAACCCTAAGATTCAACAAGAATAAAAAACCTGCTAAATTAAATTTGTGACAAACGTAAATTATCATCGGTCACATCTTATCCCTCGTAAAGATTCAAATACCTCTCAGCCATTTGGTCTCTCTCTGGAATATGCTATCACTTTATTATCACCAAGTAAAGAAAAAGTGCAAATGAGAACTACTACTTTGTATCTGAGCCGCCTTACCTTTAAGAAGTGATTCCCTCAACCATGGAAGCGCTACCTCCAGACGCATGAAAGTTGAAACAAACGTGACAAAGACTGAAAAAATAATGGCAAAATGAAAGCAAGGATAAATTACTGCTAACTTTTATAATACGTTTTTGAGACAAATATTTTTCATTTCGCATCTTAAGACCCAAGGAACGATTTTTTCTTCAAGGGTAGGGCCACCCCTTCCTTCAGAAACCTCACGTTACACTCCCAAAACCAAAATCCTGTTTATGCATCCGATTACCTCAAAGGTAGTTCTATGGGTCAACTCAAAATATGAAGTTCCATGCAGATGGGACCCAATATACTGATATGCGCTTCAGCTGGTAATGCAGAGAAAAAACATCCTCCACTGTCTATTCCTGAAATCTTGTGCAAAGTATTTTCCCATGATAACCAAAAAAACTGAAACATTTACAAATTTGCCTTAAAATTTCACTGGTCGGGGGATGATTTTGTGTACAGTTATCTACTTACCAGCCTCTACAAACTTCAAATAAGGTTCTTAACCCACATGAGAAAATAAGTTGTACGGCCCAGTTTCCAACCAACTGGTTCAAGCCGAGCCTACCTTTTTCCAGTTGTGGCTCACTGGCTTGTTAACCCGCATTAGGAAAGTTACGTTTTGGAAGGTATATGTTTACGCGACAATCAAAAATTTGGTTTAGGTGGGAGGATGAACTCTGGTCGCGTTTGTCACTGAAAGTTTTGGGGTTTCCTCAATGTGCGTATCCTGTGCTAAGTAAAACTTTGAGCTTCAGGCAAAGGAATGAAATTTTTATAAAAGTAATTGGTTACAATTATGTTGCATTTAAAAAAACAAAAGCAAAAACAAGTGTTGAGGGATCAGGGTGAGGGGTGGGGTGACACGTCATCAAAAAGGCGTGACTTATTTGAATTAAAGAGTAACATTTTCCAACGAAAAATCTGTTGGAATTATGTCAACTTGATTAACTGCGCTCAAGATCTACCTCTTCAAAATCTAAATGTTTTTGGAGTAACTTACTGTCTGTGCCAACATACTGATGATGAAGAGTGATTGCATTGTGTTGATATTTCCTTGCTAAACCTTCGTTAATTGTCTTTAATTACTCATCACATAGTCTACAGGTTAGTAAGTAATACTAATCTAACGGCTGTTAAGGACAATTCAAACTTTCAAAATAAAACCCTCAGGACACACCAATGTATGGCCCATATATGGCCACTCCTATTTCGACATCAAAACATTTGCATATTTAGCTCATGTTTATGCATGCTTAGAGTGCAAATGAAAAACCCCCTGTATAGTGCTTAATTTCAGACAAATTTCGATTGGAACTTTGGTTAATTTCTAGTTTTTCAAAGCTTTTACATCAAACACCTAACTTAGTCATTTTCATGTCACCGGAACTTTAAACAAACTACACAGCTTGATCAGGGATTAAAGAATATCTAATTCTGTTTAACAAAATTGAAGCAATAAATTAAAAGGATTCGAGATATGCTTTTCAGTAAAAGTAAATATACCGTACAGGACTATACTAGAGAGTTGAGAGAGGCTGGGTCTCACCGTAACTCACCGGAGCCCACCGGCATTATTTTGCCGATGGGGTCGTAAAAACTGGGGCGGACAGCCGTTTCTGGCTTATGTAAAGCCCCCGTCTCTTCTGCAGAATGGGATCAATAACACTTTTAAATCCATTGACTGTTGTAGCAGTAATAGCCTCCTGTGGCAGGTTGTTCCACTCATTAATAATACGTTGACTAAAAAAATACTTTCTGATATCTAATCTGCAGTGACGCTTCTGGAATTTGAGCTGGTGGCCTCTAGTTCTACTGTCTTCAGACAGATTAAAAAAGACTGACTGATCAACATTTTCTAGACCTTTCACCATTTTAAAAACTTCAATCAAGTCAGCTCTTAGTCTACGAATTTCTAGTGAAAGTGAAACTAGACCAGATCTCTCAAGCCTGAGATCATAACTGAGTTTAGATAATTCTGGAATCATTTTTGTAGCACGACGTTGTACTTTCTCAATATTATCTCTATCTTTTTGGAGATAAGGACGCCATGCCTGACAACAGTACTCAAGATGAGGTCTGACTAGAGATTTGTACAATTTAAGTATATTGCTACTACTTTTACAGTCATAAGTTCTGTTAATAATACCAAGTACCTTATTACTCACTGGTGAAAGAGACGAGGTCACCGTGCCCTGAACCAGTAGGTTATGATCTTGTAATATCTATGTGAGTCTAGAAATATCGTGGCAATCGCAGCAAGTATCGTATAAATGGTTCGCAAGAAACGTGAAAGAAATTTACTTTTGCAAACCCCTCCCCTTCCAATGAGCATTATCGCATACGAATAGGATATGAAGGGGTAAAAATATTTATTCTCCTCCGTCCCGCCAACAATTACCGTTTGGCCACTATAACTATAAAACACACGACAAAAATTGTATTGTTGGTTCAGCTTCATTTAGTTGGCTCCTAAACAAATTCAATGGGCCCTCCAAATTTCATCATTCTAATAAAAGCATTAAGAGTAAACACCGCGCCAAAACTACAACCCAAAATGGTTAATAATGGTTAATAATCTTTCATAACTTACCTCTGAAATTCACCGCCAGCTTGACAAATCGACTTCTATAGACAAAACGGAGAGCCTCACACCTTGGTGTTTCACATCGCATCCAGCGAAGTATTCTAACTCCAGGAAAAAAAACAGTGACGATAGAAACCAAAACTGGGATTCCTTGCAAAACTTTAGTTTTTTTTCAAGATATTTCAAGTATTCTCCTTGTCTTTAAATAATGTTTTTTCTTCGGAAAACCTCCCAGCTCATACAAGACTGCACTGATGACGCAGGTCTTACTTGAACACAGCTGCGATCTTTTATGTCGTCATTCAGTTTGAATTCATCTACCTCTTTAGCGTTCCCCGCCTTAAAACCACGTGACCTGAAACAAAAAGTTGCCTTGGATAACTATGTCCAAGTGCATCTCAGCTATGTCCACTGTTGAATATTCATCAGTGCCCACAATCAGACTGACCAGCCAAACAAAGGGCACAAATCCACAAAACAATGAACTGTTCAAGTGAAGTATATAATGAGGTCAAAAGAAAGGTTCCATACGGGATGCTTTCAAAAAGCTTCTGCTAGACCTGAATGAGAAACAGCGCCAATTGCCCTGCTGAACCGTGATTAATTTGTTTTTTCACATGTAGAATTTACGAACTACCTGATCTCAAACACTTTAAGTTGGAGACCACATACTGCCTCGCAGGTCCCAGAACGAAAAGTTGTCTGCTTAGCAGGTCCTACGACATATTCCTTATTCGGTAGGTGTTTGGGTCAAAGATCAAAGAGTGTCCAAGAAAACAGTCCGGCCCTTCCTGCGGTAAGTGGGTTTACCCTGCTATATGAGACAAGGGATTAGATACCTCCTACCCCTTTGATATATCTCAACTTCTAACAATTAACGATATCATATTAGCCCAGAGTATTAATGGTACAACACCATTAACAATGGGTGAGCCAGAGGGCTCATCTCCCCAAAAAAGAGAAAAAAAAATGGCACAACGCCAGCAGCGTTGCAGGCGGGTTCCAATCCCGGGACTTAAAGTGTCCCAATTTCCCCTGTAACTACCTATGAAGATGGAAAGGATCTTATAACCAGAAAGCCAAAGGGCTTAGTGATTCCTTGCCGAAAAGGGGTGCTTTGTTGTCCTCATAAACCACTGAAAACGGGCATTTTAAATGGAATCAAGTTTTGTAAATGAAAAAAGAATTGCTTTGGTTAGTGGGTTTCTGTGGATTATACAAATTTTATACTAAATCCAAGTTTTCTGCATGCATTTGTGGTTTAAATTTTCTTATTTGGATTTATATATTTCTAAAGCTGTAGGGTTATATAGCCTGCAAAGCTTATTCAGTTCAAATGAAGAGGAGCATGTAGGTACATTATTTTTCTCACAGGGTTCCCACTCTTTGCCAACATGATTTTTTCATGACTTTCCAGGACTTTTTATTGAACTTTTTAAGGACTTCTCAAAGTACTGTTGACTAGAGAGAGCTATAACCATCTTTTATACAGTGGCGTCGTGCCCATCGCGGCCCGGGGAGAAGTTAACTGTTTTTGAAAAATATAGCTCAATGAAGTTATGTTAGCTGGGAGGGGGGGGGGGGTGGTGGTATGTGGACAAACATGGTGAAGTCATGATAATAATTAGCCATTTCCGACTAAAAAAGCAGAATCAGTTCGAATTTAATTATGTGAATAGCTGCTTATATACCATGAGCGTTCATACCGAACTATAAGCAAGTTAGTCCACGTGTGCAATTCTTGGCTGAGAACTGTCAGGAACTACAGAACAGTAACAGCAGAAGCGTGTGCAATGGGGGACAATGGCCGTCACCTCTGTAGGTAGTGGAGAAAAATCAGCTAGTTGGGGGAAATCGAAAGCAGTCTGGCCGAGCAACAGACGTACTCAAAAGGTCTAGGTTTCAACTAAGAGTTGTATTTTATACTTTTTAAGGGACCTACTAGTGTATAATGGAAATAAGAAATTATTCCCTTTAAGTGATGATGATATAAAGAGGGGAGGTGCTCCCAAGGCTGAGTGTTTAAAGAAGGCATTTCTGATTACAATGAGATGAATTGTGACAGAACTGAGTGGGGATACAAAAGTGAGCATAAACCAAAATAACTTCAGAATACTATGAATGTTCTTCTCACTGTTGTATTTTTTTCTCATCTATTCAGAACATAGCAGAGAACACAGAAAAGAGTATGACACATTGCTTTGAAATTATGTGATACTGAGATTTCCTGCATTTGTCTACTTATGCAGCTTTTTTGAGTGTGCTTTGACAATTTACATATTTGTACCAATAGAAAAACAAAAAGTGGCTAAAATGTCATCTTGTATATAGCCCTTGATTAAAGATTTATAAGATGAACACAGAAAAGGAGTTTAGCATGTACGTGTAAGATATGTGGGAAGTTGGTATCTACAAATACACATATACACCCTCGCACACACACCTATCTGAAGACTTAATCACATACTTACTATCAAATGCATTTCTTACTTACTTTGGGACGGTAGATCTTAGATGATTTTTGACTTGGACATACATATCTGAAGACTTATCACATATACTTAGTATACTTTGGAACGTAAGATGTCAGATGATTGTTGACTTGACACAGGGTTCTTCCTCTCAACATGGCAAATCTATATACCAAATATGAAAAGTGTCAGTCATTCCTATCTCAAGATATCGCGATTACAAGGTTTTCGGTCTTTGATCTCTGGTGACCTCAAATGACATTTGACCTCCACCAAAAACAACAGGGTACTTCCTCTCAACATGGCAAATCTATATACCAAATATGAGAAGTGTCGGTCATTCCTATCTCAAGATATCGCGATTACAAGGAGCGTCACAAACACACATAAACACATACATAGACACACACACACATACACACGACATCACCATCGCATAAATTCCTTGCCTGCCTTCGGCAAGGAATCAAAAATGGGTTCGGGTCCTTGCTGTCTCTTGTCCATGGGGCCCGAGGGTACGCTCCTACCTTATACGCCAAAGTCTTTTGCTGGTAGAGTCTATGACGAAAACAATCGGAAACCGGTAAAAAGTTTAATTTTATTTGACAAGAAGTACTAACAGGAAAAGCGATCGTCACACATACGGTGTAAATTGTGGGTTCCAAACCTAATATTTCTTTCAAATATAAACAATATTCAATTTCTTTCAGCGTTTGATCATTTTTATTACCAGAATACCAGATTTATCTATGATAAATACCTCTCTGCCATAAAGCCTCTAAAACACGGCTATTATTTTTTATTTTTAATTTCACTTTTGCCATTCCTTTGATTTCAACCAAGAGCGTTTCAAAATCTGAACGAAAAGTTGCACAGGTCCTTAGCCAGGTCCTGATTTCTGTTTGTTTTCGGGTTATAATTTCCCCTCTTTTTGAAACGTAAAAAGTATGTGAATGGACCATAGCAGGAAGCTGTAACAACAGCTCCCTGACCAGAAGTACGATCGCGATGATATTTCTTCAATTTGGCTCTGCACTTAAGCTCAGGCAGGCAGATGAGGGGTCGAACGGTGGTAGGCACGTACTGCCATGAGGTAGTTTTTATTGGTTTCCAGGTGTGGTTTGGTAAGATTCATGTGGAATTGATAGAACAGAAACATTTCCATGTAGCTTTTTACAGGATTTTGAATGAATGCGAGAGAACACCAATTAAGCTCTTCACATTTCACATTTTGAATGACTGTGAGAAAAACCAATTAAACTCTTTATATTTCAAAATTCAGATTAGCCCTTAAAATATTTTGTTATTTAAACGAAACTTTTCCTGAAGAGTAAGGGTAAGTTTTGGAACAAATTTGTGGTACGAGTTAAGATATCTTCAAATACAAATGTCATACAAATGTCATTACGCATGTTACTCAAGGGAATTGACATGTAACCCCCTGATGATGCACGGCAAATATCTTTGAAACTTTCACAATTTTGGTTAAATATTGCACCCGAAAAGTGCCGACACTTTTCAGAAAATTTCTTTGCACTAGTAAACCTTACTAGCAAACTCAGCAAGGTTTGTTGAAAGAATACACCAGAGACCCATTAGGAATTCAGAAACCGGAAGTCCAACCAGAAGAGTAAATTTGCCGAAACAATGCCGAACGGGACAAATTGGACGCGAGAAGCCAAAAATGTGAGGTTCTGTTGAAGACAAATTGAAAATATTAAGGTTAAAGTGTACCTCAAATCAAAAAAATTCAAAATTACATATTAAAGCACATAAAAAATGAGTTCCAACAGTTCAACTCCCATCTTCATAGGACATTCCTGAGCTGAGATATAAAATGTTGAAGTTTATTCACTCAACTTAAAATGGGATATTGTGCAATAATTTGTGATGTCATTGTTGTACTACTCAAATTGTAATTTTTGTATTCTTTTGTTTTTCAGAAAGTTATGACACCTTATATGAAGGTGTGATACCAATCCTACTCTTATGGGGTGATGTAATTAAATACGCCCTCCCTGTGCAATTATCGAGGCAAACAGGAAGTGTTCAAGGTCATATAACATTTCTAATTTAAAGGGAAACAAAGCAGATTATGTGAGTTATACTAGAACTTGAAGAAACATTTTTTTTTATCTCAGCTCAGGAATGTCCTACGAAGATGGGAGTTGGACGTTTAGAATTCATATTTCATACTCCTTAATACATATTTTTAAATTTTTTTACTTGAGGTACACTTTAAAGAAAGTAGAAAATTTTGGTCTGTACAAAAGAACGTCCTCAAACCAATTTTCCAACAGAGTTATTCCTAGCCCTCCAAAATTGTCTTGATTCCTTTCGTGTGAAGATACAAGCCCTATAACAGTTTGCATTCAATTTCTGGTTGCAAGTCTCCTCGATTTTCCGTTTCAGAGGGTACACTGGTTGGTATGGGAGGGGCACGGCTAGTCTCCATCTGGCTGCGGGCCTGAAGAATCAACACACGATCGACCGGACGGGTACAGGGGACCCTTTGTTCCCATTCGGGAATTCGGAGGCGAAGTCTTTGGAAGTCGAGTGATTTAGTGCCCGCAAATAATTACAACATGTATGTACTCCCTACTTATTTTACCGCAAATTTATTTTTCTTCATGTCTCTAACTATTGAGAGACATTTGATACGAGCTCCCCCAATAAGCGCAGTTCAGGGGACGTGTCTCCCCGTGCTCCATGATCGCTACCCATGATGGCAACAAATACATTTATGCAGTGGTCATTTTCTTTGAAGGCAATCATTCATGACCGAGATAGTTCCAGTAGTCCCAATCTACTTTTTTTTCTAGCCCCCCCCCCCCAAAAAAAAACTGTCTTAAACTGAGAGTCGTCCCGACGCAATCTTATCTATTGCTTTAGGTCATACACTGGTGAGTAAACAAGGCCCATGTATTTAATCAGAAAACTCTCAGTGCATACTGTGTAACTTAAGCTATCAGTCTTTTAATGAATTTGATGTCAATCAATGAGCAATGACAATTGAAAATGATAGTTTGGAGTGATGAATGACTGGCTTTAAACATCTGCGGGCTCTGCTAAGTCGTATGGAATTCCATGCGAAGCTTAAAGGCCCAGTTCTTTCACCCCAAACAGTGCCAATTCTCCTAACCTTCTTACTTAAGCCCCTCCCACAATTGTCTGAAATTCATGCTCATCAAGATACAATCTCAGTTTATTGCTTCAAGATGAGTAAGGAAAAACTCAATTTATATCATCAAAACAGTCTCAGTACCATTCATGCTGTGTAATATAAGATTTGGTACTCTGCATCGTTTGAATTAGCTGTCAATCAAAGAGCTGAGCCAATTGAGAATTTGGGTACCCCCGTACCAAAACTGTAGTTTGGGGTGAGAGGTTTGGCCCTTTAAGTCTGACCCAAACAAGACAATATCCAGAGGAGAGCACTCTGTTGTCCAGACCGTTTTGTAGCATTGGGGGGGGGGGGGGGTTGCTTTCGTTTTTTGCTATATTTGATGGAAATTTGACATGAAGTGGAACATAGACGTCAGAGATTCTGAAAGTATTTTCTCCGTTTTCTATGTGGAGGATGCTGGCCATTTCAGATTGGCCGCCATTTTGAGCTACTTACAGTCACAAATCCTGTTACACACATTGAATATTTGTAACGAATATATTTTAATGATGATAATGTTACCATGGAAACCACAGAATGGTTCCCAGGTCAAATCTTGTAAAAGCAGTAACTTTCAATAGACCAGGACATTACGTAGCATTATCAGGAGTTGCGTTTTTACTATATTTTGTAGAAAATGATATTGTGATGTAGTGAAACACTAAAAGTGTGTGCTAATTTGAAGGAATCTACGTCATTGGCACGGTACCTTATAGTTATACCGTACTCCCTGAATTAACACTATATTTGTTACGTTTTGATTTTTCCGTTATTTTTGACACCCTAGATCGGGATTTTCCTGGTTATCATATTTTAAGTTGTATGGAATCCATCTTTAATGTAGAAATGGTTCCAATTTTCAACATATTTCTACCAATACCTTAGCGTGTGAACTATGTGGGAGGCTTGAAATGATGATAGTGCATTGCCGGATACTTTAAAAATATCACTAACTTTTAGCTCAATTGCCATTGCCATTGCCATAGTACGCCAAATATATATATTCTTTTCTTTAATTTCTGATTTTGGGGTGTAAACAGCTTAACCAAATGGAATCATTGATTGTTGTCTTTTCAACCAATTCCCACAGATATATTTCTTTCAATGAGTATTATACTTATAATATATTTACTGAACATTATAAAAATCTGAGAACTGGTTCCTAACCATATTTTTATTTCAATCAATTTGTTGGGAAAGTCGCTTCTTTCACATATCTAAAAATTAAGCCTCAACTCCCGTAGGACAAACCGTAACAGCGACTGAAAAGCTGAAAGGTGGGATATCAATAACTTGTAGACCATGGGCCAGAGGCACTTTACGAACACCCCAAAACCCTCAGACCCAACATGTTTTAAGAACCGCATAATCCCTACACACGAAATCACAGGATAACAGTAAATAATTTGGGTTTTACTCATTCAAAGAAGCTTTCAAAAAAAAAGACAGCGTAAATGAATATTTTGCATTGAATAATAACATTTTTTAACATTTCAAGCCTACATTTTATTCATAGAATTCCAAACATAAGTTTTGTAACTGTTTTGGCAAGATTCAGGTGAATCAAATCAAGATGGCAGAAAAAATGGCTGCTAAACTGGATTATATATTCCAAAACTGTTTAAAGCAAAGCAAAATTCTAAAAACAACCATTCACTCGTATACTGATGTAAATTTGGGTGAAAGCTATAAATATCTTTGTAAGACGTAGATAAACTTCTAAGCATAATTTCTGATATTTTTATGCAGCGTCCAAGTGTAGCCTAGAGGACAGAAACAACAAAATGGCCCACGACATAGAAATTAAAGTCTATAAACATTTATAATATGAAAATAATCAATACTTTTGGCACCATTGCGCTAAGTACGTTGGGATATTTCAACATATAATTATGAATTATCCTTTAAAATATTCCTTCTGAAAATCACGTCAATCAAAATGGCGGAAAAGTAAAATGGCTGCCAATGAGATAACTAAGTCAATTAACTGTAATTCTAACAAAACTAATCGCAAGAATACTTCCACCACAGGTAAATCTAGTTTCTGTCATAATTATTTAGTAATATTGTATGTTTTCAGGTCCAGGTCATTTAAGATGGAAATTACAAAATTGCGTCAGAAAAAGATAGGAGCAACAAAATGGCCATTAATTGACCTTAATGACCGATTTACTGATTTTTTGCGATCTTGCATTCATGTATTTGTTTCTGTCAACTTGGTTGACCTGGATCAGCAAACTTATGTCCAGAATAATACTTTGTGGATATTTAGTTCACATTATGAGTATACTTTAGGTGAATATATTAAAATTATTTTAATGAATTATTTTTCACATTATTGAAGGCCATTTTGCTTTTCAGCCATCTTCATGTACCTGAATTCCGAAAAAAGAGTTCTGAAATATAACTTGTGATAATTTGTTAATTTGGCATAAAATATGGCTGACCGGAGAGCTGGAAGACGCTCCCTGGGCTGACCATAGAGAAGTTCTGTAAAAAATATATTTTAAGGATTATTTTCATTATTATTTTAATGCAATGTAATTTTTACATTGGAAATCATTCTTTTATCCTCCATCTTGGTTCCCTAAATCTCATCAAACAGTTCAAAAATACAATTTGAGTGAAAAATTACTTTTAAAGCAAGTACCCAAGGGCGTCGATTTGATTTTCAAAGTGGGGGACATCTAGCCTAAATTTGTTCGCCTGTCCTGGTAAGGTGTCCACAGCGGCGTAGTTACACATTATTGCGGGGGAGGGGGTGGGTAAGCATCCAAATTTTACAATTTTTTAAGTGTAAACACCTCTGTACTAGGGACGTTATTTGCGGCGCGATAAGCGCGCTGAAACTTTTGTCCTTTTTCGAATATTTGAAAATTTGGAGCTTGTATCCTGTTTGAATATTTGAAAATTTGGAGCTTGTATTGCAGAAAAATTTGGATTCTGAGTTTCCTGTAAGGAAATTTGAAAAGTTGGGGGATCGCTGAGGAATATGTATGTCCTGTTGTCAAATCTGAGATTGACCGGCGACCAAAGATCGTTATTGCTACATAATGTTATCCAACGCCTTCGAAATGAGGCTCTCCTACGAAATTTTTTGAGTCAAGAGCTTATTTTGGGAATTTTATGAACGACAATTTATAAAAATAGCACTGTAGTTACCGTTGTCACTTGATGATACGGTGTCACATGTAGCAATTTTCCGATTTTGACACCTAGAGAGCTCGGAAAAGTTTACCAAATTGATGGTATGATCGAGCACCTCTGCTTAGGAATTGCAATTCGCGGCGCGCGAAGCGCGACGAAAATTTTGCTTTTTTGGAACAACCAATGACGAATATGGAACCCTTATTGGAGAGAATTAGGAATTTCGGAATTTCATGAGTTGTCAAAACCACATTGTAGACTGGTTTCACAAATGACAAATTTCCGAATCCTTCATTCCTTCAGAGCCGCCTGCCCCCTGTTGCTACGCCACTGGGTGTCTGAGAAAAGGGGGCCCAGATGCAAAATGGTGCTAAATGTTTCATATCTTGAGTTACTAACGGACTATACGGTCAATGTGAGTTAAAATACCTGGTATACTCTCTAAGTAAATAGATTCACAACGAAAATTGTGATAATTTGCGAAGGATGTGTACAAAAGTTTTAATAGGAAAGAACCATTTTTGATGAAGGAAGGTAAAATCCATAAACTGATCAAAGCACAGTTCAGTCTACTGCAGGAAAATCACACATCTATGTCGGTGTAAGATTGTTGATATAAAAAACATTAAAATATGTCCTTTCGAAGTTAGAACGACACCTCATCATACACTATCTGCAGACAGAGGATGGAGTTGTACTTCTAATTCCAGATTGAAGTCTCTAATCTAGCAAAATTCAGTGTGATTTTGGTCTAAATACGAAATGGTCGAATCTCTTTACGAGTGTGTGATGTGCTTGTATCGAAATTTTGGATTTGAACTCATTTATTTTCCTGAAAATGTTGCAATGCAGACTGTGCACCGAGACATTTTCCTTAAAATGTGTTAAGCCTGCCAGGCTGGTCATTCACTAAAGATTACAGATTTCATTAAAACATAATAGGGGACGATTCCTCTTCTTCAAATTCCTAAATGCTGTGCTCCTCCATAACCACACCTGCTGCCCTATGCACTTGAACAATCGACATAATCATAAAGACAGATAAATAATGTATGTTTGATATGCAAGTGAAAAAAAAAAGAACATCAATGAGACTGCAAGCGCGCGGATCGCGCAAAAATTTTGGGGATTTGCAAAGTAAAAACGTGTAATTATTGATACAGAAATCGATCGTAATCGGTAGAGCACACATCTTCCATAACCTACATGTATAGTGTTTTTTGGTAGTACCTAACTTTTAAGTTTCAGGTCACAAAAAGTGGGGGGGGGGGGGACTTATACGTAAGTGTCCCCTCCACTCAAAAAAGTGGGGTACATGTCCCCCCATAATCGACGTCCCTGCATATATCTGTCTATATCACTACTTATGCCAAATACGCATAAATTTGCTACCAATTTGTTTTTGACAGCCGTTTTGAATGTGTGAAACCCAAAATATTTACTAGTAAACCTTGATATCGAGTTTAGGAAACCGTGAAGTCCCCCAAAATTCGTCCCCTTTCTGACGTACCTACGAATCGCAAATTGGCATAGTGACGAATGTGAACATTTTGCAATTTTGGCATAGTAAAGAATGCATTTTCTCATTAGAAACAGAAACTGAGTGTTTACTTTAGCGTTAAAAATTGCAACGACTTTGTAAAATATATCATTTTCTACAATTACAAACATAAAAAAGATGAATATGGCAAAAAATCTCCAAATAGGACATTTGTCAATATGCGAAATGCAAAATCCACAGATTCATGAAATTCTTGATTTCGCGATTCGCCAGTGTGCCAGAAAGGGGAAGAAATATTGGGTTAGAGGATGGCGGGGGAGGGTCCATTAAGTACGACCTCTGGCCAATGGAATATGAGCACAAATGATTTGCTTTGCGGCCGTTTTGAATTTCAAACTGCTACAGCAAAATTGCTCAGGTATAATTTGGTTGTTCTTATTGGATTTCTTGACCCTGAAGACATGGACACAGGCAGCAGAATTATGACTGTTTGTGCCTCAGACATCGAGTTTCATGTAGGGTTGAAATAGGTCCCAAATGCAGGTCATGTTTGAAAATGGCGGAAATGCAGGGTCCATCCGAATATTTTCCTTAGCAAGTACAAAATTATTCAGAAGGAAAATTATACCACTCCTGGATGATCTGAGGGTTTGATGGGGTCGTCTAGCCCAAAGGCAGCGATTTGTTCTCAATATTGGGGGACCTCACCACATTTTCAAAAAATGCTTTCGGAAAAATTAAAAGTCAATGGACGATTTTTCAAATATTAGGCCTACAAGCTATTGCCCCAAAAATCAAAATAGCGGGCATTTTGAAACCGATGGCAAACCGTCCTCGCACATGAAAATAATGGAAAAAAAATTTTGTTGGATTCTCCACTGCTTTCTCTATATAATGTCAAATTTTTATCAACTATAGCAGAAAATGCAAATAACAAAACGGCCTGGACTACTATGCCTTAATTTAAGTTATATTCTAACCTTCACTTGATTCTCTTAACTATACCAGAGCAAACTATTTCTGCAGTTTGTGTTGGCAAGAGTTGGCAAGATAGTCCTACCTATCCTGAAACTACAATAATCATTAGCTCCAATCTAAAAAGTGACTGGTATTGCTACAGATCAAACTATTTGACTTTTTGTCCTGTGGAGCAAAACTCAGCAGAATCATATGGGCTTCAGAAAATTTAGAATTTGCTGAGTGTATTCCGCGACAAATTCACTAAGTATAAACACAACTTTGCAATTTCAAAATCGTGATATTAGTTTAGATTAAAAGCTGAGCTATTAAGGCCGAAAATTTCCAGACGAGAGCACAAACTAAGAAAAACTATTCACTGCTGCCCCTTGGAGGAATGTGTATCTTTTATATTTATTCTTAAAAAGAGGACCATTTAGATTTATGATTAACTAAACACGTCATCTGCGGCCGTCTCGAATAACCATTAAACATTGCCTCTGCTTTTAACATTAAAAGAATCACAGATCTTTAAAAATATTTACTCAGGGGAGCACATCAGAAGTATAAATTTTGTGTTCAAACTACCTTTCTTAAAAGTGTAAATGTATCTACCGAAAACCATGGGTCTGGAACATAACACCGAAATCTTCACGAACCTCTTGAGATACTAAACCCAGGAGCTTCCAGGACTTTGACACGTGACCCCCACCCTTAACCCTCTCTTATCTTTTCCCTGTCACCAGGGTCCTGAGGTGGGCCTCTGGACCCATTTGAGTCACCGCGCCCCGCGCCCGAAGTGCACGCATGCAAAGATTGAAATTCAAGCACAATATATCATATGCGCTTTCGTCACTCCAATCTCTGACAGAGACTTGCGCCCCTTGGTTGGAATAAAGGTGTTGGTTGAAAAGAAATGTTGAAGAAAATGCAGAGGGGGACCACGCCCCACTCTAAGGGTGCTTGAGAAGACAACTCTTTTCTTCCACGCCTTCTAAAGTACAGCTACCTCAATTTAGATCAGACACAAAATAATCCTACCCCCAGCAGCGAAATATTAATAAGACCAGAAAGTCAAAAGGCTTAGTGATTCCTTGCCATCAAATACCTTACCTGCTTTCAAATTCACAGTGTTTGATAGATTTTTGTTTACCATTTAGGCACAGAATTTTTGCAATTTTACTGCTGGTGACCTCAAATGACCTTTGACCTCTACCAAAAACAATAGGCTTTTTTCTCTCAACATGGCAAATCTATATACCAAATATGAAGAGTATCGGTCACTCTTATCTGGAGATATAGTGTTTACAAGCCATTTTCGGTGTTTTCGCAATTTTACCGCTGGTGACCTCAAATGACCTTTGACCTCTACCAAAAACAATAGGCTTCTTTCTCTCAACATGACAAATCTTTATTCCAAATATAAAGAGTATCAATCACTCCTATCTTAGGATATCATGTTTACAAGCCATTTTCTGTGTTTTCTCATTTTTACCGCTGGTGACCTCAAATGACCTTTGACCTCAACCAAAACAATAGGGTTCTTCCTCTCAACATGACAAACCTATATACCACGTATGAAAAGTGTTTGTCACTCCTATCTGAAGATATCATGTTTAAAAGCCATTTTCGAAGTTTTCGCAATTTTACCGCTGGTGACCTCAAATGATGTTTAACCTCTACCAAAAACAATAGGCTTCTTTCTCTCAACATGACAAATCTATATACCAAATATAAAGAGTATCGGTCACTCCTATCTTAAGATAACGTGTTTACAAGCCATTTTCGCCTTTTTCGCAATTTTACCGCTGGTGACCTCAAATGACCTTTGACCCAACCAAAAACAATAGGCTCCTGTCTCTCAACATGACAAATCTATATACCATGTATGAAAAGTGTTTGTCACTCCTATCTGAAGATATCGTGTTTGCAAGCAAGTGTCACAAACACAAACACACACACACACATACATACACACACACACACACACACACACACACACGACATCACCATCTCATAGATTCCTTGCCTGCCTATGGCAAGGAATCAAAAATGATGGGATAAAGATCAAAGTCAGGAAGTCAAGAGCATTTAATATAAACAAAATTGTCAAAAACTTTTTCAGAAAACACACCTTTTCAGTCGATGAGCGAAGCGTTTGATTGACATCATCTTTTTAGAAATCATAAAAGATGATTCATAGCGAGAGGAGGGTAACAATGTGTGGAAACAAAGTGAAAGGAAATCCTACCCCAACAATTTTGAAGTGAAAAAAGTTTGAGCATTAGGTCTGGATCCTTTATCTTGTGATTTACAAATGGTTGCATTGCATTGAGTTCTGTAGTGTCCGCAGGCGGGAGGTTTGGAGTTCGAACCCTGGCCGGGTCATCTTAAAGAGGCTCATTGAGTTGATATCGATAACTTAATGAGAGTATCAAAGGGTCATTACCACATAACAATGCTTATAGTAAGCATAACGAGTCAAGTTTCAAGTCCAAAAGTCACAGAAAACGTTAAAATTTTGAATTTTCTAATGTCGTGACTCGTAACGGTTTTGTACATAATTTGAAAAAGTGTCTGGTCACGAATTTTTGAAAACGGACTTCAACCGTTAAGTACTCACTCATAAAACAGTTATTTGTATGAAGGGTATGGGTATTGTCTAAGTTTGACCATTTGTCATTGGTTTGTGAAGAAAACTTAACAAGTTTGGAAAAATTTGTTGAATTTCATGAACCAACTCAATGAGCCGCTTTAAAAGAATAGTCCAAAGCCAACTTTGTTGAATTTCATGAACCAACTCAATGAGCCGCTTTAAAAGAATAGTCCAAAGGCAAATTTATTTTGATATGTTAAAGAGACAAATATTCTAAGCATTCTGGTGAGAGTTTTATTCATTTCCCATGTTCGGTTCTCAAGATATTAGCAATTGAAGTTGACACAATTTTTATGGAAAGTGAACTTGAAGCAAGCAGGTGTGATGTCATGGATTCACATTGTTGGCCAATGTTTTGTTTTTCGTTTATTTTTCTTCTTAATTAATTAGGGGTGTTATCTTGCCTCTAAGGCACATAAAGTTTTTAAAATCCCATTGCTCAGGATGCACCAGTGGTATTTATATACAAAAGGTTTGTCACATAAAATTGGTGGTAAATTATAAATAAATAAAAACCATTGGCCGACAATGTGAAGCCATGACATCACGCCTGCTTGTTCCAAGTTCATTTTATGTAGAGAATTTGCCACATTCAATCGCTAATATCTCGAGAACCAAACGTGAGAAATGAATAAAACTTTCACCAGAATGCTTAGAATATGTTCCTCTTTAACATGTCAAAAGTAAATTTGGCTTTAGACTGTTCTTTTAAAGACTTTAAAAGAGGAAACTACTAGTACTACCATGGTGTTTGGTGCCCACTTTAAGGAAAGGAGGGAAAGGTGGGAAAACAAGTCAGTGAGTGACGACTGGAAAAAGCATGGCCTGCCCGACTTAAACCACGTGGTTAGAAACTGAGCCGTAAAACCACATCTAACTAGATAACTAACCTCAGTGGCGGAGCTAGGGGTTTCGGTCAGAGGGGGCGAAAATGGTCTGCAGGGGCGCTTCGAAGGAGTAAATACCATGAGCCTCCGCACGATCGAAGCCACGGATCTTCAGATTTTCCATTATTTTGATTTTCATCTGGTAGAAGACTACTTTGACATTTCTCCTCAGCAAGTTTTTCTGTTAAAACATGTTAAAATTTTTATTCATGGGCCTCCGCTGAAGAAAATTCGGGAGAAGGGGGACTAAATTCTTGTGGGGGGAAAGCTCCGCGCCACCATGAGTTGGCGCCGAGCGCAAGAAAATTTTGGCCCAAAATGCCGCTCTGATTGCTGAAAATGACATTTCTAAAGCCTATTTACCGCATATACTGACTGAACTGTTAAGAAATATTGATGGTAATTTTTCTCCGTTTTTTTCTTTATGTTTTCTTCGTTTTTTCAGTTTTTTTAATTTATTTTCTAGGGGAGGGAAAGCCCCCCCTCCCTTGCCCCTACCTGCTGCGGACGCGCATGTTTCTATTCTTCTCTTCCACATTCAAGTATGAAGGCAGTCATTATATTTTGTGTGTTATTATCAGGTCTCGATTTAAGATTTTAATGTAATAATGGGCTACTTTTTGAAGGTAAAGATTTAACCTGCTAGAGCTAAATAGCATGCAATCTTACAGAGGGAAAAAGTTATGGAAATTAATCACCGTTAGGTGTACATTTTTGGCACCTGGAAATCAAGATAAGTACACGAAGAAACATTAAATGATGTAATTTACATCATGCGATCACTTTGAAATAGCCATTAATTAAGTACATTAAAAGAAATAGCTAAGACAAGAGGTCTGCTTGGCTTTCCAGATACCGAATTCATAATAAATAAAAGTAGCCTAAACTTAAGCTTTTTTGATGCAATGCTCTGGCATTTTATACCACGGAAGTACAGAAATAAGCATTTTCATAGAATTATCGTGCAGTGTTAGAAATAGCCATTTATTATGATAATAACCACTTGAAGGAAAGCAAAATGAAAACTACTCATTACAAATCTTAAATCATTACCACTATGATAACAGTTCTATTTTATCTTAACCTGACTGTTCTCTTCAAATGATTTTGAAAAATGTCTTTTTATTGTCTATGTTGACAATTATCCCCGACAACAAGAGGGCTATTTGCGCTGCAATAATTGTTAGTACATTTTTTGGTGGCTGTTTGAGCATTTTGTTATCTGGGCCTTAAAAAAACGCTATTAAATTTTGTCTTTTGCCAAAAATGGTGCAAGAGTAAAGTATGTTGAAAACCCAAAAAGGGCGCCGACAGACGATTTTGGTCCGTCGGTGGGGGGGGGGGCGACCGGTAAATTTATATAGTGTTAAGGTGACAATTGTTCAAAGGTTGCTATTTTTCTTTCACAAGGTAACTTCACGTGATCTATAAAAAGATGAATACAAAATGCACATACATGAATGTTTGTGTATGATAAGACCACAAAACTCATAAAAGTGTGAGTAATAAAATTTTACCATCTTCGAAGGTTTACTTCGATACGAGTCTTGATGAAGTTTTTTCTTCAGGCACTCTTTGGCGTATTTATTCTTGGAGTCTCTGCCAACTACTCCTCCCCGCATAATGGAACCAGATCGCTGTTGTATACGGTCGAGTTCCCCCACTTAATTTGGCATTTATCTTTGTTATCATCATGGGGAGGGCTGTCAAATTTCACGGGGACTGACACCGATTTTGTTGATGGGGAATCGGACAATTTATTCATATGATTGCATTTGCGTGTAATGTTTAATGCTGTCAACCTTACAGACTGAGAGAAATTCGCAAGAAGACTACTGACGCGGAGCGTTACCATCGGTTCGCTCCGAGCGTCCTTCCAAGGAGAGTTCATATTTGCTTTGGCAAATAATAGACATAGGTTGAAGGAAACGGTGCTGTTCGTATCTCATTACTCTATGCCAAAATTTCCACTTGTTAAAATGTTTCATGTTGCTGGAAATGTTTGAGGAAACTTGTACCCAATTTTAAATTCTGTGAGGGATACATACTGCATTGCTGAAAGCCTAAAATCGAGTCTATATTAGAACCTGCATGGTGAGAGTGGAATTCGCTGGAAGACTACTGACGAAGAGCGCGACCATCGGTTCGCAAGGAACGTCCTTCCAGTGAGGATGCCAATAATACCTCTAGATTGCTGAAAGCGGCACTTTCCGTGCCTCCGTCATCACTGCACGTCCAAGATTGCAAGTTTTCAGATATTTCGTGTCCTTGGAAATTTTAGGAGGCATTCTTTGACATTGCAAATAGCCTACTACGAAAAGTTGCTAAGACAGGTATATGACGTATTACTGGGAATGCTGGCAGACTTACTCGAATGCAAATATATTCTGATAATAGAGTTGATAACGAAAACCAATAAAAATCGTCATGAATAAGGGAACAATTCGTTCCTGGGTGAGACCGTATGGTTATGATATTATTTATTAATATACTATCCAATAGATCACCGAGATCGAGTTTTAAAAATGTGAGGGACAACCGTTTGGGCACACGGGAAATACTTCTCGTCCGACAGATTAACTAAGCGCAGCGATACCACCGGAGTGGCGAGGAGCATCCAGAAAATTTGATAAATCGAAACCCTTCAGATACCGGAAATGACATTTACGAGGCTTGCATTGTCAAAAAGTCAGATTTACAGAACAACAAAATAAAGAAATAAATAAGGACTTCAGAAAAGTTGAGGAAACGTATAAGCAGAACTTTTCTGTTATCTTCACGTTTCTATCTTATCGACGTGACGTGAATGAGGGTGCTTTTACACTTGATCCGGATCTGATCGCCTGATGTTATCAGCGTATCGAATTACGTGTATGGCTTGATCCTGGTGCATTTACACTTGTATCGTACTCTGATCCTCCTCTGTGCATGATTCAGCGGAAGCAGCTCCAAATGAATTACGAAATACAAGCACACATGCGCATCAAAATGTAAACAAAAAAAAAGAACACGTGTGGACTTCTGCCAGTCTATCTCCACACAGGAAGTCGATAAAAGGTCACCGTTGATCACGAGTCACCGTTGATCCGGGAGCATTTGCACTATAAATTTGATCGCCTGCGCAGGGTCTGATCGTCCCTTCCTTACTAGGATCTAAATCGGGCGATCAGAATTTACACTACAAATTTAACCTCGAGCAGACCCTGCGTAGGCGATCAGATCCGGATCTAGTGTAAAAGCACCCTGAGTGTGCATGTCCCTAGCGATTTCAAATTCCAACTATTCCCTGAGGGCACTTAAGCTATATCACTGTTGAGGTAGGGGGAGATGTGCTTTCGACCAAGAATCAATTTTAGCTGTTTCCTTACAAATTATTGTTAAAGTGTACCTCAAGTCAATAAATTGAAAGATAATATTGAACGGTATGCCATTCCCATCCCATCTTCCCATCTTTATAGGACATTGAGCCGAGATATAAAATACTGAAGCACATTTCCTAAAATCAAAATGGTTCACTTGTTGTATTACTTAAATTACAATATTTGTATTTCTTTGTTTTTCTGAAAGTTACTGCACATTGTATCAAGCTTAGGTGTGATATCACTCTTCTTCTTATGGGGTGATGGAATTAATAAACCCTCTCTGTGCAACATGCTTTGCCAGCAACAGATGTCCAAGGTCAAAAACATTTTTTAATTTTAAAGAGAAACAAAGCAGGTAATAAGGAATGTAAAGGAAAGTCACAAATTATTGAGCAATGGGCTAATTCGTTTTAAGTGAATAAATTTCAACATTTTATATGTCGGCTCAAGAATGTCCTATGAAGATGGGATTAGACCGTTAGAATTCCTTTTTTATGCTGCTTATCATATATTTTTAAAATTTTGACCTGAGGTACACTTTAAACTGCAAATAAAAATTCAAAGCAACAGCTGTATGTCGCTCAGTGGATCTTCATGAAGATACTACAAGCACAACAAATTTAAAAGGGCGCGGTGACTTCTCGGGGGCATTACCAAAAATTGTCCCTTAAAATTTGTTTGGGTTAATTTTTCAATGTGTTAAGAGAGGGCAATGAATTGTTTGTGCTGCATGTTTTCGGTATTGGTTGATTTGGAGAATATACTGTGAGAAAACGGTTAAAGTTAGTTACACCTGAGCTGACCGTGAGGCTCTCCGCTAGAATGTCGGCAGACCTATCACATAGGCTGGGTAGTGACAAGGGGGCGAATCACAATATTCTTATTCACACGCCTTTAGCTCAAAAAGTCAATGGTCCTGCTATGAGATTTTTTGCCATAAACAACCAACTCGTGAGCTTTGCATTGATGGTACGCTTACTGGCACTGAAAACTGACAAGGAATTAAAGGTCGACTTACAGTGTTTAGTGTGTAAGTCAATGGCAATAATTAATGGCGATGTGCCACCCTGATAGAGGCCGAAACGG
Source organism: Holothuria scabra (assembly GCA_037179385.1). Taxonomy (NCBI): domain Eukaryota; kingdom Metazoa; phylum Echinodermata; class Holothuroidea; order Aspidochirotida; family Holothuriidae; genus Holothuria; species Holothuria scabra. The sequence goes on from CM074190.1 coordinate 19,867,154, forward strand.
ACGGGGGGGTTAAAGGTGCTTATCACTGCTCCGTCGTTTTGGAAGCCAACGGGTTAATTGATATTTTTTAGCTAGTATAAATACATGTGATTTCAAAACTTCTCAATTATTACAATATTATTATTATGTATTCTGCAATACATTTCACTTACATGAAACTGGTCCTTTTTTGCTTTTTCGAGACTTTCCTCCAGAGGACACTTGGACATTTATGCACACCGACTGCTTTAAAGTTCATAGAGCTTGCTGATTGGTCAGTTTCATGAAATCCTCACAACACGCGTTCACATTTTTTACGCGACTTACAACGACAAAGCAACACCCGCTTTTGTTTTCTAAGCACGCAGGGTTACCCCGAACTATACACGGAGAAATATATTGTGCGCGTATGGCATTCGCGTTTAAAATCCACGAACGCTGACCCTCGTCACAAACCCTCTGTCCCGCATCCATAGTTATGCGTGCAGATTACCGAACAGACCTGTGCGAATGTCAAATCAACACCTCCGGGCCCCCTTCGTTTGGGCCTGCACGATATGAGGAGTCAGCGCGTATAAAACTGTATGGTTACAGTAAGAGTTTGGAATCTACGTTTAAAATATCTTTGGATCTTTAGAGAAATGATTGCACTCTACTCCTAACGTAACACGAACATGAGTTGAGCTCATTGTTGATGTAATTAACTTTGTTACCATGAAAAAGCAATAACATTATTAAGTTCTCGAACCCTACACCAACAAGTTATCTTTCCTCGTCAAAGCCAATCGTTCACTCATCAGTCTGCATTAATGAAGTGAATGTTGATACATATGTCTTGGAAGAAAAGTGACAGAGAAATAACAAAATTTAATAGTTGTTTCAAAATAATTTGGGGGCGACTGCTCTTGACCTTTAAGGCAATCTTATCATGAGAGTAGCAACCATAAAATGAAAAGATGGCTGAGGTTTCCCCCATAGTTATATAAGTTGCTACAAACAAGAGGGTCATCTACAAAGCGATGTCATCCTTCCTAGTATTATGTATCGACAAGTATTTTTACATTTCGCTTTGAAAGAAAATCAAAATCTGTAAATTACATAGCACTTTTCAAATAAAAAGAATATAAATAAATACATTTTGAAGCTTTTTAAATGAGGCAAAAGTAATTGAATTCGATCAGGAGTCGGAACAAATTGTGGTTTCGATTTTGATACGGGCTGACACTTTCATTCAAATTGAACTCAGGGCAGTAAGCCTTTAATTTTATCGTCTAATTTTCTGACCAGTCGCTATGAAACTCCAGTTTGGTTTGACTTATTTTGTAATTATATATACTTCATAATTATCAAACCTAATTTGTATAATGTATATTTTGTACATATGTCAGATTCTACTGTGCAAGTGATTTGAGGTAAGAAAAAAGGAGTACTGACCTTTAATTACACACGGTGTAAAGTGGTTATTCTGTTCCAGTAATAACAGATTCATTTTGTTTTATTTTGTAATTATACTACTATCTGAATATTCAATAATTAGTTATCGCTCTTCACTGGCATCATACTATATAAATGTTATATATTATAGACGTAAACTTAATACGGTAAACATCTGGGCTCACTGTGTAACACAAAAGAAAGAGAAATGGCCTATACCTGGGTAGCTGGGTAGATTGACCAATGTGTTTTGTTGACAAAATATTAATTCAGATATAGATTGCGCTCTTCAAGTAATTTATTTAGTCATAGGTCCCCCAAAATGAAGTGTTTAATGTTAAAATACCACATACAACACGTGAGGGGTCGAAAATGAGGGCAATCGAAATCTTTTCGGGGCCGCTCATCAGACGCCGCGGGTCGCTTCTGACCGGGGAACCGCAGTTTGAACCCCCTTTGGTATAGACGAATCGAGACAGATTGTGATGGTCTGATTTTAGTCGGCCATTACTGGGGTCCCCCACCTTTAATCTTTAATTTTCCTTTCTAACCTGTTCCATGGATGGTTGAACACTGAAATGTATCTTGATTTTCTCAACTTCACTGAATAAAAGGATTTGAAATTCAGGTAGACAATAAATAAAGACCATTAAAGGCTGATGGACCCCAATAATGCCCACGGTCACTTAAAACAAGCGGATTCGTCTATAGAGGGGGTGATCAAAAATCACCCTGAGAGGGAAATGCATCTTGCAATTTTCGACATTTTTCGAGGAAGAAAAGTATGCTCTGTTCTTAGTGTCAATTAATTATGTGAAATTGAAGTCAAAAATGTTGATTTTGATCAGCTCGCGGCGTATGTTTTATCTGATGCGTACGGCTTGTGCCGAAACCGTCGATGCACTCGAGTCGTTTATTTGCTAGAAAATTATTTGCGACCCTGTGGTTTTGACAGAGCCAACTTAGTCGCATGCAATAATTTCACAATTCTGAGCTTAGCTAGCAGTCTGTTCAAACACATTGGATCCAGTATGAAGTCCGATGAAACGTACTGTATATACTACGTAGCCGGCATGTGACGCAATTTCGACAGTTACTGAAGTTGTTAGAATTTATATTCCTCATAATCTCATGTTGCAAGTTGGTAAAATGGTTTGTAGTGAATGCGCATATAATTAAGCTTAGTTTGCAATGATTGGCTTTCTTTGCAATACCATTTCAACCAATGATAGTGGTACACTACTTGGTTATGTTCTGGTCATTTTGCACTATGCTCATCATTTATTGAAGTATAAATTTTACTGCAAACTAAAGCTCAAATTATTTAATGCGCAGATGCTACTTAAAGGACGGGAAACGCCAGCTGTCTGAGGGGTCGCGATTTTTCAAAAATTTCTGTTCGCTCCGAGCCAGCCGATTGTGACACTCCCCTTAGAAACTCTTTTGACAGTTGGGCAGAGTATCATATTTCAGGCAAAAGAGTCACACTTACCGCCCCCATCACCTATCTTTTCGAAGTTCAGCCCTCCCTTTTCGAAATTTCTGGATTCGTGCCTGAGATTACCCTGTTGTTGGAGGGAAGTAAACTCCACCAGCATGATTGCTTCATTTTCCAAGGACTCCAAAAACTCCCTCCTCCACAGAGCTTATGCCAATTAACATTCTGGGAAGGATAATTCCGTATAGAGTTCCGATTCAGCAATTGTGACCATTGGCCTCCTCCATGCTGACGATTCACTTGTGGTCCTTTACACGGAATAATTCTTCCCAGAATGCAGTTTTGAGGAGCTATCTTAAAACTGATAATGTAAAAATAACCGATAATTAGAAAAAATTTGCGATAATGTAAAAATTCTTTGAACCGACAATGTAAAAAATTCCATTTACAACATGTGACGGTGCAAAACCAGAAACCAAAACGTTATCATACAAGCTTTCCTACTTCATAAAATCTCACACCACAAATTATAGTCTGTGTTCGATCATGACGTCACACCCTCAAAAAGGGTTCTTTTAAATTTACTCTGGTTTAGATCAAATATCAAGTACTACCTACTCCAATGCTTTGACAGAAAAGAATAGCTCAGCTAAACTTTGACGAAAAATGCTGAACACAAGAGAAATGGGAAATATTCGAGTATGGAGCAAAATGAATTGGACTTGCTGAAGACAATTTGGAATATAATACCAAAAATTAAAGCTGCAAAAAGGGAGTGTTCGCTCCTGATCCCTCTACAAGCCCCACGCTTCAACTTGCATGCCATATGCTTTGAAACAAAGTATCAATAAACTCCGAATATTTTGGAACCCTGTAGTATATATAAAGGCGGCGCGGCTCTGAGTGAAGTAAGTGGGATTTACGGATCTTACTTTTTTTCAGGGGGTTTCTCATCGTCTACAAAGGCTTAACACAAATTATGAGGCTGATCTAAACTATAAAATTTTAAACATTTTTTTGTTCACAAATGAAAAGCTCCAAAACTTTGGAATGACTGATTCTCCACTACGTACCCTACGTGTCAGAGCAGGGAGGTCTGGTCAGAGAGACTGAAAGTCTCCTTCATCTCTCCATAAAGCCTGCTCGCTGGTTGACAGTTTATTGAATAAAGCTATCCCGAAACAGTAACATTCAGTTGGAGGTGGTTAACATCAAAACGTGGGTCCTATTCAGACGTTTTGGGGGGACTTATTTGTGAAATCGGGATCTTCTTAATGACGGGAGGGGGTTGCGTATTCTTGAGGCAAGCTTGGGTGTCTGAGACGACCGGTCCACTATCCAAGCAGAACGCCATCATCACTTTGCCCGGAGCGTACAGAAATATTGTTAAATTGAAAGCCCTCTGGCAACTGAGATTGAAATGACGTTTCCCATGCTTGTTGAGTAGAATGTAAGCTAAGCAGACATTATTTTGAGCCTTTGTTCGCAAAGTTCACTTCAACAAAATTGTATAAATTGCCAAACGATAAAACATTCACAAACAACTACCATTCCAGAACAAAATGAAATCTTCCAGCATTCTAAACATCCTCGCCTCTGCCTGTGTTATCTGTCAATTAAAAACAAATTGGCCACCCACCTTCTATTGGCTGTACTTAAGTAAATGAGTAGAAATAGTTGGTGTGAGTACGATTAAATTGAATTTGTATACTCACCGTGATGCAGTGTACAATGCTGTAGGCATTTTGTTAGACATTTCTATTCATTTCTTCTTCACGCAAAAATGGTAAATCCAAAACCAAAAGTAATTGATGGGGCCGAGGATCCATCCAACTCAATGTCTACGGAGGCTGACTGTAATGATTTTCAATTGGTGAGGTATGCAGTGAGCTAGCTGTTACAGTGTACTTATGAATGAATGAACCCAAGGATTGGAATGTTTTGTATTCCAGAGAATGTTTGACATGATGATAGCTAATCTTCTTCATTAGAATGGGAGCTCCAGCCCTTTTATGAAAGTAACTTAAAGGGCCAAACCTCTCACCCCAAACTACAATTTTGGTACCCGGGTACCGAAATTCTCGATTGGCTCAGCTCTTTGATTGACATCTAATTCAAACAATGCAGAGTGTCAAAGCTAATATTACACAGCATAAATGGTAATGAGAGTGTTTTGATTAAATAAATTGGGTTTTTCCGTCTATACTCACCCTGAAGCAATAAACTGTGATTGTGTCTGGATGAGGATGAATTTCAGACAATTGTGGGAGGGGCTTCAGTAAGAAGGTTAGGAGAATTAGTACTGTTTGGGGTGAGAGAACTGGGCCTTTAAGTTAGTTTTATGAGAAATGCAAGCTAATTCCCTCAGATGTATATGAGGCCACCCGACACTAACTGTGCACATGCCCATGATCTTGTTTATAGAGTTAATCAACAATGCTTACTTCAAATTGCTGCAACCCAAATTGTTTTTCTTTCCAAATAGCGAGAATAAGACTTGGGTAAACTTTTTATTGATGTTGCCCTCCCGAATGTAGCAGTATAGATATGAGGGCGTAGCCAATTTCCAAGAAGCCGCTTTGTTAATTTGCCCGTACCCTTATAACATGTAGAGTGGTGGCACCTTCGGGGGCATGGGGGAATTTCCCCGTCCGTTCAGAGTTTTCCCAGCTCAGATCTGAACCAAACATGTTTTTGATTTAATTTTCCACCCGAAATATACTTAACCCTCAGATCTTCCGGGGCTTCGCCCCTGTACCCAACAGATGCTTTACCCCACGTGAAACAAAGGGTTTTCGTGGGTTTCTGGTCCTTTAACTTTAAACAGATATCATTGGTCCCTAACGCCGCAGTTCATTGTACTATTGTTGGAGTGAATTAAAACTCTAATGTAGTGAATCAACACACTTCACTCTATCGGAGAGTGACTAAGTTCACTCTTCTGCTTTTAGAGTGTAGCAATTCCCCTAACGTACTTTAAATAACGATTTCAGCAATTCCCCCTAACATATCTTAAAGGGCCAATCCTCTCACTCCAAACTACAAATCTTGTATTAACAGAAATTCTCAACTGGCTCAGCTCTTTGAGTGACAGCTAATTCAAACAATGCAGAGTACCAAAGCTTATAATACACATCATGAACTGTGCTGAGAGTGTTTTCAGACAAATGTGGGAGGGGCTTAAGTAAGTAGGTAAGGAGAATTGGTACTGTTTGGGATGGGAGAAAAAGGCTTTTAAAGAAGTACCTACAGACATGTATTTTCTATTTTCTGCTGCAATGCTAGCTGGTAGATAGCAATAATGATCTTGTTTGGCTAATTTTTGCGTTTTCTTTTTCATTTTTGATGGAGGGCGGGGTAGCGATTTTCGGAGTTTTAATTTTCTCTTGAAGTAGAACATTTCACTTTGAGAGAACGTTATATGTAATCCAAATGTTTGAAAGAAACTTTAATACATTTAAATCGCAATGTACCTTCCATAAAATACAATTATTGTTATTTTCCACATTGATTTATTTATATTAACTTACCAAAACTGATTCCTAACACCAATTCCTAACAGAGATAATAATTTTACACTCCAAAAATAAAATCATTTAAACTTCTCTCATTGGAAGAGTTAAAGTTGCACACTAACAGAGCAAAAATCCCCCAAAGAGTGACATTCACTCCATAATCGCGAAGTTTCACTCTTCATTCAGGGACCACTCCTTAAAACGATCACCTGTTTCAGAGTGAATTTTCGCTCTTTTTGGGGTGATTTTACCCTTCGTGAAGTGAACTTCACTATTCTTGGGGTGAATTAACACTCTAATGGAGTGAATTGGTACTTCACTCTCTTAGAATGTGAAGTTTACTTTTTGGATCTTAGAGTGTGTACATGCTAAACAAATAGCTACTACATAACTTTATATAACTGTTTTAGACTGACAATACATGGTTTCATAAGCAAAAGGAATATAGTTCGCACATTTGGCAACTTTGACTTGTACAGTAATGCTAACAATTATACTGACTATAAGACAACGAGTAACATGTCCACTTCAAAAAATACAAAAAATATTAAACTATTTTTTTTTTAAATCACAGAAGACAAAAAAGAAATAAAATAAAATGTACGAAAGTTCTGTCCATGAGTTGACAGCTCTTATGTACTGTTTTTTTTTTTTTTATTTTTATTTTCTGTAAAATTAACTTTTTTACAGTGTAGCATTAGAAACAGCAAAACTCATTTACAGTAATATTGGACCTGTAATAGTGCACGTGAAGCGTCCGAAAAAATATGTTTTGAAATATGTTGCGATGAGTCAATGCTTTAAATCATTAACATTATTGTACACAGGCTAGAAATATAACTTGTGATAATTGTTTCCTTAATGGCAGCGTCCTCAATAAAATCGAATTGTTGTATTGTCCTAGTGATATCGGTAATGATACATGGATTTTAGAATAGCGATGATTGTGAGCGATATCAAAGTACAGGGTCTTTGCATTAGAACATTTTCTCCTATCCACTTATATTGTTTATTTTCAATTCCATTTCTTCTATACGTTCTCCTCAACGGAGTTAATTGCCTCACGTTTAAGGTGAAACACCACAAACTTCACTGAACTAAGCAAAGAAATACATGGTAAAACTCCAACAAAAACATGAGTTTGAGTACAAGACGCAAAAAGTATGGAATTAAATGCAAGACAGCATTTCAAATTAGCTAAACTTCTGACTTTAAAAGAAAAACATTTTCAAGCAAAAGTGTTGTTTCAAGTTCACACATTTTAAGAATGTCCACACTTGTGGATGTGTGTCAATGATCAGTGATATTGATCAGGCAGTTTGTGTCTAACAAACATATTCAAATACCCGGCTTTTAGCCTACATCATTTCATATAAGATCGAGAATGGTTTCCTGCTAGGTATAGTGTTGCTGGGGCTACACATGAAACCAATTAGTCGCCAGTCTGCAAAACAATTAGACTCAGGACGACTTGGGTGAAAAGTTTTCGACCAAAGATTAAAAGGTCAAAGGTCGATCAAAGGTTAAATGTATGTCCCACCCTTAACTCAGACCAGTTTTCATCGACCGTCGGCGATTCAAAAACCAAATACGTACAGTTTGGATACGTAGCTGCTTTCGGGGTGCCGACTTAACTATATTTCATGATGAATATCACATATCAAGCACGAGGAGGCCGACAGAGTTGATCAAATAGTGAAGAGAAAATCAGGTCATTTTAAACAAATATTTACATGTTTATAAAAGCTATACAAGCACCGGAAATTATCCATGACATAACCCCCTCAGAAATTGGTCGAACAGTTCAGAACGGGAATTTGTTCTTGTTCCATGTTTGTAGCTGATAGAGCTGTATAGGCAATGAGTGGCCTTTTCGTCGTGAATATAAAAAGCTGGGAAATTGACGATTATGTGTAGCCCAGCGTCAGCCAATTGTCGACTTGGACGGATCGGTTTGCATGTGTAGCTGTAGCGTATTCACAATTTGACCCCGTTTGACTTCAGTTGAAACTTTTAAAAGTTTACATTCAATGACAAGAATGCAAAAATGCACTGAGGTCTCGATGTTATATTTTGTTTCCAAGTAATGCAATGGTGGCCCATTTCATTTATTTACTGATCAAATGCTACTCTGTAGCGGTTCCAGGATTTTCCGGGGGGGGGGGGGGTGCAATATATCTATTAATTTTAGGAGAGCCGTCCATCTGAAGGAATTTGATGAAAAAAGGCAGGTTCGTGCCCTCAGCATAGTGCTCTTGAATCTGCCGCAGATACTGTGTCTAACCATTTTGGATAAATACTGGTTGGTGTTTATATGTTATCTTCCGACCTGCAGCTGGTAGGTCGAGAGTTCTACTCATGCCCAAGTCATACCGAAGACTTTAAAAACGGAACCTACTTCCATTGTGCTTGGTGCTTAGCATAAGCAATGGAGTAAGGGAAATAACTGGAAAAGGGCATGCCCGATTTAAACCAATTGGTTAGAAACTAAGCCTTAACTCAACCATATGTTATCTTGGGAATTCTCTGGAAATGTTGCTCTCTAACCTCTGGTAACCCCCGATGACTTTGGTCCTCTGCCACACACAGCATGGGTTTTCTCTGACCACAGAACAGTTATGCACATACAACTGGCATAATTTCGTTAAATATTTCAGTAAACTACAATATTAGATTCATATATATGTGTTTCACATTACAGAACATGTGGACTTCCAAGGTCATAAATGTAAAGTTTCCCAGACTTTTCTGTTGCTATTATGAGTTTCTCGGTCTGATCAGTCTCTAATGTTGTTAAACTTATTGCTTCATTATCTACCGGTTCTTCTGTTAACAGCTGACGACCATTTTGACTGTACTGGACAAGGAGACATCTTTTTTCACCTGAAACCCATCCTTTCCATAGCATATAAACCAAACCATTTCTATCAAAACACACTCCAATAGGACCCCAGTCATTACCATCAATGGTTGGTTTTGTGAATTCATGGAGTAGTTTACACTCCAATTGGCCTTCCATGATGACTGCATATGCACCACAGCCAGCATAATCACAAACTATGAGAGTAGCACCACACACTGTCATGTCATATGGATCTTTAATCATATCGGGAAGAGTCAGGATGTGAACGTATTTTAAAGACACATCAAAGACATACACACTTCTGCTGTAACACCCTCCTACAAAGATGTGATTACCAATAGGATCAAAGGCTACACACCTTACAAGCCAATTCTCCTGCCAACTATCAATGATGTCCCTAATGTTCTTCGCAATGTACGAGCCGTTATGTACGTCACATAAGGCGATTTCGTCTTTCCAACAAACTGTTACTACTTTGGTTTGTGATAAATTTACACAAAATCGATGAGGAGCAGGACATGAACTTTTCACTATCTTCTGAAGGCACATTTTTCCTTTCAAGTTCACGATGGTGATGTGAGAGGTATGCTCCTTTGACGAACACCCACCTATGACCAATCCGCCATCCCCACTGCATGTAATGCTATCAATGGTAAAACTCTTTCCTCTAATACTTTCAATTTCAATTGGAGATAACGCATTTTGTAAAACATCAACACTTATTTCGACCTGCGACATCATTTCTACTTCTGGAAATTCTCTACTCATTTCCACACTTAAAGATTCAGAAGCTAAACGTATATCAGGGATACACTGCACAGCCGTCCAATCATTTCCTGCATCGAGAATACTGTGAGCCGTTGCAATCAAATTCTCAAACCGTTTTACTGTGCCATCAATGTGCAGTGAAACTTCTTTCAGCTGCTGTTCTAGCTCTCCCTGCCTTATATCTAAAGATGCCATCAAATCCTGCATCTCTTGCTCTACGCTTCTACCTTTTTGTTTGTTCCTTGAGGGATGATCATCACGTCTTCTAAAATTACATAATTTGGCATCATTTTCTGTGCTAATCCCATCAAAATTTCGGACTTCTTCCATTTCATTTTCCATTTGTTTTTGTACCAAACTTCTTTTTTGTCTCGCTTGCATCCTTGTATTATTTTCAGTATTTGTCATCTTTGCTTCCGGTTTCTTAAGACTTTTCTCATACCTTGCCATATAGAATTCTTTCGTCTTCTTAACATTACTTTCGAGTTTCTGTTTAACAATATGTGCAGTTTTCGAAATTTTGTACAATCTTGCCTTATTCTGGGTGAGCATATCTAGTCGTTCCTTGAGCCTTTGCTTCTCTTCAGAAGCCAGAATATTCACATCTTTTATTTTATGGTTTTCATGTCTACCGTAGGTGCATGTCAAACAAATTGGAAGATTATTGCAGGTTTTGCAGCAAAGTTGTGATAAATTCTCTGGATGACGCTGACACCTTGGGGCTTCCTTCAATTCAACTAGTTTCTCCAGGGTCACGTTCTTTGATTTAATGTCACTCAGGGATAATGTATGTTGTTTATGATCCTTCAGCATCTTTTTAGTCACGTGACTGTGGTAACATTCCTTGCAAAGGAAATCATTACATTTGAAGCAGTATGCTGTAACCTTGATTTTCTTGGCACAATCACAACATTCTCTGAGCTGCTCATCTTCTAAAGATTTCTGTAAATGAATGTACTCAACGACATTCTTTATGTAAAAATCTGTTTTGAAGCCATCCACACCTTCTCCTGGAACTTCAAACTCATCTCTACATTCTGGACACTTTATTTTGTTCACATCTTTATTTCTCTGCAGAAGTTGTTGCAAGCAATTACGACAGTATCGATGAATACATGGTAACAGCTTTGGTTCTGTGTACTGCTGGAGACATATAGAACACTGACAGAATCTCTCATCAATCTCCAATAGTGAGGAATGACGACTTGCCATTTTGCTGAGAAATCAATCTAAAACAGCGAAAAAAAAAATATAAAGTGAAATTGCAGGTATAATACTCAGTAGCGTAGCCAGGATTGTGTCATGGGGGAGGGGGTATTGGGGCACGACATGAGGGACAAGACTTAGGATAGAGAGATGAAACCGCTGTTTTAGGTGTTTCGTGCATTGCAAGGTTGGGTCATGGGGGGGGGGGGGGTCTAACCCCCAAAACCACCCCGTGGCTACGCCACTGATAATACTGTATACCGTTCCCAGAGATGCCACCGGCATCTATCAAAAAAATTAAAAAATTAAAAAAAAAAACATTTTTTAAAAGAATTCGATTTGTCACATAGATGATCACAACCTATCTCATTTCCCCTTTAACAATTGGGGATGTTCAGCCGCCTCATAATTGGGAAGAGGTAAGACCATTATCAAATTTTGGCCACCAAGATAGCAGGGAGCCAACTCTAAAACACTGTTACACGGCACAGGTTATCTCCATTTTCTGCCTTGTCTTTGCCTTTGGGTCCGTCCTTTTCTCAAAGATGACTTTTCAAATATAGCTCTAAGTTTTATGCAATATACATACACGATGTCTGTCCATTTCTTCGCTATCTACCCACGCAGTGCCATCAGGAGTTTATTTTGAACAACTTTTCGATAGTGCCATACACGATGTCTGTCCATTTCTTCGCAATTCTACCCATGCAGTGCCATCAAGGGTTTATTTTGAACAACTTTTCGATAGTGCATGAGAAAATAAGAAGCACTTCCAAGTTTAAAAACTGAATTTTTGACTGGCATTCTTAAAAGAATCTGATTTCAGACTGAAATCTGAAAAGTGACTTTTCTGCTTTCCTAATGTGTTTTGAATTGGCAATTTGTAGCTACGTACAGCGTTGTGCTTAATTTAAGCTTTCACAACTTTGTAACCACTTTGTACGACTGTTTCTACATTCAAATGAGAGTTAAATGGTAAAGTATCCTGTGTAGTTAGCAGACTTGGCATTTGAAGTCAACAGGATCATTAATTTGGACTGATGCCAGCAAACTGACATACAACGATTTGGTGTCCCTAACAGACAAAGTTCCTACCACACGAACACGAGTTACCGTATATATACAACTGGTAAAAACACCATAATATATTTTTACGACGCTACTTAACAAATAAACATGTAGGATTGTGTGAACCGCTCTCCCAAATACAAACAACATCAAACATGTATGAAGGTGTTAAAACTTTTAGCTGCATGGTTTATTTTTCCAACAACCGTATTCAAACATTTGTATGACAATTATGTTTGCGAACAAAAGCATGATCATGTAGACAGAGCTTTAAGACATTGATTCATCACGTACCCATGCCAGCAGCTCCAATTATCTAACCAACTTACTTCTAGCCCCTCCAATAGATGTCAAAAACTCGTTCCCATCCTCACATACAAGGTCCTGTAATCAGAACACTCGCGATGCATACTGTGTTATATGAGCTACTCTACATTTTTTTTTTAATTTGATGTTAAACAAATCAACAGTACATTATACCAATTTATGTTGGCAAACATTCACAGCTGCTTGACAGCACAGTTGAAAAGGTGCGCTTACATTTTCTTCACGGTGAAATGAAGATTCTAATTCGTCTAAATTTTGCAATGAGATTGCTGCACGCGCATAACCTAAAATGCACGCCTATGCACCTGCGCATGCTCTATACCAACCAGTGACGTAACTGTGATTTCCATGGTCGACGATCCGTCTTCAAAGTGGGTCGGATATAGTCGGTGTCATTATCTAAGCCGAGCGCCACCATCAGTTGGCGTGGAACGTACAAAGAAAATTTCGGCCAAAAATAAGCCAAATATCACCGGTAATGGCCCTTTCCACATTATCTAACCTGATATCATAACAGCTGTCAGAAGCGTATTTCATAAAAAGGTAGAAAGGCGTAAAGTATAAAGAAGTAAAAGTTGTCTGATTGCCCTAAAAGGGGTTTTAAGTTTCTGAATCGAGTGAAAAGAAAATCATTGTGCAGTGGCGTTGCTAGACCTTTTTTTCCGGGAGGTGCTAGGCGATTGAGGATACTGGTGCATATGTGAAATATGTTCCTGATTACCGCCCTTTGGAGCGTGTAGAGAACTCTCAAGTCACATTCATAAGTTCCATCTTATTTTTAGAGAAACGGTTCTTTGTTACATTTTAGAGCGTGGATTTTTGTAATCTTTTAGTTTTCCTTTCTTTTAAAAAAGTTTCCATAACAGCATTATTAAATTTTTACATAGTTCCTGAATCTGAAGGTTTGTTTTCATGGGGGGGGGGGGGGGGGTATAGTGTACAGTACCCTCCCCCCCATTCAATTTCATGGGGGATCATCCCCCAATCCCCCAGGATGGCCGCCCGTGGTGACTAGTGTGGGTCTATTGAAAATTTCTGGTAAATTGTAGTTTCTGGTGACGAATGACTGCCTTTAAGTGTGTTTAGAGATAAGTAAAATTTTTAAGTTTTAGAAGTTCTTTTCAAACGATAAACAGTGGCCAGAAAGTGATTGAACATTCTATCAATTCTCACTCATTCAGCTTGAGAGTCACGCATTTCGGCGTTATCTCACGTTTTTTTTACGATGAAACACCACTTTCTCACGCAATGTCTCCATCCGGTTAAAACGTCCACTTACAACGAAAACCATTTGTCATCCAGATGTGGACTTCTTGCTAATATGAACAAGTAACGATTCAGGCTGGGAAAAAAACCCATATGCAGGCATTAAATATTAATGTGATACAATCTGCCAGCGCAGCTTAATTTTTCATATGGTCCGCCATGGCTTTGTTGCAGAGCTCGAAGAGAGTATCACATACAGTACCTAATTTAGGAATCACTTTAAACTTTATGTGCTCTAGCATAGCTATGTTATGCCCTATACCAATGAATAATTGGATGGTAACTTGCTTATGAATAGCAGCATATCCATAGTCCAAGGAACGAATTATTCCCTCATTCACACCTCTAGTGGGTTTTATTCCATCTCCAAGAGCAGGATATATTTATACTCAATATTAGGGTAGGCCTAAAAATATTTTCTTGAAAAACGTTTGAAAATATCAATTCTAAACATGGAATAATAAAGCATTAGAAGTGTCATTTCCAGCAATTTAGAAGGATTTTTGGTTTCGATGAAAAGAGAAACCTATGCATTCATGATGGCGTATGTGTGTATGTATGTGTGTATGTACGTGTGTACGTGTGTGTGTATGTGTGTGTGTTTGTGACACTTTGCTCGTTTACACGATATCTTGAGAAGGGAAGATCTGACAGTTCTCAAACTTGGTTAATAGATACCCCATACTGAGAGGAAGAACCCTATTTATTTTGGTTGAGGTCAAAGGTCATCTGGGGTCACAGGGGGTCAAAAACCAAAATCCTTGTTTACACAATATCTCAAGACAGGAAACTTGGATTAATTTCAAACTTGATATGTTGATGCGTTATGATGTGAGGAAGAACAATATTGATTTTGGTGGAGGTCAAAGGTCATTCGGGGTCACGTGGGGTCAAACCCTGAAATCCTTGTTTACACGATATCTCAGGGTAGGAAACTTGGATCAATTTCATACTTGATATGTAGATGCGTTAGGATGTCAGGAGGAACCCTATTGATTTTGGTGGAGGTCAAATGTCATTTGGGGTCACATGGGGTCAAAACCTGAAATCCCTGTTTACACGATATCTCATGGTAGGAAACTTGGATCAATTTCATACTTGATATGTTGATGCGTTATGATGTAAGGAAGAAGCCTATTGATTTTGGTGGAGGTCGAAGGTCATTTGGGGTCACATGGGGTCAAACCCCGAAATCCTTGTTTACATGATATCTCATGGTAGAAAACTTGGATCAATTTCATACTTGATATGTAGATGCGTTAGGATGTCAGGAAGAACCCTATTGATTTTGGTGGAGGTCAAATGTCATTTGGGGTCACATGGGGTCAAAACCTGAAATCCCTGTTTACACGATATCTCATGGTAGGAAACTTGGATCAATTTCATACTTGATATGTTGATGCGTTATGATGTAAGGAAGAACCCTATTGATTTTGGTGGAGGTCGAAGGTCATTTGGGGTCACATGGGGTCAAACCCCGAAATCCTTGTTTACATGATATCTCATGGTAGAAAACTTGGATCAATTTCATACTTGATATGTTGATGCGTTATGATGTAAGAAAGAACCCTGTTTATTTTCGTGGAGGTCAAAGGTCATTTAGGGTCACATGGGGTCACACCCCGAAATCCTGGTTTACACTATATCTCAAGGTAGGAAACTTTGATTCATTTCATACTTGATATGCTGATGCGTTATGATGTAAGAAAGAACCCTATTTATTTTCGTGGAGGTCAAAGGTCATTTAGGGTCACATGGGGTCAAACTCCGAACTTCTTGTTTACGCTATATTTCAAGGTAGAAAGCTTGGATTGATTTCAAACTTGATATGTTGATGCGTTATGATAGGAGGGAGAACCCTATTGATTTTGGTAGAGGTCAAAGGTCATTTGGGGTCATGGGGGTCAAACTCAGAAAAACTTGTTTAGGATAGTTCAAGGTATGAAAGGTGGATGGATTTCAAAATTAGTATGTAAATGAATTATGGTGAGAAGATGGTCTGTAAAAGGTTATTTTTGTGGAGGTGAAAGGACATCTGGGGTTATGATCAGTCAAACTTTGAAAAACTTGTCAAAATGATATATCTGAAGGTAGGAAACTTGGATGAATTTCCCAATTAGTATGTGGATGTGTTATGGTGAGTTGAAAGTACTGTACCTGTTGTTTTTGGTGGAGGTCAATGGTCATCTGGTATCACCTGGCATCAAACTCTGAAAACCTTGTTTGCAGAATATCTTAAGGCACAGTATGAAAGAAAAACCAGTCACTTACAGGTGGAGACAAAGGCTATTTTGGGTCACCAGTTGTTACAAGAAATGTAGCATTTTATTGAAAAGAGCATGTATGTATCATCGAAACCTCAATGCATTTTTGCATTCTGGTTAACAAAAGAAAACCTCTTTGGGGAGACGCTTCGCCCGAACCAATGATCATGCTACTCACGTGTTAGTTGTCTCAAAGCAAATCTCGCTTCTGAAAGAAAAGTCCACTACTTGCTGTGAGTTTATGACACGACCCTACATGCACATGTACACACGTATCCAAAACCCAACCATGAGATATTGTGTAAACATGATATTGGGTCTTTGACTCTAGAGACCCCAGATGACATTACCGAGCTTTCAATTGTGTGAACGTGGACTAAGTTCAAGTTGTCAACGTGTCTCAGTGAACTCGTCAATTGCTTAGTTACAGTACGTCGATTGTCAAAGCCTGTTTCAAACTCATGGCACAGTGGACATAGTCGACATAGGCTACAATTGTACATTAAAATAGCGAATTTACAGCCTTGTGCAAATTTTCTATACTTCTTTATGTACGTGCATTTCTACAACACGAAAGCCAGCTTGTAAGTTGTTGGTATTTTTTCATGGAAAAAAAAAACAGTTGCAAAATGTATGTTAACTTCTTTGCCTATTGAAGTTGCATGCAAAAAATATGTCAAAAAAAAAGCACATTCCCCAATGAAACCAATCAACCTCGATCATCTCGATATATGTTAGGTAAAAATATGATCCCAATTGTACAAAACAGATTATGGGAATGAAAACAAGCATGCATGCTTGCCACTTTGTCCATTTCCAGAAACCGTGTGACGTCACACATGTGAATGTCACTAGTGCAGTTTTGGACGAACAGCAAAATCATGGTGGACACATTTTCAATTTGGATGGTGGACGAGGGAGACCATGTGACGCATGCACTGAGGCTAAAATTGACGTAGGCTTAATCTCAATGGGATACTAGAGGGTTCTCCTTGTCAACATTACAAATCTATAAACCAAAAATGAGTGTTCATCATTGCTAGATATTGTGTTAAGAAAGCCGTTCAGGCCTTTAGCCAGGCAAGGAACTGGAAAGGGGAAAGCTTTTCTAGTGACTATACACACACATCATCATCACAAAGATTTCTTTTCTAAGTTTGGCAAGGAATCAGTAATGATGAAACTGTCAAAACATTGAACCAGATTACATGATCTAAAGACTGTCAATTGCTCCAAAATCTCTCAACATATCAGTCAAAAATTTCCCCCCTGCAAATTCCTGGCTATGTCCCAGCCTCCAATCAGAAGGTCATATAATGTGTACAAGCAAGGGTGTGCTCAACCTCTTTCCACCCAAGATCTCTTTTTGCAAGGAGCCAAGCATATATATCTACCAGTCCAGTGTCAACATTGCAAACTTACAATTCTTTTCACCTTATACTATACGACAGGAAACAGACTCGACCCATTTTCAATAACTACATGGCTGCATGGTCAATTTGTTAGAGCACCCGACTTGCACTCAGAAGGTCTGGGGTTGTACTACTAACCAGACCATACCAAGGACTTAAAAAGTAGAACCTAATGCTATTGTGCTTGGTGTTCATAAGCATAAGCAATGACATAAGGAAAACAAACCAGGGTGTCACAACTATTCATCTGTTCAACTGTTGGTCTGGAGTTGTACTACTAAAATTAACCAGACCATACCAAAGACTTAAAAAGTAGACCTAATGCTATTACACTTGGTGCTCATCACAAGCAATGACATAGGCAAAACAAACCAGGGTGCCACAACTGTTCAAAGGCCATGGCTGGCCTGATTTGGTTGTAAACTGAGCTGATGACAAACCTGACTGATTCCTGAGAAGAGACAAACATTTCAAACAGAAGTAACAACAAAGGGTAGACTGTATTGAAAATGCTACCCCCGTTAAATTGTAAAAATGTCCGAATTGAAATGATGATGCATCTTCTCCAATGTAACAAGGAAAAAACAAAAACAATGTAGCTGTTATGAAGAATTATGTCCACTGGGTTAAATGTCATTAGGTTATGAGAGAGTAAAATTTCACTGACCTTGTTGAACTCATGAATCAGAATTCTGATCTCAGTGTGACAAGTGTGCAATGTTGTGTCATCCAGAATGCAAAAGGGACAATGGAAATAATTGTAAGAAGAAGAAAAGGAAGGCATATTGTATATACTTGCACTCCTCTACCACAGCAGGAGTATAATTGAAACAATACTGCTCCTGCTCTAAAACTGGAGTTGTGTTTATCTTAAGTTCTGGGCTAGTGAAACCTAGTCCTAACTTACACTGTAGGCTAGTAGGCTAGTCTAGCCATGCCTTTGAACAAGTCCTAACTGGCAGTCTTCTAATCCTGTAGCCTACTATGCAGTGAACACTCATAAAACTGCGTCTTTACTCCAATATAGCATATTAGGCCTGACGTTAGGCTTACCTTAGGCCTACCGTTAACTCGGGACTGACGGAGCGTATGACTACGTGACGGATGAAATATGTTGCGAAGTCTATGGCTGAAAATTCTTCATTTAATTTTCATTGTTTTTCTTTCTTTCATTTTCAACCGTTTTGAAGGCATGCAGAATCCGGACATTTCTTACCTTTCTCAGTAAGCGGGACAGCTTACTTTATCCTTATGACTGATGAGTTTTGGAGAACATATGTTTGAAGTCTGAAACAAAACAGCCGCTACCGATACCACACACTGACGTCAGCTGCATGCTATGGTAAAATAGTGCTGATGACGTTTGATACTAAATTTAGACACAATCATGACGTCACATTCAATACAGGGATTTTCCCTACTTGTAGTATCTCCTTACTATTATGTTCCCCGTTCAACGAACGTGTACACTCTCTCCCTGTGCCTTCATTGGACTGCACTCAGAATCCCAACTTCCAACAGAAAAGCAGTGGCGGAGCTGCCATATGGTCGGGGGGGGGGGGGGCGGTCTTCCCCCCTGACCGACCAAAATCGTCTGTCGGCGCCCTTTTTAGGTTTTGAACATACTTTGCTCTTGCATTATTGGCAAAAGACATAAATTAATAGCGTTGTTTCAAGGTCCAGATAACAAAATGCTCAAACAGCCATTAGATAAGTAACTGTACTAGCTGCATTTTATTCTGATGAAAAGGGTCATCTGTAATATAGGGATGGGTTTTGCCGAAACGTATGCTATATACGCACTAATGTATGTTGCACTGATGAATGTTGCCGCTCACCCTCCCGGCCATAAAAGATGTTTGAAAGGGCGCAACAATAACTGTAGCGCAAATAGTCCTCTTGTTGTCGGTGATAATTGTCAGCATAGACAATAAAAAAGGTTTATAAAGATACCAAAATAGCTTCTAAACCATTTTTCAAAATCATTTGAAGAGAAAATTGAGGTTTCAATAAAATAAACTGTTATAATAGTGGTAATGATTAAGGGCTTTAAAAAGCAGTTTCTATTTCGCTTTTCTTCAAGTGACCATTCTCATGTAGGCTATTTCTGACACCCACGAAAATAATTATTTCTGTACTGTCGGGGTCTCAAAAGCCAGAAAATTGCATCTTATAAGTCTAGGTTTAGGCTACTTTTATTTAATGTAATTCGGTATCTAGAGATCCAAGAGGACCTTTTGTCTAAGCTATTTCTTTCAATGTACCTAATTAATGGCTATTTCAGAGTGGTCACATGATGTAAACTACGTCAAGTAATGTTTCTTCGTGTACTTATCTTGATTTCCAGATGCCAAAAATATACACCGAACGATGATTAATTTCCATGACATTGTCCCCTTGTAAAATTGCTTACTATTTAGCTCTAGCATGTTTAATCTTAATCTTCTCAAAGAAGCCCAATATTACATTAAAATCTTAAATTGAGACCTGACAATAACACAAAATATAATGACCGCCTCAGTACTAGAGTGTGAATGAGAGGGATGGAAACATGGGAGTCCGCAGGTAGGGGAAAGGGGGGGGGGACTTGCCCTCCCATGGAAAATAACGAAGAAAACATAAAGAAAAGGAAGAAAATTAACATGAACATCTCTTAGAAGTTTCCTCGGTGTTTCCCCTATTTATATGCGGTAAATAAGCTTTAGAAATGCCATTTCCAGCGATCTGAGAGGCATTTGGGCTCAAATTTTCTGGCGCTCCGCGCCAACTCATGGTGGCGCGGAGCTTTCCCCTCTAAAAGAATCCCCCCAAGTTTCTTCTGCGGAAGCCCATGGATAGAAAATGTAAAAATGTTTTGATAGAAGTCTTCTACCAGGTGCGGGAAATCAAATGGAAAGTCTGAAAAGCCGTGGCTTCGACCGTGCTGAAACCCAGGGTATTAACTCCTTCGAAGCGCCCTTGCAGACCTTTTTAGCCCCCTCTGACCGAAATCCCTATCTCCGCCACTGCAGAAAAGTGCATATTAGACACCTGGTATGGAGCTTTATTGAATAAGATTTCACTGCATTGACTCTAGTGACTGCCCTAAAGTAATTGGATTCCATAATCTTGTCTTTTCTTATTAGTGTCCGCTCATCTAACTGATAGTCTGGACTTCAAAGCACTTTAGTGCTGAGGTGCTATGGCTATGGGTGCCTTCCAGTCTAGGACTGGGGAGTATTCTTATGAGGATCGAAAGTCATAAGAGATGAAAGACATGTGCGGTTCTAGACTTTCTTATTTGGTGGAGGGGGGCGGGGAGGGGCTTAAGGGTGGCTTGAAAAGGCAGGATATATTTTTTCCAAATATGATAGACGGTACTGACAGGCTGATCAGACCATGATTATAAATACAGTACCATAAATTGCATAATAGATTGACCAAAATGTCTATATTATTGTCATTTTCGGGCATTTTACTGAAAGACTACGAGCAATTGGTACCGTTCAACGACATTCATTTGAGAAACGCCTTCACTAATGTACATCTGAGTAAACAAATTGTGCCAGTTTAGTGAAAAAAAGAATCGTTTCTACCTTTCAGTATGATCAATTCATGTACTCAATTTTATCAAAGCTACCATGGATGTCACTTAGACATATGATGCAATGAACCTATTTGATTTGGAGACTTAGAAAAGGTTTCCCTATAAGCCATGCTTTATTTAGAAGAAGTAAATAACGACCTTAGGAAGCGAAAATCACTAAATATTGTGTTCGATGACGTAGCTAGATAAGGGGGAAGCAAGCATTCATATTTTCCTGTTTTTGTTTTAAACCATGCACATTTCTGTGTTTAGCATGTATAAACGCAAATTGAGCGAAGCCCTCCGAAATGTTTACCTTTCTGGAGCAATTATCTATTAATATAGAGTTTACATTGCAGAAAATGTTGGATTCTGGTTTTCTTGTATTATACTACAGCAAGAGCACATCATAATATCAACAGCGCACAGTTCAGGTGGTAATCAAGCGGGAAAAGGGCGAATAGGGCATGTTCTTGAGCATAAGTTAATGTTCATCTATCCACTATTGGATGGTAACGTGCTATCACAAAACAACAAAACCATAGCCCCAGGAACGAATTATTCCCTCATGTACATTTCTGTTATGTTTCATTCCACTATTCAGTCTGTCTAAGGGTCACGATTTTTCAAAACTTTCTGTGCGCTCTTCGCCAACTGATGGTGGCGCTCCGTTTAGAGTAGTTTACTGATGGTGTTGCTGGCAATCAGCTTCCAATATTTTCCCATTCCTTTTTTTTTCGTTTATAAACATGTTTAAATGCTAAACACACTTGTCTTTTTCCTAAAAAAATCGTTTTAAAACACGTTTAATTTCTACACATGTTTAGAATTTAAACGTGTTTACATGGCGTATGCAAAAAAAAAAAAAAAAAAAAAAATGGTGGTTACCCAGTAGACTACTCTAGACGGACCATATGAAAGCTTTGGCAGCACTGACAGATTATATTGTGCGAATTATTGAATGCATGCATGTGTGTTTTATCAAACTGGTGTTGAAATTATGTCCCAAAATGATTGTGTGTAAAATAAAATATATCAGGAAAAGACAGCTTAGTTGTCAGTTGTTCATAACTGCAAGAAATCCGCATCCGCACGACAGATCGTTTGAGTTATAAGAAGACGTTTTTAACAAGATGGAGACATTCATCACAGGAGCTTGAGGTGCGGAAGTCGAAATGTGTGACTCTCAATGTGAATTGAAAGCCCTGAGAACAGCTTTCCCCACAAATCAAACTAACTAACCATATAGGGTTAACAAAATTCCTTTGACCTTTATTTTCAAAAAAAAAAAATATTAACGTCGCACTGTACCTCGACATGTAAAGGGTTTTAAAGTACATTTTCAGATAAAATATTTATGACACCCTTGAAAAAATCTAGAGAGCCCAGGCCCAATTGGGCACGACGCCTCTGAATGCTCAGTTTACAACTCTGAGTGGAACAAAATCACTGTAACTGCCAAAAACGTTTTTTAGAGTTAATTAATGTTTTTAGTTGAATTATTTCTAAGAGATGGCATGTGAGACCTTATAAAATTGGCTGTTTGCCAAGTGGTGCCTTTTTAAGGTTTTAAGGCAACTTTTTGACCGAGGGAGCGACTTTAATTTCTTAGGGAGAGCTTTGTAGGGGGGATAGTGAGTAGCGACTTTGCTAGAGCCGACTTCATTAGGAATTAAAATACTAGCTGCTAAAAAAATGCTTAAATATGATCCAAAAAAAAGATCCGAAATTGGATCAATAAAAGGAGTTATAGAATTTATAATGCCATTCAAGTATAACTTTGGATCATTTTTGGTCGTAATTTTTGTTATCCTGGATGTCTTAGTGTGCACTAAATCGCTAGAATAACAGTGATATATCCCAAAAGCTATCCACCCCAACTTCAGTCTTTAGGCTGTTCCTAATGTAGGCCCACCTAAGACTCTGCAACGCCCCAAAGAGCACGGTGGCAATGATCACTTTGAGAAACGCTGATCAATCTAATAATTTTTTTGCAAAATGAGTTTCTCGGAGCCATGTATGTTACCACGACTACCTTACTATAGACTGTACCGAAGCAGGCCAAGTCGTCCCCAAACCAACTCGTCCCCAACCAACTCGTCCCCAAGCCAACTCGTCCTCAAGCCAAGTCGTTCCCAAGCCAACTCGTCCCCAAGCCAAGTCGTCCCCAAACCAACTCGTCCCCAGTATGAAAAATGGTGTGATTTTTATGGCGCGAGGAATGGGAATATATTACCAACTGTAAACATATATTATCAAAACCGAAATATTTATGTGACAAAACACCAAATTTATTTAGTAGCATCAAACATTAGCAGCCTATATTTGTAAAACAAATTTGCAATAAAAATACAATTGTAGAAAGAGTATGTTCTTAACAAGATATATATTTGCAATTAAAATATATTCCCAACAAAAATATATGTTTGCTTTAAAATATATATTTAGAAGAATATTTTTTTCCAACACCTGAAATATATTCGTAAGGAAAAATTATGTTTACACCAAAATATATTTGCAAGAAAATATATCTTTCTTGAAAAAGTTACCATGTTCGCCACAAAATTATTTTGCAACAAAAATATTCTTCCAACCAGAAATTTATTTTCAAGAAAAGGATAAGTTTGCAATATAAATGTATCTGCAAGAAACATTTCTTACAAGACTTATTATATTTGCCAAACTAAAAATATGTCCCCATCAGTTGTGTTTAAAATATATATATGTTATCAAACTTCAAAAATATATATGTTATTGTCATTCTCTATATATGCATAAATCACGGCTTTAAAAATTAAAAAATTTATGTGTCACGAAATCTCCCCTTTAACGAGCAAAAGGGAGGAAAAAATAATGAACAAGACAAAAACAAATTGCAAGTCGGTGTTAGCTGGTCTCTTTAAATGAGGTAATTTTATTTCCCACTATTTTCACTAATTTCTCATATTGGGGCCGACTTGGTTTGTGGACGAGTTGGTTTGGGGACGAGTTGGTTGGGGACGAGTTGGTTTGGGGACGACTTGGCCCGAAAGCTACTGTCGACTGTACTGGATCACTGGTATTATATAGATCAGTGTACTGGATCGAACAATCCTTTTTCAAGGACGCCCTCTTTCGTCCTTTTACGTTGTGTAGCGTACTGTTGACGGTAATGAAATATGCCTTTAAGTTACATTCCTGTGTATCTCACATTTTATGATTAATCATGTTAAAATGAACGAATCATAGGACGATTGTACGCGTTTAAAAGCAATTAACTGGCACATAAAATTCATATCTTGTGTAGAAAATGATAATTTTTGCAAATAATAGATGACCGTCTCTCACATTAGGCCAGCACACAATTTAACATAGGCCTAACGTTAGGCTTAACGTCATTGCCCACACAACATTAAGCCCAACTGTAAGTGTAACATTTCGTAGCCTAACGATACAATACATGTGTTGTGCTTGTAAGTTATTGGCCCAGTACGGGTCTTGTCTTAGATCTTGACGGGCTGTGTTGTGAGAGGAATGAGCCTAGGCCATGTAACGAACACACAGCCCTGTTTGAGGTCTAGGCTTCATGTAGGCTAGGCCTAGGTAGTCCTCAGAAAAGGACTGGAAGTCTGTGGTCGTTCGCTATAGGCAACTCACTATAGGCTACTCAGACCTTAATCCAACAGTTTTATCAAGCGGGATGATCGGTGGAAGTTTTTAACGTTAAAATGAACTTGGTACTAATTTAGAATCAGTGCCCGGAAGTGAAGTAGGCCTACGTGTTTATAAAAATCGTAATTTTGGCCCAATTTAACGCCTAACATTAAACTTAACCCTAACCTTGATAATAAGCAACGATTTCATTGATTTGGGGTTACTTATTCTATTTGATAGCCTTAGTGTCTTTTCAAACCCAAATTTGGTAAATTCTAACCAAAAACTTATCCCTAACCTTCATCAATAACCTTGACTTGTGGGCACTGATTCTAAATTAGGCTACAGCCATGAACATTCATCTAACAGCAAATTTTTGACCTAAAACACCCATTTAATGCCATAACTATACTCTAGCTACAAGTCTTAAAGACACAACCAAACCCTTTTTGATCACTGAAATCTTCAGGGAAGGGTTTAAAATTTGGAATGAAATCACCAACTTTTTCGTGCAGTAGAATTTCCTTACTTTACTATGTGACTTTGGAACTTTGATTACAACAATATGCTAATGAGTGTAACTGTTACATCAATGTGGTAAACTTGCACAGTATAGGCTAGGGCCTTATGCTAAATGGCACACTCTTACATTTTTAGTGACGTCACAATAATATGCATGTGTGTTCTAAAGTAAACAAATATTTCGAACGCTACAGTAAATTTCCGGAAGTTGCAAAGTTGTTTTTATTCCAAATTTTCTGACCTTTTTAGAGGTTTCAAGTCATCAAAAATAGTTGCAATAGTTGGACAGGATTTGGAAAAGGTAATTTATGATTGTAAATTAACATTTTAGGTCCTGCCTTTGCTACAAGAACAAAAATAATTTTGGCCCGACATAGTTCTGTCAAAGACCAGCAACCGCCCAGTCACAGGAGTAAGGACTATGTATAGGGAGCAAATATGCGACAGTCCATACATAGTCCTTTACTGAGGACTAGGCTTTTTGTAGCCCTCGAACAGGGCTATGTGTTCGTTACATGGCCTAGGCTGCTCATTCCTCATACAACATAGCCCTGGCGTGGATAACGTTTACAAAGTTAGTCACTAACCAGGATGCACAAAATATGAAAAAATAACTGACCTGGTTTAATATTGTTACAAGTATCATACAATGAACGAAAAATGCGTTATTGTTGAGATCTCACAACAATAACTGCAAATAGGGATCATTTGGAACAAGATGTAAAGAAAAATCTAGCGTTGCTTCTTGTGGTTGTCTTCACTAGTAGCAGCCATTTTCTTTTGGTGTATGATTGGATTGGAATGCAGTTGCTAAGTGACAGAAGCTTATAGTCTAGGTGGCATTTTGAATAATGTTCACTTCTTATTGTTACTGAATGGAAGGTAGTAATATGAAGACAGCTACCTAGGTAAAGCATCCCGTTTTGCCTTCGTGACTTTTGCCCTCTACTGAGAACAGATGTCGAGAACTCTAAAACATGACCCATTGACTTACTGTTACAGTCAAAATTGGCAGTGAAAATTCTCCCATTCTTTGATAAAACTTTGTAAAAATCTGTTGCTGAAAGGTAAGTGCAGTGTCAGAGATCATCTGTGTGAAGTTTGGTGGGAATATTTTTTTATTTGAGGAGGCAAGAGATTACGTTTCGCGGGCATCCTGGTTAGTGACTACGTTTGTGAACGTTTTCCTCACAAGGGCTGTGTTGTGAGAGGAATGAGCCCAGGCCATGTAACCAACACACAGCCCTGTTTGAGGATTAGGCTTCATGCTACTTGTGGGGTGGATAAACATGCTCAGTAACAGGCGTAAGCCCAACATTAGTTAGCTAGCCTAGGCCAAGGCCTAAGGTTAGGACAAACCTATACAGTGCAGTTAGCTAACTCACCTATTTCCATGGTCAGATGAAGCTGATGGGGTCTTGAGCTCTGGGGCAAGGCTTGCAAGCAAAATTGGATCAATTTTGTTATTTAAATTATTGACACTTTCAGCAGTGACAGCTTAAAGAGGCAGGTAATTCCACTCAGAAATGACGTGTTGACGTAATGAGTGCTTCCTGATGTCCAGGCTACAGTTGGTTTTACAAAACTTGAACGGATGCCCACATGTGTGACAATCATTAAAAAAAAATACAAGCATTATTTTGCTCTTAACCTTTGACAATCTTGAAAACCCCAATGAGATCTGCACAAAGTCAATGCATTATGCAGTCTAAGCAGTTGGTCTTTGCTCTGTGTAGTAGGCCTTAAGGATAAGCCCATAGCCCTGTCCAGAGGCTTCTGTAAGTTGTAGGAGCAAAAAGAGTGGATGGAGTTCGAACAAAAAACTCAGAAGATGTGGACACACCTGTGCTCTGGAGTAGACTGGCTGTCTTTATTCAGCTCCTCTTGAGTGAGAGAGCTGAACCTTTGTGTAGGCACACTCACAGTGATTATACATGCTAGAACAGGTGCAATAATACTTAGTGGCAAATAGCCTAGTCAGCTAGTGTGTGGCTGCCAGGTTACAAAGCTTACACAAATTACAATTGTGCATACTGTAATAACTTCAGTAACAATCCAACACAGTCTTGACAAATACAATGCACAAACACAATACATGTCGCAAATAATACATAAAATCCCCTCTAATACCCAAGGCCTACATTCCAAGCTGTGTGGTACTCTGAGTCTTGATCGATCTATTCCAAAACCACTGCATTTTGGATTACATTTAAAGCTCTTGCAACTTCAAAATACCATGTTTACTCATCAAAATGCCAAGGAACATTTCATGTATTATGATCTGGAGATATATGGCATACATTTGACCTTTTTAATGTTTTTTATCAAATTACCCGATGTAACTTTAGCTTTAGGGAGCTGTCTGTCATAAGACTAGACCTCCCTATGGCAAACTTGCTTCTATTTACTTGTTCCAAGATATTCTGAATTTCAGGAAAGTTCCTGAATTTTACCAAACTTGGGCAATCTTTGGCAATTTGAGCAACATTTTGCAAGCCTCGATTTTCGGAAGAATTTATGGTTGTCCTTCGGGCAACCAATTCAGTATTTTTAGTTGTCCTAAAGAAAATTTGGTTGTCCGAAAAATTTGGCGCATAATTACATTACAAAACAGTAGATGTGTTTATGTACTGTATAATGGCTCTTGAAGAATAAAAATTAAGATATGATTTTTACAAGAGAAAAACAATTTTATATAGTCTAACTGAAATTGTATCATGGAAAAAGTTGAAAGAACTGTTGCTCAGTCAGCAGTGGCCCTATATATATACTTCTTCCATCATATAGGAGCAGGCTGCTTGAAAAAAATTCATTGTTAGAGAAGAATGGTTGTCCATCAGACAACCAACTTTCAAATTTTGGTTGTCTGTATGGAAATTTAGTTGACCTGGACAATCAAACAACCATGAAAATTGAGCCCTGACTTTGGAAATATTGGGGTAATAGTGGAGGGCAGATCAAATTTTGCTGTTGTAAGGTCTAAATATCATTGACCTAATCAATTTTGGGAAATAGTTACTGGTACTCCAGGAAATTTATTTGCACATTTTAAGGAATATAAATTTTGAAATGTCACCTTGGAAGTGCTGGATGAGGTGTTGCTTTCCACCCATTAACATTTGAACAGATATATGAGGACAGCCCCAAAATTTATATTTTCAGTACTTTAAATCACTTTTTGGAAATACTGTATTTATCGTAAATTTTTCTTGTGAGTTCTTTTTTACAAACTGTCAAGATTATACAAACAAAAATCACAAGATAACACTTAGTAGCTTGAAAATAAGATAGTTTTCCACCACATCTCACACTAAGAGTGCTTATAAAGTCTTGCCTGTATTTGAAATATTAACAGTTAGTATGTGAGTGTTAAGGTGGTTTTGTGCCTCAAGAGAAGAACTACCAAGCTTTCATTATATTTGTTTTGAAAAAAGGGAATTTATTAAAATGTTTTATTGTGCCTTATCTTTCTAAGGGAAAGTGTAGTTAAATAATTTAAATTAGAGCATTAACTAACTTACAGTATTTTATGAATGGTTCTTGAAAATCATGTGACAGTTGTGAAATTTACAATAAGGCAACTGGTTGTCCTACCCAGAATATTTACATTCAGAAATATCATGAAAGACACTTGGAAGAGAAACAGGGGGAAATTTGTAAGATTTGCTGTTCTCCAGCAGCTGTTTTTGTTTTTGCCTCTTAAGTTTTAATGCTTAGCTGCATATTAATACAGGCTTAGAGATACAGTATACTAAGACTCAATACCCTAACCTTCTGCAGCAATAATGCACAATTGAGAGTGCTTGATAGCTTTGACTGAATTTAATTCAGTGCTTAAAAGGTTTTCAACTGAGCAATGAAAAGGTTTTTGATGCTGTCGTGCTGGAAACAGGTCCGTCTTTTTTATTCTTTAACCATTTTGTTCTTTCATCAACAGAACAACCATGGGCCGTGTGATCCGTGGTCAACGTAAGGGTAGGGGAAGTGTCTTCCGATCCCACTGCCACCACAGGAAGGGACCAGCCAAGCTGAGGTCTCTGGATTTTGCTGAGAGAAAAGGTTACATCAAGGGTGTGGTTAGAGTAAGTTAGATGGCAACTTTAAAGGAAATTTCCAAGGTCAAGTCAAGTGTGGATATGTTAGAGGGGGGTACTTCTTGTTCTAAGCATTTACTGTGAAATTTCCATTGAAATCTGATGTGTGGTTCTCAAGGTATGAGATGAAGTCAAATTTCAACTTGGAGCAAGCACAACCTCACACTAATGGAAAGTAGTGTCTTTCTTAAAACTTCACCAAGTTTTTCCTTAACAACACAATGTTATCAGAATGTGATTGCATACTCTGGGTGGCCTGAGAACTTCACAAACTTTGCATTTCCATGAGAGAGATTCAATCCCTATTCACTTCCAGGAATCTGTGTAAATTTTACTTAATCTGTCCAAATTAGGAACAGTATAATGCTCTAGACAGAAGATTTGGATCCAGGAGACAAATTGAATATCTATATTTATACAAACAATATGCAGGGATGGAAATTTTTATTCTTCATTAGACTTTAGAGGACATTTGCCTGAGCTCTCAAAATACAGAAAGCCCAAACAAATGAAAATCTTATCTGGTGTATTTTGTTTGATTGTAAGGGGCACGAAGGCCAGCCCCCTGGCTTTGGTACTGTAAAGCAGCCACTTTTATAGGACATCAATTCCACTACAAAATACCATGACCTCAGTGGTCTGGTTGAACTGTATTTGTTGCACTAGATGTTGCAAGCACTTGGAAAATTGTTGTGCCTTGTTGCTCTTCTCCAGTTTGTCTCATCCTAAATGAAATATGTAATAATTTGATTCTTGTAATTTTGCAGCCTTATCGTTGAAGCAGCATTGGACCAGAAGGGCTTTGTATTATTGTAGGCATGTCTAAAATATTCTGAGTGTGGTATAAATTTTATTTTTGTCCTTATTGTTGTAGGATATCATTCATGACCCAGGCAGAGGTGCACCACTAGCCAAGGTGGTCTTCCGTGACCCCTACAGGTACAAGAAGAGGAAAGAGTTGATGATAGCTGCTGAGGGAATGTACTCAGGACAGTTCATCTACTGTGGTAAAAGAGGTGAGTGTGTGTATCTACATACAAAAGGCAGACACAGCAAAATATTCTGCAGCATCTGTTCTTTTGTGCTAGAGTTGGGTTAGTTAGATGGGATTTAACAAACACCAACATGAATGTGTTAAATATGGCATCATCAAAGTAAAAAAGTACAGATCACATGCAGTTCATGATCATTCTTTGTTTCAAAAATGGTGAAAGGAAAAAAAAAAAGACCTCCCCTTTAGTCAAAAGGTTGCCTCTTATGACGGGCGGACAATACTGTGGGCATAGCTTACAAACCTTAATCCCAAGGTGAGGGGGCTGTAGTTGGGACAATTAATATTACTTCCACAGGCTTTGAATCTTAGATTTTGTAGGTGTACTACAAATCACTCCCTTAGAAAGAAAGGAGTGTGGTAGGTGTGCTGTTTTGGTAATTTTAAATAGGTTTATGTGAGCTCCAAACCTTCATGTGCAAAAAGTCACAACCCTCACAGTGATTTGAGGCCAGTGACGGTGTACATTCCCACTGGTATCCCTCAAAATTCAAGGCCGGCTTTCCTGTGGCTAGTTATTATGTTTTTATTTTATTCATCCAATTAAAGTGAGTACATTTTTGCAATGAAGTTAACAGTTTTACATGTACAAAGATCAACAAACCCTATCTTAATTCAGGATGAGCCAGTTAAAAGAAAAAATTATTCAGATTAATGCAGAAAGTGTTTCCATACAGGAATCCTCCCCCCCCCCCCCCCCAAAAAAAAATGCGTTATCCTTCTGTGTAACAATTAGCAGCAGAGCTAATGCAAATTCTATGCCCACAGATTTAATTCATAAATTCAAATTCAGAACTTATGTAATGTACATTAAATTTCAATTACGGTTCGTAGACAAAGTTTGGAACACACCAGTTTGAAACATTTGTTCAGAATATGAACAATGTCAAAATAGCAGCACTACAACAGTTGTTTTACGGTAAAACAGACAGTTTTCCTACCAGTTGTTTGAAAGCTTTGCACAAAAGTACTTCCATAATGTGTTTCAATCTCCCTCTGCTTGCCTCTTTTAACTTTTCTGAACAATATCCATAATTTACACAAAATGTTTCTCTGTTTTTATGAGGTGTATTATCCCAAGTCTACTCAACTTGTTTTCTGCAATGTAGTTCACCCTGCACATATGTCCATGTAGGAAATGGACGGCATGCCATAGTGAACACACACTTTATGGCACAGGGCAGAAGCATGTTGAATCAAGTTGTCAACTTTCATGCACATGAATGAAGTCAAAGTTTGAAAGTAAACCTGTATATACGTGATGCTCTGCTGCATACCAGGAATTGAAGAGTGGATTTCTGTATTTCTAATCATTATGTTTCAATCTAAAAATAGGGTTTTCACTAGGAGAAAGTAATCGATTGTGTTTAATTTGTGGCTTGTGATTAATTAAAAATGGCCTTTTGCTAATCCATTATTTGATCCACGATTAGTCATCGATTAATTGCTCACAGCCTTAGAAATTTGACCCGCTTGTCATGTTGCCCTGTCTGTGTTAACTATGTTCATGAAATACCACCAGCAGATTGATGTTGTGCAGTTGTGGACAAACATATTTTTTGTGGGCTGAAGATTATCCGTCATGACAAAGGCAACCTCAAATTACTCTTTAATCTTTCTGTTTCAGTTGGGACTTTGAATGGGCTTTTGCTACATATGACCCTCATGCCTCCTTCAAAATTCTGGTCCCTATACTTAAATGGAATTGAAGGCATCAATTACCTTTAAACAAGGAATAGATAAAATGGGGAATCTACATTATGTGGGAGTCTCTTCATCAGAAAATTTACAGCCTTGTATCCAGTCTTGTTTCTGACCAAACATTTTACATTGTTTACAAAAAAGTTTGCTACATTATGGCTTTGATATAAACTAGCTCTCTTTTAAACTGTCAGCTAAGAGTTCATTTATTTGATATGAATTGTATGCAACAATGTATTTGTGTGGATTTATTTTCATTCACTATGGTTAACCATACTCTTTTCTTACCTTTTGTATTGTGACGCTGCAGCCAACCTCACCATAGGAAATGTCCTCCCAGTGGGTCAAATGCCTGAAGGTACCATCATCTGCTCAGTAGAGGAGAAGACAGGTGACAGAGGAAAGCTTGCAAAATGCTCTGGAAACTATGCCACAGTTATCTCTCACAACAGAGATACCGGCAAGAGCAGAGTTAAGATGCCATCTGGTGCCAAGAAGGTTATTCTGTCAACTAACAGGGCCATGATTGGTAAGGGGAAACAAGTGATTGGTAAACTTTTGTCCAGTTCATTAGGAGGGTAATTATTATTCAGTTATAACGTTTGTTTTAAAAATTCACTAACTGTTCCCAGCTGTAGACCCTATGCATTGAGGACACACTGATGTCATCCTTGGGGCCAAACAATGGAACACACGACCATAAGAATAAGAATTTGCCCTGCATATGTAGCAGACTATGGAAGTAAGTATTCTACTGGTTGAAAAATCATATGTCTGCATTTATTGGGGTTGGTTCATTTTGCCTCCAGAGGAGGGCATACTTGCTCTGTAACATCATATGCATAAGGTCTATAGAAATCCTTTTGGAAAGTCCAAAGGGAAAGAGATGTAATTGAAGTAGCAGCGCAGGCATTGCTAATGGTTGTGCAGCCCTCTATTTAAATTTGTTTTGTAATTCAGAACCTTAAGTTTTCAATATTTGAGATGTAAGCTGTACAAACCACACTCCTTAGGAAATGTAGAGGCAGGCCTTAAATTTTGATGTGTGTGAGTGCAATCACACACCATTGCTGTCCTCAAACTGCTGTGAGGAGTGTTTTTCTTTGCACACTAGATGATAACTAGATGATAATAGACGCTTAAGGAAATCTATTATGAAACAGCACACCTACCACACTCCTTATTATCCTGAGGAGTGTGATTTGTAGCACACTTGGGAAATATAAAACTCCTGGCCTGTAGAGGTGAAGTAAAGTATGCCTTTATGTTTAACTGTTAAAAATCTTCTTAGTTCCCGCTCTTTACCTAGGTGTGCCAATTAGTGATTTGAGTTGATTTGCGGTGTGCAATTTACTGGCATGCCTTAAAAATGGAGACCTGATGATTTCAGTGTTCATTCATAAATGATTCCAATGGGAGAGTAAGCCATTGAGCTATGGACTATGATCTACTCTTACCATATACTTTTTGAGATAAATTTGAGACTTCTTTATATGTTCAAAGACAGACACTAATTCTGTCCTCAGAATGTCTGTTCACAGGGTTTCTTGTGTGTGTGTGTGTGTGTGTGGGGGGGGGGGGGGTCCACTTTCAACAAGTCGACTGTATGAGTTGTCTTTCTCCAAAAGGAGAGTAGCATCAAGTACTACCTCTAGACAGATAAACCACTTGTGGTTGAACCAGTTATTCCAGTCATTACATTCATTCTGACACTACATCATGGTTGTAGCCAGAGAGATCTTAGTGTGGGATGTAACTGGTGTTGTACACTATCAAAGCATGGCACTACAATCAATTGGCAGGAAGTGTGCATACAAATTTTGGGAAGAACAGGTTTCCATCATTGCAGAAACGGTACCAGCAGTCTCAGTTTATAATTGAAGCAGTTATGCCTTGTTTGAGAGTAATTTTCCTGAGCAACTGTAGATGGAAGGACTTCATTTTAGCACAAGTATGGGTTGTCAAAAAGATCAGTTGTTTCTGCCCCTTACCAACCCTTGTAGCTACAACCCTGCTGTACATGAAATTTCTTACTCATTTTCATACAAGGTATTGTTGCCGGAGGTGGACGTATTGACAAACCCTTGCTAAAAGCAGGCCGTGCATACTACAAGTACAAAGTCAAGAGAAACAGCTGGCCTAGAGTACGTGGTGTGGCTATGAACCCAGTTGACCATCCACACGGTGGTGGTAACCATCAACATATTGGTTCTCCTTCTACAGTACGAAGAGATGCATCTGCTGGTCGTAAGGTATGTTGTGTTTTCCTTCATTGTAACTGCTAAGTCTGAGATCCATTCAGCGGTGTTGATAGTAGCTATAGGCTATTAGGGCTGTGAATGGTTAGCAAAAGAACTAAACGTTTAATCTCAAAAAGTTGTGATGGTTTAGCGATTAACCGAGATTACCTTATCACAAAAAAAAAATAATTTCAGAGTGTGGTGACTGATACTGATTGTAATGCAGGTTGTGTAATATTTTTACAGTGCTGGACTTTGGGGTGAAAAATCTACTGGCCAACAGGGCCAGCAATTTCACTGTTTTACTATTCCTTCTAGTAATAATAAAATAAAATGAAAAATAAATTAGTTTCTTTGTCATAGTTGTTTCTAATTTTCTTGCTATTAATGCTGCTGAGAATCGTGAGATAGTCAGGCAGTTTGTGATGTGTCAGGCAGGGAGTGTGATGTCAGGCAGTTTGCAATTCTTAGCTTTCTTGTCATGGAACTGGCTCTTGTTGTTTTTAAATAAAAATCATGTCCCCACAATGTTTATAACTTATTGACATGGGTGAATTTGTTTAGAAATATACACAGCAATTTTCACAGCCTTTAAGGTAATATCAGTGACTTTAGTAACTTTTGGACTACCGAAATCTAACCGGCTCGAAAGACAATAGTACAGCATTTCAACAATCAACAAAAAAGCTCCGGCCTTGGGCCAGTGAGATAGCGGCTTCGTTATACCTTTGCTGTATATTAATCAGTCAGGGGAATACTGCATACATGTTAAGTGTAGAAATTTTTCCAAACTAGCTTTGAAAAGGGTTATCAGTTCTCCAAGTTCTGGTTACAGGTACCCATGGAGGGTTTACCTGGAAAGTCTAAGACAATGTAAAAAAAAAAATTGGTATATAATGCTCAAATGTGGTGATGAGGGAGGCATTGGAAGGGATACCAGGACATATTACTTTCGAACAAAGAGTAACTGAATTTTAACCTGTAAGAATTTCAAGAAAAGCATTTTGACATACTGTTTTGATATCATTCTTCATCTAAAAATATTACCTGAAAACCAATGCAATGATCTTCTTTAAGAACAAATTTCAGTAAAATAGGTCACAAATTTCGGATGTGAGGGTTTCTTAACTTGGGACAGTTTATGTCCTCTTCAAATGGTCAGTGATGTTTTCTTACTCAATTAGGTACTGGTGTAAGATTAACCTTAAATATTAGAATTCAAACTAATTTCTCAAGTATTTATGACTGTAGATGGAAAAGTTAAGTAGATGCAGAATGGAGGAAAACTTTTTTTACCTTAAGTATTTCAAGCATTTTCAATTCTGTGCTCTTAAGGACACTGAAATGGTGGTTCTGTGTAAATTCCTTCACCTCATCACCCACATGCAACTCCTCTCCCCTCCATGAACATTCTCCTCAATCATTTCTCCCTCTGTTCTCACAAAAATCCTTGTCAAAAAATTCAGTGGATCCATGCTATCTCCTTCCCCTTCTCCCTTTACTCACACAAAAATATCTTCTTTGGCTATGGGGCCAATGCATCTGTACTTGTAGCTCAGCATAAGCAATGTAACTCAGCATAAGCAATGGAGTAGGCAAAACAAGCCACAAGTGGAAAAAGGGCCATTGGCAGCTCAACTTGGTTAGAAACTGGGCCGTAAAACTACTTCAAAGGTAACCTAACCTGTATTTGTCATTTCCTTTCACTGGTTTGATTTCCATTTTGCCTACAGGTTGGTTTGATTGCAGCCAGGAGGACTGGAAGGCTTAGGGGAACAAAGAAGATCAAGGACAAAGAATAAGAACCAAAGTCAAGAAAATAATGGAATGATAGTTGTATTGGTGGGGTTTAATACCCATGCTGATGTAAAACATTTGTGTACATTACATCAATGAAAGGAAATAAAAAAAACAGGTAACATGTATTGGCATTGTTATGTTCATTCTTTTTTTGCCTTTTAGAGAGTTACATGGGTCATTGGAACCCTCATGTGTGGGACACATGGGAGAGGGGCTCACTTGCTGGAGGTTCTGTAACACTGTCAATTTCAAGTTTGTATAACCACTGCCAAAAATTACCTCATGAAGATTTTCTCACCCTGGCAAATATTCCTGAATCGTTTTAAATTCTGCTTAGTTCAGTGTGTGATCTAAAAGTAGCACTAAGATCAGCCAGAATGCAGCCATGGCATACTGCAGAACAGGAAGAGGTTGCTGGTTGAAGTTAGAGATAAGGATGAAAGGACTGTCAAAGTTCATACTACAGTGATTTTGGATTCTGTTATGTTCAATTTTTGGTTGAAAGTAGCTAAAAATTAGTAAAATTAGTAAAATTGTTATGATTTCAGACATGCATAAACCCATAAAAGCTGTCTGGTGGTGTGAAATCAGAACGTAACAAGTGGAAATTTCACTTTTGTAATTGTGCAATACAAATTGTTAATTTACACAGATTGGCAAATTTGGGGCTCATTTGAAGCATAGGTGGGAAAGGTTCTTTTGAAAACCCACAAAAGTCAGACTGTAATCTGATCTGATAGGACTGTAGTGTGACCAACACTTACGTATAAATCAGCACCCTTGAAGAACCTGCTAGTAAAGCAAGTGGATTAGTTGTCAACAGCAGCCCCCCTTCCTCTCTCATTTCACTCACTCCCCACACCTGTCTGCTTGCCAAGTTTCCCATTCACCAGTTTTAATGCCCCATCCCTTAACTTTGCACTGCTTCACAAGTTCAATCCCTCAAGGACAACTTACTGCCCCCCCCTCCCCCTCTTCAAATAATTAAGTTGTTTCATTCAAAGGGGCTTACAGCATTTACAGCATTCTCATGTAAGGCATTTTAAATGGAATTTACACATGGATGCCACGGTCGTATGAGAGGGGGGCTGGGGGTCACTGAGACAAGTCCTTGGTTGCCCTAGGTTGAAATTAAGATAATGCTGTTGCCTGTGATGTCACATAGTCAACATGACCTTTCTTAAACAGCTAAATGATGACAAAGCAAAAAACACTTCATTTGGAAAAGCTTTTTAATGATATTATCATAGAACTTTAAATACGTATTGAAATCATTGACGTGATTATGTAAATTTTACCCAGTGTAAAAATTAATGCTTGTTGCACAAAATTTTGGCAGAAGTATTGCTCAACGGCCCTTTTGTGAATTGCCTGCTATATTTGAAACATTTATGCAATTATCTAATATCTACCAATTTTTACAATTATAGGCCAAAGTTATTTCAATTTTGGAACAATTGTGAGGATTTGATAATATCTAGCAAAGATTTGCACACATAAACACTGGTAGCATATTGTCACATATATAGCATACCATAGTCTCTATATTCAGCTGTTCCATAATTGATTTTGAAGTCATGTCCTACCATGGGGTGAAAAATAAATATTCCCTGAACTATGGAAATGTTAAGGTACTTTCAAATTACTAGCAAAATGATGAAACTCTCACTTCTTATGGTTGCACCTGACTGGAAGTTACCTACTTGACAGATCTCAGCCATTCATTATTTGGCAAAAGAAAATGAAATAAACAGCAGATCTCAAAAAGGTTATCCTTCTTGAGATAAATGACAGATCACACACTGACTACACACTGAAGGAAAAGAATGGATTACCTTAAGATTTTGAAGAAAATGATAAATTAGGAACATGCTAGCATTCTTATTTCACATTCTAGTGAGTGATGCAATTTTCTGCAAAATATTAAATTCTTGTGGTCTGACAAGCAGATAATTGCATCAAAATGCAGACTGTAAAGATAGTAATAGAACATTTCATCATTTTGTGGCAAAATGTCAGTGAGCATACCCATTGTAAATGAGATGATATACTGTCCTAATTTGTAATTTAGTGGCACCTTA
Organism: Holothuria scabra; assembly: GCA_037179385.1. Classification (NCBI taxonomy): domain Eukaryota; kingdom Metazoa; phylum Echinodermata; class Holothuroidea; order Aspidochirotida; family Holothuriidae; genus Holothuria; species Holothuria scabra. The sequence continues at coordinate 19,905,381 of CM074190.1, forward strand.
ACATTTCCATACTTAACTGTACATTTTCGTACCCTAGACCTGTGGTCTTGTACAACTAGGCACCTATCCCCTCCTACTCTCGGTCTTCATACAGATCACCACTCTGATCCTAGCTACGTCAGCTCATAAATGTTTCAGAGATCTGGTGAACACTTGCCAAAACTATGTACAGGCAAGTTGGAAAATTTGGTATCTCCAGTTAGTCACAAGATCATCTGAACATTCATCTGAAGAATGCTCTAATATTTTATTTACACATATATTTGCTTCATGGTTACAGCCCAATATTCCTGTTCTGATATCCATGTTCTGACAACTCAATTGTAGATAAATGTGAGGGTGTTACAACATAGGAGGTCAGAATGTAGGGGGTGTCTGAATATGGTGCCAGTGGTAGATTACAGGAGTTTGAAATTGAAATGCATGATAGGGCAGTTTTGTAGGGATTCACTTCCCCTTTGACCCATTCCCATTATGCACTGATTGCAAACATTTCCAAATTAGTCTATTGGTAGAATTTATCCTTTCAGATCTGCAGTGTTACATTTGTGACTTATCAGTAAGTAAGAGTAACATGTTTATAAATAAATAACTTACCGTAAGTAACTCCGCTATATTATACACACTTTTTTGGACTTCTGAAAGTATGGTATACATTTAAAAGCTAAAATGCCTCAATATACAAAATGTCATCAGTACCTCTTAGATTAAAAATTAGAAATATATATATATATAAATGGTGATGCTACAGTATCACAACCCTTGTAGACTGCAGAAGAGATGGGGACAATGCACAAGCATCCGCACAGTCACCTGAACCTGTCACACTTAATAAGGATAAGTTTGGGGTGTAGACCTGACCATTCCCAAGGGGAGAGGTGAGGTTCTCCAAACCTTTTTTGTTAGTTAGGACAAACCAAGCCTGTTTTGTAATTCTAGCCAATTTAGCTCAATGAAGGCTTAGGATATGGAGTTGGGGGGAGGGGAGGATGAAAAAAGACCTTACTTGGATAAAATATAAACGAGACCAATGAGTGAGTTTGCTAAGTTTTGTACAAGGAATTGTGGGGCACAACATAGGATACACAAACCAAGCTCAGCACATTGTGAAGGACGTTTCCATGTTTCTGTGCAGTAGGTGCATCCAACACATCTAATTATCTAGCCAACTTGAACAAAAATAGGGGTCTCAGTCCTGAGCTCTACTAAAGGTAGATTAAAATGCAAATTTTTACACTTTGACACAGTCTACTGCACAAAACCACTTTGAGATTCCTCGTTTTGAATGGATTGTAAAGAAAGAATGCTGTCACTAAATTTACATGTACAGTAAGCTTGAAATTTTTTTAACGCATGTTGTAGGTGCAGGATTGGTTTGTTTATCCCCAGGATTTGGAAGATATGCGCATGTGCGTAGCCCCCAGAACTCGCTAATTGTTCCACCTGATCTGACCGTCTGCCCCCGACATCGTTCCGATTTGTGTTGTTTGCAGTAATGAAACATTGTTAAAAGTGGTCTGGTGGGTGGTATGGGTAGTTCAACTTGAAGAGCAGTCACAGTGAGGTCACAGGTCAATCTGATTCACCACTGGACGTCGACTTGCTCATGGCCCATGACTGTCTGAAAAGCCTCCAAACGCTCATGCGGTCGTTTTGCTGGTGCGACCGGCGGAAGTCTTGGACATGAAGCCCAGTTTGTAAACCTTTTTCTGCAAAGTTTTTCGAACCTTCATAAAACAAGAAAAAGGGAAATGTTTTTTTTTTTCTTTTGTGGAATATATGAAGTAGATACGTTGTCAAAGTGGAAGATGTACCCTTTGGAAAATCTAAAACTTTTGAGAACAAATTTCCTGCCCTCTATAGATCAGGGCCATCAAAATATCTTTCTTCTGGAAGCTGTATATCGCACTAATTGTTATAATTGTTAACTACTTCTGAAAGAAATATCGGTGGAGAGATAGGGGCCAGCATTCAGCCAGGTACAAAGTTTCCTGGAAACTAACCCTGGAAGAAAAATGAAGTACCATTGCATTTAAGTGTATGGTGCTCCCCGACCCTACGTTTTTGTTGCCTTGGAATACCCCTCGTCAGGCTACAGACCACGATTGACGCTGATAATGATAGGTAAATTTGTACGTGTAATATGGCTACAGTGTATTTTCCCTTGCCCAACAAGCAGTTAATTGCAAACAGAACAAGTGAGCTAAAAACCAAAGTATGGGAGCATCTGCAGAAACTAGACCTATCCTTTTCAGTGTCAAGGGCATGCTATACAAGTCCTTCTTCATGTCGGTGTAACTGCTCCTTGGTATGTCTGAGATGGAACTTCGATAGAAGAGGTTGGTGTTTATTAAATCATTCATGTCTAAAAAACTTTATTATCAGTAATCTTATCAAAAGATCGAAAAGAGAACCATTAGTTAGGCTGCAGAAAGTTAGCTAGTAAGCGAACGCATTAGTTAGTGATAAGCTATTAAAAATGAAGTAAAATAAATAGAAACTGCGCCATCTGACATGAATTAGAACGTGACTAAAGAAAGAATGAATAAACTACGAGCAACAAAGATCCCGACACAATGCCCTTCAGAGCTGCATTACCCTTCTGTAGTTTTTGTTTTTTTTTTCATATCGTGAAGGAGAAAGCTTTGTCACAGAGATACATCACGGTGGGAACGATTGTTTCTTTCAGAAGTCCTCCCTTTCTGTTGTCCACCAAAGTAATCACAAAATTTACTTCTTCCTACCCGACCGTCTCCTGTCCCACTATATTTCAACTACGCTACTGTTTGATTGGGGGGGGGGGGGAGGGGGGGATTGGACTATTTCACTTACTGGAATTCATGGAACCGTTTGAAAAATCCATGTTTATTATCTGTTTGAAAATTGCAAAAGATCACACAATTTTGATTTAAACCATGATCGTTCCAAAAACGAATTTATCTATGGACTGAAGGGGAAACCCTCCCCCCCGATACATCCGATCCATGAATGGCACCGTTAGCACGGAGGATGACGATCCTTCCAATAATTAAAGTCTTCACGGCCATAACCTGATCTCTAAATGTACACCTGTTAAAACTGTATGCACAAAAGTTTATATGGGGCTAGGTTACATTCCTAATGACATCCAAAGGTCCATAACTCAAGAAAGCTAAATCGTCTGGTTTTTCCATTGCGTTTAGTAGAAAAAAAGTCATCACTTCAAATCTATCCGCCCCTACAAAATATACCCACTTTATACCACCCCTAGGCCCAGAACCTTATCTGATGGACTAGAAACAGCCGGTAGACACGATTCTACGCACAAAGAGCGCCCTTACTTACGTCAGATGATGTTAAAGCTGTGTCAGTATGGTTAGCAATGCCAAGCCTCTGGTCAGTCATGGAAAGCAGTGGACAATTAAAAAATGTACAAAACTTACGAAACGATCTGTTTGGACTCAAAACTGATCTTCTCACCTCGTCGTTTAGAACACAGTAGAGAACGAAGATGAAGACGCCCTGGAAGAGAAGATAAGTTCTTAGAATGAGGGAGGGGTAAGATCATGGAAGGACGGGCCTACATGGAACCCACTGTCATTGTGCGTTGTGCTCAGCATAAGCAATGGAGTAGGGAAACAAGCCAGTGAGTCACAACTGGAAAAAAGGCCGTGGCCGGCACGACCAATTGGTTAGAAAACTGGGCCGTAAAAATCCATTTAAATAATTAAGTATTAAGACGCCCATTTGGCCGGCCAGCCCATATGACTTAACATAATTAAGGATGAAGAATACGTTTGCGCTCAAATTTTGCCGGAAATGCAAGTCAATCAGGAAGAGTCTGGCTTTTCTTTTTTCATATATTTTCTCTTTCTTCCCTGCAAAGATCTTTTCTTGATGATTTGAAACAAGTATGCGCAATTTACTGAGGAAAGTTTTGTTGACCAAACATGATTGAAAGGAACCACTCATGAATATGCAACAAGGCTTCTTAACCAGTGGCGTGCGCCGGGGGGTCCCACTTTTGGAAGTAATTGGAGAAAATCAGCTAGACTGGGGAAATCGTTTAGGAGTCTGACCGAGAAACGGGCCGGTGTCCCAGTTGGCCGTTATGCGTGTTTCAGATTTGATACCTTGCATCATAGTCCTCTTCCAAAAACGGAATTTTTTAGCAGGGAAGGGGTAGGCAACTCCCTTAGGAGAGCGAACAATTGAACCCAATATATGTCATTTCTAAGTAACGACTACCTTCATATTAGGAGGCCTCGCTTTGCATATAGCTAGTTTCGATGGCAAAAACTTCCCAGAGACCCTTCACTGCCGTGTCATTCGGGATTTCAGTCTGCCCTCAAACCTATAATTCCTGTACACGTCACTGATCTAAACTCAACTGTTGCATGTAACCTTTGAATTCACATAAATGACAACAAATACTTTAAACTTGAGAAAATAGCGTGAAATGTCGAATTGAAATTGGATAGGAATGCTTACTTTCGCCTCGTTGAGGCAGAGAGCTGCAATTTAAAATTAGAGCTCCTTAAAAAATAGATAAACGATAGCCTGGCATGAATATGCAAGACTATGGATTACTTAAAAGTTTGGGAGACTGTATTTGGTCTTTAAATTCACGGGGAAAAATTGGGAACAACACATTAATGCGGGGAGATACTGAAAAAAAACATCCAAATTTGTATTTGCTCTGTGACAAGCTTGGATACTCACTTGTAGCGAGTTGAATATAACAAAGAGATACTCGAATATCACTGTAGTTGAGTCAATCGCAGTGAGCAAACCAAACAGCCAGGTCAAACCCAGAAGTGGCAGTGTGAGCAGCATTGCACGTAGAGCCAGCCTGCAGATAAATACGAGCTAAAATATCAATTTAAAATGTTAAGACATTCAAATATAATTTGTGAAAACATGCAAGTATAAAAAACGTGGCATATTCATATTGAGGACTCTAGATGCCCGCAGAGAAAATTGTGAGTTTACTTCCTTCGAATGGTTCAAACTCACGGACTTTCTATACATGGACAGAGCATGCTACATTGTCAGTAGAGTATGTATGAGAAAAAGCGCACCAAGATAGCCGTCTGCTATGGTTTTGTGTGAATGTTTGGACTTGCTCAAGTATATCACAAGATTTTGCAAAAAAGTTTAAATATTTGTGAAATATGGAAAGGAAAGGTCAAATTCCCTTCACGTATTGCAAGAATATGATATTTTCCCCAATTCAAGTTAAACTTTTGCTTAAACTATTGCAGAATCGTCCTCAAATCATACAAATTATAGCTTCACGGCGGCCATCTTGGTGCGCCTTTTTTGTCCCAGTCGGTGGAGACCACCTACGGATAGGACGTACACGTGACATTCTCTGTCCATGTATATATATGTCCGTGTTCAAACTGATGGTGAGCTGCCAATCTAATTCCAGCCGGGGAACTGCGACAGAGCTCTCTGGTTCAAAAACATAGGCGAAACTCCCCGGGATGCATTTCCTTGCCTTTCAAAAATTATGCCATTGACGTTCACTTTTTAACATTTTTTCTGTTCTCTTCAAATATGGAGACTTTTCTCTGCAGTTTTTAACCCCCATCAAAATGAATTAAATTTGTAATTTATATCACTTTTCACTTTAAAGAGAGAAACCTTTGCTTCAAATTTAAAAATAAATTTGTGATTTATGTCACTTTTCAATTAAAATAGAAATTTTTGCTTCACGTTTTACTACTCCCATCAAAATAAAAATAAAATAAAATCCCCAAACAGAATAAAAAACAACATTTTCACTCAGACAAACCCTAGTTTTCTCAACAGTCAAAACTGTTATTCCATGTGATTACACTCTTGTATTTGAGATATAGGCAGTGGTCAACTTACAGTTTCTTAAAAAATTGAACTTGAAAAACAGCTAGGGTGTCATCTTTTCACATCAGGCAACGATACTTTTTTAAACATTCGTATCATAAGGATTATCATCGTGCCCAACGCATAGTCGACCTACTGCATGGTCAAGTGGTTAGAGCATGCAAACATGCAGTCGGGAGGTCGGGAGTTCGAGTCCTGGCCGGGTGATACCGAAGATTTTAAAACGGAACCTACTGACATTGTGCTTGATGTTCAGCATAAGCAGTGGAGTCGGGAAAACAAACCTGTGAGCCACAACTAGAAAAAATGGCCGTGGACGACACGACTTGAACAAAGTGATTGGAAACTGGACCGTTACACTCCATCTAACCTAACTTAACCCAAGGACGAATCAAAGTTAAAAAACTTCCGATGCCCAGAATTTGTTCATATTATAAATGCATTGTATGTGGTTGGAGAAATATTGGATGATAAAGGTTACTTGAATTATTTTTTTCGCACTCGGTCAAGTGCCATTGTATTACGTAAACTTTCATTTACTTTCACAAACCTGCAACTAATCTCAATTTTATTAATTTAGACATATCAGTGTATAGCTCACTAGAACCAACCTACTGCCATATTGTGCTTGGTGCTCAGCATAAGCATGGGGTATGGAAAACGAGCCGGTGGGTCAAAACTGGAAAAACTATGTGACCAGCCAGATTTAACCAAACTGGTTAGAAACAGCCGCAAAATCTCGTCTGACTGACTGACTGTGACTGACTGACTGCCTGCCTGACAGATTTATTCATGTGTTCATGGTAAAGGCATTTATCCATAACTTCCCCCAAGAAAATTGAAAATCGATGTCAAATGGAATAACTCACCATGTCCGTTCAACCTGTTTCTTCTTCATATTAGCTCGCAGACTCAAAAATACTCGAATGACATTGGAGAGCATGATCATGTTAGCCTGTAGAAATGAGATACATTTATACTCAATGAATAATGCATGAGTAGCTTACTGCATATTCAATTGAAAAATATGTAAGTTTCAGGCAATATTTCGTTTTTGTATGGGATAATTGAAACAATTCAATTTTTTAAAATTGAACAGGTAGATATTATGTGACGTGGCATGGGTGGATGAGTAAGTTGGTTTCGCTATTCGTTTTGCTGACGGTCATATACCGGTGTAGTATATAATTAGTAGGAAAACCAAGGTAGATGAGAAATGCCGAGCAGAAATTGTATCGTTGTTGAAACGTATTGCACTTTCGCCTTAAAGTCAAGAGTGTTTAAAAGTTCTTTTCATGAGGCCTTGTTATATTACCTTATAGTTCATGAATTAGTGCTATTAAATATTTAAGAGCACAACTTACAATAACGATCACAATTGCAGGTCCTACAAAAGCCCATATTCCGCCGTTGTCAACACGCAGCCAGCATCTAAAAAAGAAATGTGGAAATAGTAAATGATCGACAAATTTCATGCATGACGTCATTCATTTATGAATTACTTTACTAGTTCTAGAATTTCAAAATGTTAAGTTTTAGTCGAGGACCGAGAAAATCATTTTCATCTAACAACCACCATCATGACTTGTTCTATGGCTGAGATACCAAATGTTGAAATTTATTCATTGAATCGGAAGAGTCCATCACTGGGCATGTACAATTTGTGAATTGCCTTTTGCCCAACTGCCGTTAAACTGTTTTCGTTTTCTCTTGAAAATATGTATATGACATTGGATGCTCTATTTTTTCTTCCAAAAGATATCAGCCACGGGTCCAGACATTCCAAAAAAGGGGGGCTGACCTAAGAGAAAGTAGTGCTGTGAGGGAGTCGCACTGCTATTTTCCTCTTTGTTTTATTGTTGGTATGACGGAAAAGGGAGGGCTGAGGCCGTAAAAGCTCCCCCCCCCATGGATCCGCACCTGTGTATATGTTGGAAAGTCTCCCGTTACAGTAATAACGTGATGACAAGGCGCGGTTGTTTTCAGAAAACAACTACGAACACTGCAAATTTCAGGAGGCACTCGAACACGTTTACTGATTGCTCAGAGCGGGGCGCCACCATCACTTGGCGCGGAAATCAGGAGAGCCGCGGGAAATTCCAGGCTTGGCCCATTAGTCCAAGCAGCCGTCATTTAAATTTTCGTTTGCAATCAAAGGCTCGCTCTAAAACTGAGAAAATTGAAAAAATGAGCTAAATTTACCTATTTAAATGCTGGCGTTGGTTAGAACAGGTTTTGAAAACATCCAGACAGAACTTTGAAATAGTTCTATCAGGGAGCTTATAGACTAGTTCTATAAGCAGAAAAGAGCTTGTGTTTAGTGACTGTAGGCAGCCATCGACCCTTAAACCGTCTTCATTTGTTGTCTAAATGAATTTCAAACCCTCATATTCACGAAAATTGAGGGAATCAAGATACAATTCAGTGTTCAACCATCCACGATACAGGTAAGTAAGAAAATTGAAAGACTAAAAATGATAGACCTCAGCTATGGCCGACTAAATTCAGACTCACTTCTTGTCCGGATCCGTCTATGAAGACTGTCTCATGATGCTTTCAAATTCCCCTTTTCTCCTCTCTTTTTTAAAATACAATTTAACCACGGACTTCCTATACATGGGCAGAGCATACTGCATGTTAGAGTGTCGCTACCGTACCTATGAGCATAGGCGTAGCAAGATAACGTAAGGTCAAATCACTAGTATCTTATTGCAAGAATATAAAATTTTGCTTAAAATATGACAGAGGCGTCGTCAAATCATACAAATTATAGCTTCACGGCAGCCATGCAATGTTATTTCTAGTTTTATACTGGATGTAGAACTCACACTGCTCGGGAAACAATTTTTTTTCTCGAAAGAAGATATTTTCTTTGGTTACAGACTGCTCCAAACCCACCCTTACAATTTTTTAATCTACCACTTAAAGTATTATATTTTTCAGGCAAAGTTAAGCAAAGAAGCGCCAAATTTAACCAAATTTCTCCATAACTTTAAATTTAAATTGCAAGTGGAAAAACTAATACAGGAAAGATCAACAACAAAAAGTTTTATTCCTTATGCAAAGTTTCAGTCCGTTTTTAATACAAGTGCCCTTTTGGGTGAATAGGATGTTATTTATTTAATCCTAAATTGAGCTTCAGCTATTGGACTCATGTTCACTTGTACCTTGATCTTTGAGAAAAGCGTACGGCAATGATTTTATGTTGGCTTGTTCTTTATGGAAGATTTATGTTTACAAGAGTTCTAGTGCTATTTCCATATATTTTGTTTGTAATGAACTTAGTTGTTACTGTTTGCTCTTGTTGATAAAATAAAGATGAAAAAAAAGTATAGGCGTAGCAAGATAACGTAAGGTCAAAATCACTAGTATCTTATTGCAAGAATATAAAATTTGGCTTAAAATATGACAGAGGCGTCGTCAAATCATACAAATGATAGCTTCACGGCAGCCATGTAGGTGCGACTTTTTTGACCCAGTCGGTGGCGACAATCTACGGATAGGATGTACGCGTTACATGCTCTGTCCATGTATGTAGGAAGTCCGTGAATTTAACAATTGGAGATACAATATTGAGGTGAGGTCTGAATAGCGGCGAGTCCAGTTGTGAAGGAAAATGGTTACTCCATGAATCTGTTAACTTAAATTTTGCCTCACGCGACCACAGGCATACAGCTTAAATGCAAATGATACGGTATCAAAGAATAAAATATTGTAGGAAGAATATTTTGGTAACTTGGGGAAGACTTTTGATTAAAAATTAAAATTCATCCATTGCTTTTTTTCGGAAAAACCCTCTTGGTCTGCAGAAAAATGATGAACGTGTTCCACTGATTTCGTTTCGAACCTATCGACCCCGCCACCTCGTACGGGTTTGGAATGTATACTTTAGTACTGCGGGAGTGGCATCAAAAATAATTGCGCACTCTACCATTTTGAAATTGAGTGAATAAACTTCAGGAATTTGCATCTCATTTCAGAGACCTGTTGTGTTACATTTGACATGTATTTTTGAAATTTCAGACTTGGATCATAGTACTCGGCCTTAGTCCAGTACTCGGCCATATGAAGCCAAATTTATACTCTTAATGAAATCATACTTAAACTTAAAAATTTGACCGCATCTACCTTCAGTCAGTGTTTCCATATCTTGTTAACTATGGAATTAAAGAAACAAATTTTGCTTGACACATGTCGAGACACTAATTAAAGAGACCAATTATCTCGTCTACAAATTAGCCCTTCTCCCAAGTTCACATGACTCGTGTGTCCACCGAACGTGTCTCAAACTTGAAATCTGTTCCACTACATTTTAATTGATCAATGTGAAATATATTCTATGTGAGAGTTGCCTACCATGCAAAGGACTGTCGCGTCACTCAATCCTGTGGGACTGGGGGACAGGTCTCCCAACATTTTGGAAATACACTCCCTTTCTTTATATTTTTCACAGTAAATGGCCAACCCCCCCCCCCTTCCCCCCTCCCCACACACATACATTCGAGAAGAGTTTGACGCTATTGGTCACCTCACTGTTCTATTTGTCATGATTGGCCAGTAACAGTGATGTAACCCTACTTTCTAATTTGTCTTTTATAAAACGCATCAACTGTGACCCAGGGTTACCTCCAATTAGCCTATGGTGCTAAGGCCAGAAAAGCAAGCAACAATATTTGATCTGGGAACGACCGATGAGGCAATGAACTTATTTTTTATACAGTTTTCATATTCTTAAATCTAAAACACTTTGTACATTATGTTACATTAAATCTCAGTTTCTGAAAAACCCCTGCTTACTGTGTTTCAGTTCCATAAGAGTTGAATGAAACGGCGGCCGTTACCCCGACAGTTATCAAAGGACACCCTGGAAAAAAACAAAAACAAAATTTATTTATCTATATTTGTTTGCAGTTATTGCAGTAATTACCATAAAATGTGCAAGTAACTAGCACACCGTGACCCTCATGAGAAAAAATCAGTAAACCAGGGTCTTTACTAAAATAACTCCTGAGGTTAATTGATCCTTCACAGCCGCCAGTCAGTTCATTTTGCCATGAGTATATGGTAACCTTTTATTGAAATTTGTTTTCAAATGTGGAAACCAGCGGTACACCCAAGAGAGGCCGAAAGGGCAGCTCGCGTAACTGTCAGAATTGTCCCGTCCGGGTGTTTTATTAGATGAAAATGAGTTAGGGAAATATGCCCCTGTGTTTCTCAGTGTCAAGAAGAAGGGGTTTACTTCGAAGAAAAATACACCAGGAGCTTCCTCGTTGATCCTGAGAAGGACAATTCCCGGCGGTCTAGACAAGGCTCTTCTAGATTGCTTCGCACCAACTGATGGTGGGGGTAGATACGAACTGTTTAAGAAGGTGTTTCTTGATTGGCTGTTGCCATTGTAATGTATTGATTGTATTATTAGGTTAGGGATTAAGTTAGGGATCAGGGTTATCGTTAGCCAGTTAGGAAATTTCTTGTTAAACAGTGCGCATCGTCCTGATGGTAGCGCTCCTCATTGCCTCTCATAATTCTCAATTTTCCCGTCCAAAATCCTTGCTGCACACCACTTGTGGGAAACGCCTTTTCGTTTATTTAAGCAAGGAAAACACTATTAACTGATTAAACTGCTTCACTAAATACAAGGACTAAATAAATAGATAACACCTACATTAAACTTACTTATAAGCCACGGAAAGTTAGATTTCTGTCGACTTGGACAGGTTTTTATTTTTTTATTTGTTTTTTGAAAAATGTCTCCATCAATAAACGCATCCCTTTTAGACGGTCCCTTGCATTGAATAGGATCACCAAATGTCCCATCTAAATATTCTTTGAAAAAGGAATTTTGCTTGGGCAATTGAAGGTTTTAAAGTTGTGCTATTTTAGGTATTGTAGTTTACGAAAAGCATTTTCTCTCTTGACTCACTTTCAAATATTTGTCATGTCTTATCATTCGACATAAATGATTGGTTACACGGCCCTAAATTTTTTTCGCAATTCACATTAAACATGGCATGCAGTTCACGTGTAATGCGACAGATATTCGTGAATAAAGTGTACTCGCACGAATATCACGTAGGCCTGCGCCAAAAAGCTGCCATCAATAAAAATGTCTAAACACTTTTTTCAAGTGCACCATCTCATTTATTGACTGCTGAGTTGGCAATGAAACTCCATTGTTTAGTGTCAAGTCTGAAGTGGGCACGTAGTATGAAGTTGTCATTGATTGACTGCGTGGATCCTGTATGAAGCTTTGTATAGATGATGTCACTCCATGCTCCGTAGCAACGACCATTTTTTAGTCAGGTTGAAGAGAATGAGTCTTTGCCTAATTTTATCGATAAATCAAGGCCTGTAATTGCTTGATCATGTTAGACAATCCAATCAGTGTTTTACAGCAGAGAGTTGGCAAATAATAAGAAAAAAATGTGAGGTTTGGGTCGAGCTGTAAAAATTCGAAGCGAAAAATAAGATTGACAGCATATGTCGGGGGCTGGGCTAAGAGGAGTACTGGACAGGCAACTGAAGACAGCTTATACAGCAAGACATATTTTCTACGATTAGCCGACAACTCCTCGGAAAAATTAGGATTAGACGGCCAACTCCCGACAACTCCCCAGGGTTGGGTCCAAGGCCGGCCCTACAGTCCACCGAGCTACATAGATATGCCTTCAGTTAAATTTGCTAAATACGTGGTGAGAAGAGGTACATGGTTAAATTCGACATCTGCCTTGCTACTAAGTTTTTCTAGTGAGATTAGGTAAGGCAAACATACCGGTAAATTCTTTTTGTAGATGTCGACAATGAGTGACGTCATGCGCCACACAGAGATTCAACTGGGACATGCACACTGTTGTTGTAGTGTAATACAATTTACAAAAGTCAGATTACACCGTATGAGAAGGATAGAGGGGCGAGGGACATTGAAGAGGGAAATTGCCCGACCGTATCTGAATTCTAACTTCAAATACACTGTTAGAAATTTCTCTGTAAAATTTACATAATTTTTATGGCAAATTTTTTTCCAACCAAATAATGTTTTTTTTACAGCCAGACTGTAATCATGAAAAAACATTAAGTGTTTGTTTTTTCTTTACAGTTTTTGCATGTAAATTAGTTTACAAATGTCTACTGTAAAATCGAATTACAGAATTGTTCTGTTTTTTTTTACCTTAATTTTATGTGAATTTACAGCCTACTGTTTTCATTCTCGGCGTTTTAATATTTATTATAATATCGCTTTTTTCCTTTCATATGTTATTACGTAACATACACTTCACCATTACGTAGATCAGGTATTTGCTTATCAACGTAATGTGTCGTTACGAAGTTATTTTCAATCAAAACACAATGAGGATACTTTGTTATCACATTGTTGTCCAGTAGACTGCTATCTCTAGGAACTTTGTAATTGGAAAGTCACATTTTTGGTACAATATAATAATTGTTTTTAAAATAAATATGACAAAGAATGCAAATACATTGGTTGCAAACATTTCCAGACAAGGTAAACAATAAGTTTATCACTTCTTGATTAAAAAAGCCAAAAAGATATTATTCAAAGCAACAGCAATCCTTTTGTTAGGAAAATGCCTACAAAATAAGCTCCACCCATTTATGCAAAATGAGATTTACGTCATAAAGTGGTAAATTTACAGACTCTTTCAAGTAAATTTGTGAAACGTTTTTAATTCGATCAAGTGCATGAGCGCCTGTGGCGATGAGTTGACATCAGTATACCAATTGTCAGTATAATAAATGTAAGTTAATTTTCAAATAGGGCCATAAATTTGCCAAAAATGTTTTCTTTTTTAACTGAAACTTCGCAGAACGATGCATGTTATATATTGAAAATTTTCTGGCTATTTCTTATTTGTTTGTTTGTTTGGGCTTATTTTTGTTTCTTTTTCAGCGTAAAAACAAAATGAATGTTTGTTAAATGACAGTATATTTATGTGAAATCAGAAAAATACAAAATACTGTTAAAATTTCTGTACATTTACAGAAAAAGTTTTACAAAGCAGTAAAATTTGGTTAAAAAAGCAGACAGAAATGGTTTTTCAAATAAACAGAAAATACATGTTAAACAACCTTTTTTTATTGTAGAAATACAAAGTGTCTGTAAAGATACAGAAAATCTCTATTAAAAGTAAAATACAAAAATTTTAAGTTAAAAAAAGTCTGTAAATTTACAGAAATTTTTAACAGTGTAGATAGAACTAACCCCATCCAATGGCCAGAAAAGTTGGCATTTTCAGCAAGTTACTTTTCTGTGATCGGGTTTTCGAAACAAGATAAATTCCCTCGTTCAACATCCAGAAGAAAGAACCGAGAAAAAAGAAGTGTAACGACATTCCGATAGCTTTGCACAGCATCTGAAAGACAAAAAAAAAATCATGTCGATTACACGACTTTAAATCTTTATTCACTTCAGTGCATATGAAATCATTGGTGTACATAGATTTTTTCCATCACTTTTCCCGATTTTTAATGTGAAGGTTAAAATATTTTATGAATTTTAGGAACGCAATTTACGGTGAACAAAACTAAGCTTCTTTTAAACAAATATTTGTAAATATGAAGCTTTTAGTGCAGAAAATTTTCATGAAATCCGGGTTTCCTGATGTATGAAAATTTGAAAAATTTGGGAATCATTGACAAATCAGCATGTCCTTCCTATAAGTAAATCTAAGATTGCATGGTGACTGATAATCGCTGTTGTTACAAAATGATATCTTCGTCGCATTGAGGCTTTCCTACAACTGAATGTAAAATGTTTCCGACCTTTGGTTACCTTTTTTGACGAATATTTGAAAATCAAGAGCTTGTAGCTTGCCTCGCGCCTCTTGATAAACGGGTGTCCCTTACTCGAGCCGTCCAATTTTTTAACAATATTTTCAGAATCAGGAATTGTCTCCAAAACTTGTTTCCCTTTTTAGACATATACTTGAAACTAGAAAGCTAATATTGGAGAAAATTTGGAATTTCATTACAGAAAATTTAGAAAGCAGCGCTGTTTATCGGTGTCACTTGATCATCTGGCACACTAGTGAACGGGGGAGGGGGGATTTCCCATTTAATTAGTTTTCAGTTTCAGAGCCAGATAAAGTTTCCAAAACTTTTTTATAGTTTGAGAATCACTGTATAGTGGATTGAAAAATGCGCGCCTAATTGTTGCCTTACTCAAACGAATATCTAAAAATATGGAGCTTGCATTGCAGAGAATTTGAAATTTTATGAAGGAAAGTAGTTGACAAGTATTGCTTGATGATCTGGTGTCACAGAGGGGAACTTTCCGCCTTTCCGTTTTATTTTGTTTTCATTTCCAGGGCCCCGAAAAGTTTCTAAACTGATCTTTTTTAAAGTGATCTGAGGTCACATATGGCAAATGTTTGATTTTTCGTTTTTCGGAGCCAGCCTTGCCCTCTGTAGCTATATCGTACTGTGTGACATGACAGAAGGCAATACATATAAATGAATTGCTTTTACATATAGGCCTTCATCTGTACATGCAAAAGTGTTTCGAATACCGTATAAGCTCTCAAAGTGCTTAAAATGGGAGCCCCTACCTGGATAAAGCAGCAGTTCTCTGCTTGCAAGCTACAAGAGTTAGGGGAATGCTTTGTAAATTGTTCACAATCAGACTAATGAAGCTTAGCGCAATACACAATTAGTTGCTGTCAGATTTATTTATAAGATCATAATGCCACTTTACACGGGGTGGTGCTTTGTGTATGCAGTAAACCCGGAGTAAGCAGTGTGGAGAGAGAGGTCACGCTGCCACTTTGCAATATTTTGAAGCAACTTGTGACGATATATACACGTATTCGAACTTAAAATTGCAACAAATTACACTTTTTACATTTTGTGAGCTAAATTGCTATATCATTTGTCTCAAATCCGGGTCGGGTCATACCAAAGACTCTAAAAAAAAGAACCTATTGCCGTTGTGCGTGATGCTCCGCATAAGCAATGGGGTAGGGAAAACAAGCCAGTGAGCCACAACTGGGAAAAAGGCCGTGGCCGGCTCGACTTGAACCAATAGGTTGAAAACTGGGCCGTTAAACTCTATCTAACTTTAACTCTAACTCAAATCCGAAATAATTCATTTTCTTTCTTCCGAAGTTATTTTAACCATCAACTATGCAAAATGTACGGTACGTGAGGTGGGAATTGGTGGAGGTGTAGATAGATAGTTAGTTAGTTAGATGGAGTTTTACCGCCCAGTTTCCAACCTATTAGTTCAAGTCGAGCCGGCCACGGCCTTTTTTCCAGTTGTGGCCCACTGGCTTGGGTGGGTGGGTGAAAGAAGGTAGGGGCTGTGGGGAAGTGGATACGCAATCCTAGGTGTGGTTTCTTACTTAGTGTCTTTCTGCACAACTACTTACCTCTGGTTCTGTTCTTTCAATCGCCACTAAGAAGACCAATTGCCCCACCATTAATGAAAAAGCTAGGTTCATGTGGATGATGTTACGATCAGCTCGGAATAATCTGCGTAACGGAATGAAATAAATATGAAATGTACTAGCCTGTCTCGATAAATAATTTCCACCATAAAATGAAAAAGAAACGTATTTGAAGACTTGTTCACGAGCACTTGAAAACTTACATATGAAGAGCGGTGGACAAGTGACATTAATAAAACATTTTCCACAGACGTTCGGGAGGAAGAAGGGCATCCGCTTGTTGATGGGTCGCCAAGGAAGGGGATGACCCCTCACGTTAGTTTTGCTTGCCACTGTTGAGGCAACCTTTGTTAGATTTGTTAGGAGCCTATGAACCCACTCCTTTTTAAGGAAAAGTATTCTGAGCTTCTCTCATGGTGACAGAGAAATGAAAAAAGTATGAAAATGGATGGGGGGGGGGGGGTTCATTATTGCTGAGAAAATCATTCTTCATTTGCAGATAAGAGTTGACTTCAAAGTTCATTTATTGATAATTTGTGGAAATGATTCCAGTTACTTACTTTTGAGCGATGAAAATCAGCAACATGGCACCTAAACAGAAGATGGACAAGGAACATCCAATCAGGGTCATGTAGTGGATGACGTCACTCTCGGAAAGTTTCTGCAAAAGAGAATTTGATCACGATGGTAAGGAATATATGCAATAATGTAATAGTTCCACTTGAGAATACTCTACTCCCTAGGAGACTTCTTAATAAACTTGCATTTTTGTTATTGACAAGACTCAAGAAGTATTGAAATAATCAGGCCAAAGAACTGCATATGCATAGTTGGGGAAAAGTTGAAGAAGGATTAATTCTCAGAAATTTGACACCCAAATTCGCATTTAACTAAACATAATTACTGTAAGTGCTATAACCTTTATGTTTCATACCGGTAGGGACACCTAGCCTAGATATGTGATTTGGTTTTATGAGCAAAATTGGCTTGGGATTTTGGTTTCATAGTCTTATGACTTGAATTTGATTCTTTAAAAATAAAAAAATGTATAGGACAGTTTATTACTTTCATGTTAGCCCACTTTTATCTACTTGGTCAAGGAACTTGCAGACTTGCAATTTTTCATTCTACACGATCAAGATCATTATTCATGCAAACGTTAACCAAATTCACTCTTATGCTTTACCGTACTTTCAACGAAATTTTTTTGACTTCACCGCAACTTGACAAACATAATTTGTGCGAAAAAAGAACGGAAAGTTAATATCGAGGTAGTGGGTTACTGCAAATGTGACTTCATTCGTAACATGACTTGCTAGCAAGCAATTAGTAAATAAAAACTGCAATATAAATGTACTCACACAATTCACACAAGCTTTACACAAAAGTATCCCTTGGACTTAATCGGTATTTTCATGAAGCTAGAAAATGTCAAGTTTAGTCACCCCAGTGCCTACTATATATATATATTTTTTTTTTTTCTGCTATCTTGAGATCAGTACGGTTAAAATGGGTTTGCTGTCGTAAGACCAGGGACCACAGAGTTAATTTTGAGTTGCAGCAGCCCGGTATGTTCAAGAAAAAATACCTACTTCCTAGTTTAAGGCGAACCAAATTGCCTACAGCAGAAAAAGTACGAGACTGAGGCTGCCTTTCCTTATCAGCCTTCGCAGTTTCTGAGACATATGTGTAGTTGAAAACTATTACCCAATACAAACCCTTAACAAAGACACAGTTAGGCGAAAAACCCGATCAAGCCCTTTTGCCGGGTACTTTTGTCTACTTTTGTCCTATTGAATTTTAACGGCAAGTGCATATTATGTTTACATATCGCTCAACCAGTTTCTTGTGGGAAGGGGCGGGGAAGCGTGGGAAATCACAAGGTAATTAGCTTGATGGACTTGACCGAAAAGTGCAATTGATGAATGTACGAACCAAATTTCTAAAAATCTTTAAATCTTTACAAATGAGTCCAGGAGCAAGAAAGGTTGAAAACACTTCATGACGTATAATCAGCGATCTTTTAAAAACTTTTGTTTGGAATGTATGACACCATACCACTCTGCATTGTACCTTGATCCAATCTTTAAACATTTTTAATATTCAACTCCTGCAGCCTCGTTTTCATATTACCATACTATACACCAGCTAAAGAAAATTAAAATTGCCAGCGGATATCTCATTTGAAAAAAGAGACAATTTAGGAGTATTGTTCAGATTAATTCCTTCGTAAAATATCACCAGATTTGACTGTTTGTGTACTATAGGTCTATTTACTAAATAATATTTCGAAGAAATTTGGCGCTGCTTTATACGGAAGATTTGACTTTTGTGGTATTTTAACATTAAATATTTGATTCAAAAGCGATTGTCACAAATATGTGGGTTTCAAGCCATTTATGCTATTGTAGTTCCGAGTCTGGTCTATCCGATGATCATTAGGAAAGGTTCTTACAGTCTGCTAATGATAAATGAGTTTTAGTCTTTTAAAGAAGTGCGTGTCATTAGGCCCGCACTTAGAACGTGTCATTAAAAGCTTTCTCATAACCATTAAACTGGACTTGTGGGGCTATAAATTAAACCACTTACGGAAAATGGGTTAGATTTTCTGTAAATAGTACGTGGAGTTTAATCTCATCGCGACCTTTTAAAGATGATCTATAGATGGACGTTTGTCTTGTAAAGAGAACTGATTCGTGATTTTTCCAGAGAAATCACAGATTGGATGAGATGTTGCTGATGGCGTTTATTTTCAGTTGCCACTTGAAACCCAAAACACAGACTTAATGAATTTGGAAATGGGGCGCAACAAATGAACAACAGTGTTTCATAGTGCATAAAAATTATGGGACTGTAATTTTATACGTAATTTGGAAATCTGTGCCTGTAAATTTATGTGAAGTTTAGAACATTTCGGCTCATTTGTAAATATTTGGTAGGAAAGCTAACGGCAATGTACTTTTATACAGACTGGGTAGCTTTGTTTACGAGCACACCATATTGTTTATTGTAGAGAAAATGAGTTTCCATAGGTTAAGGAGGACCGTGCAAAGTTTGAGAAGAGGACAAAATTAAACTTGATGAAGGGAATTAATCGTTTAGAAAAATGCACTTTTGAAACGACACAATGTACCGATTAATGTATGAGATACCATGGACGGCGCTCAAGGGGAGGGGAGAAACATGTCCCTTCCAATGTTGTTAATGGGAGACATAATTATCAAATTTTCCACCAATATTTGGGAGGCATGAACAAAAAATGTAAGCGGTTTCATCATATTTTGTTATAAAAAATGTAAGTAGTATCATCATATTTTTGTTAAAATTAGTAAGCTAACGCGTGAAATAGGCTATCAGTGTCCTCTAGAGTGCACCAAATCGCCTGGGGTCTGTCTCTGGGCCCCAACAGGGGACCTGAATCGGCCCTGGCCCCTGTGACCCTGTTCGTAATTCGGACCGAGATGTCCCAGCAATGTCTGAAAGAAACTGCCGTCCCTGGAAGACACCATGAAATAAGGTCGTTAAGATACATAAATATCTAAAATACACTACGTGGAATACAAGGAAAAGGTTAGGTAGATTTATACATCACGATTTGGCTCTGCAAGCGGTTTGAAATTATAACCATATCTAACACTGGTCCCACAAAGCAGAAAATAAAATAATAAATTTGTAAATGAAGGTACAGATTTGTTACCAGAGATATTTTATGGGACAGAAAACGTTGACTTAGATTTAAGGTACAATTTGTATACCAGCAATAATCTGATAGTTATATGCCGATAGTAATATTTCGAAACCATGTGATTCAATTCATGCGGGCACAATGATCGTGCATGCGGACAATGCCAAACCCATAGGTGCGATAACTCAAAAATAAAAAAGAAAGAAAAGAAAAGTATATAAGAAACGCAAACGCAAATGAATGAAAACGGCACTACTCTATAATGTTTACTACCGTACGGTTACCCGTGATAAACTTTCGTTATCGTCGGTCTAGGAATATGTCCAAACGGTGAGCGTAATGGGTAAATTAAAGCACTGGATTACAAAGAAATTTTGCAACTTTTTCCTTTTTTTAGTAATAGACCTTGTGCGTTGACGACATACTGACGTCATCCTTTGAGCAGTACAATGGAACACGTGGCAACACGCAAAAGAATTCGCCCTGCACGTGTAGCAGATTGCGCGTATTCGACTGGTTGACCAACCAGCTGTCTGCATTTGTCTGTGCTGGTATGTTTTGCCCCCAAAGGAGGGCGCACTTTCCGCTGTGACGACATATACACAAGGTCTATTACATCTTTTAACATGTTTGACACTATGACACTCAATTACACACTGTCTTTTGAAAATTCAATTCTACGGTTGATACATGTGGCAATACAGAAATAACGAAACCATTATTTGGAAAGTCAGGGTGCGATCTACAACGTGCTGCACTTTATAATTTGCCAAATTTCAAAAAATGAAGTTGTACGATTGTGTAATAGATAACGTAAACTTGAGAAATTTTCTAGAATTCGAACATGCAAGTTTTAATTTTAGAGCTTTGGTGTGATAGTTGACGCCGGAGAAAAGGTACAAACAACATACCATACGATATTTTTCATAGTTTAAAAGTGGTGGAAATTTATGTGTTTATGTGGAATGGAGGGATAGATGATGCAAAATTCATCACGTCTTTCCTCGCCCAGAAGATTTGTAGCAGACAATTGTAAAACTCCAATTTTTAAATTTAAACTTCAATGCAACCAAATCTTTGAACATCCTAAAATGTTGGAAATTTAATCTTAGAATTGATTGATTCAATCTTGCCTATTCCATTGATGTTTGAACAGGGGTGGCGCCAGGATTTGCCCGACAGGGGGGGGGCAAGCTCCCCGACAGGGGGGGCCAGCATTTCGAGTCCCCGACAAAGGCGATGAGTGAGTCCCAGTAGGACGTGACTTGACAGAATCTGAGGCGCGGGTAGCGCGCCGAAATTTTGGGTTTTTTTAACAAATATTTAAAAATCTGGATTTTCCTTAGAAGAAAGGTGTTTACACAAAATATGTCTTTTGTGAGGACCATTAAAAAGTTGGAGTCTTTATTGAAGAATCTGTCCTTCATAAAAATCAAAAACGTTTTATAGGCGACAGCTGGAACTCTTTTGGGGTTACGCATTTCATCGTACAAGGCCTAGGTACTAAGGCTTTCAGACGAAACTGGAAATGTGCCCGAAATATTTTTCCCCTTTTTTTAACGCATATTTGAAAATTAACAGCTTATCATATTGGAGAAATTCTGCTTTTTTTGCTTTTTGGGTAAGGTTACAATGAAACTTTTGGGCTTTTTATTCAAAGATATGCCTGTCAAGAGCAATTGTCGGAGTGATTAAGAGCGTTAAATTGGGTGTTTCATTGTACGGGGCCATAGAAAATGAAATAGTTTACCATTTTCAACAAATATTAAAGAATCTGAAGGTTATATTAGTGGAACTGTAATTTTATGACAGATTTTGGGGTTTTTATGGAAGAACCTGACCCTCTTATGAGAAAATCAAGAAGGGGGTGATTTGTAGTTTTGCTGGGGTTTCTGAATTACAACCTTGCCCGAAAAACTAACTAGAAGTGCACAGAAATTTTTGAAAAATTGAAAATCCCCAGACAGCCGGCAATGGCATTTCCCAGGCTCGTAACCGGAAACACAGTAGTCTTTATTTTCAGCTTTGTCCGCTTAAAAATTTTTACTTCATATTTCCCTCAACACGAAGAATAATTTGCAAGCATGAAATGTTCTGCTGAGTAATCTGTTCGACCAAAACACTATCACAGCGGAGCTCCACCATAACTTGGCGCGGAGCGTAGAGAAAATTTAAAAAAACCTTACCACCAGACAGCTGGAAATGGCATTTTCCAGACTTGTAACTAGAAATGAAGCAGTCGTTATTTATAAAAGTTTCACTTCAATAGAAAAACCCAACTTGCTACTGTATACGGTGAGAAGAAAATAACCAGATAAAAGATGCCGCTACAATTAAATGACATGGTCTTGTCTTTTTCTCGGGGGAAAACTATGTAACCGGATTTAGAAACATATCATTTTTTATTCTTAAACGATTTTACTTCCCGCCGACGTCTTTGAAAATATGTCACGTAGCAACAAGGTGGCTTCAAATGAATTTTCAGTCAGACTTATCAGGATACATTCTCACACTTCTGTTCAGCATTATATATAATTGAAAACGGCCCGGCCGATTGTCATTATCGTTGCTCGAATTCGTCTGTCCGGGCAGGACAGATGGCAGACCATTTGGGCACTGCAAGCACCTGAACAACTTCTCGTCCGTTTTGTAAGGAAAACTAGCACAGCAAAATCAAGAAGATCGTCCTGGGACTAACGTTAATCGGGCTTACATCTTTTATCGTGGGCCTATAGATGAAAGCTCCCCGACAAAACTGGATCTTCTCAACGACAGGGGAAGGGCAGCCTTCCCCGACGGGCATGGCCCCTGGTTCCTCGCTGGTGCCACCCTTGGTTACGTCTGCACGTGAAATTTCCAGGTCCCTAACACAAGTCTTGGTTATGGATGACCTTTCGCGCACGGATTTAAATGGGACAAGGTACACGTAACGAGTTTCAACAGAGCTGTGAACAATGAGCTATGAGAAGTAATTGAAAATCGACGTATTAAAATACGTATACGGAAGTACGTATTAAAATAGTGTTATAAAAGGAAAAATATGTTGAAGGTCTTCCATCTAGTAATTTCAGTCCTTGCGGATTTTTTTTTATAATTTTTTTCCATTTTTCAGGTCTCCCCGACGAAACCGCCGACCTTCCCCGACGGGGGGGGGGGGGGGCATGCCCCCCCCCCCCCGCTGCCGCCACCCCTGTGTTTGAAAATGAAGTCTTTAATAAGTCTTTATTAGCTGGCCACCCACTTAGAGACTAATTTAACCACATGCAGAATGTTAATGTTTAAGAACACTATGAGAAGTATTTTTAAGAACAATAAATAGCTTTTGAAATAATGTTCGACCCAATATTTATGCGAAACTCTTTAGACAACTTACCTCTGATGGTCCTACACTCATAAGAACTGCAAAACTTGTCAGATGATCACACTTGCATCTTGTATGTGTTGCGTTACTACTCTCAACCTCGCAACCATCGTCTGACCAAACACCGTCACCACTTCAAAAAAGAAAATACATACATACATACATACATACAATTATATTAGCATGTTAACTTCTTGTGAAAATGCTTATTATTTATCTAGAAAACATCCCGAATTCATATTCTGTGCTTCTGTGAATGGAAGTTTAAAGTTGCTTTTCAGAAACATTTAAACGTACATTTTAGGCGTATATAGATTCTTCCCTTATCCCACTTTGTAAGGAGCCCGCCCCCAGTCCGCACCCCCAAAATTTTGCAGTGACCCAAATCCTCACAATTCAGTTGTATTGTGTCTTAATGCCTTCTCAAGGGGGTAGAGGCAAGAAGTATATGGCCAATATATAACACACTTGATATGGGGTTACAAATGCTTACACTTTTATGTTGAACAAAGTCTGATGAACCAGTTTAAGTGACAAATATACATGAGTGTCTCCAGGATTTTACAAAAAAGCGAGTTTGTGTCTGTGTGTGCGTGTGTTAGTGGAGTGGGATAATTCCTTTTGACAAAGCTTGCACCCACTAACGTGGGGGTCTGGAGACAGAGTAAAATCAAACACTGTTTAATAGTGTTTCCTGAAATGTGTTATAACCAAAACATTTATTCATAGTTATGAAGGACAGCTAAAGGACATAATGCCAAAAGGGTGGACATGGAACAATTAACAACCCCTCCCCCGGCCCCTATTAGGTTCCGCGTCTGACAAAACACACTATTTTTAGTTTCTTTTACTCCGTAAAACGTTCCTTACCACCCTATCATACCTTTCGGTCCCATCTTTTTCCCTGTCCGCCTCCTGTACCTTTACGTAATTTAATTTTTTGTCACTCATTCATATCAGTCATACAAGAAAACGAAATCTTACTTTTCTAAGGACTTCCAGTATCGACAACTCGGTATAAGTGTTTCATTTTGCTTGACAAAATCCGGACGCTGAATTGAAGAGATGGAAAATTTTATATGTATAACAAAGAGTACAGGAACAAAAGTATTGTTTTTTCAGTAACTCTTTAGCCCCATGTTTAAACTGGTTACTTACGATTACTTTTGAACAGAGAACATTTTTATACTCGAAAATGTTATCAACCTCAGAATTACCCCACATCTGGTACATCAAAATATTAAAAACATTTTAGACAAAGATTGCCTAGCACTTGCCAAAGAGTTTAGGGAGTCCTGTCCAAGTTTTTACTTCACGTGTGTGATAGAGAATGGGTAAGCTACCGGATGAGAATTTACGCTCAGTTTCTAACCAATTGGTTTAAGTCGAGCCGGCCACAGCTAACTTTTAGCTTCCATTTTAACTCTTGGGTATGACCGGGCGAGGGGTCGAACTCCAGATCTCCTGGCTGCAAGTGGAATGCTCTAACCACTTGACCATGCAGAAAAATAGTAATGAGAGAAATGCAAATTTGAACGAGCCTTTTTTTATTGCAGCCTATAAATTTTAGTAAAGACATTTATCTAAATAATTTTAACTTTCTTGTCAAAGATAATATAAAAACGTCCTGTTTGTAAATAGGTGAGTAGTAGAAACAGGGTACTTATTAATATGAAATATGATCTTAAGTTCGTCTATAAAAAATCGCAGAAAATATCACAAGATAAAATGATAAACTTAAATAAGAAATTGCCAAGCAGAAGCTGTTGAAGCACAATACAAATGACCTTTCCTTCAATAAGTGTTAAGAACTATAGTTTCTCACATTATCGTCAAAATTTTTCGGAGGGTTTGAAACCTGTAACAACAGCCATGCAAAATTTTGCAGAAAGTCAGGCCGGCCCCACAACTGTGTAGACCTACAACTTTCGTTCGACTACTGGCCCCCGTTTGTACAAGTGACTGGGATTGTATTTCTCACTATTGAACCGACAATTTTGCAAAACCAAAGCAAACGTGATCACCCCTTCCCTCCGACTCACCTCTGAAGTTGAAAAGGAAATTCTCAAGGGTTCAACCAACTTATTGCCCAAGTTGTCCCCTTCCTTAGACCTCAAAGATATCGTCGCTACCAAAGAACCAATAAAAGCTTTGGGTTTCTCGGACGTCACTTGATCTTCTCTGCTATCGGATGTTTCCATGGCTACGGACATCGTCGTCTGGCTAACATCCGCAGCGGACATTGCTAAAGTAACTGAAAGAACAAAACAGAGTAAATCATGTCCAAACAAAGTAGAAACCCTGGAAAAGTACCGAGGTTCTTTAATTTGCTTGATATGTTGATTTACGCCACTCTGACGGCATCCACGTTTGTGAAAGCAACAGGTTACCCCCTTTCTAGGCGTCTCGTCAAAAAAACCCAATAAAGTCAGAAAAACTATGTCCTAATATAGAAGAAACATAACGTACCTCCTTCTTTTTGGAGCCCTTCTGGGAGATCGATACTGAAACTCTGGTTCTGTACCCCTCCCACCATGATTTCATCATCAGCCTCATCACCGAGCGGAATGATCTTGATAACTGTCGAGCAAAGAAAAATTTAACACGTCTGAAAGACACCTGAACTACAATGAGTAGTCGGAGGAATAGTGTTGCTTGCAGGATATCGCCAGTATTCAAGATATAAAGCCTGTATAGATTTAAATTTTCCATATACAATGCATACCCATGCGTACTAGACCCAGTGCTATAGACGAATCCGATCAGCGCTTGTGTTTAGTGACCGTATAGCCATTAGTCGTGTCCATCAGTCATTTATTGTTAAAATGTTTTTTTCAAACCCTCGTGTACAGTGAAAATGAGTGAATCAAGAGGCATTTCAGTGTACAACCATCCACGATAAAGGTAAGCAAGGACGATAGACCCAAGTTATGGCCGACTAAAATCAGATCATCATCATTTGACGTCACGTTTTCGAAAGGTAAGCATATTCCACAGCCCGAGCCCACATCTTTATAAAGAGTGTATCGCATATTTTGACCAAGGACTGAAAGCAACTGAGTTTACCCGTTTTAAAATATTCCCTATTTTTTTGATACTGGTCACTACTTTTGCTGACATATATACGGAAGTACTTGCTCAACGCCACAAAAATGACAACACATTTTAAGAACTGACGGGTTCTGGGGATTATACAGTCGGAGACAAACTTTGTATCATCCCAACCTCTCGTATCGGGATCTAAGTTATGTTTCCTTTTATTGCCATTAGATCTTTCCGCCATCAAATCATGATGAACCCAAAAAGGTAATTGTTACATTTTGATCAGAATTCTATTACATAGAAAGTGGAATGCCGTCTTCAAGTCTCCTTAATTTAGGATCGCTTTCCTCTCGTTAAAACACTTGACTCGGTAGTTCTTTGCAAGTCGTTCCATGGTAACATACCCTGTCAAATTTACAATCACATGATCAGCTTTCCGGATTTCCACAAATCTAACCCGCCCTCAGTTTTATCTTAATTGTCCCTTTTTTTTTTTGCTGAAACCTGGAAAGAGAGAAGAGGCTCGTATGACAGAGGACTTAAAATTGATGATTTGTTTCAATAATGGCCGCTTACGCAGTTCTACAAATTGATGTTACAGCAACAGTGTCGTTTTCTATGTCAATTTTAAGAGGCCGATCTGAGGTTTGAAGAAGATTATTGCTTAGATAATCTTTTTAAGTCAAGCGCTCAGTGTGAAAATCTACAGCGAAAAGAAACATCAAATTATAGGTGATTGGACTTTATAGTCATTAATTGATGTAACGACTAGGCCAATACAACATTACGAATAGAATTTATCCCCGAATTCACTTGCTTATTACTGTGGCTCAAAGCAACGTCAATCGAAGTTTATTTTAGGGTTGTCTATTTCTCTTGGATAAAACGTTATAACGACTCGTTTAACCATTATTCGTCTTCCTTAACGACTCCACCCCATTTGCTACTGTCCATATGCACGAAGACGCCGACTTAAGAGAAGGAAATACAACAACATTTATCACGTCAAAAAGTGATTCGAGCTATTAGCTCAGAGAATAGAATGAACAGGATACATTGGTCCTGTACAATATGTACAAAGACACCCCAAGCTCCAAATGTTATCGGTAACTCAATTATTTTGAAGTGCAAAAACAAAACATTTTAGGCAGTTAGTATCCTTGTTGAAATATACTGACATCATACTTTTGATAAGTTATATCACAAACTGTTAAATCAGGTGTTATTTAATTTTCCGTTTTATCAAATTTTGCCTAGTAAAGCACTCACGACTGACTTTTCTGAAGTAGAATGAATCTGCGGTTGTTACACAAGCGTGTGAATGTTGTCAGAGTATGCGACCTTCGCAATATCTATTCCCACGAGGTTAAGGGCATTTTGATTTGGAAAGAATGTTTAAATTTCTTTCAAAATCACGGTAAGGGTTATTTTTAAGGTTATGGTTACGTGGACAAGGGATATTTTTTATAATGTTTCAAAATATGGTGTCAAAATTACAAAAGGGGGTGGAAGTAAGGTGGAATTTTATAATATTTTTTTTTTTTTTTTATTCTTCTCAGTCAGCAACAAAAGCAATTAATACAAGTTGTACAAAAAGCATTATCCAAAGAAACTCAACAATATTTTAGAACAGACAAAATAGTGATAATTAAAGCAGCCTATTAAAATATGACAGATTATAATGCTAAACAATACTGAACTCAAGCTGTAAACCAAGAAGCCATGGCCGCCATCGATCTAAAAAGTTCTCACGTTTAAGCGTAACGCAATCATTGTAATACAAAACTGAAAGCAAGCTCTTAGCATAGTTCTTAAAACTAAGGAAATTTAAGGCATCCTTTTGTATTGTACATCTATTTACACCAGATCAACAAAGTATTTATAGTTTCGTTATCATGTTGGTGATACGTTTTACCAAAAATTAAAGTTACAGGATTAACAAACAAAGTATCATTGGTGCTATTATATACAAAATTCCCAAATTGTTCCCACATTGGCTGTACCTTTTCACAAAAAAAAAAACATAATATGACTAATCGTTTCTTTTTCTTTTGAGCAGAAAGTACACAAATCATGATCCAAAATGTTAATTTTTTTAAGTAGCAGTTGGTTGCCAAAATCCTTGTGTTTATCCTGTATTGAAACCAAGAAAACTTGCTTTCCAAATTTAGAGTAAAAGGTAATTTGTAGATTAAATTCCAATTTAGGTTATTACAACCGAGTTCTTCATACCATTTATCTTGAGACTTTATACGAGTGTCAGAAGCATAGGCAATTATTCTATAGAAGTCAGAATCCCCCTTGACTGATTTAAGTAGGATAGCATATAATTCTGGGATAAATGGTCTTTGTAGTTTACAACTCACATGGCCATTTAAGAAGCCTTTTACAGCTCTTAGAAGACCTTCATACTGCAAAAAATTTGTATTAATATTAAAACGAGCAATAAAATTGTTAAGGGAAAGAAACTTTCCATCCTCGTCGATCAGATCATCAATAGTGTATACACCCCTTTGTAACCAAGTTTTAAAGTACAATGGTTTACAACCCACTTGAATTAAATCGTTATGCCATAGACACTGATGTGTATTTGGATTTTTTCGAAGATCGATATCTATGGAACTTTTTAGTTTAGTTACTGATCAATTGCAGTCCTGTTTTTTAGTAAATCGGGCCCCCATCCCAAAGGAAATTGACCTTACTCTCGAGGAAGAAATAGAAAAGGGCATAAGAAGCCGTGGTAGGAGACGCCTTAAAGTACCTTCTTAGCCAAGTGAGTTTCATCGAAGTCATAAAAAAAATTAAAATCTAACATCCGTAAACCACCTTTTGCATAGGGAAGGCAGAGTTACTTCCGACTGATTCGGTCTGTGCCATTCCAAATAAATGAATAAAACATTTTCTCAATCGTATTCACAACATCGCTCGGTGGGTCAGGTATGGAAAGCAACAAATAATTTATTTTAGGTATAAGAAGGGACTTGATTATTGTTATTTTACCAATGACGGTGAGTCTTCTCCTAGACCAACGTCCAATAATATCACGGATATCATTAATAACATTTGAATAATTAAGTTGACTTATCTCATTAATATCAAGGGAAAAGCGAATCCCCAAAAAGGTAAAACACCCCCAGGATCCCAAACAAGTCTTTTGACCTCACCGTAAACTTCTTTAGCATGTCGTTTAGCACCAACAGAAAACACCGACGTTTTATCATAATTTACTTTAAGACCAGATAAAAAATGAAACACCTGCAATGAGTTCATTACGAACGTGAATAGCAAGGAGTTCAACACATAAAAATAAAAAGATAAGGAGAGAGGAGGTCACCTTGACGGCATCCCTTACTAATATCAAAAAATTGGGAGCGATAACCGTTAACCATAACGCAAGAGACGGCATTATTATAAAGCAATTTACACCATTGAATGAAATTATTTTTGAAACCCCAAAAGTTAAGAACATGCCAAATAAAATCGTGAGAAATTGTGTCGAACGCTCTTTCAAAATCAACTAATATGAGATGAGCTGGTATATTCTCAAGATCAGCATACAGCAAAAGATCGTAAAGTAAGCGTACATTCTCTCCAATATATCTATCAGACATGAAACCTTTTTGGTTCTCATGAATAAGATTGGGAAGCACCTCTTTAATTCTCTTTGATACGCAATTTGAGATTATTTTGTAGAATACACTTAAAAGAGAAATCGGGCGCCAGTTCTTCAAAAATTTCCTTGGTTTATCCCTTTTGGGGATCAGAACAGTAACACCTTGTCGTAAGGTGGATGAGAGGGTACCCTTCCGCCAATAAGAACATAAACCCTGGGGTGGAAGTAAGGTGGAATTTTATAATTAATGGTGTGGCCTATTTCATGCACGCTGGCATGCACATTGGCAAGATAGCCCGCGGAGCGGACGCAGTCTTTTCATTCATCTCATCGCTACGAAAATCCATCTGGGCGGCAGCCTAAGGGGGGGGGGGGGGCTGCAGCCACAGAGGCGCCACGCAAGCTGATGGCAAGAGTAATCCTTCAGCTCTTGGAAAAATTGCGCTGCGCGCTTGTGTGTTTGTGGAATTTCGCTTGCAAAAATGATCTCAGGATAGCCGTCATCGATAAATTTCATACTTGGTGTGTAGATATTATCTTCGGATTTTATGAATGTCACGAAAGTTCTTCCAAACACGTCTTTTCAAGATTTGAACAATGAATTCTTTGTAATACCTTTGCTTTTTGTAATTCTTTTTGGTGGAGGTAAAATTAAATTTGTGAGGTCAACAGCCTGCTGGATGGAAGATCCCTAATGGACAAATTCGCACATTCGCCAGTAGGTGCATGCACATAATTACATCAGTCCTTTTAGAGAACTTGTGGCGTGTTATTCAGGCACTACACATTTTTTGCGTACGTAATAACATTGTGCCAATTCAAAATGGTGCGTGGGCGGACAACTGGTACTGTCCCAAATGTAGCCTTACAACGTTACCTTTGATCTATCCCATGATGCATTGCTGGGAACATTCCCCAAGTTTTCCGTTGTTTGTAAGCACGATATCTAACACTACCTAATATTCTTAAACATCTTTGAATCTGGAACTGATACCCCAATTTCTTGCATAATTTTTTTTAACATTTTTAAATTCTTCACAAAAAATTTGTGAAGCGGTAAAATTCAATCGTTCTCGCCCTTCTCCAGGTAGCCTATGAACCGTATGGAACTACATTTACATTGTTTGTCGAGAACATACCCGAGTTCATTTGAAAGTAGTTCCTTGAAAAATATATAATTCTATTAACCAAAACGCACAACTGCAAACTCAATCAATTGATACAAAAATAGAAATCATTGATATCTTACAGTGGTTTTTCATATATTTTCCTCAGTAGGAGCTTATTTCCAATGAATTTTATCTGATCTATTTTTGTCAATTATTTTTTCATAATTTCGTCTGTTCTTGTAAGTAAATCACAATTCGCTGAATCGACCAACCATCACCACAGATACAGTTGAAACAATTCTAATTACAAGTAGCAAATCAAATTGCCACAGAATCACATCCCGTCAGCCATACAAACACTCTGCCCCAGTTTTAAATTCATACCACGTCGCATGCTCTCTTTCTATTCTATGAATAAATTCGTGCCGAGAGGAAGCATCCGAATTAATTGACATTTAA
The DNA here is from genome assembly GCA_037179385.1 of Holothuria scabra. Classification (NCBI taxonomy): domain Eukaryota; kingdom Metazoa; phylum Echinodermata; class Holothuroidea; order Aspidochirotida; family Holothuriidae; genus Holothuria; species Holothuria scabra. The sequence goes on from CM074190.1 coordinate 19,936,900, forward strand.
CCTAATTATATCGAATTTCATAAAAAATCGGCGATCAAAAAGCGATTTCATCTGCCACATGTCTCCCCAAAAGGGTTTCCTTAAATAGTATTTCGTTGGCCAGGGCGAATAAAATCTTGCCCTAAGATATCTTAGCTGAACCACGATTGAAATTTCATTTTTCCCCCGTTAAAATTCTTCGTCCAGAGGGCTAACATGGTAAAATGGAAACAAATGTGGTCAGCTGAAGTCATCAGTAATTCCTTTGAATACTTAGAGTAAGGCTTGGTCAAGTAATATGTTGGTAATGCGTGATATAAAATGCCTTGAATCTTATAAGCTACAAATTGGTGCATGGGATACTTCTCATATAACAGAAGGGAAAACAAGCCAGTGAGCCACAACCGGCTCGACTTAAACCAACTGGTTGGAAACTGGGCCGTTAAACTACATCTAACCTTACCTAACCTCATATTACAGTTGTTAAGTCAAGGTCTTTCTGCCTTGCAATTTTAAAACCAGAGGCCCGTTCCACAAAGATTTACGCACGATCTTAAGTATGATTTACCGTTGGCTTAAGTATGGTGAATCAAACTTAAGATTGTGCGTAACTCTTTGTGGAACGGCCCCCAGGTGTCAATTTCTCAAAAATTCCGTTTTACCCATTACGCCTCCACACTGTTCTCCTATACTCACAATGAAGGACATGATATAACTTTATCAGTGACAGAACAGCGGTTGGTGCTGATCATTTTTACATGTGTGAAACCCCGGGTGCTTCAGAAAACATTATTTCATGATCAGTTATCTTTAGCCATGTTTTCCCTGAAGTTGATGAATTGTTTAGTTAGATGGAGTTTTTCGGCCCAGTTTCTAATCAACTGGTCAGCTGGCACCTCCCTTTTGCCAGTTGTGGCCCACTGGCTAAAGTGATTAAGTCTGAAACAAACATTCTCAATAAAACAATCGTATGAAAAAGGGACCCTCAATTGACCAGTTAACCGTGCAGTGAAAATATTATCAGCGACGTAGCCAAGAATTTGCATGCGGGGGAAGGGGGGGGGGGGATTTGAGACTGATATGAAAGAGGGAAAGGAGTATACCCCTCCCTGTTTAGAAATGTTTGAATAGTTCAAGGTCATTACAGGCAAATTGTTGCCATTTTGCCACTTTGATCATTGTCACATATCATATTGTCGGCAGATTTTTCCTGTTTGAGTTAAAAACATGTTAAAATATTTAAACGGGAAACAATTTTGACACGAACGGGGCAGGACTCGATCCGTCCGTTCCCCTTTGGCTAGGTCCCTGGCCCTAGGTCCCTGAATGTAATAACGACTTATCTTCAAACTTAAACGAAATCTCCACTCATCTTGCTGGTTTTGCACCAATGATGATCTTCCACTAGTAATGATACATTACTATAATGTATCTTCTGTAAGACTATTATATCAGGCCAATCAAGCCGAATAGTTACATATTTTCTTTCTTCAGCAACCCAGTTTTGATTTGGTCGATAAGTTCAATAGGCATTAAGGTAATAGTAAGTTATTTTACATCCCGGATATCGGTTTGCCGGTAATGAGATTGTAATGATCGTAATGAGAGTTTTGATAAAATTAATTTTTTGGAAAGTTCGTGTCGCTTCTTCAATCGATATCATTACTTTAATAGTTTCCCATTTATGTGGAATTATTATCTCTCTGTAAGGTTTATTTGAATGTTTGGTGAAAAACGACCAACGTGAGTTTCACTTTTTGTACTTCATAACGTCTCGGATCTTTTTTCATATCAGACAAAACGGTGTGTCTCTATCATTTACGGCTCAGCTCCATCTTTCACCAAACTGGGTTTAGAGAACGGCCGTTTACCTGTTATAGAGTACATGACAGGCCTAAATGAAACGAAAATGGTAAAAAAAAAAACTCACGTTGAAAGAAAGACCCGACGCGAGGTAGCCGAAACCGTATTCTTTTCGCGACGGTGAATCTTTAACACTTGATGTAAGGGGGACGTTATAGGTTGCTCGTCTGGTCATGTGAAAGCAATTTGTGAGGGACAATGGGTGAACCTTTGAAATATACTAACAGACTTGTTTGGTTATGAGGAGGAAGGAAGAAAGGGCTGTATTGGACTTGATAAATTTATGCATGCCACTCAAGCTGCCCTGTGGGTATAATGCGATGGTCGTAACTGGCCAGTCAAAAATATATTACTTTGAACATACTTTCATAATATCTAATCCCGACACTGACCAGTCGTTTCGACAATCTACTCGCTTTTGCTCTCGAATAAAAAAGATTCTCCACTACAGACCACAATTTTCCCCTTTTTTATAAACCATACACTTTTCAGTGTAAATTATCTTTAATAAATCGCAATTTTACACAATTCCTTTACACCCAAATTCTTTCATATTTATATGCAAACCTAGTTTTAATGAGTTCTACATTTCAAACTTTCGACAACGTCCAAACTGTCAGGGCCCTGGTTGTCCCTTACTCCCTTTCTCAGTGAGGAAGCTTAGCCCCAGTCAGGCTAATGTTCTCAACCTCCATGAGAGCTTCTTTGATTGACACCAGATGATCAAAAGATGCTTGTAGCGGAGGTTTTCTAAACACGTCAGGGCTATAACACGACTGATGACCAAAGTATCAAACGTTTGACCCTTATTATTTTCGAAACTGTGGAATGATGCGGTAACTACCTACCTAGAGTTGAAGTTTGTACTGTCAGTGATTTGGCCGGTTGACCACTTTGCGAAACAGAATTGGCGAGGCTATCGATCAGGTTATCCAGAGAGTCCACTAAAACAGTTTTCTGTTAAAAGAAGGGGTTTAAGGTCATATCAAGTTTTTTACATGTTACTTATTCATAGCATTTTGGTGAAATTTTCATTGAAATCCGATGTGTGATTCTCAAGATGTGAGCAAGTAAAGTTGAAACATTTTCGATAAAAAGTGAACCTGAAGCAAGCACGTGTGACATCATATTCTGACATTAATGGACAGTCTTCTTTTTTTGTATTAAACTTAACAGCCTGTTTCTCCTCAGCAATCACATATTATCAGAATGAGATTGCATAAGTGGCATGAGAACTTGACCTTCCCCACAGGAAGGCCCCATTCCTATTGACTTCAAGTTCATCACAACAATTTGAAAAAACAAAGGGAAACAAAGCTTTCCTTGTCGAAGTGAGGAAGCGATGTCACCTCTGCTGCCCACAAGCTCACTTTTGACACAAATCTAGTGACTTCATTTACTGATCTCTCGAGAAATACATGTCCGATTTGAATGGAACTTTCACCACACTGTGTAGATTGGATTCCTCTTTCACATATAAAAATACGCTTAAACTTCCCCTAAAACCGCAAAGGCTCTATATGGTTAAGTAAGAGGGCGGAAATGAAACGGGTGGGGATAGCTGAAAAACAGAATAATGAGGTAGGACTTCGTGTTCGCGTGTTAAATCACACTGCTGATGTCTTACCATGTGAGGATTTATTGAGCTATACAACACATATAATGTAGCCTAAATTCATCAACCTGAATAATGGATGAGCTGTTATAAAAAAACGTGAACGAAAACTAGAAATTTTACAGGTTTGGACTCCATTATGAGATAAACAAAAAAGCCTTGGATTGGCATTTTTATCGTATGTGGCATGTAAACATTAGTTTATTATCGATATCGCCCGATCAGACAAAATATTGATGGTCGGGTTAGGGAGGCAAGATACTTGCCGGAAAACAGAATTTTTGAAAGATTGGATTTTGTTACTACGTAATAAAGCAGTAAACATTTTTTGTTCGGAAATTCCCTTTGTGGAAATACTTTAACATGGAAAGCACCCTTGAAAATATCACCAGACCGAATCGTCACAGAATGTAGTCGTTTTGACTACACTTTACGTGGTGAATGCAGTATATATAAATGTAGAACTGAGAGATTTCTTTTCCTTTCTTTTTTTTATGTTCATTTGTTATGTTGTTAGTACTGAAATAACACCTGGTCCCTTCCAAAACGGAAGTGGGAGGAAACCAATGGCCGTTGAGGTTTTGTGACCAATGTTTTCAGTTACAGAAGTTATCAGTGGATCCATGCAAGGACCGTTCGTAACAAACCTCCCCCTCCATACCTGAGAAGTGGACCCTGGGGATGGGAAGGGAGCGTCTGGGGATGAAACTTGTCTTTGTCACATTCAAGTAATAACCGGGCGTATTTTAATAGTATAATCATATCCTACCAATGTGTTGCACCATAAACAGTTCCACCCTCGCCTCTTGCTGATTAGAAGTGCAGCTCCTCCTTTGTAATAGAATGCCTTCACGTTACGTTACAATTGGTACGCCACGCCCACTGCCGGGCAAAAATCAGCAGTGTTGCAATGTAGTGCAACAGTCACACGTCGGTCATCAGATGCTTCTCAGCTAGCTTCCTTTAATACGTATTTCATAGACTTTGCCCGTCAAAAGGGGGTGGGCCCGTGACATAGGTGAAAGCACTCTATTAGACACCTCCATAACACCTCCCTGTGTGCATGTGTATTACGTCGTTTATTCGCATGCCAGTGACAACACCCTTGATTGATTCGTCATCTACCTCATCTCTCATGTTCTCCAGTATGATTTTTATTCATCTATTAGATCCTATTCCAAAAAGCAATCACAAAGGATTGTGGGATACTTTTTCGCAACAGTAAAATTTCATTTACAAAAACGGCGTACTAAAAGTTGTATCCTACAATCTTGTTTATAATCACTGTTTCGAAAAATGGTCAATTGCGCTGACACGCAATGTAGCCTAAATGTTTAATTTGCCTACTACAGAAAGAGGAAAAACACCTATGATAATGTTCTTTACTCGCAGCCTTCCTATACACTAATTATTGGTGTTAACAGACATACTTACTTCCTTTCGTTCATCAAGTTTAGGCGGTCTTACCTGAGAAGGAAAAAAAAAATCATAATTCTTCACTAAAAAGCCTAAATATTTAGTGATTCGATGCATCTAAACTATTTATGAACTCTGCTCTGCTTTGCAAATTGATACGATTGAATAAACAATTGTCGTTAAACAAATGTTCTGCGCACGTTTAACCAGTACCCCAGGGACGATTCAGTGTGAGAGTGGGTCCGGTATATGGGTACCTCTTTGTGTCTCAAAGGTTGTCTTTGGTTTCGATCCCTAGTATAATAATACCCAAACGTAATTAGAAATTGTTTTACAGAAGGGATTATCATCGGTCCTACATCAGCTTCATGATGTCATATGACGAACTAAAAGGTGTGGGCGTATAGATTCAAAGTACATGGAGATAAAGTACAAACTGGGCTCAGTTGGAACGTCATTTTGGCAAATTCATAAAAAAGTTTCCATGCGATTACTTGTATAGACGAATCCAATCAGCGTTTGTGTTTAGTAACTGTAGTCAGCCATTGGTGGGGTCCATCAGCCTTAATAAACCGTCTTCATTTATAGTCTACATGAATTTCAAACCCTCATATTCAGTGAAATTAAAAGAATCAAGATGCAGTTTAGTGCACCACCATCCATGATACAGATAAGCATGGAAATTGGAAAATTTAAAGGAGATGGACCTCAGATATAGCCGAGTATCACTTGCTGTCCGTATTCGTCTATATGCATCCCGTTATCGCAAATTCCAGCCTTATGTAAAAATTCGTTCACCAATAAAGAAAAGCTTTATGACTATTACAAAAAAAAAAAAAAAAAAAAACGGGCAAAAAAATGAAAATGTCAACGTTTCATTTTGCTGCAGTGGTAAGAAAAAAAATAACCATTTTGTGTCTCATTAAATAACCCTCTTGAGGTGAAAATTCTCCATTCACAATTTTTTTACTGTCTCTGGGATGAAGGTCTAACATTCACACTGTTGAAAGATCTCCGCTTTTTGACCGAAAGTGAACATAATGAATAATATATAAAGGGTAAGTGTGGGCATCTCAATGATAGTAAGAATTTGGCTATATAAAATTCACGAATGGTTCTGATATCACGTGACAGTATTTTGTTTCGTGACTGCTAATTTATGTACAAATAATCAACTGCTTGATGTTTCATATCCTATTCAATATACATATTTCTGAAACCTCATTGATGATTAAGTTAACGTAAGGTAATCGGAGATTTGTACTATTTTTTAAATCGAAGGATTTTTCGTCCCTTTAAGTATTTATTAGGGGTTAAAACACGGAGCTAACAGCTGTTATCATGGTGTTTCAATTCAATACTACACCTCGTTGAATTTAATAATACCTGGAGATTGAAAGTGATTGAAGAATTAATAAAATCAAGAAAATGTTGAGGGTATTTACCCTGGAGAAGTGACAAGTAATTTGTGTTTCTTGCCCACTACAAGATCCCTAGACGGTAATAGGAGACGAAATGATGTCATTTTATTCATTAAAAGCCCCATCCACTGCAAGGAAATTTTCTGCCTTGAAAATTGTTTAAGGTACATGCACTCTCTGAAATCAATTTGATATCAAGATAGGCAGTGTGTGCTTATTTTGACATACTTGACATTCATATAACCGGTTCAAAAATGACATTAATGACCACAGATACTCTTTTGCTTATTGTAGTACAAAAATAAAACAACTTTGATAATATCGCCCATCTTACAAAATTCGGCCGTTTCTTTACATAGTACTTGCGACGATGCGAAAAGCATGTACTACATTTTATGCCTACCAATTTGATGGGAGAGTAAAACATTTAACATAAAAAATATTTAGGTAAAAAACAACGCCTCAAAAATGAAAAAAAAGAAAAATATATATATGAAAAAAGATGTAGTTGATGTTGTTAACGATCATTATTTGATAAGTCTACATGATATTTGGAATTTTTTGTGCACGGAAACACGATGTTGGAATTAAAGGATAAACCGCACATTCCCTTTAATATACACTCTAGATTGGATGTAATGCGTTTCACAGGTTCACACCTGTATTATGAGTACAGCCTGACCAATCGGTAGGGAATTAAATGACCTGCAAGATCTCTAAACCACTAGGGCACATCTCCCCCTTACATAACACTTTAGGAAGTACTTAATGTTTACAAGAAAAGTGTGTAAATTACCCGGCAATCGCTCCAAGGACTCTCATCGACAAAACTGAATTACAAGTCTTGTTGAAAATTTTCACCTGTTAGTTGTAACATACTTTTGAAGTTCAAGGAAACTGGAATTGATTTCAATGGTACGGAAAGGGCATGGGGTTGCAGGGCACGCCTGCCCCCAATTCGCCTTTTTCACAGCAAAAAACGTTCGTTGGAAAATATTTCGGCCTACTTTAAGTAAATATTACGCCCACTATCGACTATAGGGATGCAGTGCTTCAGGTCCAGCCAATGGCTCGGATAAGACTTTCGTTGGTTTGATTCCAGCCTGTTTGATTACAGTGGCACATGATGACACACAGCTCGTTGGCAAAACATTTTTTTTTTCCTTTCCTTGCGAAGTTATGAAGTAGTCGCAGTATTCTTTCCAATTGTTGTGTCTTCTGACGAGAATGCTCGACCTTGTATAAATTCATCGCGCCAATTTTTAACCTTTGAACAGATTTAAACCCAACGTGTTCTGACTGCAGTATTTTGGTAGATCGATAACATTTTGTATTCATATGATTAAAAATATTAGTTAATTAAGCAATACAAGGAATATTCAGCAAATCTCATTTAGTCTTACAGATTCCTCGGAAAACATATTTCAACATAACTACCTACGAAAAAAAGCCTTGAGTAATTAAGGAGATTCTTTCCGAATTTAGCATAAAGTAAATAGACTACACCGGATTTGGTGCACTACCAAATTTCGAGTACCTTTGGCAATCTTCTCTTTCAATGTAGCAAAAGCATCGGTCTAACGATCTACCAAATCAAATGCATTGTTTTAGTTCCCATTTAAACCAAACTGGTACCTTTCTATCTTTACCCAAATTAGTGCCCTCTGTGGGATGGGGGTTGTAGAATATGCCCACGGCATTTCCCGCCTGTCATAAAAGGCGACTAACGGGAAACCAAACTAGAACTTGAACCATATTTGAAAATTTATTTAAACTTCTAACTTTTTATCGAGTTGACTGACACTATTTACACATTCGTGTTGGTGTGTCGTTAAATCTCATCTAATTTACCACTGTAGCTGACGTTCATTCCTGAATTATGGTCATAGAAATGAAGTTATGTTGGCTGTTTTCGGAGGAAGTGCACTAGCTCGCACTCAGTCGACAGTACGGGATTTCAATATCTGAAGTCATAATAATGTACGGTAAGATAACGCCGCTTTGGTTGCTTACGATCTCCACGAAAACTGACATTTTTTTCAACTTACAGGCTAGAGCAACGTTTCTGTGAGTCAACATGACATTACAAACGTAAAGCGGACATCCTGTTCAATTTTTAACAGATTTAAGTTAAGGCTTGAGAAAAACAGCTTATGTAGCCTTAAGGAGCATTTCATCTTCTATTAAAGAAAATTTTTAATTCTTAAAATTCCACCTGTTCATGCTATTAGCAAAAGAAATATTCGAATATGGTTTAGAAGAATTATCTTGATTTATTTCGTCGTGGTATGCTAATAATAAATGCATTTTCAATGTACTTTATTAGGGGTATAACACCAACAAGTTGAAAAAAGCTGAAAAATAAATTTTCATTTATTTGTTTTAAATTTAACCTCTATCGCCTGGCATTATGGTGACATGAAACTAATGTAACACACACTGTTCCATTCTGTTGTTACAAGTTAACGACTGTGTAATGCACTGTCAAAATTTTTCAGCCCTATTCAGCCGTATGTCTATGAGAGTTTGTAGTGAGCTTTAGATTTCACGACGCGAACGTCATCTGCAACGCATTGACGTCATCGCTGCGTTGCCCCTTCCTTCACAACTTGGTGTAGCGTTATTTCGCATTGCGCTCAAAATGACATAGATACAAATGATGTCATTTCATTGCACATGAGGTTCGCGTCGTGAAATCTCAGTAAGCTCCCTTTTAATACATTAGACGACGGTTGATTGGCTCCTTCGTCAGTCACAATTAAAGGGCAAGAGCAGTCACCTCACTTCCTACTACACTACACTTCCTATCTCATGATTGGCTGTTGAGAGTCATGTGACAACATTTTTTCTCTTTCAAATGTAAAATTTACTAGAAGCCTTTACTGCTTGGCCTACTTGAATATGCAATATTGAGTTACCTTTAATATGCAATATTGAATTCATAAACTATGATGGAAGATGCTTTGAAGAGGAATGAGAAGAGAATTGTGAATTGAAGCTGTTGCTTCGAAATAAGTTTGGGGACTGCTCTTGCCCTTTCAGGATCTCAAAAAATGTAGGCCAATCAATTTTTTTTTTCGAAATTCATGCTCTTTCTTCCCTAAAAAGTTACTCACGAAATAATAAAAGTATCAGAGACGATTTTCCCAAACTATTTGAAAAAGGATTCACTGAAAAAACATACCGTTTAAACATACCCTTTATTCGGGTGGCTTTTCTTTTCTACAAGGCTTCGCGTCATTACTACCCTTTATGTGCAAATTTAAATTTATTCCATTTCGAGTGATATGATACAAAAAAGCAGGAAGTAACCCTTGAGTGGCCTTGACATTAATGGATAGTAATGTTTCATATGTAAAGTTTTTGGAAACTGATACTAGTTTTGATGTTAAATTTTCAAGAATAACAGAGCAATTAAGAGATATAGCACCATCCCAGAACGACAACGCCAAATGCGTTGAATACACATTTGTTATTTCAGATAAGGCCTCAAATGATTCGAATGTTTTCCTATATAGCTCTCTAAGCCATTGGCCCCTCACAAGATTGGAAAAAGGTCAGCGCTTTCATGCATATAGCTATAGAGATCATTCTCTAACACTACACTGAATTATTCGATTGACCTAAGACAAAATTTGTCTTAAAATGGTTTTTTAAAATGTTTTTGATACCTTGATATATGCGGTGTGAGGGGTCCATTTCGAAAAAAAATCGTGTTTTTGTAAGGAAATATGTTTGGATGAAAATGCAACATGAGTAGATGCAGAAAGGAACAATATATCTGACATTAAAACTTCAGAGACATTTTTATACTTCTTTCTATTCTTGAATGGACAAATTTTCCCAAGGTAACAAAAATAAAAAAACATTAAAGGGGCCATCTGCGTCATAGTTAATCGAGGAGGTGTAATGTGCGTTTCGAGCGTTGCACAAATAGGTGATATCAGGCTATATTTTTAAAGTGGAAGTTGATTTGCTGACTATTTAAAGGATTGAATTTAACCACGATTGTGAAACTATCCAGGATTAAGTGCTTCACTTACTTTGAATATGCAACAAAAAGCAAAAGATATGTCGAATTAAGATCAAACAATAAAGAAATACAAAAGGATTAAAAAGAAACATTTGACAGCGTTAGCATCTTAGAAGCCAGTAATTTTTCTGTAGTCTTTATGTATTTCTTTTTGGTTGTTCTGTAAATTTGAAGCAATTTTCAGAGTGTTCAATGTAAGACCTTGTAATGAGACATTGAAGGCCATATCCTGTCACCCCAACTCGTTTCAATTCTCTCAATCTTCTTATTTAAGCCCCTTCTAGTTTCCACAACTGTTTAAAATTCATCCTCATCCAGACATAACCTCAATCTATTTCTTCAGGGTGAGTATACAAAATCCCAGTGCGTAATAAAACACTGTGAATAGCACAGTCTGTGTTATATGAGTTATTGTATTTTGCATTGTTTGAACTAGCTGTCAATCAAAGAGCCAAGCTAATTGAGAATTTCTGTTAACTACTACAAAAATTGAAGTTTCGGGTGAGAGGATTGGCCCTTTAAGCGTGGATGTGTCACGTGGTAACCCAACCGTGGATACGTCTTCAAACCGACTAACAACAAGAACCTCGCAATTTGCAGCAAGACGGACTTTGTTACACCTTAAGTAATATAGAATGAACGGATAACAAAACAAAAGGGCAGGATGAATAAAAAATTGCTGCTATACTCTAATTCAACTCAGTGAGGAAATGTCCTCTAGGAGATGACAGTGTGTCTCTGCGGGTAATTCACTTCCTCTTGATGAACTCGCGTTTTTCTTCCTTCATCAATTACTGTCCTTTATCACTGTAAATGCAGTTCTTCTTAAAACAGTGTCAATTTAGACTACAAAGGGCTTTACATTACAAAACGATTATTTCTGAGAAATAATTTAGTTAAACGCTGTAGTAAAGGAAACTTCACCATCGTTTTAATCTATCATGATTCCGTAATAGGCAATTCCAAAGTGATTTAAGCTCCATTTTCGGTCACTACTAAAGAACGCCGACGAGGCGAAAATCAATACTTTGCCGTTTTCCAAGCATTTGTTTTTGTTATATTGCTCGTTCCTCTGGCAACTAATTTCCACCTTTATACTTTAGTACCTGCCTAACAGGCTTCCTTATGTTTTATTTCCGTCCATTTCGTTGTGATCATTACTTCAGTTGCATTGCCGTTATGATGGAAAGTAGAATGCAAATTACATTTTACTTTCCATCTCAATTTAATATGACGTATTACAGATGCCAATAACCGCCATCAGCAATTCGATAATGGGTAATAGTTTATAATATCATACAGTCCTTGCGGGAACATAAAAAGTAATGTTAATTTTATCATTCTGGCATTTCGGGAGACTTGAACAACTTTACGCGTGGGCAAACAAACGTAAATAGTAGGCTGCAAGAAAATAGAAGGGATATAAACAAATACTTGAAAAAAGTAACGCAGTTGTACAATCTCTAACTTATTTTGAAATAGGCAATAACGAGACTCCTTGATAATGTTAAGTTTAAGTTTCCAGTTCTGGCAGACGTCGCGAATACGGATTAAAAGTTAAGTCACCGACGGTAATTGTAATCCCATCACGTATGCACTTTTCCATAAAAAGTTCAGGATATCAAGTTTTTTTCGTCAACCACGTGGCATTCAACCAAAAGAAACGCAATGCAATATACTCACATTAAGTTTTTCAAAATAGTCCGCAATTTTAGTCTGGACTTGATCCATGTCCTTCTTCAACCGTTCGTCACCAGTCTTTAAAGGTAAAAGAAAAAAGGAAAAAGAAAACTTGAAATTGATTCATCAATATGGGTAAACTTTCTTCCAATTAGGGTTAGGGTTGTCTATACTTTAGACAAATCTGGTCAGCGCTTGTGTTTAGTGACTGTTCTAGTAAGCAGGGATTTATGGGGTCCATCAGCCTTAAATGGTCTTCATTTATTGTCTACATGAATTTCAAACCCTCATATTCAATGAAATTGAAGAAATCAAGATACGGTTTAGTGTACAACCATCCACGGTACAGGTATAGCAAAGAAATTGAAAGATGAAAAGGTTATAGACCCAGTTATAGTCGACTAAAATCAGATTATTGCTGTCCGGATCCGTCTACAGGGTCCTGTCTCACTAGGTCCCCACCTCAAGGGTACCCCGTCTCACTTCTCTATGGCCAGCACTAAGCTATACTTTGTTGGAAAACTTTTATGAGATATCTTTCTGCAAATAGACCATGGTCCCCAAACCATGTATATTAAACACTTCCATGTAGGTAAAATGAATGGAAGTAACAGGATCATTCTTCAATATGTAAAGAGGAAAACTGACATGTTTTCGGGAAACTACCGGCAAACCTCACAGTTAAGCACACAGTCAATTTAAACATGTACGTAAATTCATAATCGGGCGCCGCAATAAGACGACGGATTTAGTAAATAAATGCCAGGTCAGGTCTCTCTTCATAATTGGAGTAAGTAAATAAGGTTTTTCTTGACCGGATTTTCTTTGTTGGTACGCCCGTAAATGTTCTGAGTTCGCTCCCTATCCACATTTATTCTTTGCGTCCTCCGTCTGTATTATTTTCACAATGTGGAAACAAATAATTGAATGAATTAATGAATCAACAACACGCACAATTAAAATACAAGAAAGAAAAGGAGAAATTAAAAAGAAACGAAAAAACAACAAGTGATTTCATTTACGTACGGTATCTTTTATGTTCCATTGCCAAACTAACTGCATTCATGCGCAAAAGTATCACAGATTGCAATCGAACATCTTGTGCATATATGAAATAACCTGTGAAGTTGAATGCTGCCATCCCTTTAGCTTGTGCACTGTGATGTCAGTCTCCAAAGGGAGATTGTGGGGGAGTTTAAAGGTAAGGAACAGTCCCTCAAAAATTTATCTGAAGGAAAAGCTTAATAACATGATTTTGGTCTTATTTCTCTTCAGGGTATCTTTCATTACATTTTATGATTCTACTATAGCATATTCAAGATAAACCAAGCAGTTACTTCTGGTAAATTTCCCATTTGAGGAGAAAAAAATGTTGTCATATGACTCCCAACAGCCAATCATGAAACTGGACAGTCTACTACACTACTTCAGTTTGGGACGACTGCACTTGTCCTTTGAAATATTTTTGTAATATAGGTCTCAGTGATTTCTGAGGTTTACGTTTCAGATAGGTTTTTCCGCATAAACTTACAGAATTATGGTGTAATCTAGCAGCGACCACGATTTTTCAGTTTCGGGGCACTGAATTTTCATCCCTAATTCCAGTCATTGCTCATGCGGAGCAACACTTACAACGGTGGTGCGCTCAATTTCTAAAGAAGACCTGTAGTCTCATAAAAGTGCATTAAACACTATGCCAAATTCTGGATGACGTCACAAAATACCATAGGTTTAAATTCGATTGTGAATTGATTGGATGCACCGTCGATAATGCGAACGTATTCGAAATGTTGTGGCATTATCGATAGTGTATATTGAATCGGTTCGCCAATCGAAGTTACGACACAGCTAATCTGTGAGGTCATCCAAAATCTGACACTTTCAAGAGACGACAGGTCATCTTTAAGGTTTTTTTTTTTTTGTCACGATAACGTCTGGACCACTTTCTGAAAATTTTTACAATGATTCCTACAAGAGAGTCACATAGTTAAACAGATAGTTTTAATGACCCTCAAGATATAGAATACCTGTCCTAAAGCAAACAATTATTTACCTCAGGTTGATAATTCGTCAGATCACTCACTGTACTTTCTGCAGAGGTCGTGCTCGTTTTAATTGTCGTAGTCTCGGGAACAGTCGTTGTCATTTCCATCAAAGTTGTTGGTGCCATTGTTGTAATGTCTGAGAGCGGTGTCTTCGTACATTCAAACTGTTTCAAGGCTACAAGAGGGATGAAATGGATGAAAAGATCACGTTTTATAAAATACAATAAACGTGACAGGGTAGTTCAACAAACTTAAAAGAAACTTTACTCTAGTAACGCGCGCAATGGTGAGGGGGGCCTGCTGGGGAAAATTACTCGGAAGTTGTCTTCCCGAGCCTGTCCGGACAACAGAAGCCCGCCTCTGTTGGCCGTTATGATTACAAAATATGCTTCAAACCTATCAAAATGGCATCTCAGCCGTTCTCCAAATGTGAGGATATTTCTAAGGGGAAGGTGACACCCACTCCCCCCAGACCTTTCCTCCAGGACATCGAACTGTCAGTGACCCTCCTTTTCAATTGGTAAGCACTAAACGGTAAAACGACAGTCCCTGCCACTCCCAGTACACCGTCTTTAGGCATCTACTTTTTTCCACATTGGTCATAGTGGTCATCATAACTATTTGGGATTTGCCCAGTTTCAATGGCGAAAACTTTTAGGTGCATTCGTCGACCCTAATCCATATCAGTAAATTACAGTTCCTGCGCACGCCACTGAATTGAATAACATCCGATCTAGTTCTGAGTAGAAGCATGTTGTGACTAAACAAAGGCCCAAAGGCATTAACGCGAACAAGACAGTTTGTTTTACGGGAATAAGCTGTTTCTATTTGATAAAAACTGTGTTGGTCAAGAGAATTGCCCTATTTTATTCAGGAAATAATTTTGCCGAAATTTTGGGGGATTTCCGAAATCCCTAGCGTCTGTATGACAGCTTGCTTTGCAATTTAACATGAGCTTTCTTTGACTCTTGTGTCTTTAGAATAGTTTCGAGAAATTTGGATTCTAGGTTTCACAATAAGCCATCGGGCTAAGTACACTGGACCTAGGGCTCTACAAACCAATACTTTGGTCACTAAACCGGAGACAAAGATAAGTGTTTTTTCTTCTAACATCTGCTCTACACACGCCCATTAAATGAACCGTTCCGCAATTTCAACTTACGCATGGACACATCCCAAGTATCTGGAGATAAAAAAAAATACTGGACCTAACACAAGGGAATTGAGTTCATTTTCGAAGGCAATTTAAATCAATCTTTTAGGTCGAAAATAAGTAAACTGCAAGTTCATACTTTTGGTTTTGTGTATTGAACAACATGTTACATTTGGTGCTCGGAGTTGTCCTAGAAACTGTAACAAACTTATACTAGTATTCAAACATACTCTAAATACTGAGAGCGGCTTGTTTATCCACAGTAAATGTTTTGATTGATAGAAAATATCAAAACCGTTCAAAAGATTATCACTCCTTTCATTTTGTGATTGTTTCGAATAAGCAGAACTTATATCTTTACCTCTCTTGGTACACAGTACTGTTAGTCGATCATTGCATGGTGTGAATGCCTTCTCGACGGAGCCGTTATTGTTTCTTGCAGACGTGCAATTCACTTCAAAATACAATAGACGAAATATAAGAGATAAGCATATGAAATTATTACAACATAACTTTATCAGAAGTGCAAATTTTAATCACACTTTGACACATTTTCTTGCACAGAGTGTTTTCACGTGACGTCATCACGTCGGTCGTTAGCTGCTTCTTAGCTAGCTATACGTACTACACTAACTTTTGCCCGGCAAAAAGGACGGGGCTTGTGACGTTAGTAAAATCACTTTATTCACATTCGTAAAAATAAGTGAATACTTTCACGCATAAACTAATACATTTATAGGTCTATACATAGGCTATATGTATGTATGTGTGCGTGTATTGTACACAAAATGATGATAGAACAATCTCTTGTTCAGAAATTATTTTTGCACTCGGAATTATTCAAAGCTTTCGATATGGTCAGATGGTTGGTCCATGATGCTGACGTTTGAGAGATTAGCCCCGTAACGTGAGGGTGTTTCTTGGTGACTTAGCTTTCTAGGAGCAGAACTGTTTTGAGTGTATGTTTGGCTTTCGTCCTGCTCTTCATCAAAGAGTGGATTTGACTGCTTAATATCCCAAGCAATAAAGACAATGCAGTATTACCCTTGAAGGTATGACATTTTGCTCACATTACATGTCCGGCTCTAATCCGTTAATTTACTACTATCGGATAAAGGATTGTCATTTAAACTGACGTAAAAAGGCGCCAAATGGAACAAATATGCTAACAGTATTCACCAAAGTCTTCGTGATGATCCCTAAATACGTCTGGTACATTTAAACATTTATTTTCCTTGAAGGTTTTGTTACATGAAACATTACAGGATCTGAAATTTCAGTCCCTCACCTAACTACTCTCAATATAGGTTTTATTGTTACTCTTAATAGCGGTATGAAAAAAGGAGGGACTCCGAGTCCGTAGGAATATGGGGCCTGCATCAGCCATGTTTTCAAACTAAATTCAAATGTTTCCTAATTATAAGGTACATGTACCGCATTGATAGGCTACCAATTTACAGAATACATTACATGTAAAGAACATGGAGATGTCTAGAATAGGCTTCAAATTATAGATTCATTCAAAAACAATACCAAGCAATAGTTTCTACGTTTGGGAGTTCACTTCAACCTGATTAAAAGTTTGAAATTTTTTACTGTTGTTTGGATGTGATGTAAGAGCCCACTTTAGCTAGTACCCAGCCTATTGCAAGTACCAGTCCTCGAAAAGTACTTCACCGATTATTATTGAGGGATCAATTCGGAAAAGAAAACGTTTCAAAATATTACACTTATTTGAAAACAACACCCTGCCAAGTACAGATGTTCAATGTCTATACCAAGTTTAGCATTTACTGATTTTAACAGCAGAAACTGAATATTTTTTCTTTTCATTGGTGCAAATCATCAAGTTGTTAAGTTATTTGCGAAAAATTGGAATATCTGACGAATATCTGGCGGGTAGTCAATTCATCTGAGCATCCTTATGGCTGAAACGAAGCAATCCTTCAAGGTGAACACTGAAATGTTATTTAGTTTTGAAGTCGTTCCCACAGAATGACAATGAATACATAGTCCATTTAGCGATTCTCCCCCATTGAATCGTGTATCCATTAAAAGTCTGAAGCAAGTTAGTTTGGTGGAACAGTATACAGTATCTTTGAATAATTGGTGTCTATTGCTGTTTAATAAAAAAAAAGTCATCGAATACATTGCGTGTTGACTAATTCTACCCCGATTACTACGATACCCGCATAGTAATGATAAACTTCGATAATCATCTGGTGATTCGATGGAATAATTAGTCTATCGAGATAATTATGCGAAGACTATTCATTGTCAGAATTCATTTCCAACAAAAGGTCTAAGTTTGTATAAAATCAAAGTATTGTTCATAAATCAACTAGTCGTGTTCCTCATTTACTTGCTCCCAAAAAGGAATAAGCATTATTCTTTGTTGTCACATTTAATTGTCGTCTTTTTGAATGCATTTTTAAAAATCCAGATATTTAGTAATAAAATATGACGTATGTACGAAGACATAAACGTATCAGATTTCATCCATAGTAAAAGGAAATATATCCTGTAATTAATTTCGAAAGTATTACAGTTAGCCCAATCACAACTAGTTTCGTTTCTCCCTTATTACGGCATGTTACATTAAAGAGGCCATGTCATTTGATATCTCATATACTTTCAAGCAAGGAGGGGGTTTTATGAGTCAAACGTGAACTTAATTTTACACATTTTAAGCTAGTCTTCAAATTGTTTACCTTTAGATCAGTGAGCGTACTCCTTCAACGTAAATATAAATGCCATGTATAATTCCAGGAAGTAATTAAAACTTAAAAAAAAAAAATAGAGATATAAGAGTGCTGATTATCATAAGAAAATCTTGAAACTTACTGCAGCCCAGACGCGTAAATATCACGAATGAGCAACACTGAAGTGGTCGTTGGCGTGTGTAAAAAGTATGAGAATTCTCGATGAGTTTATACAACAGGTTCAATGATCTTATGTTTTTTAATGTAAAATGTACTCGGAGAATTTTATTGGTCCCATGCTATCTCATCTCAAAATCTGTGTTAAAACTTAAAAAGACTATATTCAATGTAGTATTAATGAGCTCCGTTGTTGTTAAGTTTTTATGAGCGAGTTTAAGTTGTAATCATTAACACAAACGAGACAAGGAAGCAAACTTTTATTGTCACCAAATCATATCATCTATATGAACTAAGTGAACCTAAACAGACTGACCTATATAACTTAAAGGCATATTTTCATCATCCCAAACAGTTCCAATTCTCCCAACCTACTTACTTCTAGCCCCTCCCACATTTATCTAAAACTCATCTTTATCTAGACACAATCCTAGTTTATTGCTTCATGGCTTGTCCCAGTGGCCATACAAGTCCATAATGTGTAATCAAGACACTCTCAGTGCCCATGCTGTGTAATTTAGCTATAATGCATTGTTTGAATGTGATATGCCAATCAAAGAGCTGTACCAATTGAGAGTTTTGATATATGTATACTGAAACTGTAGTTTGGGGTGACGAATGACTGCCTTTAAAAGTGTATCGGTTAAAGTTAGTTAGATGGAGTTTTACGGCCCAGTTTCCAACCAAGTCGAGCCGACCCGGCCTTTTTTCTTCTAGCTTTAGCTCACTGGTTTGTTTTCCCTACTCAGTACGCTGAGCACCAAGCACAATGGCAGTACAGGTTCCATTTTTAAAAGTGTTCGTCGGTCAGGACTAGAACTCCCGACGGCAAGTCTGATACTCTAACCACTTGACCAAGCATGTCGGAACCATTACAAACCCCAATGACGGAACTCACTATTTGCAATCACAGTTGTAGGCCTATACTTACTTCCAGTGAGAGGACTGTCACCCTGAAAATGGAAAATGAAAATAAAATTTCATATTGCATGGAACGTACTTTAGTTATGATCTTCATTTTAAAATCCCGAGAACTCTTTTCTGCTTGTATGCAGCAAATATGTGCTCCAGTTAATAAACGAGTTTGGTCATTCTTTGTCGCAAGGAACTATGTGGCACATCGAGGGGTACACAAGCAGAACTACACCCATATTACACACTGCATTCTTTTGATTTTGTTTAGTACATACAATATTGAACATATATCTAATTTGTGTCCGGCACTAATGACCGAGTATAGAGGTCTAATGCCTAATTTAGAGCAAAACAAAATGTAAATTTCGATTTCACACCCAAAAGGCAATTTTGACAGTGACAGTCCACTAAACAAATCCACACGAAGATCTCTCCGTATTATATTGATGGATTAAGAAGTTGATACCACAAAATTTTCAAGTGAACTCAAATTTTGGTGCTATAGGTGCGGAAGCGTTTTGTTCATTCCGACTACCTGCAGGATGTGCGCATGTCCACAGCCCCCCCCCCCCCCTAAAAATGACTTCCAGCCTAAAAATATGACTAGCTAATGAAACATTCCTATCAGCTAAGAACATTCAAAATGGAAGAAACAAAGGTAGTCGTATTATCGACTTCTGATGTACCAGATAGGTTGTCACTACTCGAACTTAACGTGTCTCATTTCGTTTACAAATTATACCTCAAATTACAGATAGATCGGAATAGTCAAGAGATGGTCATATTTATTATCGGACTTGACTGGGGTCCATCAGCTTTAATCTTTCAAATTCTTTGCTTATCTGTATTCAGGGCGATTGTACAATAAAGTACCTCTTGATTCCCCCAATTTCACTGAATATGAGGGTTCAGATATGCAAAGAGACAATGTTATTAAGACCATTTAAGGCTGAAAGACCCAACTAATGCCCTGCTTCATTAGCTGCACGGATTCTTAATGCATTCAATGATAGGGAGATGTCACGTTCGTCGTAGCTGGCGGTCGGTGCCAACAAATGAGAAGATATGTCATATGTTTGTTTCGCTAATGTACATCGTCCACATGTTAAGTAATAATTGCGATTGGTAATTTACACCTTGGCTAATATCACCCTGCCATATACAGTCTGTGAGTTACGATAACTCGGTCTGTTATCAAGTTAATTACACCTGTATATCCCGTCGTTAAAACTCTATAATCGGATATTGTTAATTATAGAAAAGTCTTAGCGTTAGAATCAGATGTTTGTAAAATGTATGATGGATGTGTATATATGGCAAACAGAATAATAAGATATACGATCGATATTCATCCTTAACAGAATGGAAGAAGATTATCTTGCCTGTTACTATGACAACAAATCGGTGTTGTATAAACAAAGAGAGTCAAAGAGTGAGAAAGTGTGGCAGCTCAATTATTTAAGAGTTAGTGCGCCGTTAACCGCTGCATAATATGCTCGTGGTCTTCATACAAACATTTTATTATAGACCTTATGCATATGGTGTCACATTGACATAAAGTACGCCCTCCTTTGGGGCACTACAAACCAACAACGACAAATGCAGAGAGCGATTTATCAACCAGTCGAATACGCGCACAGTCTGCTATACGTGGAGGGCGAATTATTTTGCGTGCTGCCATGTGGTCCATTGTTCTGCAACAAAGGATGAAGTCAGTGTGTCGTCAAGGCACATAAGGTCTTTTCTGACAGACTGTATAATCTAGCAGATTCTAGAGAAGTATTGTGCCGAAGCTGCCACGCGATCCACCTGCGAGCCCCCCTGCCCCCCCCCCCACACACACACACACAAACGTCGTTGTACAAAAGCGGGGTCGTTGTAGAACAAAATGGCCACCATTCACAGTTTAACGTTAGTTTAACAGTTAAGCCTTTAGACATAAAAATTTGGAATATAGGTCAAGCAATGCACATTTCGAATGCTAAATATGTTTCTGCAAAGAAATTGTGTTGTGTAAAAATATTGCTTTGCGAGGTTCTTATCTCTTCAATCTTAAAGGAAGAAAAGAAAAAAAACTTCGTCTATGGGCTCAGACTAGTAATATCGTCAACTTATGACTTGAATTTATGCTGTGAGTTTTCTGAAATGAACTTATTTGAGTCTGCGAAAATTTATTTGGTAAGAAAGAGTTTTTTGCTCCCACGGATTAGATCTTTGTCAAATTAAAAAGGAGAAATTATATCCGATACTGAGATACTAGAGAGAATGAGTGGCAAAAATTTCGTTCAAAAGACAGTATGACCTCGCTTTCTAAGTCTTTAATTCCATCTTAAATTTTTTGATTACCAGATTGGCTGAGTGTCATATTGTGCAAGTCTCCTCTGCAAGCAAAACACCTGCTAAAATGAGATATCCCTAGGGTTAACATTCAATCTTTCTTCCGTTTCCGAATATCTATTTCTCTCTCCCCTATAATTATTCCACTAGTAATCACTAATGTGACAATATACTTCCTCGCGAGAATACTGACTGGTACCCTTTCATATTTTTATATCATCTGGCTTTTGCGTGTGATACATGAATCAATTATTTTCCTTTTAATCAAATTTCAATAAATATTACAACCCTTGAATACTGTTCCCTGGAGGTATCTATAATGAGCTTGAAATTTCAAGGCCATTAAAATGTTCAAGGTTGCACGCTTGTTAAAAGGTTAAATTTTATTGTTTACTTTTTCACACGGAGTCAATTTCGTTTAAGGAAAGTTTGCTTTAATCGTTATCTATTGATAACACCAGTTTGGTCAAAATATATAATAAGATGGCCGCTTGATTGGTAATTAATCTTTTGATATTGTCAGATATTCGAATTTAAAGTTATAAACAAATAAAGCACTGAGCACGGTACGAAATGAAATAATAGTATAGAGTTGAATGTGACTCTAGCACGGTACGCTTGACTCTCACATGCGCAATCCATATCTAAGGAACGAGCGCAGTACATTCTCATCATGACCAGAAGGCGGGTGGGAACGGCCCTTAAATGTCAGAAACCTGACTAAAAAGGGCACTGATATTTTGTCTCATTCGGTTGGAAATTGGAACTTCAATTCCGTAGGGGATAGAGCAAAAGACATGGCCTCTCCTGGGGAAAACAACCCTGTACCGTTTATTGTTCCCGTGTGTAACTTTATAACACAATTTCCGACGCAGAGAAATTTTAGCCCTAGAATTTCTTCGGCCTGGTATGTTAAATTTCCAAGAATTCAAGACACGCGGACCCACTATGGCCTACCTTCCGGTGACGTCATAATTGTTCAGTCATGCCCTTTGTCTGACAAAAATCAACAAGTGTCTCACGGTGCAAGTGACACATGGGTCGTTAGCTGATTCTCAGCTAGCTACATATAGATAGCACACTACACTACACTAGATTTTGCCATTAAAGGGGGGGGGGGGGAGCTTGTGACGTCTGTGAGAACTTCGCTTTGTTCCCATCTTAGTTTACCAGTAAATTTCTCAATATTCTTGACCAAGGGTTTGTTCTCTGAAAATGAGTTCTCGCGCATTTTTTTTGTTAGTCGTGTACATCTCTTAGGTACGATTTTCAACCATGTTAGTTGACAAGACAGTTGTTCTTTTTTCTTTACCTACAACAGCTCAGACTTTAAATGCACCATGAAGGAAGACTTGTAGCGTACTGGGGCAGATTGATTAATAGTAAGGATAATAAGCTAGCAGGTATGATATATAAATTCCTAAGAATTTTGCATGACAAAAATGTTTACATATCGCCTTGGATCTGTCGGATTAAAAGTATTTTTGAAAAAGTGGGTATGCCTTTTATCTGGAATAATAATTATAATTCAATTGATATAAATTGGCTTGACAAAATCATTGGTCAAAGGTTATTTGATATTTATGTTCAAGAATGGATCTCTGAAGTTAATAGCAATTCCCAATGCAAAGTTCATAGGATTTTTAAAAGAGACCTGAAATTGGAAAAATACCTGACTGCCCTTTCTTTGAAAAATAGGTCAGATCTTTTCAGGTTCCGCTGTAGCAATAGTAGAATCCCCACTGTGTGTGGCAGATACCGAGATATAGATTTTTGTGATCGAATTTGCGAGTTATGAAATCAAAGTTAATTGGGAGATGAATATCACTACTTGTTTGAATGTCCCTAATTTTCCAGCGAAAGGTCCAAGTTCTTAAGGCCGTTTTACTTTATAAATCATAACACCCTAAAAATGGAACAATTGTTTAATTCGGGTAATAAGAAAATTTTGTTAAATTTAAGCTATTTTAGTTTTACAATATTACGTCAATTTTGAAATTTCAAAGGTGCGGTTTCTTCCGTAAAATGGGCAGGTTGTTGCCATTCTAGTGTTGTTTTTCTTTCCTTTTCTTCGTCTCTTTTCTTTTGTTTCCTCTATATTTCTTTTCTTCTGACCTGCTGACCTTAATACTTTATGTTTGCATACTCTTTTAGATTTATGTCTATGTGTGATGTATATTGTATGCATGTAACTCTCTTTAACCTCCTCGAAGGTGTCACAGAGAATGAGATAAACAAACAAACAAACAAACAAACAAACAAACCGTTTCAATCCAAATGCGGTGATTGGTGAAGTTCGATTGGTTTACGTAAGCCCAATCACGCCTTCCATCGCCAATCAGCTCCGCTCCCATATCGTAACATATTCGCCTTGACTCACTGAAGGTAGACGCTTCCATCTTTTTGATGCACAGACCTTTGTAATGATCGAAATCAGTTCCACAATATTTTCGTGCTATTAAGAGAATAATAAAGTGCATTATATTTTTGGAGCTCTAATCATTGTTGTCCCGTGTGATGAAAGAGACTAAGTTTTTTAGTATATTTCAAGATGTCTTACATTTACGCACAGAATTTTCGAATTCATACTTTTATTCATACGTTTTAATTACGTAAGATATCTGCTCTTGAAACAGTCTTCACCCTTACAAATGGTACAATAAAGATGAACTGTCTTCGAAGGTATACTACAAAGAGGTTACCGTACATTTTTAGCATACGTTTTCTTATCTGTTGAGTTTTTTAATTAACTATAAAGTATTCAAAGAAATTTCTAAATTATCTCTTAAAAATCCCTCCTTCGATATAAGAGGAATTATCATATTCCTGAATAGTTAGTCTAATGAAATATTTGAGTAAATTAGATTCAAAAATGATTAAAATCGTTCCATTTTTTAGCTCATCTAGTCAAATATTTGGAAGAGATTTCCTCTTCAGTGAGTTTTTTTTAGTTTAGTAGGAACGAATATACACTTCTGCAATCAGCTGTTTAGCAACTAAATAATCTGTGTTCTCATCCTTTCATTTTATAATTTACCATAACAGAGTATGGCGTTAAAATGTTTTGATGGAGGGATATGTCTAACGCTTCAAAGTGACCATTGCCAATATGACAGTGTCGAATACCAGGCTAGTTTACGCAAGAAATATTGAAGTCTAACCTAGTGAAATACTGGACTCAGATTCCAGGATTGGATATTTTTGTTTTCAAATTTGTGAAGGACATGCGTTTTTAGTTTGGTCAAGGGAATGATGATTGTCATAAAACTACGAATTCTCAATCTGACATGCCCTTTTAAATGTAAAAAATATCAGATTTCTTTTAAAATCTTTTTTGGAACCCACTCACTCAAAATACATATTAATATAAATAAATCGAAAACCATTTTATATTATTTCTCACATTTGTGGTAAGACTTCACTTTGTCAAATCTTCCCGACCCCTCGCAAAAACCAGGGGTGACACTAAACAAATATTCCCGAAAGATGGAATAGTTCTGCTCCCTGAAAGAGCTGCGTCCCAGAGGGATACAAACATTACTCACCAACCTCTCAATTTTCAGCAGAGTTTGTTCTGAAAAGGTTACTTTCTTGCATGATAAGATCTCTTCTTACAACAATTTCAAGACATCGTACATACTCCTTAACTTTAGGGAGAATATGAAACCACACGGTGACATAAATGGCAATGATCGTGAACCGTCGCAAGCGTCAAAACACAAAATGAGTTTTGAAGTCCGAGAAGATGCCTAACTAACAAATTTGTACGAAGGCAACGCTTGTTGCCAAAAATCACATCTCCTTCCCTAAATACTTTGCGGTTAATGACATTTCACTACAAGTCATTGAACTTCTCTACATTTCAACTTCTTTTATAGGAAATAATTTTTAACATTTGTCCATCCATATATGAAAATGATATTTTTTCAGAAATAGGTTTAAAGTAATTTCAACTCTTTTGACTTTTGACTTCTTATTTTGTGATCTTTTAAGGCATTAATTACGAAGACACAGGTTTTGTGGTCAGGTGTTACAGGCACACCAAGTTTAACCTGATAGGACCAGGAAGCTGCAAGGTGCAGCTCACTGCAGGTTGGGAGTCTTAATTTTTCCACCGTTCACTGGTCTAATTTGACCTTTGATCTACAATCTGACCTTTAACCAACCAAAATATTCATTTCAAGTGACTAACATTCTCAACAAATTATGCAGTTTGATAGCTTCATTCCAACGAACTGAATGTTAAATAATTCCAAAAACAGGTTCAAGATATTTCAACATTTTGTCTCTGACCTTTGACCACTTGTAGCATTCATTACGCATGCACAAATTTCATGGTCCGATGCCTCCCCACAAGATCGAACTTAGTCAGTTAAAGGGCGAAATCGTGACACGTTACTCTTTTTTTGCTCAAACACTCAGTTACCCTTTTGCCCAAACACTCGCACATATTTCTGAAGTCAAGTGGACTGTGCATGGTATCTCAACTCTTTCAACATCATGTGTGTTAAATTAAGATAAAGAAATTCCTCAAGGCCTGAATTATATAAAGCATGCTAAGCGTTTAGGCACTTTAAGCGTCCCCCGCACTTGATCCTCACATGAATATGGATCAAGGACACTTATGTTGAACGTCATGGTGTGCATAGAAATGGACAAGTGCACTTACATTTATCGTACCAACAGGAATAAGTCTGATGGTCCCATTCGTAGTTTTTGGTGGCGTTGAGATAGACACAACTCATTCTTCCGTTCTCGTTAGAACAGTAAACATGATCTCTTATGTCTTCGTCTCGAGGATGGGGGGCAGAAACCTTGCTGAAATCTGCCGTCTTAAGAAGAAAAATTACGCGATTACAAACTGAAGGGATGTTTTCTTAAAGGATGTGGTACGAAATTAATAACTAGATGTGTAATTGACTGAATGAAAATGACTTTGTTCATTTTTTTTCACCAATAATCAGTTACTGTAAATTGTCAAAGATAATTATCGGATCCAGACGGGGCTCAAGAGGCGCACGCTTTCCCCATTGCGTGGATTAATATGCTTAACCCTTTACCGTTGTGCTCCAATCGGGGCATATTTGCGCGCCTCGGGAGTGGGCGGAAAAGCGGACGTAGCACGCCCCGCATCAGCTTCCGTAGTCTATTGACCCCGTGACCTTAACTATTGTCTCTCTCGCTGTTGTGACCGAATTTTCGGGTAGCTACTCGCGTGAAACAGTAAAGATGGGTGACAGCCGCGCCCTCCGTATGGGTCCAAAAGGACCCAAACAACGGTAAAGAGTTAAAATTTGCGTTGAATATCGCACTATCCCGGAAAAGCCATAAATGTTGGGACCTGTATTGAAACGATAGATACGCCTTAGAAATTGCAATAAACATACCTAGCATTTTCGTCATTTTTTTCATCTCACGATTCAAACAAGAATTGTTTTTGCAGTAAAATCACCTTAGTATAACGTGAAGCACCAACATCATAAGAACCCGCTTTCAGGTTTCATCTCTTCGCCAAAAAGTTTCGAGAAAGTGTAGTTGACTGGTGACGAGAAGGCTACGCTACTTGGAAGCAATGTACGGTTAAATATGGTCGCCAAGCTATTTGTTCAAAGTGAACAAGTTTTCCACACTTTGATCCAAGTTAATCAGTTAAATTGGGCCCCTTTTTTGAGTGTGACCAAACCTGCAGCTTGGAGTGGTGGCTTAAGTGATTCCCCCCCCCCCCCTTTCAAGTGAAGGAGGAGGGAGAATGGGGGGGGGGGGGGGTTGGACATCATTTTATGTGTAGAAGTTTGACTATGCGAGAATTTTCCACTCAAATGTCATCTTGAGTTGGAATCTCTGTCGAGGCATTTGCCCTAGAGGCAGACGTACCCTCTGATATGTCCTTTGAACTTAAAGCTATATTGCGCCTGTTTCATCCATATTGATAAAACCGCCGTTCTGTCGTACTTTGCCACTGTCCGTGACCAAAAACTTTCCCGAGCGAGTACCGTGTTACGATACCGGTGGCGTAATACTGTTAGAGGAAAGCCATACATTTGTCTGGATGCTTACCAATTTGCTAGAACTGCATTCTAACGCCCTCTCTCGACATTTCATGTAAACGCCATCTTCAGGAACTGTCACATTCTCGGCGATACATTCCTTTTTTCTAGACTCGTCGTCGAGAAACTTCTGCAAATGTAATCTGTTGCCGTCAATTTGAAAAGCAATACCGCCCTCTCCATTTAAATCGCGTATCATAGGGGTGAAACATTCGCAGATATCCATACAGTGCTTGATGATGACATTACGTTGGGATGAGTTTGTTGGATACTGCAAAAGACAAAATTTGAAATTCATTACCATCAACCGTCATAATACCATTGTTTTTGGTTGAGGTCATGAGGAATATCTTTATTGATTGAAGGTATTTCACAGCATCTATAAAACGACCATAAAGGCAAAATTACCATTGGTTTTTATGAAAAGACAATATTTATCACTTTAAAAATGTGTTTTGTAATTAAAAGCTTACTTTGCGCTAACTTCGTAAACTCTTAACATGTTTAACAATGAAGCACTAAATGTTTAGCAATCAAACGTGTGTTGGAAACAGATACGCGTTTTTGGCATTTAAACACCTTTACAAAGTGGAGACAAAAGTGATTAGAGCAAGGTATGATTCCTAAAACACATACTTTAGTACATACATACAAACAAACATGCATACTTTAGAGGTTTCTTGGATTTTTCGCGGAATCGGTCTGTGAGATCGCACGCGACAAACGGTATTACGTAATCTAATTGAAAGATTTTTTAGCTTCTTTCCAATTCGATGTCAAAATGAGGAGGGCTTTCTCTGTCCAATCAAACTGAATCTTAAAAATGTTTTAGGGAAAGATATGAAAGATATGTAAATTTTTATATCATTTGAAATTAGTTGACCAATGACACTAAGCAAGAATTATGGCAAGTTTTGTTTGCTACTATCGACCGAAAACACCCTAAAATCTGTGTTTCCAATAGGAAAATCATAGAACCACTTCTTTTTTTAACTGGAAATTGACGAGACTTTTTCTCACGATATGAAAATTAGACTTAAAAAAGTTTAAAGCGAACTGGTTAAGGAAATTAATCGTGAGTGAAATGTGTTAATTTATTATGTATTTGGGCAGGAGGGGCTCACTTTGTCGGAAAATGAACCATATTTTCAAAGTGATTCACACAGTTCAGCGTGTACACTGAACACATATGCACTAAACATTCCCATACGTACGGCCTTATCCCTCCCTTTTTCGTCACATCAACAATAAAATAATCGGGAAATAAGCAGTACAACTCCCACACAACACAGCTTTCTCTTAAGTCAGCCCCCATTTTGGAATGTGGAGATTCGCGCCAGCCTAGGATCACCTAACCCTTGATCTTGTGTATGTGCGGATTCGCTGGGACGAATATCTGAGTACATTATTTTAATCCACGGATTACAGAACATCTAAACGCTGGGACAAAACAAGACGAAGATGTTATACCTAATGGTTTCAAAATATCACGATGAGTCACGTCAGCACGTGTAAACGATACGGACCACATCTATGTATGGTTGGTACACATTGTATATGTCCTCGACAGATGTAACTATCACTTCCCACACTGAACCATGGGAAACCTGTTTTTTTTACCTCGTTTAAGAGGCCCTTAAACTTATCATAACCCTTTAAAGGCAATGCATTTGTAGACACTCGTTTGTTTTCAGGCCATAATAGTACAAGGGTAAAGGACAAAATGGTATAAAGCTTTAAAAAAAGAAGAACCTAGCAAAAAGAACATAACGTTCGTTTCTAATTAATACAAAATACGGTTTGATACATCAAGGTATCTCACGTTTGCCTTTCTCTTAGTAATGAGCCACTATTGATAATGTACCCAAATCCAACATTTCAAAACGAAAATTTTATCACATAAAAATAAAATAAATTCACACAATCCAATTAAAATCTTCATAGAACGCTTCTGAGGTAAGAGATTAAATAATGAAGTTTATTCAAAACAAATAATGGTAGATATAATTTATGATGTCATTGTTGTACTTTAAAAATTACCGTCTTTTCATTTCTTCGTTTTTCGGAAAGGTATATTGTACATTGTGACGAAATATGTGATAGCAATCGTACTGTAATGGGGCGCATTTATGTTCCTTATAAAATCGATTGCAGGCAGATAAAAGGTGTTGGAACTAGGGTTGTGAGTATAAAGAGCAGTCACCGAGATACACAGCGAAAAATGCACCAAGCATGCATTGCGTTATTAGAACACTGTGAAACATGATAAAGACAAGTACGGCTCTGTGGCCGTTACTACGCATGGGCAAATGCTAACCCTCACAGTTGCGGATAAACGCATGAAGATACGAGCTGGTTTTAAAATGATGTTGGGGTGACTGATACCTCGATTGTTTTTTAAAAAAGAAAAACATATATCCTAAAGCAATACGGAAATCTATTTATTAAACAATTTCCGGCCAAAATATCTTTCAAACAGATATTTTACAACCTTTATTGTTTCATTACGCTTGCAAATGTCAACCTATTGTTTGATATGACTACCAGTAAACCTTTTGTTATAGACAGTTCCAAATTGCTCTTTAAATGCATCTATCATTGAGTATAACATTATTCTCTTACGGATGAAGGAAATGAGATACGGTTAGAAGCCACCTACAGTAAATTACAAAAACATCACCTTGAGCCTCATAATAAAAAGTCCAAGTTCGTGTAAATGTTGAATACCCGCCTCTTTGAACTTTTAACAATTAAAACGATTCCCTTTTCTATAGGGCACTGTCGCTGACGTCAAAAGCCATCCCCATTTGACGGAAAAAACCTGTAGTACGCTGCAGTACGCAAGCTTTAATGTGTTGCTAGCTGAGAAGCAACTGGGGACTCACAAGTGACGACTTCGCGTCTAAACACGTTTAGTTACTGAACATTTAGTCTTTAATAGTTAAAATGTTTAAAATTTAAGCATGTTTACAAAGATAGGAAAATATAATTGCTAAGCACGTTCGTAGAGTGCATACCCATAGAATCTAAAAAATTTTAATCGCATAATTTTTTTTTAAAAAAATAAACCTTCTCATTCAAATTTATAGACATCTATAGACCTCCCAAGAAACTCCATAGATACAAGATTCTTTTTTATTAAGAATCTCTCAACATCGGCTTTAAGGAAGTGGAAGCAGTGGTTTGAGGAAGGGGTGCATAGAATTGATACGAAGTACTTCAAGTGCAAATCGCTGGAAGGCTCTAAACTGGTATCAGTTACTAACTTAGGAGTATTGTTAAAAATTAAGAGGCTGCATGATGATGTGTGGTATCTGAGGCATTTTTCGCGATTTCCATCCCTTCTATCATTTTTTAGTTTGGTTTAGTTAAATCAGCTTACTGGAAGCCGTGGAATCAAATATGTGCAAGGTATTTTCTTTTATGGGTATTGGAAAGTGAAAAAATACAAAGGAAGAGGTGGAACCAAGTTAATTGCAAAGTGCTTTCCACCAATACCTGTTTACTCTCTTGTGGTCGTTAGGGTGCTTTAAAGAGTGCCTATAACCTTTCGAAGTATCCATTTTTACTTTGGAATTCACTAAATAAATTCGTGTAAATTTTAAGTAAAACAGGCAGACAAGAAAGGTCTATAAAATATAGTGAAAGACTGTTCCATAATTTCTTTAGGGATTCTACACAAAAAAGGTTAAAGACATCTCTTAAAAATTCCTGCAGAAGTTTTGCGTTGTAGAAGTTCATGGAGAATTTTGTAAAAAATATTGGTTAGTCTATAAGGTTTTTCTTTTATATTACATGGATTACATACGGTAGCCCAAGCGTTATGTGTGGAAAGGATGAATGTACGTTTCTCACGAAATATAATAATTGTTTCGTTTCAACACTTCCACATCAGATTACTACTCGCTCGTTACTAATTGTGTAGTCTTTTAGTACAGTAGTACGATGATAAATTATTCCCCAGTTACATTATGGCTTTTTTAAAATAACGTGTGTGTTTTATGCTTTAAACAGTAAAATATGTCTGCAATTATGCGTGTGTGCAGCACCACCCTGAAGATTAAATTCCATTCAAATTTATTTTTCACGTGAATTTACGACCAACAATTTTAGCACGAAAATATATGAGAGCAAAACATATAACGGACACTAAAAAACAAAAAAAATACCTGTTAACCAAACTAGTGACCCAACTGAGGAAAAATACACTCAAAGTAAACACAAAAATTAAAATAAAGTAAAGACACAAATTAAGCATAGTATATGAAGGAAAAACTAGAATGGACAAGAATCGAGCACAAGGTTGCAACGAGTTGTTACAGGGAGTTTTACCTCCTTTTTAATTACCATTTTAGAAATTTCCTTATTAATTCAAAAGACTAAAAAGACGAGAAAGACAAGTATTATTTCTGTTCAATTACTTCATCTCAATTGATCTAGACTCTAGGCTATTTGCCTTTTAAATGTGTATAATATTTAACGATATTTACAGCAATATTCATTCTCCTAATAAATGTCCTGATACTTTCATCGGTGAGGTCACATTTCTGTTTCTACAAGTTATACAGTTAATCAAACAACGCAATAAAATCACGCGATGGCAATAAAGGACTTCCACCGTCCGTTACGAATTAAAATCCAAATCTCCCCGTGGTTTTGTCTTTAACGTTTGTCTTCATATTTCTAGTGCTTCCACTTCCATTTCCAAAGGCAAAATGGGAAGTAATCAAGGTATCGCGATTTTCTTTAAAATGGCCAAAAGACTTTAAAAACTAAAAGATCTTCAACAAGGTTCTTGAAATGTCGGTTCGGATCAAAGGGTGCTGCTCAAGATTTTAAATATTATGTCCCATTGTCTGATTCAAGAGCAACTTACTTGGTTAAACGAGAGATTGTGAAAAAAAAATGGGTCGTTACCGTAAAAATCATTGTAAAATGTTTTTCTCTGCAGAAAATAACATAATTCCGTTCCTAATTGTTGTAGAAAGCAAATCGGGGAGTACTTCACCAAATTGGTCGATAGGTAAGCTGCGGCTTGATAACATCATAAGTGAAACGCCACAAGTGGAACAAAAGAATTTTCAAGTTAATGGGTCAGGAAAAATTCGACATTTAATGCTGAAGCAAACAACGGATGTCACGGCTGGTATTAAGCAACCGCATTTGTAATTTGAGGGCTGGGCTAAAAGCTTTGTTTTCGATGTGTTGAAATAAAATTGCCAATTTCAACGTACTCTAAATGATCGGACTCCGTTGTCATATTTATTCTGGGGATTTTCCTGTTGCCGTGTTCATAGTAACGCTTTAGACGTACATATGACGTCACAGACAATCTTATCTCCCTGTGCGACAAAGGTTACGTAACTTATATACAAGCACATTATACCTATAGAAGAATCCGATTAGCGCTTGTTTTTAGTGACTGTAGGCAGCCGTTAGTGGGGTCCATTAGTCTTTAATCGTCTTCATTTATTGCCTACGTGTATTTCAAATCCTCAGATTCAGTGAATTTGAAAAAATTAAAATACGCTTAAGTGTACAAGCATCCATGGAACGGGTAAGGAAGGAAATTTAAAGATTAAAGGTGATGGACCCCAGTAACGGCCGACTAAAATCATACCATCACAATACGTCCGGATTCGTCTATAGTAGCGCTGTTATATTGAAAGTTTGGGGAACGGGATAACTGCAGTTGACAGTTGGCACTTTCTGTCGGTTGGAATGCTGTCCAATATGCTCTCGCAAGACAAACTGGTGAAGAAACCGCACGTCATCTAGTTATATATAACCTATTGGCTTTGTGTCAATACTTTAAATAGGAGGTAAGGAGGGGCAATGTAGATTCTTTTTTTTTCTCTTAACAAAACGTTTGGCTGCGAGTTAACACGCACATGATGCTGTAAACAAAACTGACATGTTGTGCTCCTGAAAATTTAACCAAACAAGTTATCTCGGACATGTTCCCCCTGGCGATTCCAAACTTGACAATTTAAAATGTTTGGAGGGATAAAATGCCTAATGGATAATTGTCATAATCGGAGATTATTATTCGAGTGGTTTATTGTCTACCGTTGAAATAAATGGATGAACTTTCTGGGGAAAGTTTTTCTATTTTGAGAAGCGTTGTACCTTTTCTTCAATGAAGGGGCTTACAATACAATACAGATATTCCACCAGGGATTGACGGACACCTAGCATAAATATAGGAACCGCGATCGTTATTCATTCCAAACAATATGCTACTATACTACCAACTCTCTTAATTTTTTAGATTGAAATAAGGGACCAATCTGCAATTTCGATTGAATAATTCAATTTAATGGATTGAAAATCAATCTTATTCGATTGAAAATTTTCAATCGAAATTAAGATTGGTTCCTAATTTCACTCTTTTATATTGATTTTCAATCTAAGGAATTAAGAGAGAAGGGACGTGCCACGAAGAGTCATTTTATATTTATCAGTATAAATATAAATTATATTCGAAACTCACAAATAGCCTTGTAGGAGTACCATTTTCATAAAATATAAATTTCTGTTAGGTAATGTGGCATTCTTATACATTCTACTAACATATTAGTAGAATGTATAAAAAATGAGCAATATCGACGAATCCCGAAGTTGAAGGCCGATAAAAGTTTTAACTTTATAACGTAAAACTCGTCCCGGTTGGTTTGTCAGCATAGGATTGTGGGTAGGAGAATTGACCAGTTTGAAGTTTCTTAAAGGAATAGCATTGCGCAACAGGTCAAAGGAAAACACTTTCACATGAATGTGTTTGCAGCTGGTGGAGGGATGTAAACAAATGTAAAACAGTATATGCTATGCTCGGCCGGCTCATGCGTTCAGATGATTTGTTACCAGTTTACCTGAACAGAAAGGTCACTAGCGCATGCGCAGATATAAACTTCGAATTCGTTCATTGTCAAGGGGCCAACATGTACACGACAAATTAGCGGGCAGTTATACATTTCAGAAAGTTTTAAACGCGGTTTGATGGCGGTATTGGTGAGAATCATCACGAGGTAAGGTTAGGCTAGATGGGGCTGGTTTCACCCTACTTACACCAGGGAGTTGCAACTCCCCGATTACACATAATCTTTTGATTTCGTCTAGTGGCTCCCACGGCCTTTTCCAGTTGTGGGCTACTGGCTTGTTATCCCTACTTCATTGCTTGTGGTATGGCGAGTATCAAACACAACAGCAATAGATTCCAATTTTATAGTTTTTGGTATGACCCGGCATAGGAATCGAAACCCGGATATTCGAAGTGAGAATCATGTTACAAGAAGATACTGACGATGAATTTCGCTTCTCCTATTGATACTATAATCTTTTACTTGTAACCAATAACTAAATGAGGTGTATTCTCAGTTTATTTATTCAGTTACTGAATAGGTGTTTTTGTCAACTTACGTTACATAACGTTGTTTTTTAACGTTATTGTTTCAAGTGTTTCCCCGGCCGAAAAACAACCCGAAATTGAACAACTGTGCGGGTAATTTAAAATAGACACAAGTGATGGAACAATTCATTTTTACCGTCCACCCTACAAAAGTGTTTGATATTTCAAATCCAAACTGAAGTGACATTCTCGTAAAGTGAGAATCTGGAAGTCTAACATATTTGACCATCTCAAATCTACAAATGCTAAAAATAGCTACAAGAACAACTAATCCGACAGAATTTGTTTTAATATTGTCAGCTTGGCTGATGTAGGATTATGGCCTTCAACAGTTTTTAGGCCTACATTACTTTCTAATTTTCAGAAGGAACTACGAGATTTACTCCAGAAAAGACAATCAAAATGAAGCTGAAGAAGATTTTTAAGTACCAGTATCTCGAAACCGAAGTGTGTTTTGCAAAAAATAAAAGGATACATGAACGCTCATGTTTCTTCCATGTGCAACAGCTAAGAGATTGATTGCGCGAACATTATCTTCCCTGATGTCAATAACTTTCAATAATTGCCATGTCAAGCTGTTCACGTGTGACAATCGACTAACTAAGTACGTGATGTTAGCTAACTTTCCACCCAACAGTTTATGTTAATTGAACCCGAAGAAATATTTTTCATAAATTGTGATCATATGAAGTCACAAGTTCATAACGTTCACCAAACATTCCTTTTCAATGATGCACTTTCCAGAAGAAGCAAAAGGGTTTTGTTCGAAAGGTCTCGAAACGCAAATTTTACGGTGAGATCAGGGTTTAAATGATTGGGCCTGGGCCGGGTGAACATTGCCATATATCTATCACAGGCCGTATATCATCATATCATCAGTTGGCTCGGAGCGTACCGGAATCTTTTGGTCGAAAACGCCCCAAATCACAGGAAATTTCCGAGCCCGTTAAATTGCACCTCACCCGACCTCCAAAGTAAAGAAGCTTCGATGCTCTTCAAA
This sequence comes from Holothuria scabra, assembly GCA_037179385.1. Taxonomy (NCBI): domain Eukaryota; kingdom Metazoa; phylum Echinodermata; class Holothuroidea; order Aspidochirotida; family Holothuriidae; genus Holothuria; species Holothuria scabra. The sequence continues at coordinate 19,972,688 of CM074190.1, forward strand.
GTTAATAGTAAATCTTTTTTTTTTTTATTAAGATTAGGGCATCCCACTCCTCGTCGGGGCACCACCTGAGGCGGAAATTCTTACAAACTTTTTTTTTTCATTCATTGGGTGCAAAAAGAATAGGACAAGTAGAGTACGTCCTTGAGATTTCCACTGAGTACATTTTGAGCAGCTATTCAGTGCAACTTAATCTTAAAATGAGCAGCTATTCGGTGCAACTTAATCTTAAAATGTGTTTCAGGTGCGTGCTTTGGAAAGAATCAATGTCAATACATGAAATAGACCATTCTCCAAATAGTTATAAAAGGAATTATGGGACAGCATGTTGGTAGGCATTATTTATTTTTAACGCTGCACTGTAAAATGCTATCGACAAATGTAATGTATATCAAAACCACGGACTTCCTATACATGGACAGAGCATACTGCACGACAGGTTGTCGCTACCGTAGTGCGAGAAAAAGCGCACTAAGATGGCTGTCTGCTTTGGTTTTGTGTGAAACGTTGGACTTGCTCAAGTATATCTCCACATTTTGCAAGAAAGTTGAAATATTTTTGAAATATGGCAAGGTAAGGTCAAAATCACTTCACGTATTGCAGGAATACGATATTGCTTCCCATTCAAGTTTAACTTTTATTTAAAATATAACAAGTCGTCGTCAAATCAGACGATTTATAGCTTCACGGCCGCCATCTTGGTGCGCCTTTTTTGCCCCAGTCGGTGGCAACCATCTACGGATAGCACGTACACGTTACATGCTCTGTCCATGTATATAAGTCCGTGATCAAAACTCTATTCCACAATCCTCTGTCTCAGGCAATTGACGACGTTCCGTGTTGCTATTCAACTTTTTTAACTGATTGTTAGCAAGGGAGCACGTGTACGTGGAGCATTACCTCATACTTTTGTGAAAATAGCCTAAACAGTAAAACACCATGGATTATTAACAATTGACACACGAATAAGAAGTTGTAGTCTTTGCTTTGAATATGCATCCGGGTTACATGAACATAATTATTTTATCCGAAGATTACAAACTAATCAACATCATGTCATGTCGAAAAATAACTTTTCACGAACACTCAAGAATGTAAGTTCATCTTCGAAATCTCTGAAGTGTAGACTCTGCGAAGCGTAACATTATTCAATCCCCTTGAAAATAACTTTAAGTTTTACCAAACGAAACAAAACTGCCTTTATTCATATGAAAAGAAACACAAACTTCCCTCAAAGCCAAATGGTGAATTGGATTGAATTCCTTTAATAAAGATGATATCTTTCACTTTTCTGTCAAACATTTCGAACGAGAATTTACAAATCGAGCCCTCTGTTTGGTCTCTATGGACCACCGTTAGTAAATGGATATACAACCTTTGTTTATTTCTGCTGCCAGTCGTTTCAAATATTGCCTGGAACGTATGAAATATGAATGAAAGCCAAAAAGACCTGCAGATGCCTGAAGACATTTAATCCTAATTGGTCTTTTTCTATTAAGGTCAGATAAGACTGAGCGGAAGGGGAATCGCCTTACCGGAGAAAAGCGGTCGCTTCGCTTAACCTACGCCTCTGATTGATAGGACTGATGAACGTTACAGCCGTGTTGGAAGACGTTTTCACGGGGGTTGTGGGTGCCTGTCTGAAATTTTCTAATGCCCTGATATCTACTTTCGTGGGATCTGATATAGAGAGAGGGGGCAGAATCAAGAATTCCTTTCTTGAATGCTAAAAACCGTTCTAAGTGAACAGTATAGTCCGCCCACTATAGACTATGCCATACTGCTAGAGTAATATAAGAGTATCTTAAAGCTGAGAGTGCTAGCCAGCTTGAAGGGAATTTATAACCAATTAAATAATTTTCAAAAGCCAAAGACGAATAAACTCTTCACAATGCAGTAAACCTTCCACTCAAACGGTACATAACTTTCTCGAGATATCAACAAATGAATTGCTAGATTGTGTTCCAAAAATGAACTTGAAGACAGCAGAGGTTACATTACTTTATTGATAAGGAATGCGTTGTTTCTTTTTGTTTTTTTAGTCTTTCATATTCACCTGAGGTTAAAAGGTATAGGCCCAACTTACAAGAAATGCCAAGGTTGCACTGATTTTTCATACATAAGTAACGCAATTGCGTTCTGATAAGATGGGTTTCGTATGAAGTAAAATGGCAGTAAAGTTTGAAGAAAAACAAAAAATCATGAATGTAAGGGTATGTCGTCACATATACTTGATTCAATCTCACTTTTGATTTCAAATATAGCCCAATAGCTCGAGAAATACATGTCTAAAGTGAAATGGAAGTTCACCAAATTGTGTAGATTCAATTCCTCTTTCACATATGCAAATCATCCTATTTTTGTGCTAAAAAAATTCCCGTTTCAGGGATTCTTTAGCGCCTGAACTTATTGCATATAAGATAAATACAACACGCTATATAAATTTTTAAATTATCGGACCAGTGTTTTTCATCTCGTAACTTCTGCCGAAGTTGTAAACACTTTAAGCCGTTCAGGGAAGGTTTTACTTGTACTATAAAGCTTTTAACATGTTAAGAGCTTTTCTTTCAGTCTCTTGCCCCTCTAGGGTCTTAACTCCATTAGGGAATAGCTTCAGGGTTTTTCTGAATTAGTTGACAACTTACAGAAACTTTTCTAGTAAAACAACCAGCATAGTAACTATTTTTAGAGTCGCCTCGCTGTTCTTGAGCTAGAAATGCATGTCCTACAGATCAGAATCCTAAAAACAGGATGTTCTCATGTTTAAACCAAGTCTCCAATTTTCCTTTCAAATTTGTCAATGGTGTACAGAGCAATATAAAAAAACTACTAGGGGTGGTGTGTTCAACGGATCTTACTCAAAACAATTTAAAAATTCAAAACATGGCGAAACGATAATATTACGGTCCTTAAATTGTTGGACTTCCCCTTCCAGAAGTCAGCAACATAAAAAAGAAGGGAAGATGCCCATCTGAAGTTTCGTTGATCACATGTTCACTCGAGTCCAAAAGTCTGAAAACGAGATAAATATTCGTTGCTTTCTGTATTATTAAAAATTGTGCTTTAATAAGTTGCACAGTAGTGAAATACAGCGCTTTCTCAAATCAAATTTCAATTTATAGTTTTACATACTCCAAACTCTTTTTCCATAACGATTGATTTATATGAGAAGACAAAGGACAAAGGATATCTCAATAAAGCTTTTATTTCTGCATATCCTTGACAATACTCCTGTTAGCTACTAAAATTCGCAAAATTGCCTAAATTTTGTAGAAAGTGGCAGCGTTGACTGTCGAAGTGCCTCTTCACAGACAATGCCACAGAAAGCAATTTCTGCCCTCGAGTAGCTCTACCGGCTTACTGTATTATCATATAAAACAAGACTTTAGAAAGTACAATATCCAACTGCAAAAGCTATTAGAGGTTCTACAATGCAATAAATTTAACATAAATTCAGTTATTGAGCACTGAACATGTCGTTATTACCTGGTGATATTACTTGCAGTACGGCGCTTTACTTTTATCTTCCATTTTCTCTGAAAGTTCAAGTCGTAAAACTGTTGTTTTTGCAAAAGATGCGGAAACTGAAGCAAAGAGTATACGGAGGTCTCTGCCTTAAATCTGAACATGGAGGTACTACATAGGAGGTAGTATTTCCATGATCTGAATATGGTTCATGTGTATGGTGTATAACGTATGCATGGTATAGCCTGCCCAGTGTACATTTGTTATGCAGCGTAACAGGAAGAAGTACCTAATTTGATGAATTATTTTCGTAATGGCATAGACGATTGGACGCTGGTCATTAACCTCCTCAGACTCACACATGGTTCCTAATAAATAATTTTTGTGAGGACTATCGCGCTATCTTGGCGACAAACTTATGCATGATTAAGGGGTTGTTAGAAATTTGGTGAAAAAATTGGCGGGAGTTATCACTCATTCCACTACAGGATGTTACACCGGTTGAAAGTTCAGATAAATCATTTCCAGATGTAACGAGAATTAGGACGAACTTATAGAAATGTTGATTGGAATATCTATTATTTCAATAAATTAAATGTTTCACCTTTTCACCACAAGTTATCAAAGGTTTAGAAGAAAGGGTGACATGAACTTTTATCGTTATTATACCGTTGGGATGAGTTATTTCATTTCATTGGTTCAAGACAACAGTAACAGAATACAGTCAAAGCATGACGTTAGATGAGGTTTTATGACCCAGTTTCTAACCAGTTGTTTTAAGTTGGATAGGCTATAGGTCTTTTTTCAGTTTTGGCTCACTTGGGCTTGTTTTCCCCTATAATCCATTGCATATGCTGAGCACGACGCAGAAATGACAGTAGGTTCTGTTTTAAAGTATTTGAGCGAAGATAGGACTCGAGTTCTCACAAGTCTCTCACTCTGAAGCCCACCAACTGAAAATCCAAACATATGATTCTTCCATACGTGAAATGAAGTGGCGGGACCCCCTCCCCGCACACGCACGCATTTTTTTCTGACTCGAACTGTGTGGTAGGCTGTAACAAGACAGTCTGGTTTGTACATTATAAAGAAAAGTGCTCTCAAGATACGCATTCACTTCTCATATGCCGAGAACCATTCGCACTACGTTGTAGGTATATTGGGATATATGCAAATCCGCATATCAAAATAACAATTACTTAAAAAACAACTCAGGTTTCTTTTCTCAGACAACTAAATTTTCCCGATCTAAATTACTTTTATGCCTTTCAGTTTCATTTATCTGTAAATTATGACATTTCCCAGATAACCATCCGCTTCTTCTATGTTGCATAGCATATTGTGTGGAAATACAATATTGAGTGTGATGGGGGCATTAGGTCTAATGTGATATTTCATATTTCACTGCTTTATGTTGTTAAATTTTAGGCGACACGTAATCACAAAGAATAATTTCAAATAATCGGGTTAATTAAATACAATTGGGGGATACTTTGACCACGGACGGAGTATATACAGCAACACCACATTATTTGAAGCGTCTCCTTAGGCTGTGTTATGAAATTCAATTTTTTCTAAACATGTTTAGATTTCTTCACACCTGTCACATACCAATGACAAATGGTCAAACTTAGACATTCTCCATATCCTACATACAACTAACTTCTTATGAGTGAGCTTGCTAAACTGTTAAATTCGGTTTTTAAAATTTGTGAACAGGCACTTTTTTTAAATTATGCACAAATCCGTTGCAAGTAAGGACACCACAAAACTCTAAATTTTAACTTTTTCCGTAACTACTGGATATGAAACTTGACTCATTATCCTAACAAGTATTGCCATGTGGCATTATCGCCCCTGTGGGCTGGGGGTTATAGAATATACCCACTGTTGTTTCCCACCTGTTATAAGAGGCGACTAAAGGGATACCAAATTAGAATTCGAACCATATTGGAAAACAAATTTAAACTTTGAACTTTTTATCGAAATCGGACTGACACTATATAACACATTCGTGTCGGTGTGTCGTTAGATCTCATTTAACCAACTATTTAACTAACTTGTTAAATTATTGATATCAACTCAATGAGCCCCTTTAAGTAAAATTCACTTTATGTAACGTAAAGCAGTACTCTCAACTGTTTGCTTCTGTCATATTAAGTACCAAATTAGGCCTTAAAGTGTGGGACAGGGGAAAATCTATCTCCCGGTCAAATTACTTTATGGCAGCGATTTTGGGCAGAGCGTGAGGATTTATTACAATAACCCCTCACCCCCCCCCCCAAAAAAAAAAACCCGACTGTTTATACTCTATTCATGAGCTTCTTCTATCTCAGGGTCTCTATGTTTTAAAATTTTCTATACGCACCGCGCAAACGGATGGTTTCACTGCGCTTGTACAGTCTTTAGGTTATATATTTCGTGAAGAGAATCTTATGCCCCAAACTGAAGTTTGCAGTTTATGTCATTATCTTGTTAAATTACATCCACTTTTGCTAGAACTTGAAGATCAGTGTATCATCATTTGCAAATATTCGGCAAATGTTATAATTTTTCGTGTAGATTCGGTCTTGGCCTCCCAAACAACTAGAAAGGAGTCCATGCGCTATGCGCTTATGTACCAAAGACATACTATTTTTTATATATCAATGGCCTGACGGTAGTTTGGGGCTTTTATGTGATGCAAACGTGACGTGTACACACCGGTACCTATATATACGCCTCTTATACCTGACTTAGTGTTCAGATAGCAGTTTTAATGTTTGCACTTTTGGAAACCCTAAAATTGATAACGACAGAAGAAAATTATTTTTCTTTGCCACTAAACAAAATGACAAATGTGATCGTTTACTTCGTTTTATTCAAAGAGTTTCCATTTGGCATCGTTCCTGTCCATATTGAAATAAAACATGACTAAAGTAATCAACTACACAATTCATTCTGACTTAATATCGGCTCCGAAGAGTTTGGTGATTACAAACACCAAGTAAGTGAGTAAGCCAATTCGGGATAAATGATACGACCACGGAAAGTTTTTCTGCATGGCAGACACTGATTTCTCTTGGGACAATTGGAGCAAGCAGTAAAAGGTCATTCATGACTTTATTTGACCAAGACCTTCATTTATGGTCATTCTTATCGATCCTATGTCTTTCAAGCAAGTAACAAAGCTTTCCGAACAGCCAGTGAGAAAATAGCTCCGCGACTCATAATTGCCGAAAGCCATTATCGATCTTCAAGAGCCATCGCACGGAATTTCCTCTAAAAGGAAAATATGGGAGAGTTACCTGCTTTTTGTTTGTTGCAAATATACAATAAAAGTTGGTTTTGGCGATACTTATAAGAGGATTAAACTATATCGAAATAAGAAAGAGAAGTTTTTCAAATTGAGGATGGAACTGATTGTCCAACTAATAAGTTATGTGGAATTTTTTAAACATAACTACTTCATTTAAAAGACAATTAATTGCTTAATGCAATCGTGTGTGAAACAAATTTGTGGCGTCATGTCTTTCGAAACAGCCAACAACCACTTTTAGGCGGACAAACCGATTAGTGAGCTATCCGTTATTCAGTTATGGTGTCATTTAAAATAGTAGGCTACAATACAACGCATTACGGGAAATGTGAGATAAAGTCGCAAATATTTAATAACTTTGGTCTACACTGGTTTAGTTTGATGTCATAGTTCTACATGGAAAGATATTCAAATATTCCAACAGTATCAAATTTTAAGAAAAGAAAAGACATTTTGTTAAAAAGGAAAACGCCAAAGGAATTCTGAGGCAATGTGCCCATTTACTCTAGTATATTACGGTACATCTTGTGACCTTGATGGTAATTGCAGGTTATTTCTCTGCAAAAATAATACAGCCCATATGCTGGTGGGCGTGGCTATCATTTACAGTCATTTTCAAGTACTTATTTTGTGGGTGAATCCGGTGGTCGTGAACAGATTAAGGACCATAATTGTGTTGTAAGAATGATTTTTCATTGTTTCGAAATGACTTCGCTGACAATGATTCTGCACAATCATCAGACAAGAACCTTTACGAACTTACTGTGCATATGACTGACAGCAAGAGGATCATTAAAGGGCCAATCTTCTCACCTCAAACTACAATTTTGTAACGGGTGTACCGAAATTCTCAATTGGCTCAGCTCTTTGATTGACAACTAATTCAAACCATGCAGAGTACCAAAGCTTACATTACACAGTAGGAACTATACAAAGAGTGTTGTGATAACATGGGTTTTTCTATACTCACCTTGAAACAATAAACTGAGAATGTATCTTGATGAGAATGAATTTCAGACAATTGTGGGAGGGGCTTGAGTAAGAAGGTTAGGAGAATTGGTACAGTTTGGGGTGAGAGAACTGGGCCTTTAAAAGCGGGGATACCGTTATGTCAAAAAGTAAGTCCTTAAATAAAATCCACAAAAAACAGAGGAAGACGGAGACTGGATAGTTATACGAGGGCTTTAGTCCTCGCAAATATGGCCAGATGTTATGGGCTGCTTTGAATTGGGAACTGTGCCTTTATTTTTTAAAAATATAATATCGCGCCGATTCCATGATTAGCCGCCGCAATTCCAACAGTAGGGTCCCTGCAAGCTTTTGTCCTTTCTTTTTCAGTTTCATTTTTTTTTTATAACAGCAAGAAACTTAGAAAGATTGAATTCAGCGTTCAACATTATTTCCAAAGAGACTACATTTATTTGTTTTTCATGTCCACTCTGACATATTCGGTTTTATCCTTGGTCATTTCTGTACAGATCTGTTGAACTCGCCCTCATTATGCTGATATGTATTTTCCGTCGTAATTTCCCTTCGTAATTTACTGAAAAAAGAAACCAACCGCTTCTCCGTATTACTTTAAATAGTTAACACCTTTTAAATAAAGAAAGGAATGAAACCTAATTTGATAGTAAATTAAGGCAGGAAATTTGAAAGGGTCACAATTCGCTCAAGAACACATTTTGCAAATACCTTTGACAAAATTGGAATTCGTTTTCAATGAATCAGTCAACTTCCAAATGTAAATTAAGTATCCTCTGGCTAGGTCATCAATTAGGAATATTTTAACATTATGTGCGAGAGTGCGAGAGGTAACGACACGGTTACTTTATAATGCCAAACAGTGAAGGCTGAAACTGTAGTCGGAAGAATTTCATCTACATACAAATTTCAGTAAACGATGTGGTGCACACGGGGACAGCTATCTTAGGCAAGCAGTTCCAAAATATCGAAAGCCCCCGTAGGCTTGGGGTTGTGGAATACGCCCACGGTATTTCCCACCTGTCGTAAGAGACAACTAAAAGGGAAGGACTTGCTCCGTATATGAAGCCAAACTTGAACGATTATTGAGACCGCACTTGAACTGTATATTTTGGGGCGATGCGCACTGTTTAACCAGAAATTTCCTACGTGGCTAACGACAGCCCTAATCCCTAACCTTATCCCGTACCAAAACAAAGAATGTAACCGATGCAAATGGTAACAACCAATCAAGAAATACCTTGTTTAACAGTGCGCATTTACCCGATGCGCACTTGCGCACTGTTTAACAAGAATTTCCGAACCGGCTAACGATAGCGCTAATCCCTAACCTAATCCCTAACCCTAACAAAGAGTGCAATAGATGCAATTACAGTGACAATAGCCAACCACGAAATTCCCTGTTAAACAGTTCCCATCAGCTGTATTAAATCACTTCCTTCGCTCAGACTATAGCGGAATTAGGCTCTGGTGTTGAACTTGAACACATGAACCTTCAGGCGGTTTGGCGAGATGATCTGACGGTTGACAACCCTGAAATGCTATTTAGCTTACATATAAGCACACAATGCAGAGGACCAAAAATATGCATAGAAGCATATGCGTAATATCTTTACGTTTTAAATCCAGATGTTAGAATGTATGGCGATACGCCTATTTCTAGAGTTAAGACAAAACAGAAAATTCCGTATGCCCTACCTTTAGTACAAATTGTCAATAAATAGTGCCAACTGTATTTCGAATATACATCATTACTTGAAACCAAGTTCCCTACAGACGTCTAAAACTCGCCAAGATTCTTTAAAAGACATCATAAATGCCTGCCATCTTGTCACCATGGTACTCCTGTATAAATTTGCAAGCTGACGCGCCTTTCACTTAGGATTGTCCATGGTTTGTGAGAATAATATTTTTTTAATTCATGATGAATATTATATCTGATTGGCTGGTAGTGTACGTGCAATTGATTTCCGTTCTTACACGTTATACAATTACACATGTCCGTCAGGAGATAGCAATAAAAAGTACCTCTAGGAATTGGTACTTCCTGGTTCAACAAAGTCTGTACTCGACTCCATGTTTTCAGCCTGTTCAAGAACAGAGAACAGTATTCCTGTACGATTCGATTACGAGCGAACAGGTTCGCGATCTGTTCGTGTACCCAAATCTATACCGATGCGGCGAAAACAAATAGTAATTAGGTGAAAAGATGGGGTATCTTCTCACGGAACAAATGCAAGGAAATACCACCAGTACAGCGACTAAACTAAAGCATGACATTTAGGCCTACCTTAGAGGAATAAATCACTAGAACAACAAACTTTAGGGCTTATTATGAAAATTTAACAAAGTAAGTCAGTGGTGAAAATATGGCACGGTACGTCAGCACGTTAGGCCCACCTAAACTGAGTGGCTTATTCCCATGGTAACTGTACATGCAATTGTTCGACATCATTGTGGAGTTCCCGTGTTCTTGGCATGTTCGGGAAGAGTCAAGAACAGGGTTTCCAAAAGAGCCTAAACGGGAACCGGAGAATCTGCTCTCGATTCCACCCAACCTTCAGCTGGGATAAATGTTAAGCATGCAAAGGTATTTCCTTCTCGGAAAATGATTTCAGTTCTGATAAGTTTCAATTGAAAAGCTTTGGAGCGGTTTCCATCCCATTTTATTTTGATGGACTTTACGTTAGAGTTAACTCTACTCAAAAACTTCTGTAATTTTAATCCGAATTAAATATATTGATTGATTAATTGACAAATTCAACTTATATCATAATTTGCGATTTTAATTTGATTTAAATCCATTTGAAATGTTGATTAAGGTTCTCACACCGTCCTATGACTTCAAAATATAAATTATGCCATGCACATGTGACGGACACAGTGTATATGCCTGTAGTATTACACTTCCTTACACATGTCAAAGAACGGTTAGCAGGTTAGTGCCTTAAATTAAACTGTTCTGGGAAACGGTCATTATGAAACGAGATCTCATTACATATCGCCAACACACAGCGCCACCTTGTGAATCTTTAAACGTTTGTAAACAATACACCGAGGAAGCCATAGATAACCACACCCTCTCACAAAGAAAAAATCGTCGATTCTGAATTTCAGTGACAAAGTTCCCATATAACAGTGTTTTTTTTTCATTTCTCAAAATAATTTTGATTGTCATTCCTTTCTGTTGCTCACGACTGAGACTGCCAATCAAACTCCTGACAAATTATCTTGATTCCGATTTAATTTATCACCTCAAATTCATTTCAAATATATTCCTTCCAATTGTAACTTAATTAGGGGCTGTCACGAGAGAACGATTGACTGTTAAATGAGATTGTAGAATAAACGAAAGTTCAAATGTCTAGGTTATGTATGATACACAAAATAATTTTGCATTAAGAAGTAATCGCGCATTAAAGTATTTTTTGTGCAATTTCAATGTAGTGGTCACACATAAAATATTATATCGTGACTGACCACTACATAAAAATTACACTGTCTCGTCGTATAGAATCCGTGATAATTTTTGGTGTGACCGAGGTTAAAGCTTGGGTCACGCTACAGCGATATCGGATAGGATTACGATCCGATTTTTGTGAGTTTCATCTAAAATCTTCATCTCAGTCTGGTCGGAAAGGAGCCAAAATTTGCAAACTGGTGTGAAGATATAATTTGCATTAGAGGATCACGAAAGTATGATCCGTGCTTCAATCCTAGTGTTGTCGGTTGATGATATGTCACGTGACAACGTTAAGTTGTGTTGGAGTGATTGTTTTCACTTTAGAAGTATTTCAAGTTAAGTCTGTGCTCGCTATATTTTCAAACAGTGGCTTTTTGAAAAAATAACTTCATGCAACCGTATAGCTCCTAGATCTTGGATTTTATGGCACAATGTTTGTTGCTAGGTAACGAAGAAACCCGGGTGATCGGCGACCGACCCCATACAGATCTTATGCATATGATGTCACAAAGCAAAACGTAATCCTTCCATGGGTATCCATGGTCATGCCTTGCGCAGGTGCTGTACAAAACGCTACCTGTTCGTTTGGAATTCCCGGTTCTACCGGGCAATCAAAATCTAGTGACGTCACATAAAATTTCTCCACAGGTTTTTAGTGACAACTTACACCATGGATGAGTAAAAATCATTTGAAAATAAAAATCAGTTGCTAAAAAGTTATTTCAAATTGTATCTTGGTCTGTTTGTTCATTGCCGGTACATAAATCATATCTATAGGACAGTAGGAGTACTGGTTTGAAGGTAGGCCTACTGAAGCAAACTAGATACGTTGTGATTACATATGGATTAGACCCTACGTAGAGTAAAAAGTGATTTACAGGACGGTAATCTAAACATACTGAAAGTTCCATGAAAACAATCAACCAGGGGACGTAGCTACTTCCTAGAGTAGAGTGTCCTTTGTGTTGTTAGGTATTCTCCTAAGATTTCTCCTGATATATACAAAAACAGTTTGCTCTGATTCCAGTCTCCTCTTGTAAAAAATCAATGGGACGAAGAAACGCAGTTATAGCACATGCGCATAAACAACTCTTTGGCCTCTTTGAAACACCATTCATACAAAATCCATAAAAATTGATCATTAACATGAATATGCAAAAAATGATATCATGACTGAGCTAAATGATCAATTAGCGCCAAAAACTTGGATACTTAGGAAAAGCCCTCACTTTACACCGTTAATGTTTATACGCATACCTCAAGACGAGGAAGCATACAAAATGTTCATCATCGTGACGCGTGTAAGTCCAAACGTGATCATGTATTTGTTGTCAAATTCTAGACTTTTCATGACTAAAACTGTTTCATTATCAGGTTTGTTAACCGTCGCGAAACTTTTTCACCGTTAGCATTATAGCAAACTTCCATGCTTCTGACCGTGACCTTTGAGGTTCACTCCTTTGTGAGACTGTAAGAGGCGCCCGAATGATAGAACTCCTCAAACATTATTATCGGTTGAATTGCCGCGATCCCTAGCTGCAGCAGCAGACTGGATAGGATAATTCAGGAAGCCAATGTAAGGTTTTAATAAGTTGAAAGATGTACTTTAAAGACGATTATGTGACTCACAAGTATCCTGATACGAAGGTTGTATTTTGAATGTTTTCCTTTATGAGACGATAGAGTGTATAGATTAGTAATTGTATGAAAGATATAGTCGTGGGTTGTAACCTCTGAGAACATGAAAAAATAGTTTCGACTTTTTTTTATCCTAACATCAAACTTTTGTGAAATGGGGTACTATGGTCTTTTCTGTTGTTTACTTTTCCAGTTTCCCATGAAACATCATTTTCTGCGGTAGAATAGTTTTATAAAGTTATCCTAAATGCGAAACCATAAGTATATATTAAAGAAAAAGAAGCTTCGTTGTGCTATAACTTTCTGTTTACATCAGCTTGGATGAGATTAACAACTTGACAATAGTTAGACGGACGGTAATTCATCTTTCTGGTGGGTTTCGGGTTGAAATAGTTCCCGTATATCCATTCTAAGCAGATTACCACCCAACAACATTACAGAGAAAACATTATGCAAACTTTTTTTGACAAATTTGAAATAACTTTACTTGACGCATTTGTCATACTGTCAAAAAACTGCCTCATAATCTGGTACGGTAATGTATGGCGTTGACATATGTAAGACAAACATGCCAACCCATCAGTACACACAAAACAGTGTTTTTCTATGTAGTAGGCAAATTTGAAAAAAAAAATTACAGGAAATGGAAGTCCGAAATTAATAGCAAACAACATTTTTTCTCCAATTTCTTTTTCATACTTTTTATTTTGAACCTACAAAGCCTTAAAAATTTATCAATATTTATAGCTAATTCCGTCAAACATTTGTCTAGAAAATTACCATAGTAATGACAGCTTCGATCAAAGCAGACGGCACTTTGTTTGGCAACCTGTCCCGTTACTGTTGATTTTGACAACGGATCGTTGCCAAGTCGGTTTCTCAAATAGCACATACATGATATTACCTTTCTATGAATATTTAAATCGGACTGCATAAATAATGTCTTCGTGACTGAAATGTGTTGATCGGTCTTTTTGTCTTTGATCGCATCTCTGATTAGGTACAAATTATCAGGGTAGAGTTGGGTCTTATCTCAAGTAAAGTAATCGATTAAACTAACTTTCTGCAAATTTCCATCAGTGGTAACTTTGTTTAAGAAGTAGACTCTGTGGAGATAGGTGCAAAATGTTACACGCATCGAGCTTGGGGGAGCAGAACTCTTGTTCGGAGGATAACCTGCTATGATGAGTATAAGACCTTCTCCATTGTGTTCCCTTGAAATGTTTTTTTTTCTCTCAAATGTGACCATGCCTCCCGGCTGATCAAAGTCCTCATACACTAATAGTATTATAGTCTCAGTTTTCGAATGGTCTGAGAGGAGGCTTTTGTGAATTTGAGGGCGGGGGGGGGGGGGGGGCCTACTTGCCAGAGGTTCAATGAAACATTAGCCATCGTATTCCTCCTCATCTAAGTGATATTGAAAGTGGGACTGAGGGGAGAATATGGAAGAGGAAATGAAGTTATTGCTCAACTTTCTGACAGAAGCAACCGTTAACTTATTACATGTGACAGTCATGTCATGTTAAAATAAAACAAAATTTAAAAAAAAAAATAAATTCTTATAGTTTTTAAATACGCGCGTGGGCATGCGTGCGTGGTTGGGTGGGGTAAAGTCGTTATGATCCAAGATTTTGCCATATTTGAGATCAGAAGCATAACCAAGAGTTTGTAAAGGGGGCGAAGTGGCAGTTTTTTTGAGAGGAGAGAAACTATCGAGCCCGAGCTCGCTTGTGCGCGAGGGTATAGGGGCAGCCTTCCTGCTGCCCTCTCCGTCCCACTTGACTACGCGCCTATTTGAGATACTTTCTGGTCGTTCACAGTCAACCAAGCATCAAAAAAAGACTTAAAACTGAAAGTTTTGGATGTTGCTACCTCCAGATTCCCAAATGTCACGAAAGCTCATGTTTTTGACCTGAGTACAAAATTACATACGGTAGCCTGGGAACTAAGGTACAATATATAAGTCATGAGAAGTACTAATTTTGTCAATAAGAATACAGTTTTGGCAAAATCGGTTCTTGCTAATAGAGAGAATTTATTTCACAAATAACACTCCAACAAACACTGAGAAACACTCTTACTCCACACATACCGTTGTGTATTCAATAGAAAAAAACCCAGGAGCCTACACGTAGAGACCTATACACGTAGTGTCCACATAGGTTCCTATTCACTTGTGACACTAAACGTCCTCTTTACGAAAGGTCTGTCCATGGCGTTACGCGAAAGGTTATATATGCTGGTGTCCATGTTAACGTTAGCATACACGTAATGCTTTACATATAAAAATGAAAGTATGTTGAAAATTACTAACAAAACACAAGGTGTCTTCACCATCACCGCTCGGTGAAAAGCTAGCCGAGTTTGTCATTTTTTGGTAAGATGGAGCGCCCTCAGCATCAGGTACTGTGTTGAACTATTTGTCTACATGTAACGCAGGGCATGGTTACCTAATTGCACGACAAAACTAACAATAAAAACGACGATTGCCATACACAGAAGTCATTTGAGAGAGAACTCGGAGTTTATCTTCTCCAGAAACCAAAATGAAACACCCATATGATTTTTTGTTTGGTAAACTCAGTGAGGTATGTTGTGCCTTAAAATAGCCGGCACTGCTAACATGTGTACCTATCTATAAAATCGTTACATTCGGCATATTGTTTACATTTACACAACAAGAACAGTAGGAATGTTTTTACCGCGGCATGGGCTACAACTTTCACAGACAGAACGACTGGCTGTTCAAATTCTACACTTTTGTGTTAGGTCAAAAATATTTTTACAAGTGGCAATTCGTAGGCAATTAAACTTGTGTCAAGCAAACAATAGTGGCCAACGAGGTTTTCATTTTGCGTTTCTCTGAACTTAAGTCTGATGGTCACTTCATGTAGAAAAAACAAGGTTAAGGTCACAGCCGGCTGTCACACCGACTTACAAAGAAATAGTAAAAAATGTGTCCCGCCGTCAACATCAAATATATATATGACTAACAATTATCAAGACGACCTAGGTAGGTCGCAACAGCGTCTATACTTGAACGAAAATGGCAGATACCCATTAAAACTGTAAAAAATGTCTACAGACAGTTGTACTAGGAAAACAGAACAAAAAATAAAGAAATACAAAGAGGAAACGGAAAAAGTACTGTCAATTTTTGGTAACAAATTGACAGTACTTTTTCCGTTTTCTCTATGTATATCTCTATTTTTTTTGTTCTGTAAATCTACAGAATTTTTTTACAGGGAAGACAGAAAAATAAAAGCTTTGACTCTACCTGAATGAGGACTTCCCTCTAAAAATCTAAAACTATTTCCGTTTTAATTCAGACCTTAAGGGAAGTTAAAGGGCAGTTTTTTACTACGTTTAACGACCAAGAATGTGGGAGAATTCTACGTGGCTTATGAATTGAAGGTTCTTGTCTGGTGGGGTACAAAATCTACAATTTAACTGAATTTTTGTCCATCTGACAGGTCAGTTCAGATGGGTAAATCGACTAGATTACTCTTGGATGAAAGCCCACATTACTAATACTTGACTGCTATAGAACAAACTAAGGATCGACCGCAAACATACAAGTGGCTAAGCTTCATCGCTTTAAATACCATCGCTGCTATCTTTTCGGCAACAGCAAGGAAATGCTACCAAAAGTATATCATATTTATTTTAAGTTGCCTCACTCCTGCCATCAATTTAAAAGAACATGTTTCTGTTTTCAACACTGTTTCATGATAATGGCAAAAATGATCCGAAATGATCAATCACCCAGCATATTTAGCTAAACATTAACGTCTCCTTCAAATGTGCGTTCTCCGTCAAATATGTCCATAGAAAATGAGCGAACATTCAATCATTCGTTCGGCAACATTGAGCACGAGGTACGTCATACTACGTCATGCAACCTTGACCGTTTTATCATAGAGTGGAGGTGACCTATTTTACGACAGATAAACGATACAAAGATGTCGACAATGTATACATTTTGTGGTACACGACGGTATTCCACCTGGCCTTGAACGTATCCGTGTGAATTATATGAAAGTCGAAAACAAAAGAAGTAGGACAGAAATGGGTGTTATCGCTGCCAAATAAGTACCACTTAATCTATGACGTATGATCGTGAAACAAAGTCCAGGTAGAACAGACGGAGGTGAGGAAATGTGAGGAGGGACCCGAGGAATGGACTTGCATAAGATTTATGGTCAGTAGAGGCTAGTTGGCTAAAATAACTAACTATTTGAAAACATGTAAATTAAGGTTTAACCCTCATCTAACCAGAAGGTGCAACAGACCCCTTATCTAACTACGTAACTAACTAACTCGTTTGTTAAAATATAATACCAAATTGTAGGTCTCCATATCGTTGACAAGGGCAAAGATGGAGGGCACAATGGCACTTATAGGGTGTTCTTGCTTTTGTATCTCGTTGGACCCGCCTGCCTTTCCAGTATGATGTATAATAAAATGCTGGAGACTGGGGATTTATTCGTCTACAGAAAATAAATTACGAAGTTTGGTCACACAGTCTGACTTTATATTCTTCTTTACCTTTAAACCCTGTCGGATGTGTCCCGGGAAATATTTCGAGACACTGGAGGCTTGCTGAAAGACCATAACTTCACCCACACGACTGAACTTGTGACGAAATATTTACCAGACAACCCCTGATGAGACATACATTTGACCAGGTTTCGGGTTACTGGGCACAACAATTACCCATAATGAATGTCACGTAAAATATTTGGTCGTCTTTAACGGGGTGTGAACTGCATCCGATGATCTTAGCCAGGTCTCACAGAAGTCAACGATGACTACTGACGAGTCACTGAAATATGACATCAGACACAAAACATGTCAAAGGTATTTAGTCGGACAACTGTGGTTTTATTGGAAGGGTTTCCTTCACAGATAAGGTGTTACACAGCGATAACGTCAGGAAACAATGTTCCTTTACTCCAGGGAGTTTCAAATTTATTAGCTTCTCTGATGTATAAAATATATTTTCGTCCTGTGCGATGATGTTGACGTAAACCAGTCTACTGATTGAAAGCGTGCAAAATGTTTCCTTGTAAAATGTAGACGTCCTGTGGTCGCCAACGATTCGGACAAGCTTCTTACTTTTAACATATTAAAAGTATTAAAACTTTGACGTTTATCTTAATTTTAATTACCGCGAGTACGCACCAGCCTGAGTTCTAAACTCATAAATAGCAGTTATTTTCTTTGAGTGTAACTGTTTTCCATTTTAACGTAAGGTAAAAAAAAAAGCTTTTTGGTTTATATTTGTAGGAGTTTTACGTCTCAACGTAATCCCCCTGGTTTAACCGAGAGTTAGTTAGATGGAGTTTAACGGCCCAGTTTCTAACCTATTGGTTAAAGTCGTGTCGGCCACGGCCTTTTTCCAGTTGTGACTCACTGGCTTGTTTAACCGAGAGGCGCCAATGGATTTTTTCCAGCTATATTGCTTATACCAGGCATCACGCATATAACGGCAATACGTTACATTTTTAAAGTCTTTGGTATGACTCGGTCTGCGTATCGTACCCTGTACCCCTGGGTGAAAGTCGACCAAACGACGATTTGGGCTCTTACGAAGTTTCGTATCTCACACTTCGAAGATTAATCTTGCGTAAGTCCAACAATTGTTCGTAACTTTACGAAGTTTCGTATCTTCTATTTCATAAAACAACTTACGAAAAATTCGTTTGTATCTCTGTACTGAAATCGTTCGTTGGGATTTATACACAGACACGCATATTTTTCGGAAAGTGCTACTTTTCTAAAATTGATAATACTGTTGTATGAAGCGTTTCACTCGAGTGCAAGGTTCCGGTTGCCACGTACAGATACGCATTTTTTAAAGGCAAAATTACGGTACATAGGATATATAAACTATAACTATCTGCTTTTGCTGAGAAGGAATATTAATGCTGAGTTGGTAAGACTTAAGTAATATAAAGCCACCATCAGAATTAGTTGCAGCTTTTTCGTTAAACTGATAAAATTTAACCGCCCGGTTGTGTTCATCCATTTGACATACACTCTTTAGTAAAAGACGAATTAATCTGCGGTCATACTACAACAAATTTGGATCGAATTCCGATCAGACTTTCCGGTTTATGTTAAAATCTTCTTCCCACCTTTGGTCAGAAAGACTAAAAAAAATTGTTAACTAGTGTAAATATATGATCTGCATCTGATGTCTATGAAATTAAAATGCCAACTGACTTTTCACGTCACACTGACATACACTTTTTATTGGACTGCAATCTGTCTAACAATGTGACGTGACAAAATAATTAGCATAACCTAAATTTAATTTTCAACGCACTGAGCACTGACTTCCTATATATGGACAGAGCATACTGCTCGGTAGATTGTCGGTACCGTACGTGTGAGAAAAAGCGCACCGAGACGGCCGTCTGCTAGCTGCTATGGTTTTGTTTGAAAGTTTGGAATTGCTCAAGTATATCGCCGTATTTTGCAAGAAAGTTGAAATACTTTTGAAATATGGCAAGCTAAGGTCAAAATGATAACTTCACTAATTGCAGAAATATGGTATTGTTGCCCATTCAAGTTTGACTTTTGTTTAAAATTTTACAGAGTCTTCGTCAATCAGACGATTTATCGCTTCACGGAGACCATCTTGGTGCGTCTTTTTTTGTCCCAGTCGGTGGCGACCATCTTCGGATAGGCAGGATAGGACGTACACGTTACATGCTCTGCCCATGTACAGATATATATAAGTCCGTGGTACTGAGGTAAAACTTACATATTTACAAAAGTTGGCAAATTTTTGGCTCTTTCCGACAAGAGATCGGAATATTTTAACAAAAACCCGAAAAAAAAAAAAAAAAACGGATCGGAATCCGATCCGAATTCGTTGTTCTGTGACTGCGACTTTAAACCGTAGCTTAAGTCAGGAAGTTTATTTTATTCTAGAAAATGAATCTAGTATTCACAGGGCTCCTACTGTCAAAGCGTGTTCCATTGCTGAGATATTAAATGTTAAAATCTTTACACTGGCGTTCTTCTACAACCGTGCCGTGAACTAATACTCTCGGCAAAGGTTAATTAGCTCCACGACGTAACTCACATCACTCGATTTTGTTTTCTTTTGAAATAAAAAAAATATCTTATGATCTTGTATACTTCCTGCATTCTTGCCTACGGATTGTACAGTCATGTCACCCGACAAAGGCTCACGTTTTTTTTTTTTTTTGCAAGACGCAGTAACTTTCGGAAAGAGCAAAGAAGAAGAACAGTACAGTACACGAATTATTGCACAATTTACCTTCTTAAATTAGGTGACTAAACCTTCGACATTTATATCTGATTTCAGGGCTCAGGAACATCCTGTAAACATGAAGACTGTATCGTGTGGATTTATTTTCTAGCTTTGCAATTTACATTTTGGAAATTTCAGATTTGAGATGCACTTAAAACGCGTTTTGATACATATTTAATATTATGTAGACTACGGTAATAAATTACACCATAGCTAATGAATAATACAGTTGTTCTGTTCGAATTTAACTTTGGTTTATCAAAATTCCAAATGCGGTACACACAAAAATTTTCCGTTTTTGAGTTACAATTTTGTCTCATGTGTAACTACTTTGTACTCTTTACAATCTCCTGAGTAAATAAGCAATACTAATGTAGTATTTTGAAAATTGCAACACTGTAAACACAAATTAGCCAGACAGTTCCTAAATCGACCAATCACGTTGGTCAACAATAATGGCTAATATTTGACCAAGTTAGACTGGTTTCTAACAAATATCAAGCCTCCTTGACTAAGTTTTGAATGATATTCCCTAGTCCATTTCTACGGAATAGTCAGGTATATCATCACAAATTGTTCAAATATGAGCGACTAATGTGGTTAGTCAATTAAGACACCATTTGACTAATTTGTTTTCACAGTGAACGCATTTGCGTAATTTAATTTGTATTGTGAGACTGTAACACCTCTTCGGAGGTATAACGAGTAATAAACTGAAACTGTGCCTGCATGCGTAAAACTGTCTCGTTTTACAATGCGATATAGCTATTTCGAAAGCTAACGACGTTTCTCAAATTAAAAACATTCATGTGCCTAAGGCTCTATGTATGGAAAGTGTGTTGTCCAAAGTCGACATGACCGCGTGTTTGGTCTAACGGTAAGAGCATCCGCCTCTCACGCGGAAGGCCTGGGTTCGTTTCCCAGGTCGAGTCATACCAAGGACTCTGAAAAAGGAACCTACTGCCGTTGTTCGTGATGTTCGTAAAACTGACTAACCAAAGTCGACATGAACACATAGCCTGTGGTTTTGTAACATGCATTTGAAGTCACTTCTGTAAACGAATGTAGGCATATGAATGTTAAACGATAATGTAGTTTGGTGCGAAAATTGACTTTCTTCAAAACCGTGTACTAAGCCAATAATATCGGAAAAACAATCTTATTCGATAAATATGTAGCGAGATTTTTCAGTTTATTATATGATGATATAAATTGTCAGTGACATATGCAATCAGCTGGTTGGGATGCTAATTAATTTTCCAGTAGACACCCGATATCAGTAGGATAACGTGTCTTACCACCAAATATCTCTGTAGACTGCGGCTTGTAAAGCAGTTCTTTAATCGAGGCGTAAAATAATACACTTCGATACCGAATGATCCCCTGCAGAAATTTTATTATTGCTTTTGTAATTTTGCTAATTCCCTTCGATATAATTTGGTGCCTTCGCAGCTATTATACACCCATAAGCAAAACCTGAAACTGTAGCCTAGTATTTTAAAATTTCAAGCGTTCGAAATACAATTTCCGATTTACATAAGGATTGTGACTTTCGCACGGACAGGATCAGGCTGCCCTGGGAATGAATTCGGTCAGAATCATTCCCAACCACACATGTAGTGGGAACTTTTGGTCCTTACTTAGAGATTCTGTCTTTATCATACAAATAATTGATTTCACACCTGGATAAGGGTGCGGTGGCTGAAGGCCAAAACTTAATCCCTTTAGTATCGAATAGCTTGGACCTACTCTCATTTGAACTTAGCCTTAAAAGGGTTGGGCTTATTTTATCATAAATCTACAAATATATTAAAAGTTAAAGATGAGTCTGTTGAAGACACCTAGCGCTATACGTTGGAATCACTCGTCTGGAAGCTTTCACAGACATCCTTTGTGAATTACGTCATATAACCAGTTAACACCGGTGCTAGGCGTAAGTACAACATAACAACAGAAACATACTCTGACGTCACACAAAGTTAAGGATCAAATTTTCATTTCGAGAACAGTTAAAATGTCTCCATGAATTACGCATTTATTAATGTTTGCAGATAACATACTTGGTTTGATGCGAGCCACGTTTAAGACTTACAGTGCTACGAGATGCGGAGGGTCTCAGTAGAGATATACTCTCAATTCGAGAATAAAACACATGATGAAGAGGATGAGAATCGTTAAATTAAAACCTTGTCTTAGACAGATGTTTGAACACCTCGGTCAGACTGTTCTTTGATTTCTCAGTAACGTAATAATTTTACCCTGCCTGACATGTATGCAATGGTACCAATACGCTGCTCTTAATTGTTTTTACATATCGAAAAGTTAAAAATAAAAAACCGGATGCGAGATTCTTATCCTGACGAATTAGAAGGGTTGCCTCCATGCGGAAGAGTACGCAGGAGGGAAGGGTGGACATGGTTCCCCTCCTCGGTAAGTCTAGGTAGAGGGGAAATAAACTTATCGGGAAAATAGGCGTCACGACCGAGTGATAACAATCGCTGATAGGCGCCCCCCTGTAGGCCGTAAATCGTAAAAACATGGTTGAGACAAGACATCTGTCGAATATAACACCATTATCCATCTCAGATCTTTCTTCTTAGACAACTTCTCCTCTAGGACACTGCGCGCTATCAACTCTTGCAATGAGCTCCTCTGTTATAACTGTTTTCATCACGTCAGAAAAATAGGACATGTTGCATCGTTAAATTATCGCACAGACCTCTGGCTAGGGGGTTATATTGTCCATGAGTAACATATTGGTGGTTAGGAGGAACTATTTTGCATCTTGCCATTTTCGATGACACTTTTTTGAAGGGAGGGGGGGGCGAATGTTGTGACTCGGGTGCTTGCCCAGTTGCTTTGGAAGGTTTTCAATACAATTTACATCCTAATTGTTGGCATTTTCATTTGGAAATTTATTTGGGTTTCCCTCCTAAGCTCTCCTACCAACCCCAGTCAGACTGTTCCGTGTGGACATGCAAATCATTTATCGAAGCCACTAGCCTCGACTTTAGGGATTGCTCTTCTTTCCTTTTGCCAAATTACCACTCTCTCTCTCTATCGAGCAACACAAACTGTACCGTTTGCGATACGGGCAAGTGCTTTCACTTAAGTAATTTTGACATGACGACACGTTACGGCCCATACAACAGGGATGAGCCCGAGACTTCTAAAAAGGAGGGAAATGAGCCTGAAACTTTAAAAAAGAGGAAACTGAGAGGCAGGTTTAGGGGCCAGGGGTTCTCTTAAGGGTCCTTAGTGGCATTGATATGGTTATGATACAGACTTCTGATTGAATAGAACTCTAAGGGTTGTTTGTACAAGTTTAATAGCTGAGGTTTATGTGGCATTTATGACAGAAACTTTTGGGATCTTTAGCGCTAAGAAGAGGAATGAATAATAAAAGAGGATAGGTTAAAAAATAAATCCTCTAAAAAAGAGGAAGTATCTTATGCCTAACAATACAAACTTTTATGGGAACTCACGACAACTGACACAATACGCTTCGCTTGTACTCGTGTAGTCATGGTACATTGCGAGTATGATGACGTAATACCTGCTCAAACAGACTTAGAGAATGAACTCATTACTTTTCAGGTCTATATCATTGCACGACAATCGATAACACTGCGTATGTAAGTTCGATGAACTTTTGATATTTTGGCCAATTATTCCCCTTCAATACGACCGGTTATTTCCATCAGTCTACTATAGATTATAAATACAATCGACAGCTATGTCAACTGGATTTCTCTCCATCACTCTCCTTATTACAGATACCTCATCTTCGCCAATTTCCTTTTAGAACCCAAGAGCTGCTTTTTGCTATAGAAACGGCGAAAAACAGAAACGACCAAGCATGATTTTATTAGCTTTAGGTAAATATTGGAGTTTGACGATGCATCAAGGCCCGGTGTAAAATTAGCTATTTATACGAGCACGACGGCTATTAGTTAAAAGATTCATTAATCACGTGATAGCTGATTGATTCCATGTTACAATCATTGGTTTCATTTTTGTTTTAAAATAAAAAAAGGTCTCATAAAACCTTGAAATGGAAACCAAACTTCCTTTGTAATTAATCATTTTGGAATGTCAATAATAAATCTTTGTATTCATCATTATGAGTGTCAAATATTTTCTACAATTTCATAAAGTATAACCTCGGACTGAATGTAATCATCTTGGGTAATATACAGAACTGTCACTTCATCGATTCCGTAATAGAAATTAATTCAGAGAGCGCGTGTTCCCTGAGCAGTGATATGCATTGAATAGTAGAAAAAAATATAAACTCGTCGATATCGATTTCGCTTGCACTTATTCTGTTAATGCAAATGTGAATATGGTGTTTTTTTCAATTTCTGTAACAGTTACAGAGGCGGTGGCCTATTTTTCTTCATTTGCTAGCCGGGTGAGCAAATAAGGGAAATATACTCCAGTAAGAACCATGTATGTGTATACATACCGCACCCTTCATAGTTCGTCCATGAACGTTGTTCCAATATTCCATCATGTGGGTTTAAGTTTCGGTTTCGAACTTTCAATGGGACTTCCGGTTCAGTTTCTAACCAGTTGATGTAAGTCGAGCCGATCAGGAAATTTTCCAGTTGTGCCTCACTGACTTGTTTTCCCTCCTACATTGCCTATGCTGAACACTCACCAAGCGCAATGGCAGTGGGACCCGGCCATGATTCGAACCAAATAGCTTCCGGCTTCAAGTCGGATGTTTTAAATATTTCACGGGTGGGCAACTAATTTAACTAGCTCCACAAAGTGTTTCAGGCGCACATTAACTCGACTTTCACCTTACCATTAGTCGAAGTGTGTGCATGGGTCTACGACGGCGAATAGCATTTTTACGACCCGTTTTAAGTCGTGAAGCGTTCTGTCTGGAAAATGAACGAACTTGGAACAACGCACATGTTAACTTTCCCCGACTTGAGTCGGCAAGAGTCTTAAGGCTTGAGTAGTGTGGCCAATCAGGAGGCAATTTTTGAAAGAGCAAGACCCAGCCAGAGTATTACAGTTCTATTGCAAAAGTATACAATACAAAGTTTATACTTTTAAGTTGTAAAATGACTGCACACTTTTATTTTCTATATCCCTTGTATATGTTTTCAACATAGACATTCTCAGTGATACTATCACTTCATACAGTCACATACTTTGAGAAGTTGTTATCTAATATATAAACACTCTATTTAATAATTTATAAGCTGTGACATCATACCATATATGATCACTTCGTCACATTATCGAAGAATTTTACCATCATTTTTTGAATTCCATGTAAAGTGTGACCAGCAGCAAACTCAATGTGTCACATTTTCGACGGAAGTGACCCAGACGGTGCGCTTTGAAAATCAAAAACGATAACCGAAAAACTGGGCAATATTTGAAAGGGGTCCTTTCTCCATGAAAGAGAATCTTTCTGCTTGGAAGACTTGTTCTCACGAGATATCAATAAGTCCAGTTGTGCACGTCTGCCTGTTCAATTAAGTAATAAGTGCTTACTACACAATTACTTACCTGTGCTAATTCAAACTTCGGAAGTGCGCGGCAATTCAAATCGTTCAAGTTCGCGTGGCCACCTTCCTGCTATTTGACTTTGTGCTCAATTCACGTAAAGATATTCTAATATTAGCTTTGTACAATGGCAATTTTCTCACACTAAGTAGATCATGAAACGTATTATAAAAAGTAGGTTTAAGTATTGAATAACTTAAAAAGACAAAGAAATATTGGAGGATTGTAAAATTTTATTAGCATAACATGTGTGAACATGTTGATTGTACAAATGATGGGTGAACCCAGCAGCTTCTTTAAGTACTGAGTCCGCTGCCAGCTCATTTACCTATAGACCTAAACACACCACCTTAGGGGGCTTTTTGTGGCGGGAAATTTGGAGCACGATCGAAATTCGCCGTTTCAAGATGGGCCCTCTTTTTGGCAAAATCGTATATAGCACCTAGGAAATGAAAATCATTATCATCCTGATTCGGTTCTTCTTTAAGTTTTCTCTTTCATCAGTTTCACACCTCTCTCTTTCTTTGTCTAAGTGGGGTAGTCAAAGTTCCGATGATGTCACTCAGCTTAAGCTTCTATTTTTCTAGCGTTGCAAACAATAATACAGAATGGACTGGGCAGTATACAAAGCTCCCCCTTCATACTCTGCATGGTGTGACTTGGTTCCCTGGCTGAGCTCGATAAGATGTAAATGTATGCGATAATACTATCTTTTATCAAATTGTGTAATTTTGCCAGGGCGTAAATTGAGTGATATTTTACGAAGGACCAATCCATCATGATTGTGACCAATCGTTATAATATTTCTTCTTTGTGGAAACCATTTCTGGCGTTCAAACGATGTTCGCATTTCAAATGACATTGGTTAAAACACGAGATTGTCAAATTATTAAACATTCTCTTAAAAGTATGGACACTTATTTCTATGAAAAACCCATTGTAGATTTTGAATCAGTGAGGGAGATCTTTATACGTTTTCGTAGTATAACACTTATTGACCAGGGAAAACAATTGAGATAAGACACCCGAACGCCAGTAACCCCATCCGGTTTGCTGTGCTATTTCGGCTGTTCCCCTTGTTAAAGATTACGTACATGATGCCTTTCAGTAGAGATGCAGGACATACGGAAACCGAGAAGTACTATATTTTTGAACTGAAGCCACGTCACCCCAAAAAAGTGGAGGATGCAGTAAGCGTAACAGATGAGAGCCCTTGTAAGGACTTAAAACACCTTAGTTCTTTTTTGCTTTTTTTGTCAAGTTCATGATGAATGTACAAAAGATAGGTCAATACCCTCCCCAAAATATCTTTGTCAACTGTGACCCAACTTACAATCAAGTTACAAGCCTTGCGTCTTGTACTTAAAATATCGTGTGTACAACATCGTCAAATGTTGAAAGAAAGGGAAAAATTTTTAGTGACAAAGCTCATTGAACCAACCTTTTAGGAAACGTTTCATATAAACTTTAAGGAATACCGGCAATATACCTTTTGGATAATAGAGTTCTATTGGATGCTACGCAGACACTGTTTTGTAGGCCAACCTTTCACTCATCCATCGTAGCATGGCAAAATATTGTTCAAAACTGCCAGAATAAAAATTCAGCACTTTTTCTGGAAATAGCTAAACAATTAAAAAATTGACTACAAAAGAACTTGACAAAGCAGAATTGGTTGTTCATATGCTTTGGGCTATCAGTCACTCAACGCCGCAAAATTAACTTTTATTTCTTATACCGTTTTACTCCGGAAGTAAAACTATCTCAATTTGAGTGCACCGGTGGGAAGAGAAATAACAGAACTATGTACTGAATTACTTCCTGTTTTCAAATCATTGAAATGTCTGCATGTATGTGAGTCTGTGTGTGACAATGAATGGGCATTATTAAAGGTCTGGTGGCACTAAAATGGCAAGTTGGCCTTTGATGTAAAAAATTCATTGAAAACCTAGAAGCTAACCACAATTCCCTTTAAAATTGACACAAAATTGTCCAATTTACAGGATCATGTGTGATTTACACTTAATCAGGCGTAAACATGAACCATTTACGTACTTCATGTAATGTAGAAAAGACAGAGAGAAAGGGGGGGGGGGGTCCATATCTGGCTAATGTTATCCCAGGGAGCTGTCATTTGGCAGGAGGCAGAACGCTTTGAAATGAGGTTTACGCCGTCAAGGTCACTCAGAAATTCGTCTTTTGTATCGTTCTTGGCATTTCTTTTATGCTTGTACGAGATTATTAAGAAGACACAAAAAGGCATTTGTCGTCTGCTACGGTTAGAGTAGGACCGACAGGTTTTTTTTTTGCTGCCACAGCATTGCCAGTCGTCAGGTAAATAAAGGTAAAATTCGGTCTTTCTTATCTCGGATACACGTATGAAAAATATCAACTCGGTCATATGTCGAAATCTGAACAAGAATTTACATCTTGCTATTTCAGGAAACCTCAGGAAACGTCTGATATTGTTGTCAAAAAATTAAGACATTTCCCCATACAACTTATATGCATATCATGCCATCTAGAAGGAAGGGCCAATTGAATTCATTTGTTTTCAGTTGGCCAGTCGTTTCGAATGAGATTGTTGTAAAACTGTTGGCGGCACCAACCTACCAAAGCATTGTTCTGCATGAGCCACTTGTCTAAGGATTAGTTGCCTTGAATGAGATGGTGTCCCAGGAATGATTTTGAAGCGGCGCCGCGAGTACAGGAGAGAAATACCTTTGAGACAATTTTACAGCCTATCTTCATTCCTATCCTTTAAGTGGGCCTTAAAGTATTAGCATAAATTAAAATTTCCGTGACATCTCCTTCCAAATAACAGCTCCCTGGTTATCCTTCCTATAATTATACTACAGTTACATGCAAGGTAAAACATATTATTAGGTACTAATTAGGCACGTAAACCCAATTAGAGCCTAAAGGGATAAATAGTATCGAGTAAACAAAAGGAATGTCAACACGGTAAAACACTATCCTGTAAACACAAATTAGTCAAACTTGTGTCTGAATTGACTTACCGCGTCAGTCACTCATATTTGACTAATTTGTGATGACATCTAATTTCGTAGTAATGGACTAAAGAGTATCAGTCAAAACTAAGACAAGGAGGCTTGAGATTTGTTAGAAACTAATACAGCTGTGTCAAATATTAGTCAAATATTAGTCAATATTGTCGACTAACGTGATTAGTCAGTTCAGACACAGTTTTGACTATTTTGTGTTTATAGTGTACACGTCGTTATTTCGGAATACGCAGCAAGCTTTTCCAGGGTCACAATTTTTTCCTATATGAGCCCATCTAGTTTACAAGAATACACATTAAGATAAAGAAGGCGAGTAACTTCGTTACCTTTCATATTATACCTGGCGTATTAATTTGAATTAGTCTCCCACTTAATCTACAGAGTCGTAATATCTTTTTACTTCTCACCGCTTTGCCTTTCTTAAATTAATTTCTATACCTAGGTTAATACGATACCCATCCTTCTTTTTTTCTAGTTTTCCTTAACAATTTGTTAAGCTTGTTTTTGCCTAACACTGTCACCCACATTGCTGATAAAACATGATCTTTCCTATACAGACATCCCACCTTCTGTCTTCATCTCCTTTAGCATTTTATGCATACAAATTCCTAGCCTGAATTCTCGAGAATGCTAGGCCTGCAGTTAGTTATATAGCTGCTACAGGTAAAAGGAAAACACGAGAACAGACGGCAAATTGAAAGATTTCACTCACATTCAGCAGACGGTCCTGTCTTTAGCTGCCTATCAGACAGTCAGAATTTTCAGGCACTTTTTCCAGTCAAATCCCCTTCCCTTATTTGATTATTTCCTTTTCAAAGGCCCGACGAGGGGACTGGTCCGATGTACCATTAAAGATTACACACCACTCACTTCCTCTGCCGTTCTTTGCCTCTCTCCATTATTGTATCTCATCAACTTTTTCACCAGAAACGCACACATCAACAAACTTTGCATAACAAAAGCCCCCGGCATGCCTCCCCGGATAATCCTCTGATCCTTTCTCTCGGTAAATTCCTATCAAATTATTCTTCTACTGAACGCCGAATAAGATGGCAGATCCGCCACTTCGAGGTAAATCGTCATACCCAGCACGTATATAGTCGTAGCATCTTAAATAGTACACACCTACTTTGTGACATTCAGAAACATTCAAACGTTTAGGTATGTTTCGGGGGAACGCGGTAAAAAATATTGGCATATAATTCCAACACTCTGAAATGTCCTTGTCAAATTTGAATAGAATATAACCAATAGGGGCACGCACCGAAATCTTGCCAAAAATTTGACTAGATTCGGTTCATATATGGAAGTTTTATTTTTGAACCATTTCTAATTAATTTTGAAACAAATCTTTCCAAATATTTGACAAGATTCCGGTTCTTAGTGTCCCAATTGACATGATTTTATAGTGATTATCGGATTTTTCCTTGGTATCTCTCACTTTTTAACTGTCAAGTAGAATCAGGACATTTCACTGGCCTGTTATGTAACCTTTAACTAATACATTTATTTACAAATGGAAGTACTGCCAACATGGACAGAGCATGCAGAACATTCGATGTTTCTTTTAGTTATAATAATGATAATGGTACGGCTGCTTTCACAATACACACAGCGAAAAATAAATCTTTTTGGCCATTGACAAGCCAGTGTGCGTGTGTGGGTATGTGTGTGTTGTAGGTGCGTGCGTGTGGGTGTGTGTATGCGTGAATGTATGTTCGTACCTGCATGGTGCGTGTGCTTTAAATCCAGTCTCTCAACTATTCTTCTCATAAATGTTCTCTTCTGGCGTCACCGTGTCGCCTCTTTTAACAATGTTGGCGAATTTCAATATTTTCGCCTCTAAACACTCACTGTTTTTATATCTGGCAAATACCGGCTGAGCATATGTATGCTACTAGTCATAAAGGGATGGAGGACTAGTCTGCATTTTGTTCCAAAGATCTTATGAGCATACGGAATACTTTCATGGTCAAACTCAACTCGGAAAAGGAATTAAAAAATAAAGGGGTAGGGTGTCTTCTGATTAAACGAAAAAGTAATGTCTTAAAGGGGTTTTACTTTATTACTCTGACTCAGACAGTAGAAATTCTCTTTACAAAGTCAACTGCAAGTTTTCCTACAAACCAAAACTTGATTAGAATCATGTCAAGACAGGACCACAGAACGGTAGCCTGTTGTTAGTATAATTTGCTTGAGACAACATCCCCGCACAACTTGAACCTATACTGCCATTGTGCTAGGTGCTCAGCATAAGACAATGGAGTAGAAATACAAGTCACTGAAATGGGTGAACCAGAACTAGAAAAAGGCAATGGTGAGCCCGACTAAAACAAATTGGTCAGAAACTAAACTGTAATCCCTCCTCTAAGTATTTAACCCGCACACAAGTCCTTGGTTGGTTCACTCCGGAACAACATATAACATTTCAACACACTGCCCCTTTAAAATTTTATGCGCACTTTCAAGCAGCCGAAATCACCTTATTTCGCTTTGTACTCGGCCGCGTTTTTCCTTCTTTTTGGGCAGCATTGCAGTCAGACACTCAAGTAATTTGCATTATTAGCCTAGAATTTGGCTCGAAATATGACGTCACATAACTTCATTTTAAGAAGAGATAATTTCTCAACGAGTAAATGTTGTCACCTATTTCGTAAAATTAATCGTTTTTACCGGGGTTTTATAGAACACACCCACACAAGTGACATTATGTACGCAATAATGGTTTCCAACGACAGGAAATTGTCGGGATTTGGAGCGAAAATAGAAGAAAAGTTAAATGTAAATCAATGTTAATAAGTCTCTTATAAAATTTGGGGAATTGCAGATGGAATCGCCCATCATTTCGTAGGTGTCCAACTGTTTTGAAAAACATTTTCGCAGTTGGTTCTTCATCTTGTTTATTTTGCTGTATCCTTTCTTACAAGCCCTCTATTTATTATAGATTGAC
The DNA here is from genome assembly GCA_037179385.1 of Holothuria scabra. Taxonomy (NCBI): domain Eukaryota; kingdom Metazoa; phylum Echinodermata; class Holothuroidea; order Aspidochirotida; family Holothuriidae; genus Holothuria; species Holothuria scabra. The sequence goes on from CM074190.1 coordinate 20,004,323, forward strand.
CGCTGCAAGCTCCCGATTTTCCTGATTTCAATATCTTGTCGTCAAAAAGATGTGACCCAAAACTGTTCCCGAATTCCTTCTTAATGTGTGTCTCCGAAAGTTACATAATTCAACAGTACATCTACAATTTTGAAATATGGTCCTTTATTCACATCAAATAAATTTTGAATCGTTGCCAATACCAGGTCACTCTTTCCGCCCATTGTGTCATTTGCATGTCGGAACCTCACCCGAATAGATACACCAGAGCAGGGGGCCGTTCCACAAAGAGTTACGCACAATCGTAAGTTTGATTCACCATACTTAAGCCAACAGTAAATCATACTTAAGATCGTGCGTAACTCTTTGTGGAACGGGCCCCAGGTCCGTAGCCAAGCAGGATTAATGTTATTTCTGTGGGAGAACCGGATATATTGATCGCCATTCTGGGGGTTGAGAGGTAGGCCTATAGGGGAGAGGTAAATTGAAGAATTAAACATGGGCCCATACTTTACTATTTGAGGTGTCACGTGCCCCCCACCCCCCACCCCACCCCCGTTTCAACGGCACTGCACCAGGGACACGCAAACCTCCCACAGACAATTTCAGTATCTAAGGTATCAAGTTTTTCTGAAAATTTCAAAAGAGAGGCAAGGGAATTATTACTTCATTTCCACACAACAAAATTTCTTTAACATCTTTTTTTAAAGGAAGAGTCCCCTCCCGAGAAATTCACGACACCTCTATTATCGGCCCAAGAGTGCCATTTCGGTCAAGACGGTTTATCATGGGCCAAACGCCAAATTCTCCTTTGATTCGCTTGTGCCAAGCTGGTGTCAGTTTATACCGAAAACCCTTTTTATTTTGGTTAATCAATTGCACTTTAGAAAATGCTTAGTGAATTTTTACCAGATTCCGGGTTAGTGGGCCATCCGCACAAACCTTGTTAATGTGATCAGGAATTCTTATTCAAAACAGGGAGTTGTCAGGGTCAAAATGACGAAAAACTGTTTAGACAAGAATAATAAATAGGTATTTGGTTTAATTCACCAAGTCTATTGGTTTCTTTAGAATAACTTTTGGTCCTTGTTAAGCTGTTAAGTTACCCGAGATTGTATGCAGGTGTGGGTGGCATATTGACCTGGAATGCGGTGAAGCTGTGTCAGAAGTTTTTAAAGTGCACGATTACTAAGTTGGTGCCTCGAACTATCAGACAAGAGTTCAATTGCACTCTTCCAACTATCTTTTTAATTCTACAAACAGAAATATAGATCTTTTAAGCTTCTATACCCGCCCACGGGCCAAACTACTGATGGGGAAAATGACTCATTCATAAAAAAAAAAATCTTTCAGTTTACCCACAACAGCACTCCCACATTAGTCAACCTTTAGATGCTTGAATACCAAACAATTATGAAATTGCAAGAAGTAAAAACTACAGGGCCCCTTAACGACCATGGTGGTCTTTGGTCCAAGGAGAGTTCAAGTTCTTTATAGGTCGGAGCAATACATATGTCATTCTTCGAGACACTTAGCTAATTACGCATGAAGCTATCACATTTGCGTGGGGACTCAATCTGCAGTCACGGTATGAGTGACATTTTAAACAAGTCACGCTGGCTCACGTGCCATAGTAACTAATTCATGTTTCTTCCATATGTCTTTATGGTTCATGCTAATGTCTCTGTTGTGCTATACCGCCGTGGAGACTTAACCCTTTTCAAAGAACCTTTTTATTGATTGTAATACACCTCTCTAACATCGTTTCCTTAAAATAGGCTACTGATTTGGCAAAGTGCATAACTTAAAGCACTAGAGATCGGTACATAAATGATTCATCTCCAACATTAAACATAAATGAATTTAAGAAAGGATGGCAGGGACACAGACATAAAGTGAGCTATAGTCGTTCATAAAGCATGAAGAACCCAGATAAATGGGCAGTGCGTACCTACCAACATAACTCCCTATATATGAAATTGCGTTCAATCTGCCTCTCCGCCATGTCCCCCATTGAGGCTAGGCGTGGCAAAGGGAAGGATTGGGGCAGAGAGAAACCTTCCCTTCACCCCGAGAGTACATGTCACGTATTTTCTATCGTTGATTTGCACGATATTGCTAGTATTTTTTCCCTCATTTAAATGAGTTAGGTAGGCATGAGAAGTGCCAAAATTTCCAGGGATCTAGGAGCATTTTGGGCTCACTTCCTGTGTATGCCTCGTGCCAATTCATTGTGACTCAAGATTTAGATATGACGTCCTCAGGTTTCCCCCTGGACAAATTTCCCGGCTACAACATTCCGTGATTCATTTGGCAATATAACAACATTTATTCATGTAACTTGTATCCACAGTTATCATTAAACGAGAGCCACATATTATATAGTTTATACCATTCTGTGAACAGGGTGACACCCTGTACACTCTTAAAAAGTTGGTCAAAAAAAAATTCACCAACACTGGTCACGTATGTCAAATACCTGAATTAAGGTAAGTTTTTCCCAATATGTGTTGTTTATTTGGTTGCCCCACAGGCTGGTTACCCCATTAAGTGGTAAAAAACCTCTTGGGTAACCGATTAGTCAACAACTATTGGGTAAACTTTAACCAATTTCAGGTATTTGACATACGTTACCGGTGTTGGTTAGTTTTTTAACCAACTTTGTAAAGTGTAAAGTAATAAATGGTAGACCTAAAGAACTAGAGAAAGAAAAATATGATCGCACTTCGAAGTATTGGTATGCTGTTACTGCTATGTTACTGGTAGCAAGGCTGTTACTTCTCATCACATTGAATTATATACATCATTTCTGAGGTTCACTGAAACGCGTTGGAGATGGCGTGAAGAGTTATAAGGCTACTCCACAGTCAACGGTATTTCAATATACGGATATTACCTGAAAGTTCAACTCTCCATACCCACAGTACGTATACATTTGAATACAACGTCGCTGGGAAAAATCTAATATGAAATCTATAACACGCTGCAATCGCCCGTTTCAACCCAGACCTGCATCAGCTATACAAGGAAATGAAGGGGACGGAAACTTTTCCAGGGAAAATCTTTGTAAAAATTTTAAAAGTCAGTGATAAACCTCTACCACTCTGAAAATTTCAAGAGACTTCACTCCCATTTGGCCCCCTTGGCTAAGGACATGCTTCGGTCACGATTGGGTTAACTTCTAGTCTGGTATAGTCGGACTCATGGGAGCGAAACATTGTCTTGGGGGAAATTGACATAAGAGGTGTGGATTAAAATTGTTGGTCGGAGCGACGATATGAAGGCATTGGAATCCCCTTTCGGGAATCATCGTTGTGCAAAACATAAGACACTTCGGTGCATGGGTAGAAGGTAAAAGGAAGTGACGGTCACGCAGGCTACCGTTGACAGTACAACGTAGAAAGTGGATCAAAATTGTTTTTTTTTTTATGTTACCAATGCATCTTTGATAATGTAGAATTAACCTGCAGATATTTCACGATAATGCACTCAGATTATCGTGAAGGCTAATTTGTACTCTTTCTCTGATAACATCTTATCAGAGAAGTGACGGTATTCATTTCAAAAAGGGCAACGTAAGCTTTTTTTTTTTTTAGTTTTTCATTTTATTCTTTTTGAGATATTAGGATATTGGCGCGATAACGTCCACTTGGGTTTTCGAGTACCTACAAGTGCGGAAAAACAGCATGGATGCGTGGTCATGAGAAAAAGTCAAGCAGCTCTTCTTGAAGGTCTTCAATTAGCTGGCCGTTGGCGAAATGAAAATAAAATATTAAACGTTTATTCGACCAAAAACGAGACGGCCTTGTGTGTCGTTCAACGTAAATAACAAATTCATTGAAAGTCTTTCCAAAACTATAAATTAAAAATAGAGACCACAAAAGAATGAATGGGTCTTGTTCAAAGGTATGTTGGACTTTTATTATCCTTAACCACTCATCCATCAATCGGGAGAACTAAGAATTTCGATAGTGAAATGATGCATAAATATACGAAGAACCTCTTACTTTTGAAGATGACATAAGACTGTTGCTTAACGACCTTCACTGGTGAAATGAGACGATGAAAGTAATTTTTCCTTCAGTTTTCTTTAACAATAAACTTTGATGTTTTCATTTTAGTATGACAGTACGATCGAAGATTTCCAGACTTTTTACATACATACATACAGCCGCCATGAAAATAGGTATGAAGGTTGTTCAACATGCTTCCTTTTAATTTTTCAGAAGACCAGATTGACTGACCTTTCTGTTTTTTTAAAGTGTTTCCCCGAAAATTGGTGTGATTTGTGTTTTCAAAAGATAATACACTACATAAATATTGATCGCGCATGCAGTAAGTCGCGTGTATTTATAGGTCTAGCCAGGCTAGCCAAAAGAAGTTGAAAATTGTAAAGGGGAAAAATACTGAACCGGTTTCGTATTTTTGCCTCCACTCAGAAGGTGATTTATGCGCCTATTAATTCCGGCTTGTTGCTGACGCTCACGAAAATATGTACAGTACTTTTGTGCCATGATGAATACTTCTTGGAAGACCATGAGGAAAGCTTCTTGGAAGTCCTTGATTAGAAATATGTAAGAGTAAAATAGATTGTTTAACAGGGAGTGTTCATATATGATAAAATATTGACAATATAGAGACGAAGCCACTGCGAATGTCTCCTATATGCTTACTTGATATCAGGGAGATGTCAATCTTACTGGAGAAAGCTCCGACCATGGAGCTGCTACCCTAACGTTTCAGTGGCAGCTTCTTGTTAGTATATATCGCCTTTACATGTTCCTCACATTACAATTTCGTTTAGCGTCCTCCTATTGGAAGTGTCTCTTCTCGGTTGATGTCTCATGACGCAGCTCGGCAGAAAACACACAGCACCCCCGTGACCCAACCTTGCAATGAAAAAACACCTTAAAGAGCGTTTTTTCTCTCTATCCTTAAACTTTTCCCTCATGTCGTGCCCCAACCCCCTCCCATGACGCCACCCCCCCCCCCCGTGATACAATCCTGGCTACGCCCCTGCACAGCATCATAAAGATATATGATTGAGGGTATGGCCACACCCCTGGAAGTGAGAAAATGAAAAATCAGCTAGTCAGGGGAAATTATTCGAAGTAGCCTGAACGAGTCCTACTGAGCATCAGGAGCTGGCCGTCATGAGTGTTTACAGATAGATGCTTTAGACATGTTTAATAAGTCGCATAATTTTGCATTTCATTCCTTCTGAAAGGGTCATTTCTTATTTTCCTGGGACACCCCTCCCCTAGGAGGCCCAATACTCAATCTCCCCATACCCTTTGTTGAAACTTCTTTTTCTTTACATTATGGAACAAATGAACAGCAGTTTTCATCCCCCACCCCCCATATTCCGCCTACCATATTGGTTATTAGGGGACAACATTTTAAGCCAGGTTTGATGGCGAAAACTTTCTGGTGTCCCGGTAGACCCTCTACCCATGCAAGTCGGGGACTTCACTGTTTGTCCCCAACTCACCCTCCCTGCGCACGCCGCTGGTCAAAACTTCATTAACATTGTAAGTATATATGGGAATAATTAAATTTGTAATCCTGAAACATTAAATGCACCGGGATATACGCGCAAATTGAAATTTTCCCCATACTAAAATGTTTTTGAATAGTGTTATTGCTGCCACGTACACGACAGTGTGAACTCGTTTTTCGCATCGAACTTCAAGAAAAGGAAATTAGCATGGCCTCGAGACAAATTTGTATTGATCCTTATTCAAAACACATACTCAACGTTTCTAAGTGACTTATTCCATGTTTGGTTTTGAATCACCCAGTTCTGTCTGGTTTGCAGCTTGGTGTTATATTGGCAGCATAGCTAAACTTTCGTAAAGTTTTTGGATTATTATTTGAGACTACTTCAGTTTTGGCATGAACTGTTCAATCATTCACAATACAAATAAAAAAAAGCAATGTTCACAAAATAAATGCTGCAAACCTTAATGTAATCCATTATGGCCAGTGAATAAAAATTGCGCCCTCTAATGTGCGCTAAAAAATTGCGCCCTCTAAAGTGTGCCGCAAGCTCGTATTTTACCAAACTCACAAACAAAATGTCCACGTCCGAATTGTTATCAGTGTCTTGAGTACAACGTGTTTCATTGTTTTCTCAGAAACGCTGTCACGTGACGTCCCCGTATGAAGAATGCCAATATAATACCGATATAATATTTTTCAGCAGTGCAAATGATATTTTGTTCAGTTTGTGATAAAAACTCAGAAGATATTTCATGTAATAAAGTAGCAACCAATAAAATATTTACTGAAAAGTTCATATCCCTTGAGGTTGATTTACAGGAAGTATTAAACCATTCATGGTTTCGTTACTGTTTGACATTGGTTGGAACTGCATGGTTGGGATAGAGCATGCGAAGAAACATAATAATAATGTGTGCATGTTAAGGTTTTGGACGTGTAGAGATCTCGCGATTGCACGCATAATGTAGACAAATCAGAACCTTCATTTCACTGGATTGTAAAAGAACCTCTTCAACTTGTCCAGCAGATGTGACGTCATTTGTTTGTAAAAGTGAGTTGCAGTTGTACCCAAGTACATATTAGTTCTTCATTGAATTCAAAGCCCCAATAGTAGAATGCATTAATCTGTTAGTTCGTCGAGAGTAATCACACGTTATCCATGAGTTTTTTCTGCACTAAAAGAACAAAAGTGTAAAATTCGCTCCAAAAAGAGCGATATACTTGATTCAATATGCGTGAAATGCCGCTCCTTGTGGAGTGCGTTTTTCCTTCACTTCGGATGTTATACACCCCTTTCTAAAGATTTTGTAATAGTGCAGTTCCTCTAAACGCATGTGTACGTTTCTTTTGTTCAATCGTTTTTTTTTAAATATTATACATGCTGCAGTCTATTTGCGTTTCTCGTTCTACTAACTCCCTCCCAGATTTTTCCCTCCCCCAGATTTTTCATGCCCCCACGTTTTACATATGAATGTACATCCCTCTTCCTACTTTTAATTTTTCTTCTTCAATTTTCTTTTTCTCTTTCCTCCTACTTCCTTTCTTCTTTTTTCCTTTCCCACCTTCCTTTTGCCTCTCTAAGTCCCCCTTCCCTCCTTTCCTCGAATTTTGTCTCTGGACCCCCTCCAGAGATTGTCCTTCTTGCAGCCGATGAACGTTTTAAATATTTCGTAAATGATCGTGCTTTACCCACTTTGGTTGCCTCGGTGATTCATCAATATCCAGGAGCAAGTTCGTGAATTTTTCATCTGAAACTTATTGGAAAACTAGCATGCCGTGAAATGAAAAAGCGTAAACAATTCGACAAAGACGTCATTCACTAGGTGATTAACTAGTTTGCCGTGTTATTAAGTAATCAAAATAACTAGGTCCCGAGTGATGTACATCACGTTGAGCGGGACGCAGCCCACATTTATCACTGGATGGGCGTCTGTCTTGTCGTTTGGTTTACTCGCAATCAGCTTTGTTGTAAACACTATGCGTCTTGTACTGTCATGGAAAAAGTAACATTTCTCTGATTCAGTGCAATGTGAAAGGGAAGAGTTATTCCCCGATGAAGTTTAGGAGACTTGCAGCACACCCACGTAATACCAAAATGATGGAATTTATAGAGACAAATCAAAGATGCGGGACATAAACAGATAATCACGGAAACCTCTAGGAAGAATTCTGTAGGATATGGATTATGAAACGAGATAAATATTTGGCTTCACGTTGAAGTAAACTAAATAGACTTCACTAACATTATTGAAGAAGCACTCATCCCAAAATCTCCCATTGCTTGGAAACTTAAAGGCCAGAATACTGAAATATAGCGATTTTAGTGAAATTTTTTTTCTTCAGAAATTGTGGTAATGTTCTCACTCTTTCATCATACTCAAATTGTTATGTGTACCCTTGGTTCTGACTAAGTGTTTGGTTCTCAGCGTAAGCAATGAGCTGTATGGGAAATAAGTCAGTGAGCCACACCTGGAAAAGGCCGCGGCCGGCCCAACTTAAACCAATTGGTTAGAAACTGGGCCGCAAAACTCCATCTAACTCACGGAGTGACGATTCAATTTAGAAACACCTCCAAATTTCTTCGGGTTGTAACAATATTTTTATTTACAAAGATGGAAATATTCACCTCTTTTAGTGAAAGTACAGGCATCCATACCCTCCTATAAAGCAAACATATACTCTTTGAACAAGTCTTATAAGGGAGGACACCACCATAAGGTAGCACGCCACCATTAGCAGAACGGCCTTCCCGGGAAAAGTTGCAAAGTACACCGTCAATTTTAGGTTCTCTTTGAGTGTAAACTGTTCACATTAGAACAATCTTTTGCTGATCATGAGTTATTTTTCGTGGATATGAAAGGGGAGATGTTACTGTGTAAGTGATGCGAAATTGGGATGGACTGAAGGTAATTTACACTATTTCAGTATTGGGTGTGAGAAACAGGTAATTTCCGTCACTTTGCGGGTTAATAGGGGTGGGTACAGAGCCCATAAACTTCTTCCCCATGTAGCTAAAAATCTAAACGTCATTCTATGGTGAACTTGTGATGCCATGATTGGCCAACTCCTTGGCTTTCATCTGTGGGGTAGCTTTAGTGGGGTGTGGATTTTGACAGGACTGTGGGGGCATTTAATAAGGGCAAAATAGTGTGTAAGTCAATGGAGAAAATGATGGTGGTATGCTCCCTTAATTTATAAATATAAGACCGCCATGTTGTGTGGTATTAAACCAAATGGTTACTAGTCTTAAGGTGAGGGCGGTCCAAATTTAACCAATTGATTAGAAAGACAGCAGTAAAGTTCAATCTACGTAACAAAATAACTTGAGATTCGTCTGAAATTTGAAGGGTCCGTCTTCTCATTTCTTTCTTTCACCGACTGATGTCATGAACAGACGTATTCAATTCAAAAAACAAACTAAACCTGCTTATCACTGGCTTAGAATTGTTTGCAGCCATCTGTAATATCGGTAATTGTTATTGAAAATAAAATTAAGGCTGATGGACCCCAACAATGCCTCACCATACTAGTCTGTCGGATTCGTATATAAGCCGTGTTTTCTCACGTCTGGAGAAAGTTGTACTGCTGGACAATTCAAGGGACCACGGATAGTTAAAATCGATATCTTGAGCCACAAGTAATTTAACGTCTTAGCTCATACGAGAATTCTGTTTCACCTCAGTATGGAAAATCGTAAATTGCTTTTACAAGAAAACCAATCTCAGTGAAAATTGGCTGGGTCACCCACATAACTTTCGGTTGCTCTGCTGAATTGCTTCGAATAAATGCAGCGAACTAGTTGGTGGCGCTAACATCATGGTGATCGTGCAATGAATTTATTCTCGACCGCGGTGCCACTATTGTGTTAGCAGGTGTCAGACTTGTTTACTTTGCAATTGTCAAATCGTGCGCGTTTGTAGGATTAGAAATCACAGGGGTTTGTCTAAGGGGCCAATCTCAATTTTGCTCTAACCTTCTTTGTCGGATCTTCTGTTCTCAAGCATGATTTGTAAACTGGCGTCTTCATTTTCCTTCTATTTAATTAAAATTGTCTGATGGGTTGGTACACTAGGCAGACTCAATATAAGATACTTTGCCCTCGATTTGAGACTTAATATGACGTAAATCTTTCGTGCCAACAATGACAGGCAGGATATAGGGATATATTTTAAATAAAATCAAATTTGCATACTCGAAAGAAAGTTGAAAAAAGGGACGGGTTAAAGAGAAAATATGGTCGTCCTACATTTATTACATCCTATCCCAATTCATGCGTCTTCAACCTGATATGATGTGACATTATTTATATAGACATGCCAGTTTCATATTGTGCCACGGTGAGACATGAAAAATTCCGCACCTGTAGGCAAAATGAAGGAAAAATAGCAGACAAATGAGACAGCTAACGAATGGAGAAAAAAATACAAATGGAATACAGTGGCAGCTAAGCACCGGGAGAATTTTGGGCAACAGATCTCCACTGAGCTGGCGTCTAGAAACGTTCCTTTGAAAAACTAGAACAACGTATTTGCTTGCAAATACGGTGTGGTCTGGTTAGAATGACTGTGGCATAGCCTAACGTGTAATAATAATAGGCCTGTATGAATGTGGCCGGGTTATAGTCATAGAACGGGAATCAGGATTATCCTGCTCTATGGCTACTGTAGTCCTGAGTACGTCGGTATGATCAGTACGTATGTAGAACCACTGGCGTTCGAAGCATACACTGTACACTAAATATACTTTTACAAGGTCGGTCACTCAACCCACGAAACCTACCAAAGGGAGCACACCTGGAATACTTTGACATTTTTAGTCTTACTGCAAACCCCAAAGACTTCATTAGGCCACGTATGAAGTTCAAGTTTTAACAGCATCCATCAATTAATCTCACTTCGAAACGGTTAAGATTTCTACGAAAACTTTTACTTTACGTTGGTGCGAACAGAGCTAGTCAACAGACGAGTAACCTGCGCAGCTAGCTGATAGCTCCTTCTTTCTCGCAACATGTATGCGGTGATACGAATGGCAACAGCCATTGGCATCGGCGTAACTTACGTACGACTAAGTCAATTGTCGTTATGTATGCAGTCTATGGAGGGAGCTGTCCCTGGTATACGTAAACTTTTGATCGTGCACGACATAATAATATAAACAAACATACTTTTTGAAAAGTCATAACAGAAAAATATAACGAGTGTATTTTCACTGAAAATCTTTTTTTGAAATCTTTAGTGTTTTGCCGATGTTTATTTCTCACTGAAAAGGGAAAATGAACTCAGGAGAGGAAAAAATATACACGGGTATACTTTGTTTACCGCGGGGGTAATCTGCGCTCATCGCCACGGACAATTTCGGTACGTAACGGACAGAGGGCGTCTTTCAAAATCGGACGAATCCATATACTGCAAGATATTGCGATAGCTGAATGACGTCATTGTTCCGCGATCCAGACGGATTCAAGCGTGTGGTCTGTCAGACAATTAGATCAGGTATTGATGAGTCACTAGGTTATAGCAACTCTGTCATTATAATTGCTACGAGTTGGTTGATTGGTTGGTGACCTTTTTTCAATCATTTGAAATGTATTTCCGCATGTGTGAACTGGTTCAAGTTCTCTTGAAATATGTCAATGCATAATTTTGGGGCGCTTCGAACGTAATTCTCAAGAGTTTATTTTCGATGCCTCTTAACCATCCTTTAAGACGATAATGTACGAAAACGATGTGGTGAGAACTTCTTTGGGAGAATATAAAGTTAAACCCATGTTTCTTAAAGTGAGAGGCAATTTCAAAGCTCTCCCTTGTAGGTACGCCCCTGGTCGATCATTGCGCAAACGTTCGTTTTTTATGTGTACCTCCACATCTGAAAACGTCGCTACCACTGTAATACTAAAACACGGAACAACATTTGTTTAAAGTGTGCATGTAACTTATACCTATGATATTACTGCATGAATTGATCAACGTACTCTAACGTCATCCATTCTAATGACTTAATATCGACTTTTTGGAGATATTAAGTCTTTACAAGTTTATTAATGCGTTAAGTTTGTTCATCATCCCTTGCTGAAGTTGTCCATTATTCTGTCATGACCTTACAATAAAGTAAGTTTTGTCTTCCATTAATTTAAACTGTGTAATAGGTTGCATAATGAGACGTGCGCATTCTCCCAGCTGTCATATCTCTCAATTTACTTACCAATTAAATCATGTACGTGGTCTGTTTACTGATGTATTTTAACTCAGACCTATTCCTTCTCACAAATTGCTTTCTTCACAGTTGTGTTGCAATCTTGGGTTACATCCATGTTACCCAATTATGTCACTATCCCTCGAGACATTGCTAATCGATTTCTTATGCTTTTTTCGTCAAAGGACAAGAGCAGTGGCCCTAGACTTATTTGAAATAACAGCTAAATTAAAAAATGTTCACCTTCTTTCTCTTCAAAGTATCTTTCATAACATTAAAGTGTACCTCGAGTCTAAAATTTCAAAACATATATTACAGAACATGTCAAATGAACTCGAACATTCCAACTCTTATATTCATATGACATTTCTACCTGAGATATAAATCTTAAAGTTAAATCACTCTATTTAAAATAAAGCATTGAACAATAATTTGTGAATTTGTGATGTCATTGTCGTACTACTCAAATTACTGTCTTTGTATTTCTTTGTTTTTTTTTGTTTTTTTGTTTTTTTGTTTTGTTTTTGTTTTTGTTTTTTGTTTTGCTTTTGAAAGTTACTGCAACTTGTACAAAGGTGTGAAAGCACTCTCACTCCTATAGAGTGTTGTTATAAATTAAGCCTTCTCTGTTCGACCTGCTACGCAAGCAAACAGGAAGAGTTCAAGGCCATAAAAGCATATTTAATTTCCAAAGGAAACAAAGAAAATAAAATGAGTTGCACAACAAGAAAGTCACAAATTATTGCGCAATATACTACTTTGTTTTAGGTAAATGGATTTCAACACTTAATATCTTAACAAAGGGACGAACAATGACAATGGGAGTTGGATAAATAACGTTCATTATGCATCTTCTAATGTAAATCTATATATAGTTTAAAATTCTAGCCTTGAGGTACACTCTATAAGGATTTCAATATTACACAGTCAGGGTAAACCAAGCAGTTACTTCTAGTAAATTTCACTTTTGGGGAGAAAAATATTGTCACAGCCAATCGTGAAACAAGACAGACTACTAAACTATATGTAAAGGTTACATGCAATTACCCCAACTTTAAGTTGGGGCATTTCCCCTTTAAACTGTCCACCAAGGAAGGGCTTTGATTTCATAACCACAAGATACGTTTTATGGACACCCCTTTATAGTAAGACATACAACTGTATCTGAACATGGAAGTGCTTCAGGGGTAACCTAGTTACACGATCTGAGTCCATTAACCTGATTCATTAAAAAAAAACCAAGTGTGGAAATTTGGCACAGCACGTCACATACGAAGTAATCGTTAGACTTTTGTTGAAGAACATTTTAATTGAAAGAGATAATTTTTTGCGGAACAAATTTAGAGTCTGCTCTGCAATTTTTTCCCCGTTTTTTGTATGAAATCATTAATAACGAAATTTGTGCATCAATAACTATGTTGACTCGCTAGCATCTAAACGTTAGTTTTACTTTTATGGACAGGAATTTGCCTTTTTTAAGATCTCAAACTTTCAAATCCGAATCGCCGTGGCTACTGTACCGGTCGCCATTGATGGTGATAGATTTCACTTATTTCACTCAAGAAGGCTCCACGGCGAAAAATGCCACAAACTGGAGATCCTCAGTTGGGAGGGGGTATTGCTGCTTTTTGGAAGGGGTGTAACAGACAAACGTTGATTTTAACGGATTAGTGGCCAGAGGCAAATATTGTAGGGAGAAATGCTTCTGTCAGGGTTGAAAATGTTTACGATCAGCGTATGATTGCTTTGCCATCACGAACCCTCCATGCAGTACTCCAGTGTGCATGAAATTAAGCCTTCTATCAAATAATACAAACTGCTTGGTAGGGCAAGTGAATAAATTGACCAAACCATATACTGTCCCTTCTGCTGAATGAAGGGAAGTGGCTTAACTAAGACATGTAAAAATTAAATGCATGGCAACAGTAAATTCCTGTGTTCCAAATTTTACATCATGTACGCGACGGGATTTATAATAACCCTATTGCACCCTTCTCATTATCGTTCGGAAGCATCGCGCCCTTACTGCAATACTTGTCTCATGTTAACGTTTGATCACATAATGAATATTATTACTTCCATCGGCAACACCAGGTCATTTGTTCATGAATCACCTGGGTAGATGTAATTAACGACGATTGCTAACGATTGTTTTCATTCTTTGCCCGCCATTTTCAATTTTCTTTGACATGTATCGTAACTACCATGTTTTATAACCTTGAACTCTTACATGCGAAGTTAAACAGTTCATAGACACATAGATACTGTTTTAAACTGTCTCACAAAGACAAATTTGCAAGCTTCCTTTTGTGTTTATTCGCTTTTGAACGCAAAAAGCTAAAAATAAACTTGCGAATTTGCCTTCACGAGTAAAGTTATAATCCCACGTTTACTTCATTATAAATACCCAAAAGTTGCAAAAATAAACGCGAGAATTAAGTGAGAAAGCATCTCACGTGAAGAAAGGAACGACAAAGTTGCGCCAAACATTGGCAAAATATTACCATTAACTTCGTACTAACCTATATAAATGTCGTTCAACAAACTAGGAAAATTCAGAGGCCACTCCACCTAGGAAAGATTCACAAAAATGCGCAACTTTAAAGGGCCAATCCTCTCACCCCAAACTAGAATTCTTGTAGGGGTTAACAGAAAATTCTCTATTGGCTCAGCTGTTTGCTTGACACCTAATTCAAACAATGCTTGTATTACACAGCATGAACTGCACTGAAAGTGTTTTGATTATACACATTGAACTTTGTCTACACTCATCCTGACGCAATAAACTGAGATTGCGTCTAGATGAGGATGAATTTCAGACAATTGTGGGAGGAGCTTAAGTAAGAAGAATAGGAGAATCGGTACTGTTTGGAGTGAGGGAATTGGACCATTAAGCATACATTAAGACCACATTGATGATGAGAATGTCTTACTAAAACTTTGCTGTCATTTGGCGTTTGACTTGCGAAAAATCGTCGCAGGATTTTGAATAGGCCTATGTTCAAAACTGCTGACCATGCTTATGGAATTGATACTAATTCAAGAGACAGCTTTGCTACTTACACTCTTTGACTAATATTTGGCGAATTTGCAAAATTCATTCGCCAACCATACCCAGTTCAATTTTTCTCCCCTAGGGATAACAGCTGTAGTATCATCGAGGAGTTTCAAATTACACACACCCTATAAAAAGTTGCATAAATAACGATGGAACCGCACAACACACTTCTTGTTCACAGTCAGTCTGATGAGGTTTTACGGCTCAGTTTCTATCCAACTGGTCACGACCTTTTTCCAGTTGTGGCTCTATGGCCTTTCACTCCATGGCTTATGCTGAGCACCAAGCTTTGGCATGCGGATCTGGAGTCGAACTCCAGATCTTCACGCTGCAAGTTGAATGCTGAAACCACTTGCCCATGCAGTCAGTCTTTTTTTTACAGAAGTCACATTAAAAACGGTTTCGAGTATAGAGTGAAATTTGATTAGCAGTCTCACATCGGGACCCATGGGCGTCCGCAAGGGGGGGCAAGGGGGGGGGCACTTGCCCCCCCCCCCTGGAAAATCAAACTTGTGAAAAAATAATTAAAAATTAAAATAAAAAAAATTAAAAATAAATCATCAAAATACCTTCACTCACAGCGTCAGTTTTTACTCGTGAAATATGCGGACATTTGACCAGGAATAGCAAAAGAGAAGATGGTGCAGTATGCTGAATAGTGAAATCGTAATTTGGGGACCATCATTCGTGATATCTATTGGAAATTTGTAATTGTAAAAACTATGTACCAGCCTAGTTGTCAGGTATGTAGTGTGCATATGGCATCCGACCATTCATGAATGCGTTGGTCTTGGTTTGGCCCCGTGCTGATCTCAAGTGGTGACGCGCGGGTGTAACTTGGATATACAAGGTGAATACAGGGGTTTGACAGTTGTAAGTTTTATCGTGCATAGGAGTGCGAGGCCGTTACTGAGAGGCAGATTTCCCTTCAACAATTTTTTGCATTGAAAATTCTAAAAATCTAAAAATTACAGACATGAAATTCCTGTTCCAGGGCTGGGTACATGCAGCTTATAGCACTCACCAAGTGTCGTTTCCGGCCATCTGGAGGGTTTGTAAGGCCCAAAATTTTCTTGTACGCTCCGCGCCAACCGATGATGGCGCTCCGCTTAGATAGTGTACACAATTCAATCATCCATGATTTTCCCTTCAACAATTTTTTGCATTGAAAATTCTACAAATCTAAAAATTACAGACATGAAATTCCTGTTTCAGGGCTGGGTACATGCAGCTTAGAACACTCGCCAAGTGTCGTTTCCGGCCATCTGGAGGGCTAGTAAGGCCCAAAATTTTCTTGTACGCTCCGCGCCAACCGATGGTGGCGCTCCGCTTAGATAGTGTACACAATTCAATCATCCATGAATGATCTTGCCCCCCCCCTTATAAAAATTTCTGCGGACGCCCATGTCGGGACCTTATCCTCTTTGGAACGAAGCGTGGGCCCGTTACTTTTTACCTATCAAAATGTTTTAAAGCAATCACAAAATTTCATCTTAAGTACACTGTAAACCAGAAAGCCAAAAGGCTTAATGATTCCTTGCCATCAAATACCTTACCTTCTTTCAAATTGACAGTGTTTAATGGATTTTTCTTTACATTTTAGGCACAGAATTTTCGCAATTTTACCGTTGGTTACCTCAAATGACCTTTGACCTCTACCAAAAACTATAGGCTTCTTCCTCTCAACATGACAAACCTATATACCAAGTATGAGAAGTTTCGGTCACTCCTATCTGAAGATGTCGTGTCTACAAGCCATTTTCGGCATTTTCGCAATTTTACCGTTGGTTACCTCAAATGACCTTTGACCTCTACCAAAAACTATAGGCTTCTTCCTCTCAACATGACAAATCTATATACCAAGTATGAAGGGTGTCGGTCACTCCTATCTGAAGATATCGTGTTTACAAGCCATTTTCGACGTTTTCGCAATTTTACCGCTGGTGACCTCAAATGACCTTTGACCTCCACGAAAAACAAAATTCTTCCTTCTCTCAACATGACAAATCTATACACCAAATATGAAGGGTATCGGTCACTCTCATCTGAAGATATCGTGTTTACAAGCCATTTTCGGCATTTTCGCAATTTTACCGCTGGTGACCTCAAATGGCCTTTGACCTCTACCAAAAACAATAGGGTTCTTCCTCTCAACATGGCAAATCTATATACCAAGTATGAAGGGTGTCGGTCACTCCTATCTGAAGATATCGTGTTTACAAGCCATTTTCGACGTTTTCGCAATTTTACCGCTGGTGGCCTCAAATGACCTTTGACCTCTACAAAAAACAATAGGGTTCTTCCTCTCAACATGGCAAATCTATATACCAAGTATGAAGGGTGTCGGTCACTCCTATCTGAAGATATCGTGTTTACAAGCCATTTTCGACGTTTTCGCAATTTTACCGCTGGTGGCCTCAAATGACCTTTGACCTCTACAAAAAACAATAGGGTTCTTCCTCTCAACATGACAAACCGATATACCAAGTATGAAAAGTGTCGGTCTCTCCTATCTGAAGATATCGTGTTTACTAGCCATTTTCGAAGTTTTCGCAATTTTACGGCTGGTGACCTCAAATGACCTTTGACATCGACCAAAAACAATAGGGTTCTTCCTCTCAACATGACAAATCGATATACCAAATATGAAAAGTGTTGGACATTCCTACCTTAAGATATCGTGTTTACAAGCAAGTGTCACATACACACACACACATACACACACACACACACACACACGACATCACCATCGCATAGATTCCTTGCCTGCCTACGGCAAGGAATCAAAAATGACGGTAGATTCACAGAACAAAAATAAATTAATAAAGATTACAGAAGAATTCTGGAAACTCATTTCCAGAACTTTTTGTAATCTTTATACATCTGGTTATTTTTGTTCTGTAAGTTTACAGCGATTCTGAGTTTTTTTTTTTTACAGTGAAGCATTTTTATACTCATTAGTATATAAATATCAAAGTACAGGCAATATAAATTGCTTAACAAACTCGATCTTATTTTTAGAGCGCGTACTTCATTAGCTGACAATGTTATGCAATTTGTTTCGAACGCCAAATGCGCCTTACCGTCTACATGAACAAGAAATTATTACTTCTTTTGAGCTTTTCTGGTGACATTTGAGCCCAAGAAGCAAAAAACTGAAACGAAAGTAGAAAATGTATGTCGAATATACTTTCCTTTTAAAAAGTATAATATTCTGGTGTACGTAATATGCATAGAAATGTAGGGAAACATTGTTCTTTTTCATAACAGGAACTTTGTTTGTAAACAATACGCTATGAAAACGCATTTTCCTACATCAACGTCAAAAATTTTGATCTGGAATTTATTACAAAAGTTGTCATTGATAGAAATTTATTGAAGATTTGACAGGTGTTATTTACCCGCAAATTTTCCTCTTCGTTTCACTCGGAAGATTATATATTAATCAGAAAGCCGCAGTATACAGAGAGAAATACATGCATATATAGGCCTACGGAGATTCAAATACTAACGCATTCCATTAAGGGGTCGGGGTGTGCTATAGGTAGCTGTTCTTGGATTGTATCTTACTGAGTGCTGTACCCGAGGTCTTATGTCCAGGCGCTTATCCAAGGGGGGGGGGGGGGGCTTTTACGGCCTCAGCCCTCCTTTTTTGGCCACAACCATGAATAAAACAATACAGGAAATAAGCGTGCAACTCCCCCCCCCCCCATCCTGCTCTTTTCCGAAATTCTCCCCCTTTTCAAATGTCTGGATCCGTGCCTGATATCAAAGTTGATGAGCAAGCTTGGATTGAACTCGGACAGGTTTTTCTTTTTATTGACATCTTTAGAATTGTAGAAAAAACATAAGGAAAGTTCGTTGCATCCAACAACACTGGAAAGTGTGTACGGCCCTTTCATTTGGAAGATAAAAATTGTGTAGAACGTATTTAATTCATCAACCGAGATAAACCATTAAATACGTTTAAGCGGTAGCTCATATATACGTAAGCAGACATTAATATGCATCATCAGTAATGAATATATCATGTCGGCATCAGGTACTGATATGTGTCAACAGTTTCGAATAAACGTCGACAGGGATTTAAATGTGTCAAGATTGTGTGTTGTGTGTTGTGTGTTGGATAAAAAAGTAAACCAGAACGCCAAAATGCTTAGTGATTCCTTGCCGAAAGGAAAATTCTGCTTTTTGACCTGTGGTGACTTCAGATGATAACCTTGGAAATTCTTGGGAAATTCTGCCCTTTGATGAATGGGGACACCAAATGACCTAATTCTGACCTTCCCCAAGCCATAAGGGATCTTTTGTTAACCGTACTTCATCCACATGCCGATTATGAAATTCTTCCAACTTTCCTACTTGAGATATCTTGTTAATGAATTTTTAACCCTTGTGATCTCATATGAGATTTGACCTCTGCTGACCTGTCATTTGACCCCTGGTGACCTCAAATGACCTTTTACTTCAACAAAAATCATTAGAGTTCTTTCTTTAAACATAACAAGTGTATAAACCAAATATAAAAAGTGTCGGGCATTTCTATCTTCAGAAACAAAGGCACACACATACAAACACACACACGACACCACCATCGCATAGATTCCTTGCCTGCCTACGACAAGGAATCAAAAAAGAACCTGTGAAAGATTCATCCCGACGGGGAAGGTAATCCTCATCAAGAATTAGGCACGCAGTAATCAAATATTTCTACAGACTCTTTTGAACAGTAAATTAAACAAAAGTCAATATACTGCAGTTTATGACGCATGTGAATGTTACAAAACTGGTGAAGTTTGATTGAAATTGATATTCACATCTCAACTTTATGCAAGGCGAGTTGATTAATTGGTTCACATTGATGAAATTGAAATTTTATTATTATGATTACAATTCTCTCTCGAAATAAAAATCATTTCTAGGATCTTCAACGTTTGAACCCATGACTAAATGTGAATTTAATTCTAGTTGCTTTTGTGATATAACTTTCATTCTAATTGGCTTTATAAACGTCTTTAATTATGTTATTTATTCTCATGCATGTGCCATTTTACCCTGATACTTCATGCCAATTCCTGTTTTCCTTGAAACTTGATCTCCTCTAAAATGTCACTGTTAACCATCTAATTATACCCTCGCGCATATCCTAAGGGTGCTGGACTCATCGTCGGTATGCAAATTAATGTTGTTAACGAGAACATTTGTTTTCTTCATGCGACTCCACAGAAGAAGGGGAACTGGTAAAAGGAGATTGTCATAGGCCATTGACAAAGACATCTCTAATCGCTGTACTTGGTTTTATTTTGGTGACGAACTAGACAAATTGTTTACGTTACAACATTAAAATAAAACGGATTTACATCAAAAATCTCAAGTGACATGACCGTGAGCTTAAGTGCTTCATATTTAATCCCTCATGATTTACATGTAACGTTTGCATTGGGATGGAAAAGTGAGTAAGCGAAAGGAACACTTTACTAACAGGAGGTGCAAAATACAATGATATAAAAAAGCGAAATAATTTCGGGACTTCTCAGGTTTTTGACAACAGCCAGTACAGATACCGTGATATTGTACGAAAACATGTTACGTGCTCCACCAAAAAAGGGTATAGTTTGCGCTTGTCATCTGCGCTTCTCCTTACAGAGCTAATTCACCTGTATTTCACGTTTTCTCATGTACTCCAAAAAGCCGCCTTTATACGCTAGACGCTTTGCACTGTCGCTACTAACTGACGTAGTCCTTTTAGGGAGCATGCCTTTTTCGGTAGTGGCCTAAACTTTTTTGTTTCATCCCTTGGCTCTTTTTCAGAAAGTGTGGAAATTTTGGAAAAATGCACCAATAACTAACGCACTGCCTTTGAACTCACGTTAATGAAATGAATGTGACAGTATCTACTTGACACATTTTAAGTCACTGCTAAGATTAGATCCTCTACAACCTTAGATACGATTGACACTAATCTTTCTCCTTTGGCGAGGCACAGTATTACAAATCATAAATATCACCAAATTGCGATTTGCTATCAGAGGGCTAGTAAGGTCTTCGGGTGCCCACGAACAAGAAAGAAAGCCACACAAATGGACGCGGTAAGAGTGTGACATTGCACCCGGGCCCGCTCGGGTTAGTTTGGCGAAAGTCCTGAGCACTGTCCACCTCAGTCGTCCACACGCTTGCCATGCCGCTTGTAGTTTTATCCTTTAAAGTGTACCTCAAGTCAAAAAATTCAAAAATATATATTAAAGACCATGAAAATAAATTCGAACAGTCTAACACCCATCTTCATAGGACATTCCTGAGCTGAGATATAAAATGTTGAAGTTTATTCACTCAAATTAAAATGGTACATTGCGCAATAATTTGTGATGTCACTCTTGTACTACTCAAATTACAATCTTCGTATTTCTTTGTTTTTCGGAATGTTACTGCAACGTGTGATAGCACTCTTACTCTTATGAGGTGATGTAATTTATTAAGCCCTCCTTGTGCAACATGCTATGCAAGCAAACAGGTAGTGTTCAATGTCATAAAACATTTTTAATTTTTAAAGCGAAACAAAGCATGTTATGTGAGTTGTACAACAAGAAAGTCACAAATTATTGCGCAATCGACCAATTTGTTTTAGGTGAATACACTTCAACATTTTATTTCTCAGCTCAGAAATGTCATATGAAGGTGGGAGTTGGACATTTAAAATTCATTTTCATGCTCTTAAATATATATTTTTGAATTTTTTGACTTGAGGTACACTTTAATTGTTAGCTATGGTAAAAGGATTCCTAAATATGATAAAACATGTTACGTTGATGTCTTAAATCGCTATTTCCCCCTATAGGAAACTCTTTTGATTGTTAGAATGTAAGTTGTTGTATCGTGCTCGGTGTGTATTCTGAATTGGGACTTTTCAATCTCAGGACGGTAGACAAAGAAGACGGGACGCGCACCAAAAACTAGAGTGCGCATGAGCAGAAGCAAATATCACTCCGTTCTGTTGGTTTTCAGAAATGTCGTCGGCCGATTTTTACGTTCGGTCAAGAAACTGGATGGTACATTAGTTACCATGGTAATTTCCCTCGGATCGTCGTCCTCGAAACCTCAAACACCTTAACAGTCTGGACCGAACGCCGCTTGCACGTATGTGTTAAACGCACCGCCTTTTACCGTCCTGAACAGAAAAGTAGCTAATGACACCGTGACTATACAGGGACGCTGGGACACATGTTCAGTAATTAAAGGTAGTGTGACACGTCAGCAAAATGACATCACTTCACTTGATACTTTCAGAGTGAACCTCTATGGGAAAATCCGTTGGATTTTTTTCAATATCTTTTGGTTCTCAAGATAAACCTCTTCAAAGTTTGAATGTTTCTAAAGTAACTTGCTGCTTATTCAAAAATAATGATGTGGAGTGTTGCAAAGTGTTAACACTTCTTTTGTTAAGCTTATATTAATTACCTCTTAATTACTCAGCAGAGAGTTTATGGTTTGGTTATTGATGCTGACAATTTTCAAGGACACAATTAAAACTTCCGAAATAAAACCCTGAGGACAAACTAATGTTACAACTGTCCTTGAAATAGAGATTGTAAAAACAAAGGATGACAGTAGCCACATAAGGTATGTCCCTCTCATGACATCACAATATTTGGATATTTAGCTCATATTTATTAAGATGGAGTTCAAATCAGTAATTCCCTGTAAAATGGTCATTTTTGACGGATTTTGATGGGAATTGCGGCTATTTTCTTGGTTTTGATGCTATTTTTACATCAAATACCCAGTTCTGTCATTTACATGTCACACTACCTTTAAGTGTTTGATGAATCTCTTTTGTGCATACTTTAAATATCAGGCTCTTAAGATTTGCTCAGCCGCTCCCCGGGCATGTGGCTTCCTATGCAATCCCGTTGGGAATGTCAATCGCCAAAGAGTAACAATTACCTGACCCGTACTTCCTGTACAGAGTTCCTCTGACCACTGAAGGACCAACTCGGAAGTTACACTCCTATGCTCTGACCTTCCAATGTTCAACACACCGGTGTTTAGAGAAAAAAAGCCGTACAATCAGACAATACTGATGTCCTAAATCTACCATCGACACCCGTTACTCTAGTACAAGACTTTTAATATCCTATCAAAATCCAAGTAGCTGAAAAACCCCGTGGACTATAAAATAAATCCAAAGGGCACAACATTAAAGTTGATATTTTCAATTGGGCATGACCATCGTCCCATTACAAGCCTGTATAAGTTGGTATGATAATACTTCGTATCCTGTTCAGACTGCTTTGGTCAGATTAAATAGGTAAAGCACTGTGGCAAACAGTGACGTCACTATTATTAAGACAAGGTTGTTTTAGTGTTGAAAAAATTCAACATATCCGTACACATTCGATTAACCGTGAAGCTACATGCCACGAAACGAAAATTGGGGCAGAATGCAGGTAAATGCATTGGTGTAGAATGACATGCCGATTTGAGCCGATCACTAACACTTAATGCAGATCATGTACGTATAATACTCAACGCTCCGGCCTGTTACAACACTTTTAATTTAGTATTAGCATTAACAAAAAGAGGAAGAAGAAAAAAAACACGTCACTCTGATTGAAATCCAACCATTTTACTACAAGTAACTTTTGAAAGCAAGGATTTTGTGAATTTTATCTTTTTCTTACAAAGACCATCAAACAGCAGAGTCCGGAATAATGCCGGCAAGGTTATCAAGGATCTATTTAATCTTGGCGCAATGATTTGCCCGACGGAGGGAAAGCTCCTTGACGTGAGGGGGAAAATAATCTGTAGCCCCGACAAGGAGGAAGAAGGAAGAAGGCCAAATTAATAAAAAAAAAAATTGGTTTGCTGTTTGCATTACCAAAAACTTGACAGTTTGAGAGTTTTGTTGCAAGTATTCGGAAACTTGTGATTTAAATGAAAAAGTTACATGCATGGTGTCCTGTAAATCTACTCTTCACGTCAGCAAAATCAAGGTCGACTGAAGGTGGTTGCATGTATTATTCTTCCCAAATTAAGAACTCCCCGACATATGGAATTTTGATAAATGCGCATCCTGAGACGAACGACAGTCGTAGCAACTGGCACAGGTCTCACTAATAAAGCAAGCGGTTCCGTTTATCAAAGAACCTGTTCTCTTTATCAAAACTGCGTCCCACTGGTCAAGACCTTCAGACCGTCACGCAGGCTGAATCATTAGAACATGGAACCGTAATAAAATATCGCCTTAATTCTGAAAAGCTGTTAATAAATGCAAAAGTACATAGCCTTGGCGACTCCTTGAGGTAATCAGACATAGAAAAAGGGTTACACGCTGTATAGTAACGGCAAACGTAAGACTTTGCACCACATATTGTACCCATTTCAGATAGTCAATGCCATTGCTGTGATCCCCTCCCCCTCCTTCGCGGTTACCCCAACTCCTGGTGACTTCCAACCCACAAAGGTTCACACGATTACATTACGGTGGCTGGTGCAATAATAAAAGTATGTTTATGAACTAGGACCGAATTTCATGTTGGACTTTACCCAAAAGATCATTACCGTTAACGCCAGACATTTCTCAATATTTTATGTTGTCCCTTGCGTAAAGGGTAAGTTTTACGTGTCAGTAAATATTTCTGATATGTGATAAAGTGGCGCCAAATGGTTTTTGCTGCACAATACTTTAACGAACTAACAGTTTCGAGCAATTAAATTTATGTAGGTCTGTAAACCATTGAAATGTTTGTAGGAACATTCATATATCTTCGAACAGGTTTTGGTCGGAGACTTACATTAGGGTATTGGTTGATACTTAATTCAATTAACGCCAGGCAGCTGATACAGATGTTTGTCTAATAAGTCACGCTTAAAATATCAGTCATTGTTTATTGATCATTATCTCATGAAAACGTGTTTGGCTCAACCTAATAGTTTGCATTTAGGTATTCCAAGCATTCTAATTAGTCATTGTTTTGTGTTGACAAACGACTTTGCTGTAGGTTTGTGAATTTTGCCACCGTCATGAAACCGACGGGATTGCTGAGCTGAATATCTTGGAAAAACTTTACATCATGCCGTGAAAGAACGAAATGAACCACTTAAAAAAATAAAAAAATATATTACATAAAAAAATAAAGTCAATTTTTCTATGTAGTAAACTGAATGATAATCCAACTTTTATTGGATGGTCGCAATTAAATAATTTTTTCTTCTATCTTAGGAAAGCTAGGAGTTTGGGCCAATGCGCACTGCTTAATACGAAAGAGCTGGACGTTCCCTTACACTAGTGAGAAACTGTGTAACTTGTTAGTATAAAGTAAGCATCATTGATTCGGTAAAACTCATGCTCAGATGTTATCCAAGGTTTGGTTATTAATATTTGTGTTTGGAGGAGTAGGGGAAGAAAATGATGAAAGAAAACATTGTGCTCCGATACGCCGAAACAAAGAAGTGACTTTCGATTTACTTTTGGAAAAGTCTGAATATCGTGACACTTGACAGCCATGTTTTTGTATATAAAAACAGAAAAGATTTGTGCGTCATCTTCAGTGTCTGCACCAGACAGATTCATGAAATACACTGACATACTCGGAAATGAATTTGCACTCACGTGATCACAAGTTATCATGGCTGAATGGATTGGATCTTTAATATAAGGTATGTGTTTTAACTGTGCTCATGACATTTGTATATTTCACGACGTCAACGAAACTACCCATCATAAAAGCTTGAAAAAATAGCGTTGTAATCTGTCTTTTGGTATTCCCATCCTATTTAAATGCACGTCATGATCTCGCATATACTTCAACCGTAATCAACTAACAGCTCCTCAACCGTCAGCAGTTCGACGCATGGGAATCCAAAGAAAAGGTAAACATTATGTCCATTTGTCTCGAGTAATGGCGGCCTGATTTGAAGACGGGCACGTATCCACAGTCATATTAGTTCTACAAGAACCACCTTTCAACCAGTACAAAGGTTAATCAGGAAAACACAAAGGAAAGAATAATTCCGTCTGCATTTGAGACAGTAGGGAAATTTAGGACTACAAGTTTGAGAAAAGTTTTTATTTTTGAGACGAATGCGGGCTTAACATCCAATTTGAGAGTCCAGTACAAATTTACTATTAAACAGCATAAAAAATGAATTCAAACAGTTGATCTTCCATCTTCATAGGACATTCTTGAGCCGAGATATAAAATGTTGATGTTTATTCACTCAAATTAAAACTATATACATTGTGCAAAAATTTGTGATGTCCTTTTTGTACTACTCAAAGTACATTCTTTGTATTTCTTTGTTTTTCTGAAAGTTACTGTAACTTCTACCAAGATGTGATAGCTCTCTTACTCTTTTGGGATGTTTTTGGGATGATGTAATTTATTAAACCCTCTCTGTGCAACATACAAGCAAATAGAAAGTGTTGAAGGTAATAATTAATTAATAATTAATTAATTAATAATTAACTAATTTTAATTTTCATAAGAAACAAAACAGATAATGTGAGTTGTACAGCAAGAAAGTCACAAATTATTGCGCAACGGACTAATATTTTTAAGTGAATAAATTTCAACATTTTATATCTCGGCTCATGCTGTTTAATATATATTTTTGAATTTCTTGAATTGAGGTACACTTCAACCCACGGTGCGGCCGAAGTTATTTCGTTCACCACAACAAATCAACTCTGAGGGACGGCAGCCTAAGGGGACGGCAGCCACATAGGCGTTGCGCAGGCTAGTATTTACTTCACTCATACCTAGAACATTATTCAGAAATGAACTGAGACATTAAGGAGTGTTTTTCAGATTCAAATGTATAAAGTTCCCAAGGTTACCAGACTGCCTATTTCTTTAATTCAACGAAGACCGTAGGATTCAGCTGAAGATTTTTTTTTCGGGGCAATTTGCCAACCCTTAAACTACGGCCTTGCATCATTGCACGCTTTTCGATTGGCCGTCAAAGCTGTACGGTAAATGTTTTGTCAGTACGTCAACATAGTGAAAAATGTAGCGTCATGTCTCCTCCCGTAGGAGATACCTTTCGAATTAGACATGTATTTATTTCAAAAGCAATTTCCGTTTAAAAAACATACTACATGAATGATGTAAATAAATGCAAACATATCTTGCCTTTCGGCCAATGTATTCGCCCTGTATTTTACAGTCTATCAGGTAACATTGTCGGCTAAGTGCAAAAGGATTTAAGGTATCACGAAGCCTAATAACCAGAGACATTGTGCAGTACTCACTGTATCGAAAAATAAGCTTCACTTGGGCAGTTGAAAAACACCAAGTGCTCCGTCGACGATGCAATTTAGGAGTAGCAAACTGCACTCGATTAAGGGGCTAGACATTGTTCGAGACCAGTGGAGGCGCCAAAATATCAAAATTAGGTGGGGGGGGGGGGGGGGGCTAATGGCAAAGGAAAATGTTGGGGCAAACTTTTCGGTTCCTGGAGGTGGGGATCCAGGGGGAGATGCACACAGGAGTTTTGACGTTATTCATTTTTCGGTTGGCCTAACCCCTCACTGCACAAACTTGTAGGGGCAATTTTGTGGCAAGGCCAAAATCTGAGGGGCAATGGTCCTTCTGTCCCCCCCCCCTCCCGGTAGGGCCGGCATTGTTTGAGACCATCGTTCTTGAAGAACTTTTGAATATTTTTGAAGGTCTTTAGATGCCACTTGGTACAACACATTGTAAAACTTAAAGAAAAATAATTGCAGCTTTTTAATTTTCACACAGAGAACAATTAAGGGGGTTTCAAGTCTGTGAATAGGCGAGTTCAGTATATTCTACCGCGCCGTGACCTTCAAAGTCGTTTACCACTTGCACACCATGTGTTCCAAAATTTCAGCTTATTTTAGAAATTGCTGAATCTTTTTTTAATACATTACAAGCATAACGGGAGTTCGTTTGTGTCTCTAGTGTGAAAATTTGTATATTAATCTGCCCGTAAGGACGGACATTCCGATTTCCTTGTAGTTACGATGACAACATATAGATTACAGCTGAATGTAATATTGACAGAACGAAAATAAATTTATGAATAAGGCAAGGATTTATACTTTGTACCGCGCTTGATTTCCCTTCATGCATCCCACAGTCCTATGCCCCATCGTCATTTGTTTAACTTGCTTAATAAACCAGAATGCAAAAATGCACTGAGGTTTCGATGATACATACATGTTCTTTTCAATAAAATGCTACATTTCTTGTAACACCTGGGGACCCAAAGTGACCTTTGACTCCACCAGTGAGTAACTGGTTTTTCTTTTAACCAAAACACTTCTATATTTAAAAAGCCAAATTTCATACTGTGCCTTAAGATATTCTGCAAACAAGGTTTTCAGAGTTTAATGCCAGGTGATACCAGATGACCATTGACCTCCACCAAAATCAATAGGGTTCTTCCTTACATCATAATGCATCAACAGATCAAGTTTGAAATCAATCCAAACTTCCTACCTTGAGATATCGTGTAAACAAGGATTTCCGGGTTTGACAAAATGTGACCCCAAATGACCTTTGACCTTCACCAAAATAAATAGGGGTCTTCCTCACCTCATAACGCATGAACATATCAAGTTTGAAATGAATCCGTTTCCCACCATGAGATATTGTGTAAACAAGGATTTCGGGGTTGGACCCAATATGACCCCAAATGACCTCTGACCGCCAACAAAATTAATAGGGTTCTTCCTTACATCATAACACATCAACGTGTCAAGTTTGAAATCAATCCATGTTTCCTATCTTGAGATATCTTGTAAACAAGGATTTTGGGGTTTGACCCCATGTGACCCCAAATGACCTCTGACCGCCAACAAAATTAATAGGGTTTTTTCTTTCATCATAACGCATCAACATATCTAGTTTGAAATGAATCCAAGTTTCCCACCATGAGATATTGTGTAAACAAGGATTTCGGGGTTTGACCCCATGTGACCCCAGATGACCTCCGACCTCCACCAAAATAGA
Source organism: Holothuria scabra (assembly GCA_037179385.1). NCBI lineage: Eukaryota > Metazoa > Echinodermata > Holothuroidea > Aspidochirotida > Holothuriidae > Holothuria > Holothuria scabra. Next base: position 20,033,033 of record CM074190.1, read on the forward strand.
TAGGGTTCTTCCTCACCTCATAACGCATCAACATATCAAGTTTGAAATGAATCCAAGTTTCCTGCCATGAGATATTGTGTAAACAAGGATTACGGGGTTTGACCCCATGTGACCCCAAATGACCTCTGACCGCCAACAAAATTAATAGGGTTCTTCCTTCCATCATAACGCATCAACATATCAAGTTTGAAATGAATCCAAGTTTTCCACCATGAGAAATTGTGTAAACAAGGATTTTGGGGTTTGACCTCATGTGACCCCAAATGACCTCTGACCGCCAACAAAATTAATAGGGTTCTTCCTTACATCATAACACATCAACTTGTCAAGTTTGATATTAATCCAAGTTTCCTATCTTGAGATATAGTGTAAACAAGGATTTTGGGGTTTGACCCCACGTGACCCCAAATGACCTTTGACCTCCACCAAAATCGATAGGGTTCTTCCTTACATCATAAAGCATCAACATATCAAGTTTGAAATGAATCCAAGTTTCCTATCTTGAGATATCGTGTAAACAAGGATTTCGGGGTTTGACCTCCTGTGACCCCAGATGACCTTTGACCTCCACCAAAATCAATAGGGTTCTTCCTCTCAGTATGGGATATCTGTGTACCAAGTTTGAGAATTGTCAGATCTTCCCTTCTCAAGATATCGTGTAAACAAGCAAAGTGTCACAAACACACACATACACACATGCACACACACGCACATACACACATACATACACACGCACGCCATCATGAATGCATAGGTTTCTCTTTTCATCGAAACCAATAATAAGGAGGAGGGAGGAATACTTCAGTCCTACCACATTTCATTTCATTTTCATTTGAACCCATTCCCCAGACGCTATCTTCTCCCGTGGGGAAGGGGCTGTTGTAAAATTTCTCCACGGTATTCCCCACCTGTCGTAAGAGGTGACTGAAGTGGGGTCTCAGGACTACAGCCATGTAGGCTACTGTAGAATAGGTCCACGGTATTACCCACAGTCGTAAGACGGCTGACTTAAGGGGTGAACTTGAACCGCATTTCAACTTATCTAGCTGACTCTGTACAATACATTTAAGTTGGTGTGTCGTTAAATCGCACCTAACTAACCCTGTCATGCAATTTCCCATTTCCTAGACGCTTATGTTAGTCAGTTATACGAGTTTTGCTTTATCTTCTGGTGGGTATGAACATCGAAATAAGTCCTTCGGTTTGTTTGGTCAAAAACTAGGTCAGTATTTGTTTTTAGTTTGTTTGCTAAATCAGAAATAAATAACCTTTTACTACTTGTGCATGAGTTCGTTATGAAACCCTACAACTGTACAAGAGTTGGATCAGAATTCTTACATCAGATAAACAGAACCGAGTGAATTCAATAATGTAAAACCCCATAGGCCAATATTGCACTGATTTTCTCTCACCTGAATTGTATAGGGTAACAGATCCATCAAAAATAGTTGGAAGCAATCAGTAACAGGTCTTCAATCTGCCAAGATTAGGCTGACCTCCGACACTTAACTCCTTTGAATATAATGTCATCTTTTGACACGAAAAACGTGACTTTCACACGAAATGTTGACGTAGAGCACGACGCTCTACAAATATTAACCCAACACGTATACACAGTACGTGTTATAATTACGCGTTTTTGTAGATCACATGACCCCACTGACCATTGGAAGGCCCCTGGACCTAGACGAATAGGTCATTTATTTGACGTTTAATTTACTTCTTAAGACCCCTTCTAAAGACCCCTCTGGCCATTACAATTTTAGTCCACAAATGTGACCGTACGCCTTCATACTCTGTGAGGCATTATCTGCACAGATCAAAAGTATGCCGTACTGTACAAATAATGCACAGCTCAAAGTTATATTGAAACTGTGACATAAATGCTATAGCATATAGACTATTTTTTCCTCACATGGACTTAAACCACAAAACGTATTATGAAGACATTGTTCTTACTATTACTATCATTGACTTTTTTATGTTTGCCATACTTCGTCTTACAAATTAATTTCTCCAATAATAATGATACCCCCTTGTGACTGATTAGACCAGTGGTCTATCTGGTCAGTTGCGTCCAAAATATAAACAAGTTCACACCTCGTCACGTTTTGATAAATCCCTGAAACAGTTTCATCAGACATCTGTGTCTGAAGATTTATTAAAACAGGGGGAAGTAATGGCACTTCCCCATTAAAACTGCTATGGAGCCTCATTATGTTAACCTGTATTGATATTGATAACTATCGATAAATTATGATGAAATATTATCCAAAAAAACCTTTCACAATTTCCTTCGAGCTTAAAGTATGGCGAATTTGATATAAGTAGTCATATGCTAATAGGCCAAAACCTGTCGAGAGGCTATATGATCTAACAGTCTAACAGGTCAGTGTGATCTTAATTCAAGGTTGGGTTGAACTAGAACGATCTTCGTTAAATTCTCTCTATAGAGAACACTTTATTATTCTACCCAAGTGCGAAAATTATCCCAACAAGGAGTATTGCGATTACTCGTGTTTGTGTGTGTGTGCGTGTGTATGTATGTGTGGCTGGGGGGGGGGGGGCTAGATATGACACAAATCAGAGTTCCTACAGATAGGTTTATATCACATGGAGAGGTGTTCGAAAAACCGTTTCCTGATTACAGCTAATTTTATATCACATAGAAGGGTCTTTGAAAAACCGTATTCAGTTCTATGGTACCAATGTTGTACCGGCAATAAGTTAAAAGAAAGTTAACAGATGTTAACAGATAAATATTCAGAAAAAAGGATATCAGTCAAAGCTTAAAAATTTATTCTTACCGCACTAGTCTTTCCATGGCAAGCCAGCAGATGAAGAAATAAAGCCAACGCGAGTTTCATCTCTCCTGCTTGACGAAGGGATGACAACGCTTCAGTCGAGTTTTTGAAAGAAATCCGTCCCCAGGATTTATTTTCTTCTCTTTTCTGCAAATAGACAGGTAACGACTGATGATCACAGATTAATCGAAATCGAGGATCACGTGAGAAAGAAATTGCTCCTATAAACTTTCGACTAACTAAGAACGGCTTTAGGCTCAACATATGAATAAAAGCCTAGCCTGTAATAATCATTTACCTACCACGTTGAAGCGATTGGATCAGATTTCCCATGGAGCTTCTACAACCCAATCAGTGTACGGAAATAAACGTTCTAATCGTAGTGTATCCGTTTATTATGGGAAGCTTTGAGGAAGTATGTCTTAGATCCGTTGTAAAAGCAAGGAAGAAATTTTCAACTACACCTCTCTACTACTTAGGGAAAACCGAGGAAACACAGAGGAAACGCCCAAGAATCGTGAGATATAATATTAACTGCTTCTTTCTCGACTTAGCCAGAAAGAGGAAACTCTTTTTTTCTAACACCGTCTTGAAAAGTCTGCTCGAATTGAACAGATGAAAAGAAAAACTAAGAAGTAGTAAAAATATTGAAACCCAAAACGAGTGCAGATGCCCAAAGGACGTGATGAGATTTTTTAATTGAGTTTTTCATCAACACCAGGAAAATATATGATGACATGCGGTAGCAATGACTGGGGGAAATAATTAACATGATCAAAAATAATCAAGTGTCACCAGCACCGATCCGTGCGTGGTTACTTTTACTCTCGTCCATTTCTCCAGTTGGTTGCTTCCGGTAATTGATTTGAGTAATGCTAAATATGAAAATAGTCTCGCGGGTGTAGAAAGAAGTAAAAAAGTCACATTCAGACATCACAAGAATTTAAAAGATCATGTTCTATGTTCAGGACACTTGTGTCAGCCCTGATTGTAATTAAGGGGCACGAGCCCGTGACTGTGTTGTGTCTCAACTTTAATGTAATTGAAACAACACAGCAGGGACAGAATATACTAAAACATTTGAAGGGAAAAGTCTCCTGTTGATTTTTTCAATTTATAAATTAGTTAGGCCTACCTGAATTTCTTTATTAAAATAGTATTTTGCGTTTACAAAGTAAGTTGTAAAATCCATAATTTGTCACACGGTTGAGTGACGCCTATAAACTGCTCCTAAAACGAAGTTTACGTTAAGGACAAGAGATGCATTAATGGTGTAGACTGATACAGTGTTGAAGAGATGATGCGTAACAACTTCGTGAATATTCAACATTATAAATGACATTTTGATCTTTTCCTCGACCATTGAGAAAGATATCAGGTCTGGTTGCCAAATTGGGATAAAAGATCTGAACTAGCCAAATTGGGATGAAAGATCTGAACTAGACGCTCAAACAATTTCTTATGTGAGGTTTTCCTACCATACACTCTAAAAACAGTAGGGTAAAATTTTACCCATTGTTGGGTCCGTATGCCCCTAACTAAACTGATGGGTAAAAAACTTCAAACCGTTGGTCACAAGGTATTAATTTTGGGTGAATTTTCCGATGAAAAGGGTGATTTTGCAACCAACAACAGAGTGAGTAAACAAAGCTCAATGTGTTTAAGCAAAACACTCTCATTACAGTTCATGCTATGTAATGTTATCTTTGGTATTCTGCATTGTTTGAATTAGCAGTTAATCAAAAAGCTGAGCCAATTGAAAGTTGCTGTTACCCCGCACAAGAAGTTTAGTTTGGGTTGAGAGGATTGGCCCTTAAAAAAAAGGGGGGGGGGATACATTAATCCAAAATAAAGGGCAAATTTTCTGAACGTCTCTTTCTGCGGGAACGGGGTCTTTCAGAGATGATTGTTAAAGATGCAATCTTTATGAAAGCCATGTATTTTCTTTGATTATCCGTCATCAACTGCATGTCTTTCGAGAAAAATATTCCTTTTGGATAAACAAACACATGAACCCCAAAACTGTGCTACTTCTCCTAGTTTACCGTTTTAGTCGAGAAGGCACTAAAAAAGGAAATTTATCGAAATGGCAGTATGTACAAGAAGTAACTTATAAACAATGTTACGACCTGTTTCGGCGTTATTGGGTACGTGTCAAGGACAAAATCACCACGAAACACTGCCGTCTTTCATCGAAGCGTGGGCGTGTTGCGAAAAGAGTTTTCGCCTTGATTAGATCGTTAACATGGGTACTCATGTTTTTCATTTGTCTTCATCCCCTGGTAAAATGAACATTGAAGGAACGTGAAAGATACACGCAAAGTGGGACGAGTTTAGTAAATTAAAGGTACGGTGTCATTTTATCGATACTTTCTCCTCTGTAAAAGAAAAAAAAAAAACAATTCCCTTGTCTACTGGTTCTCCTATAGACCTTATGCATATGATGTCACACAGTGCAAAAAGTATGCCCTCCTTTGGGGGCAAAACAAAGCAACGACGTAAAATGCAGACAGCTGATTTTTCAACCAGTCAAATACGTGCAAAGTGTGCCACACGTGCAGGGTGAATTTTACGAGTGCGGACACGTGTTCCATTTTTCTGCCCCCAAAGATGACGTCAGTGCATCGTCAATACATAAGGTCTGTAAAGGCTTTAAAATTACGTTACCGATCCGATATGTGCATGACAATCATGCCATATTCGCGCTGTTTTGTGCTGAAAGCACTGAAGAGTGTGTATTGTGGTATGGACGGTGCATAAACATGTATGGAGCAAGCGGGTCGAGTGTGGTCTACAACGTAGTTACATGTAGAACATGGCCACCGGGGAGTATTATGGCGTCATATGAAAAACCTCTATGGTCGCAGGGAGGTTCCGAAACAAGATTCAGTCTATAGCGGAAAACTTCTGTGTGTCTCATTTACTGCCTAAGTCATAGGAGGGGAAAGGGACAGGGGGGAGCAGGAAGCACGTCCCCTACATTAAAAAACACATGGACTTGAGATTTTTAAACAGTAAATTTTATACCGCCCCTATCACATTCGAGTAAGGATGCTACCGTACTGGTCTAAGTCGATATCAAACAGTTGAAACAACTGATAAGACCACTGCCTTTAGTCCATTCACAACAATGAAGCAATATTGTAACATTTTAATTGTATGTAATTCTTTCATATTTCGGCCATACTAAAAGGCCTAGACGTCGCTGGAAGCCCTGTTTGCGCCTAAAACACATCATTTAAATTTCGGCGAACGTAGTTATTACATATTACATTCCCCCTTCCCCTTTGCCGGCGTACGTAAGGCAACAGCATGAGCTACAGGTGTCAATTTCAAAATCAATCGAATAATGCGTTTCTCTTATAATACCCCTTTAATAGCCTGTGTATGACGTCATAATCGAGCATTCACCCTACACGTTCTAAGCAAAGTACAGAACCATATATAGCTGCATCCTTTGTAAACGTAAAATCGGAACAGATGGCATAAACGGGGCCTTATACATTCAAAATCTACCTTCGATCCTTGAAACGCCACTCTTAATGGAAAGCTCCAAAATTCGCATCGCATTTTCGGAAGCAAATGAAACTTTCGAGAAACATAAAATCATAAAAAAAGTCTCTCACTGATAGTGACTGTAAATCTAAGAAGCGTTTGAACGAGGAATAAGTCTGTCGCAGAAAATCGGTTTTCACTGGTCAGAATGCATTTATAAACAAGGAGGCTTACATGGGACTTTACGATTATTACAATTATGCAATGTCGCTTTAACGGCTGGTATATTACATTGTTTGTTGGGTATCCAACCAATTGAGGGCTTGAAATTATCTTTAAAAGACAAAATTGCTATATACAAGTGGAAAATTGTCTAAAAGGTGTGGGGGAAGGTTTTTCATAAGTGTTGAAGTGAAGATGATTTTAAAACACGGGTTACACTACAGCGATATCGGATCGACTTACGATCCAATTTTGTGAGTTTTACTTAAAATCTCTTCCATCTCTGGTGGGAAAGAACTCCAAAGTCGATATCCGGTTTATATATATTATTATATATTATATATAAATTATATATATATTATATATTTTTTATATCAGAGGACGAAGAAAATGAAGGATAAAATAATTGTTTCATGACGTCACATAGACAAACAGCTTCTGTCGGACTGCGTGTATCAGACAAAAGCTGTCTCTCGATATGACGTCATCAAATAAGTAGTCTACATTTCATTTCAATCCTCTAAAAACATATCATATATTTTCACAAGTTGGCAAAACTTTGCCTCTTTCCAACTACAGACGGGGAGGGGTAATGAACTAGAAGGTAAAAAATTGGCTGTAATTGAATCCGAAATGACTGTAGTGTGACCGGAGTTTCGAAAATTATTCAACCAGGGAGATGTTAATGGTACAAATAACACCCCCACGATTCGACCGCATGAAGGCAGACATATCATGGAGGTGTTATGAACACATCCCTGGACATCCCTGTTTAGTGCTTAGTCTACTGTGATTTTTCGGGAAGCAGTGGCAAGTGTATGTAGATAAAGCAAAAGAGACCGGCCATGCAGATTGACGACATGAGAACCGTCTGTGAACCATGATGAAATAAGACTTACTACTGTTTCCATTTATTTTCGAATATTTTCTACCATACCCTATTTTATTTGTGTTTCATAAATCAAATTATTGATTTATTTTCCTCTGTTTCTAAGCTGATAGATTTAAGGAGTGTAGGAGATGATAATATCAGCGTCGCAGGAAGACGCTTGATATGGTGAGGTGAACGGAGAAGATCAAAGATACTCCTCGACCTTGACCCCGCTCCCCCTCCCCCTCCCCGTCAAAACATCAATTTTGGTATGTTTGACTTTTCTGGTTTTAATATCAGAGGGGAGAAATAAAAATATTCAAAGGAAAAAAAAACCATCAACACGAGACCTGATAAATGAAAAAATGATGTTTATTTTAAGCAGTGGTGTATCCAGCTCTTCAAGTAACTTACTGGGTCCTTAGGGAAGGCTGTTTATCTTTGATAAATTGCTTGGATTTCTGATGCAGCCGGTCCCGAGGGACAATTGACATCCAATAATCCTCCGCCCCCCCCCCCCTCCAAAAAAAAAAAAAAATACTGAGAAAAATACTGAGTGGCCCCTCAGTACATGGGTACTGGGTGTGCCATATCAACTGCACCACAGGTTGTTTGGAACCCCAATAAAATCACTCACTTATTAGTAGGCTATATTCTGCTATAAAGTAAAAACCTAAGGTTCCATCCAGACAGAACGATTTATTTTATTCAGGCTGCACTCCGCAACTGGGCTAATTAAGTAATTGTTAGGAGAACCAAGGCTTTACTCGGTGCATAATTTCAGTGAAGCACATTGGTTAGTGTATTTTATTACTTCCTGCTCCAGTAGAATAGACACAATGCCAACCATCCCATTCTCTGCATATGTGCCCGAAAATTAAACCAGAAAGCCAAAAGGCTTAGTGATTCCTTGCTGCTGAAATGTAAGAAATGTAAGGCCTTTTTTCACATTGACATTGCTTTGCAATGTTTTTCAATTAACAGGGCTCCATAATGTGCCCACAAAGTACACATGCAAGGCATCCAATCTTCCTACATTGAGATCCCCCTTGCCCGTCGGGAACCCAAATGACATTTGACCTCCACCAAAAAACTTCTGGGACCATGTATTCACTATGTGCCATCTACATGACAAGTTACAGGACCCTACAAGTGACCTTTCTTGAAAGACTGTGCAGGAAAGCTTGTCAGGCTTTGAACATGCTAACTACAAATGAACTTTGACCTTTGGGAAAATCAATAGGGATCATCTACTAAATATGACTAATCCACACACTAAATATGAGCACAGTCACATGTACCGTTCTTGAGATACCGTGTTTACCAAGTTTTGACCTTTTGACCTCACATGACCCCAAATGACCTTTGACCTCCACCAAAAACAATAGGGAACATTTACTCAATATGGCCAACACACTCGCCAAATATGAGCACAGTCACATGTACCGTTCTTGAGATATCATGTTTACGAAGTTTTGACCTTTTTACCTCTCGTGACCCCAAATGACCTTTGACCTCCACCAAAAACAATAGGGATCATCTACTCAATACGGCCGATTCACACACCAAATATGAGATTAGTCACACTTACTCTTCTTTAGAATCCGTGGTTATTAGCAATTTCTAAGGAATTTACCCATTGACCTCTGGTGACCCCAAATGACCTTTGAACTCCACAAATCGATAGGGATCATCTACTCAATATGGCCAACACACTGGAAAATATGAGCACAGTCACATGTACCGTTCTTGAGATATCATGTTTACGAAGTTTTGACCTTTGACCTCTCGTGACCCCAAATGACCTTTGACCTCCACCAAAAACAATAGGGATCATCTACTCAATATGGCCAATGCACACACCAAATATGAGATTAGTCATACTTACTCTTCTTGAGGATCCGTGTTTACAAGCAATTTCTAAGGGATTTACCTATTGACCTCTCGTGACCCCAAATGACCTTTGACCTCCACGAAAATCGATAGGGATCATCTACTCAATATGACCAACCCACACACCAAATATGAGCATAGTCACATGTACCATTCTCGAGATATCGTGTTTACCAAGTTTTGACCTTTTGACCTCTGGTGACCCCAAATGACCTTTGATCTCCACGAAAATCAATAGAAATCATTTACTCAATATGGCCAATGAGCACACTAAATATGAGATTAGTCACACTTACCCTTCTTGAGATACTGTGTTTACAAGCAATTTCTAAGGAATTTAGCTTTTGACGTCTCGTGACCCCAAATGACCTTTGACCTCCACGAAAATCGATAGGGATCATCTACTCAATATGACCAACCAACACACTAAATATGAGCATAGTCACGTGTACCGTTCTGGAGTTATCGGTTTACGAAGTTTTGACCTTTTGACCTCTCGTGACACCAAATGACCTTTGATCTCCACCAAAAAATAGGGATCATCTACTCAATATGGCCAATGCACACACCAAATATGAGATTAGTCACATTTACCCTTCTTGAGATACCGTGTTTACAAGCAATTTCTAAGGAATTTACCTATTGACCTCTCGTGACCCCAAATGACCTTTGACCTCCGCGAAAATCGATAGGGATCATCTACTCTATATGACCAATCCACACACTAAATATGAGCATAGTCATATGTACCGTTCTCGAGATATCATGTTTACAAGGTTTTGACCTTTTGACCTCTGGTGACCCCAAATGACCTTTGATCTCCACCAAAAACATTAGGGATCATCAACTCAATATGACCAACCTACACACCAAATACGAGGTTAGTCACAGTAACCCTTCTTGAGATATCGTGTTTACAAGCCAAAGCGTCACATACACACACACACACATACACACGACATCACCATCGCGTAGATTCCTTGCCTGCCTCAATGAGTTAAAATTATCTCCCCCCAATAGGCAATCGGTGTAATGGCAAAAGGAGTCATTCTTTATAAAGTTGATAAACAGAGTGATAGCGAATTATATAGGCGTTCATGAAAAGGAAACATTGGGGATAACAGAAAAATTGTGAACATCATCTGTCCTATAAAATAGGGGGTGCTTGCTATGAAAAACCAACATAGTCGAATTTACAGACGTTTTTATATCAAGGGGTAACAATATCCCCCCTTGTGCTTGCCCATATAGTGTAAAAGGGTGAGCAAAAACACACAGGCTTAGCATAGCGGGGAGATGAACCTACAGTAAACAAGGATTTCTGTAAATGAAGATACCTAAAGATATAAACTCCATGAAAAATGACGAATCCGGGATTTTCTTGTTGGGTACGACAAGGGGTCGCAAGTTTTTGACCGTCGCGATCGATCCACTGTAAAGGTGGGGTTGACAAGAAGCGCGGTACGGAAAATTTTGAAAAATAGACAGACATTCGGGATAGCAATTTCCCAAGCCTTTGAGTAGGATCTAACTGTGGCTATTTTGAACATTTGTCCGAAATAAAATGTTCACTTCAAACCGCGTCGAAAAGTTTGCTCCAATTACCACAAATATTTAAAGAAATGGAACTTGTATTGGAGGAAATTCGGAATTTTATGAAAAAAGTCGGAAAAGCAAAACTGTAGTGGATGGCTGTTACTTGATCATCTGGTATTACACCAGATGGCAGATTTCCGATTTTTTACTTTTTAATGTCATATTTTTTTTTACCTCCGACCGACAGTGGGGGCTGCTTAAGAACTTAACAATTTCATGGTGGGTCTAGCCCTCAAGCCTGCCAGTATGAGCAAAAACTGCTCATGAATAAATATCCTAATTTAGTAGGTCAACAAGTACATATTGATTACTTTCTGTCAATCTATCTGACTGTCAGGAAGTGAGTGTTGCTGCTTTGCTTATTTTCAAGACTTTCGAGGAAGTAAAAAAGCACAATTACTCTCAAACCCCTTGTCTTATATCGACTATTCTAAATCACCAAAATGAACTATGAACAAAAATGGCTTGGGGTGACGGTTCCATTCATCAGAGGGTGGACACTGAAAAAACATGCATAGATAACTTTTGAAAGCAGTTCAAGGCACTCGTTTGAGCGTGCTTACGTACACCTTTTCCGTCGACTTAGTCTTACATATTGTACATACTTCTAACCTATCATAGCGATCATGGTGATGAAGCCAGTCGGTATACGTCCAGCCGTGAGTATGCTCACAACGCGGTTCTTTAAAAGACTAAACGTTACTCCATAAGAAAGGAAGACGATGCGCACTGTTTAACAAAAAATTCCTCACTGGCTAACGATAGCCCTAGTTCCAACCTAATCCCTAACCCGAACAAAGAATACAATCGATACAATTCACGTTTACTAAACAAGGATTTATGTTTTGTTTAAATTAATATTTTTTCGGGGAAAAAGGGAAAAAATAATGCACCATTCGTCTGTGTTGATGACAATTCTACCTTAGAAACATGGCGCCAGTTAAATAATAAATGATAAAGATAAGTGGTTCACCGCGAAATTCTAACCCCCGAATTTGAGAATTAAAATAAAAACTGAACTGTAAATAAAACGATCGACGCCTCGTAAATACACCACTGCTTTACTCTGGTAGAAAGTTAGGTTGTTCGTAGTTTTGCACTCTGAACTTTTTAAGGCTTTTTAGAAATTATTCCGACGGCAAAGCAAAATCAAGTTCCATGTTCAGGTTAGATGTTAACTCAATGAAACTAAGACAGCATCCATAAAGGAAAATTGACAAAGCTTCGTAACTTTTCCCGTTTGATGAGCGAAATATCGAAACCGTTGAAGTCTTCAAAATTAGCTCGACCTTTTGCCGTTTAAGATGATATGAAAGGTACACGAGATAAATTGTTCGAAAGTAAAATTTTGATGTCTGAATGGGTACAGCGGGAAATGGATCCAATGATGTTGATGATACCCGATGGGGAAAAATATCCTGGAAGGTGACTAGATGGGAGAATCGCCTGGAAATACAAATGAGATTTGATACTCACTTAAGCCGCGGTCACATTACAGTGAATTCGGGTCGGATTCCGATCGGATTTATTCCGGCTTTTGTCGAAATCTTCTCCATCTCTGGTCCGAAACTGCCAAAAATTGGTCAACCAGTGTAAATGTATGATTTGCATCTAATGTCAATGAAAATAAAATTCCAACTGAATTTTTCGTGACGTCACACCGACAAGCAGTTATCGATGTGACGTCACGAAATAACTAGCATAAATTTAATTTTCACAGTCCTGCGCTTCAACTTGCATATTTACACAGGTAGTCAAATTTCTGGCTCTTTCCGACCAGACATTGAGAAGATTTTACCGAAAAAAACCCAAGATCGGAATCCGATTCGAAATCGTTGAAGTGTAACCGCAGCAATATTTAATCTCTCGTTCATAATGGTATGATGCTTGCTAAACATCATTGCTTCAAATGAACCTTTTCATAAAATGCACAAAATGCAATAAACAATTGAATCCAATCTTCAAATATTCAATGTTTTTCAAAGGGAAGAGGTCCGCCCCATTGGAACTCTCTGACTCCGACACTCAGCCCAGCCCACAAAGCTCAGCTTTCTGGCTTCACTTTACACATGTTTTGGGTTTCAGTCAAAATAGATCTAAAACCACTTAAGTTTTAGTAAGAGGAAACAGAACTCCGGAGAACTATCTACCTAGATAGATCTATCTAGAATTATAGAACTATCTATTTCCTTGCATTAAACTTCACATTCGCTGTTGCCAGAACAAAGTAACAAATTGCCAGACAAAACTGTCACTATGAAGGTATTAACTTTGTTTGCTTTGAGCGAATCATCGACTTGATTATGAGGAAATCACATTAATAATTTCACAGGTAGCTGTAAAGCCAGCAACACTCAATCATTCTTAGTAAAAATATTTGTCAAAGCAGATGCTGAAACAACAAGATGAAGATGAAAGTTTCAAATGTTGACAGATTCCTATTTTAAATTCAGTAAGGAAAAGGTTAAGATTATCCTTGTTTATTATCGTTGTCAAGGCGACAGTCAATTATCCATGAAGTATCATTGAAATTAAGTAGGCTGAGTTTAAAAGGTTTAAGGTTTTACAGTAAAATTCACCAAACAATTATTTTTTTCAAAGAAATTTAATTAAGTTGGAGAAATTATGCTTCATTAACCTAGGATAATTTTATCTAGATATTCATTAATCATCGTTTACTCATGGACTCGTTGCTCCAGCAGTGAAACTGGGTGAAAGTTTACACTCTACTGCAATCAAGACTGACATTGCAAACACGTGACTCGTTTAATTATAACTTCATTTGAGAGGAAATGCACTTCGAAAACGATCCACTTCAGATAATGAACTAATCAAGAGATCTATCATCTGCAACACTCTCAGTCTGTCTTTAAAGTGTACCTCAAGTCAAACATGCAAATATATATATTACACAGCATTTAAAGAAATTTTATCATTCCAACTACCATCTTCATAGGCCTTTTTGAGTGGAGATACGAAATTTTGAAATTTATTCACTCAAAATTAATTAGTCCATGGCGCAACAATTTGTTTCTTTCTTGTTGTACAACACAAATTACATGTTTTGTTTCACTTTAAAATTAAAAATGTTTTATGTCCTTGAACACTTCCCGTTTGTTTGCATAGCATGTTCCACAGGGGGGGGGGGGCTTAATTAATTACATAACCCCACAAGAGTAAGAGTGCTACCAAACATTGGTACAAGGTGCAGTACTTTCAGGAAAAGAAAGAAATACAAAGATTGTAATTTCTGTAGTACAACAATGACATTACAATTATTGCGCAATGTACCATTTTAATTCGAGTGAATAAAGTTCAACATTTAACATCTCGGCTCAAGAATGTCCTGTGAAGATGGGAGTTGAACTGTTGGAATTCATTTTTTCATGCTGTTTAATATATATTTCTGATTTTTTTTCTTGAGGTACACTTTAACTATATTTGGAGCATAATTTCCCATCGTTTTAAGACGGACACTATTTACCCCAAACTCTACATGTGCATGGGCAAAGCAAGCGTTCAATTGGCGTCAAGTTAAACAGATGCATAATAGCTCATGGTATATTTTTTGTACGGGGGATGGGGATATTTTCACCTGAGGAGCCTGTATACTCATCAGGCTGCCTGAAAAATAAAACTAATTATTAAGGTATGTGTCTACTCCAGCAGGAGACACGTGTGGGAGGGTCTAGATGTGACTTGAAAAATTGAAACTTTCTAGGAAGAAATGATTTGCCCCCTAAAGATGACTGTCGTCTCACAAGTGTGAAATATCAATGAATGCCGGATTTTCGATGACGTCATAGCATATCCTTGTCTTAACTTCCATTGCGAACCGATTCGATACACTATCGATAATTGCACATCAGCACTAGAGTATAAAACTTTCGCGTTATCGAGGTGCATAGAATCCGTTCTCAGTCGAAGTTAAAAGACGTCCTGACAACACTCACCACGAACTACAATTTTCTGTAGTAGTCCACAGAAGCTCTTTGAAAGCAAGTTAAAAAATGCAGAGTATTGTAGCTCATAGTACACAGCATGTACTATACTGATAGTGTTTTGGTTATACAATTGGGGTCTTGTATACTCGCCTTGAAGCAATTAAACTGTACACGGAATGAATTTTAAACAGTTGTGGTAGGTTAGTATAATTGGAACTGTTTGGGGTAAATGGATTAAGCCTTTCAACAAGGGTATGCTGTGACGTCATCCAGAATCCGGAACAGTTTTTATTCCATTTTCATGAGACGACAGATCCACTTTAAAGTTAAAACATTATACTTCATGAAAGCCAATGACTGAATACTAGTACTAATGTTAATGCTTATAAAGCCGTTCTAGGTATGCTCATCTCCGAAAAGGGTATATATTCCCTGTTACCATGTACGTATTATCAAAGTTAACAAATACTCACCACAATGTATATACTAAAACGTTTCTTACAGTGTAGTGGCGTCACCGAGTAAAGAAAATACATTAAAATATATTATCACTCTCGTTTATGTACATGCACAGCCTATCCCGTTACGGTAATAATAATCTGTATATTACCTTGTAGAGATTAAAAACGAAGCAATTGGTTGATATTTTAGAAATTTTAGCTTAGTTTGCTTCCATTAAATCGAGAATGCCAATTAACAGTCAATTTTACCAGCTGACTGCTACATTTTTGTCACTATAAAGCACATTGTAGGCCTATTTAATCCGTGACTTTACAGTAAATTGCAACAGCAATACTAACGTAATATCATACAGTTCATGTTGGTTCACACACGCAATGAAACTTTGAAGGGCATATTCACCCCAATATAAGAGTATCTTGCATTTATCGTCAAAATTTCCTTTTATTGAAATGCTTTTAACATCATCTCACTTAAGACAATCTTTATGAAACAGGCGATGCAGATAGTGTTACAACCGCCGATGAGATGCACTTGAAATGATTTCGCGATCATTAAAACTACAAGTACCATTCAATGTGCACGGTAAACCATCTAAGCCGGATTTCAGTGCTACTGAATGATAGGTGAGGAAACTAAATGAAGGTGTGCTCAGCAGTCGACTTTGTTATCTCAGTAAGACGGTCATCACAGTGCGCAAGGGCAATTTCGCCTCCTTAATGCAGTTTAACGACCAAGGCTCTCACGCAATCCCTCATATAAATATACTATTTAATTTATTATAGATTGCTCATGATGTTTTAACATACACTTTGTCTAGTGATGATGGTATTTGTAAATTGATAAACATTATGAAAGTAATTATTCATCTTTCATTGATGTAAGTTACCACTTTATAGGTATGAGTGTCAGATTTCGGGCTCTTTAGCTTAAAAGCATGCATGTCTACGTTGTGATATGTACCGTTCATGCTTAATACCTTTGGGCATGTATTGTCTGTGGCGGCATAGGCTACAATACATGCCTGTCGCTTCGTAAGAGTTGGTTGTGTAAATACGTCGTTACGGGAAGTCTTGAGTGGTTTACTTCATTTTAAGGTAATCCATCGTGAATAAACGTATGGTGTTTTACATACCATGGTGTAAAACAGGGTATCTCCACATATCCCACCCCAGGGGAATTTATTAACGTATGAAAGTGAAGCATAAGGGACAAACTGCCTGCTAGGCGGACGTGTAGTACCCTTGCATCGATGATGTCTGCACTCGATAGAATATACTTTTAAAGATACGTACATATTCAAAATCTGCTCTGATGGTAATTTGGAGTATGTTTAATAGAGAATTACATACTTGAAACTTGCTATGGAGTTTAAGGGGCCAATGCCAAATAATCGAAGACTTCAAAGGAGGTCACTCAAAGACGTGGGCTTATGGACCTAAAGTCGAGGACAGCCATGCTTGAGTTGGACCCCGAGTTCATTTTTTACTCGACTCGAAATTTATGAGAATGAGACTGCAAGTGGACCCGGACTTAAGAGTCAGTTCCAACAAGTCCACAAAAATGAGGATCGTTACGTTACTGAGAGATTATCGACATTGTCTATGGGGTTTTTTTTAGCTAGTTTCATCCATGATGAAAATGCACAAACAAAAAAGGGTAAAACGAATTCCATGGCATCTACAATGTGAATTGACCCGGCATCGGGTCAGGAATTGGGAATACTGGAACCGGTACGGGACCAAGGCAACTTCATGGCCCAGAAAAACTCCATGTTCGGAGATAAGGTTTCGAAGGGCTCTGGAAACTGAGTGAATTAAGAACAGAAAATAAACCTTAGCTATCCTATCTACCAAGAAGGCTCACTGGACAAAAACAAAACAGTCACATATTACCAACTTGGACTACAAGCAGGTCAGTTTATAACAAGGGGTCGGATAATTTGAAAATGATATTTTTGAACGGTAGGAGAAATAAAACCATAAAAATAGAAAATTTATACCAGTTTATTGGGAGTAGTAAGACAAGTTTATAACGTACATGCTCTGAATTCACCGATAACTGCTTTTTGAGACATTTTTGTGCTGTAATACTTATTAAAGATACAAATTTTGTCAATAAATCGTCACACATTTTACAGTCATATGACCTTCTTTTACCTTTGTCTTATTTCTACAGACGATGTTGGCACAAAATCCTACAAATATGTCTTTATCACAAAGTAGCATTGAAAAGACAGTAGACAGCGAAAATGACCAGGTTTTTAGGTTGCGGTAAACTGTTCAAGAATAATGAATGTCCACGGACAAATGTACAATGTGGGTTCACAGAAAAAAATATATAGACTTAGGGAAGCAATTTTAATGGGTGCTATTTGCACATATTGTTTGACCGGTATTACTTCTCCAAAGACATGACATCAGAGGGAAAGAAATCTAAAGATTCGCCAGGAAAGTTTTCCATAATTCCATTCATTCCATTCAATTTACTCAAGAATATTTGTGATTCAGGTCAAAACGAAATAAAAAAGAGATTATTTCTATTATAGGTTTTAACAATTTCAAAGAAAATTGGTACTTGACTTATTTGGGCTAGGTAGGTTTGATAATTTTGATTGGCTGTATATGCATGATGTTACTCTATTTGATGTTCTTAATTGAATAACTGTTGTTTTTGAAAATGTTTGGGGAAGTATTTTGTATAAACCTTTTTCTACCGTTATTAAAATGGAAGAATTGCGGCAGAGTCGTAGATCACACCCCATGACTCTGTTTAATTAAGTTGTACGCATACCAAACTGATGGTCATTAAAATTTCATGATCTAAGTTTTCACACTTAAGAGATGTACACAACTGTACCACGAACTAAGTAAGTAAGTCATGTTGGGAGATCTCAAAGGCGGGGCAATATCAATTGACATGTATGAATTGAATTTGATTGCTACCAAACGAAGGAGGAACATATAATTGTTTCAAATTAAGTATTAGATTTTAAATGAATTTACAGGCACCATATTCAAAGCCTTCAAAATATGAAGAAGAATCCCCTCTTTTAGGACATGAAAACTACATCCTAATAACTCATAGTACTTGGAAGATACTTAATATCAAAGTAATGCATTTTTGCTTCAAATAGTAAGAAAATTGTGATGTCGTCGTTCTCATACTGAATTTGACAATGCATTTATTTATGATTTTAATACCACCGCAGGGAATATTAAATGGCAATCGTTCGCTAATGGCATATGGTGTAATACAATTCTAGATCTAAAGGAAAAGATATTCAAACATTCCAACAATATCAACTCTCAGGGACAAACAGGACATTTGATAAGAAATAAAAAAAAAACGAAATTTGAGGTAATATGAGCACATCACATTCTGTGACTTTGTTGAAAAGTAGAGCCATTTTTGAACAAGACAAAGCCTTAACTTGATAAAGATATAAAGATATTTAATAAAAAAAAGCAATGCTAAAGGGTTTGAAGGATATGTTCTGCAATATTTTGTCTCTCATATAAGACTCAGTAGAAAGCCAGCACCTGTGTGGTCATTTTTATACCTTCAAAATGTGGTGATGGTTACTGGTACATCGTCGGAGACTCAAGCCCGAGGAACATAAGACATTATCACTAGTTAATATTGCTATATTATACTGTTTCAATTTTAGCAGCATTCTCTTTCAGTTTTCTTGAATACAGAATATTAAGTATTAAATATTGAAGAGTACTACCAACAAGGGCTCATTATACTAACTTTTTGCATTGATGGCATAGAAGTCACGATTGGTAAGCCGCACCCACTGCCGGGCAAAAATCAACAGTGTGCTAAAATGCAAAAGGGGCGTGTGTCGCTAACTGCTTCTCAGCTAGCTACACTATAGAGCGTACAAAAATAAATTTTTCCGATTAAAAGGGGTGGGGCTTGTGACGTCAGGGAAAACGCTCATATACTATCTCACTTCGTCTAACAGAGCTGTTCTTATACCCACTCTGGTTTTATACCAAGTGTAAAATGCTGGTGTCTGGCAAGCACATACAGCTTTAAACTTGTAAGTCTTTATTCTGTACATATTTTCTTTTGATTGTCGTTTCGTGACATTGCTCCAAGGCTGTCAATCGTTGTAGTCCAGAAACGGCATTTAGTAGCATCTTTGCGGGAAGTGGTCCTCCTTAGATCAGGGAGTTGTTATTAACAAATACTATACTACAAAACAAATACTACATATTTTTAATTTTAGGTAGGGCTACTTCAATATTTCTCAAATAGCCAACAAGATTTCAAAATACACAAGATGTCCTTATGTGGTCCTACTGCTGACAAGAGATAAGGGGACTAAATATCTCTAACTCAAGGATTTTGCAGAATTATGCAGGTATCGTGTAGTATACATCGCGTAATTGTGAGCATGATATTTAATCATCAGCATGTACTGTTTATCAAGAAATTGCGGTGATTTCTAAAGAGAGCTGGTTGGCTGCTTGCACCGCACCATCATGCCTTTAAATATCATGCCATCTTTTCATTTTGATACAATTGGCAGTTGAGCTGTTATTTGCTTATCACGGCTCTCTGTCAGTATATATGTATTAAAAGTACCCACATCTGTACATACGAAGAATGAAGTGATATGTCCCTTGCGGTATCGTTTTGCAGTAGTGGTAGGCTTGCACTTTGCCAATGTTACAAGGTTATCCGAATATAAAAGGAAATAAGGGGGAAAATTAAATCAAATGAACGGCATAATTTATTTTATTTCGTACAGAGGCTTTGCAATTATTTTTAGTTGTTTTAGCGTAATGTGACTAATGCATATAACTGCTGCAAACAGCAAACTTAAATCAGTGTTTTTAAGTTTGCTGTTTGCAGCATCTACTCAACACACATTTGCGATTTCGCTGCTGGTTTAGCTAAAGCGAGCCTTCGATTTTCCTCTACACACTGCAAAAACAGTGGTTAGTAATTAAACACTTCTCTAAACACGCTTTTCCCTTTTCCCCTTCCCTACCTGAGAAACAATTTTGTACTCCTAACACGTTTACGAATAAAACGCACGATTGCTAAACAGCTAAAACCTCGGCCGAATTATTGCTTACATCTTTCTGGAAAGTAAAAAACTGAGAATTCGTGACTGATTCGGGTCTTAATTCCATTACGTATTTCATCAATCGATATAGACACATCAAATGCAAGCCGGAGTGTCACTGACTTTAACAGGTTTTAGCACTTAAGACCGAAACTATCTGTCACGATTAAAAAGGTATTATTGGACAAAAGTGCAATAACTTCTTGGCCAACAGACTGACTGTCAATTGTAAAAATCGTTTAATAGACTCATTTGTGTTAACAACACGGCTGTATGATAACAGAGTTGATGAGTTGCGCTTACATTTTCATCACAATAATGGAATATAGGCCTATGCTAATTTGTCTACATTTTGCGTGAACAGGTGAAATCGCGAGATCGCTACCCACGCGCAAAGCCTTACATGCATGCATGCATATGTTCCTGCGCTTGTTCTATGCCAACCAGTGGCGTGACCGTGAAAAGGTCTTTCAGTTCCGTGTTGGACCTCATAACAAATCGAAGTTTCTTTGAAAATGTAATCTCGTCTGAGAGTTTGTTTCTTGGCAAAGAAAAAAAAAAATGATAGAGAGCTTGGCCAACTTGGGAAACCGAAGTGGGGTATACAGGTTTCTGATGTGACGGCAAAGCGTGCATAAATGATATGTTGACCGTTGCTGTCACTGAACATGCGCAGGTGTATTTTAACTACGACACGACAACAGTGACCTCTGCACCAGGGAGGTCTTGTTAGCGAAGACTTATAACACCTCCTTGGTAAAATTTGTTGTACAATTGACGCTTTCCAACAGAGAGACTTACAACACAGAGACGTCGGTGAACAACGTAAAGCTGGTGTGTGAATATACCGATATTGAATCAATAATTGAGGAATTAAGTAGCATATGTGAAAATACTGGAACTGGATAACGTTTCGATAACTGAAAAGCTCCTCCGTATACAATAATCAATAATTTCTGGGAAAACTATGGCTTTTATCAGGAGCTTTACATTGGTCACTAGTGGTGGTAATATTCTACCCATCTATGTTTAGTGTTTCCCCATGAGTAATTTTAGTGGTAAATTTATTTGTCTTATATACAACGTAAACACAAATTAGTCAACAATAGTGGCTAATATTTAACTAACTATGTTCTTGACAAGTTAAGTCCAATGGCTACGTTTTGACTGATATTGTTTAATCCATCACTGTGAAATAATAGTCATATATCAAATAGTCAAATAGGAATGATTAACACTCTTAATGGTTAGTCAATTCGGACGTTTTGAATGATTTATTTTTACAGAGTACGATAAATACGGAAATTCTCCAAACAAGAAATATTACGTCCTCCTACGTCGTTAAAAATCAGGGTTCCCCAATTGCAGTGGAGTGGGGTGATTCCCTCCACCAATCGATAGTTCGTAATGGCGTCACTATATTGGTTAGCAACCGACATGCCTTGGGAAAGTCCTTACATACGGTATATAGGCCTACCTGGGTGGTCCTAACTCCAACATGGCTGAAATACACCATGTGAAAAGCTCTAACGACGTCACGTGAGAACAGTATAGGCTAAGTCAGTATGATAAATCAAAAGAAAGAACTTGGTCAAATCTTCATCAATATATACTGCAGGGAAGGTCTTTATGATGAAGCTAGAGGGCTTTTCAGACCAAGAAATAAATTCTTCTTGCTTTTCGGGATGACTGCATGCTAGGTAATACACTGTAAAAACATGTGTTTAGGAATAAACACCTTTCTAAACACCTTTCCATTACCACTTTGGAAAACGTTTACACTCTAAATACGTTTAAAAATCAAGCACACGTAGTCTTTAGGAGTTAAACATGAAAGTCTATTATTGGGATATGTTTCCTAAGTTTCAATTCTTTAAAATATTTCCTAAGTGTACAACTAGCGTCTTCGCATAAATCAAATCCACGGACTTATATACATGGACAGAGCATGTAACGTGTACGTCCTTTTCATAGATGGTCGCCACCGACTGGGACAAAAAAAGGCGCACCAAGATGACCACCGTGAAGCCATAAATCGTTTGATTTGACAATGACTCTGTTATATTTATATATATCATATTTTTGCAATACGTGAAATGTCTTTGACCTTACCTTGCCATATTTTAAATTTTTTAAAACTTTCTTGCAAAATATGGGGACATATTTGAGCAAGTCCAAACTTTCACACAAAAACTTGGCAGACGGCCATCTTGGTGCGCTTTTTCTGACACGTACGGTAGCAACAATGTACCGTGCAGTATGCTCTGTCCATGTATAGGAAGTCCGTGATCAAATCCACTGTTTGACAAGGAATTTTTTGAATGACGTTTGCCAACGTATCGTATTGATTGTTATTTAGGGATTAGTACTATCTTTATCCAGTATGAAAACGTCTTGTTAATCTGTTGATCAAGCGTTGCACATCGCCCCCACCCCCCACCCCCCATCGCAGACATGTAGGCTATGCATCCGGCAAAGCTCTTAGTTTGCTTTGGTTATTTTTTATGAAGACGTTTGTGTAAGTGTCGACTTAGTTGAATTGCAAAATGATACAATCCCCTTGAACGCTAGAGACTATTCCATTTATTCCTGCTAGGCAAACATGCCAGTTCTTACAACGAGAGAAGGCGAGAAACCCTTAGGCGTACTAACACAAAAACTTGCAAACCGTTATTGCCAGCCAAAAGCAATTACAAAATTAATCTTTTTATCCTTATAATAAGAATGCTAACAATAATTGACTTGGAGGGTTTATTTAGGGGCACTGACTAATTAACTCATCCCTATTCTGTAGGCCACAAATGCCGATGGCTGCCAGAAATACCACCAATTAATACTACCAACAAGAAATCCGTCATCCCTTTTAGCTCTAACAAATTTTTTTTTTCCTAACGTCCCGGCTAGCTGAATGCGAAGGTTCAATAATACTTTGCTCCCGCCTTAGTCTGTCCAGGACACAAATATTCAATTTTCGTCGCGAATTAAACGCAATCAGATTCTTGAAGAACAGACTGCCACACCGTCCGTCGGGAGCCTATGGTTTGATGTGGCGGTAAGTTAATGTAATTACGAAAGACATTTTCCTGTTTACTATTTACACTACGCAGACCGACTGCATTGACAAACTGCAACATTGATTTCAATGCTGTAGCATTTCTCTGTACATTCAGAGTTCGCAGCCACATTTTTGTTGAACAATTTTTTTTATCATTGGTTCGTGGTAAAATGTAATTATTAATGTTCCATCCACAACCAGCAATTTAAAATCAAAATCATTTACTTAAGGGAAATCAATGTGACACTCGTCTGGTACATCGTTTCAACAGAAAATTAAGAGCTATATACTGTATGTATGCTCGAGTTTTTTTATGTCCTAAGTATGGCTACCACGTAAAGAGAGGAAATGCTTTAGTGCTCTAATTATAAACACAACACCATAAGACAAATCTGTCAATTACCGGTGTGTGTGCATTCACACCAAATCTAGTACATCCGGACTTTGGGTAAAACAAAGGTCAACTTTGCAGTCTTGTAAATTTTGACGTTGCAGTATCTTTTCGATAATGTCTCTGCAGTAATAAGGTCTATGTAGTACGGCCCTTGTCTTTAACTCTGAGTGAACTTCTGCTCCATCTCGTTCCATGTCGATGATCTCGGAGTCCGCTCATCCACGAAAGGAAAAAACAATATTAGTTATAAAAGATAATGCAATCAAAGTCTCACACTGAATCACACTTTCGCAGAACCCAACAGAGTATTTTACTTGGATAAATTTATTCCCCGACTACCGATGTGTCATTCTTACATCGCATTTATGAATACAGGTGCATGAACAATAAATATTTTTTCAATGAGACTAAGCATGAATGGTTTTTATCGCCGATTCGTTAACATTTTATACTCTCAAGAGACCTAAACGTCGAAAAGGAGTTCTTTGTTTTAGTCAAAGTATAAAAATGACATTTTATTCCGGATTGAGTTCATTCCATGGCCGAGAGAGAATACCATATATTTTTGATGTTACATTTTATTCTCTGCTTTTTCTATTGCATAGACTGATATGTTTTGCTAATCAAATGAGGTGGAAAATTACTAGAACGTATATATTAGGAGAATGTTTCAATTTCATCATGGCGGAAAACCGTTAATAAAGACTGCAGAGGAATTTAACATGCTCTCAGTAACATTGTAGTATTTGCTCTATTTTATAACGTCCAGCAGGTGTTTCTATAGAATTGAATTTAACTTGATATTTCATTCCAATTGAATTTTTTGGTTACAGCTTTATGAGAGGGTTCGTCACTAAGGATGACGTAGACGTGACATGCTGCAAATTACCACCTTGGAACTAACAGACTGGATCGATTAGACAGACTAATGTCAGGTTCCTCAGTGACGTAGCCTGTGGGGAGGGGCAATGGGGGACCATCTAAGCTTTCCTAGTCGTAAATACACAACGTGCTAAAAGATGATGGCGTTGTGCGTAGACAGTACACACTACAAAGTTGTTTAGGAATTAAACGACTTTTTCTAAACACTTTTTCCCCACTTTGTAAACACGTTTAAGATGCTTAACACGTGTATTTAATTCCTAAACATTTCGCTTTTAAACGCGTTTGACTGCTAACATGTAGTAATGTTTAAGAGCTAAACATGTTTAGAATCTAAACGTATTTCAAAAGCGGGGACAAAATATGTTTAAATCGCTAAACACGTATTTGTGCACTTGATCCGTCCTCTGGATTTTCGTCCAGACTACGGTCCCGTGTATTCGTATAAACGAATCCGAGCAAAAGTCGGCCACTATTGGAGTACACCACCCTTAAATCGTCTCATTTTAGTGTCTTTGTACAGTTTTAAAACCCTCAAATACGACGGGATTGAGGGAATCAAGAAGTATTTTAGAATGCAATCATCCTCAATACAGGTAAGCAAGAATTTGAAAGATAAAATGTTGAACCCCCCAGATATACTCGATAAAATCAGACCACCCCGTGACTGTTTATTGATTGGTCCAGTAAGTTAGCATGTTTCTATCCCAAGTATGAAAGTTTACCTCCGAGATAGTACTTTTATTTCCTGCAACTGGAAGAAGGGGCCTTGGGCCCAGCTAGAATCAATAATATGGCAACAAACCAAACTGAATCAATCCAGGTGGTCCATGTAAAAAAGTAAATGTGTCCACATTCCACAAGCATATGAAAGGAAATGAAAGAAAGTAGTGGTTGCTCTTAAATTGTTCAATACATTCTTGTAATTCTTAGCTCTAATTGCACTCAGAGCTGCATGGTGTAGCCAACCTCTCGATAAACCTGAATCAAATCTCAGTTTAAATAATTTCGGTAAAATATATATCCCTATACATGCTTAGCTGCTTAGTGTGGGTAAATTGTTCCCAACTGTTGTGTAGAGGTGGATGTTTCACATTTCGCTGGATTTACAAGAATTTATATAATTATAATTATTTCTGTTACAATATTTAAAAGTTTTGAAATATGCTTGAAAAGTTCGAAAAATTTGATAAGAAACATAGCAACAAATTACTTCCAGTGGAACCCTACCTCTCTACATTGTTCATTAAGGGGCATTCAGAGTTTAACAGAGGGTAATAAAGTGTACCTAAAGTCTGACATTTAAAAATATATATATTTCAGAAGTTGCAAAATAAATGTTATACATTTGCCATAGCTTGTTTCATTGCTGAGATATTAAATGTTCTCATTTATTTCACTCAAATAAAAAATAGTTCATTGTGCAATAATTGATGACATTCTTATTGTACAAGCCACACTACCTGATTTGCACCCCTACGAAATTAAAAATGTTTATATGACCTAAAACTCTTTGGGTTGTATAGAGAGTTTGATTGATGGTATCACCACATAGCAGTTTAAAATGTGGTGCAGAATTAAAAAATGTAAACAATTGCCAAAAAAAAAAACTCTTATTGCCCCTTTAAAGGTCAAGAGCAGTCGCCACAAAATTATTTTCAAGCAACAGCCAAATGTAACAATTTTCTCATTATTTCTCTTCAAAGTATCTTCCACCCATATTTTACGACTTCAATATTGCATTTCCAAGGGTAAAACAAGCAGTTACTTCTTGTAAATTTGATATTTGAAGGAAAAAGTGTTGTCACGTGACTCTCGAACAGCTTCAATTTGGGGTTACTGTTCTTGCCCTTTAAGTTTTGTCCACACATTATCTCATATTATCTATATTAGAAGAGCGCATCTCCCTTAGTTAAGGAAGCAAGTGTATGTTCAATGGCTTGTTCAATTTTATGTTAAAACAGGATGAAACCAATAATTGGGCATTTCAATAGAATACATGCCTCTTGGATGTGAAAGAGGGTAGATGTAAAAAAAAGTTGCAAGTCTCATTAAAATCCATCAAATATTAACACAACAAACTGTTTGTTATTACTTCATAAATAAACATGAGCTACTTACTGTATGCAATTTGTAACCGTCGGTTTGTAAAGCATTCATTCAAAGCTCAGTTTTTATTTCGGCATGCACCGAGAGATTCGTTTTAAAGCTTTTTAGATCTTTGGATGTATTTATAGTGACACCAAACTAGAAGACTACCTACTGATCTAGGGAGCGATTAACAAATGATTCACAAAGGATTAACCATAGGGACTGCACATCATAATATTTGCGCATAGTTTAAGGTCTAATCCTGCCACCCCAAAAGGTTCCAATTCTACTAACCTACTTACTTAAGCCCCTCCCACAACTTTTTAAAACTCGTCCTCATCCAAGCGCAATCTCAGTTAAATGTTTTAGGTTGAGAATAAAATACACAAAGTGTTTATCAGAACAATCTCAATACAGTACATGATTTGTTATACAAGCAACAGTTCTCTGCTTTTTAAACTTCCTCCCAATCAAAGACCCGTTCCAATTGAAATTTTATGTGGACTGCTACAAAAATTGTAGTTTGGAGTGAGAGGATAGGCCTTTGATGACCAATCTCATACATTGCCCAAATTTTTAGATTAATATGGTGGGGAATGGAAAAATGTTCAAAGAATTTCAACGAATTTTACATCCGTGGATCTTAATCTAATATCTATTGTTATACAATAATTAGTTTGATTATGTGTGAACAGACATTTGGGACTTACGTCGTGAATGGCCATTGTTCCACACCTGACACAAAAATGTCATTCCCCGACTTCTAACTCTACATTCGTTCTATATTTTACGTCCATATTCAGACACGTAAGTGTCTATATCGTATTATTCTAGGCAGTGTTTCTTGCCAAGGGGATAGAAAGGTGTCACCCACATACCCATACTTATTACCCACTTTACTTCCACGCATTTAGCAAACCCTTCGCATAACTAAATCCAACGGGAGCATTCCTTATATAGTTGACGTTTTGTATGTTATATGTACTCTTTTGTTGTCTTTATACGCTAAAAATCTACTAAGCATTGCTATCTTACACAAGCTCATACACCAACAGTCCAATATTCAGGTCTCTGCAAACAGATAGCAATGGTTAAAGCACGCGTAATCTGGGAAGTTTTCGTCTTTTGGGACAAAGTGACCATGGGCCCAAGGGGATACGTATGTAATGTGCAAATCAGAATCGTAGATGGGTTGTAACTACATCGGGTGATTTTAAAAAGTCTGTCGAGGTCCAAATTTAGTGGAAGTGAGCATTATTAAATCCTATATTTTCGAGACCCGGCGTTTTTTAATGGGCAGTTACGGTATAACGAAATGTTTGTCTCAGGGGTCAAAGGTAACATGTTTCCGATGGTGGTATCACCCTTCCTCTTTGAGTCTCCTCCAGCGATACCCAAATGCGCGTAGTGTTTTCCGAGTTAACGAACGAAATTACCACAAAAGGATTAAAGCAATTACCAACTTTCTGCAGGGGCAGTACGGTCCCAAGGATTAAAGTCGGACAAAAAATTTAACTTAAAAGTTTTTATCTTGTTTGAGTGTGGTTAGTACACTCCTTATGTTTCACTACTAATGCAAAAGTTTACACGAATAGCTGATTTTCAAGAAACCATTTTGATCTGTTTGTGGTAAGTTAAACATGAAGGCTAGTGAGAATGTACTCCATGACAAACTGGGTAAAAAATAGGGGGAGGTGTTAAACTCCTTGCTTTGCGCTAATAATAAGAAACTCAAAATGATTTTAAGGGAATTATCCCAAACCTTAAAAATAGTTGCAACATCTGGGACACCAAAGATGGGTCGTGGCACAAACCAGTCTCACCTATGGTGCTATTCCACCCATAACTACGGCCATGTAATAAAAACTTGGTTTAAACTTACCGAACTCGAGATCTGACTCCAAAGTCTCAAGAAGTTGATATTGTCAGTCCTCTCGCTTCCTATCCCCGTGTTCTATCTCAATCTCATAGTGATTTCCCATGAACTCATCCTTGATAAACCGAAGAAGATCTATTTTCGGGGGAAAATCAAAATTAAGATCCTGCCAGTCAGTAAAGAGTTCATTCGTGAGACTGGTCGATAATAGAAAAAATCCAAGTTAACTGATGCCTGTAGCAAAACTCAATACTATATCCTGTCATACATCTGTGCCAGAAAATCCGTCTTATATGAAGCTAGCGGCTATTTTAAACCCCACATTGTTTCAATGATCCTAGAACAATTCGGACTTTTCCGAACGTTGCTCTAGTATCCAAGTGAATCGCCACTGATTCCAGATCCAGGTAAGAGATTTGCCGGACTGGCAGACCTATTGCAATACTTGTGTTTCCTAGATAACCAGGATTACGCATCTTTGTAATAACGGTTGGGCAGAAGAAACTACTAATAGAGGGCGACGTTCTTATTAAGCTCTCCTTGACTGCTAAAACAGGTAAAACAAGGTGTAGCATAGACGACTCTGATCAGCGATTGACAGTGTTTAGTGACTGTAAGCAGCCATTTAAGGGGTCCATCAGCCTTAAATCGTCTTTATTTATTGTCTACATGAATTTCAAACCCTCATATTCAGTGAAATTGAGGGAATCAAGACGACAATTCAGTGTCCAACCATCCCTGATACAGGTGAGCAAGGAAATTAGAAGACTAAAGGTTATATACGATATGAGCACGTAAAGTTTTCAAATTTTCAACAGAAAGTGAACTTGAAACAAGCATATATGACATCATATCCCCACATCAGTCAGTCAGTGTACAGTCTTTTGTATTTCTTTAAACTTTACGGCATATTTCCTCCTCAACATCCCCATATTATCAATATGCGATTGCATAAGTAGCATGGAAACTTTACAAACTTTGCATTCCTCACAGGAAGGTCAGTCCTATTAACTTCCAGACAGGATTCCTCCTCAGCTGTAAGCCCCCCCCCCCCTCCGCCTTCTGTCTCCTCTGGAAACAGAGACAACAGTATATGCAAATAAACTGCTGTCCGTCACTGTGGAAACGGTTCATAAAGGAGACAGAGCTAGGGGAGCATTACAGCTACCTTACAGGCATTTTCTGGATTTGACAAGCTTTCTTTCCCCAAGTTAGTCCACTTTAGCGTTACAACTGGTGATCATGAATCCATCAAAGTTATGATTTATTTTAATTTTTTCTTTTAATTTTGAGTTCAATCAAACAGTTGTACCAAGTGAGAATTTCTGTAAATTAACTGAAAAATTGTAATTTGGGGTGACAAATGACTGCCTTTCAATCAGAAGGTTAGAAGTAAAGACGCACATCTCCAATATACTAAAGAATAAACAAATCTTCAAAAAAGTGAAAAGATAGATTTAGAAGTGTGCATGGGTTCGCTCTATTGGAGTGAGAATTCACTCCAAAAAGAGTGGAATCTTAAAACGAGCAGAGTTTCACTTTTGATGGAGTGTCTACTGAACTTCGATCACTCTTAAAAGAGTGATCAGTGCAGGCACTCGTGGAAGAGTGAACTTTCCCTCTTCTGAGAGTGAATTTCACTCCTCTGTGAGTAAATTAACACTCTAATGGAGTGAATTCAAACTTTTCTCTCAATTAGAGAGTGACCAAGTTCACTATTTTGATTTAAGAGATTTTGTAATTTATAAACTTTAAAGACCTCTTCCATATTTTTGAAATGGATACGAATTATTAGTATTACAGGGCTTATCACTGTTGTGATCTTGTAATTGTTAGTGATATGTCTTTCGTCCGCGCTCAGCTTGATGCCATCAATTATGCATATTTTTATGGTTCTTCGTTCAGGACGTCAAAGAGTTTCAAGGAAGGCGCCATGAAAACTTAAATCTGCAATCCACCTTTTACTCTGTACCGTTTTTCCGTTCGCCAGAATTAAAGATTGTTATACAGTAAACGTATTCACATCTCAGTTAATGGCGACCGGGTCCTGATAAACTGACAAAGCAAGGGCCAAATACGGTTCATGGATTCAATAATGGAAACATCGACATAGGCGGCGGAAGATGTTCTTTATTGTTGGGGGGGGGGGGGGCACAAGTTTTCGGCAGCCGACATAATGGTGATGCCGTAAGACGTCCGGTTTTGCGCGAAGCACAAAACCCCATCGGCGTGGGGCCCAGGGGCCGCTTAAGGGCCCCTAGTTCAGAGGGCAAAGCCCTGGTAGGTATTCATGGGGGAGGCTGGATACTATTGTAGGGGGTGGCCGCAGGGTGTTAACTATCTAAGCGTAGCGCCACCATCAGTTGGCGCGCAGCGTATGAAGAAAATTTTGGATTTTAAAAACTCCCAGATGGTTGGAAATGGCATTTGCCAGGTATATTTGTCGCTAATTCTGGTGAGAAAAATTTGTGATTTTTCTAAGATTAAAACACACTTTTGTAGTACTGGTTAGCTCAGTTCATTACTCCACTGGACTATGTATTCTAGGATCGCAAATCCCGAATCCTGCTGAATGTTGCAAGCAGCTGTTCCAGTGCACGCCTGAGTAAGGTATTTCCAGAGGCATAGGGGAGCATTTCAGTTTTGGGGCAGAAGATTTTTGCCCGACAAATGTAATTTTGCCCTTAAGACAGTCAAAGCGGAGCGCCACCACTGGTTGGTGCGGAGCGTCCAGAAAATTTGAAAATTCGTACCTCTCAGACAGTCAAAAATGACATTTCCCAAGCTTGTAAAGGGGATCCGAGCAGTCGCTTTTTTAAGTTCCAATTGCGGATAAACGTACGTTCGTTCCAAACTAAATTTCAGCTTGAAAGACTAAGCGGAGCGCCACCATTTGTTGACGCGAAACGTACAAAACATTTTTAAATATCCGACCCCTCAGACAGTTGAAATGGCATTTCACGGGCTTATTAAATGGGGATCCAAGCAGTCACTATTTTGAGTTTACTCTTGTAAAAAAAAAGATCACTTGAAACTTAAATTCTGCAATGAAGCGGTCTAATTGGAGCAGCACCATAAGTTGGGGCGAAACGTACAGGCAATTTTGAAAAATCTGATCACTTAAGACAGTCAAAAATGTCATTTCCTACGCTTATAGGGGGTCTTAGAAGTCGCCAATTTGAGGTTCTGTTTGCACAAAAAATGTTCACTTGAAACTAAAACGCTGCTAGGAAGACTATTTGCGCGGAGCTTCAACACTGGTTGGCGCGAAGCGAACAGAAAAATTTTGAAAAATTGGCACCCTGAGACAGTCGAAAATGACATTTCCCAGGCTTATAGGGGGATCTTAGCAGTTGATCAGAAATAACCAGATAAAATGTATCACTTCTTATCGATGAAATGATCCCGCATATTTTCGGGGGAAAGTACAAACCGGAATTGAAAACATCGCCAATTCGAGGTTCTGTTTGCACAAAAAATGTTCACTTGAAACTAAAACGCTGCTAGGAAGACTATTTGCGCGGAGCTTCAACACTGGTAGGCGCGAACCGAACAGAAAAATTTTGAAAAATTGGCACCCTGAGACAGTCGAAAATGACATTTCCCAGGCTTATAGGGGGATCTTAGCAGCTGATCAGAAATAACCAGATAAAATGTATCACTTCTTATCGATGAAATGATCCCGCATATTTTCGGGGGAAAGTACAAACCGGAATTGAAAACATGCTAATGAATTAAACTCTATTGCGACTCTTGGCTAAATTCAATATATGTGGAAAAAATTGTGTGCCCAAACTTCCGACTGTATATAATTTTACTTTTAAAAAAAATAGGCCTATGGGGATCTTACCAGTCGCTGTTTTCATCAGAAGAATCATATAAAATTTACCACTACAATTGGATGAAATAAAGCAGATGATTTTTCTTCTATTAGTAACACTTATCGACAGAATTGTCACGTTACAAGGTGTGTTGAAATGAATTTTCAAGCAGACTTACGGGAAGACATTCTCACCCTGCATCATTAAAGTATCGAAAAACAAATTACCCGATTCTCAAAACCATGCCAGTATTTGGCTCTAGAGCAGGACAGATGGCAAAATTTTGGGCACTTGAATGCCCTCCTGTCTATCCTTTGAATTAATTTGGCAATTGAAAAAGTCCCAGGATTTTTAACCTTTGCCCGAATATTTGACTATTTCATGCAAATTTTTGCAAGACTACAGTGTGAAGTTTGGATGATGGAAACATTTTTTCACATTCCACCCAAACGTGTCACAGAGATCTTTTTTATTTTTTTTTTTGAAAATTGCACTGTTTTTCGGCAAAAATTTGAAGCTATTAAAATAATCGGCCATTTCGGGTATTGTGTAACACAAGATTTGAAAACAGTCTCAAGAATAATTGTTTCTTTTAAGCCACATGCTTCCCGGATATGTGGCGATTTCTTTTTATCTCCTAACCTTTCGTAACTATGTTACCCTTGCTATGACACTTTTCCATTTCCGGGCAAATGCTTGAAAGAATTTGGATATTCGACAATTTCGGGCATTGTATTGTGATTATCTGTGAAGTAACGGTAATAGTTTTTTGAGCTAATAGACCCAAATATTCTACCCACAACACCAAGTATGATTTTGGAACGATTTTGTGCATTCCCAGGAATTGATAAAAAATTCCCTACATGAAGGTAGAAACATGCAAGATGCTAGGAGCACACTTTAATCCACAGCAAGGTAGCCAATTTTAGTCACTCCAAATCTGTTAGAAAATTATCCATCCTGAAACCCGACGAGTAAAAAAACAAGAGATCCCAAAGATATGAAGCTTGTCACAGTCTACCTGAATTTATTCCGAAATTCAGAGTGGGGCACAATTGCAGTTAACCGCATGCAACTGTTTGAAGGGCGAATATAAACTCTCCTACAGGCTATCGTTAATGTGGGGTCCGAGGGGGAGAAGCGCAGGAAACATTGCAACTTTTGCACTCTGAAAAGTAATATTTGAGCCAAAGAATAGCCGAAATGTAATAAAAGCAACTTAACTTTGATTAATTACTTTTGAAAAATTTATTTTGCGACTTCAGTTATTGGGTGGCATGCACCCAAAATCTCATAAAAAATTATTGTGGGCCTGCCCCCCCCCCTCGTCCCCTCTTCCGCCCCCTATGATTGACTAAATCTTCTACAAACCAACAAAATTCCTTACTTGAATGAATTATCGAATGCTGCCCTAGTTGGTTACTGTATTTGGCCCGCATGTAATGACACGTTTATTTTGAACAACGTGTCATGATGTAGGCTATTATGCTTGCATAGAGTTGAATTGCTTGCGCATGGCTTCCAATTTGCCTTAACTTAATCCTCTATTGTTATCCTGAAAACCAGTTCGTAAAGTATCACGGATAACCGAGTGTCCAATACGCAGTGTATTCGTTGTTCATGGTGGGAAAAGTGTTTTTAACAAAATTTTGGGGAAGTTATCATGATACCATTTCTAACTTGAATGAGGCATTATTGCCTTTCCCCTTCCTTATCTCGAAGGGTTTCGTTCAGTTTAAAACTTTGTTATGTACAGATAAAACTGATTTCTAGGGCTCTAACAGGGGATCGTCCCATTTTATTAAAAAGGCTGAAGTCAAAGTATGTCTCGGCCTTAACATTTGTAGTATCATAACGTTCTTTTCAGACAGTTTAGTACAGAGCATCGTATGGCAGGCCCCTTGTTTGACGTCTTTACCAATATCTAATTTGTCGGTATTATCATTGTAAGATAGTCGAGGGGGACTTTGGAAAAAGTACACCGAAAGTTCTTTAAGTGTTTTCAACCCGCGTTTGATAAAAACTCTAAGTCAGCATAACTTTGCAACATAATTACATTCTTGCCTTTTCGAGAAAAAAAAACACACACACACACACACACACACATACACACAAAGAAAATACTGTCAGCAAAACATGAACAAATATAAGATAACGAAAGAATGAAGTTTGTTGAAGAAATAAGGAATAGGAACTTAAAAATTAGAGGGGATAAGACGTATTAGCAGATTAGAGAACGAGTGGGATTTAGGGGGAATATTTTATAAAGAGACCAGAAAGCCAAAAGGCTTGCTGATTCTTTGCCATGTGATATGTTGAGATATTGTTTTCAAACTTTTGACCTTTTGGTATCTGGTGACCCAAGAGAAAATAAATACCATATTTGCCTCGACTGAACTATCTGTCGATTGTTTTAAAACCCGACCCTATTTAAAATAACTGTGGCATGATTTAGCGTTTCCATAAAGGATGACAGATGTTTCAGCAACAGATTGGCTTAGATCATTGAAGTAAGATGCCAAATAGGATGTCATTGCAGTGACATGGACAAAACATCTACGTTCAGTTCAAACACTGTTTGCTCAGGGCGCCACCATCATTTATCATGCGATGTATGTAGGATTGAGAAACAGGGGCGTAGTCTTTGGTTTGTAGATGGGGGCAAATATTTTCCAAGAGTCTGAACCTCAGATCGTGAAAGTGACCGCATCCACCCACACGAACGCACGAACGAGCACACACCTGCTGTAAACACACAAACAAACAAACAAGCATAGACACAGCCATACTCAGATTGACACACTTATACCCAAAACAGATAGATAGGGTATTAAATGACAGTATTATTGTTTTGAAATAGGTTCAAATTGACGTTTTCTAGGGGCCCTTAAGTCATCTGTACACCACAATGCTTGAAAATCTCAGGAGCAGTCCCCATGTTATCTCACCTCCTCCCCCTATACGTAACGACCCTGAATTTGATTTGTACAACGAAGAGTTGTTAAAGATTGGTTAGATGGATTTTTACGGTTCAGTTTCTACCCACGGCCACGGGCCTGCCACGGGCACGGGCCGGCCACGGGCACGGGCCGGCCACGGTACTTTTCAAGCTGTGGCTCACTGGTTTGTTTTCCATACACCAGTGCTCATGCTGAGCACCAAGAACAATAGCACTAGGTTCGATTTTTAAAGGTTTCGGTATGACCCGACCAGGTTTCGAACTTCATATTTCCCGACTGGATGTTCTAACCACTTGACCATGCAGTCGGTTATGTTAAAATCTGACAATGTCGACCCAATAACATACTCTAAAAATACCTAGTCAATTGGGGAATCTTGTCAATTACTTGACAAGATTTGTTTCAGGAAACGGTTCATAAAAATCTACTTGTCTCATTTATGAACCGAATCCTAACCAAGGTTTGACAATGCTCCGGTTCTTGTCCCTAATTAGATCCTATTCAAATTTGAGACGGACATTTTCAGAGTGCACACTGTCCTCTCGATAATGCTGTAGACCATGTTTTACCAGTTGCCCGTCGATTTCACCGGGTAATGAGAATGTTGGAAATCGATATCAAAATACATATTGAACCAAATGACTTACATGAGACAATGGTTAATAATACAAAAAAATACGACAAAACAAAAAAAAAAATTAAATTAAAAACAATAAAAAAAATTTATTCGTCCAATGCACCGTTTGTTAACTTTTTAGTGTCCTCAGTGAATGACTTAGGGAGGAAATGCAGTCACCTCAAGATAAAGTAGTGCAGTGGACTGTCCAGTTTCATGATTGGCTCTTAAGGGTCAGGTGACAACTTTTTTTTCAAATGTAAAAATTTAGGAGGAGCCTCCTGCTTGGTTAGCCTTGAATATGCAATATTGAGTTCTAAAACATTATGAAAGATATTTCAAGAGAAAGAAAAATGAAATTGTGAGATTAATCTGTCGCTTCAAAATAAGTTTGTTCTTCTCCTTTAAAATCTGATTAAATTGACCTTCTGCTTCGATACCGTTGAGTAAGAGAATTAAATGTCAATGAGACTATTTAACCGGAACTCTCTTGCTGGATGATAAATGAGTAGGAGGACATTGTGCAAAATGTCGCA
The DNA here is from genome assembly GCA_037179385.1 of Holothuria scabra. Lineage (NCBI taxonomy): Eukaryota > Metazoa > Echinodermata > Holothuroidea > Aspidochirotida > Holothuriidae > Holothuria > Holothuria scabra. Next base: position 20,069,634 of record CM074190.1, read on the forward strand.
GAATAACTTACATTCATTTAGCGGATAGCTGCAGACGTCGAAGGCAGTACGCTGTAGTTTGATGACTTTTTTCCTCTATCTTTCGAATGATTTGGCAGATGAGAGTCAATATTTTTTCTTTGTAATTGTAGAGAGAACATGGTCAGAGGAATAATGAAACGTATAGGTTGGTATTCAACCACTGTAAAGAACTCGATAGTTACAGCAAAAATTTGCAGACGACTGTTGAAAACGATCAGTAGAAACTTCACATAGCCAGTGTGCGACAAGGTTGCCCCTTCCCCCCAAAATGTGGAGAAAGTGAAGATGAAAAGAAAAAGAAAGAAAAAAGGAGAAAGAAGAGGGAAGAGTGGGCGAAATGGTAACGTCCCTGGAATCAAATGAAGGGTCATGTTGCTTTTGGCCCACCCCCTGTAAGACAAAATTTTCCAAAGCGGGAAGGGATACACCTATAAAGAGCCTCCCTCTCCAGTCAGCAATATTCGAAGGTCCACTGGCGGCCATCGTCGGTATCCGGTCGGCCGTCCATACGTGGTTGGTCACTGAATGGGCAGTCAGAGGGTCTAAATTGTATGCTGGGTAAAAAGTTTCAGCCAATCAGTTTCATTGCCATCGGAGGACCGCCGGCGAGTCACAGTCACCTGACATTTCTCCGACGGACTGTCCATGTGGTCTACTGTCGTTCGTGGCGGAGCCGACCAAATTTGTTGACAGGGTCAGGACGGTGATGAGTCATCATTTTACCGCCCTCATATAAGGTAAAATCATGGCTATGCACTAACATACCTCCTCGAAGCTGAGACAGTTAAGCAATATTCCCTTCAGTCCTCAGTAAGTTCAATACAGGCGCTAAATCAAATTATACTTAAGGCAGTCAAATGTAACCCCCCCCCCCATTTTTTGTAGTAGTCTACAGAAATTCTCCATTGATACTGCTCTTTGATTGACAGCAAGTTAAAAAATGCAGAGTAGGTCTGTACCGAGAGAGTTTTGATTACACATTGGGGTCTTGTGTTCTTACTCAATAAACTGTGATTGTATCTAGACTGCTGGATGAAGATGAGTTTTAGACAGTTGTGGGAGGGACTTAATTAAATTGGTTACGAGAATTGAAATTGTTTGGGGTGAGGAGTTATATAGGCCTACGCCTTTCACAAAATTCACAATGATCAACTTTCTCTCGCGTTTCACATATTGTATAAGTATGACGCTTATGGTCCTGGGCATGACGTTAAACTGCATCCAGGTTGTGGCTTCTGTTCTATTCAGCCAGTCTAGAGCAGGACCACTCAGTGTTTGCCCATTGGAGGGCGTACTTGTCCATTTGGGACGTTAAGCTCCTTAAGGGAGCAGAACTCCTCCGGGAGTAATCGTTTGGTTTTCGCCCCTTGGCTCTTCGCCAGAGAGTCGTGGGGACTTTTAGAAAAAAGCTTATGGTCACCACTAAAATTGGCTTACATTGTGAAATCGAGATGCTTTCGAAAATTCCATTTCTCTATACAACTTTCGCTCGACAGGTCTTCCCTTAAAGCACATTTTTAAGTTGAGAACAACGCGGTCCTTCCTGATTAATAGATCCTTCAATGGGGTGTGAGGTGTTTATTCTATGCAGAAAGTTGTGGAACAACGCCACCTTTAGATTCGACGTTTTAAACGTCACAAACAGTCGGATTCGAACCAAGAGCTGGATACCTACTATCCTGCTCTATGGATTCAAAACAGTTTTGAACTTCTTTAGTGAAAGTGCGCCTCTTTCTTGCCCAGCACTACGCTTTGTTGTTAAATGCATTCTATGATCAGGATTTTATACTGTTTCGACAACAGGATATTCAAACTAATTTAGAGTTAAAACTAAATGTGCCAACTCGAACATAAAGACAAATGATGAGATTATATAAGCTTAGGAAGCGGGAAGCTATGGTGTTCGGGAAGGAGTCATGACAAGTCGAAGACACAATCGATGATGAACCGTTATTTTTACGCACGGTTGCACTTCAGAGTGATGACTCACCTCATCTACGGGGACTAAGAGCGGAAACTGGCTATTCTCTTTGACATCCTTTACTCCCCAAGTTGAGGAGAGACGGACCTATGACGTAACTCTTTGTTTATGTGATGCACGCACGCACACAAGCATTCATTGTATCCGCTGGGGAGCATTTCCGTAGGGAGTGGGTTACATGCAAACAGCCTATTTCTTCTGTGACCGCTTTTGTAATTCGAAGCCATCCAGCGGTCAGTTTTGTTTACTTCAGTCCGACAATGTAACGTTGTCCAAAAATGTAACGTTCAAGTCTCGATGTGGACTCGTCTTGGCATGTTCCTCAGTGACTTGACCAGAAGGGGTGACAGATGAAAGTCTGTGTCTTGAAAAGTTTTTAGGAGCTGTTAAGGACAAATGAACAATTTACCGCTTTAACAACAACACACTTTTTAGTAAAGGCTAGTAAACAATACCGCTCTAGAAGACAAGACTGTCTACAAACACATGCGACGACGATTCCACGACAAATTTGCCGTATCGCCTTCTGACGTGTATCGTGATCTGACGCGAGCAATTGCATAGCACAAAACAATGACTGTTTATTAGTTTCTTCCTCCCTACAGAAATATATCTTTCACTAGCTATGTACTAGAAGAGCACAGTGTACACTTGCTGCACTGTGCACAGTGTAACGACAATAGACTTTTCATCCATTCATCGTATGTAACGATATGTAATAGATCTAGTTGCATGCATACTATTGTGCCCTCTGTCGTTATGCAGCGTGCAACAGCGTTTAGCTAGCTATGGGAGTAAAACAGTTGATTAGATTTGAAAACTGATGAGTCATCATTGCAACTCCGCAAGGTGGATCATTCTGTCATGAGCTTTCGTCTAACTTACACAAAAGAAGCGAAAATCAGGAATTTCTCAAAAACTATATTGAAATGTGCAATTTGTTCTGAAAAGCTTCCATCCCGAGTGCAGACTCTACAGTTATATTGGGCAGTTGGGATATCTCGTGTGTTCAATATTCTTGTACTGATGCATGATGCATCCGGCCCTTTTATTCATTCACGTCAACATTTCCTGCAAGGTGAATCCGACCAGCATTTAGTATCATTGGTTAGGAAACATTATCTCGTAGCATAACTACTAGGCAGTACCCTGGACAGAAACTCTAAGGGGCGGAACACCTCAAACATGAACTGTCCACAAAAACTGTCACCACGTTTAGTACGTGGTATATATAATATATTGAAATCTCAGATGGGCAGTTCCACCCTGTCTTCCCCTACCCCGTAGGCTACGGCCCGCAGACTGAACTACCGGCCATAATATAGCCTACCATTTCAAGAAGGGAATGCTGTATTCCTGTGTTCATAACCGTACTGTGTAACTGTACTTATTTTACACTGGTGTAGCCTCATTCAATTGTGGACGTCTGCTTAGCCCCTGTCCTCAAGTAGGTTTACTGGTTGTGGTTGCCGCATAAAGTAGGAAGGCAGGAGTGGGTAACTCGGGGACAGACGGGTGGGAGTGGGGGTGTCATGCCGTAGTCAAATGAAACTTACTATGTCACAAGACGTTTAAAAAAATGATTTTACTTGTATCGCCAAAACATACAAATTTTTATTCAAGTCATCTAATCTATACAAACAAATCCTCAAAAGATAAAGATGTAACTTTCATATGCCTTCCTGTAAATCTTCTCCCTTGTAACGAATAAATTAAACAATATTAACAACAACTAAAATGAGCGTTTACTTGTAAGCACATCATCATTCAGCTCATAGCTTACAGCACGTAACATTAGTTATTTATCATTCAATATGGGAAGCTGTGTAACCACTTGTGGCTCTAAGGAGGGAAAGAGGGGCCAGGTTTTGGCCTTACCCCTGTCAGCCTGTGGTGTCTAATAATCAAGACCTATGCAAAGCATGCAATGTTTTCCACAACTCATATTACCTAGCTGACACATTTTTGGGCAATGTGCTTACAACGACTGTATGCTATATTTCAATCGAATTTCCAAGAGAACCAGAATGCAAAAATGCATTGAGGTTTCGATGATACATACATGCTCTTTTCAATAAAATGCTAGATTTCTTGTAACAACTGGTTACCGAAAGTGACCTTTGACTCCACCTGTAAGTAACTGTTTTTTTTTTAACCAAAACATTTCTATATTCAAAAAGCCAAATTTCATACTGTGCCTTAAGATATTCTGCAAACAAGGTTTTCAGAGTTTGATGCCAGGTGGTACCAGATGACCATTGACCTCCACCAAAAACAACAGGTACAGTACTTTCAACTCACCATAACACATCCACATACTAATTAGGAAATCCACCCAAGTTTCCTACCTTGAGATATCCCATTTTGACAAGTTTTTCAAAGTTTGACCAATCATGACCCCAGATGTCCTTTCACCTCCACAAAAAACCTTATACAGACCATCTTCTCACAATAACTCATCCACATACTAATTATGAAATCCATCCACGTTTTGTACCTTGAGCTATCCTAAACAAGGTTTTCAGGGTTTGACCCCATGTGACCCCAAATGACCTTTGACCTCTACGAAAATAAATCTGGTTTTTTTCTTACATCATAACGAATCAACATATCAAGATTGAAATTAATCCAAGTTTCCTACCATGAGATATCGTGTAAACAAGGATTTCGGGGTTTGACCCCATGTGACCCCAAATGACCTTTGACCTCCACCAAAATTAATTGGATTCTTCCTCACATCGTAACGCATCAACATATCAAGTTTGAAATGAATCCAAGTTTCCTTCCTTGATATACAGTGTAAACAAGGATTTCAGGGTTTGACCCCATGTGACCCCAAATGACCTTTGACCTCCACGAAAATTAATTGGGTTCTTTCTTACATCATAATGCACCAACACATCAAGTTTGAAATTAATTCCAAGTCTCCTACCATGAGATATCATGTAAACAAGGATTTCGGGGTTTGACCCCACGTGACCCCAAATGACCTTTGACCTCCACCAATATCAATAGGGTTCTTCATTACATCATAGCGCATCAACATATCAAGTTTGAAATTAATCCAAGTTTCCTACCATGAGATATCGTGTACAAAAGGATTTCGGGGTTTGACCCCATGTGACCCCAAATGACCCTTGAACTCTACCAAAATTAATTGGGTTCTTTTTTACATCATAATGCATCAACACATCAAGTTTGAAATGAATCCAAGTTTCCTAACTTGAGATATTGTGTAAACAAGGATTTCGGTGTTTGATCCCCTGTGACCCCAGATGACCTTTGACCTCAACCAAAATATATACGGTTCTTCCTCTTAGTACGGGGTATCTGTGTACCAAGTTTGAGAACTGTCAGATCTTCCCTTCTCAAGATATCGTGTAAACAAGCAAAGTGTCACAAACACACACACATACATACACACGCACGCCATCATGAATGCATAGGTTTCTCATTTCATCGAAACCAAAAATCACGAATGTAAACCAATAGAATGGATTACAGGCCGGTTGGGTTACAAGGGCGAATGTACCTTGATCATTAAACATGTAGCCTGTGTGCGCATGCGCATCGACGTGCAAGTCCGTTCGGCGAAGTTTGTTATTCCTGCACTTACGTTAGCTGTAGTAGTAATCAGGTACAATTATCCTTTGACCCTTTTCGAAATGCATCATTAATTAAGTACAATTTAACTTTGACCCATTCTCGAGATGCATTGCCTGCAGGTGAACATTCCCAAACTGGGCCCACTGCATAATTTTAAGGACTAGATCTTAGAAGTCTTTCGTCATATACCAAAGGCTTTACAAGTTGAAACTACTGTCCTTGTGCTTGATGCTCAGCAAAAGTAAGGTAAAACAAGCCAGTGATTCACAACTGGAAAAAGGCCGTGACCCAGGCGCGTAGCCAGGATTGTGTCATGGGGAGGATTTTGGTGTCATGGGGTGGGGGGTCTGGGGCACAATATGAGGGAAAAGTATAAGGATAGAGAGGAAAACCGCTATATTAGGTGTTTTTGCATTGCAAGGTTCGGTCATGCGGGAGGGGGGTTCTACCTCCAAAAACTGCCGTGATCGTAGTCGGTCCGACTTAAACCATTTGGTTTGTAACGGAGTCATTTAAACCTAAACCTAACTGCAGGGCAAGAGCAACAATACTCAACACTATATGTCTTTTCTTAAGTGAAATTTGCCGAATTTTTATGAAAGCTGGATAAAAATATGTAAGGGGAAACCTCCTCCTTTAGGACTGCAGTTTAAAATGTTATTTGTTTAGGTAACCCTTTTTCACCATCACTTAAAATATGATATGCATAACGCCACACAAAGCTACATGTACAGAAGCAACTACCAAGGTGTCACAATTGCTGCTTTGTCCGACAGTTTTTTTTTTTCATATCATTCGCTGTGACAACTGACACTGGCGTTTCGCTATAACTGTTGTGTACTGACGTCACAATCATTCTTTCATAGCTAGCCCGCCACGCTATGTTAGACGGCAAACTATTGTAATTGGCAAATGATTATGCAATTGCTTCTACTTCCCGATCACTCATCCCATCGCGTTATCGTCTTTCGCTCAACTTCTAGAAGAGACAGACGTTAAAGGGACAATCAGAGTTTGACAGCGAATACCAACCTTTTGTTATAGCACTTAGTTTGTGGTCCTTTTTTTTAGCGGATTATTCACAAGAATCAACGGACATTAAAGGGTTTTTTTAGGTGAAAAGAAACGTAAATTCTGTGTTAATTATCGTTGCATGGGAATTTTGTAATTTTGATCGAGTAGCAAAATTCCACAGAGACACAAGTCTAGATAACTTTATCCATACGGCCGTACGGTGACCAATCACAACTTCAGACTCTAATGACAGATCATTTTTGTTTGTTAAATTCTATGTTCTAATGTGCTACAGAATTGAAGTCGTAGAAAGCTTAAAGCCGTTAAAACAAACTCTGATTGCCCCTTTAAGAAAGGATCAAAAGTTATTTTAAACAAATACCATTCTCTCTTGTAAATGGCTGCATTTAAAGAGCTTGTCGTCCATCGATTATGCAGCTACACCGAGACATATCAAAGACGTGATGTGTGCGACCTCTCATAAAACAGATCTCCTATCTCACCTACTCCAGTTTGAAAATGATTTATCTCAGGATGTGAAGACTATAGAAAGAAACAGTTGAGAATACTTTTCAAGCAAAGGACTTTTAGCCATCTCCCACTGAAGTGGAAACACGAAATTATTCTCAAATAGGACAACGTTTCCGATGAGACGTGACACTGAATGGAATTCCACCAGAAAGCTTACTTTAATCGAACCAAAAGCTGTCTTGGATCGAATAAAATGAGAGTATAATATTCAATCATCTGAGTAGAAACCAATTTTGCCATTAATCTGATTTGGGCTATGTCTAATTGGTCGAATTAATAGAACACGGGAAGGAGGGGTCTAGAGGCCGTTCAGAGGTCATCTTAGCCTTTATGTAATCTCCTAGTTTTATTCTGGATATGAATAAACTTGAGACTAGGACACTCTTTAAGAACAATTACTTTTGAAGTTTGGCTTGGCGTAGGAAAATGTTACAGCCCTCGAGATTGAGTCGATTGGACCTTACATGGGCACTGAGATGAGGAACTCTTTATCAAGGTTGGATCTGAGTTAAACAGATCTAACAGGCAACATAGCGGGCGTGTATCTAACTAGAGAGGTACCGTACCGCTAACACCATCTTGGTCTGATCATGGAGATATCATTAAAAAAAATTGGCTGAAACCGATTTTGTTTGTTAACAGGGATCTTTTAAGCATGAAACTATCTTTTCAGGGGACATGTCGTAATCTCAGTACAGGGATTTTTAACTTATTCTGCCGTCGTCACAAATTTGCATTTATGAATGTATCACGTCCCACCATAATTTAAGTAAGCGTTGTAGCGGCAATATTGAGCGCCGAACGGGAAAGGTTTGAGAGTTTGAGGTTCCTCAGTCTCGGTTACGTGGACAAGTTTGTATGAAAACTATTGAAATGGTACAGTTTGATGACGTTTGTACCTAAATTTTGGGCAGATTAATTTTTACTGGGAACTTGGGACGAGCAGATTACTAGATGGTCAACCTGAAACTGCAAAACGTTCCTTCCCCTAGTGATCTTTCCTCGGATTGGAAGGAACTGTCTAAGCAGAAGTGATTAATTAATAGCCGTGCTTTTTGAAACACTGCTTACATTCAGAACATTAATTTTTCTTTTACACAGTTATACATAACTCGGTGTCAGTGCTACACACTGCGATCAAGATGAGAGCAATTCCACAATTGCGACCGCCAAACAATTTCACACAGGCACCAAATGTTCGAAGTGCAAACCATTGAAGTGGCGTCCATTTCACAGTAGTCAATGCATGCAGACATATCCTCAAGCATGATATTTCCATGACAAGGTTCATGTTGCATGAAGAAACTAATATGAAAAATAAAACTTTGTTTTCATCATGTATGTGATGATAACGTAACGATGATCTATCGTATCATAAAAATCCGATTAAAACTAGGCTTTGCCGGATTCTGAATGACGTCACAGAATTTCTTTGTCTTTACTTTGATTTCGGAACGATTCGCTACGCTATATCGATAATGTTACATTGGCGATTTACTTTTGAAATCGATTGCAATATCGTCGGTGTATCGACTCAGTTCGATATTGAAGTTAAGACAATATGCTGTGACGACATCCAAAATTTGCCACAGTTTTAATTAATTTCATTTTTTGAGACAACAGGTCATGTTTAACAATAATTGTTTGATATGTCAACATTTGATACTAAAAGAAATGTCTCTAACGAAGGCTGTGAAGACGTGTCTTGTTTAAGTTTTAAGAAAATAACTATCAAACTCATTCAAAATTTAAACATGTACACTAGCTAAAATTGCACAGATCAGTTAAGTGCAATATGAAGTTTTATTTTAACTTTGAATATATTTTATGTACCTGAAGAATACTACTAATTTGCAATGTTTATCTATACCTTTACTTAATTAGGAAGAATGTGACTTAGAAAACCAACCTTTACATATAAAAACATAAAGGATAAGTTTATCTTTTTCACATGCATCTACACTTTATCACAAGTCATCCTTTTCCACGTACTTTTGAACAAAATGAGAGCAGCATATCTAAAGTCCGCGCTACTTAGAAAATAAAGTACACAGTTCCACCACACAGTGGAACTTACTAAAATACCCACTACCGTCATTATCGTGTTATTTTTCTCCCTTACTCCGTATGCGATAAGGAGATATGTGATAGAAAAGGGTATCCAAGCGATTAAAAACCCTACTGTCAAAAACACCGCTGATCGTAAGCCTTTCCATTCACTTGGTCTTCCTTTCATCTTCTGCAGATGACTTCTTATGACGCCTTTGGGAACACGAGCCGGCTCAGCAGTCTTCAGCTCAGACCCGTTTGAAGAGGTCCAGGCGTGTTGAATCCGACGCGCTTGGTTTCTAGATATGTGAGCCATGTGAATATACATGAGACAGACCAAAATGGCCGGCGCAAATACGGAAAATGTGAATATGGAGACACTCCACTTTTTAATTTCAGGGGAACCGAATGATATGAAACACAGACCAAAAGCAGGTTCATACATGGAAAAATCAAGAAATGTGTCCTGTGAGCAACAGAAACCCAACATAACGGCCAATAAAAGAAATAGAACACACACGACTGTGGCTGCTTTCGGCGTAGTTAAGTATAGCGAGGAATGCAACGGACGTGTAATCGATATGTACTTATACATGGCAACGCATAAGACGATAGCAACGTCGCCTAACGTGGTGAGAGGTATGAAGTATCCCACTAGTTTGCACCATGTGCTCTCGTGACCGTAGCTATCATTTTCTGGGCCAACTTGAACGGAGTAAATAAGATATGGCGATATAAACAGACCAGTTAATAAATCCGTCGCTGCCAAAGAAATCAACAAAAATTTGTAGGTGTCAGATATGTTCGATAACCGCGGTATGATCAATAGGTTTAGAATATTCCCAATTATAATCATTGTAGATATAGCCAGTCCAACGGAACAAACAATTGTGTGAGTTTGGGAATTGGTATCGTTCTCCATGGCGTTTAGTTGAAAATGCCACTTGGAATAAATCACTTGTGGGATACAACTTATAAAGTTCTTTAATGCGACTCCAGACTTTTTGACAAGGAAATCGTTCGCAATTTTCTACAGGAGTGATTAAAAATACTTCAGATATATGGCTGCTTGTAGATTACCAACGACACGCAAAGCTAGATTGGGGCGTCCTTATAACGGCGACACCACAAAGATACATTACGTACTGACATAATTTTTTTCAAATGTTACTTTGAGAAGGCTGTATCAAGAAAAAATATCACTTCATTGGTCTACATACCAGCATGAAGTTGAGAGTAGGCCTTAAAAGTGTACCACTGCTGCGCCAGTAATGATGAAATCTAAATTAAAGATTGTCCGAAGTCCTTTCTCAAAGATATGACTTGTCCCATTGAATGGTAAACACGGTTGGAAAGAAGCGTTCTAAAAAGTAATAAAATTATCCTCTGATATTTCGAGTATTTGTTCAATAACACCGGCAAAACATAAAATGTAAGGCATCAAAATCTGTGCTACAATAATTGATAAACGTCGCAGTCTAGTCCTCGACTAACGCATAGGACCTTTTGTCGCGTTCCAGTGCCGCTTCATAAAATCAAATAAGAATTACAACCAATAAAATAGCTCGTTTTATTATGACAGGCACATCATAACACATGTCACGTAGCTTTGACAGTAGCTAAATTAAGCATACAGGCGTGGCATAACGGTGAGATTTATAGCCACTCATAAAACTTATCATGATCCTCGCTACAGCTTATTTCGTGCCAAATATGTTGAGCTCAAAGATCATTTCTCCCTTTTTATCCATCGATGATGAATTTCTTTTAACCGCCGCATCCTCTTAATCCCTGAAATCCTTTTGAAACATTCCATCAACTTAGCAGAAAGCATTACTGTTGCTCGAAAAATACGTGTGAGCTTTAGGTGACCTTTGAATATACTGCCGTACCCGGTGACAATCGGAACTTTGCGTTTAATCGATTTTCATGTACTTTTCATAATAAATTATGTCATGATAGATTCAGCTTTCCAAGCAAAGTGTAATTACAGAATGTAATGTGATAGTCGGAGTCATCAATCATTGCACAATGTTGTCAAATATTCAATCAAACACTAGCTTCATTGGTTCAGACGTAAATTGATGAAAGTCTGGTGCCTCCTTATGATAAACTACAAGTACACAACAATGGAATGCAAGTCAATTGTTCCATGTAAACAAAAGACGGTTACAACCCCAGACATAGGCATACACACATAACACACACACACACATATATATATATATAAAAACATGATGGTTTCCTTATATATATATATATATATATATATATATATATATATGTTTACCTTTTTGTGGAATAAGGGGAATTTTTGGCAAAATATCAAAGTTAGGGGGAAATTACACACACACACACACACATATATATATATATATATATATATAAACATGATGGTTTCCTCTTACATATATATATATATATATAACGCTGGATCCTACCTTAGGTCGACATCGTCTAAAACACGACCTTAAGTCGACATATAAATATTTCACATATTTGAATGTATCTGCACATACAGACACTAAAAAATTCAAATAAAATACCACCATAAACTTCAACAGCGCCAACAATAATATGTATGGTATATTTATTATGTATGACGTACGCACAAGTTATAATAAAATAAACAAAGTATTAAAGGTATTGCAGTACTTACGTGTTAACTTAATGTACATTTTTAGACAACGCAAGATATAACACCCCTTTTTTCACGTGCAAATCTACATACTATACATTGTGTTTATAACGTCTATATAAAGACACAATAAAGAGGGCGCCATGAAGGTATTATACATGCACTTATTTTATTAAGAATGTATGCAGAACGGGTTGAAATCGTGAACCAAACATTAGGTCGACACGAAAATGCTGACCTATCGTTAATGTCGACCTAATGTACATTTTTAGACGAAGGAATGTCGACCAAAGGTAGGATCCAGGTAAATATATATTTATATATATATATTTATATATATAAAATGGGTCTATGTGGGCTCTTCACATGTTCCATGTTCCGCGATAAGGGGATTTTCATGTTTCCCGAAACGCATACGCTAAACCTATCTTAAAGCGCGCATCACACAAGATACAATCAACATTTGATGTCTAAAGCTAGCCGCACCACTACACGACTTTGCCCACCGCAACTCAAACAGATCGTCGCTACAACTGTGATTGGAAATGTTAAGTCCAGTTTTAAGTCGCATCGACTTTAGTCGGGAATAAACAACATGCTGGTTCTTTTCGACTGAAGTCGGCGCGACTTTTTAATCTGGTCAATCGCAGTCGTAAACCCACGCACATTAAACGACTGTTGGTGATCCGACAATCGAGTTGAGTTGCGGTGTGCTAAATCGTGTGGGCGTGCGGCTAGCTTAAGATAGCTTTTCGAACATGAAGTGAACAAGTCAAAACCGAAGAATTCCTGCCTAGAGAGTATCAGTATGCCTCTTGTGCTCTTAAGTGACTCTTGCAGATTAAAAGAGATAGAGGCTTCGCAAATGAAATAGTTGAAAAACCTTTACATGCTACTGGATTGCAGAAGTTTTGCTAAGACTGTATTAAGTCCTACTGTCTGAGCACCTGACACAGCCACCGCTACCACCGTCACCATGGTATGGAAGTGCCCATAAGATCGCAAGTCAAGATTGTGGACCTACCCCGTAGCGGATAAAGGATGAGCAGACCTGGTGGAAATGATGTGGTGTTACCCTCACAGCCGTTAAATAGGGCAACAACAAAGCTGGTTATGTAAGGACATTGTATGCAGTGTGTATTTAAAGCCTTTAGAGCCTACTTTGAACTCACTGCAGCCAAGATGCCATGCTTTAGTTCACTCTAGATGAGCGTAGTAGGAAATGACTCTGTCAATAAACTTTTGGATGACCATAGGTTGAGGACAGAAAGGATAAGACGTAGAAACAAGAGATAGGTTGTGGTCAATTAGACAATTGTTACTTCAACGATGATGCCTGCAACCAAAACAGCACAAACAAAAAACTGCTACATCTTAATTTTAATTTTGTTTTTGTTTTGAACAGTTTTTTTCTTTGTTTATTCCAAGTTGTCTGCTTCTACCTATTCTGGTCCCTCTGCTTGGTTCATACAACCATAACACACTTATTAGTGATCCACGCTAGTATAGCCTCTGCAATGGCGTAGCCACGGGGGGGGGGGGGCCTGGGGGGCCTAGGCCCCCCAGATTTTCTCCAGGCCCCCCAGATTTTTTGCGTCCTGATAGAGTAATTGAAAAAAATAAAAATAAAAAAATGTGCAAAAATTAAAAAAAAAAAAAAAAAATTGATGAATGTGTGTAAAACACATTTTGTCCGCACGTATGAAATCAAGCAATAACCTTAAAATGCCTACTTTCACTAAATTAGATAGGCCTATCGTTTGTGATCTGCACTGTCGTTTATTGCATTTCACTTCGAAGATGAAACGAAAGTCTCGACGACAAACTTTAATGTGACTTTGTTAGGTTAAGACCCTTTCTGCCTTTCGGATGGCTGATTGATTTACTGAAAATAAGGCAATCGTACACTGGAGACCACTCTTACACGACCATTCCTATACTTTATTATACACAAAATATGCCGTAAGCAGATAAGGGTCAGGTACTGCCTTCGGATAATTCTTCCCTTCCATCCTTAGCAAGTAGGCCTATGTCGTGCCTCACTCTTGCCCATGACAAGTGTCACTGTGGGACGATTTTTTTCGACAAGTCCTCTTTTTACTGGTTGGCACTGGCGTCCGAGGGATTTGTAAAATGTCCACAAGGTCCAGATTTCATGTGTTTCCCACATGATCCATACTTCTGCTTTGAGGTTCAATTATTCTGAGGGATTTATTCGTAGTATTTTAATTTTGACTACGTAATGTACCGATGAACAAATACTGCACTATTTTGCACATTGTTTCTCTGGTAGTATGTATGTCTCTTGTAAAATCTCTACAAAAACTAAAAATATTTTTATATTTTTCATGCTCCCCAAAAAGGGAAAATCCGAAAACTCAGGCCTATAATCAGTTCAAAGTTTTGCCAAACATAGCACCATTTTGCATGTAGGAAATCTAACGCAAAGAAAGTTTCTCAGAAGAGGACACAACTACATTTGGTTTTCCTGTTGAAGAGTGAGGTACTGCCTTAGGTAAGCTGAAATCCATTCAAATATTGCCGCATTTGCGGCTGTGTACATCCAGTTTAAAACACGTGGGAAGTGCCGTTTCCGGCCATCTGGAGGGGTTTTAAAGCCCAAAATTTTCTTGTACGCTCCGCGTCAACTGATAGTGGCGCTCCGTTTAGATTCAAATATTGCCGCATTTGCGATCTACGTGCTTCTGAAGTTTACAATTTTTCCCAAGGGAAAGGGAGATACCGGCTCCCTTTAGTCTCATCCCCCAGGCCACAGATCAGAAGTGCCCAGTTTTGGGGTCCCTAAAAAGTGTATGTATTGCCATTTTTCAAAGATTGATTTTTTATTCTCATTATTGAGACATCGCAGACATGAGATTCGTATTTCAAGGCTGGGTACATCCAGCTTAAAGCACATGGGAACTGCCATTTCCGGCCATCTGGAGGGGTTTAAAGCCCCAAATTTTCTTGTGCGCTCCGCGCCAACTTATGATGGTGGCGCTCCGCTTAGATAGTCTTGCCGTGCCTGACCCTCGGAGGTACCAGGCCACCCCCACTTGTTACCTAGGCCCCCCCCCCAAAAAAAAATCCCATCCTGGCTACGCCACTGAGCCTCTGACCTTTATTTGATCCGGTAAATGATAAACATATTTCTTTCTGCATCATAGCAAGATCATGTTGGTGTCCCACAGAGTCTACTACCGTAGGCGTTCATTGTAAATCATTACACGAAAGGAAAAATGTTTCAGAGTATGAGCAAAAATCGAACGATTATACATGTATGCGACGTCATAAATTTGAGCAATGCCATGTTACGACATGAAACGTACCCTTTGAGCCAAGTCAGATGAGGGTCAGCTGTAGGGAAAGGTGACTAGGCCATTACTAGGGAGGGGGCATTTGTCTTAAATTTCCTAATTTGCATATTTGCTAACTTATACGATGGATAGCTGCACAGAACCCCAAGCTCCGACATAAGCAGATTAATTTCAGGTTTTAAATTGGATGCAACCATCCATGGTACATGTAGACAAAAGAAATGAGACGATTAATTTTGTTGGTCTCCACAAATGGCCGACAAATATCAACATCAATTGGTCGTTAGGAGTTGTACATAGGCAACCACATCAGCTTTGGGTCGTGAGGATTTATATACATGCGCAACCATATCAGCTTTGAATAACATTCAATCGCATTGTCATGTATCGCAGTTATAAATAAGTGAAGGTAAACGGAAGATCTGTAACACCTTTTTGTTTAAGTCGATGGTTTACTATATGGTATATTCTTCAATGCAATATGAATAAACCTATCCCACCATTTTTTCCTTTTTTCTTTACAAGACGGGAATTTTTGTATGCTATAAGAACACATTAATATAAAATTACATTCGTTTACACATATATCACGTTCTCTTGTGATTTCTGATTATGACATGACGCGTTGTCCAAATTCGCCTCATGAGAGTCAAGTATGAGTGCATTTTAGAAGTAAAGTCACGGTACATACCAGGAAACAATCGAATCGTGTAATCTTGGGTGATGTCCCATAGGCCAGACCAAGAGGTAAACAGTTTAGGCATGTGTACTGGCATAACTGAATGACATTAGATCCAGATCTAAATTGGTAATGTACAGACGTATGCCTTTGACAGTTCAAGGATAATACTTTCGACTCAGAAATAAGGGTAGCTACAACCTAAACGAAATTGTTGAGCCCGCCAAATTCAAGAGTCAATCTACGCATACGATCAGTGTAAATATCTTGTTTCTTTTACAGTAGATAGAAGAGAATGATATGCTTTAGATGTTTTACGAAGCGCATTTGTTCAAGCTGTCCGTCTGTAAGTTCAAATAACTTATTTTGGGGGAATTAACTAGAATGTACATGAGAGGGGAATAACTGACCAGGAAGGAGACGAGACAGCAGAGGAACTAGTCCTTTGCAGAAACTTGTTTTATATCTCTCTGATGATAAGGTGGAAACTTTTAGAAGAAAGATTTTATTTCTTTGCGAGTCTCGTCGCATTTAACATTCTTACCATTCTAACCATTCTCGGTAGAATGTTGTATCTCCTGTCTAGGACTGAGATATATTTCAATTATGTAAAACGAGGTTGGTGATTACAGTAACACCCCTTACGTAATTAGTCGTTTTCATCTTATTTTTTTATTTCTTATTATTTGAAAAAAACTGATGCCTTTGTTAAATGCGTTTAAAATAAAAAGAGAATTTATTTACTGATTTTCTTAGTCCATTTGGTTTTAGAAGGTTTTCATTACGTTTCATTACGTGAAACCTTGAGGGACAAAGACATGGGAGATGCCGACACGACTTATGAATTACATAACCGAGCGGCGTACCAACTGAACATTTAGATCAAATATGGTTTGCCTTGAAAGGCCAGTTCAGATGAGAAAACCGTAGATTGCTTGCATGAAAGATCCACTTTAGCACAAGCGAGCCTCCATCATCACCTCAAACGCCATCGCGTTAATTCACCCGAAAACAGAACGGGTTTCATTCAACCCGAAAAAGTCTCGTGTATAAGCATTCAAAGAATAGAACACACGAGCCTTCTGCTTTTCCACAATTTCTCCAGTCTCTGTTTTAATAAATGCACATCAAAAAGGTTAAAAACGATGAATTAACTTAAATATTGAACAGATATATTAACTACTGGACAGAACAAAATACAATACGTTACGTCACTCTATATGTAGCGTGCTCATATATAATACAATTGTTTTGGTCAGTCATCTGGGGATGTATGCCTAGCTACGAGTGTGGGGCAAACATTCTGCACACGTATCTCACAAATTATTAGCTGACCCTATTTATGTAAAGGTTCCCTTTGCTTTTACATATCCTTTCTCTGTTTTATCGTCCGTCAGGCCGAACTAATTAAAAGAGAGACTTTAGATGGACGAACGTAAATTATTAATCCTTCTGAATAACGTCTCAATTAAGATTTATAATGCTTGGTCAACGAGTTCTCTTCTCGCAGAATGCCATGGCAACGACTAGGGGACCTCAAAGCTGTATCATTATACAGAGCACGATGCAAAAACTTGAAACCTTTCGAATTTTATCGCGATTGAATCTTTAAAATGTTTATTTTATATTGTCGTGCAGTGCTTCATGCAGTCAAGAAAGACGCAAGCAGAAGCTACATAATACAAGAGGCAACAAATCAAACGATTCCTAGAATACACATTAAGTATTGTCGGGATACGATGCCATGTTAGCAGAGATATATAGACTTCAAAAATACGAAAGAATCGCAGAACTTTGGCTCAAACTACATGTTTCTGTTTATTTAGTTGTTTCAATTTGTCTTTGAGTCAGCTCGGATCTGCCCTTCTGTATTTAGTGGATATCACCATGCACGACCGTTCAAAGAAGTTGTATTATATTTCTGTTCTTACAAGTTTAACAATGATTATGTAAAACTTTTTAATCTTGCAAAGACGGTTCCAGCATTCAATGATAAGTTTTACTTTTTCAAAGTGTCGTATCTGGAAAACAACGTTTAACTCGACTTTGAGATCCTACACATAGTGCGGTACATGGAGTTCAAACGAATACAACCGTGAAATGATTTGCCCTCTAAAATTGAAATTTTAATGCTTTATCAGAGTTCCAGTGGAAGTGCAAGTTTGTGTGGACACGTTTACAACCAGTTGCTGCAATCCGAGTGTATTGGCTTCCGGTAACTTGACTTTATTTGTAATAATATACCCCACGGTATATTTGACATAACTGAGAACTATCTCATTTATTGCATTCTTCTCTAACCAGCAACGGATCACAGAATATATGAATATGTATAAGCGGGCGTATTCTGTAACAAATAAAGCTAAAAGGGTACAATAGAGTTCACCGGAATGGCAACTCCCTTCGTGACGTACCGTATGTCGCTTTGATTTTTCCGCCATAGCTCGCATGATATTCGATCTTCATCTTCAGATATTAGAACAGAGTTAACTGTGTCTTCTGTCACCATTAAATTGATTAACATATATACGTCATCGTAATTCATTAAAAGACTTCAGAGAAAAGGCGTATATTGTGTTGAAGTGTAGCGAAGTACTGACTGTTTATATTCGTTAAAAAATGTAACTTGGTCAGTTGGTGATTCAACGGCACCTGTTAAAACATTTAATATTCAAAAAATACATTTGAGCAAGCCTGATGAAAATTGTTAAATCCCTAATATCACGGTGATTTTTTTAAAGGCAACCAGCCATCCTTGGTACACACATGACGAAGAGTAATCAACTAAATAAAGCTATTGTATAAATTGTTAACTTATTGTCTTAAGTAATTAAACATTAAGTCAGTGCAGCCTGAACATTTCTCTTAAATGAGGTTAATCTGCCATTCTAAATAAGTAGTCTATTAAGTTTATTACATTTTTCATACTCGTGTTACATTGCATGAAACTAGATGTCGCACCGAATTGAAATCAGCTAGTCTCCTTGGTAAATTTTAGGCAGCTGCTTACAACAAGAGGTAATACTGGGACGCAATGCGACCTTTACCCCCATTAGTACAGGCAAATTTCTCCCCGTATAAACACATTGTAAAAACCATGATATTGCAGGTATATGAATTACGGAGCTTATGTTAGGGGAGTTAAATCGATAACAGGCATTGAAAAGGTTCAATAATTTATCATTTAAAACAGAAGTTATTGTAAATAAAAAAAACGGAAAGCTTCTTTCACATTAGGCACTGCACCATTGTATTTACGTTAGGTTGAATGGTTTCAGAAAGATGCCTCAAACTGAATTAATTTTGTTTAAAAATCATTCATCTTTTCGTTTTAAGGATAAAACACATGAGCGAAGAAGTTAACGAGATACTTTAACGGTCTTTTAAGCCAATAGGGTGTTAATTGGTAACATATACATATTGATATGACTTTGCTCTGTAAGCATTTCAATCTGATATGGCGCGAAACGATTGGCGGGAGAGGGTTACGTTTTAAACTGATTTATTGAAACGTTTCCCTCTTACCAGCCTTACGTAGGAGATAAAACGTCTACTGACTGAAACTTGTAGAATAGTTAAAAAAATCGAAAGCGTACACAGAGTTAAGTGATGCGAGGAGGGAACTGAAATAGAAAGGGAAATTTGTCATTGACGTAACATTATACGATAAATAACTCAACAATATACTGCTGTATCAAGTGATTTGTGATATTGCTGGGTTTAGGCCCTGATGGAGAATCAATTAGCCTAAACGAGAGGAAGCAAATCCATGCTTTCTTCCGATATAGATACACTCGGTGGATGGCCATAAAACGGCTATAGATACCTTGCGAGATTTCCAGTGAATGCTTGGAGAATGTAATCATGTCCAAACTGTGTTCATACTTGGTGATGTTAAAGCCGTGCGTCATTTAGAGCCAGCAAAGACAAGTTGGCGGCTCTGAGATTATTTTCCTCTCTGAAATTTCCGCATGTGTGACATATATTCAAATTCACCAAACTTACCACGGTAAGGTTATCAAGGAAGTGTAAACTGAGCGGGTGACATTTTTCATCCCCTGGAAAGGCATTTCGTTTACACGATATCGATGAGGCCATAAATCTGGACTCATTCCCCTTTTGAAGCCAGGAGCATTGGACTCATGATGAGAAAATTGATAAAGCGTTTTTTTCTAGAAGACAAATATCATTCAAAGAACGTGTTGGATTTGTTCTTTCTCGTTTTTCAACAAGCTCCGGAAAAGAGATTGTACATAGCGGAAAACTTATGGAAAGTTAAAATGACGTCGAAAGAGGCCCGCTGTATTTATACTTTTGAACCAAAACCGTCATACTATGACTAAATACTCTCTCTTAGTTAGAAGTTATTTTTAGACCGGGACGATGGAAAATAATATCGGAGCATGTAGGAACGACCGACCAACAAGTACTTTGGTGTATTACTGAGGAAATATATCTTTTCCAGACTAGTCTGCCAATCTGCCCAATTACGTAAATTATTACAAAAAAAAAGGAGACGATTGTTCCACAATGGGACAAAATTGCACTGACGACTCGTTTCGACATCTTTCTCACACAGTTGTTTGCGGAATCGGGATTACCGTGGGTGCAATGGCCATTTTAGCGAACATCGCCAACCTGCTTGTTCTCCCGAATTTGCCCAACGTCATCGGATCTTATCGCTTACTGTTAATCTTACTGGCGGTCGCCGATTTATCGGCGGGTCTCGCTCAAGTTCCCTACCTCATTTACTCCATCCAGACTGATCCAGGAGACAGATCCGCCCACGATAACTTTTGGTGCCGGGTATGTGGTTATTTAATTACCGTTATGACATTAACCGATGTTGCGATTGTAATGTGTGTTGCGATTTATAAGTACATAACAATTACAAAACCTTTGCGATACAGTCTCTATTTAACGAGTCAGAGGACAGCAGCCGTAGTTGTGATTTTGTTTCTCCAGGTGGCTATTCTATTAGGTCTATTTAGTACCGATGATTCTTTATTTGAAAACTCGGTTTATCAGACCTACTACGGAATCTGTATCATCGACTTCGGGAATCCCCTGTTCAAGAATTGGACCACATCGGTGTTTACATTGCAGGTTTACGTTCCAATGGTTGTTGTGTGTTATCTTTACGGGCGTATCGCGATTATAGCCCGTCAACAGGCCAAACGCATTGCGGCATCGTGTGACTCCCAAGTATCCGAAAGAGACAATACCCAACCCGCTAAATGTAAAGGGTCAGAATCTGTGAGTGCATGGAAAGGTTTACGATCTGCACTTTTACTGACGCTGGGATTCATTTTTTCGTGGTTGCCATATACTGTCGTATTTATTTTAATCTCGTGTGGAGTATTGGAGTTTTCACCGGTATTCATAACGATTGTTGGCAATATGACGATGAGTACAACCTGGTGGAATTATATTGTCTATTCACTTTGCAGTGCGGAGTTTCGTTACACATCGCGATGTTTGCTGAAGAGAGCCTGGGAAAAATCACGATGTCCATTTCGAAACGATGGTTGATATTATTACTGCATCAGGGCTGCAAATCCCTGATTTTATCCTAAGGAACATCGTTTTTCATAGATTTTCACAGGGTGGATATTCTCTACGTCATTCGCTTTATAAGATTGTGCTTGCTTTTGTTTGTTGGAGTTTACGCCTAAAATTCTAATATATCACCTCGTGAAAGGGATGTCATCCAAAGAGAAGGGTTTAAGCGTAAGAGTGGCGACGATCCCCGAGGGGAACATTTTAAGTAATTGAAGGTGCCCGGCTTAGCTATAAAACAGTATTATCTCTGGCATAGCTTTGGATAATATATTAAAGAATCACAACCTTTAGTGAATGGGTTTTGTTTGGTTGTGGCTCTGGTGTGACATCCCTCATTGCATTTGAAAGTAACATTGTAACATTTCAGCAAAACAATAGATTTTTAAATCAGTTGCTTGAATTAGAGGGGAACAAGACGTATCTTCTCTAGTTAGACCAGGGGGTGTAACTAATCACACCTCCCTGGTTACAATAATATAACCCAAGTAATACAACCAGGGAGGTGTGATAAGTTACACCTCCCTGATACAACCAACACGGATGGGTTCAATGAAACCATCTTTTTCAACAACAAGGCTTTTAAATGTGTCTTCATCCCTACTTGGACTTTTCATTTCAAGGTACGAAATACCAGATCAGAGAACGGTTGTAACAGTATAGTGGCTATGTTTGACGGACCATGATAATTTGACTGATAATATCAAGATATATTTCATATTTTCATCGCATGGTATGGAAATAGGAGCTCAATCTCCCCGTACTCAACGAATATAACGCACATTCCAAACATTATATGTCATGTTCGTTTACGCTGTAGGTATACTTTGTACATTTGGACATCTGTTGATGATACGACGTATTTTTGAAGCTTCAATTGCCGCCAAAAGTGAATGCTGAAACAAAACCCCTTCCCCGTTTCAATGTTGTTATACTCATTACTAGTCAGTTTTTCCCATCCAATATTTAAGTTGGGAAAGGGAAAGAGCGGCTAGAATGTGAGATGTATACACGAATCCGGACAGCAAGTGATGGTCTGGTTTTAGTCGGCTATAACTGGGGTCCGTCACCTTTAAGTCTTTCGATTTCCTTGCTTACCTCTACCATGGATGGTTGCACAATAATTTGTGTCTTGAATTCTCCAATTTCACTAAAAATCAGGGTTTGAAGTTCATGATAACAATAAATGAAGACGATTTTTAGGCTGATGGACCCCACTAATGGCGGTCCACAGTCACTAAAAAAGCGCCAATCGGATTCGTCTGTAAAAGGCAATGCACCATTTGCATTGGAGGGACTCTTCCCTTCTTTTGTTTTGGCGGCGATTGTAGTAAGTCCCTAACCAGATTTGAAGGGCGGAAAGGAAGACGATCCCTTCCCCGGTAAAGATATTTCACCCCCCCCCCCCAACACTTGTGGTGGTGCAAAGTACTCTCATGCATGACAGTAGGACCCATCGTGCAGTACAAAAAATCAAGTGAGGAAGATGGCTCGGAGGATCTGGGTAATTTCATAATTGTGACTATTTGAGTCTTATCCTCAAACGCGCACGAAGCCGACGACAAAATCACAAATCACACTTTGGCCATTTTGGTAGCCTTATTGTTACAAACGGTTTGGTGAATGGCGGGGAGGGACCGAGTGAGGACAGTGAATGAATATTTTAATAATGTTGCCCAGTAACAATTAATGTTGCTACAAATATACCTTGCAAGTACTATGCCACAAGGGAAAACCCTCACATAAGAGTATCGGAGATTGCTCAACGCACGTGGATCCCGTGCTGCCAGGATACATTGGTATCAGGGTATCTTAAAATTACAGCTTTTAAAAACCGTTTTCTTTATTATTTACAGCAACGTAAGAGAAAGAAGGGCGAGGTTAATACGCACAAAGCTGTCGGAAAATGTTTGTATTAAGTTGCTGGTATAATTTAGTACAAGTCTTTACGTTCGTTTTGGAGATTTAACTGCCAATTTGGTGTGGTGCTTAGCTCGACAAGTGAAATTAAATGGAGCAAAGTTCCCCTTGCAAATTTTCAGTGACCACCGTTCAACAAAAAAAAAAAAAAAAATGGACAACAGCGTTAGAGAAAGAAGCTTCATTTAATTATCAGTCCTTCGGGGACGTAAGGCAGAAGGTGAATGCCCCCTCCCAACCTCCTTGGAAAAACGTGACTCGCACAGGGCACAAACATATTATAATAGGTCAAAAACTGCGAAAAATACATTATAAACGTTTCATGAAAAATCGTAAATAGATGCAACAATTCGTGACAAATTCTGGCAGCTCATCTAAAAAAAAAACTTCATCAGCCTCACTTCATGGTAGTCTTGAGCAAGACTTTCTTAACAGAATGTTACGGGAAATATGCAAAATATTCTGGGATGATTTCAGCTATGTATATATTTTGTGCCTCTTCGAAGCTCCCTCTCACTTGTGTTGGTTTTGTCCCTTGGGACATTATTAGTCTCGAACCCTACAGACTACTGCACTTCCAGGCCTCCTTGGTGTATACTTGTGTCCTTTTAGTAACGAACTTCCCTCTGAAAGTTCCTTCCTTCAAAACTCTCTCTATTCGATAGTAAGAGTTCGCTCTCGCTAGAGAGTCGAGAGACATGAGACAAAAATGACACTATTTTCATAAACAGTCGGACATCTAGCACAAACCACCAGAACCAACCTCGCAATTAGAAGATTAGATGAAGTACGGAAGAGGCAGACTGCTTCTTGGTGGGGGTGGGATTTTTTAAAATTTTTCTTTGAGGGAACCGTTCCTGACTACCCTAAGCGACAGGCTCGGTGAGAACCCTTGTCCCCAAAGTAATGTCAATCATACAATTATAGAAATCTAGGAATCAGTTTCGTTCATATAATCCAACCAGAATGCAAAAATGCATTGAGGTTTCGATGATACAAACATGCTCTTTTCAATGAAATGCTACATTTCTTGTAACAACTAGTGACCCAAAGTGACCTTTGACTCCACCTGGTAGTAACTGGTTTTTCTTTTAACCAGAACATTTCTACAAATTTCATACTGTGCCTTAAGATATTCCGCAAACAAGCTGCTTACATCATAACGCATCAACATATCAAGTTTGAAATGAATCAAAGTTTCCAACCATGAGATATCGTGAAAACAAGGATTTCGGGGTTTGACCCCATGTGACCCCAAATGACCTTTGACCTCCACCAAAATTGGTCGGGTTCTTCCTTACATCATAACGCATCAACCTATCAAGATTGAAATGAATCCAACTTTCCTACCATGATGCATCATGTATACAAGGATTTCTGGGTTTGACCCTGCGTGACCCCAAATGACCTTTGACCTCCACCAAAATAAATTGGGTTCTTCCTCACATCATAACGCATCAACATATCAAGTTTGAAATGAATCAAAGTTTCCTACCTTGAGATATAGTGTAAACAAGGATTTCAGGGTTTGACCCCATGTGACCCCAAATGACCTTTGACCTCCACGAAAATATATCCGGTTCTTTCTTTCATCTTAACGCATCAACATATCAAGTTTGAAATGAATCAAAGTTTCCGACCATGAGATATCGTGAAAACAAGGATTTCGGGGTTTGACCCCATGTGACCCCAAATGACCTTTGACCTCCACCAAAATCAATAGGGTTCTTCCTTACATCATA
Source organism: Holothuria scabra (assembly GCA_037179385.1). Taxonomy (NCBI): domain Eukaryota; kingdom Metazoa; phylum Echinodermata; class Holothuroidea; order Aspidochirotida; family Holothuriidae; genus Holothuria; species Holothuria scabra. Next base: position 20,094,691 of record CM074190.1, read on the forward strand.
ACGCATCAACATATCAAGTTTGAAATTAATCCAAGTTTCCTACCATAAGATATCGTGTAAACAAGGATTTCGGGGTTTGACCCCACGTGACCCCGAATGACCTTTGACCTCCACCAAAATCAATAGGGTTCTTCCTTACATCATAACGCATCTACATATCAAGTTTGAAATTAATCCAAGTTTTCTATCTTGAGATATTGTGTAAACAATGATTTCGGTTTTTGACCCCCTGTGACCCCAGATGACCTTTGACCTCAACCAAAATAAATAGGGTTCTTCCTCTCAGTAAGGGGTATCTGTGTACCAAGTTTGAAAACTGTCAGATCTTCCCTTCTCAAGATATCGTGTAAACAAGCAAAGTGTCACAAACACACACATACACACACACTCACACACACACATACATACACACGCACATACACACATACATACACACACACGCCATCGTGAATGCATAGGTTTCTCTTTTCATCGAAACCAAAAACGAGTAAGGTCCAGTTTAAATTTCATCAATCATGCAAGGTGGTGTTACAAAAGCATCTAAAGTTTGCATGAAAATAGCAAAAATAATTCTCCCAAAATGGAAGGGGTATGTACGCTCACCAATTCCACACCATATGTCTAAACTATTCTAGAACGAAAAGTATGCTATAAATAAAGTTTCTTTCAGATATCTTACTAATCTAAACACAGTGTTTAATGTTGTGAGTTGCAAATTTTCATTTTACCCTAGCTTGCATAATTACGAGTTTGTAGTTGAAGTGCTGGTGGTCGATTTCGAAAAATTCGTCTCGGACGGACCTTTTCCCAGTGGCGGAGCTGCCATATGGTCAGGCCCCCCCCCGACGGACCAAAATCGTCCGTCGGCGCCCTTTTTAGGTTTTTAACATACTTTAGTCTCGCACCATTTTTGGCAAAAGACATAATTCAATAGCATTGTTTTAAGGCCTAGATAAAAAAATGCTCAAACAGCCCCCAGTAACTATACTATCTGTACTTTATTGTGATGAAAAGGGTCATCTTCTGTAATATAGGGATAGGTTTTGCCGAAACGTATCTGCATGTTTTATACGCACTAACGAATGCCGTCGTTGTGCTGAGTTCATTGCTTCCACACCAAGCGTGATTATAAGATTACAAAATACAAAGAGTGACATTAAATTAACCCTACCGGTCAATAACAGATGTTGCAAAGGGCGCAACAGTAATTTTAGCGCAAATAGCCCTCTTGTTGTCGGGGATAATTGTCAACATAGACAATAAAAAGAGTTTATAAAGATACCAAAATAGCTTGCACAACATTTTTCAAAATCATTTGAATAGAACATTCAGGTTAAAATAAAACTGTTATCATAGTGGTTATGGCTTAATAGTTTTAATGAGCAGTTTCCATTTTGCTTTTCCACGAGTGACCATTCTCCTGATAAATGGCTTTTTCTGACACTGCACAATAATTCCATGAAAATGCTTATTTCTGTACTTCCGTGGTCTCAAATGCCAGAAAATTGCATCAGATAAGCTTAAGTTTAGGCTACTTTTATTTATTATGAATTCAGTATATCTAGAGAGTCAAGCAGACCTCTTGTCTTGGCTATTTCTTTAAAGGAACTTAATTAATGGCTATTTCAGAGTGGTCACATGATGTAAATTACGTCAAATAATGTTCCTTCGTGTACTTATCGTGATTTCCAGATGCCAAAAATGTACACCTAACGGTGATTAATTTCCATTACATTTTCCCTCCGTAAGATTGCTTGTAATTTAGCTCTGGCAGGTTCAATCTTTATCTTCACAAAGTAGCCCATTATTTCATTAAAATCTTAAATCGAGACCTGATAATAACACACAAAATACAATGACTGCCTTCATACAAGAATGTGAAAGAGAGGGATAGAAACATGCGCGTCTGCAAGTAGGGGGAAGGGGGAAACTTGTCCTTCCCTGGAAAATAAAACAAAACCTGAAAAAAAAAAAAAAACAAAGAAAACCTAAAGAAAAAGATGGAGAAAAAAAACATCAATATTTCTTATCAGTTCACTCTAGTGTTTTCCCTTTTTATAGGCGGTAAGTAAGCTTTAAAAATGTCATTTCCAGCGATCTGAGAGGCATTTTGGCCAAAATTTTCTTGAGCTCCGCGACAAGTGATGGTGGACGCGGAGCTTTTCCCCCTAAAAGAATTTAGTTCCCCCGAATTTTCTTCCGCGGAGGCCCATGGATAGAAAATTAAAACATGTTTTAATAGAAAAACTTGCTGAGGAGAAATGTCAAAGTAGTCTTCTACCAGGTGCGGAAAATCAAATGGAAAGTCTGAAAAGCCGTGGATTCGATCGTGCTGCGGCTCAGGGTATTTACTCCTTCGAAGCGCCCCTGCAGACCATTTTCGCCCCGTCTGACCGAAATCCCTAGCTCCGCCACTGCCTTTTCCCGGTTGATGTGTATCTTTGGGGCTATTTGTCAGGAGGAAGTTGAACGTCATGATCCCTGAGCGCTGAGTGTCCCACATCGTCTGGAAGCCACATTTTTTAGGCGCGAGTGTGGGGCCAAAGTATTCGACAGGTGATACTCGATTACTTGTGAAGGTGACTGAAGAATCACCCCTTTTCCACAGTGTACAGGAACACGCAGATTTGATTTTTTTTTTTTTTTTTTTGCTGTACCGTCTACGTTTACCGGTGCATACTGCGTTATTTACCAATGCTGGCAAATTAAAGTGCTTCGTTTCCGGGTACACTTCATTTGACAAATAACACATTCGCCATACATGATCACCAAAGTGCCCAAATATCTTTAACAATATCATGGCGATGTAGGGCGGCCCCAAATGCCTACGGCAGAAAAAGTGGGACCAAAGCCCCCATCCCCTCGGTTCCGCGGGCTCGTCGACAAAAAGTCACGGATTATTGGAGAATATGACCTTCATAATTCTTACCTAAAAGAAAGCTGGGACGCTATACCTTAGACAAGTGAACAAGTGACATTTTCTGTGATGTTTAGTTACTGAATTATTAAAAAATCGCTGACGAATGCTTCTCTTGGTTGCGAAGGGTGTTCACTTCAAGGAATAAGTTTACGTACAACGCTCCCAACCAACTGGTTCAAGTCGAGCCGGCCAACTGATATAATAAAAAGTCCATCTCAGAGAGAATATTCTGTGTGAAGTCGAAAATGTCAGCACATAACTAGTACTTTAAATGTGACATGAAGGAATGATACAGTTGTTCAATAAGCATGGTCATTTAATACTTAGACATTCTAGAAATATGTTGTGTGATATTCCGTGGGAGGCGTTGTGATCTTTAAGGACAGGTAAACCAGGCAGCTCCCGAAAATTAAGGACTATTGACGCAATCTTTGAAATAAATTGCTGAAGGGTCTGATAATCCTGTTTCTGCCAAACCAAATTAATTAAACTATTTGGAACGCGTAACCAAGTAATTGATTGGCATGCTTGATAGGACTTGAAAATTTCATTCCTGGGAACCATCCACCTTGTTTGAGGGATCTGTTTAAGTCAAACACAATTCTATCAATAATTGACATTTCTACAGACAATTAAACGCGAGCTTAGCTTTAATCTGATGTCTATCCTTTCAGGTTTCCGGGGGTAACGTTTTAATTTCGCTGCCAGCGCAATTAATGGTTTCATGAGAGGTGACTAAAGATGAATTGATCGATACTTTGAAAAATAAAAAAAAAAAAAAAATAAGTGCAATTAGGATACGCTCCGAAAAGGAACAAAGATCAATTGTGCAACTGTAGGCCGGAAAATGGAACCATGGGTGATGGGTCTTGCAGTAAGGTGTGGACATTTCAAGACAATTGTTTCCTCACCTGCTTAGTTCGGGCGTTATACAGTTAGTCAATATAATGAAGTCTTACGGCTCAGTGTCTAATTAATTAGTCGGGATAACCCCGACCTTTTTTGATCTGTGGTTTACTAGTTCGTTCTTCCTCCTCCATTGCCACGATGAACATCAACTACAATGGCAGTATGTTCCATTTTTAAAGTCTTCAATATGAGCCAGCCATTCATATTGTCGGGGGTTGTGAACCATTGACGATTAGGGAAAGAACAAAATTTAAGCAGTTAAGAAGGATCAACCGACCATTAAGTATGTACATGTGATCGAAGAAAGTACAGAGGAATCGCTGTTTAAGTCGGCTGAAAGACGACCTAAAGCGGTGGGAAGGTCCCCTTCCAACCGACTAGGAACTCCCAAAACTTATCCCAACATATATATTGATGGTCTTCGATACCGTTGGGAAATTGTCTTTCAACAGAGCTCAGAGGATCCTTTATAATTTTTCGCAATGCATTCGCGAATCAAAACATTTTAACAGAGCTCATTATTTCATTGAATCTTGTAAAAATACCAACGGCCGGTGAGATTTTTTTCATGGAAAAGTATTTGGAAGAGTATTTTCGGTACAGCTCACTTATACAGGTTTACCACTGCGTGCCTTACATTTACCAGGTTGACTTCTCGTGAAATGTGCGACCGGAAGTAGTTTGAACTCCTACCGTTGGCAGTGACGGGCCCGAATTTTTCATCCGTGGGTTGGGGGAATAGTCAAAATAGAGCAAGCAAAGGAAATTTTGCACCTCTACCTATTTTTGGGGCAGACGGTTGCGAAAAATTGCCAAAACAGAACATCATTTCCGTCATTCAGGTATTATCTGGCATTAGATCAAATCCCAAACACATGGGACCAAGGTAACATGAACTTCTTGCAGAGGGAAGCAAAGAGCTAAAGTAATTTGCCATTTTTTAACTTGAGACACAAATGTCGGAGCAATTTAAGAGTTTTCGCCCCTTACATTTACTCCCTGCCCATTTTGCGTGATTTCAACTTGGACAAACGACGCAGACAAATACAAGATTTCTTTTGTAAACCTTACTGAGCGTCCAATTAATACGAACGTCTTTTGTGACATAGTGTTGAAGACTACATCATTATGTACACCAAGGCCGACATAGAATCAATCAAAATATCAAAACAAAGACAAAGAAAATGAAAAAGAAAGCAAAATACAGTATGACTTTACTGGCATAATCACATAAATATCTATATTTACATAAAACCTTAACACATACATTGCTTACCTCTGTATAATATGGTATTGCCAAGTGCTTCGGCAAAAGTTGCTTTGAGCTACGAAAGAATGATTATTTTCTCCTTTGAGTTTTGTATCTTTATTCAATAAGAATGCTGGCGATTTCTTCAATGTAAACAACTAATCACACTTGTCAGAGGCAACTTTTAAGCAAGAGTACATTTTCGCCTTTGAATGGACAAAGCATTTTCTCTTACATTTCATTAAAAGGTAAATAAAATATGAACTAAAAATTCCATAGGATGAACTTTTACTTTATTCCGCAGTTTCATTCTGCCACTTCCCTCCAAAAATCGGTGGGAATAGAAAGAGAGAGGGGGGGGGCTGAAAGAAGGGAAATCATTGAGGGTTTGGTAAAGCCAGTGGTTCATAGGAAATAGGATGGACTTAGGAGAACTGTGAACAGACCTGATGGGTCAATTGATATGAAGGAAAGGTACGTATTCATGATGAATAATCAATACTGTAGTAGCTTTAAATCCTTTAATACATGGTACATTTCTTGATAAGATTGTAGCTTTATATTCTTACATGGCCTTGATAACTACAGGAAGAAGCAATTCTAAGTAAAATCGTGCAAATGTCCTCATATTATTGGATAAAATCATTAGCACATGTTATTAAGGAACAGTGGACTGTACAAGAACAACATGTAAAAAAAGTGTGAATGTAAATGTACAGTGCGTACAGGTGCGACCCCCAACCTCCTAACCCCTCCCACTGTTTTAGTGTCTGTCAATACAAAAGCTCTCCCTTCCATGTATCAGTGAATAAGATGAAAGTTTTACCGTAACTCTGAGTTCTTTATCATGTTCTAATAGATACAGTAGGTCCAGAGTTGTTTCACCTTGTTCATTCATACACAACAATACTATTTTGAACTAATACGACAGAAAAATAGAGAAATTTCGGTTGTAAATAAACCACATGAAACAACAAAACCCATGCAAAAATGAAGTAGTCCAACTAAGTGTGTCATTCATTACCAAGAGTTTCTCATTAGATAATGCACAGTCACCTGACTGTTATGGACTAATGGAAATTGAGAGGTAATACAAAGTAAGAATGAAGTAACAATGACCAATCTTCAAAGAAAAGGTACCTTTTGCATGCATACTAAACATACAGTAATAATGGATTACTTAAATGACAGTACTCTCCCCTACGGTAAGATATCTGACATGTTTACTATGAGTTTACTCGGACTGCAAGAAAATGTGCTGTTTTGACACCATACACATGAATCGAAAGTTCATTGCACTGAAATAGCTAAAAAATGGTACCTCTGCTCTAACAATGTTACAGAAATAGGTGAACATCTGGCTTTGGTCGATTTCATGCAGTATTATTTTTCCACTTCCTGCTTAAATTGGTAAGATGAGGTCTAACAGCTCAGTTTCTAACCAACTGGTTCAAGTCGGGCCAGCTATGGCCTTATTTCCAGTTGTAGTTCACTGGCAAGGTTACCTAAGTAATCCATTGCTTATGCTAAACAAGACATCCTGCTTAAAAGGGGACACTGTATGTTGAAAAATAAGAATAGGGTTTTCAATACAGAAAATGCAGCCTAATATACCTTTCAATAATTCAATGCACATCTTCAAAATAATAGGCATTTAATTAAGAAACAGTTATTTATTTAATGACTGTAATTGTCTTGATCTCTCTTATCAAAATTATTTACCAAGGGGAATAAATTCTGATTTGAAAGATTACATCCCAAACCTGCAATTTACACTTACACACAGTACAGAGTCACCTTACTGATAGCAGACTTACTAACATGAAAGTTTGAGAGTCTGAAAATATTGTGTAATGTTACAACTTGTACAGATTCTATATTGCCACCAAGGCAAACACTTTTTCTAAACATAACTGATGGCACATCAAAAACAGGGTTGCCATTTAAAGGTTTCAATGTTCTATCAAGAATATAATTCCCAAGATGTGATAGGAGTTATACTGCACACAGAATGACGGAAGTACAGACGACACATTAAACCCATCACCTACTGTTAAGTATAACTAAAGTGGAAAAAGTATGACTGCAGAATGCAACGCCGCACTCCAACTTTGGGTCGTTCTCAAAAGAATGTCTCGCTTCACGCACTTTTACAATGAGGAACTCTATTGCTGTCACTCTATTTCAGGAGGGGCGTTGAATTCTGCTGTTACTCCATAGAAAATTACAAGAACACATATTACAGAGGTTGAAAACTGAATCTCATTCATCTAAGTCCAATTCCAATAGCTTACTCCATTGGTTACATACAAACTTTGAAAATTACTCGCTTTTATTTAAAATTGCCAACTGCAAAGTAATTTGTGATGTCATTCTTGTACAAACTCACAACATCTTTTGTTTCCTTTTGAAATCAAACTGTTTCTCTGAACAGAATGTTGTAAAGGATGAGCAGGTACCTGCCCATCCTTTACAACATTGGTATAGCAAAGCCACCCTTTAGGAGCACCACAGTGATCACATTTTGGAACAACATGATGTAACTTTAAGGAACTGCTTATGAAAACCTTCAAAATGTGACAGAGACAAAGCATTGTGCAATCTACCCATTCAAAGGCAGTTGTTCATCAGATAGATCCAATTCTCCTAATGGGTTTATTTCTAGCCCCTTCCACCACTACCTAAAACTCACCCTTATGCTGACACAATCTACGGGGTAATTTATCACTTCAGGACATACCCTGATGAGCTCAGAACGCCTTAATGCATAAAATTCAGAACACAACTGGTGCATGCTGTGTAATATATGCTACTCTTCATTTTTTCATTTTGATGTCGATCAAAGAGCTTTGCCAGTTGAGAATTTCTGCAGACTCTGCGTAAAATTGTAGTTTCCTATGATGAATCATCTGCCTTTAAATTAATTGCCAAACAAACTTTGACAATATGGACAGGAATGTTCTGCAGTGATAGGATTTGAACTATTTTGGTTGATTTTTCAAGCATGTGTAACAAACATTTTTTGGAAATTAAAGACTAGATAAACACTTTAACCTCTGTAACACAATAAGGTTTATACTGTAAGCATACTTTACAAATGGTACTTTACAAGCCTGTAAGTGAATGGGAGACGTTCAACAGAAGTGTACCGTATATAAGCAGACACTTAAAGACAGTATTGCATAGTCCATACCAGAGTTGTAACGATTCATGACTTGAGTTACCAATTTTCAAAAGTGAAATGACTTGTAGGACTTGTATCATGATTTTTCTCATAGAACTTTAACAGTGACTCAATTCAATGACTCAATCTAGTCACATTAAATTAGCAAATGACTCGATGGCAAAATTGGGTGACTTGTTGCAACTCTGGTGCGTACTCATATCAGCCCCATTAAATGGAAGTATTTCATCACAATGTCCTTTCATTTACCCTTCCCCTTTGACAAAGCCAAACCAGCAGCTACCAGTCCCCCAATGACCAATGCAGCTCCTCCCATGGTGACTGCAGCCGCCCCTCCTACGATAGCCATTCCCAGCATTCCCTCTGCAAAGAAATGAAAACAAGACATCAACAGTTGAAGAAAGTTTTCCACTTGTTTTCCATAATTCAGTGGTCCATTAAATAACATCACCAAAAGAATTTTTCTGGGAGAGTATTTACCTTATATACAGTACTAAAGACACAGTATGATCACAGTTAATGAATTGTGCATTACTAAATGCTGTTTTATTGGATACTGATGAAAAAAACCACACAAACATTAAGATCCATAATACTGGTTGAGAAGGCAAGGCTACATTTTTTCAACAGAGAGGGCGAGAATAATCATAGACAAGTGAGTATGTTTTGAGCAGTATAAAGGAGTGAAAAGATGCAAGAGCCAGAAAGACACTTCAGAACTGACTGCATCTTCAATGGGGGATGTGGTAATGTAGAAGGCATGTGAACTGACTAATTAAAATACTTGAGTTTGCTAACCTATAAGACATGGTCCAAAACCAACAAGTTATTTTCCTTTGGATATTGCCATTCCCGCTGCAACAAGACCTCCAATAACAACTGCAGCGCCACCAATCACTGCCATGCCGACCAGCCCATCTGAAAGTTGAAAGAATTTGTACAGAAACTACTTGGTGTGCATCACTTCAACAAAGTTTTGAAAGAAAGTGATTTTTGAGCTGACAGAGACTAAAAAGAAATGTACTTTTTTAGATATTTTGGAAAATCTGAAGAACTGTTGGTATTTGTTCAAGAAATAAAGCAATTTGCATCAGTAACTCCTGAGATAAACAGCAACCATATTGACCATTGTAAAAAAAAAATGAGAAAAGGTGACCAGTCTCAAAAATGTGCACTGATTGAGAAGAAGGCAATTGAAAATTTTCATAGATACAGTGAAATGATGTGATGTAGAAGTGGATATTACACATGCAAATTAATTCAAATGAATCTTAGGAAGAAGGGGACTAAGCTTGCAGGAAGGTGTTGCATTAGTTATTTAATTGCTTTTGATGGGGTTTAAAGGCTCAAATTCTAACCATTTCGTTGAAGTCAATGTTTCTAACCAGTTGGTGTAAGTTTGGCTTTGGTTTGTTTTCCCTACCGCACTGCTTATACTAGGCATCAAGAACAATGGCAGTAAGTTCCACTTTTGAAGTCTTCAGTATGACACAGTCAGGAGTACAACTCCAGGGGGCCGTTCCACAAAGAGTTACGCACAATCTAAAGTTTGATTCACCATACTTAAGCCAACAGTAAATCATACTTAAGATCGTGCGTAACTCTTTGTGGAACGGGCCCCAGATCTCATGGATGCAAAGCTGATGCTCTAACCATCCCATTGACCGTGCATAGGCTAGTCCAAGGCAAGCTACAGTAACAGCATTTCATACACCATGGAATTGTCTACATACAGTAATAGAAAGTTTTCAAAATTCACAAGCCTGTGTAGGTCAAATAACATCTTTTATCACAAACTGCAGGAGGAAGTTACCCATTTGACATACAGTACTGTGAAAAATTATCAGAAATGCAAATTGTTTCCTTAACTACTGTGGGCAGTGAATATGCTATCATTTTGAAATAGCATATTCTCCAATATGACTTAACAACAGAAAGGGCTCATCTATCAGTGTGATGGAAGGGAAACAAAGAGCACAAGACTACTGTACCGCATGCACATTGTGATTGTACAGTATGCTATGAACAAAAATATTCTATGTCCATTTATTGTGAAGTTTATGGTAGAAATTACAAGCTCAACGGTGATAACAATAATTGAGATAATGATGCAGGCTGATCACATGACCATCCTAACTGACCAGAGATGTTGTGTAAGTTCAAACATACTTATGTTTGAATAAAGATAAACCCTACAGAATGAAAGCTTCCACAACAACAACGAAATCTGACAGGTCTGCCAGTCTTACAGTGTCAGGATATCAATATTGACCCTAAATGCAGTTAACGCTTCACTATGAACATACCTGTACAGTACACACCAAAAAAAGAGGAATGAACCTGCTTTGAATATCCCACCAAATAAGACTTTGCCCACTACTGTACTGTAAGTTGAAATGGATATAAATATTTAGAATAAGACATCTCATACAAAAATGTTTTACGACACTGTACCGTAAACTCAAAATTTAAAAGGAAACGATTTGAGGTACAAAAATTTAATCTCCATATATGTCAAAGTGAAACTGAATCTTCACACATTGGTGAAACTTCTCTTTAGATTTGACTCTTATTTCTCAAGATTTAAGCAAAATAATTTACTACATTTGTGACCCAAAGTAAGCTTGGAGCAAGAAAGGGTTAAATTACTTCCTCACATTTAAAATGGGGTGCCTTTTTTCCTTTGATTTTTCAGTGTGTTGAAGTGACCTTAAAGTTAAGAGATGTAAGAACTCCCCATGGAAAATATGGAGTAAGCAAACTTCTCATGCTGTTCAAGAAATTACTTCTGAATTGGTTGTAAAGTTTAAAGAAAAACAAAAGATTTTCCATTAATGTGAGGATATAATGTCATGTCTTTGCTTCAAATTCACTGCGACGACTTTAACAGAGCCCTTGGGAACCACACCATGCCCTCAACAGAACTTTTCACAGCACTCCTTAGAATAAAGACCCCTCTAACACACTGTAAACTTGATTTGAACTTGCATGCCCTTTGGTGATGGGGATAGTGACACATTATTAAAATGCATGGTTTTACACTTGGCAATTAAAAAAGATATCCCAAATAATAGATTTGATGGAATTATCTTTCACCATTCTCAACATATTCTATTTCAAAGTTTGATAATAAAGTAATTCACTTCCCATGTAAAAATAGAAATGTGAAGGTCTAAAGGAGATGTTGCACAGTGCAAGCATTGCTTTTGGTAAACTTCCCAAGGTATATCTCCGAAATTAGTCATCAGAAAGTTTGCTGACAGGGTTTCAGTCAGATGAGTAAAAGAATGGGGGACCGCAACCACAATTTATGATCACAAACAAAGCATCACTTTTGTGACTATACTGTATAACACATTGAGATAACACACAGTATGCTTAACATTTAATATACTTTACTGTATATATTTCATGAGTTGATATAATCCAATTTCAAGAGAAATTACTTGAAGCAATCTTCTCCAAAATATACCCCCAAATACCTTCATTTTTTCCCTTCAATTTCATTACCTAGGAGAAATCTGTTGGTAATGAAATGATGCTGTCAGACAAGTTTAGTATCCAAAATTAACCCTCATAGAAGCAGTGTTACAAAGTGTATTTGACATGAAGGTTGAAAAACCGAAGGACTGCATTTAGCCATGTTTGAGAAGTCCATCTTTCAATGTTACAAATTAGAGCAAATTTGGTTCATCTTCATTCATAATAAATTATTTTACAGTAATTGTAAATAGAGATTCCTCTCTAAAATGGACAATATTTGAAGGAATTTGTGTTTTTTTCAATCCCTTTATACTGTATCAAAATCCAAGACTGTGACAGGCTCGACTTGAACCAATACTGTAGGTTGGAAACTAGGCCCTAAAGCTCCATCTAAAAAAAATTACTTATTGCCATATCAATGTTTTCTTGAAGTAAAATTTTCATGCACTTTGCACCCTCTACTATTTGAGTGTCCAAACTTCCTAAAACATCAGCTTGATTCTAAAGTGCAGGCCTTGAGTTTTAGATTTTCCATGTGCACCACATATCACACTCCTCACGAAATAAAGTAGTGTGGTAGGTGAGCTTTTTATGAAACTTCAATAGATTCATATACAGTAAGCTATGATTCTTCATCTAGATGTAAAGAAAGGAAATCGCACTCCTCACAGTGTTTTGTGAGTTACCGTAAGTGATAGTGTACAATCCCACTTGCACAAAAAAATGAAGCCCTAAAAATGATTATGAAATGTCGAGAGAGCTTACCTTTGTTCATCTTTTTCTTAATAATAACTTCTAACTCCTTTGCTTGGTGATTGTTAGGTTCGATCTGAAGTAATCCTTTGACAAACTGAAGAGCTTTTGTATAATCCTACAAATTCAGAGAACGAAAAAAAACAGCAAGTTTAACAATGTAAACATCTTTAACAATGCCTGCTGTTTGAAAGAAAGATCTTGAAACATAAATTCAGTTATATTAGTTGATTCCGTAACTTGTTGTCTGTTTTTTTTTTTTTTTCATTTTTTTCCCTACCATTTAGGTAGTCTGCTGAGCAAACAAAGTCTTTCCCTTCAGCTCATCCCTATGAAAAACCAATGTCCGCCAGTGTTCTAGCTGAAATCATTTCAACTTGAGTAGAAATCCAACAGAAACTTAACTTACTGTACATAGCTCTACATGGATTGGTTGAAGCAATGTTTATTGAACAGGGGTTTAAACACCTGTACCATTGTTCATCAGTACACAGAATCACAGAGGCTGATGTTATTCAACACTGTGGTTCCATGCAAGCATACACACACACACCACAGCGGTTAATTACTGTTCGAAAAACCAATCACACAGCCACAGGAAAAGACAATTTGGTACTTTTCAACCGAAGATTACTGTGTTTTTTTAAATCAACTTTTTGATGAAAGTTGTTATTGTTTGAAAGAGGTGGTCCATGATCAAGATGTCCATCTAAATTTAAAGCTTAAGAGACTTAAAAAGCCTACAGTATATGTCTTGTTTGGTTTTAACATCTTTGTGTTCAACGTAGCATGGCAAGTATTTAGTCGTTGCACACCCCCTACCTCAGGAATACACCAATTGTGGTGAATGATCATGAGTATTAAGACAATCAGCTTTTGGGCTCATTGAAAGGAATTCTGACTATGGCTGGCAGGCTCTGCGGGGTAGAAGCCTAAAGGGGGCTGCAGCCACAGAGGTGCTATGCAGGCTACCATTATGGTTAAACTACAAAAATTAAAGCCTAGTTTTTGACCCCCTTCTTTCCAGAACTGATGGAGCACAGTATTTTAAATTTAAAAAATTAATTTCTTTAATACAAACATTACAAATTTCCTCCTGTTGGTTTTTTTTTTATTTTTTTTTTTTTGGTTTTTGACACACAGTTTCCAAGTTTCACCTGCTCATGAAGAATTCCCCTCCCATTACTGCAAAAACTTGTCACTAAACACTGTAGATAACTTTTACCTTTAATCTAAAATGACCAACTCCTAAATAGAAAAGACAATCACGTTGATTCTGTGGATTTCCACCTTGTAGTAGCTGTTCCATGAGAACTGTTCCTTTCTTTATGTCATTAGTATACGGACTCCTGACTAAGCACCAAGCATATTCAAACTGAGTCCTTGAGTTTACCTTCCCTCTTGCAAGTTCAGAGTTGTAAGCTCTTTCAAATTTCTGCAAAATGATGAGAAGAAAAATCAAAATTTAAGTTTGCACTCTTAACTTCAGTGTTGGCAGAAACTGTTCTTATACCTGTCTTCTGTACACACTGCCTCCCAATACATTCTCAGGCCTCAAATTTAATGGTGGCCATGGAGGCCATTTCCTTTTTGCCGTGATGTCCTGGTAAAATGATGAATAATTCCCGGCCAAAGTTGCTGTCACGCCCCTCAGGAAATGGGCTGCCATGCCCTCAGACCTTCTTGTGAAGTTTTAACTTATCACTAAAATGCAAGTTAACACGCGTTTGGTGACCATACGTAGAAACTCAAAACTTCTTAAACCTGGCGCTTAATCCTGCATTTCTAAATTCTTTCAGTTTTAGCAACGAGATGTAGGCCTTGCAATGCGACAATAAGAGCATTACACAAGCTACATAGCCTGCTTCGCAGTTGCACATAGAAATACAACAGAAAGTCTATATAGAAAGCACAGTGATTTGTTTGACATTAACCAGCCAATCACAACTCGCGATCGGGTCAATGGAAGCTTAGTGTGTAAAAATCCCCGCATTGAGATCAAGTTACATCAATCATGTGCATCAAATTATGTCGGAGACTTTTGGTCCACGATGGGGTCGTTTGTTTCTCTGGGTCTGTTTTTTATGTACTAAAAAGGCACACACTACACACACTGCAGTTTATTAATTCGGTTTGCAATGCAGTGCATTCCACTTTGTACGTATGATGCTAATTATTTTGCTAATAGAATTTAAACAAAATCAGTCTGTAACTTTCAAAATGTGCAAATGACCTGGGCACCTCCATTTGAAATTGATATCGGAGTACATTTAGACAAAAGTTTTTAGTGGTTGATAGCCAAGCCCTTTGAGTCCAAAATCGCACAGTTTAAGTTATACAATTAGGAACCGTCTGAGAGGCAATCCGTGGGTCTAAGACCTAGGAGCTTGAGTTGAAAAATCTCTTGAGTTGGTGTTTGCTAAATTTGTTATGTTTAGAAATTGCCATCGTGCCCTTATTGAAATTTGAAAATTGCTGTAATGCCCTAATTACCCCGATGCCCTAAAAAAATGGAAAATAACAAAAGCCAAATGACCATGTCCCTTGAGATCTGAAGTTCAAGGACTGCATTCTAATGGAAATGTTATTCTACTGATTGCCACCCCCTGCTTGCAAGGAACTGAAAGGTTGACTTTGAAACAAATTATGATGGAAATAAATCATTCAGCAGGTTTAAAACGAAGAAGGCCAAAAGGCTTAGTTATGCCTTACTACCTGGATGCAATTTCAGCACTGCTCAGATTTCAAGTAAGAGTTTCCTTGTCATGTTTTCCTTGTGACCTTATACTCTTACTGGCCAACTGAAATCGCAATATACTGTGCCAAGATGTACCGCGTAGTGTGACGTCCATCTCTTGGTTTCTGACACTGTATCTTTATAGCATGTACTGTACAATGTAGACAAATATCTGGTTACCAAGCAATCCTGAGATTTTTTGGTCAATTGTGGGGTTCATCTTCTCACCCCTTTCATCTACAGTAATTGCTGCATTTACAGATTTCTCTCCCATCATCAACATCATTTCATTCAAAATTCACATCCATACTGTTTGCCCCAATTTCTACTATCACTCCATTGCTTCAATGCAAATGACACACAGCAATTTCATGATACAGTATCCTACTAATGCAGTAAATGCACATTTCACTGAAATTAAACAAATCCCTTTCACCTGTTTCAACGTTGTTTTACTCACGACTGGTTAGTTTTTCCAAACCAACACTGAAGTGGGGGAAGCAGGAAAGAAGCTACAATCTTGGACAAAGCTAGATGGAACACCCCCGCTCCCCCGTGCAATGTTGGAGATAATGGAGCCAATTTGGGACGCATATTTTCTTTGGGACCCAACATTGTACTGGGGAAAGGGGGTTTCGTAAATCGCTATTTTCTGTAGGACACAACATTTCAAAGGGAGATAGAGGTCGTGCAAATAGCACTTGGCACCATAAACAACATAATGACGTGAGGTGTTCCAACAGTTTTGTCCAAGATTGTCTGAAAATTCACGGCACATTTTTCAAAGATTTTTCGAGAATCTACTTCATCAAAATACTAGTGTGAGCTCATTTATTGATTCATAATGATCATCTATCTCTTAGGGTGAAATTACACTGGCCAATTCAACAACAAGGACAACATTAGACAGTATAGCATTCTATCAACACTTAAGGCGGTAACATGCTTTCCATACATTGGCAGCCAATGAAAGGCATTGTTTGACATGTCATAATAAATATATTAGCAGTTGTACAGATAGTTTGGCCAAAGGTAATACTGCATTATAATATATTGTATTTGACAAGGATACTCTTCTTTTTAATTTTTTGAAGCATATTCCACTCTTCATCTGAGCATAAGGTCATCACAAAATTCATTTAAGTGTGGAATTCATTCAATTAGAAAAAATTATAATACAAATATTATAAATTTTGTTGAAAAACAGATGAGATGAATTCATTGTTTCATAGAATAATTATTTAGAATAATTGAATGAATTTCCCTGCACACAAGATTAAAAATAAAAAATGAAGAAATATATATTGGACGAAAGCAATAGAAGAAGCACCCTAATTCAACGATAAACAGTAGCCAATGCCAAAGAATTTGCCAAATTGATCCGACGCTTTCATTCATATAAAGTTTGAGAAAGGACACAGTCAACTTACTCCTAGGAAGGTGAACTTGAAGTATTTTCGATCCCCCAAATTTTATACCCATTACTTTTAGCAAAGGCTCAAAAACCGAACTGGATGAGCTATCAATGATAAACAGCAGTTGTTAGTTAAAAAGTTCACCTGACTGAGTTCTTTGGAAAAAGTACTGTTTATCTTGGCGCTATTTCGTTCTGCCAAACTCAGTATCTGTTAAACGTCCAGAGAGTCTATCTTCTGTAATGGGCCTTCACTGTCGTGATTTGTGAAATTATGCAAGCGCGCCATCACCTTAGGGTATATTATGCAAAGACTTAGTGACCTAATCATGTAGAAAATGATGTTATAGCCAACTTACAAGGCAAGGCCCCAATGCTCTTTGGAGTTTGCCAAAAGAAACAAATGTCCTACTATTAGTCCAAATTTTTTACCTGGAAAAACTCAGACAGAATCTTGGACAAAACTAGATTGAACAACCCCGCTCCCCTGTGCGATGTTGGAGATAATAGAGCCAATTTGGGATAAATAATTTTCTTTGGGAAAGTGAGGTGTTCCAACAGTTTTGTCCAAGATTGTAGCATGTGAAATAGATGAAAGGCATCATACATACAGTAGCCTACTGTGCTATTTTGCTTTGGAGGGAATTTGTTTCATTTTTTGGGCCGTGGTTGTATTGAAGGCCCATGCAGGCCTAGTATATAGTATATACATGTACAGTATATTCCTAGGTCTGCGGTAGGCCTAGGGTAAAGTCACCAGCATTGATTCCTTGAAGAGCTTCTTGCAATTTTTCCTCCCAGGTAACTAGGAATGATATAAAGGTGTTTTTTTTTTTTTGTTAGATATTATTATGGCTAACATGTTACTCTACCATCAACAAATAATGTATGTATTCAATTTTTTCACTTCATAGATACAGCACATCACAGTATGGTAGGTTACCTTGAAAATTTGGATTTGCCTGCCTAGTTTTCAATGCCCTGTTACTAGTATTCAATTTTGCAGATCAGTATTCAATCCCCTGATCATTATACCTCCAAAAATTATTCAGTAAAGTACAATCCAGATCAAATGTAAATACCATGGAAATAGTACTACGTAACTTTCATTACCTTTGTTGAGTTTTAATACTTGAACAATATTTCTATGCAATTTAGAGGGAAACTTAACCAGGGGAAATTAACCAAGTACTGTTATTTTTTTGTTTTGTTTTAGTAGGCAGTATGGACAAATAACACACATTTCAGAGAAAAGTATTCACTCTGGGATATTTTCTTCAAGACTCAAAGTATTTTTGCAGAATTAGGCCTACAGTATATGCAAAATGACTTGACAATAATGACTTCTTTGAGAAGAGAACAAAAAAGTGTTTAACTTCATTCGTAACACTTTTGGTTCCACAGATGTACCAAGGGGTTACATACTCGCCAGGAGGTAAAGATTCAGTGACAAATATTCAACACCTTCAGTGTTTGATTTTAAGGAATTTATAATGGTATTGCAAAGGAGAAGTATATCTTAACCAGAATGCAAAACTGCATTGAGGTTTCGATGATACACAAACGTTCCGTTTCAAATAATCCCATCATGTACCATTATCTTCTCATTCAAATGTTATACTAACATGTTCAAAAAATAATTTTGTTTTCCCACATGACCTTTGTCCCCCCCACCAAAAATAGGGATCATCTTCTTACCATAAGCATTCACAAACCACACATGAAATCTATTTAAGTCTCCCACTTTAAGATGTGTTAACACCTATTAAACAAGGTTGTCATTCACATTTTGACCACCAGTGACCCTACAAATCCTTTAACCTCTACACAATGCAATTTCAAAAGGCTTCAAGCTGACTTCAAGAAATGAAAAATAGGAATCATGCAAACCTTCTTTAAAAGTGGACCCCCCTCATGCTAGGGCAACCCTAAAAAACCATGGTACAATTAAGAAATGACATAATGATGGTTTTGATGGTTTTGTATAATTACCTGCAAAAAGTCTTGAGAGTTCACAACACTGTAAACTAAGGACCCTCTCCCCATCCTTTCCAGCTGAAAGGTTTAATAATACTTTTAAGACTTTGATGAGGGTTAGATTTCAGTGCAGACGTTTGAACCAACCCCATAAATACTGCAGAGTTGAGACATTATTTTGCAATGACACTTTGTAACACTAATATATATGGGAGGACTTTTGAACAGCTTCTCATAACACTAATATATATGGGAGAATTTCGTAAGTTTTCCCCCACTGCAGATACCACCCTGCTACCAAAATATGCTGCTGCATGCTTTATATCATGTTCTAGAACAAATAAAATATTGGTAGGAAAGCTTAATTTCCCACTAGGCTAGCCTAAGGATATTACACAGAAACATACATGTGTAGAATAGGTTCAAAATGTACATATATGCTATACATATTAGGCAATGGCAAAAGTGCCAAGACATTAGACATGATGAAGAAAATTACATCCCAGGGAAAAACTTTACACCTAAAGCTCACAAAAGTACTGCAGATTGTTGTATAAGGGTTTTTTACCAATGCCTTTTAAATATTTTTGATGTTCTTGGCCAAGTGGATTTTGTTTATCCTCTTCAGTACTTGATTCTGCTTTGTGAAAGATGTAGCATCGGCTAGGCCTAACTTAGGCCTACGTTAAGCCTAGGCAGAAAGTACTAGCCCACTTGCTCATTCGAACCATACAATTTTGGCCTAAACTTTTCAGTTTAGGGAGCTAGACACTTTGAGATTTCAACAAAGATCCTTAACATGTGAAAAGAGCAATTTTTGGAGGATATTCGTAATTGCGGAATTGAGGGTGAAAATGGTAATTATTCCGCCTAAATCAAGATACTTGGCATCTCTGTAGGGACCATCTCCTAACTTTAACCCATTCACATTCCAAATATGGAATCTATCCAAGTTCCCTACCTTGTGATATTGTTGTCCCCCCGGTGACCCCAGATGACCTTTGACCTTTACCAAGACCAATAGAGACCATCCTCTGACTATAATGCATCCACAAACCAAACATAAAATCTATTCAAGTTTCCTCCCTTGAGATATTGTGTTGACAAGATTTTCAGACTTTGACCCCCAGTGACCCCAGATGACCTATGACTGCCACCAAAAACAATATGAACCATCTTCTGACAATAACACATCCACATATCAAATATGAAATCTATCCAAGTTCCCTATCTTGAAATATCGTGCTGACAAGATTTTCACACTTTGACCCCTGCTGACCCCAGATGACCTTTGCCCTCCACCAAAAACAATAGGGATCATCTTCTGACCAAAACCCATCCACAAACTACATATGAAATCTATCCAAGTTTCCTCCCTTCAGATATTGTATTGACAAGATTTTCAGACTTTGACCCCCGGTGACCCCAGATGACCTTTGACCTCTACCGAAAACAAAAGGTACCATCTTCTGACCATAACACATCCACATACCAAATATGAAATCTATCCAAGTTCCCTATCTTGAAATATTGTGCTAATAAGATTTTCAGACTTTGACCCCTGGTGACCCCAGATGACCTTTGACCTCCACCAAAAACAATAGGGACCATCTTTTGACCAAAACGCATCCACATACTAAAAATGAAATCTATCCAAGTTTCCTACCTTGAGATATTGTGCTAACAAAGTTTTCAGAAAATGACCCCTGCTGACCCCAGATGACCTTTGACCTCCACCAAAAACAATAGGGACCATCTTTTGACCAAAACGCATCCACATACTAAATATGAAATCTATCCAAGATTCCTAACTTGAGATATTGTGTTGACAAGATTTTCAGACTTTGACCCCCGGTGACCCCAGATGACCTTTGACCTCCATCAAAACAATATGAACCATCTTCTGACCATAACACATCCACATACCAAATATGAAATCTATCCAAGTTCCCTACCTTGAAATATCGTGCTAATAAGATTTTCAGACTTTGACCCCTGGTGACCCCAGATGACCTTTGACCTCCACCAAAAACAATAGGGACCATCTTCTGACCAAAACGCATCCACAAACCAAATATGAAATCTATCCAATTTTTCTCCCTTGAGATATTGTGTTGACAAGTTTTTCGGACTATGACCCCCGGTAACCCCAGATGACCTTTGACCTCCGCCGAAAACGATATGAACAATCTTCTGACAATAACACATCCACATACCAAATATGAAATCTATCCAAGTTCCCTACCTTGTGATATTGTTGTTCCCCCGGTGACCCCAGATGACCTTTGACCTTTACCAAGACCAATAGAGACCATCCTCTGACTATAATGCATCCACAAACCAAACATAAAATCTATTCAAGTTTCCTCCCTTGAGATATTGTGTTGACAAGATTTTCAGACTTTGACCCCCGGTGACCCCCGGTGACCCCCAGTGACCTTTGACCTCTACCGAAAACAAAAGGTACCATCTTCTGACCATAACACATCCACATACCAAATATGAAATCTATCCATGTTCCCTATCTTGAAATATCGTGCTAATAAGATTTTCACACTTTGACCCCTGCTGACCCCAGATGACCTTTGCCCTCCACCAAAAACAATAGGGATCATCTTCTGACCAAAACGCATCCACAAACTACATATGAAATCTATCCAAGTTTCCTCCCTTCAGATATTGTATTGACAAGATTTTCAGACTTTGACCCCCGGTGACCCCAGATGACCTTTGACCTCTACCGAAAACAAAAGGTACCATCTTTTGACCAAAACACATCCACATACTAAAAATGAAATCTATCCAAGTTTCCTATCTTGAGATATTGTGCTAACAAAGTTTTCAGAAAATGACCCCTGCTGACCCCAGATGACCTTTGACCTCCACCAAAAACAATAGGGACCATCTTCTGACCAAAACGCATCCACATACTAAATATGAAATCTATCCAAGATTCCTCCCTTGAGATATTGTGTTGACAAGATTTTCAGACTTTGACCCCCGGTGACCCCAGATGACCTTTGACCTCCATCAAAACAATATGAACCATCTTCTGACCATAACACATCCACATACCAAATATGAAATCTATCCAAGTTCCCTATCTTGAAATATCGTGCTAATAAGATTTTCAGACTTTGACCCCTGGTGACCCCAGATGACCTTTGACCTCCACCAAAAACAATAGGGACCATCTTCTGACCAAAACGCATCCACAAACCATATATAAAATCTATCCAATTTTTCTCCCTTGAGATATTATGTTGACAAGTTTTTCGGACTATGACCCCCTGTAACCCCAGATGACCTTTGACCTCCACCGAAAACGATATGAACAATCTTCTGACAATAACACATCCACATACCAAATATGAAATCTATCCAAGTTCCCTATCTTGAAATATTGTGCTAATAAGATTTTCAGACTTTGACCCTTGGTGACCGCAGATGATCCCTTTGACCTCCACCAAAAACAATAGGGACCATCTTCTGACCATAACGCTTCCACATACCAAATATGAAATTGATCCAAGTTTCCTATCTTGAGATATCGTGCTAACGAGATTTTCA
Organism: Holothuria scabra; assembly: GCA_037179385.1. Taxonomy (NCBI): domain Eukaryota; kingdom Metazoa; phylum Echinodermata; class Holothuroidea; order Aspidochirotida; family Holothuriidae; genus Holothuria; species Holothuria scabra. Next base: position 20,116,887 of record CM074190.1, read on the forward strand.
GACTTTGACCCCCGGTGACCCCAGATGACCTTTGACCTCCATCAAAAACAATTGGGACCATCTTCTGACCATAACGCATCCACATACCAAATATGAAATCTATACAAGTTTCCTATCTTGAGATATCGTGCTAACAAAGTTTTCAGAAATTGACCCCTGCTGAAACAAAAAAAACAATAGGGTTCTTCCTCTCAATATGGGGCATCCATGTATCAAGTTTGAAAATTGTCAGACATTTCTATCTTGAGATATGGTGCTAACAAGCAAAGTGTCACAAACACACACACACACACACAAACATACACACACACACATTCACACACACACATACACACATACATACACACGCCATCATGATTGCATAGGTTTCTCTTATCATCGAAACCAAAAAATGGTTGTCCTGCTCACAAAATGGTATTCCCACAATGGAAACATTGAATTTAGCACTCTAAATTAGAGTTTTGTGGTATTGGGGTATTTTTGTAAGCAATAGTGCACACCAGTACATTTTCCTAAAAGCTTTCCTTCAAATAATCCTGGACGTGAAAGTCTATTTCTCATATAAACATTTCAACAAATTATGAGATTTCTAACACAAGTTTTGGGTGCACGCATTTGATTTGGCAAGTGACAAGTCTACTGTCTTTTGAGTTTGTCACCCAAATGTTTCAAACCCATGTAAATGTGATTTTGAAATATGCTGAATTAAATGAAATTGTCAAAATAAAGAAAAGCCATCAAACTGTGGAAGAGTATTACTATCAGTAAACCATAGAAACACTTTATGTAATTTTTGCAACTATTTTGGGTTACATGTATGTCTGAAGCCTCACTGGGGTAACATTGGCCAAAGACTAGTCTCCAGGGTGCATTTCATGTAAAGCCCATGCCGAAGGTATGCCAAGGTTTTTGTGATCCTACGTTGGGATTTTCTGTGCACATACAATGCTACATAGCAATATGCAGGCCTGTGCACATACGCACAGTATACATGTACAGTACATGGTTACAGTTAGTTTCCCCCCTTGCTACTTTCCACTGCTCAAGGTGGTATTTTCCTCCCCTTTTATTTTTAGCAGAAAACATCTTTTTGGGAGGCAGAAAGTTATGGAATGGAATGTGATATCAGTGGTAATTCTGTCAAATGAAGATTCCATCAACTTTTCCTTAAAGTTTCAAACTTCAATGATGTCTTTTACTATTCAATGCGACACCCATTACTGCCATGTTGATGTCTTTCCAAGCAACATTCTCACTGTAGACTTTAGTATACTAATATGTACTTACATACAGGTATACGGCAGTCAGTGCTGTGAACAATTGTTCACACATTCAGCATAAGCCTACCTATAGACAAGCGGACTACTTATACCTAAAAAGTACAAGTCCGTGACTAGACTTGACATTTAGGAAAACCCTCATTACATTGAGGGGGAGACAATTCCAATCCTTTATGGTTTGAGGCAGGAAGCTAAATTTATAACAGTTAGTACTGGTATGTGGGAGACAGAAATGAAGGTCATGCATTAAACAGGTTCTACGAGTAGGCCGCTGGAGACAATCAACAGGTATTTGAGCCTGGCCAAACACACCTTTGGAAAAAAGGATCAAGCTACTTTCCCTCTGCCTATCAGTTAAGGGCAGAAGGTTTAGTTCCTTAAGGAGACTGGTCATTGATCCTGGCTCCCTAGAATAGCAGGGCTCGATTTTCGTGGTTGTCCGATTGTCCGGGACAACTAAAATTCCATACGGACAACCAAAAGTTGGAAGTTGGTTGTCCGATGGACCACCATTTTTCTCTCACAATAAATTACTTTCAAGCAGCTTGCTTTTTTTGCTGATTGAAGAAGTACATACTGCTGACTGAGCAACTCTTTCAACTTCTGCCATCATACAATTTCAGACTTCAAGTTTTTTGTCTTGCAAAACCATTTGTTTTTACTTTTCGAGACCAGTAATACATAAACACAATTACTGTTTTGTACTGAAACTGGGAGCAAAATGTTTCGGACAACCAAATTTTCTTTCGGACAACTAAAAATACTGAAATGGTTGCCAGAAGGACAACCATTAATTTTTCTGAAAATCGAGGCCTGAATAGTCAGAGGCAATGAATCTAGCCAACCGTTTTTGTATACTCTCAAGCTTGTCGCGCAGGTAAACCTGGTGGGGGTCCCAAAGAGTACTGGCGTACTCCAGCACAGGCCGAAGAATTCCTTTATAAGCCATTAACTTGACATCACCAGGGCAGGAAGACAGGTTTCTATACAAAATACCAAGGATCTTATTTCCCTTGTTACAGATATTTTGGATATGCTTATCCCAGTTCAGATCTTCAGTGATGGTAATTCCTAGATACTTAATACTATCTACCCTTGGGAGCTCAATCCTATTTGAAACATACCTAAAAAGTATGGGACTTTTTTTCCAAGCAAAAGTAATAAAGCTACACTTAGTGGGCTGAAATCTCATGCCCCACGTAGAAGCCCACAGCCCCAACTGCATGATATCATTCTGAAGTTTATGACAATCCTAATCGGACTCAATAATACGGTAGCAGACACAATCATCTGCAAAAAGACAAACCTTGGAAGAAACACCATCGACAATATCATTGATATGAACTAAGAAGAGAATCGGTCCTAGGACAGACCCCTGGGGAACTCCAGACAGAACTTGCATCTGGGGGAGACCGGGTTCCATTGACAACAACAGATTGTTTACGATCACCAAGAAAGTCATCAACCCAACGAAGAATCTGATTTGAAACACCAAGTGTATACAGCTTGGTCTTAAGCAGTTCATGAGGAACAGTATCGAAGGCCTTCTCAAAGTCCAAGATAAACACATCGATTTGTTTATGGGCATCCAGGGAGGAAGCCCAGTCCTCAATTATCGACACAAGTTGTGTTTTGCAACTATGAGACTTACGAAAGGTGTGCTGGGTGGGAGAGAGTAAGTTATGTGTTTCAAAATGGTTCATAAGGTTTGAGGCAATAATATGTTCTAACAATTTACAGCAGACACATGTAAGAGAAACAGGCCTGTAATTACAAGGTAGGGAACCGTCACCTTTTTTGAAAATACAGTAGGGCAAACATTTGCAGTCTTCCAATCCTCTGGAATGCATCCTTTTGTAAGGGATTGCTGAAAGAGATGGCTTAGAACAGGTGCAAAATCGGTGGCAATCTCTCTCAGGACCCAAGGATGGATGCCATCTGGTCCCATGGCATTGTTGATTTTAAGACCATGCAAAAGCTTTTCAACGCCAAAGGTGGATATAGTTATATCATTCATTCTCTTACACGTGGGCCTGATGAGGGGAACAGTTTGAAGCACTGTTTTAGTGAAGACACTACAGAACTGGTTATTGAGAGCACGAACTTTATCCAAGACAGTGACAGCTAGCTTTTCATCAGTCTTAAGAGGGAGTAGATTATGCCTATCTTTCTTCTGACCATTAATATATCTCCAGAAGGGTTTGGCATCAGCTTTGATATCGCCGATCATTCCATTAATGTACTTTTTATGGGAGGTGTGAATCTCTCTTTTGATTTTAGTTCGCAGATGAGCCCATCTCTCATAAATACCAGCCTTCTGGGTTTTTTTAAAAATGGCATGCAATCTGTTCCTACGCCTAACTAACCTGCGAATATTGTCGGTTATCCATGGAAGAGATTTTCTGGATTTAGCCAATCTAGTGGAAATATTAGCCTTCACAGTTCTTTCAAGAAAGGACTTAATGAGTTGCCAATTTTCTTCCACAGTACAATTATCTTGCCCCCCGTTGAAATAGGTAGATGAGAACAGGCTTGGGGTAATCGCAATCAGTAATTGTAATCGATTGCAATCGATTACACATTTTGAAGTAGTTGTAATCGCAATTGATTACTTTTGTGAAAATTGCAAAGTAATTGCAATCGTAATCGATCACAATGGCAAAGTAATCGCAATCATGGTTTCATTTCTGATTACAATGAAGTTGAATTGAATAAAGAAGTAAAGTTACTAAACAATTTTTTCAGTGCTTGGTTCTTCTGTTGGAATGACAAAATTTAATTGTCCCTCTTTCTTGGATGTTCCAGCTTAAAATGAATGAGAAGTACATGGGTTCAATAATCTCTACTTTGGGTGGACTTTGTTCTGTTTTGGTACTCTGCAGGGATTTGTTTTTAGTTGCACAATTTATTTATTCAACTCCCCCACTCAACCTGAACATATCCTTGTTACACAACTGGTTGATTTGCTATTAAGCACTCCATGAAGCAGTAACCATCAACATGGCAAAATGCTACATCTAAAAGTAACTAAGTTTAATTAATACAGTAGCTCCATTGATAAAAACTTCCGTGGGCAATGGACCAGGAGACTCCTACAATGGAAGTAGCAGCTACTGAAAGTGTACAATTGATAACTTTAGTCTATGGTTCACATTTCCTGTTTACCTGAAGTGTCAATCCCAAATGTAAGGCCTGTCTGAGAAAGTTAATGTTCTTTAAGAGATGGTAGAAAAAATTGTTGAAAGGAAAATGTTCAAATCACTACAGTGATAGACTTTGCAAGTGGGTTAAGTTTTACAGGTGTTACGTGTCTGAGTGCACATTGGTTGTATTATTAAAGGCAGCTTATGTTTAGTTGTACTGTTTGTTGGAGTGATCAGCTGTCATTGCAACTTTCTTAGAGGAAGATGGTTACAAAGTCAAAGAGTACTGTGTTTGAGCACTTCAACAGTGTGCCTTACTGGTTTTTGCATGGTTTACACTTGTTGTACATGTTTTGTAATATTACACTTTTGAGTATATTCAACATGTGCTATTTGCACAAAAATGAGGCACAGTACCTCTAGAGTTGTTTCTTTGTCTAGTTACATTGTTCTCTAGGGGTATACTTTTTGCAAAAGAAAATGTTAAAAACAAAATGTAGTTAGTTAGATAGGGTTTCATGCCTCAACCTGTATCCTTCCCGGCTTATCTAGAGCAATGTCCATGGCCTTTTTTCCAGTTTATGTGGAAACAAAATGCAATCACAATTGCAATCATGATTACATTGCAATGTAATCGCAATCGCAATCAATTACTTTCAATTTTAGCTGTAATCGTAATCATAATCACAATCGTAAAATATGAAGTAATCGCAATCGTAATCGATTACATTGAGATGTAATCGCCCCAAGCCTGGATGAGAAACCCCGGGTGTCCTCCCTCATAGCAACAAAATCCCCCTTAGAGTACTGTAAAATGAGCCTACGAGGTTGCTTAAAATCAGGAAACAAACACTTCAATTTACAAGAGATGCCCTCATGATCACTTGGAAAATCTATGGCACTAACATCAGTGTATTGACTAGGAATATTTGAGATAACCAAGTCAAGTGTACTATCCCCTCTAGTGGGAAAATTCACAAGTTGGTCAGCAGCAAAGTCATTAATTATGTCCAGAAGTAATTACCTGAGCAATTGGATAAACAGCCACCACTTTCCTTGTGTAACCTACTGGTCCAGTCCATTTTATTAAAATTAAAATCATCCAGGACATGAAAACAAGGCATCTTTGAATTCTTATGCCAGGTCTTAATTTTGGTAAGTTGGTCCCGTAACAGAGATATATGCTCAGCATGGGCATCAGGATCTCTATACCACGAGGCAAAATAATGCCAGGTCCCATTAATGGAGACCTTAGCCCAGACAGATTCACAGCCATCCCTAGAAAAGCTAACTTGGGTTGGAGAAAGGCAACTTTTGATTAATAACATGGTTCCGCCCCCTCTAAAGTGCGGTCATTCTGAAAGATATCATAGCCTAAACAAGCAGGAATAAGTTCAGAGCTGGTGACAGAATTGTCAATCTTGGTGTCCTGAAGTGCCATAACATCAGGGTCTGATAAGCTAAGGGTGGCTTGGAGATCTAGTTTTTTCCCCCTAATACCATTGATATTAATTGTGACAACAGAAATCTCCTTCTTGAGAGCAGTCTTACCACCGGCAGATCGACAAGGTTGCCACACCGAAGTGGCCATGGTGTGAACGTTGGACAAGTCGGAAGGATCAGGGGCATCAAAGCTGTTAATCAGCCGGGAGGCTGTTTGACCCCCCATGCTTACTATGTTACCATTGTCACTATTGGGAATTTGTGTTGGTGCTTACAGGGCAGATCCTCTTAAAATGGGGCTAAATTTTTGACAGATGATTTCGGCCAATGATAGGCCAAGAAGTTGTTCATTTAATGGCCAAAGAACCCCAATGGTACTTTTTATAGGCAGTGACTCTACAGCAAGTCGCCTAGGCCTACTGACCGACTCAAGATACAAAACGAGGCTAGGCTACCACTTGTTAAAAATAGGCCTAGCCTACAGTGTGTGTCTGAGGCATAGAGTAGGATATTGGAACTAGAGGGCGGACTCCCCAAAACAGCTGTGATCGTATGGGCACTCAGTACCCATATTCTATCTGGGCAACAGACGGATCGCTTACATAGAGAGTCATACAAATCACATGCACTTGAACGTCCAAAAATTTGATGTCTAAAATCATCTACTTCTATCAGAAAAAAAGGAGAATGTAGTATCTTTCATAAATTGTAAGTTTCTTGTGATGGTTTCGTATTTTATTCTTGTTTAAGTTGAAAAAGACGCATTTTTCTTCACCTAGTGCGAACATGTTCCTGTAACACAGTTAGTATGCAATAGGCCTATATACATAGTATACAGTATATATTACGCCTAACGTTACTGGATAGTTTCTGAATCTAAATATTCCACACTCTTTCTGTAAACTTTGTGCATGGAGCCTTTTCACGATGTAATGAGATGTTATATAAACAAGAGGTCTTTTTACACTGGTGAGGCTAGGAATAGTGTTTGCACGGGTAACCCAGGTACTCGCCCGCCATCGTATTACCCGGTTCCAAATCTACTACCCGAATCTTAAAAAAAAAATGCATGCAAAAAGGATCATCCCATTTATGCCATTACCCACGGTAATGGACTAAAATAGTTTGCCAATTTGGTAAACATTCTCCGAGACTGAGAATGAAGAGAGCCCCTAGAAATTATGTGTAAGTTTGATAGTTGTCTGTACTCAGTTTCTGAAGTTGAGATTTTTATCAGCGTGCGGCCCCATCGCGCTACCGTCACGTAATGGGTTACTTCTCACACATCACATGTATATCGCTTATAAACTTACTCGCAAGCAAGCTATCTGACGGCCAATTCAAAATCACATCGTACTGTTTCACGCAGACATAGCAAGACATACTGTATCACCCCCGCCCAGCTCGCAAAGACAGTGCCCGTAACGTTCAGCATGCTAGGTAAACCGAGCCTTGCATGTATACGATCTTATTACGGTATCAATACGGTACGCCACCTCGAGTATAATCCTCGAATATTTCTTAATGGTTAAAGGTGTCAGTTTTACGCAAATCAACACTTTGCCGCTATCTGCAAAGTAAAACGACATCAATGTAATAAGACCGTAAACATTCACATTTTTTTTTTAAAACAGGCCAGTATATATTACGTTATTTTGCCCCAAAATGGCGCTCGAGCAGACTACGAAGTTTATGTGTGAAAGTTATGTTACCGTGCCTGGATGTCAACACGAGGCTAGCTACGTAAGAACGTACATACCCCATTAGCGATAATTCCAACACACATTGCAAAGTAGTATGAGGCAAGTTCATAAACATGACGTCGTTTGTTTACAATCAGTAATTTTTGACGTGCAAGAGAATACCATAAAACAGGGCTCTGATTAGTTGATATTTTTAAATCAGTGGTTTAAAAGGAGAAGCTTCGAGCTCTTACTATGCTGGCTTTTCGAGTAGGAAAGCGTCCTAAAATTCAATATCAAATTGATATAGGCCTTGGGAAGTATAATTTTCTTATTTGACTGTTTTCTGTTACGTCTTTTTTTTTTACTTGTCATTTTGATCTAAAACAAAACGAGACGATTCAAATGTTTTTTCAAATGTTTTTGAACTTGGGAAGTGTGATTGCTATACCTATCCAATACAGATGTTATATTACCATGCATGTCTTATGGAGTATGCCTTACAAAATGCTCATATCTTTTAGTCACCGTAACACCGGGTAACCCGGGTACCCGACGGGTATGGCGATCGGGTACCCGGGTCCTAATTTTTAGTACCCGTGCAAACACTAGCTAGGAATTTAGGTCAGATGGGGCAAAAATGGCCTACAGGGCGTGTTATTATTTAGCAGGCTGCAAAACAGTAGGGCCTTAGTTAAAAAGAGCTGGCATGCAATTTTGGTCTGCTAAGGTGAGGGTTGCAGTAATTTTAACCATACTTTGCCACTTTTTTTAAAACTTTTAACAGGGGGTAGGGTGTCTAGAGTCCCAAAGTATGTTTGAGACAAATTTTTGGAGCCAACTTTGTAACTGACTAAGGTCCGATGCCTCAATTTTATGTACATGTGTAACGTTAGGCTATATACTGTATGCCTACAGGGGGCTAATCAAGCTTGATTCTGTTGCACTGGAAAGGTACATTATTTAGGGAAATGGTGAAATATGTTAGTGTTTAATTCCTTGATGCAGTTCAACTTACTTTTACCAACACTTAAAAGTAGGAGAAAAAAAAAACATTGAATACCTGATGCCAGTCTTGAGTTGTAGGCTACTATATGTACTATGCTACGGGTTGCATTTGGTTTTAATACATTATCTTCACCCCAAACAGAAACTGATGGTTTCATTTTTTTCTTGCTCTTGCAGGGAAAAACCCAAGGGATGTCAGATTCATAGTGCTGCTGGCCATGAACTGTTTCCTGTACTTTACACTGGATGTGGTCATGTCTGAAGGCATCTGCCACACAAGCAGATAATGAAGTGAACAAAGACATTTAAAGCTTGATTCTCTCACCCCAAACTATAATTTTTGTAGTTAGTCCACATCCACAGAAATTCCCAATTGGCTCTACTCTTTGACTGAAAGCAAGTTCAAAAAGTGCAGAGTACAGAACTCATACACACTGTACTGAGAATGTTTGATTACACACTGGGATCAAGTATGATCACCCTGAAGTAACAGACTGAGATTGTGTCTGGATGAGGATGAATTTTAGGCAGAGGAGGGATCAAGAGGCTTAATGAAGACGGTTAAGAGAATTGGAACTGCTTGGGTGTCATCTTTTAAGTCCAGGTTCACTTAACCTAAAGTGTCAACTGACTTTTAATTATCATCATGTACACCTTGAATATTTTGAAAGAAAATGTTAATTCTGGATCACCATACCTTGCAATTACTGGAGTTTAGACAGTTGAGGGAGACATTCAACAAGCCAAAGCAAAATTATGGGAAGCAATAATGTCAGCTGCTGGTGAAAGACTGCATTCTTTATTATACTTGACAACAGTTTTAAAGACTTCCAAGTGCCCAGAGAAATTAGAGAAGTACTGTAACATGTGGCTGTGATTGGACTAAAATGGTTGGTAGAACAGAACCTATTTAACATTGTTTGAAGAAGAAGTAGATCAGACAAATGTATACATGTCGGGGATGAATTTTAGCGGTCGTCCGGTCGTCCGAGACGACCAAAATTTCTGCAGGACGACCAAGGTAACCACCTAAGGTTGTCCTTTGGACGACTAATTTTTACCTTTGGTAATGTATATTGAGACACAAAGCGTACAACAAACACTCTTATGCAACCAAAACATCTTAACATTTCATGAACTCGCATAACAAAACACATCTGTACCTTCACGAAAAGCACACCAGAACAAAACAACCCTGGAGACAGACCACGATACGCACAACGCCAAACAAGCAGCCTCGTGGATGATCATTGTTTCAGCTGAATTGTACAGAATGTGCTCATACACATTCTCCGGGATTATGTTCAACGTGTTGGCGCGAAAAGTTCTTGGAAAGGACTGTTAATTCGCCTGTCTTTGTTGTTATGTAATCAGCATTGGGCCAATTATTCCGTTATCGGTAAATAATTGGCATTGGTAAAATATATCAGATCATTACCACCGATTATTTGCAACTTGAAAGTTGCTCTTAGTTTCGGTAAAATTCCTGTAAATACTCAATCCTTTAACATCCCGCCAAAACGGGATGCACTGATAATCACAAATGTATAAATTTTCCCCCTGCCGTTTGATATTTTCCGCTATAACCCAGTAGTATTACCTTAAATTAAAATTGCATTCAAGGTGTATACCTTGCTGTCTGGCAGAAAGCGCCGTGTAAGTTGCTGTACAAACGGTTCTGCACAAAACACATAGAATAGACTATCTAACTGCACTGTTTCGCCGTTTTTTTCAAATCCTCAAGCTTTGTATACATATCTGTGCACGTTTTGCACACATAGCATGGAGAATCTTGTGAAGTTCGGTGGTTGTTATCTTGCATAAATTAAGCCATCCCCGGCATTCCTTCTGTAATGTTATTTACAGTAGGACTTATTCAATGTTGTCATACGACGTCATTGCAAACGAAAACAGTGATGCACGTGGTCTCGTGCAGCAAACTTCTCGGCCCATGCATATATTACACTTACGTGCGTGTCCCTTTTTGCCGCCAAACAAGACACCGTGTTTTGCTTGGTGACATCATATGCATAGGATCCATTGCAAAATTTAAATTGGCCCTTGCATCGTGATTGGTTCAATTGCGTTGATTGTAGCCATCCAATCACAACTCGCGCCTTCGCCTATGTGATTTAGTGTGTGAAAATGCTCGGTCTCGAGACAGGTTTTCCTGTTGAGTTTGTGTTAGGACGATCACACTTGTCATGCTTATATAGCCGGCTAGCGAAGCCGGGAAAGCCCCGTGCTAAATTCACCAAGAGGCATCACAAATCTCAGTATGCGTGGATTTTTCAAGGATCGAACTTACGTGCATTTCAGTTGCACATTCTTTTTAAACTAGACGTAAGTTTTGGACAAGAGCTGCTAACAATATACGGGGATATTTTTATCCGGAAGGAACCATAAGATACGTGAATCGGGTGCATTTGTTCTGCTGCTCAGAACTGCTAGATTATCATGATTGCTCTAACACGGGTTCATTAAAGCGGGAGACCCGTACAGTACATTTACGCAACAGCAAATGTTCCGACATGATTGAGGGATGAAAACTAAAATAAGCATGATGTTGGCCTTAGAGCTAAATTATCAAAGGGCATGTGACATCGACTGCAAACAATTCAACTGTACTATCGTTTAATTTGTATCTCCACTTTTGAAGTGAAAATATGACACATATACAAAAAGATATTCCGTTCGTAATGATTCCCAATATTTTCCACCCTGAACTGGTTACAGGAATACGATATATTAGATGCAAGGGGCTTAAGGGACAAACATGTCACGGTGACTTCCCTCTTTGTAATAATCGGGATCGGTCCTATAGTTTAATTAAATAATCGGTAAAAGGGTACTGTATTGCCGATTATAGCATAATCGGTCAAACACTATTAAAGCTGAAACAAACAAGCTTTTAAAAAGGCATTTTGTTCAATAGACACTTCATGCTTACGATTGTCAGATTTTGATTCAAAAGGAATGAGTTTCAGAAATCGTGATATGTTGGCTACCGTTCAAGTTTAGTATTAATGCACCATATTTTGACGGTACAACTGCATGTCCTAATGTACGAACAGGGTGGCTAAAGATCACATTATTATTGCGTCTACCGAACGTTGGGAAGTTTTCAGGAAAAAAATGTCTTTTGTCCCTCCTTGAGTAAGTGATGAATAAAATGTGGGGCAATGATCACAGAGGCCAGACCTCTGTCGTCTCGGAGATTCCCCAACTGTTACTTTGGGTATTACTATCACTCACATCAGCCCTTTCATGTGTGTTTTCAATAAAGTGACTTTCACGCTAGATATAATGCAATGCAAATAGCAGACAGTGCAATAAAAATAAAACAATCGTCTTGAAACCAGAAAATGCACATTGCACAACTTTTTTGTTTTCACATGTCTTTTATGGAGGACGACTGAATTTTTGGAAGGACAACCAAATTCTTGCAGCTGGTTGTCCTTTGGACAACCAATTTCAATTGCTTAAAAATCATCCCTGCATGTAGGCCTATTCATGTTTTGCTTTTTACTCTTCATGCATGTTTGTAAACTAGTGCTTCTAGTTTCTGCCAGTGTTGTAACAAATCACGACTCATGTCACTTCCTCTCAAAATGATAGTAACTCGATAGAATTCAGGAGTTATTTCCGCATTGGAATAGTACAGTGACTCGAGTCAATGACTCGAGTAGAGCCACTTAAAAGTTTGAAAACTGGTGACTTGAGTCACTAGATTTAGTGACTCGATTACAACACTGGTTAAATTTCTGCAAGCTGTTGCCATTATGACAAGCTGAGAAGTATTTTATACAAGAGGCACATATAGTAGGCTTTAGTTAGGCTGTAGTTTGCATACCATGGTACCACACTGCAGCCTACACCTTGGAATGTACAGTGGGAAATTGTGGAGCGACATTTCAAAAAAATTCAAAGGTGCACTGTGGCTGTTGCCAGTCTTCCCTTTCCCGAATTTTTCCCTCTTTTTCAAATGATTAGAAAGAAATTGCACCTGTAGCCCTACTACATCATTATTCCTTATAGCTGTAAATTAAAACATCTGTATGTGAAAAAGGAAGAAAAAGGATACAAAAAAAACCCAAAGTAGTAAAGAGAGAATGTCTGTTCAAGCCTTCTCTTTTCAGTTTGGCATCTATAGTTACAGTATTTTATTCGCTGCCCCTAATTCACAAGGCTGAGTGAGTCACGTACTTTCATGCAAACTTTTAGTCAGCCGTAGAAGGGAGTACTTTTAAGTAACTTTTTAACCCCCTGTATATCAAGCTGACTGATTCAATTGGCAAAAATATTCTGGTTCATCTTTTCAGTCAACCACTTACAACATATGACTAACAGCTGACCAGCTACTAAAAATAATAAAATCAGTCACGTCATGCCACTTGTGCTGCCCAGTCTATACTATTTTACTAGGCATAGTTTTTAATTTGAGAATGAAAAAGAAAAAAAATGATGAAAACCCCTACCCACCCATGACCTAGGTATCCAGTTTTGTAGAAGAATATGCCTTCTTTTTAATGTCCATTTTTCAATCTCCACAGGAAATATGTAAAATCAAACATGAAAAAAATGTTGGAATCTTTGGATAGGCCTACATTTGCAACTTCATTTGGGGACAAGTTGTCTCCTCTGTTCGGAGTTTTATGAGGTGCCGAGCTGTCTGAGTAGCCAGCTTCATCAAGACGCGGAATTGTCTGTATATGAAGGGTTATATGCTTTTAATAGGTGCCGAGTTGTCCGGCTTTACAAAAGCACTGGGAACTGTGAGGCTGTTTTGTCTTACAAGGGCGAGTTGTCCTTGTGGGGGAGTCGTCCTTGTCTGCATGAGTGTGTTCCTCGAACGTTAGCTACTCTTTTTATCACTGAAAAGCAAATTCAGCCCCTTGCCGACCATTTCTGTTGACGTGAAAAGTTAGTAAATATCTTTACGCGTCAGAGCGAACAGCTTATGCCTTTTTTAGGATGAAATACACATTTTACAAGGACAAATAAGTCGCAGGAATTGGCCGAATCGATTTCTGCCATACAGTTCGTACACACATGATCGCTCCCCGCGTGACTTTTGCCCAAGTCATGCCCAGAGTGAATGTAGATGCTGTGTCTCCATGCAATCACAGACGATTTACGTACGCGCCATTGGGAGTCCGCACTCTAGTTCCTATATCCTGCTCTATGGTCTGACGTACGCTTACAGCAGGGGCCTAATGTTAAATTGTTAACAATGCACGATACAATAACAGGAACGTATCCAACGTTAGGCACAGGAAGCAAAGGAAGCTCACCTGGGCTACCCTAGAAAGATCTGCCCAATATCCTGGCGACAAGGCTAGAATACAACAAAACATTTCCATGTTTGCTCAGCATATACTCCCCCATTACACCCTGAAAATAAATTTGACCCCATAATTACTTTTACCTTTATTTCTTCAACTGAACTAGTCTCATTCACTATTTCTTCCATTTTCGCAGTTTCATACCTTGCACTTGTAGGTGAACCTAGTTGTTATGATCAAACTCAATTGTACTTGGTTTCAACGCTAGCTTCAACTTGCCAAGAATCTCGGAAAATGACATTGTTGGTGCCGTGACTTACTGTACGTACCTAACGGATCGATACTCATCGACTCCGCGTAGCCAAATGGGAGCCCCGTCGGATTGTAACATCCCATCTTCACTCAAGTTTGAAAAGCAAACTATACATAACCAAATATGGCAAATCACCTGATCCCTGTAAACTGCATTACGCTTGGTGCATGTATGATATTGCCATTTGAGCCCGAAAACCCAAAAGTTGGCCGTATACTTTTGTACAAGAGCATGAGAGACTGATCGGTCACCGGTATATCCGAGTCAAGCACACTCTGCGCGTGAAAGCTCTTTTTTCGAAAGTCCCCCGACTCTCTGGCAAAGAGTCAGGGGTGAAAACCAAACAATACTCCCGAAGGAGTTCTGCTACCAAAAGGAGCTCTATGTGTAAATGTTGGTTTAATTTTTATCGTTCGTGGTGATAATTGAAGGAGCCGGCGGTAGAGCGCATGAAGCTATGATGAACCCCCAAGTCGTCAGTGGTACTCAAGAAAGGGTAGAAAATGACTCCTTGTTTTATATGTCTGGTGGTAGTATGCCGCAATCCCTTTTTGCGACAGCAGCTAATTAAAAAACTTAAGAAAGCTGTGGTTAAAAATAGGCCAATTTGGATTTCTAGAGAAGTTCTTAGAGCAACTAGGAAGAAACGTAAGTGTTGGCGTCGCTATAGGGCCAGTAAAAGTCCAGAAAACTTAGCAGCTTACAAGAAGCAGGAATTCTTAGTTAAAAATTTGGTAAATGGAACTAAAACTAGGTTTGAAAAGCAGTTGGCCAAGGAGGTGAAGATAAACCCCAAAACTTTTCATGCCTATGTGAGGTCTAAGCAGAAGCTTAAGGAGGGTGTGGGGCCTCTCAAAGGTGATGATAATACTTTGGTTAGTAACCATCAGGATATGGCTAATTTGTTAAATGACTATTTTGTATCTGTTTTTACCGAGGAATCATCTTTGTTGGGGACATGTAATGGTTCTGATGTCTCTTCTTCAATCAGTTATGTCATTTTCTCAGAGGAACAAGTTTGTAAAAAGTTAAAGAGTTTGAAAGCTAGTAAGGCCCCTGGGCCAGATGGGGTCCACCCAGCCATTTTACGTGAATGCTCCGAGATTTTGTCAGTTCCTCTTTCCATCATTTTTCAGAAGTGTCTGGATTCGAGTTTTGTTCCTACTGACTGGCGGGTAGCAAATGTTACTCCAATTTTTAAGAAGGGGGATCGAAGTAATCCTTGCAATTACAGGCCTGTCAGTTTAACCAGTGTTGTGTGCAAAGTTATGGAATCTTTGATTAAGGATAGTTTACTTAAGTATCTTTTAGATAATGAGTTACTTAATCTGTCACAGCATGGTTTCCTGCCAAGCAGATCTTGTGTTACTAACTTACTGAGCTTTCTTGAAGATGTCTCTTCATCTCTTGATTCTGGGTATGGCGTTGATGTCATTTACCTTGACTTTTCAAAGGCTTTTGATAAAGTTCCATTAGGTAGGCTAATGGTTAAACTGCATAGGTTAGGGGTTCAGGGCAATTGTGCTGATTGGATAAATTCGTGGCTTCATGGTAGATCTCAGAGAGTTGCTGTCAATGGTAACTTCTCCTCTTGGAAAGAAGTCACAAGTGGAGTACCACAGGGTTCTGTCCTTGGCCCACTTCTTTTCTTAATTTTCATCAATGATATTGATAGTTCTCTTACATCTCGTATAAGTAAGTTTGCAGATGATACTAAGCTTTATAGGAAAATTAGCATTTTGGATGATGCCTTACTGCTGCAGAAAGATCTGGATAGGTTATTTTCTTGGTCTCAGACCTGGCAAATGTCTTTTAATGCAGATAAGTGTAAGGTCCTTCATTTTGGTCCCAAAAGTTTTAGCTATGATTATAACATGAATGGTTGTGTTTTAAGTAATGTCACCTCTGAGAAAGATCTGGGTGTTGTAATTACTGGGGACTTAAAGTCATCAAAGCAGTGTGCAGCCACTGCTGTAAAGGCTAATAGAGTGCTTGGATTGATCAAGAGGAATTTCATCAATTTTAGTATGGATATTGTACTTAATTTGTATAAGCAGTTGGTAAGACCCCATCTTGACTATGCAGCTCAGGCTTGGAGTCCCTTCTATGAAAAGGACAAGTTTGTTTTAGAGCAGGTTCAGAGGAGAGCCACTCGCCTCATTCCTGAGGTGAGAAATTTGCCCTATCATGCTAGGCTTAAACATCTTGGGCTTACCACCTTGGAGCTGAGAAGGATTAGGGGAGACATGCTCCAGGTTTTCAAGTTCCTTTGTGAAAGAAATCCCCTGCTGACTTGTAGTTATTTAAGGGTTCAAGGTAATTCTCGGGTGCGTGGGCATTGTAAAAACTTGAAAAGCCTTTTGCAAGGCTTGACATTAGGAAGTTTAGTTTCTCCCATAGAGTTGTCAACGAGTGGAATTGTCTACCAGATTGGGTAGTTAACTCCCCCTCAGTTCACTGCTTTAAGGTTAACATTGACAGGTTTTTCCATGGCTGTGGTAGAATCTGATTGTTTGGGGCTGTAGTCAAGCTTTGGTGGTTTGACTTTTGATTAGGGCTTGGTCTTCAGGGCATCTTATAGGGCCTTGGCCCTCCTTTGCCCTTCAACCTGTTATGTTATGTTAAATTACAGCACCTCTGGACTAGTCGGAAAAAAATCTGCAGATGGGATCAAAAGCCCTTTCTTTGACCGTCGTGCCTCTTTAAATATATTAAGGGACCATGGCTGATGGTGGAGGCAACCCCCTCCCCCCCCCCCTTGAAAAAAAATCTCCGGGGCTTAGTGGAACATATACTGAAAACACTACAGCAATGCGCCCACAAACTGTAACACGTGTGCTAAGTTGATATGCTGGGAAATTACACAACATTTTCTGCGTCGGATTTATCAAATTCTTATAAACTAATTAAGAATCTATTCTTGAATTTTAACCCTTCAGTTATCCAGCATGACATAAATTTTTGTAGGGAGAGAATCAATCGAGGAGGACAGCGCTTGGGCGCGAGGGGTGGTGTGTCGCGGTGGGATCTTCCCTTCCACGATGTAAAATTTCGGTTTTCAGTATGAAATATGTGATTTGTTGTATACCTTTTGCGGTATTTTTGTATTCATAAGGATACATGTATTTTATGAACCATCAGGCGGGGATCCAAGGGGCAAGTGTGAGATGTTCTTTTTATACATTGGCATATACCACTAGATACATGCCTACAATTTGTCTCCTCACAATATCGGGTAAACGAGTCGGATAGCATATGCAGTTAGCTCTCACATGTACCCGCGCTTAGCGCCAGAAAAGTTTGGTATAAAATGTCTCCCAGATGGCTAGAAATCGCACTTCCCATACCTATTTACCGCATATAAATAGAGGGAACACAAATAATATTGTAAAAAACATTAAAATACCACCATTTTGCCATGGGCAGCTGTCCATCTCGCCCCTTGGTTGTGCGCTTGGTGGTCGCAGCTCGAGCATAGCGGAATCGCAGCCTTTATGTGACGCAAGTCTATGCAGTGTAAAACCCAGAGTAAATTTGGTGGATACGCCTATTGCCAATCATGTAGTTTAGTATGTTGATGATAAAATTCTAAGCTGATTATTCGGAACTCCTTTCATTATCCGAAAGCAGGCTACCCTCAACTTTTGCTACCTTAATATTTTGCAAAGTCTATTAATTATAGTACCGTTCGGTGTGTAGGCATTATTAATTGGTAAAAAAGAGTTGGCGTTACAGTCAATAAATGTCGTATATAATTTAATCTGTTTTTAACGTATCGTCGTCAGAGCACCTGGATTTTTCCAGCAAGTAAGAGTAATGCGAACAATCTAGCGACATCTCGGTAATTAAATCTTTTGTGTAGAAATATAAACAGAAAAAATACTGTCTCCAATGTACAGTTTTCATTCTTGCTAAATTCTCTCGTATAGTGCATGTTTTCTGTAACCTCATGACGGTACCTCGGAATTAAAGTTCTCTTTACGAATTTTGAAGTGGTATCTTTTAATTTTCGACTGTTTGATGTTTTCGTGGACAGATAAGCTTTTCGGGTGACAAGTAAGTCAGTGTCTGTAATGCTTTATTTAATCTCCGTTAACCATACAAACAATTGATTTGTCACTGGCAAAATTAATGCATTGTTAAGGCTCTATAAAACTTGATTCATATCAACGTCTGGACCGATTTCGGACACCTGATGATTGTTTATTGTATATATTTCTCTAATTAATAAAACCTGCCGCGTAGATGTCAAAAACAGATTTCGAGAGGAAGCCCCGATGCCACCTAAAATTTCTCAAGACTTATTTCTTACTCTCGCAAGGGCGTCACTTTGCTTTCTCGTTTGTACATCATTTCTTAAAACTGTTACAAAATTATAGCAATTTCAAAGTTTTATATTTTCAGATAAAATGACAATACTGTGTTCAAACTTTTACAAACGAAAAGCGAACGAAAACAGTGACTATGTCAATTTGAAACCCTGCACAGCGGATTATCTTAAAAATACGTTTTTTCATAGACGAGAAATCATTCAAACATTTCTGGATTTCTGCTGTATTAAAACATCTTGACTCAAAAGCTACAAATCAGTTGTGTTTCTTCACTAACAGATCTACTGCTTCATTTTACCTGATCACACGGGCAGCATGGAAAATCTTTTTCATCGACCGAAGGAAATAAGAGTAGATGATGATCATTTGGCGAGAATGAGAAGTGACGCAAAGGCAAAGCTCTCTCCGTACAAAGCTCCTGAGTGGGCTGAAAACCTGAAAGGGAAACCAACCTCAAAAATTAACGTAAGCAACTTTGCATTTGGGAACATGTTTTTAAACTTTTACCTAAAGACAAAAGGAGGAAAGGTGAATACTTGCAACTTGCATCTTTGAAAAATTCAGCCAATCAAGAAACACCTTGTTAAACAGTGCACATCTACCCAAAACAGTATGCTTCAACATTCAACAACATGACAAATTTGCATTCTAAATATGAAAAGTATCCGTCATTGCTCTTGACGTATTGTGTTTATAAAACATTTATCAAGTTTTGGCTCATATATAGCTCCTGTGACCTCACATGACCTTTGACCTACGCCAAAAACAATTGTATCGTTCTTCCTCTCAACATGACAAATCTACGTAACGAATACGAAAGGTGTCAGTTATTCCTACCTCGAGATATCGTGTTTACGATCAATTCTTGAGGTTTTCGCAATTTTACCTCTGGTGACTTCAAATGACCTTTGACATTTAACAAAACACTAGGGTTCCACCTCTCAGCCTTTCAAGTCTTAATAGAAGAAATGAAGTATCAGTCATTCCTACCTTGAAATATCATGTTTACAAGGTTTTCGGGCTTTGAACCCTGAATGACCTCACCGCAACCTTTGACCTCCACCAAAACAATGGGATTCTTTTTCTCAACATGAAAAATCTATGTACCAGCTAAAAAAAAGTGTCGGTAACTGCTATCTTGAGATATCGTGCTTACAAGCGAGAGTGTCACAAACACGCACACTTCTATACACACATACGAATCACAACCGCATAGATTCCTTGCCTGCTGCAAAACGTGGCATGTTTAAGTAATTCTTTACGCTTAGCGATCGCCGCATAGCCTGAAAGTCACTGCTTACCTTTTCTACTGTAGTAAATGCTTACAACGATTTCAATTTTCTTGAGCTGAATAAATCCGATTGCTATTTCCAGCTGCTAAGAAATCTCTTCTGTGTACAGTAAGGCAACACGAAGAGGGGTATTTTCAATTATTTCGACTAAATAATCGTATGCAGTTACTTCTATAAGCCCGCTCTTCGTTCTCGCAAAATTTTTAAAACTAAAGAATAATTGTAGATGGAAATTTTGTGAGTCCTGCTCAAGCGAAAGGATCACACTGTCATCATATTTTGTAAGGCGTTTTTCCTCAATTCTGCTGTCTCTGTACATTACTACTTTATGTTATGAAGGGTCAAGAGCATTCCCCACTTGAAGCAGTGTAGTAGAGTGTTCTGTTTCATGATTGGCTCTTGGGAGTCATGTGACAACGTTTTTCTCTTCAAATATGGAACTTACCAGGAATAATTGGTTTACCCTACCCAATGTAAAGTCCTAAAATATGATAAAACTACTGTGAAGAGAAATGAGAACAATATACAACAATTTCCCTGTTGTTTCGAAATACGTTGGGGAGCTGCTCTTGATCTCAAAGTCAAACATATAACCATACATTTTTTTGTAATCAAACACTAGCTTGCTAAGTTTTGGTCTGTTCTGGTCTACAGCTTTGTCAAAAATACACACCTATTCAAAGATGGTATCTACCAAATGTTCCAGATGACTTCGAGATATACATCAAACGGGATGATATGACTGGAAGTACTTTAGCCGGACATAAGGTTTGGAGTTTGAATGACTAAGACTTTATCCGCTAACTTCCTTCTCTTGACTGTTTCGGAATATACAGAGGACATTGGAACCCCTTCTGCGGTGTCGAACACTTGTGCGTTATAGTTATCCTGGATAAACGGCACAAGTACTATGCACGTCGCCAACTTGCCGCCGCACCATGTCTTATTTGCACCACTTACAATAAGCCCTAAAATTGTGCTAGTGATTTATTAGTATCGGGCACATGGTCTGCTTAAGTTTACTCATTGTGCTGATGATGTTTCTCTACGTTTCTTTCGTTAGAAGATATCTCCGCCATCTTGTGTACTGTTCGTTCTCGTTGCACCGGTTTGAGATTCTGGGTGCAAGAGCAGTTCGCGAACAATGTCTTTCGTGTCATCTCATGAAATGCAATAGAAGTATGAAAAATTCTGGATGTCGTCACAGCATTTGTGTTAACTTCGATTTCGAACTGAGTCGATACACCGTCGATAATGCCATCGTTTTCAATTGGGGTGCTATCACCAATGGGGCATTATGGATACAGTGTATCGAATCGTTTCAAAATCGAAGTTAAGACAAAGGGATTCTTCTGACGTCATTCCGAATCCGGCAAAGCCTCGTCTTCATCGCATTTTCATGAGACGACAGATCATCTTAAGCTGGTACAGGAACACTGTTCTCTGCTCCCGAACAGGTTGGGAAGCTGCAGTCGAATAGAGCCTAAGTACACACCATATGTATGACGAATTTTAGTTCGGGATCAGTATTTTGTTATACTTGCTTTTTGTCGTGTGACATGTACTCCAACTGGATTTACTGATAGTCCTTAATTGCTTATTTAAGACATTCCTTTATCCAAGGATAGATACGATTCAATTCAAGTGCATGGATGCACTTTCAGTATCATTACTAACGAAGCGTAAATTCTGATGACATGTAAAATACGAAACTCTTGCTAGTCGGGAAATTGCTATTGTTTCTTTTAAAATCTATGATTAATGGGCCTCTACAATTTATAGGCCTATCATTTGGGACAATTCGAGTCAGCTGGTATAGACCTAATGTTAAAATCTAACAGCTTGTGACGGGACGTTAGTACGTTTCCTCATGGCCTGTTTCCATTCACTCGGTGGTTGCAATAACACATTTTCCAAAATTACTTCAGCACTTCATTCAGCTAAATTCTTCGTTATAGACACAAAAAGAAAGCCTTTCCTTGAAGAAAAGTGAAAATTAGAACCAACAATATTAGTAAAAGTGACAAAATTACCGCAAAAGATTGGTGTGGACTATTAATTAGCCTTCTCTCTGTTGGCAAGACTTGTCTGTTTTCTTCCCGACACAGTACCTTTAGAAATGAGATTTACCAAAGACTTTAAAAAGTCGTTTGAAACGAAACTGACAAAGTTGGGTATTTGATGTGAAAAGCATTAAACACCAAGAAAATTGGCACAATCCCATAAAAATCCGTCAAATATTGCTAATTTCACGGGGCAATTTCTGATTTGCACTTAATCAAACAAAACCATGAGCTAAATATGCATGTCTGAATTGTGATGTCATGAGATGGAATGTCTTACATGGGTAATTTTATCCTTTGTTTTTGCAATCTTCATTTTAAGGACAACTGTAAGATTAGTATGACTAGAGGGTTTTACCTTGAAGGTTTAAATTGTGTCCTTGAAAATCATCAGTATCAATTATCAAACCGTAAACTATCTGATGAGTAATTAAGAGATAATTAATGTAGCTTAACAAAAGAGTTATTAACACGGTGCAAAACTCCATATCATAATTTTTGCATAAGCAACAAGTTGCTTCACACACATAACTTTCCAACTCTGAAGAGGTATTTTTTTGAGAACAGTAAGAGATATTGGCATAATTGAACAGATTTTTCCTTAGGAAACCTGTCAGTTTAAGTCATTGCTGACATGTCCCCTCACCCCAAAGAGTTTCAATCCTAGTAACCTTCTTATTTAAGACCCTCCTACAGCTGTCTAAAACTCATCCAAATCCAGGAACAATCTCAATTTCTTGCTTCAGGAAGATTTAACAAGACCGCAACGTGTAATCACAACACCCTCAGTACAATACTTGCTGTGTAATATGAACTAAAGTACTATCCACATTTTTACCTTGCTGTCAATCAAAGAGCTTTACCAATTGAGGATTTCTGTAGACTACTACAAAAAATGGTAGTTTGGGGTGAGAGATGACTGTCTTATCGTTCACGAAGTCTATTATCGTGACTCACGGTTAAATTGAATAACACAATAATTATTTTTTATTTATTTATTTTTTTTTTGTTGCTGAAATCCGTTAAAACCATATCCCTTATAGATGAAAACATCTTTAGTAATCTGAATCCTATATGGGTAAACCCCTATGGGAACCATTAAATTTTGCACCCAAGATTTATAAGGGCCCCACATGGGTAGCCCACATGCGTGAGGGATATTATAGGGCTGACGCACATTTCCCCACATATCAGTCGTTTACATGAGCCCCAGAACCATGTGGGCTGGCCCACATAGCCCCTTATTAATCCCGGGTGAAAACTCATATTGGCTCTATAATGCCCAAGAAATGGGACCCATAAGGGTCTCATACAGAAATGTTACATGGGTTAAGTACCCTTCGTCAGGAAAATTAGAGCTGTCTAGGTAGATGAAAATCTGCCTTTAAAGGCTTTCCTCATTTTTTGCCAATAATAGATCGTAAAAGGTAAATGTATTCCTTTAATTTGTAGATACGAAAGTTAGAGTTTCAATTGGCTGACGCTCTAGAAAAAAATTGCAAGACTCTCATAGGATTTGGATCAACCGAATCAAACTCATGTCGCACTATTGCGGTGGCGGGGAGAGAGCTTGGATTCCATGTACATCTCGTACAATTTACTGTGAGTATTTAACGTTTCTATTGTTTCTTTCTTTATTAAAACTATCAGTTTTGTGGCGCGAATTCATAATTTAAAAATTATTGTTATTGACTGAATTTTTATCCTCATGACAGAGTGTTGTGCCAGTATATATCAAAAGTACATATTTGCAGGTTCATGGATTAACATTACAAATAACAAGGACACCAAAGCAGTCTTTTCCCCTCACTCTCCTAACAAATGTCGGACGACCCCTCTCCCTCTCTGGGAGGAATGGTCACAGACGCCCTATTTTTGTGTAAGTTTCCCACATATTCATTTATATTTTTGTTTCTCCACTATGATAGACTTTTTCACAAAAAGGAAGAGTTAACAGAGTTACAATAAAAAAAAAAAAAAACAGATTTGACAAAGAAGCGGAAGGACGTGAACGGAAAAACCATCAATTGGGCTTAACATTAAAGCCAGAACACTCAAAAAAAAAAAAAAAAAAAAACAGACAGACAGACAAACAAACAAACAAACCATCTATAAGCATTAAAGGACAGGAGCAGTCATCCCAAATTGGAATAGTGTAGTAGACTGTCCAGTTTCATGGTTGGCTGTTGAGAGTCACGTGACAATGTTTTTTCATTTCAAATGTGAAATTTACTGGAAATAACTGCTTGGTTCACCTTGAATATGCGATAGTTAAATCATAAATCATAAAATGTAATGAAAGATACTTTGAAGAGAAATAACACAAAAATGGTGCTTATTAGCTTTTTCTTCAAAATATGTTTGGGGGACTGCTCTTTACCTTTAAAGATACTACGGAGAGGTAGTAAGCAAAAGTCAATACCTAGGGATCGGGCACTGACTGGGTGACCCTACAGTCAGTAAGCAGTACATACAATTGAATTGAAACCAGCAACTCGCCAACGCACCCACACAGACAAGCCTCTAAACCCAAACACGCAAGCAAACCTGCCATAAAGAACATAATAACCGAAAAAACTCAATGCATTTTGATGGAATATTTTTGAAAGTTCTTCCTAAAACCAAAAAGACGGTTTTTGCTTTTAAGTATCAGGAAGTAAATTACACAATGTGGTCGTACCTTAGAGTAATTCCTTCATTAAAGAAAATCTTGTGCTTTATAGCTAGCATTTAACGCATCTTCTGCAGTGTATACATTGCCAATGACAGGAGAGGTTTGGAAACCCTTGATTTTTTGGTTTACTGTTATAGAAATAATGAGTGGTTCATGATACCTCAGCTGAAAAAAAGGATATTTTGAAAGGTCTTCGTCCGTTCTCCCTAATCTATGCTTTCTACAGCTGACAAGAATATACCGGTATGGCTTGCATTTTATTAAAATGGAAGAACTTGGACTGATGAATGAAGAAAATCGACATGGTCGAAACCTTATAATTTGTGATGAAGCATTCTTCATTGTAAGACACATGGAAAATTTATCCATTACTTTTAAAATGATAAAATTGTTCTTTCAAACCTTTAAAATCTGAAAGGTCCAAATAGAACAATTTTAACAAATTTAATCCCAAAGTAATTGCATGTTGCCATTTTCCTGTTTATTAATTGATTATAAGACTTGTCAATGGTTATTTCTTTTCTTTCAATTTATGTACGTATCTGACATTTTCATGGTGTTTGGGTTCATTTTGATTGTCTCGTTTAAACTGTGGCATCAAGAATTATTTTCCCCATTACACTCAACTAACTGTAAATGTATAGTCTATGCGGTCTGAATGTTTTAGTAAGTGTGGGAATTTTTAAATGCAATATCAACCACTCTATGCATTTTTGTCAGTTTTTTTTTTTTTGAGGGTATGTAGTTCATACATTGGAAATCACCACCATTACTATGACATCATGGGAGTCACCAAAGTGAAAACCAAACCAAATGTCCATCACCGTATGATATCATCAGGTTTTCTGTGAATATTATTGAATCAACTTGTTTTCATTTAAGTTAAAAATACATAAACTTTACCAGCTTAGCTTACTGAGGAAGAAGCCAAACCTTTGTCGATTCTTATTAATTTTTCAATTCTGAAATCCCTTTATGTTTCATTTTAATTTGTGTGTGTGTGTGTGTGTATGTATGTATGTATGTACGTACGTACGTGAGGGGTACTTCCAAACTTTGTTTTGAATTAAGGCTTATTAACTTCTACACATGGAATAGACCTTATGCACGTCACGCGACGTTATCCTCGAGTGAAAACAACGAAACAGTCATTTTCCATTAATATTAAAATAAGTTTCCTTTAAAAATAAGAAGTTATACTCAAATTTGCTTATTGTGCTGCGGAGTGCTATAACTCACTGTCCAGTCATCAGTGTTCAGTCATAGACGAATCCGATAAGCGCTTGTGTTTAGTGACCGTGCATAGACAGGCATAAGTGTGCCCATCAGCCTTAAATCTTCTTCATTTATTGTGTACACTAATTTGAAACTCTCATATTCAGTAAAATTGAAGGAACCAAAATACAATTCAGCGTGCAACCATCCTTGATACAGGTTAGCAAGGAAATTGAAATAGTAAAAGGTGATAGACCCCAGTTATGGCCGACTGGAATCAGACCATCACTTGCTGTCCGGATTCGTCTATGTACTGAAATGCAGCTCAATGTTTGCTTGAAATGTTTTCTGATGACAACTTATGGCCACAAAATTGATTTTTACTCCTAACTTCAGGAAAAGGACACATCTTCTTTTCACTGCAACAGTTTTCTGAGTCAGATGGCCGGAGCCCATATTCATCGTATACAAGTGGATGACGTCATAACGACGATGGGTCAAGAATTAAAAATACCCGATGACATCAAGTAGGTGTCTTCACCTTAGTAATGTTTCCGGAATTAAAGCAAGAAAACATTGCCCATAAAATCAGTTCGTAATAAGTTCTATTAAACAGTTATAGGAAAGTCATAAAGCTATCACAAAATCAATATATAAGAATTAATTGACAGAAAATCAGCGCTTCTTAAATCATTGTTATTTCCTTTTGAAAGACTTACAAAAATATAAAATAAGTTTAATTGCATTCCACAAAAAGACTTAAAAAGTGCACATTGGGATTTTAGAAGATTTCATTTGGAATTGAGGTGAGTTCAGTCCAGGGGTGGCGCCAGCGGGGGGGGGGGGGCATGGCCCCCCGTCGGGGAGCACTGGTCCCCCCGTCCGGGAAGGTCGGCGGTTTCGTCGGGGAGGCCTAAAATAATAAAAAAAAAAAAAAAAACCCTACTAGGACTGAAGTTACTGGATGAGTGAACATATATTTTGGTTTTGAAATGATATTTTAATACATATCGGAATCGATTTTCAATCACTTCTCCTTTGCTCCGTTATACCACATTCCAGGTACCCGTGTCCTATCTCCTCCCCGTCGGGGAAGGAAGGCGGCAATTTCCTTCGGGGAGGCCTAAAATTAACGTAAAAGACTTAAAGTTACTGGATGGATGATCATGAACTGCTGTTTTTTCTTTTTGCACTATTCTATTCTTTTGTAACGGTATTTTAAGGCCTATCTGAATCTGTTTTAATCAATTCTTACTAGCTCTGCCATCCCTCATCCCATCCTCAGTCTGCAAAGTCATACCCCGTCGGGGAAGGCTGCCGGCCTTTCCCATGTTGTTGAAAAAACCCAGTTTCGTCTGGGAGCCTTCATCTTCATGCCCATGGTAAACAAATAAAAGATGCGGTCTGATAAACTTCAGTCACCCGAAAGTTCTTCTTGATTTTGCTCACTAGAAGACCATATTTTTCAAGGAAACTCACAATTCCGAATTTTCTTGACAAAAACAGACGAGAGGTTGATCACGTGCATGAAGTGCCCGATGGTCTGCCATCTGGCCTGCTCCGACAGCCGAATCCTAGCAACGGTAATGAAAATCGAATAGCCCGTTTTCAGTTACACTTTCTGATAAACAGTAATGTGAGAATGTCTCCCCCATAAGTCTGACTGAAAAATTTATTTGAAAGTACCTTGTAACGTGACATACTTTCAAATACGTTGGAACTTAAAACCATTTATATTCTGAATTCAGGCAGTCACGTAAAAAATTTATTTATTTAGTGAACCTTGCAATTATAGTAATTCCGTTGCATAGTCCCCCCTCCCCCCCCCCCCCCAAAAAAAAAAGATACAAGACCATTTCATTTACTTGTAGAAGTACCGTTTATCTGGTATTTTTCTGATCATTTATTAATTTGGGTTTTTCTATTGAAATGAAACTTTCATTTCAAAGGAAAGTTCAAAATTACGACAGCTTCATATCTGGTTACAAGTCTGGGAAATGCCATTCCGGCTATCTGGGGGTTGGATTTTTTTTAACAATTTTCTGTACACTCTGCGCCAACTGATAATGGCACTCCGCATAGATATATTTTGGTCGAACAGTCTACTCAACAAAACAAAGCATGCTTGTAAATTTTTCTTCGTTTTGGGGAAATTATGAAGCGAAATTTTTTTATTGCGAAAAAAACTCGACAGCTGACTTCTTAAATTCTAGTTCGAACACGGAAAATGCCATTTCCTTCTGTCTGGGGTTCTCAATTTCTCAAAAATTTCTATGCGCTTGATTTAAATGGTCTTTCGGGGAGTATTACACTTTTCGGACAAAAATCAATCCTGCTCGCTTCCAAACTGAAACACCCCCGTAGGTCTATGACAATAAATAAAAAATGAAATTTCGAATAAATGCGAACCCAAACTTTTTCCTCGGGAGAATGTTCCAATATGGTCTGAAGGCCTAAATCTGCATGATGATATTCAGTAACCAAAACTACAGATCATCCCCTACTTGATTTTTCTCATGAGAAGGTAGGATTCTTCCATACTGCCCAAACTGTCATAAGCTTTACAATTTTTTCTTCAATATAAGCTTCATATTGTTAAAAGTGGCAAAATTTGCCAATTCCGATGGATACTCCATCAGTCCATACAATAAATAACCAAAGCCAACTCTGTTTATCACCCGGCATACTACCTAATTTTGCTCTTGAAAGGCATAGGCCTATAACTTAAAATGCCAAATATTCATTATAACCTTACCAAAAACCAAATTTTCTGTCATTAAATTCCAAAATTTCCCCAATTTAATAAGCCCTTAAATTTCAAATCTTCGTTCAAAAAGGGAAAACTTTCCGGGCAAACTTGTAGTCTCGTCTCGATTTAACGCGTAACCTCAAAAGAATTTCAGCTGTCGCCTATATAACATTTTTATCTTTGCCACATGAAAGACAGATTCTTCAATACAGACCGAAAGTTTTCCAAGGTACTAACAAAAGCTAAATTTCTTTAAAAAAAACTCCAAATTTTTAAGTATTTGTTAAAAAGAAAGCTCAAAATTTCGGCGCGCTCGGGCTCAAATTCTGCCAAGTCCCCTCGCACCGGGACGGACATAAGACAGTAAGATCACCTTTGTCGGGGCCTTGAAATTCTCGCCCCCCCTGTCAGGGAGCTTGGCCCCCCTGTCGGGCAAGTCTTGGCGCCACCCCTGGTTCAGCCCATGGGAGAGAGTCGATACCTCTCTTGAGGAGTGATTGTTTAAATTGTATAAACCCATTAGCATTTCAGCCCCAAGAAGAATAGCCGATACAAAAGTCGGTTGTGCTCCCTAAATGAAGTATCACGTGGGCCTATCGTAAAAGACTGGAAGGTTAGAATCTGTAAAGTGACTTGAGTTTTGGTAACAATTAGAGATATTTAAAACTATACTATTTTAATTTTCGACTTTCTTATTTCAGGGGCAAACTGCATCAGCCAGCTTATATTCTACCTATCTATCATGGGGAAGATGGAGACGTTGGGATTTACGGGTACATTGATGCCTTCCAAGAACTTGTTAGCCAGGTAATGGATGTCACTTATCTATATAGCTGCAATTAACACGATCATGTACTCTTTAAGAGTGATGGTACACTACAGCAAATATCCCCTGTAGGTTGTGGTTGTAGGATGTTACCACGGTGTAACGAACCGATCGGGCTATCATACAGTTTTCCGACTCAGCCCGACGTTCGTTTTACGATGGAGAAAAACTGAGACACACACGAAAAAACTGAGACGGGACTACAGGTGATGTCGCTGTCAATCGTTCTTCTCTTTTATTCCGAATCAATATAAGTCTCCGCCGGAGTTGAAACACTTTGCAACCAATGAGCACAAATTCTATGAATCGAACTAAATTACATTTCAAATTCACCCCTTTTTATACCCCTTCCAAATATTTGAATTAAAAACACGCATCACCCGGCCCGACGCACATTTAAAATAATTGACGCATTCTTATCATTGTTACGTAATTCCCCCATTGTTAAACAAGACGAGTTCCTATGAACTCGGTATTCCCTGCCTGTCGTAATAGGCGACTGAGGGGAGGTTGATTGGAACCTGTTTGCGCCGTATTTTTAACCACACTTAAACCGTGTTTGAAACCATACTGTTGTACAAATTGTTTGACAGTTGCTTATATTTTTTTTATCTACATAGTTATTGCATTCATTTGCCAAACCTTGAACAAGTACTATAATTTCTGTTCAAAGAAAGGAAACGGATATATGTGACAAGCAGTCATGCATTATTTGTCAAAATTCCATTCTCTGACATATTTCTAGAATCTAATCTAAAAAACAGGCATATTTTTATGAATAAAAACCATCTTTAAAATCCATTTTGAATTTTTTTTAACCCTTTTGGGAGCTGTCTAAACTACACGTAGACATAGTCGTTCATGAAAGGACATATATACCGACTGCAGCAGTTAGATACCATCACTATATCCATGTAAGTTGAAGACATTGAAGAGAAATGTTAGGCGACCCTATCCGATATCACCACATGCAAAGTTTAAACACTGGACAAACAGTTTAAGTGGAGATATGATCTATATGTGATGTAAGCGTATTTCGTTTACCGGGAAAGTCAAAAAAGACATGTCGAAGGAAAACATGTTGCTTTAAACTTTATACAAACTTCAGGGTCTTTTAACAACTCAGGTCGTTTTCATCTTAAGTGATTAAGTGTAACCTTAGAGCTTTCTTCATCTTTCCTTCCGAGATACATCGATTTTATTTATACTTTTCATGTTTCAAGGGAGTGACAAAAAATTTCAGTGACGTAGTTATGACCAGTGGCAGCGCATTGTCTGCAGCGGCATTTATCATCGGTAACTGCATGACTGGAAGTAAATTAAGGTAGGATTTGAATTTGTCATTCATCTTTTGGTCACTTTTAAAACATCCATCACTTTATTAAGGGACCCAATCAATCTGACATTTGCCATTATAATTTGTATTTCAAGGGCCGGTGGTCTTTTCATCTCTTCTTTCAAAATGATCCAAAATACAGTGGCGTCACCAAACCTTTCATTCTAGGGAGGCACTGGGGGCACAACAATTTTGCAGGGGCACTGCTAGACTCCACTCATGGCGCCGTAGGTGCCACAGAGCGCGAAGCGCGAGACTCAGGGAGTGGGGTTCAGGGTTCCACTTTAGGGCCCCTGGTAGGGAACAGGGGGCGAAGTCCAGGAAGCTCCTGGGTTTTAGCGTATTTTTGAGGTATTTAAGTCGCTATTTAAGTGTCCTTCTATTGACTTAACACTGGTATAAAAATTACCTCTAGGGTAACTTCCAGTATACTTTTGGTAAAAACCAGTGATTCAACTACCAAGAGCAGATCCGGCTGACATTTTGAAAAAGGGGGAGATGAACTATAGAGAAAGAAATTGATGGGCAGGTCAATGAGAGTCTCGGTGGGAATCCAGGGGGTGAAGCCCTGGAAGCTCCTGGATTTTAAGGGGTTTTTGAGGTATTAAGGTGGTAATTCTGTTGTCTTTACACTGGTCTTAAAATTACTTCCAGGGCAACTTGAAGATTTTATTGGTAACAAAACTAGTGAAACTACTATTCAGGGGAAATCCGGTTGACATTTTGAAGAAGGAGAGCTGAACTTGAATTAGAAAGTTAGTTAGTTAGATAGAGTTTTACGGCCCAGTTTCCAATCTATTGGTTCAAGTCGAGCCGGTTAGGGCCTTTTTTTCCAGCTGTGGCTCACTGGCTTGTTTTCCCTACTCCGTTGCTTCTGCGGAGCATCACACACAACGGCAGTAGGTTCCCTTGTTAGGTTCTTTTTTGAATTAGAAAGAGAACGCAGTTGTCAGGCAGTTAGATGTGATCCTCTTAAAGAAAACTGTAGGCCTAATCCTGCTTGAACAGTTACCTGAGCTGTGCACCACCTTCAGTTGGCGATGTCGGAAGTGTGCAGAAATTTTTGAAAAAGTAACGGCATAGACAGCCGGAAATGACATTTGAAGGTTTTTGCGGTATTTTCAAATGAAAAGTATGCAAATTACTGCCTTTTCTTGTCAAAAGAAGAATCGAATCTTAAAAATTTTCATAGTCCCACTCTGACTAAAGAAGACATATCTTTTTTTTTTGAAAATATCAAATTCAGTTGGGGGGCACAGGGGAACACGTTTTTTCATGGTAGCGCGTTCCCTCTGCCCTCCCTCCCCCCCCTGGCGACACCAATGCCAAAATAACATACCAGAAACTCATGAAAAATGTTTATCAATCATTTTAGCAACCCCTCATAAGAAGCGAACCAGATTTGGGGTGATGTAGGCAACTTTTTGTGTAAAATAAGACTAGTGTTGATAAAGGCCTCATATGCGTGAATTGTGAGACTTAGGACATTTCTTCAGGGCCATATCTTAGACCCTGGATATTTCAATAAGAGTCTGATCAGTCGATTGTTTGATATTTTTAACTTTGCAACTTAAAATGAATGGACGAGCTGTAATGCCTTCACAAGCTGGATTCTTTCAGGGCCCGTCTTACGACCCACGCAGTTCGACCAAAAAAAACTTTTAGGACGAACTATTTTATCATTCACACCCAACATGGACGGAAGTTTGGTTTTTTTCTTACTGTTATTGAATGGTTTCTTTCCGTCTATTTTTCATGCTAGGTTACATGCAATGTCATCGGGATGCTGCAAAGAAGAGCATAAAGATCTGATAATAAGTTTGCTCAAGCACTACGGCTGTCTTGATATAAGTAACTCCCAGGTCGAGTTTGAAGATCTCATTACTATCGTTGAAGAATCAAGAGAGCCAAAGTACGGTCAGTTTAACGAAGAACATGTTGGTAAGTCTCTAAAATACAAACAATTTCATGGTCCTCTTTCGTCGAATACCACCGCATAAAGTATGCTTGGTGGAAGGAAAATAGAACTTAGATGTGCACACTTTCACAATCTGGCTTGCAATCATTCGAAGCAAACCCTTACTATATATGCAACACTTCTTGCTGCGACCGCATGTACAGTGATGTACATAGTGCGTAAAACAGACGGGCCGGGGATCTCCGCTTTGCCCCCGACTTACATAAATTATGGAGCCTAGTGAGTGAAGTGGTTCTTATTCAATGGGCTTCTGCTTCTGGAAAAACATGTAAGGGTAACTGAATATAGGGTACAATGGAAGTAGCCCACACTGCCCTTTCTCAAAATGTTCGAAGGGCAATGGCAAAACACCTCGCTGATGCAATCGTTGTCCGTATAACATGGTTCAAAATTAATATATGAAAGTGATGCACGTTGCCCCCCCCCCCCCCATCTGCAAAGTTTTTTCTCTAAAGGCGATAGGAGCTGGCCTAGTGAGCGACCTTAAATCGCCTCTACTCTATTTAATCAGTGTGAAGACTTGAGATTTAGGTATACGATGACATATGGACAGGTGGGTTCATCATAAAAGGCAAAATATTCATCACCCCAGATAATTCTAACTGTGCCAAACTACTTACTTCTGCCCCTACCACTCTCTCAAAAATTTGTTGTGATATTAAAAGTCTTCTATATACTTTTTTGCCCCCACTTATTTATAAACACGTTTAGATACAAAATGTCTAAGTTTCTAAACGTTTCGTTTTTAAACACGTTTAATCGCTGAACATTTCTGTGTTCAATCGCTAAACATGTTTAGAGTTTCAGCGTGTTGACAACATAGGAGAAAAGTAGTGTTCAATGACTAATCTAGTTTCCTAGAGAATGCACAACTGTGTAAAGCTCATCTTCATCTTCTCACAGTCCCAGTTTGTTGCTAAAGGCCATTTTCCGGTCATTATAAACAAGATCCGAATATGAAGTCTAAATCCGCCTTGCAATACATACTGTATTATGAGCTAAATTGCAGTGTTCTTTTAATGATTTGTCACTTGAAAACTTCTGTAGACTACTGGAAAATTGTAGTTTGAGGTGACGCATAACTCCCTCTAAGTGGGGATCTAGCATGTTTTTACGGGTCGCTGGCTTGCTACAAGACTGTCCGGATATTGCATGATTACGTGATTCTTGAGTGCATATAGTGACAAGCACAATCGGAAGACACAAAGGTGAATAAGTAATGTGCGATTAATACGCACCGCATGCTACAATCAATATTGGGAAGACATGGAAGACAGAAACATCGAAAAAATCAAGTACGGTCTAAACCTATTTCAACTTAAATTTCGCCATAGATTGTTGACAACTAGGTCATGTGTGAAAGTAATAAAGCTCTAAAATAGACCGTCAGCCCATGGCCTTGGGGGAGGGGGGGGGGCGGGGAGAAGAACAACTGAACAAGGTATCAATAACAAAGTATATCAGCATGAAGCAAGTCACCTGGGATGTTCAGATATGTGAGTCTGCCGTACATTATCTGTTGCTAGTAGGTCTAGGGGTCATTTTTCAATATGGCGGCCATATTTAAGTAGGCATCATTATGTTTTGTAATAAAACTTTGATAGAACCCCTTATAAAAACGTGTAAGGTCTCATATGAAAGACAATGAAATTTTCTATCAAATGGTACCGTATATGATGGGTATTGTGCTGAATAAAAATACACGCCTCACCACTAACTCGGCTTTTCATTTTCCGTTGCAATTTGGTAATATTTTTTACCAATGGTTTCCCATTTCTAAATGGAAACGATTCTAGACTTCAAGTTATTCGCATTCCATTCGCAAAGTCTCAATAAAAACAGAAGCCTCGGAAACGTAAGTTTCCGAGGCTTCTGTTTTTATTGAGACCGAACACGTTTGCCTTTCCAAAGCAACTCTTGTTTTGGAAGGAAAGCGTATCTGGAATGAATATTCAAAAGTTATCGACTTAGAAACACGTTTTCTTTTGCTACTATGAATTAATCCTCTTAGGGGTAGGCCTAAGCATCTTCCAGCAATAGCTGACTATTGTCCCTGTTTCACGGTACTCTGCTTCGTAAAAGAATTTAAACTTGACCAAGTCTTCTTCCGTGTTTTTCTGTCGTCCAGTGGCAGCGCACCAGTTCACTTCGGAAAACGATTTTATACCGTATTATTTTGAGCTCTATGGAAAAAAGTTCCGACGGCAAACTTTAGCACATGCCGCTAAGATTATAATGTGTTTAATTTGTAACATGAAGGTGGTAAAATAGAAGTACCTGAATTAACCAAAAGAAAAAAAAGTAAAGTGACGAAGTAATTTTTGCATAGTATTCTTCTGTGATACAATATGACATTTATTAAGTAGTGATGAACTGCCGAAAGGTTCCTAGGAACCAACAACTTATTATACCAGCGCTCCTAGCTACAAAAGTAAAAACCAATCTCAATTAAAGAGTATAAAACAAAATAAAAAGAACATGACTGTGGGATTTTTTTTATCCTGAGAGTGATTTGGTGTGAAAGAAGCGGCCCCAACCCTCATTATTCATCCATATGTTAAACTTAAATATAAATTCCCAACAGTTAAGTGCTTTGTAAAACCTTAAGTTATAGAACTTTTCGTCATGCAGGTACAAGCTATACCTCTCAATGACGAGATAGCTGATAAGTTGGTCATTCGTGGTGCTTTCAATCTAATGTGACCATGGCGAGCTTTGAACTAGAAGAACTCAATGATTAGGACTTACTTGTCACGGAAAGGTTCATGGCGGCTGCCTAAAGTTTGTCGGCACATAATTTTCCAAACTTTCCTCAAATTGCCCCTTTCTTGTAGTTTATCCGGTACAATTTTATACCAGACAGTCAGCGTTACAAAAGTCACCAACTCATTTGCCAATAGACTTAAACCTCTGCCCAATTCTTAATAATAATAAAGTGCTTATTTCGAAGGATAACAAATACAAGCATTTTCTGACATATGCTATCAGTTTGGGTTACAGGATGGGCGGCGGATCACAGTTTTTCATATTTGGACCCCATTTGCCCAAAAGTTTGTTGGTCGCGGTTTGAAAATTTCCATGCGCCAGTAACCGCCAACTCGTAAACCTTAGGGTGACGTATTGGCCTACCTCTGACGAGGAATCAAAGACTAAAGTTAAGTCCATTATATTGTGTTAATCAATGGCAGCAATTACTGATGGGTACCTATCATAAAAAAAAGTACGTGGGTGAAAAACTCATCCCCAGTTTTGCTGAAAGGAAAGCACAAAATGCGTTAAAAGGGCTCTGCTCTCGACATTCTCACAGCAAGCTGTCTCCCTAGTCGGTGTTGCCGATCACTACAGCTCCGTGCGTCGAGGAGCCTTGCCCTGCTGATATGTCGCGAAAATATATTTGGAAAAAAATCTGCAACTGATCAATTACCGGTACTTTTTAGCCACACCCAGACTTCACGATGTTCACTGACATTACTGACACGAAAACTTTACCTGTTTACCGTAGGAACGGCATTGGAAGAGAGTCATTTGGGCGTGTGGAAGACAATATTTGAAATGCAGTCCAGATAATTATGGATGCAGGCAAAAAAGTGTTTGCTCTATTCCCCAGCCCCAACCCCGTCTCATATCCCTCCGGCAGTTCAATTCGCATATCATTGAGCTTTAATCAAGAGTACTAGAATACGTAAAGTCCAAACAATATGAAAACTAGTGATAAAGATCAGTAAGTAAGACGACGCTCGACTACTGCGAGTAAAAATAGCATTAGTGGCTTGAAAAGCTACCGAAGACCTAGCGATGCGCTTTTCCCGTTTGCGCCATTAAGAATAGTGTTGTTTCCTACTCTACCATTTACTTTTTATTTTTATTTCTCCTTGCTGATTGAAGCTTTCAATGACTTATGTGCTTTCACAATTTCCTGCTGTCATCTTAGGCCTCGTTTTGGTATTCATGCCTTACTGTAAATTTTCAGATCAGTTCACTAGGCGCTACGGTATAAAGCCTACATGATCAAATCGTCCAAGCCTCACCCCTAACTCGGCTTTTCATTTTCCGTTGCAATTTGGTAATATTTTTTACTAATGGTTTCCCATTTCTAAATGGAAACGATTCTAGACTTCAAGTTATTCGCATTCCATTCGCAAAGTCTCAATAAAAACAGAAGCCTCGGAAACGTAAGTTTCCGAGGCTTCTGTTTTTATTGAGACCGAACACGTTTGCCTTTCCAAAGCAACTCTTGTTTTGGAAGGAAAGCGTATCTGGAATGAATATTCAAAAGTTATCGACTTAGAAACACGTTTTCTTTTGCTACTATGAATTAATCCTCTTAGGGGTAGGCCTAAGCATCTTCCAGCAATAGCTGACTATTGTCCCTGTTTCACGGTACTCTGCTTCGTAAAAGAATTTAAACTTGACCAAGTCTTCTTCCGTGTTTTTCTGTCGTCCAGTGGCAGCGCACCAGTTCACTTCGGAAAACGATTTTATACCGTATTATTTTGAGCTCTATGGAAAAAAGTTCCGACGGCAAACTTTAGCACATGCCGCTAAGATTATAATGTGTTTAATTTGTAACATGAAGGTGGTAAAATAGAAGTACCTGAATTAACCAAAAGAAAAAAAAGTGAAGTGACGAAGTAATTTTTGCATAGTATTCTTCTGTGATACAATATGACATTTATTAAGTAGTGATGAACTGCCGAAAGGTTCCTAGGAACCAACAACTTATTATACCAGCGCTCCTAGCTACAAAAGTAAAAACCAATCTCAATTAAAGAGTATAAATTAAAATAAAAAGAACATGACTGTGGGATTTTTTTATCCTGAGAGTGATTTGGTGTGAAAGAAGCGGCCCCAACCCTCATTATTCATCCATATGTTAAACTTAAATATAAATTCCCAACAGTTAAGTGCTTTGTAAAACCTTAAGTTATAGAACTTTTCGTCATGCAGGTACAAGCTATACCTCTCAATGACGAGATAGCTGATAAGTTGGTCATTCGTGGTGCTTTCAATCTAATGTGACCATGGCGAGCTTTGAACTAGAAGAACTCAATGATTAGGACTTACTTGTCACGGAAAGGTTCATGGCGGCTGCCTAAAGTTTGTCGGCACATAATTTTCCAAACTTTCCTCAAATTGCCCCTTTCTTGTAGTTTATCCGGTACAATTTTATACCAGACAGTCAGCGTTACAAAAGTCACCAACTCATTTGCCAATAGACTTAAACCTCTGCCCAATTCTTAATAATAATAAAGTGCTTATTTCGAAGGATAACAAATACAAGCATTTTCTGACATATGCTATCAGTTTGGGTTACAGGATGGGCGGCGGATCACAGTTTTTCATATTTGGACCCCATTTGCCCAAAAGTTTGTTGGTCGCGGTTTGAAAATTTCCATGCGCCAGTAACCGCCAACTCGTAAACCTTAGGGTGACGTATTGGCCTACCTCTGACGAGGAATCAAAGACTAAAGTTAAGTCCATTATATTGTGTTAATCAATGGCAGCAATTACTGATGGGTACCTATCATAAAAAAAAGTACGTGGGTGAAAAACTCATCCCCAGTTTTGCTGAAAGGAAAGCACAAAATGCGTTAAAAAGGCTCTGCTCTCGACATTCTCACAGCAAGCTGTCTCCCTAGTCGGTGTTGCCGATCACTACAGCCCCGTGCGTCGAGGAGCCTTGCCCTGCTGATATGTCGCGAAAATATATTTGGAAAAAAATCTGCAACTGATCAATTACCGGTACTTTTTAGCCACACCCAGACTTCACGATGTTCACTGACATTACTGACACGAAAACTTTACCTGTTTACCGTAGGAACGGCATTGGAAGAGAGTCATTTGGGCGTGTGGAAGACAATATTTGAAATGCAGTCCAGATAATTATGGATGCAGGCAAAAAAGTGTTTGCTCTATTCCCCAGCCCCAACCCCGTCTCATATCCCTCCGGCAGTTCAATTCGCATATCATTGAGCTTTAATCAAGAGTACTAGAATACGTAAAGTCCAAACAATATGAAAACTAGTGATAAAGATCAGTAGGTAAGACGACGCTCGACTACTGCGAGTAAAAATAGCATTAGTGGCTTGAAAAGCTACCGAAGACCTAGCGATGCGCTTTTCCCGTTTGCGCCATTAAGAATAGTGTTGTTTCCTACTCTACCATTTACTTTTTATTTTTATTTCTCCTTGCTGATTGAAGCTTTCAATGACTTATGTGCCTTCACAATTTCCTGCTGTCATCTTAGGCCTCGTTTTGGTATTCATGCCTTACTGTAAATTTTCAGATCAGTTCACTAGGCGCTACGGTATAAAGCCTACATGATCAAATCGTCCAAGCCTCACCCCTAACTCGGCTTTTCATTTTCCGTTGCAATTTGGTAATATTTTTTACTAATGGTTTCCCATTTCTAAATGGAAACGATTCTAGACTTCAAGTTATTCGCATTCCATTCGCA
Organism: Holothuria scabra; assembly: GCA_037179385.1. NCBI lineage: Eukaryota > Metazoa > Echinodermata > Holothuroidea > Aspidochirotida > Holothuriidae > Holothuria > Holothuria scabra. The sequence goes on from CM074190.1 coordinate 20,155,962, forward strand.
AAGTCTCAATAAAAACAGAAGCCTCGGAAACGTAAGTTTCCGAGGCTTCTGTTTTTATTGAGACCGAACACGTTTGCCTTTCCAAAGCAACTCTTGTTTTGGAAGGAAAGCGTATCTGGAATGAATATTCAAAAGTTATCGACTTAGAAACACGTTTTCTTTTGCTACTATGAATTAATCCTCTTAGGGGTAGGCCTAAGCATCTTCCAGCAATAGCTGACTATTGTCCCTGTTTCACGGTACTCTGCTTCGTAAAAGAATTTAAACTTGACCAAGTCTTCTTCCGTGTTTTTCTGTCGTCCAGTGGCAGCGCACCAGTTCACTTCGGAAAACGATTTTATACCGTATTATTTTGAGCTCTATGGAAAAAAGTTCCGACGGCAAACTTTAGCACATGCCGCTAAGATTATAATGTGTTTAATTTGTAACATGAAGGTGGTAAAATAGAAGTACCTGAATTAACCAAAAGAAAAAGAAGTGAAGTGACGAAGTAATTTTTGCATAGTATTCTTCTGTGATACAATATGACATTTATTAAGTAGTGATGAACTGCCGAAAGGTTCCTAGGAACCAACAACTTATTATACCAGCGCTCCTAGCTACAAAAGTAAAAACCAATCTCAATTAAAGAGTATAAAACAAAATAAAAAGAACATGACTGTGGGATTTTTTTATCCTGAGAGTGATTTGGTGTGAAAGAAGCGGCCCCAACCCTCATTATTCATCCATATGTTAAACTTAAATATAAATTCCCAACAGTTAAGTGCTTTGTAAAACCTTAAGTTATAGAACTTTTCGTCATGCAGGTACAAGCTATACCTCTCAATGACGAGATAGCTGATAAGTTGGTCATTCGTGGTGCTTTCAATCTAATGTGACCATGGCGAGCTTTGAACTAGAAGAACTCAATGATTAGGACTTACTTGTCACGGAAAGGTTCATGGCGGCTGCCTAAAGTTTGTCGGCACATAATTTTCCAAACTTTCCTCAAATTGCCCCTTTCTTGTAGTTTATCCGGTACAATTTTATACCAGACAGTCAGCGTTACAAAAGTCACCAACTCATTTGCCAATAGACTTAAACCTCTGCCCAATTCTTAATAATAATAAAGTGCTTATTTCGAAGGATAACAAATACAAGCATTTTCTGACATATGCTATCAGTTTGGGTTACAGGATGGGCGGCGGATCACAGTTTTTCATATTTGGACCCCATTTGCCCAAAAGTTTGTTGGTCGCGGTTTGAAAATTTCCATGCGCCAGTAACCGCCAACTCGTAAACCTTAGGGTGACGTATTGGCCTACCTCTGACGAGGAATAAAAGACTAAAGTTAAGTCCATTATATTGTGTTAATCAATGGCAGCAATTACTGATGGGTACCTATCATAAAAAAAAAAGTACGTGGGTGAAAAACTCATCCCCAGTTTTGCTGAAAGGAAAGCACAAAATGCGTTAAAAAGGCTCTGCTCTCGACATTCTCACAGCAAGCTGTCTCCCTAGTCGGTGTTGCCGATCACTACAGCTCCGTGCGTCGAGGAGCCTTGCCCTGCTGATATGTCGCGAAAATATATTTGGAAAAAAATCTGCAACTGATCAATTACCGGTACTTTTTAGCCACACCCAGACTTCACGATGTTCACTGACATTACTGACACGAAAACTTTACCTGTTTACCGTAGGAACGGCATTGGAAGAGAGTCATTTGGGCGTGTGGAAGACAATATTTGAAATGCAGTCCAGATAATTATGGATGCAGGCAAAAAAGTGTTTGCTCTATTCCCCAGCCCCAACCCCGTCTCATATCCCTCCGGCAGTTCAATTCGCATATCATTGAGCTTTAATCAAGAGTACTAGAATACGTAAAGTCCAAACAATATGAAAACTAGTGATAAAGATCAGTAAGTAAGACGACGCTCGACTACTGCGAGTAAAAATAGCATTAGTGGCTTGAAAAGCTACCGAAGACCTAGCGATGCGCTTTTCCCGTTTGCGCCATTAAGAATAGTGTTGTTTCCTACTCTACCATTTACTTTTTATTTTTATTTCTCCTTGCTGATTGAAGCTTTCAATGACTTATGTGCCTTCACAATTTCCTGCTGTCATCTTAGGCCTCGTTTTGGTATTCATGCCTTACTGTAAATTTTCAGATCAGTTCACTAGGCGCTACGGTATAAAGCCTACATGATCAAATCGTCCAAGCCTCACCCCTAACTCGGCTTTTCATTTTCCGTTGCAATTTGGTAATATTTTTTACTAATGGTTTCCCATTTCTAAATGGAAACGATTCTAGACTTCAAGTTATTCGCATTCCATTCGCAAAGTCTCAATAAAAACAGAAGCCTCGGAAACGTAAGTTTCCGAGGCTTCTGTTTTTATTGAGACCGAACACGTTTGCCTTTCCAAAGCAACTCTTGTTTTGGAAGGAAAGCGTATCTGGAATGAATATTCAAAAGTTATCGACTTAGAAACACGTTTTCTTTTGCTACTATGAATTAATCCTCTTAGGGGTAGGCCTAAGCATCTTCCAGCAATAGCTGACTATTGTCCCTGTTTCACGGTACTCTGCTTCGTAAAAGAATTTAAACTTGACCAAGTCTTCTTCCGTGTTTTTCTGTCGTCCAGTGGCAGCGCACCAGTTCACTTCGGAAAACGATTTTATACCGTATTATTTTGAGCTCTATGGAAAAAAGTTCCGACGGCAAACTTTAGCACATGCCGCTAAGATTATAATGTGTTTAATTTGTAACATGAAGGTGGTAAAATAGAAGTACCTGAATTAACCAAAAGAAAAAAAAGTGAAGTGACGAAGTAATTTTTGCATAGTATTCTTCTGTGATACAATATGACATTTATTAAGTAGTGATGAACTGCCGAAAGGTTCCTAGGAACCAACAACTTATTATACCAGCGCTCCTAGCTACAAAAGTAAAAACCAATCTCAATTAAAGAGTATAAAACAAAATAAAAAGAACATGACTGTGGGATTTTTTTATCCTAAGAGTGATTTGGTGTGAAAGAAGCGGCCCCAACCCTCATTATTCATCCATATGTTAAACTTAAATATAAATTCCCAACAGTTAAGTGCTTTGTAAAACCTTAAGTTATAGAACTTTTCGTCATGCAGGTACAAGCTATACCTCTCAATGACGAGATAGCTGATAAGTTGGTCATTCGTGGTGCTTTCAATCTAATGTGACCATGGCGAGCTTTGAACTAGAAGAACTCAATGATTAGGACTTACTTGTCACGGAAAGGTTCATGGCGGCTGCCTAAAGTTTGTCGGCACATAATTTTCCAAACTTTCCTCAAATTGCCCCTTTCTTGTAGTTTATCCGGTACAATTTTATACCAGACAGTCAGCGTTACAAAAGTCACCAACTCATTTGCCAATAGACTTAAACCTCTGCCCAATTCTTAATAATAATAAAGTGCTTATTTCGAAGGATAACAAATACAAGCATTTTCTGACATATGCTATCAGTTTGGGTTACAGGATGGGCGGCGGATCACAGTTTTTCATATTTGGACCCCATTTGCCCAAAAGTTTGTTGGTCGCGGTTTGAAAATTTCCATGCGCCAGTAACCGCCAACTCGTAAACCTTAGGGTGACGTATTGGCCTACCTCTGACGAGGAATCAAAGACTAAAGTTAAGTCCATTATATTGTGTTAATCAATGGCAGCAATTACTGATGGGTACCTATCATAAAAAAAAAAGTACGTGGGTGAAAAACTCATCCCCAGTTTTGCTGAAAGGAAAGCACAAAATGCGTTAAAAAGGCTCTGCTCTCGACATTCTCACAGCAAGCTGTCTCCCTAGTCGGTGTTGCCGATCACTACAGCTCCGTGCGTCGAGGAGCCTTGCCCTGCTGATATGTCGCGAAAATATATTTGGAAAAAAATCTGCAACTGATCAATTACCGGTACTTTTTAGCCACACCCAGACTTCACGATGTTCACTGACATTACTGACACGAAAACTTTACCTGTTTACCGTAGGAACGGCATTGGAAGAGAGTCATTTGGGCGTGTGGAAGACAATATTTGAAATGCAGTCCAGATAATTATGGATGCAGGCAAAAAAGTGTTTGCTCTATTCCCCAGCCCCAACCCCGTCTCATATCCCTCCGGCAGTTCAATTCGCATATCATTGAGCTTTAATCAAGAGTACTAGAATACGTAAAGTCCAAACAATATGAAAACTAGTGATAAAGATCAGTAAGTAAGACGACGCTCGACTACTGCGAGTAAAAATAGCATTAGTGGCTTGAAAAGCTACCGAAGACCTAGCGATGCGCTTTTCCCGTTTGCGCCATTAAGAATAGTGTTGTTTCCTACTCTACCATTTACTTTTTATTTTTATTTCTCCTTGCTGATTGAAGCTTTCAATGACTTATGTGCCTTCACAATTTCCTGCTGTCATCTTAGGCCTCGTTTTGGTATTCATGCCTTACTGTAAATTTTCAGATCAGTTCACTAGGCGCTACGGTATAAAGCCTACATGATCAAATCGTCCAAGCCTCACCCCTAACTCGGCTTTCCATTTTCCGTTGCAATTTGGTAATATTTTTTACTAATGGTTTCCCATTTCTAAATGGAAACGATTCTAGACTTCAAGTTATTCGCATTCCATTCGCAAAGTCTCAATAAAAACAGAAGCCTCGGAAACGTAAGTTTCCGAGGCTTCTGTTTTTATTGAGACCGAACACGTTTGCCTTTCCAAAGCAACTCTTGTTTTGGAAGGAAAGCGTATCTGGAATGAATATTCAAAAGTTATCGACTTAGAAACACGTTTTCTTTTGCTACTATGAATTAATCCTCTTAGGGGTAGGCCTAAGCATCTTCCAGCAATAGCTGACTATTGTCCCTGTTTCACGGTACTCTGCTTCGTAAAAGAATTTAAACTTGACCAAGTCTTCTTCCGTGTTTTTCTGTCGTCCAGTGGCAGCGCACCAGTTCACTTCGGAAAACGATTTTATACCGTATTATTTTGAGCTCTATGGAAAAAAGTTCCGACGGCAAACTTTAGCACATGCCGCTAAGATTATAATGTGTTTAATTTGTAACATGAAGGTGGTAAAATAGAAGTACCTGAATTAACCAAAAGAAAAAAAGTGAAGTGACGAAGTAATTTTTGCATAGTATTCTTCTGTGATACAATATGACATTTATTAAGTAGTGATGAACTGCCGAAAGGTTCCTAGGAACCAACAACTTATTATACCAGCGCTCCTAGCTACAAAAGTAAAAACCAATCTCAATTAAAGAGTATAAAACAAAATAAAAAGAACATGACTGTGGGATTTTTTTATCCTAAGAGTGATTTGGTGTGAAAGAAGCGGCCCCAACCCTCATTATTCATCCATATGTTAAACTTAAATATAAATTCCCAACAGTTAAGTGCTTTGTAAAACCTTAAGTTATAGAACTTTTCGTCATGCAGGTACAAGCTATACCTCTCAATGACGAGATAGCTGATAAGTTGGTCATTCGTGGTGCTTTCAATCTAATGTGACCATGGCGAGCTTTGAACTAGAAGAACTCAATGATTAGGACTTACTTGTCACGGAAAGGTTCATGGCGGCTGCCTAAAGTTTGTCGGCACATAATTTTCCAAACTTTCCTCAAATTGCCCCTTTCTTGTAGTTTATCCGGTACAATTTTATACCAGACAGTCAGCGTTACAAAAGTCACCAACTCATTTGCCAATAGACTTAAACCTCTGCCCAATTCTTAATAATAATAAAGTGCTTATTTCGAAGGATAACAAATACAAGCATTTTCTGACATATGCTATCAGTTTGGGTTACAGGATGGGCGGCGGATCACAGTTTTTCATATTTGGACCCCATTTGCCCAAAAGTTTGTTGGTCGCGGTTTGAAAATTTCCATGCGCCAGTAACCGCCAACTCGTAAACCTTAGGGTGACGTATTGGCCTACCTCTGACGAGGAATCAAAGACTAAAGTTAAGTCCATTATATTGTGTTAATCAATGGCAGCAATTACTGATGGGTACCTATCATAAAAAAAAGTACGTGGGTGAAAAACTCATCCCCAGTTTTGCTGAAAGGAAAGCACAAAATGCGTTAAAAGGCTCTGCTCTCGACATTCTCACAGCAAGCTGTCTCCCTAGTCGGTGTTGCCGATCACTACAGCCCCGTGCGTCGAGGAGCCTTGCCCTGCTGATATGTCGCGAAAATATATTTGGAAAAAATCTGCAACTGATCAATTACCGGTACTTTTTAGCCACACCCAGACTTCACGATGTTCACTGACATTACTGACACGAAAACTTTACCTGTTTACCGTAGGAACGGCATTGGAAGAGAGTCATTTGGGCGTGTGGAAGACAATATTTGAAATGCAGTCCAGATAATTATGGATGCAGGCAAAAAGTGTTTGCTCTATTCCCCAGCCCCAACCCCGTCTCATATCCCTCCGGCAGTTCAATTCGCATATCATTGAGCTTTAATCAAGAGTACTAGAATACGTAAAGTCCAAACAATATGAAAACTAGTGATAAAGATCAGTAGGTAAGACGACGCTCGACTACTGCGAGTAAAAATAGCATTAGTGGCTTGAAAAGCTACCGAAGACCTAGCGATGCGCTTTTCCCGTTTGCGCCATTAAGAATAGTGTTGTTTCCTACTCTACCATTTACTTTTTATTTTTATTTCTCCTTGCTGATTGAAGCTTTCAATGACTTATGTGCCTTCACAATTTCCTGCTGTCATCTTAGGCCTCGTTTTGGTATTCATGCCTTACTGTAAATTTTCAGATCAGTTCACTAGGCGCTACGGTATAAAGCCTACATGATCAAATCGTCCAAGCCTCACCCCTAACTCGGCTTTTCATTTTCCGTTGCAATTTGGTAATATTTTTTACTAATGGTTTCCCATTTCTAAATGGAAACGATTCTAGACTTCAAGTTATTCGCATTCCATTCGCAAAGTCTCAATAAAAACAGAAGCCTCGGAAACGTAAGTTTCCGAGGCTTCTGTTTTTATTGAGACCGAACACGTTTGCCTTTCCAAAGCAACTCTTGTTTTGGAAGGAAAGCGTATCTGGAATGAATATTCAAAAGTTATCGACTTAGAAACACGTTTTCTTTTGCTACTATGAATTAATCCTCTTAGGGGTAGGCCTAAGCATCTTCCAGCAATAGCTGACTATTGTCCCTGTTTCACGGTACTCTGCTTCGTAAAAGAATTTAAACTTGACCAAGTCTTCTTCCGTGTTTTTCTGTCGTCCAGTGGCAGCGCACCAGTTCACTTCGGAAAACGATTTTATACCGTATTATTTTGAGCTCTATGGAAAAAGTTCCGACGGCAAACTTTAGCACATGCCGCTAAGATTATAATGTGTTTAATTTGTAACATGAAGGTGGTAAAATAGAAGTACCTGAATTAACCAAAAGAAAAAGAAGTGAAGTGACGAAGTAATTTTTGCATAGTATTCTTCTGTGATACAATATGACATTTATTAAGTAGTGATGAACTGCCGAAAGGTTCCTAGGAACCAACAACTTATTATACCAGCGCTCCTAGCTACAAAAGTAAAAACCAATCTCAATTAAAGAGTATAAAACAAAATAAAAAGAACATGACTGTGGGATTTTTTTATCCTGAGAGTGATTTGGTGTGAAAGAAGCGGCCCCAACCCTCATTATTCATCCATATGTTAAACTTAAATATAAATTCCCAACAGTTAAGTGCTTTGTAAAACCTTAAGTTATAGAACTTTTCGTCATGCAGGTACAAGCTATACCTCTCAATGACGAGATAGCTGATAAGTTGGTCATTCGTGGTGCTTTCAATCTAATGTGACCATGGCGAGCTTTGAACTAGAAGAACTCAATGATTAGGACTTACTTGTCACGGAAAGGTTCATGGCGGCTGCCTAAAGTTTGTCGGCACATAATTTTCCAAACTTTCCTCAAATTGCCCCTTTCTTGTAGTTTATCCGGTACAATTTTATACCAGACAGTCAGCGTTACAAAAGTCACCAACTCATTTGCCAATAGACTTAAACCTCTGCCCAATTCTTAATAATAATAAAGTGCTTATTTCGAAGGATAACAAATACAAGCATTTTCTGACATATGCTATCAGTTTGGGTTACAGGATGGGCGGCGGATCACAGTTTTTCATATTTGGACCCCATTTGCCCAAAAGTTTGTTGGTCGCGGTTTGAAAATTTCCATGCGCCAGTAACCGCCAACTCGTAAACCTTAGGGTGACGTATTGGCCTACCTCTGACGAGGAATCAAAGACTAAAGTTAAGTCCATTATATTGTGTTAATCAATGGCAGCAATTATTGATGGGTACCTATCATAAAAAAAAAAGTACGTGGGTGAAAAACTCATCCCCAGTTTTGCTGTAAGGAAAGCACAAAATGCGTTAAAAAGGCTCTGCTCTCGACATTCTCACAGCAAGCTGTCTCCCTAGTCGGTGTTGCCGATCACTACAGCTCCGTGCGTCGAGGAGCCTTGCCCTGCTGATATGTCGCGAAAATATATTTGGAAAAAAATCTGCAACTGATCAATTACCGGTACTTTTTAGCCACACCCAGACTTCACGATGTTCACTGACATTACTGACACGAAAACTTTACCTGTTTACCGTAGGAACGGCTTTGGAAGAGAGTCATTTGGGCGTGTGGAAGACAATATTTGAAATGCAGTCCAGATAATTATGGATGCAGGCAAAAAAGTGTTTGCTCTATTCCCCAGCCCCAACCCCGTCTCATATCCCTCCGGCAGTTCAATTCGCATATCATTGAGCTTTAATCAAGAGTACTAGAATACGTAAAGTCCAAACAATATGAAAACTAGTGATAAAGATCACTAGGTAAGACGACGCTCGACTACTGCGAGTAAAAATAGCATTAGTGGCTTGAAAAGCTACCGAAGACCTAGCGATGCGCTTTTCCCGTTTGCGCCATTAAGAATAGTGTTGTTTCCTACTCTACCATTTACTTTTTATTTTTATTTCTCCTTGCTGATTGAAGCTTTCAATGACTTATGTGCCTTCACAATTTCCTGCTGTCATCTTAGGCCTCGTTTTGGTATTCATGCCTTACTGTAAATTTTCAGATCAGTTCACTAGGCGCTACGGTATAAAGCCTACATGATCAAATCGTCCAAGCCTCACCCCTAACTCGGCTTTTCATTTTCCGTTGCAATTTGGTAATATTTTTTACTAATGGTTTCCCATTTCTAAATGGAAACGATTCTAGACTTCAAGTTATTCGCATTCCATTCGCAAAGTCTCAATAAAAACAGAAGCCTCGGAAACGTAAGTTTCCGAGGCTTCTGTTTTTATTGAGACCGAACACGTTTGCCTTTCCAAAGCAACTCTTGTTTTGGAAGGAAAGCGTATCTGGAATGAATATTCAAAAGTTATCGACTTAGAAACACGTTTTCTTTTGCTACTATGAATTAATCCTCTTAGGGGTAGGCCTAAGCATCTTCCAGCAATAGCTGACTATTGTCCCTGTTTCACGGTACTCTGCTTCGTAAAAGAATTTAAACTTGACCAAGTCTTCTTCCGTGTTTTTCTGTCGTCCAGTGGCAGCGCACCAGTTCACTTCGGAAAACGATTTTATACCGTATTATTTTGAGCTCTATGGAAAAAAGTTCCGACGGCAAACTTTAGCACATGCCGCTAAGATTATAATGTGTTTAATTTGTAACATGAAGGTGGTAAAATAGAAGTACCTGAATTAACCAAAAAGAAAAAAAGTAAAGTGACGAAGTAATTTTTGCATAGTATTCTTCTGTGATACAATATGACATTTATTAAGTAGTGATGAACTGCCGAAAGGTTCCTAGGAACCAACAACTTATTATACCAGCGCTCCTAGCTACAAAAGTAAAAACCAATCTCAATTAAAGAGTATAAAACAAAATAAAAAGAACATGACTGTGGGATTTTTTATCCTGAGAGTGATTTGGTGTGAAAGAAGCGGCCCCAACCCTCATTATTCATCCATATGTTAAACTTAAATATAAATTCCCAACAGTTAAGTGCTTTGTAAAACCTTAAGTTATAGAACTTTTCGTCATGCAGGTACAAGCTATACCTCTCAATGACGAGATAGCTGATAAGTTGGTCATTCGTGGTGCTTTCAATCTAATGTGACCATGGCGAGCTTTGAACTAGAAGAACTCAATGATTAGGACTTACTTGTCACGGAAAGGTTCATGGCGGCTGCCTAAAGTTTGTCGGCACATAATTTTCCAAACTTTCCTCAAATTGCCCCTTTCTTGTAGTTTATCCGGTACAATTTTATACCAGACAGTCAGCGTTACAAAAGTCACCAACTCATTTGCCAATAGACTTAAACCTCTGCCCAATTCTTAATAATAATAAAGTGCTTATTTCGAAGGATAACAAATACAAGCATTTTCTGACATATGCTATCAGTTTGGGTTACAGGATGGGCGGCGGATCACAGTTTTTCATATTTGGACCCCATTTGCCCAAAAGTTTGTTGGTCGCGGTTTGAAAATTTCCATGCGCCAGTAACCGCCAACTCGTAAACCTTAGGGTGACGTATTGGCCTACCTCTGACGAGGAATCAAAGACTAAAGTTAAGTCCATTATATTGTGTTAATCAATGGCAGCAATTACTGATGGGTACCTATCATAAAAAAAAAGTACGTGGGTGAAAAACTCATCCCCAGTTTTGCTGAAAGGAAAGCACAAAATGCGTTAAAAGGGCTCTGCTCTCGACATTCTCACAGCAAGCTGTCTCCCTAGTCGGTGTTGCCGATCACTACAGCCCCGTGCGTCGAGGAGCCTTGCCCTGCTGATATGTCGCGAAAATATATTTGGAAAAAAATCTGCAACTGATCAATTACCGGTACTTTTTAGCCACACCCAGACTTCACGATGTTCACTGACATTACTGACACGAAAACTTTACCTGTTTACCGTAGGAACGGCATTGGAAGAGAGTCATTTGGGCGTGTGGAAGACAATATTTGAAATGCAGTCCAGATAATTATGGATGCAGGCAAAAAAGTGTTTGCTCTATTCCCCAGCCCCAACCCCGTCTCATATCCCTCCGGCAGTTCAATTCGCATATCATTGAGCTTTAATCAAGAGTACTAGAATACGTAAAGTCCAAACAATATGAAAACTAGTGATAAAGATCAGTAGGTAAGACGACGCTCGACTACTGCGAGTAAAAATAGCATTAGTGGCTTGAAAAGCTACCGAAGACCTAGCGATGCGCTTTTCCCGTTTGCGCCATTAAGAATAGTGTTGTTTCCTACTCTACCATTTACTTTTTATTTTTATTTCTCCTTGCTGATTGAAGCTTTCAATGACTTATGTGCCTTCACAATTTCCTGCTGTCATCTTAGGCCTCGTTTTGGTATTCATGCCTTACTGTAAATTTTCAGATCAGTTCACTAGGCGCTACGGTATAAAGCCTACATGATCAAATCGTCCAAGCCTCACCCCTAACTCGGCTTTTCATTTTCCGTTGCAATTTGGTAATATTTTTTACTAATGGTTTCCCATTTCTAAATGGAAACGATTCTAGACTTCAAGTTATTCGCATTCCATTCGCAAAGTCTCAATAAAAACAGAAGCCTCGGAAACGTAAGTTTCCGAGGCTTCTGTTTTTATTGAGACCGAACACGTTTGCCTTTCCAAAGCAACTCTTGTTTTGGAAGGAAAGCGTATCTGGAATGAATATTCAAAAGTTATCGACTTAGAAACACGTTTTCTTTTGCTACTATGAATTAATCCTCTTAGGGGTAGGCCTAAGCATCTTCCAGCAATAGCTGACTATTGTCCCTGTTTCACGGTACTCTGCTTCGTAAAAGAATTTAAACTTGACCAAGTCTTCTTCCGTGTTTTTCTGTCGTCCAGTGGCAGCGCACCAGTTCACTTCGGAAAACGATTTTATACCGTATTATTTTGAGCTCTATGGAAAAAAGTTCCGACGGCAAACTTTAGCACATGCCGCTAAGATTATAATGTGTTTAATTTGTAACATGAAGGTGGTAAAATAGAAGTACCTGAATTAACCAAAAGAAAAAAAAGTGAAGTGACGAAGTAATTTTTGCATAGTATTCTTCTGTGATACAATATGACATTTATTAAGTAGTGATGAACTGCCGAAAGGTTCCTAGGAACCAACAACTTATTATACCAGCGCTCCTAGCTACAAAAGTAAAAACCAATCTCAATTAAAGAGTATAAAACAAAATAAAAAGAACATGACTGTGGGATTTTTTTATCCTGAGAGTGATTTGGTGTGAAAGAAGCGGCCCCAACCCTCATTATTCATCCATATGTTAAACTTAAATATAAATTCCCAACAGTTAAGTGCTTTGTAAAACCTTAAGTTATAGAACTTTTCGTCATGCAGGTACAAGCTATACCTCTCAATGACGAGATAGCTGATAAGTTGGTCATTCGTGGTGCTTTCAATCTAATGTGACCATGGCGAGCTTTGAACTAGAAGAACTCAATGATTAGGACTTACTTGTCACGGAAAGGTTCATGGCGGCTGCCTAAAGTTTGTCGGCACATAATTTTCCAAACTTTCCTCAAATTGCCCCTTTCTTGTAGTTTATCCGGTACAATTTTATACCAGACAGTCAGCGTTACAAAAGTCACCAACTCATTTGCCAATAGACTTAAACCTCTGCCCAATTCTTAATAATAATAAAGTGCTTATTTCGAAGGATAACAAATACAAGCATTTTCTGACATATGCTATCAGTTTGGGTTACAGGATGGGCGGCGGATCACAGTTTTTCATATTTGGACCCCATTTGCCCAAAAGTTTGTTGGTCGCGGTTTGAAAATTTCCATGCGCCAGTAACCGCCAACTCGTAAACCTTAGGGTGACGTATTGGCCTACCTCTGACGAGGAATCAAAGACTAAAGTTAAGTCCATTATATTGTGTTAATCAATGGCAGCAATTACTGATGGGTACCTATCATAAAAAAAAGTACGTGGGTGAAAAACTCATCCCCAGTTTTGCTGAAAGGAAAGCACAAAATGCGTTAAAAGGGCTCTGCTCTCGACATTCTCACAGCAAGCTGTCTCCCTAGTCGGTGTTGCCGATCACTACAGCCCCGTGCGTCGAGGAGCCTTGCCCTGCTGATATGTCGCGAAAATATATTTGGAAAAAAATCTGCAACTGATCAATTACCGGTACTTTTTAGCCACACCCAGACTTCACGATGTTCACTGACATTACTGACACGAAAACTTTACCTGTTTACCGTAGGAACGGCATTGGAAGAGAGTCATTTGGGCGTGTGGAAGACAATATTTGAAATGCAGTCCAGATAATTATGGATGCAGGCAAAAAGTGTTTGCTCTATTCCCCAGCCCCAACCCCGTCTCATATCCCTCCGGCAGTTCAATTCGCATATCATTGAGCTTTAATCAAGAGTACTAGAATACGTAAAGTCCAAACAATATGAAAACTAGTGATAAAGATCAGTAGGTAAGACGACGCTCGACTACTGCGAGTAAAAATAGCATTAGTGGCTTGAAAAGCTACCGAAGACCTAGCGATGCGCTTTTCCCGTTTGCGCCATTAAGAATAGTGTTGTTTCCTACTCTACCATTTACTTTTTATTTTTATTTCTCCTTGCTGATTGAAGCTTTCAATGACTTATGTGCCTTCACAATTTCCTGCTGTCATCTTAGGCCTCGTTTTGGTATTCATGCCTTACTGTAAATTTTCAGATCAGTTCACTAGGCGCTACGGTATAAAGCCTACATGATCAAATCGTCCAAGCCTCACCCCTAACTCGGCTTTTCATTTTCCGTTGCAATTTGGTAATATTTTTTACTAATGGTTTCCCATTTCTAAATGGAAACGATTCTAGACTTCAAGTTATTCGCATTCCATTCGCAAAGTCTCAATAAAAACAGAAGCCTCGGAAACGTAAGTTTCCGAGGCTTCTGTTTTTATTGAGACCGAACACGTTTGCCTTTCCAAAGCAACTCTTGTTTTGGAAGGAAAGCGTATCTGGAATGAATATTCAAAAGTTATCGACTTAGAAACACGTTTTCTTTTGCTACTATGAATTAATCCTCTTAGGGGTAGGCCTAAGCATCTTCCAGCAATAGCTGACTATTGTCCCTGTTTCACGGTACTCTGCTTCGTAAAAGAATTTAAACTTGACCAAGTCTTCTTCCGTGTTTTTCTGTCGTCCAGTGGCAGCGCACCAGTTCACTTCGGAAAACGATTTTATACCGTATTATTTTGAGCTCTATGGAAAAAGTTCCGACGGCAAACTTTAGCACATGCCGCTAAGATTATAATGTGTTTAATTTGTAACATGAAGGTGGTAAAATAGAAGTACCTGAATTAACCAAAAGAAAAAAAAGTGAAGTGACGAAGTAATTTTTGCATAGTATTCTTCTGTGATACAATATGACATTTATTAAGTAGTGATGAACTGCCGAAAGGTTCCTAGGAACCAACAACTTATTATACCAGCGCTCCTAGCTACAAAAGTAAAAACCAGTCTCAATTAAAGAGTATAAAACAAAATAAAAAGAACATGACTGTGGGATTCTTTTATCCTGAGAGTGATTTGGTGTGAAAGAAGCGGCCCCAACCCTCATTATTCATCCATATGTTAAACTTAAATATAAATTCCCAACAGTTAAGTGCTTTGTAAAACCTTAAGTTATAGAACTTTTCGTCATGCAGGTACAAGCTATACCTCTCAATGACGAGATAGCTGATAAGTTGGTCATTCGTGGTGCTTTCAATCTAATGTGACCATGGCGAGCTTTGAACTAGAAGAACTCAATGATTAGGACTTACTTGTCACGGAAAGGTTCATGGCGGCTGCCTAAAGTTTGTCGGCACATAATTTTCCAAACTTTCCTCAAATTGCCCCTTTCTTGTAGTTTATCCGGTACAATTTTATACCAGACAGTCAGCGTTACAAAAGTCACCAACTCATTTGCCAATAGACTTAAACCTCTGCCCAATTCTTAATAATAATAAAGTGCTTATTTCGAAGGATAACAAATACAAGCATTTTCTGACATATGCTATCAGTTTGGGTTACAGGATGGGCGGCGGATCACAGTTTTTCATATTTGGACCCCATTTGCCCAAAAGTTTGTTGGTCGCGGTTTGAAAATTTCCATGCGCCAGTAACCGCCAACTCGTAAACCTTAGGGTGACGTATTGGCCTACCTCTGACGAGGAATCAAAGACTAAAGTTAAGTCCATTATATTGTGTTAATCAATGGCAGCAATTACTGATGGGTACCTATCATAAAAAAAAAGTACGTGGGTGAAAAACTCATCCCCAGTTTTGCTGAAAGGAAAGCACAAAATGCGTTAAAAGGGCTCTGCTCTCGACATTCTCACAGCAAGCTGTCTCCCTAGTCGGTGTTGCCGATCACTACAGCCCCGTGCGTCGAGGAGCCTTGCCCTGCTGATATGTCGCGAAAATATATTTGGAAAAAAATCTGCAACTGATCAATTACCGGTACTTTTTAGCCACACCCAGACTTCACGATGTTCACTGACATTACTGACACGAAAACTTTACCTGTTTACCGTAGGAACGGCATTGGAAGAGAGTCATTTGGGCGTGTGGAAGACAATATTTGAAATGCAGTCCAGATAATTATGGATGCAGGCAAAAAAGTGTTTGCTCTATTCCCCAGCCCCAACCCCGTCTCATATCCCTCCGGCAGTTCAATTCGCATATCATTGAGCTTTAATCAAGAGTACTAGAATACGTAAAGTCCAAACAATATGAAAACTAGTGATAAAGATCAGTAGGTAAGACGACGCTCGACTACTGCGAGTAAAAATAGCATTAGTGGCTTGAAAAGCTACCGAAGACCTAGCGATGCGCTTTTCCCGTTTGCGCCATTAAGAATAGTGTTGTTTCCTACTCTACCATTTACTTTTTATTTTTATTTCTCCTTGCTGATTGAAGCTTTCAATGACTTATGTGCCTTCACAATTTCCTGCTGTCATCTTAGGCCTCGTTTTGGTATTCATGCCTTACTGTAAATTTTCAGATCAGTTCACTAGGCGCTACGGTATAAAGCCTACATGATCAAATCGTCCAAGCCTCACCCCTAACTCGGCTTTTCATTTTCCGTTGCAATTTGGTAATATTTTTTACTAATGGTTTCCCATTTCTAAATGGAAACGATTCTAGACTTCAAGTTATTCGCATTCCATTCGCAAAGTCTCAATAAAAACAGAAGCCTCGGAAACGTAAGTTTCCGAGGCTTCTGTTTTTATTGAGACCGAACACGTTTGCCTTTCCAAAGCAACTCTTGTTTTGGAAGGAAAGCGTATCTGGAATGAATATTCAAAAGTTATCGACTTAGAAACACGTTTTCTTTTGCTACTATGAATTAATCCTCTTAGGGGTAGGCCTAAGCATCTTCCAGCAATAGCTGACTATTGTCCCTGTTTCACGGTACTCTGCTTCGTAAAAGAATTTAAACTTGACCAAGTCTTCTTCCGTGTTTTTCTGTCGTCCAGTGGCAGCGCACCAGTTCACTTCGGAAAACGATTTTATACCGTATTATTTTGAGCTCTATGGAAAAAGTTCCGACGGCAAACTTTAGCACATGCCGCTAAGATTATAATGTGTTTAATTTGTAACATGAAGGTGGTAAAATAGAAGTACCTGAATTAACCAAAAGAAAAGAAGTGAAGTGACGAAGTAATTTTTGCATAGTATTCTTCTGTGATACAATATGACATTTATTAAGTAGTGATGAACTGCCGAAAGGTTCCTAGGAACCAACAACTTATTATACCAGCGCTCCTAGCTACAAAAGTAAAAACCAATCTCAATTAAAGAGTATAAAACAAAATAAAAAGAACATGACTGTGGGATTTTTTTATCCTGAGAGTGATTTGGTGTGAAAGAAGCGGCCCCAACCCTCATTATTCATCCATATGTTAAACTTAAATATAAATTCCCAACAGTTAAGTGCTTTGTAAAACCTTAAGTTATAGAACTTTTCGTCATGCAGGTACAAGCTATACCTCTCAATGACGAGATAGCTGATAAGTTGGTCATTCGTGGTGCTTTCAATCTAATGTGACCATGGCGAGCTTTGAACTAGAAGAACTCAATGATTAGGACTTACTTGTCACGGAAAGGTTCATGGCGGCTGCCTAAAGTTTGTCGGCACATAATTTTCCAAACTTTCCTCAAATTGCCCCTTTCTTGTAGTTTATCCGGTACAATTTTATACCAGACAGTCAGCGTTACAAAAGTCACCAACTCATTTGCCAATAGACTTAAACCTCTGCCCAATTCTTAATAATAATAAAGTGCTTATTTCGAAGGATAACAAATACAAGCATTTTCTGACATATGCTATCAGTTTGGGTTACAGGATGGGCGGCGGATCACAGTTTTTCATATTTGGACCCCATTTGCCCAAAAGTTTGTTGGTCGCGGTTTGAAAATTTCCATGCGCCAGTAACCGCCAACTCGTAAACCTTAGGGTGACGTATTGGCCTACCTCTGACGAGGAATCAAAGACTAAAGTTAAGTCCATTATATTGTGTTAATCAATGGCAGCAATTACTGATGGGTACCTATCATAAAAAAAGTACGTGGGTGAAAAACTCATCCCCAGTTTTGCTGAAAGGAAAGCACAAAATGTGTTAAAAGGGCTCTGCTCTCGACATTCTCACAGCAAGCTGTCTCCCTAGTCGGTGTTGCCGATCACTACAGCCCCGTGCGTCGAGGAGCCTTGCCCTGCTGATATGTCGCGAAAATATATTTGGAAAAAAAATCTGCAACTGATCAATTACCGGTACTTTTTAGCCACACCCAGACTTCACGATGTTCACTGACATTACTGACACGAAAACTTTACCTGTTTACCGTAGGAACGGCATTGGAAGAGAGTCATTTGGGCGTGTGGAAGACAATATTTGAAATGCAGTCCAGATAATTATGGATGCAGGCAAAAAAGTGTTTGCTCTATTCCCCAGCCCCAACCCCGTCTCATATCCCTCCGGCAGTTCAATTCGCATATCATTGAGCTTTAATCAAGAGTACTAGAATACGTAAAGTCCAAACAATATGAAAACTAGTGATAAAGATCAGTAGGTAAGACGACGCTCGACTACTGCGAGTAAAAATAGCATTAGTGGCTTGAAAAGCTACCGAAGACCTAGCGATGCGCTTTTCCCGTTTGCGCCATTAAGAATAGTGTTGTTTCCTACTCTACCATTTACTTTTTATTTTTATTTCTCCTTGCTGATTGAAGCTTTCAATGACTTATGTGCCTTCACAATTTCCTGCTGTCATCTTAGGCCTCGTTTTGGTATTCATGCCTTACTGTAAATTTTCAGATCAGTTCACTAGGCGCTACGGTATAAAGCCTACATGATCAAATCGTCCAAGCCTCACCCCTAACTCGGCTTTTCATTTTCCGTTGCAATTTGGTAATATTTTTTACTAATGGTTTCCCATTTCTAAATGGAAACGATTCTAGACTTCAAGTTATTCGCATTCCATTCGCAAAGTCTCAATAAAAACAGAAGCCTCGGAAACGTAAGTTTCCGAGGCTTCTGTTTTTATTGAGACCGAACACGTTTGCCTTTCCAAAGCAACTCTTGTTTTGGAAGGAAAGCGTATCTGGAATGAATATTCAAAAGTTATCGACTTAGAAACACGTTTTCTTTTGCTACTATGAATTAATCCTCTTAGGGGTAGGCCTAAGCATCTTCCAGCAATAGCTGACTATTGTCCCTGTTTCACGGTACTCTGCTTCGTAAAAGAATTTAAACTTGACCAAGTCTTCTTCCGTGTTTTTCTGTCGTCCAGTGGCAGCGCACCAGTTCACTTCGGAAAACGATTTTATACCGTATTATTTTGAGCTCTATGGAAAAAAGTTCCGACGGCAAACTTTAGCACATGCCGCTAAGATTATAATGTGTTTAATTTGTAACATGAAGGTGGTAAAATAGAAGTACCTGAATTAACCAAAAGAAAAAGAAGTGAAGTGACGAAGTAATTTTTGCATAGTATTCTTCTGTGATACAATATGACATTTATTAAGTAGTGATGAACTGCCGAAAGGTTCCTAGGAACCAACAACTTATTATACCAGCGCTCCTAGCTACAAAAGTAAAAACCAGTCTCAATTAAAGAGTATAAAACAAAATAAAAAGAACATGACTGTGGGATTCTTTTATCCTGAGAGTGATTTGGTGTGAAAGAAGCGGCCCCAACCCTCATTATTCATCCATATGTTAAACTTAAATATAAATTCCCAACAGTTAAGTGCTTTGTAAAACCTTAAGTTATAGAACTTTTCGTCATGCAGGTACAAGCTATACCTCTCAATGACGAGATAGCTGATAAGTTGGTCATTCGTGGTGCTTTCAATCTAATGTGACCATGGCGAGCTTTGAACTAGAAGAACTCAATGATTAGGACTTACTTGTCACGGAAAGGTTCATGGCGGCTGCCTAAAGTTTGTCGGCACATAATTTTCCAAACTTTCCTCAAATTGCCCCTTTCTTGTAGTTTATCCGGTACAATTTTATACCAGA
This sequence comes from Holothuria scabra, assembly GCA_037179385.1. NCBI lineage: Eukaryota > Metazoa > Echinodermata > Holothuroidea > Aspidochirotida > Holothuriidae > Holothuria > Holothuria scabra. The sequence continues at coordinate 20,175,523 of CM074190.1, forward strand.
CAGTCAGCGTTACAAAAGTCACCAACTCATTTGCCAATAGACTTAAACCTCTGCCCAATTCTTAATAATAATAAAGTGCTTATTTCGAAGGATAACAAATACAAGCATTTTCTGACATATGCTATCAGTTTGGGTTACAGGATGGGCGGCGGATCACAGTTTTTCATATTTGGACCCCATTTGCCCAAAAGTTTGTTGGTCGCGGTTTGAAAATTTCCATGCGCCAGTAACCGCCAACTCGTAAACCTTAGGGTGACGTATTGGCCTACCTCTGACGAGGAATCAAAGACTAAAGTTAAGTCCATTATATTGTGTTAATCAATGGCAGCAATTACTGATGGGTACCTATCATAAAAAAAGTACGTGGGTGAAAAACTCATCCCCAGTTTTGCTGAAAGGAAAGCACAAAATGTGTTAAAAGGGCTCTGCTCTCGACATTCTCACAGCAAGCTGTCTCCCTAGTCGGTGTTGCCGATCACTACAGCCCCGTGCGTCGAGGAGCCTTGCCCTGCTGATATGTCGCGAAAATATATTTGGAAAAAAATCTGCAACTGATCAATTACCGGTACTTTTTAGCCACACCCAGACTTCACGATGTTCACTGACATTACTGACACGAAAACTTTACCTGTTTACCGTAGGAACGGCATTGGAAGAGAGTCATTTGGGCGTGTGGAAGACAATATTTGAAATGCAGTCCAGATAATTATGGATGCAGGCAAAAAAGTGTTTGCTCTATTCCCCAGCCCCAACCCCGTCTCATATCCCTCCGGCAGTTCAATTCGCATATCATTGAGCTTTAATCAAGAGTACTAGAATACGTAAAGTCCAAACAATATGAAAACTAGTGATAAAGATCAGTAGGTAAGACGACGCTCGACTACTGCGAGTAAAAATAGCATTAGTGGCTTGAAAAGCTACCGAAGACCTAGCGATGCGCTTTTTCCCGTTTGCGCCATTAAGAATAGTGTTGTTTCCTACTCTACCATTTACTTTTTATTTTTATTTCTCCTTGCTGATTGAAGCTTTCAATGACTTATGTGCCTTCACAATTTCCTGCTGTCATCTTAGGCCTCGTTTTGGTATTCATGCCTTACTGTAAATTTTCAGATCAGTTCACTAGGCGCTACGGTATAAAGCCTACATGATCAAATCGTCCAAGCCTCACCCCTAACTCGGCTTTTCATTTTCCGTTGCAATTTGGTAATATTTTTTACTAATGGTTTCCCATTTCTAAATGGAAACGATTCTAGACTTCAAGTTATTCGCATTCCATTCGCAAAGTCTCAATAAAAACAGAAGCCTCGGAAACGTAAGTTTCCGAGGCTTCTGTTTTTATTGAGACCGAACACGTTTGCCTTTCCAAAGCAACTCTTGTTTTGGAAGGAAAGCGTATCTGGAATGAATATTCAAAAGTTATCGACTTAGAAACACGTTTTCTTTTGCTACTATGAATTAATCCTCTTAGGGGTAGGCCTAAGCATCTTCCAGCAATAGCTGACTATTGTCCCTGTTTCACGGTACTCTGCTTCGTAAAAGAATTTAAACTTGACCAAGTCTTCTTCCGTGTTTTTCTGTCGTCCAGTGGCAGCGCACCAGTTCACTTCGGAAAACGATTTTATACCGTATTATTTTGAGCTCTATGGAAAAAAGTTCCGACGGCAAACTTTAGCACATGCCGCTAAGATTATAATGTGTTTAATTTGTAACATGAAGGTGGTAAAATAGAAGTACCTGAATTAACCAAAAGAAAAAAAAGTAAAGTGACGAAGTAATTTTTGCATAGTATTCTTCTGTGATACAATATGATATTTATTAAGTAGTGATGAACTGCCGAAAGGTTCCTAGGAACCAACAACTTATTATACCAGCGCTCCTAGCTACAAAAGTAAAAACCAATCTCAATTAAAGAGTATAAAACAAAATAAAAAGAACATGACTGTGGGATTTTTTTATCCTGAGAGTGATTTGGTGTGAAAGAAGCGGCCCCAACCCTCATTATTCATCCATATGTTAAACTTAAATATAAATTCCCAACAGTTAAGTGCTTTGTAAAACCTTAAGTTATAGAACTTTTCGTCATGCAGGTACAAGCTATACCTCTCAATGACGAGATAGCTGATAAGTTGGTCATTCGTGGTGCTTTCAATCTAATGTGACCATGGCGAGCTTTGAACTAGAAGAACTCAATGATTAGGACTTACTTGTCACGGAAAGGTTCATGGCGGCTGCCTAAAGTTTGTCGGCACATAATTTTCCAAACTTTCCTCAAATTGCCCCTTTCTTGTAGTTTATCCGGTACAATTTTATACCAGACAGTCAGCGTTACAAAAGTCACCAACTCATTTGCCAATAGACTTAAACCTCTGCCCAATTCTTAATAATAATAAAGTGCTTATTTCGAAGGATAACAAATACAAGCATTTTCTGACATATGCTATCAGTTTGGGTTACAGGATGGGCGGCGGATCACAGTTTTTCATATTTGGACCCCATTTGCCCAAAAGTTTGTTGGTCGCGGTTTGAAAATTTCCATGCGCCAGTAACCGCCAACTCGTAAACCTTAGGGTGACGTATTGGCCTACCTCTGACGAGGAATCAGAGACTACAGTTAAGTCCATTATATTGTGTTAATCAATGGCAGCAATTACTGATGGGTACCTATCATAAAAAAAAAAAGTACGTGGGTGAAAAACTCATCCCCAGTTTTGCTGAAAGGAAAGCACAAAATGCGTTAAAAAGGCTCTGCTCTCGACATTCTCACAGCAAGCTGTCTCCCTAGTCGGTGTTGCCGATCACTACAGCCCCGTGCGTCGAGGAGCCTTGCCCTGCTGATATGTCGCGAAAATATATTTGGAAAAAAATCTGCAACTGATCAATTACCGGTACTTTTTAGCCACACCCAGACTTCACGATGTTCACTGACATTACTGACACGAAAACTTTACCTGTTTACCGTAGGAACGGCATTGGAAGAGAGTCATTTGGGCGTGTGGAAGACAATATTTGAAATGCAGTCCAGATAATTATGGATGCAGGCAAAAAAGTGTTTGCTCTATTCCCCAGCCCCAACCCCGTCTCATATCCCTCCGGCAGTTCAATTCGCATATCATTGAGCTTTAATCAAGAGTACTAGAATACGTAAAGTCCAAACAATATGAAAACTAGTGATAAAGATCAGTAGGTAAGACGACGCTCGACTACTGCGAGTAAAAATAGCATTAGTGGCTTGAAAAGCTACCGAAGACCTAGCGATGCGCTTTTCCCGTTTGCGCCATTAAGAATAGTGTTGTTTCCTACTCTACCATTTACTTTTTATTTTTATTTCTCCTTGCTGATTGAAGCTTTCAATGACTTATGTGCCTTCACAATTTCCTGCTGTCATCTTAGGCCTCGTTTTGGTAATCATGCCTTACTGTAAATTTTCAGATCAGTTCACTAGGCGCTACGGTATAAAGCCTACATGATCAAATCGTCCAAGCCTCACCCCTAACTCGGCTTTTCATTTTCCGTTGCAATTTGGTAATATTTTTTACTAATGGTTTCCCATTTCTAAATGGAAACGATTCTAGACTTCAAGTTATTCGCATTCCATTCGCAAAGTCTCAATAAAAACAGAAGCCTCGGAAACGTAAGTTTCCGAGGCTTCTGTTTTTATTGAGACCGAACACGTTTGCCTTTCCAAAGCAACTCTTGTTTTGGAAGGAAAGCGTATCTGGAATGAATATTCAAAAGTTATCGACTTAGAAACACGTTTTCTTTTGCTACTATGAATTAATCCTCTTAGGGGTAGGCCTAAGCATCTTCCAGCAATAGCTGACTATTGTCCCTGTTTCACGGTACTCTGCTTCGTAAAAGAATTTAAACTTGACCAAGTCTTCTTCCGTGTTTTTCTGTCGTCCAGTGGCAGCGCACCAGTTCACTTCGGAAAACGATTTTATACCGTATTATTTTGAGCTCTATGGAAAAAAGTTCCGACGGCAAACTTTAGCACATGCCGCTAAGATTATAATGTGTTTAATTTGTAACATGAAGGTGGTAAAATAGAAGTACCTGAATTAACCAAAAGAAAAAAGTAAAGTGACGAAGTAATTTTTGCATAGTATTCTTCTGTGATACAATATGACATTTATTAAGTAGTGATGAACTGCCGAAAGGTTCCTAGGAACCAACAACTTATTATACCAGCGCTCCTAGCTACAAAAGTAAAAACCAATCTCAATTAAAGAGTATAAAACAAAATAAAAAGAACATGACTGTGGGATTTTTTTATCCTGAGAGTGATTTGGTGTGAAAGAAGCGGCCCCAACCCTCATTATTCATCCATATGTTAAACTTAAATATAAATTCCCAACAGTTAAGTGCTTTGTAAAACCTTAAGTTATAGAACTTTTCGTCATGCAGGTACAAGCTATACCTCTCAATGACGAGATAGCTGATAAGTTGGTCATTCGTGGTGCTTTCAATCTAATGTGACCATGGCGAGCTTTGAACTAGAAGAACTCAATGATTAGGACTTACTTGTCACGGAAAGGTTCATGGCGGCTGCCTAAAGTTTGTCGGCACATAATTTTCCAAACTTTCCTCAAATTGCCCCTTTCTTGTAGTTTATCCGGTACAATTTTATACCAGACAGTCAGCGTTACAAAAGTCACCAACTCATTTGCCAATAGACTTAAACCTCTGCCCAATTCTTAATAATAATAAAGTGCTTATTTCGAAGGATAACAAATACAAGCATTTTCTGACATATGCTATCAGTTTGGGTTACAGGATGGGCGGCGGATCACAGTTTTTCATATTTGGACCCCATTTGCCCAAAAGTTTGTTGATCGCGGTTTGAAAATTTCCATGCGCCAGTAACCGCCAACTCGTAAACCTTAGGGTGACGTATTGGCCTACCTCTGACGAGGAATCAAAGACTAAAGTTAAGTCCATTATATTGTGTTAATCAATGGCAGCAATTACTGATGGGTACCTATCATAAAAAAAAAGTACGTGGGTGAAAAACTCATCCCCAGTTTTGCTGAAAGGAAAGCACAAAATGCGTTAAAAAGGCTCTGCTCTCGACATTCTCACAGCAAGCTGTCTCCCTAGTCGGTGTTGCCGATCACTACAGCCCCGTGCGTCGAGGAGCCTTGCCCTGCTGATATGTCGCGAAAATATATTTGGAAAAAAATCTGCAACTGATCAATTACCGGTACTTTTTAGCCACACCCAGACTTCACGATGTTCACTGACATTACTGACACGAAAACTTTACCTGTTTACCGTAGGAACGGCATTGGAAGAGAGTCATTTGGGCGTGTGGAAGACAATATTTGAAATGCAGTCCAGATAATTATGGATGCAGGCAAAAAGTGTTTGCTCTATTCCCCAGCCCCAACCCCGTCTCATATCCCTCCGGCAGTTCAATTCGCATATCATTGAGCTTTAATCAAGAGTACTAGAATACGTAAAGTCCAAACAATATGAAAACTAGTGATAAAGATCAGTAGGTAAGACGACGCTCGACTACTGCGAGTAAAAATAGCATTAGTGGCTTGAAAAGCTACCGAAGACCTAGCGATGCGCTTTTCCCGTTTGCGCCATTAAGAATAGTGTTGTTTCCTACTCTACCATTTACTTTTTATTTTTATTTCTCCTTGCTGATTGAAGCTTTCAATGACTTATGTGCCTTCACAATTTCCTGCTGTCATCTTAGGCCTCGTTTTGGTATTCATGCCTTACTGTAAATTTTCAGATCAGTTCACTAGGCGCTACGGTATAAAGCCTACATGATCAAATCGTCCAAGCCTCACCCCTAACTCGGCTTTTCATTTTCCGTTGCAATTTGGTAATATTTTTTACTAATGGTTTCCCATTTCTAAATGGAAACGATTCTAGACTTCAAGTTATTCGCATTCCATTCGCAAAGTCTCAATAAAAACAGAAGCCTCGGAAACGTAAGTTTCCGAGGCTTCTGTTTTTATTGAGACCGAACACGTTTGCCTTTCCAAAGCAACTCTTGTTTTGGAAGGAAAGCGTATCTGGAATGAATATTCAAAAGTTATCGACTTAGAAACACGTTTTCTTTTGCTACTATGAATTAATCCTCTTAGGGGTAGGCCTAAGCATCTTCCAGCAATAGCTGACTATTGTCCCTGTTTCACGGTACTCTGCTTCGTAAAAGAATTTAAACTTGACCAAGTCTTCTTCCGTGTTTTTCTGTCGTCCAGTGGCAGCGCACCAGTTCACTTCGGAAAACGATTTTATACCGTATTATTTTGAGCTCTATGGAAAAAAGTTCCGACGGCAAACTTTAGCACATGCCGCTAAGATTATAATGTGTTTAATTTGTAACATGAAGGTGGTAAAATAGAAGTACCTGAATTAACCAAAAGAAAAAAAAGTAAAGTGACGAAGTAATTTTTGCATAGTATTCTTCTGTGATACAATATGACATTTATTAAGTAGTGATGAACTGCCGAAAGGTTCCTAGGAACCAACAACTTATTATACCAGCGCTCCTAGCTACAAAAGTAAAAACCAATCTCAATTAAAGAGTATAAAACAAAATAAAAAGAACATGACTGTGGGATTTTTTTATCCTGAGAGTGATTTGGTGTGAAAGAAGCGGCCCCAACCCTCATTATTCATCCATATGTTAAACTTAAATATAAATTCCCAACAGTTAAGTGCTTTGTAAAACCTTAAGTTATAGAACTTTTCGTCATGCAGGTACAAGCTATACCTCTCAATGACGAGATAGCTGATAAGTTGGTCATTCGTGGTGCTTTCAATCTAATGTGACCATGGCGAGCTTTGAACTAGAAGAACTCAATGATTAGGACTTACTTGTCACGGAAAGGTTCATGGCGGCTGCCTAAAGTTTGTCGGCACATAATTTTCCAAACTTTCCTCAAATTGCCCCTTTCTTGTAGTTTATCCGGTACAATTTTATACCAGACAGTCAGCGTTACAAAAGTCACCAACTCATTTGCCAATAGACTTAAACCTCTGCCCAATTCTTAATAATAATAAAGTGCTTATTTCGAAGGATAACAAATACAAGCATTTTCTGACATATGCTATCAGTTTGGGTTACAGGATGGGCGGCGGATCACAGTTTTTCATATTTGGACCCCATTTGCCCAAAAGTTTGTTGGTCGCGGTTTGAAAATTTCCATGCGCCAGTAACCGCCAACTCGTAAACCTTAGGGTGACGTATTGGCCTACCTCTGACGAGGAATCAAAGACTAAAGTTAAGTCCATTATATTGTGTTAATCAATGGCAGCAATTACTGATGGGTACCTATCATAAAAAAAAGTACGTGGGTGAAAAACTCATCCCCAGTTTTGCTGAAAGGAAAGCACAAAATGCGTTAAAAAGGCTCTGCTCTCGACATTCTCACAGCAAGCTGTCTCCCTAGTCGGTGTTGCCGATCACTACAGCCCCGTGCGTCGAGGAGCCTTGCCCTGCTGATATGTCGCGAAAATATATTTGGAAAAAATCTGCAACTGATCAATTACCGGTACTTTTTAGCCACACCCAGACTTCACGATGTTCACTGACATTACTGACACGAAAACTTTACCTGTTTACCGTAGGAACGGCATTGGAAGAGAGTCATTTGGGCGTGTGGAAGACAATATTTGAAATGCAGTCCAGATAATTATGGATGCAGGCAAAAAAGTGTTTGCTCTATTCCCCAGCCCCAACCCCGTCTCATATCCCTCCGGCAGTTCAATTCGCATATCATTGAGCTTTAATCAAGAGTACTAGAATACGTAAAGTCCAAACAATATGAAAACTAGTGATAAAGATCAGTAGGTAAGACGACGCTCGACTACTGCGAGTAAAAATAGCATTAGTGGCTTGAAAAGCTACCGAAGACCTAGCGATGCGCTTTTCCCGTTTGCGCCATTAAGAATAGTGTTGTTTCCTACTCTACCATTTACTTTTTATTTTTATTTCTCCTTGCTGATTGAAGCTTTCAATGACTTATGTGCCTTCACAATTTCCTGCTGTCATCTTAGGCCTCGTTTTGGTATTCATGCCTTACTGTAAATTTTCAGATCAGTTCACTAGGCGCTACGGTATAAAGCCTACATGATCAAATCGTCCAAGCCTCACCCCTAACTCGGCTTTTCATTTTCCGTTGCAATTTGGTAATATTTTTTACTAATGGTTTCCCATTTCTAAATGGAAACGATTCTAGACTTCAAGTTATTCGCATTCCATTCGCAAAGTCTCAATAAAAACAGAAGCCTCGGAAACGTAAGTTTCCGAGGCTTCTGTTTTTATTGAGACCGAACACGTTTGCCTTTCCAAAGCAACTCTTGTTTTGGAAGGAAAGCGTATCTGGAATGAATATTCAAAAGTTATCGACTTAGAAACATGTTTTCTTTTGCTACTATGAATTAATCCTCTTAGGGGTAGGCCTAAGCATCTTCCAGCAATAGCTGACTATTGTCCCTGTTTCACGGTACTCTGCTTCGTAAAAGAATTTAAACTTGACCAAGTCTTCTTCCGTGTTTTTCTGTCGTCCAGTGGCAGCGCACCAGTTCACTTCGGAAAACGATTTTATACCGTATTATTTTGAGCTCTATGGAAAAAAGTTCCGACGGCAAACTTTAGCACATGCCGCTAAGATTATAATGTGTTTAATTTGTAACATGAAGGTGGTAAAATAGAAGTACCTGAATTAACCAAAAGAAAAAAAAAGTAAAGTGAAGAAGTAATTTTTGCATAGTATTCTTCTGTGAATACAATATGACATTTATTAAGTAGTGATGAACTGCCGAAAGGTTCCTAGGAACCAACAACTTATTATACCAGCGCTCCTAGCTACAAAAGTAAAAACCAATCTCAATTAAAGAGTATAAAACAAAATAAAAAGAACATGACTGTGGGATTTTTTTATCCTGAGAGTGATTTGGTGTGAAAGAAGCGGCCCCCAACCCTCATTATTCATCCATATGTTAAACTTAAATATAAATTCCCAACAGTTAAGTGCTTTGTAAAACCTTAAGTTATAGAACTTTTCGTCATGCAGGTACAAGCTATACCTCTCAATGACGGGATAGCTGATAAGTTGGTCATTCGTGGTGCTTTCAATCTAATGTGACCATGGCGAGCTTTGAACTAGAAGAACTCAATGATTAGGACTTACTTGTCACGGAAAGGTTCATGGCGGCTGCCTAAAGTTTGTCGGCACATAATTTTCCAAACTTTCCTCAAATTGCCCCTTTCTTGTAGTTTATCCGGTACAATTTTATACCAGACAGTCAGCGTTACAAAAGTCACCAACTCATTTGCCAATAGACTTAAACCTCTGCCCAATTCTTAATAATAATAAAGTGCTTATTTCGAAGGATAACAAATACAAGCATTTTCTGACATATGCTATCAGTTTGGGTTACAGGATGGGCGGCGGATCACAGTTTTTCATATTTGGACCCCATTTGCCCAAACGTTTGTTGGTCGCGGTTTGAAAATTTCCATGCGCCAGTAACCGCCAACTCGTAAACCTTAGGGTGACGTATTGGCCTACCTCTGACGAGGAATCAAAGACTAAAGTTAAGTCCATTATATTGTGTTAATCAATGGCAGCAATTACTGATGGGTACCTATCATAAAAAAAAGTACGTGGGTGAAAAACTCATCCCCAGTTTTGCTGAAAGGAAAGCACAAAATGCGTTAAAAAGGCTCTGCTCTCGACATTCTCACAGCAAGCTGTCTCCCTAGTCGGTGTTGCCGATCACTACAGCCCCGTGCGTCGAGGAGCCTTGCCCTGCTGATATGTCGCGAAAATATATTTGGAAAAAAAATCTGCAACTGATCAATTACCGGTAATTTTTAGCCACACCCAGACTTCACGATGTTCACTGACATTACTGACACGAAAACTTTACCTGTTTACCGTAGGAACGGCATTGGAAGAGAGTCATTTGGGCGTGTGGAAGACAATATTTGAAATGCAGTCCAGATAATTATGGATGCAGGCAAAAAAGTGTTTGCTCTATTCCCCAGCCCCAACCCCGTCTCATATCCCTCCGGCAGTTCAATTCGCATATCATTGAGCTTTAATCAAGAGTACTAGAATACGTAAAGTCCAAACAATATGAAAACTAGTGATAAAGATCAGTAGGTAAGACGACGCTCGACTACTGCGAGTAAAAATAGCATTAGTGGCTTGAAAAGCTACCGAAGACCTAGCGATGCGCTTTTCCCGTTTGCGCCATTAAGAATAGTGTTGTTTCCTACTCTACCATTTACTTTTTATTTTTATTTCTCCTTGCTGATTGAAGCTTTCAATGACTTATGTGCCTTCACAATTTCCTGCTGTCATCTTAGGCCTCGTTTTGGTATTCATGCCTTACTGTAAATTTTCAGACCAGTTCACTAGGCGCTACGGTATAAAGCCTACATGATCAAATCCTCCAAGCCCCACCCCTAACTCGGCTTTTCATTTTCCGTTGCAATTTGGTAATATTTTTTACTAATGGTTTCCCATTTCTTAATGGAAACGATTCTAGACTTCAAGTTATTCGCATTCGATTCGCAAAGTCTCAATAAAAACAGAAGCCTCGGAAACGTAAGTTGCAATACCATTCACACAGATGTCCCTCTTGAAAATGATCTTCACTAGCAACAACAACCTCAATCATCCAAAATGAAGACAGGCTTTGGCTTGGTACTATTTTACTGAAAACAAAACAAAACAAAGAAATAATTCTCAATCGTTGAGCTTACAAACCATAGCTTTAGCCAACACTAAAATGCACGATCCTACACATGTTTTGCAAAAGTGTAATCTGCATGAGTCCAAAGGATTTCCCTTTCGGGAAACCAAAAAGTGCTATTGCTCAGCCATTTTACAGCTGATTTCAAAACACTTTATGTCAAATGAAAGAGGAAAATGTCTTGAACAATGTCATGCACAAAAATAGCAAAAACAAATAAAAACCGGTAGTGTTTGGGGGGGGGGGATGAAAAAAATACTCAATTTTCACCTAATTTGCATATTTGCATACATAATGAGCTCAAAAATTTCAAAAATATATACATTCAAATCTCCCATCTGTGCTCTTTATTTTTGATGCATGGTTCTGACAGACAGTGGCGTAGCCACGGGGGGCCTGGGGGGCCTAGCCCTCCCCCAGATTTTCTTCAGCCCCCCCCCCCCCCAGATTTTTTTGCCTCCTGATAAAGTAATTGAGAAAAGATAAAATGTTTGAACGGAAATACACTTTGAAGTATTTCCTTCAAAAACAGTAAATAATAAAATGTGTAACAATTAAGAAAACGTGCATGAATGTGTGTAAAACACATTTTGTGTGCACGTATGAAATCAAGTAATAGGCCTAACTTCGAAATGAATACTTTAACTAAATTAGATACCGCATATAATCTGCACTGTCATTTATTGCATTACACTTCGAAGATGAAAAGAACGTTTCGACGGCAAACTCGAATTTGACTTTGTTAGGTAAGACCCTTTCTGCCTTTCGGATGGCTGGTTGATTTACTGAAAACAAGGCAATCATACACTGGAGACCATTCTTACACTACCATTCCTTTACTTTATCATACACAAATAAGCCTTAAAGGCCCTGTTCTCTCATCCCAGACAGTACTAATTCTCCTAACCTTCTTACTTAAGCTCCTCCCACAATTGTCTGAAATTCCTCATCCATAGACAATCCAATCTCAGTTGATTGCTTCGAGTCGAGCATAGAAAAGCTCAATGTTTATAAACAAAACACTCTCAGTACAGTTCATGCAGTGTAATAAAAGCTTTGGTACTCTACATTGTTTGAATTAGCTCTCAATCAAGGAGCTGAACCAGTGGAGAATTTCAGCACACCCCTACCAAAATTGTGTTTTGGGGTGAGAGGATTGGCCCTTTAAGGGTAAGGTACTGCCTTCGAATAATTCTTCCCATCCATCCCTAACAAGTAAACCTATGTCGTGCCTCACTCCTTCCCAGGGGTAGCGCTAGGATTTGCCCGACAGGGGGGCCAGCTTTTCAAAGCCCCGACAAAAGATATGAGTTAGTCCCGGTGAGACGTGATTTTGCAAAATTTGAGGCGCGATTAGCGCGCCAAAATTTTTGGCTTTCTTTTTAAGAAATACTTAAAATGTGGAGTTTATTTTGAAGAAAAAGTTTAAATTTTATGACAGAAATTTGGCTTTTGTAAAGATCATTAAAAGGGTTGGGGTGCTTATTGAAGAATCTGTCCTTCATAGGCCTATGCGCAAAATCAAAAACTTTATATAGGCGACAGCTGAAATTTTTTTGGGGGTACATATTTAATCGCACTAGGCTTACGTACTAAGGCTTCAAGACAAGACTATTTGTTCGCTCAAAAAGTTTTTCCCTTTTTTGAACGAAGGTTTGACAGTTAGGAGCTTATTTTATTGGAGAAATTTTGGAATTTAATGAAAGAAAATTTGGTTTTTCGGTACGATTATAATGAAAAAATTGGGTTTTTTATTAAGTGATATGTCTTTCAAGAGCAAAATTAGATAGAATGTTGGGATTATTAACAGAATTGGATTTGATTATTTGTTGTATGGACTATCCATCGCAATTGGAAAATTTTGCCACTTTTATCAAACTGAAGCTTATACTGGAGAAAATTGTCAATTTTATGACAAATTTGGGGGTTTTACGGAATGATCTTTCATTCTTATAGAAAATGTAAGTAGGGGTGATATGTAGTTTGTTTGGGTTTACCGAATATCATCATGCAGATTTAGGCCCTCGGACCATATTGGAAAATTTTCCCGCGGAAAAAGTTTGGCTTCCCATATGTTTATAGTTTTATATTTTATGTATTGGCATAGGCGTACGGGAACGTTTCAGTTTGGGAGGGGCAGAATTGTCTTTTTTGTCCGAAAAATGTTATCCTGCTCGAAAGTCTATCTAAGTGGAGTGCACAGAAAATTTTTGAAAATTGAGAACCCCGAGACAGCAGGAAATGACATTTCCCGGGCTCGTAACTAAAAACAAAGCGGCCATTATTTTGAGCTTTTTTTCGCAATAAGATTTCCACTTTATAATACTGCCACAGAACGAATAATAGTCTGCAGGCATGCATTTTCTGTTCAGCAATCTGTTGAATGTACCAAAACACTTTCCAAGCGGAGCGCCACCACCAGTTGGCGCGGAGCGTACAGAAAATTGCTAAGAAAATCTGACCCCTCAGACAGCCGAAAATGGCATTTCCCAGACTTATAACTAGAAATGAAGCAGTCTGTATTTTGAACTTTCCTTTGAAATAAAATTTTCACTTCAATAGAAAAAACCCAACCTCCTAAGTGATCAGAAATTAAAGGGTACTGCTACAATTAGAGGTAATGGTCTTGCCTCTTTTCGGAGGAACTATGAAAGGGATTTGAAAACATACTGTTTTTGACACTGTTAAGAATCTAATTCGTTGTATTCAATTGCAAGGTCCACTGAAAAAGATGAAATTTTCTACGTGGCTGCCTAAACTCAAAAATGATTTTACTTCAAACCTATTGAAAATATGTCACGTTACAAGGTGGCTTCAAATGAATTTTCAATCAGACTTGTGCAGAGACATTCTCAAACTAACTGTTTATCATTTTGTGTTGCTGAAAAATGGCTGATTTTCATTACCGTTGCTAGAATTCGGCTGTCCAGGCAGGCTAGATGGCAGACATTGGGCACTGCATGCACATGAACAACCTCCCGTCCGATTTTGTAAGGAAAATTCGGAATTTTGAGTTTCCTTCAGTGAAGAATGCCCCCCCCCCCCGCTGGCGCCACCCCTGCTCCTTCCCATGACAAGTGCCACTGTAAAACGATCTGTTCGACAAGTCCTCTTTTTACTAGTTGGCACTGGCGTCCGGGCGGATTTGTTAAATGTCAACAAGGTCCGCATTTCATGTGTTTCCCGCATGATCCATACTTCTGCTTTGCGGTTTAAATATTTTGAGAGATTTACTCGTAATCTTTTAATTTTGACTACGTAATGTACCGATGACTGAACAAATACTGCACTATTTTGCATCTAAACACCACTGAAAACCGCAAAACATTGTTTCTTTGGTAGTATGTATGTCACTTGTAAAATCTCTACAAAGATTAAAAATGAATATTTTGAAAGTTTTCATGCTTCCCAAATAGGAAAATCCTAACACGTAGGCCTATAACCAGTTCAAAGTTCTGCCAAACATAGCACCATTTTGCATCTAGCAAACCTAACGCAAAGGGGGTTTCTCAGAGGGGGACACAACTAACTTTGGTTTTCCTATTGAAGCTGAAATCTATTCAAATATTGCCGCATTTGCGATCTATGTTCTCCTGAAGTTCACAATTTTTCCCAAGAGAAAGGGAGATACCGGTTCCCTTTAGTCTCATCCCCAGGGTCATGGCACAGATCAGAAATTTCCAGATTTTTGGTCCCTAAAAAGTGTATGTATTATCATTTTTCATAGACTGATTTTTTATTCACACTTTTTGAGAAGTGACAGACATGAGATTCGTATTTCAAGGCTGGGTACATCAAGACCAGGAAGGGAGGGGCGATGCGCACTGTTTAACAAGAAATTTCCTTACTGGCTAGTGATGACCTGATCCCTAACCTAATCCCTAATCCTAACAAAAAATACAATCGATACAATACAATGGCAACAACCAATCAAGAAACACCTTGATAAACAGTGTGCATCTACCCAAGGAAGGTCTTTCTCTAAAGAGGGTGCATTTGACCCCCCCCCCCTTGTATCACACTTCAAAAGAAACCCAGCTCCCAAGAAACATTCCTGTCTAACGCGCCTGATATAACCGAAACAAACATTTTCATCAAGAGCGAATGCCAAATATGATGAGACTAAATTCTATGATAATATTTGAGTCATCGATATTTCTTTCCATTTTATAGATTTTGTGAGGTCAGTAGCGGCTCATACTGGTATATTCCTGGATCCCGTTTATACAGGCAAAACAGCAAATCACATGGTCAAGATGATTCTGACGTCACCAAACAGTTTCAAAGGAAAGAAAATTTTGTTTTACAATACAGGTTTGTATTGATAAGTAATGTCTACATTGTTGACCATTAGAACGAGTATTAAGAGTGTGATTTTAGGACAAAAAGGTAAATAGCTTATAAGGAACAAACATACTGGAAAGAAGCATTTTGAGGCACATAGCTTCAAGTGAGGTACAGTATATATCCTTGTTTGTGTGTACTTCATTGTACGTGCCTCGTAAAAAAAGAAAACACGAAAATCTTGCCCAACCCTTTCCTCAATGTGATTGAAATGTTCGAAATATGAGAGATTAGGAAAACTATAATCTATAAAGAAAGATTTAAGTTGCCGGACTAAACATTACCCATCGAATGTCGAAGAAGTGTACATGTTGAATCAGTGGCATAGCCACGGAGGTGGTTTGGGGGGTAAGAACCCCCCCTGCCACCCCCATGACCCAACCTTGCAATGCTAAAACACTTAAAAGAGCAGTTTTTCTCTCTATCCTTAGACTTTTCCCTCATGTTGTGCCCCAACCCCCCCCCCCATGACACCAAAACCCTCCCCATGACACAATCCTGGGTACGCCCCTGTATTGAAACACAGGTAAAGGATTTTGCTTCCAGTTCTTGATAGCAAGGGGCTCAACATCTAGTTGTTGGAAAACATGTAAGATTACCAACTCTAAAAACCGTTGGGTACGATATGTCACCATGCAACACGGTCACGAATGTGAAAATATGAAAATTTGGTTAAACCTGTCCAAAATTGTTGAATGTGCGGGTGAATTATGTGGTAAGGTACAATACCACTTTCTTGGGCTCCTCACCACGTGGCTGACCAACTATTGGAAAAAAATACTCAACATCATATTGTCACATACGTGACCAAAGGTTGGTGAACATTGACACAACTGTTTTAAAGTGCAGCGTATTTTTCTTTTCAATTTGTTTATGTCACATACTAACATCACCAATTAATATTTACAGTCTATACTTTAAGAGGAATTTAATACGCAACTACGTTTATTCATAGTTTAATGCAATCGTTACTATATCTGAATAAGCTATAGTAACATACAGCAGCACAAACTAGGACACAACATATTTTTGCTTTTTGGCGTAGAGTAGACAAAACGCACAGGGCCTCTAACCAACTTCTGAGATGCGATAGCAAGATAACAATATAGATCAATCAAAGGATAATTTGTTCATTTTGTATATGGTCTACATCATCAATAACACTCATGGCTTAGATATAAACCATGATACGAGTGTTGGGTAATAGTTTAAAATTAATAAAATTAAAGAGTAATTTCCTCTTCTTCAATTGACAATGCATGATGACGGGTCAGTTCTCGAAACAAACTTGATGGTCGTCTGAGGGTATGTTATTGACGAATTTGTGTTTTCCTTTTCCAGGTTCTGTGTTTGGTTCATTGAGTGAAGAGTTGATTGACATGATGAAGAATGAAAGCGTCGTTAATACCGAGTATCAAAAATGAGAGAATAAAGGTACATTAGTCACAAAAAACTCAGACTTCTGCGAAATTTAAATAAATATATGATGGTGGACATGTTCTATTACTAAAGCTCATAATGGACGAAGAAATTATTGTTACCCTTATTTGGCAGATAGTATCTTACGCTTATTGGACTTGCTTCTGTCATCACAATCTTTTTTTTTTAAACTTCTTTGATAGAAAGTAATATTCCACAACTCTTATTGGTCAATTACGATCAGATGGCAGTGCGTTATCCTGCTATAAACTCACAGTAAATTAAAACCGCACAGTATAAATTAAGAGGAAAACCACAGTCGGATGGATACTGTAATACGGTAATATATGCAACTATAGTTCATTATAGTGCATATAGATTAATGTCAGTTTATTGTATGACAGGTAGGACCACATTTTTTGGCTTTCTTAATTGAGTAAACTGAATTCAAATTGGTGGCTATCGTATACTGAAACGGTTATACGATGGTGAAGATTCATGGTAAAAAAAACAGTTGATACTTTTTGATTTACCCATTAGATAGTCCTTTTTGTAAACCTGATACTAAACTGTACTGGGCCGATGCGCGCTGTTTAACAAGAAATTTCATATATCTGGCTAAGCATAACCTTGACCTCCACAACCAACATATCTGAACAGTAAGTTTTACAGTTTAAAGACAGTCATTCGTCACCCTAAACTACAGTTTCAGTATACATATATCAAAACTCTCAATTGGTACAGCTTTTTGATTGGCATCACATTCAAACAATGCATCATAGCTAAATTACACAGCATGGGCACTGAGAGTGTCTTGATTACACATTATGGACTTGTATGGCCACTGGGACAAACTATGAAGCAATAAACAAGGATTGTGTCTGGATAAAGATGAGTTTAGATAAATGAGGGAGGGGCTAGAAGTAAGTAGGTTGGGAGAATTGGAACTGTTTGGGATGATGAAAATATGCCTTTGAGCAAAACCTGTCTGAATATCAGAGCGCGCGAAGCACGCGAAATTATAACTTTTGAAAGAATTTGTTATAGAAAGCAAAATATGCTCATTATAAAACGCCTTTTGGAATGAATTTTTTTAAAAAATACCCTATAGAGTCATAACAGGGACACCATACAGTTCGGGAGATAACCGTTTTCGGGTGAAAATGAGAATTCACCCGAACGGGAGAAAATTTGCAGCATGAATATTCATGAGAACTTAGAGTGTACCTCTTCACAGCCGTTGCTTTGTTTTATAAATGTGGATATGTTCAAATACAAGGTAATTGTTCACGAGCACAGACAGAAATCTTAAACTTTCAAGAACGTACTAATGAGCTTAATTGGTAGCACAAGTAACTTATACAACTTTCTGCAGAAAAAATTGAACAAATCTTACGGCTGTGTGGAGTCTATAATTTAAGCTTAGGACACAGAACGTGGCAAAATTGCTCGATATCTCAAAATTTGCGCGGTGAACCACCAAACATGATCCGGCTTTTTTGTTCCTCGAGCAACAAAGTTTCTAAATATTCCAAAATTTCTCTTTCCTAAGATCGATTAAATTTTCCAGGTGTTTTGAACGTTTGTTTCCGTTTAAATTGCGCGGTAGGATCGCAAAGCATCAAGGGAGAAATTTGAAAATGGCGCCACCCATGGCCGTATTTTCCCCCGATCGGGTGAAAAACCATTTTCCCCCGAAAGAGGTTATCTCCTGAACTGCCATACGGATCTACCGAATAGATCAGCAAATGTTTCAAGAGGGGCACAGGGGGCAATCGCCCCTGTTCCCCTTACTTTGCGCCCTGTTGCCATGGACGAGAATGCGGTTCCTATTTTAGAGAATGTCTCGTTTAGGTATTGATTAGCAGGCGCTTTGTTTTAAACGCTTATCCTGCTCTCAAATTAGCCATACCTTTTTGTTAAGTCCTTCCAAAAAGCCCTTTAACACTTTGACAAAACTAGTTGATTACTCTTGAAGGAGTCCCATGAACGGATCTAGACATTCCAAAAAGAAGGCTGACTTAAGATAAAGCGTTATTGTTGATTGGACGAAAAAGGGAGGACTGACGTCGTAAATCCCCCCCCCCCCACCTCCCTTGGATCCATGCCTGAGTTTTGCTTCTCGACCTCTAAAAGAATATGAAACTATGAAGCACAATTTTGGTGATCTGGTGTATCTATAGCCTATATTATAATCCTAAACCTGTTTTAGTTACAGCTTTAGCATGACAGTAAGTGAAATAATTTGAAAAGAAACAATGAGCAGAGAATACAAATATTATTTTGCTATATAGCAAGAACAAACACAAGCACGATCCTTCAATAGAGAAAATATGTAATAGATGGTGGATAGTGATCGAAAGCAGTGGAAGTTCTTCAACAAGGAAGTATTTAGAATTAAGCAGAATGCGCTGCTATCTTCATTTATTCTTATAGCCTCTCTTCGTGTAACATTGACTCAAATATGGGTGTATGTGGCTCTTACATAGGACTATTTCTTCTGTTCATTACCTTCCGTGTAACATATCAACTAGTGGTGGATGTGGAGGTCGTTGGAAGGTACGTAGTCAAAACAGGAATCAAAACATACACCGTCTACAGACATCTGGACGGAACGAGGTATGAATTTGTTGACATCATTTGTTCGTTTCCATCCACATTTCCTTCAACGATGTCAATTTTCAAAGATAACAAACCAAATGAAGCCAAATCCTCTCTCCATTCCGGCAAGTCTGTACTTGTGTTTAAGAAATACTACAACTATAGTTCGGTGGAAGATGTAATAGGAAGATATACCTGTTATCTAGACATTTCATTTTTGACCTCTAATGGATCTTTTGCAAAATACTCCGTTTCTGGTGACGCAAACATACAATTCGACAAAACTGTTCCAATCTGTGCTTCAAGTGTAGGAAACTCAGCATATGTAGGCGAAAAAGTTTCTTTTAAATGTGAAGCTTTTGACTTCACTAACTTGTATTATTGGAATACAACATTAAACGACGATATAGACATGTTTATCACAGATGATGTATCAAAAATGTCATGCGGTATTCAGACCGATGGAATCTGGTATGAAAAATGCTCGTCTCCTGAATTATCAGTGTTTCCATCTTTAAAACTTCATTTGTGGAAGACCGATGTTGCATCTAATATTTCTCTGACGGAGTTTCACTGTGACAGCACTCCGCCGCGTTTACTTTACTGGACCATATTTGGAACCCTTGGTAATATCTTAGACTACAGCAGGTTGAACCAATCTATACTTACAAATACCAGTGTAGTCATAAGACAATCAGTGGGGAATAGCTCCTTGGAAATAATTGAGGACATACCAGGTAAAAATGGCATATACATGGTTACATGTTCCTCCTACGATACACAGGCATCTGTAGTTGTTCCATTCCACCTTCGGTCAACTAAGGGTTCAAAATGTGATAATCATGAAAGAATACAACCCACAGATGATCCAATGATATCTGGCGAAGTTAATATAGCAACCGAGGATAATGCTTATACGTGTAACTCGAAGCGTAATGACAGAAAAATGAAATGTGTAAATCAAATGCCAGTTGCTGTACTTCTTGCACTATTGGTTGCAGTTTTTGTACTGCTTGTAATAGTCGTGCTCTTGTTGGTGAGAGTGAGAAGGCTTTCACACTTTAATTCTGTCGTGAAGGCTCCTTTCCGGTCACACTTAAATAAAACTGAGGCTTATGTTTCCTACAATTAAGTGTAAGATTTTTTTCAAAACGATGAATTTATAACCCTGCCGACGTTGCATTCAGCTGCTAATACAATAAAAACCCAACTTTTGCCGCATCAAAAAACTTGCGTAATTACAATTTGGTATAGTACAGGAGAATACTCTAGGGGGCTTCTTTTTTAAATGTTTGGATCCGCGTCCGATAATTATTAAACACTTATTTTGACACAAAACACAGAACGATATCGATCTGACGAAATTAATCAAGATTTACTTAATAGTTTACTCTAAAGTGGGCCGAAGAGATTCATAACTGGAAAAGGGCCGTTGTCGGCCCGACATAATTAAAACAATTGGTCAGAAACTGAGCCGTAAAACCTAATCTGTGACCAGGGTTGGAGGAGTCCGGAATCAACCACTTTTTGGACTTGCAATTAGACTTCAACTCGGGCTCTCTTAACCCACTTTGGCTTGGACTCGAAGTCCATCAGCCTCCACCCTTTATCTTCGCAACATTTCCATAATTCAAGCAAAAGCACGGCACTGAACATGTACTAGGGTTTTATCTTCTTTTATAAAACCTACATTAGGTCTATTGTAATTATGACAGCACAGTACTGCTGTATGAGAGTTAGAGAATCCTAATACCAATACCATAAAAAGAAATAGTTACGAGAAACTTGCATAGTTCTAGTACTGGTATTAAGTCAGAAAGCTCTTTACTGTTTAAATTAACCTATGACTGAAGAGGATAAAATTGGTATTTGTCATCATTTCATTTTACACATTCGATATTTTAAACTTTAAATTGATTTTAATCTTTATCCATTTAAATCATTTAATTTATTATTTTACCATTTTATCGTTTTGTATTTTATTTGATTTTATGTATTTATTTTTTAATTACTTCGTTTGTTTTTTTCTCTTATTGACTGAAGATTTTACAGAAAATTTAATTTACATAGATATAAAAAGACCATATCTACAATACTTCTTTCCCATGTGTATGTTTATGATCATGGAGGAAATCACTATGCGAATATAACCGCGATCATTCCCAACGCCCAAGTGCGTCAGTTGTTGACAAACTGCAACGCAGCTCAAGCATGTTTAGTCTTGACGTGGAGAATGTGATCACCGAGGGTCAATTAAATAATTTAAATGCTATAGAACATGGTTGTGCAGAGGGCGTTAAATTTAGCTTCTCACTATAATGTCATTCAGTTTGGAATTTTCTGGTCAATTAGCATATAAGCTAAACACCAGAAGATATTATACTTGTTTTACAACTTTGGACTTAGACTTGAGAACACTGGACTCAGGCTTGGATTTGGTCACTTGGACACGAGCCCCCGGAGTTGGACTTAGACTTAAGCTTATTAAGTTGGATTTTGACTCGAGCTTGTTGGACTCGACTACAGACCTGTTTGTGATATCAGATAAGGTCTATAACCTTGTTCTAAAACAGTCAGACCTCAAAGGTCAGACAAACACAGCAAGTTCAAAGAAGACTTGACTTCTTGTTGTTCATAGTCCCTTCAAAACTTTATTGATATTTCTTTCAAAAATGTTTTCGATTTTCGATAAGATGAATACCATAGGTATGACTTCAGGTAATTGTAGAGTAAACTGAACACTGGATGACAAGATCTTTTAAATTCTCACAAATTTTTGTCTTGTATATTGAGCTTCGAATTTGTCGATATCCGATTTCCCTAAAAGGAGATTTTATATCGCTGCAAGAAGAAGTGGGTTTCAAACCTTGTCATGGTACTATCTAAGTCATGTATATCATAAATGGTTTTTAAACTACTAAATTGCAAATGCTTTACGAGTTATCAAAATTTACCCCGTAATTCCAAACTTTTGCACCTGACATATGAAACTTAGATCGAACGTAATCTGTAAAAACAAAACCATTGTATTATTTTTCATGCAACCATAAGAATGTAGCATCGATGTTTTCAAAGAGCCTCAAATATTGACACACTTTGCGCGATTTTACATCTGGACCCCGTCTTCTTAGAATCCTTCCCAAGATAGGAGGGAATAAAGGCCATCAATTCTGACTGCAATTTTTGTTATAGCCTACAGAAATTTCAATTGGCACAGCTCTTTGATTGACAGCAACTTAAAAAAAAAAGAAAAATGCAAAATACTGTGGCTCATCTTACACAGCATGTAATTGTTCTTATTACACACTGGATCTTGCACTCACCTTGAAGCAATACACTTAGTTTGTGTCTAGATACGAATGCATTTTAAACAATAGAGGCTTTGCAATAATGTCACTGAACCGCCATGCTGGAGGCCATTCATGCCAAATACACGTGGCTTTGTGAGGAACACACTGCACAGAGTGCATTGTGGTGTGCACGGTGTGTACACATTCAACAAGCAAGCACGCCCAGTGTGGTTTACTACGTAGTTTCATGTACTCCAACATGGCCGCCGGAGAGTATTATGACGTCATGTGAAAAGCCTCTATTATGGAAGGGGGGGGGGGGGAGTTAAGTAAGTAGGCTAGTACAAATTGGAACTGTCTGGGGTGAGAAGATTTTGCTTTTAAACATAAACTACTTGTGCACTGAATATGATGTTTTCTTCAAAAATCTGTTCTTTGTCTTTTCTTACCTTCAAAATACATTTTTTTTGTATTCGGTTACAGAATATTTTGGTTTGACCTGCTTGTAAATGGTATAAAATTATGATTTATTTCTGAGTTACGCATTATTATGACATGTTATAGTTTAATGTTTCTGTAAATTGTGCTGAAAGAAGTCAGTAATAACATTACAAAACCCAAAGTTACACGTTAAACCGTATGTTTAAAATAGGGTTATATAGCAGTATAGAGTGCTTTCACGTTACATCACAGTTGGTAAGCCACTCCCACTGTCGGGCAAAAATCAGCATTGTATTAGTGCAACAGTTACACATGGGTCGTTAGCTGCTTCTCAGCTAGCTACACTAAATGCGTATGACGCAAATCACACTATATTTTGCCAGTCAAAGGGGGCGGAGCTTGTGACGTCAGTGAAAGCGCTCTGTATACCTGCTGGTACACCGTACTATGAAACAAATACACATGTGGGGAATTTTGTTGCATTGGTTTTGATGCACATTGCAAACTCAAATAGTCTGTAAAATGGTTGTGTTAGAAACTAGAAAAAGGAAAGTTTGAGCCACAACAACACTACAGATGAAGTCTTGCAGCGATTTGTTAAAATGCAAATGTTGTTAATAAAACGTTACCAGGTAAACAGAATCTTTGTTTATTTCGTGAACTAGTTTGAATTTTGTGAGAAATGTCTACCATATTGTATGATGTAGATGTTCTCGTATATTCACTCTTTGAGAAGGATTATTAAGCAAAAAACGTATATTCTGTTATCCTTCTAAGTGTTTCTTTATTTTTGTCAAGCAGAAATAAAAGGCAGTCGGTTTACCATTCTGCAGGTGCGTTTGAATCATCAATATAAAGCTGTCATGTATAGATAAGATAAGATCAACTTTATTAAACCCCACAAGGTGAATTACTTGAGTATGATTCAGTATGAGATCTTCACCGTATGTTTATATGGAAAGTATTATTCTCGTTTCGCTATCGTTACTGACTGATTGCAAAACAACCAAAAATTGAAAAAACAGCATTTTCAAGAATAACTTGAAAAGAAACAGGAGAAAGCTTAAAGTCGGAAAATTATAGAATAAGTAGAGGTCCCGTCAATCAATATTTTCGATAAATTTTTATCGACGTATTTCGAGTCCGCGTGGTATAAATTTATGTTTTACAACTGCAGTACGTCGGGAACTTTTGATTTCATTGAAATGTTATTAGTCCCTGGACGACAGAGTGAGTAAATCACTATTTCAAAGCTATATGAACCATGCTCCCCTTCCAAAGTAACTCCTACTTTGCTCTTTGCATAAACTGATTTATTTTTTGCAATTTATTGTGCTATCAAAATAAGATGGGTATTTCGTTTAAACCAGAGGAAGCAGGATTTTTGGAGACATAGAATGACTTACAAGACTATCAAATTATGTACAAAAATTAATCGGGAAGGACACTGAAGACCTATAACCTCCGGCTTTACGTCTTCGGTGGACGTGATTACAGGCTTGTACACCGTACCTCCAACTCAGTTCCCAATGCAACATCAAACAGAACTTTTTTCCTTCTTTATGTTCATGTAATAATATCTAGCAGTTATGTATTCATATATAGACGAATCCGAACAGCAAGTGATGGTCTGATTTCAGTGGGCCATAACTGGGGTCTATCACGTCTTTCAATAGTCCTTGCTTAACTATATCATGGATGGATGTACCCTAAATTGTATATTGATTCCTTCAATTTCATGCACTGAATATGAGAGTTTGAATTTCATGTAGACAATAAATGAAGGCGATTTAAGGCTGATGGACCCCACTAATGACTGCCTACAGTCACTCAACACAAGCGCTAATCGGATTCGTCTATAGGGTGTAATGCCGCGTGTTTGGTCTAACGGTAAGAGCATCCGCCTCTCACGCGGAAGGCCCGGGTTCTATTCCCAGGTGGAGTCTTACCAAAGACTCTAAAAATGGGACCTACTGCCGTTGTGCGTGATACTCCGCAGAAGCAATAAAGTAGGAAAGCCAGTGAGTCACAACTTGAAAAAAAGCAGTGGCCGGCTTGACTTGAACCAATAGGTTGGAAGCTGGGCCGTAAAACTCTATTAACTAACTAAATATCCATAGAATGTAAAAATTTGTTTACAATTTTTCCTGATACCGCTTTCCATCTCCAATTTCTCATGCATTGTTCAGCTCTGCAAAAGTGGTGGGGCATATGCCAGTAATCACATGGGCCTGGGGGTGCTCCGGTTTTTTCTTACTTGGAG
The DNA here is from genome assembly GCA_037179385.1 of Holothuria scabra. Taxonomy (NCBI): domain Eukaryota; kingdom Metazoa; phylum Echinodermata; class Holothuroidea; order Aspidochirotida; family Holothuriidae; genus Holothuria; species Holothuria scabra. The sequence goes on from CM074190.1 coordinate 20,200,609, forward strand.
TCCACATGTTTTACCGAATATGGGGCTAAATTGTCTAATACTTGGGCGGGGAAGAAATGTAGACGTCAGTTGAACCTACGCCAGGCTCGGCGGATCGGAAAAAATATTGGGGGATGAAAACCAGGAAGACTTACTAAGTGGTGCACCACCATCAGTGGGTGCGGAACATACAAGAAAATATTTGGTTTTTCAAATCCATCAGGTGTCCGACGTTTCTAAGTTTTATTAGGTGCACGTACATTGGGCATAGTCTGGTGGTTTTTCACCCGGATCCTTTAAGTGAAACAAACATATTCTACACCGTGTCCTTCAAACCATGTATAGATATTCCCTTCTTAACTCGAGGTATCTCACTTTAAACATTTGTAATTTTTGTTAAAAATATCTCCGCTTTTCAACAAAGCCACAGAAAGTTATGAAATGTGGACACATTGCCTCAGATTCCTTTTGTTTTTCTCTGTAATTAAATTTCCTATGTCCTTGAAATTTGATACTGTTGAAATGTTTGAATATCTTTTCCTGTGGATCTAGCATTACCCTTCACCGAACGTAGAGTGCAACCAACAATGTTGCTTAGTCATCAAAATTACAAATAAATTGCATGCAATGTCAGATAAATGTGACGCGATGACATAACAGAATTCCCATGATGCACCAAATCTCAAGAAACAATTGCATTGCCTTAGAAGTTCGTTTTCCGAACGCTCAATGCTACTGAAATGCAGTTTCCACTCATGAAAAACAAAATTTTTCTGTATATTTTGAACTTAATGAAGTTTGTCTCCAGAATATGCCTTAAAATGGAGCAGCTTATTGGGAAGCACATATTCCTGCCAATGATGTTTAATGTCAAAACAATATAATTGAGAATGTAAAAACATAGCCTCGCCCACATTCAATGTTGCGTTTTGTAACTATATATGTAATGTTGTGGAAAATGTATGAATTAAAAATGAAATATAAACAAGGCATAATTCCTTAATCTTCAGTACAGATTATCTCGTTTTGTGACGTCACTACTCATAAAAAAAAACCCCAATGAGCTGTTACGGAAGAAGGGAAAGCACTCCATTCAATTTCATCTAATCAAACAATATGTATTGAGACTACTTTAATCCTTTTTATGAGGAGAGGCTTTGATTGACCGGTCCTGTAGTACTTCTTGTAAATTTGTTTGACTTAGCACTCCTAATCAGATATCAACCCTTTCATACTAGTCTAATCCTCAAACAAAGAACTCATATTGACAATGCTTCGAAGCTATCAGCATTGCCGACAAATTACAAAGTGACAAATTAGACAAAATGACTTAACTGCACTTTTAAGTTATCAGATTCTTTTATTCTATTTTTTCCATTGGTCACTGACATCGCTATTCAGCAATGAATGCAGAGTCTAACATTTGTATATGAATTTTGAAAAGATTCCAGAATCGTTCCTGAAACAGCAAAAATGTGATGATGTTCTAAAACTTAATTGAAGCTCAACTGAACCCATCAAAAAAGTAGATACTGGCGTACAGAAAGAGAATAATTTTTTATTTCTTTGACGACTGGCAACATTATGGCAATGGTTGATATCATTCCACAAGTATAATTATGAGATCTAGCAGATGATAAGAACTATTGTTGTCACTTACTATTCCTTTTTGAACTTGGCCTTAAATTTTCGTGAGTAAAACAATTAGGAGTTATCGTACTCGGCAATCCTGATAGCTTTAAAGAAAAGGTTAGTACTTTATCTCCTTCCTTAACAGTTCCCTGATAAGACATAGGAACAATTATTTAGTCGATTACGAAATGAAAAACACATATTTTTAAACCTACATTTTCGGGTAATACATAAATAGTTCACCCATACGAATTTCCGTGTGGAAAAGGCCAAATTCACAAAAAAAAAAAAAAAAAAAAAAAAAAAAAAAAACTTTCAAAGGACTGTGGAAGATAAAACAAAACGAAGGAAATCTCGGGGTTTATTTATAGTATGCAATAACATTGAAGAATCATACTCTCGAAAGGCAAACAGGAAATTATTGAGCAGGAAATAAACGACATCTAGAAAAAAAAAATGAGATTTGATTAAAAAATGCAAAACCTTGTAGATATTAATACTACGATATTTTGTCCCTGACTTTTTTACACCGGTATCGCAATGCTTATTTTCGGTACAAAATATTGAATATTTGAGATATCAATTGTATTTTAAGATTTATGGAAATTTATCGCTATTATTAGTTGTTTATTTCTCTTTCAAATGGAATTGGTGAACATTTATGAACACAGACAAGACAAGACATGCGAGATATTTGCACTTCTTTTGTGCTGCTTGAATAACGAGACCATTAGCTGTGATAGGCCTCCATAAATGATGCAACTAAACTGGGAAGGTTTTTTTTAGCAGATATTCGAGTAATTAAATACTCATCTTTTCAGCTCCCTGGTAAAAAAAGAAACTGACTAGTGGCGGCGCTACTTGGGACGTGGGGTATTCCCCCACCCAGATATTTGCCATGCCCCCCCCTCAACTTATGACAGTTAGAGGTTGAGTTAACAGATGAAAAATAATTAACCTCTCCAAAGATATAATTTTTTTCATTCAGAGATATGCTGAAACCTCCGACCTTCGGGGGGCTCCGCCCCTGGGCCACCACGCTCAGGAAAGGGCGCTTTGGGCTCTGTTTTGCGCTGCCACCGAAAGTTTGCCCCGAATATTATCCTTTGCACTAAGTTTGCCCCTCCCCCCCCCCCCCCCCCCCCAATTTTGAAATTCTTGCGCCGCCACTGGTTACGACTTGTCTCCCAAGGAGATCTGGTGTAGCATTTAATGTATTGAAGGACTGGTCTACGAAAAATAATTAGATGGTAGGAATGATCACACCATTATCTCAGGTATACCTTAAAATGGTCGAGTTTCAAAAACGGTTTTGTGAATATCAGCCTCACTTGAACTTGAATCGGAAATATGCTATTATCCTTTGGTTTCTTTAAAGCCACGTATCTTTATTTTTGGAACAAAGTCCAGTTATACTGTTTCCTCGTCCATAATTTAGGCCCCGTCAGGTCTGCCCGTGGGCCGTGGGTTGTAGAATATGCCCACGATATTAGACGCCTATTGTAAAAGGCGACTTACGTTACATCCTATTTGAACTGTATTAGAAACGAAACTTGAACAGCTAAACTTTGCCCTTTTATCTAGTTGGGATGTCTGGAGTTCCAGTCCTAGCCGGGACATACCGAAGACTTTAAAACAGGAACCTTCTGCCATTGTGCTTGGTGCTCAGCATAAGCATTGCAGGAGTGCATAAGCAATGGAGTAGGGAAAACAAGCCAGTGAGCCACAGCTGGAAAAAAGGCCGCGGCCGGCTCGACTTGAACCAATTGGTTGGAGTTAGAGTTAGATAGAGTTTTACGGCCCAGTTTCCAACCTATTGGCTCAAGTCAAGCCGGTCACGGCCTTTTTTCCAGTTGTGGCTCACTGGCTTGTTTTCCCTACTCCATTGCTTATGCGGAGCATTACGCACAACGGCAGTAGGTTCCTTTTTAGAGTCTTTGGTATGACTAGACCTGGGGAGCGAACCCGGGCGTTCAAATTTGTTGGAAACTGGTCCTTAAAAACTCCTTCTTACCTAACCTTTATCTAGTTAACATCATATAGTATGTTTGTGCTGGCATGCCATCAAATCTCACCTAACCAACAAAAGTCGTCCCTAAACATTGTCACTACAGTCAAGGACACACTTCATGTATTGCACTTTTTTAAAGAAATCTGTGAAATGTTGACATAATGCCCCTCAACCAAGAAGTAAGTATAACAGACTCAACGAATAAGGTTCTAACAAATTTTATCAGGAAATGCTCAAAATATTTTCTAAAGAATGACGTCCAGTCAAGGAAACAGGAAATTAAAAACTATGATAGGGGACATATTTGTTTGAAACCTAGCAGGTTAGGGAATTCACGTTGCAGTGAGTCTTTCTGCAAGTGTCAGAGAACAAGACGAAATCCCCTTTTGTTTACAAAGTGTTTCGCTGTAATTTCTCATGCGGTAGTCCTTAAATTTTGATATGGATGAAATTGTATTTTTTGTCGGAATTTTGTTTGTCTCGTTTGTCTTGCACAATTTTTCTCTTGGTCAAGTTGTCATTAATTTTGAGGTGGAAGGGAATCATGTGACCAAAACAGGAATCAGAAGATATTCGGTTTACAGAAACTTGAGGACAAATGAACAAGACACTACCAGTATATCGTGTTTTTCCCCTGTTTCTGTTCCTGCTAAACTGGTGATGACGAAAAACTCTGAACTCGAAGCCAAAAGTACAACACGCGGAGATGATACAACTGAAATAAGGGTGACCAGAGAATATCTAAATTATAAAACCAAACCAAATGGGATAAAAGGTCCTTCATCGAAAGATCGGACAAAATATACTTCACCAAACGATTGGACAAGAGGTACTACGTTGGCGGGTGTTTATGTATGTCAACTTGTGCTTGCGGTGCCCATACAAAATCACAGTGAACCATTTATTGTGACAATGAGAAGTGAAATAGAAATAGACACGGAAGACCAAACCTACATTTGCAGTTCAAGTGTTGGAAATTTTGGGTACGTCGGGGAGATAATTTCTCTTTACTGCAATGGAAAGTACTATGACTCTGATCGGAGCACCGACTACAGTGTTGATTGGCTAAATTCTTCAAACCATCATAACGTACCTCTATCATATTCATATCAACAGTCTGCATGTGGTTACAATATGAATGTGTCTGTCTGTCAATCCCCTGAGATTGAGGTCTACCAATCTTTGAACGTTAGTATAATACCAGAACATACCGGTAACCTAACATACCCATTACTGACTGGTTATATTTGTCGTAGTAACCCCCCACGTCTGCTGCACTGGGCAGCTATTGGTAAAGATGGAAACATTCTTGATCCAGGCAATATGTACAAGTCTGTCAAAAGTGGGACCACGGTGACTATTTCCCAGTCTGTCAGGGAGACTTCTTTACTTATAACTGAAACAGTCCCTGGTATAAATGGTATACACACAATTACTTGTTCCACGTATGACACAAGCTCACCGGTTGTAACTTCCATTTCTCTGGTGCCTTTGTCAGTGCCCGGCACTGATCGTACAAAGAATGAAGATTCTACACAAGGGCAGACAACAACCACTGCAAGTGATTATGAAAGTACCAAAACTCAGCGTAAAGATAAATACAGCACGCTTAGTACAGGAGGTACCATCTTAGAAGATTCCTCGACGAGGCAGACGACAGTTGAAACAAATGCATACAAAAGTACCAATGGTCTCCATACCAGGAAAGATAAACCCAACACTTTACCTACAAGACATTCAATAACGAAACAAACGACAACCGCGCAGATTACCAAAACACCTGCACACGGGAACACCATAGATCTTCATAAAATTGATCATACATCTAGTACTCTACCCGCAAAAGAAATCCTTTCAGAAGGGCAGGATGAAATAGTTAAAGAGTACCGAGAAGATTCAATAGCCATAAAACCATTTAAAAAGGATGAAGAGAACCGGTCTGGAGAGCCAGGATTCTCGGCAGGTAACATTCCTGTTGCATTTATTACCCTCGCATTATTGCTAGTTGTTGGTTATATAATCTTTAAGAAAAGGCGTGCACCATTAAAAACTGAACAAACGCGCGGAGAGAATGATGTCAACATCGAATCTGAAATTGAGTTACATGAATATCCTTCCCGTCTGTCATTTTCTGAGGCATTTGGGTACACTGAAAGGAGTCGTGAAGCTGACAAAATGGCTAATGGATCTCATAATAAATATGATGACATTATGACAGAGACAGAACTAGTGGACAACCCTGCATATCAGTCTTGTTCGGACATCTTGGAGGATTCGTCCAAAAACTTGTTGGGGGATTCGTCCAACGATGAGGATTGTGTTCCGAGTTTCAGTGACGAAGAAAGTTATGTTTACATCGAGGTGTAAAATTCTTAACGATAGAATAGCTGTAAATTTATGTATGCTTCGTGTAGCTAGATGTGGAAGGAGAAGTAGGCCTACATTATAACAAAAGACGTTAAGGAATTGAAACGTTTTTCTGAAAAAATTTTTGCACTCACGCTTTTCAAACACATATAGATGCTAAGCACCGTGTCTATTTGCTCAGCGATGCGCTTTTAAACACGTTTAATTGCTAAACATTTAGTGTTTAATAGCTAAACATGTTTATAATTGTTTACAAAATTGGGGCAAAAATATTTTATTGATAAACACATTTTAGAGTGTAGGGGAAACATAGTGTAGATGCAAGGAAAAAATTATATTGGCCAAGGCATAATTTTCTTGTGTTCTGTAAATTTACCATTCAAGTAAATATTTCGAAAATACATCTTCTGTAGCAGATAATGATGTACTCAGAAAGATGGGTTTTGAGTAACTTGAATTTTGCAAGAACGAAAACATTCCATTTCGTGTCAGGACAAGGCCGGTTTGCTTCGTAGAAAATCAGCAAATATCTACGTTTTTATAGAAATTAAAAAATTTTCAGCTTTAAATAGAATTTGTATCTCTACCTCACAAGCACCATTTGCTTAGATAATTTTTCCCAAACTTTTGACAAGTAATCAAAGATTTTTTTCAGAAGCTATAACGGAATAATGCATTCTTAACTTAAGTTCCAAAGGTAACACTGAAAACACAAATAAGTGAAAGTGGTGTCTGAATTGACTAACCACGTTAGTCACTCGCATTTAATTAATGTCTCACAAATTTCGTAGTAAAGAATATCAGTCAAAACTTAGTCAAGGAGGATTAATATTTGTAGAAACTAATCCATCGGTGTCAAATATTAGTCAAATTTGTTGACTAACGTGATTAGTCAGTTCAGGCACTAATTTGACTAATTTGTTTACAGTGAACGGACACATTCTTTGTCACAATCACCGTAGTCAACAAAAATGACATTCTCGCAGACAGTGAAAGACTGCTTGTAAAACGTTTGACTTAATAGGTATCCTCAAACATTCTCGAATACTATCCTCAAAGGTAACAGCGACGTTACATCAAAATGATAAACAAAGGAATTAACAAATAATATTGGAAATTATAATTATTTGCAGTATAAGGATTGTGCATATGTTACAGCAAAGAACTATTTCGTAAAAGATGCAATTCAGTTCAATTCTGTTAACATTGTATCCTATGCCTATTTATTTGTTTTATTGAAGGGTTCGTTCAACAGGTTTATATGAACCTGTTTAAAAAAATCATGGTGTAGTGACTTTGAAAAATGTTCGAAAGTGCCCAAGGGTGCGACGCAAGTGTGATGCCAAGATTCCCGACAGGAGACCGAACTCGTCTTATATCCTAAAGCCCGATGAAGATGACAAGTCGCCTGAAACACTACGGAAGCCGGAAGGAAAAGTTTTACCCCTAGAAGGGCGCCGTAAAATTCTTGGTTTGTTTTCCAAAAATGGAAACTTTGAACTTTAATGCAGATATTTGGATAAAATTGGATTTAAGTGAAAGTGAAAGAAAATGTGAAAAAGTTAGGATTTCTCAATAGTTTCAAGTATACTTTTTAATTTTGAGGATAACACTATAGAGCAATTGGGAATACTGCCGTAGATACAAAATAGTAGCATAAGAAAAATTTAAGAGCTCGGTCTGGTAACAAAACTTCTCAAGTTTCAGAACTTGCATGAAACTTCCCTATGTTATTTATAATTAACTACCGTATATAATTATGTAATGAATATGAAAAATTACAATTAATGCCGTTTTTCTTACTTCTTTAGAGTCTGAATGATAGGGAATATGCCATTATATGCGATGGAATAATGAAATACAGTAATAAGTCACATACACTTTGAATATTAATATTTGACATCATGCAGAAAAATTAGTTTTAAGTATCATTCATATTTTTTCGTCAGCTGTGCTATATCTGGGGTATGGGATGTTGAGATTCAACGCAAATTTTGAACAAAATTTACTCAACACCTCATCACATTTCATTCCTTAAGAAAAGAACTTATCCAAATTTAAGGATAATTGAAAGATTATTGTGTGGGGTGGGGCACGAGTTCCACTTTATATCAACTTTACTGACAGGAGATTGGAGTTTAACTTCAAGATTTTAACTGGGCATTCATATAATTGACAATAATTTACTAGCTGGAAATACCTTACATGTCGCACTACGATTTGTGAAAAAAACTTTTATCACTGAAGTGGGCAAACTACGGTTGGCGATTCTTCAAAATTTAAGGTGGGTCGCAAAAATGTGGCGGATAGTTAAGAAAAAGATTCGGAGGGGGGATAAAGTGCCAAATTTCCCATTAGAAAGTAAAAATTGGAGTGGTCTTATCTTAGAGTCAATGAGTCGAATGGTGTCCGGGAAAATTCAATGAAAAATAATCGGTCAGATGCGATGCACTTTTGTGAATATTAGTTCACTTTCGAAGAGAGTTTCTACAAGGGGTTTAAGAATAAAAAGGAAAATCAGAATAAATAGAAACTTGTTTTATTAACAAAACAATAATGTTCTATTTCTTCTTTCACGAATATATCCGCTGTACAGACCTTATGCTTTGACGACACACTGACGTTCCTTGGGGCAAAACAATGGAACACGTGGGGTCCTCTCGCACACTATGCGCGTTACTGGTTGGCTGCATTTGTTGGGATTGGTTTTTTCCCCAAAGGAGGGGGTAATGATGGAGTAATGATGCTACTATCTAGCTTATTGAGAAGCTTCCGTGTGATCATCTTATAAATAAGAACCAACTGAGAAGGCACCCAGCACTCCGCATATACAAGAATGCATGGAGGCTAATGACGATCTTTTGCTAAAACATGGCTCACAAGGTCTTTATTTCCTATGACGTAAGGTGCGCAAGCCCCTTTTCGAGACTCGGAAAATATTTTAGCAATAGTATAGTCATGACTTTAAAGAACCTGATGATAGAGACAGTAGTATTTATTTATAGAATAAGAGAGAATTGTAAATACACTCAGTGCTGGAGGGTGCAAATTAATACCACGCAAACACGACCTCTAGTTTTTTAATATTCCAAAATACCACAAAATCCATTGATTGTCGATTGCAGATCGAGTATTCGAGTTGGACCGAATTGACGATTTCGGGAATATAGAAAAGCAACGCATCTTGGGAAGGGGTATATGGTGACACTGTACCTCTATTGCCCCTCAGTTGCCATTTATGCAACATCTCGAGTGACATAGATGACATTTAACGACACACCAAAGATAATGTAGTATCAACAACATAAAAATAGCAAGTTTTAATACGGTTTCAAAAACGGTACAACTCCAAGTTCGGTTTCATGTACCGTGACAGTTCAAAAGCGGAGCAAGTCTTTCTCTTAGAATCCTTTTTCTACCTTCGGGAAATAGCATAGACATGTTCTACAACCCCCAGTCCACAGTGGGGCAAACATTAAAGGCATATTTTCATCATCCCAAACAGTTCCAATTCTCCCAACCTACTTACTTCTAGCCCCTCCCACATTAATCTAAAACTCATCTTTATCCAGACATAATCCTAGTTTTTCCTTTATGGCTTGTCCCAGTGGCCATACAAGTCCATAATGTGTAATCAAGACACTCTCAGTGCCCATGCTGTGTAATTTAGCTATGATGCATTGTGTGAATGTGATGCCAATCAAAGAGCTGTACCAATTGAGAGTTTTGATATATGTATACTGAAACTGTAGTTTGGGGGTGACGAATGACTGCCTTTAAGATGTTTGCTCGATTTTGCGCCGCATGTAACCCACAAATAGTGTGATGAGTGACAACGGTCATGCAGCGCACATTTTGTAGGCGGTAGTACTGTGCGGAACGTACTAGCCTACTAGCCAAACACGATCCACCTGGATGCAGTTTAACGTCATACCCAGGACCGTGCACATCAATTCGCACACCCATTACCAATAATGCAGTCAACGTATGCTCATCAAAAATACGCTTCGCCGAGGGGACTGGTGTGAATCTGTACATGCGCCAACAAGCGAAACGATGGCCATGATACATTTGATTTTTTGACCCAACCGGGAGTGTCAAATTTTTCAACTGGTCGACTTCTACATTTTACAGGTAGAAGAACACTAATTTTATGTCCAATTGTCTTCAATTAGGCTACTTCCGTGCCTCCTAGTTCCCTGTAGAAGTTTTCACCCGGGATATGCTGCCCATGTGATCCAAGCTCAAAACGTCACGATGGGCTTTTATATAGCACTTTCAAATTTCTATATCATTGCCATTGAAATATTGAGCTAAACGGCCTTGAATGGTAGATATGTGTTTCCCGTCATAATCCCTACTCAAAGACGTCATTTTACAGAGGTAGGTAATGAGGACAATAAAAGATGGCACTTTAATTGGTAAAATTGCCTTGAATTTTACACAGCATGTATTTTGACTCATTATCTACAAAATCCAAATGAAAAAAAAAAATGAACACAGGCCTCACAGTGAAACCTTTCAAACCTATAAAAACCTATTTTTCATGTTGGGACCCTATATATTTTCAAAAATAGGCTATATAGCCTATAAAAACCTATATTTTGAATTTGTCTGATGAATTTAAAAATAAGAGTGTATAGGGAAGATGTTCACTTCCCCTATTGAGGACTGACAACATCACTGACCAGGTCCCCAATATGACGTAACTTAACTTGTGTGTTCAATTAGAATCATCTGCTTGGGCTAATAAAAATGTTGGCCCTTAAAAGTCACTAAATCTATTTTAGTAGACCTAGCATAATATGTAGGCCTAACAATTTGTATAAAAGAATTTATGTAAATTTTGTTAACAATTAGACTTTCAAACTTTCAGTGTTTCAGAAATAGGAGATTGGCAGGATGTCTGGACAGTCTAACTCTTCAGGCTGAAACTCGGCATGTCAGGTGGCAAAGAACAATATGCAGTGGGCTGCACAAAGTTAGATTAACATGGGAGTAATCTGCAAATTAATCAGGGCTCGATTTGAGTGGTTCTCTGATTGCCCTGGATAACAAAAATTCAATATGGACAACCAATAAATTAAAGGTTGGTTGTCCCAGAGACAACCATTTTCCTCTTGGATTGAAAAAGTATACTACTGTTTGATAAACCCTTTCAACTTTTTCCATAGTTTCTTAACCATATTTCAGACTTGGAGTGTTTCTGTCTCTCAACCATCACATCTTTTTATTCTTCAAGACCAATAATACATGAACACAATTAGCCTTCTTTTTTGTAATTGTGTGAAAAATGTTTTGGACAACCAAATTTCCTTGTTCCTTGTGGACAACTAAAATGAGTGAAATGATTGCCCCAAGAACAACCCTAATTTTTTTGGAAAATCGAGGCCTGAATTAACTAGTTGATTAACTTCCCCAGTGAAGAAATTTTAGGGGATTTGTTTGCTCTGGTATATGTTTAGGGTCTGCCAGAAAATGAGTGTACATAAGGGATGCCGGAAATGTTAGCTTAGGAAATCCTTTTGCTTTGCTTCTTGTTGCTCTTTGGGCAACAATTTTGCTTTACTTCTTATTGCTCTAGCTTTAAGCAACAAGAAATAAAAAAGGGATATCTGGTCGGCAGATACTCTTTGCCATATCCGTGTGAGGTGCAGCACACACTGCAGATGTGGAAATTGAAACTTCCTTACTCACCTGTGATAAACTAAACATCTGAATGATGATCTGTGAATGTTAATTTTTGCAAGCGAATCAATTTACTGTAAGAACAGGTGTAAGGGTAGTTGCTCAACGTCCACTTCTGCACTTAACATTTTCCTATCAGTCCTGGGTCTTCACAGAGACTGCTAGGGTACTGCAGTCTTCTCGATGATTCATATGGTTTTGTTCTCATTTCAGATTTATTTCGTATTTTCATTTTCTGATATTGAATAACATTTTGTGTTTAGCTGCCATTCATAATTCACTTCATCTTTGTTTTAACTTTTATAAGAATAACAAAGTATTAATGCCTAGTTGGTATTCAGACGCTGTTTGGTTACTGTATTCAAAATGCATTAAAAGTTGCCTAAGGTTTTCTGATGAAATGTCAGTGCTTATGTTGCTCATTCTGTATGAGTGTCTCTTTTTTCATGATTAAACTGTACATTGCTCCTAAAAAGTACAGGTATTCTTGATATGAAGCAGTTACCTGTATTTTTCCCTTTCTCATCAATGCCAGGAATATGTTTTTTCACTGTGATCATATGTGTTTACCTTGTAGTTGAGTACTTACAGCTTATTCTGCATGTAGTTGAAAAAATGCACTTGTATGTATGTATTTATTACCTGAAAAGCTAGAAGTCTTTGGGTACCTGCAAAGAGGTATGAATTCTGATTTTTTCTTATAAGACTCGGAGTGAAGGTAAGAATTTGCAGTTCATAGCTTTTATCGTGCTGAAAAACAAATCTTGTAAACCTTTATAAAAACCTTTATTTTGGCCCTTGATAACCTTTAAAAACCTGTTTCTAGTATTAAAACCTTTAAAAAAAATCTATTTATAAGAGAGGAGGTGCTGTGAGGCCTGTGAACACATTTTATAAGTAACACAGTCAGAAACCACATCCAATAAAATTTTAAGGTACTTAATCTGTCAGTAAACATTTTTCCAGGTAAGAGTATTGGAGTAAGTGGTTCGCTACCTACATGATAATGAATAGAACGGTATGAAGCGTGTTGTGTTCTTTGTAGAGGTCCGAAGGTCAAGAGTTTAGTCATCGGGTGGCGTCGGGGAGGCAGGGGCAACCGCTCCCGACATTCGTATAAGAAAATGTGAAAACGAAAGGAAAAGAAGGGAAAAGAAGAACATTTTCATGCTTTGCTTTACACCCCCCTATTAAAATATCTTTGCGTCGCCACTAGTTAGACACCTTACGTTTCGTGTCCCATTGTGGATGTAACTCCCTGTGAGGCACATCAACTCTTCTGGGAATAACGTTATTTTCGTCCCTCCAACGGCTCTTAGTCAGAGAGTCCAGGAAACTTTGAACAGAGTAACTTAAGTCGTTTTAATAGTGTCAGTCAATATATAATCAAAAATTGGTGGCTGGTCGGTGCCCCTCCCCATCCGAAATTTTATGTTGTCATTGACTTAATAATCCTCTAACTTTTTAGTTCACTGAAGGCAAAGAAAAGACATCAATTGCAATAAAAAAAGTCAGCTGATTTGGAAGAAAAAAGAAAGTGAAAGCCCGTTTCCTGCAAAGTAAGAGTGCTGCTAAAAATATAAACGTTGTCCTGCCAAGTGAGATAATTTTACAATTGTTGTTGTTTTAAAATATTGAATTGTCCAAATTGAGCACAACCTGTTTGCTTCATTTTAACCACACACGTGCCTGTGATATACTACGTGAACTTATTATGCAAGTTTCCAGATTTACTTTTCTGATAATTCTTAACTATCAAAGTTTCTATAACTTTGGCTATTTCTTGTGCTGCTCGTACTAACTTCATCACATGGATACAACGACATTTTTCGCTTGGTGTGCTTTCTGTGTTTGCGGATGTCAAGCTGATGGACAAATGTTGTTGAATCTTGAAGTCAAAGGAAACTTTGTGGTGAAGACGGGGATACAAAAGTACTCATTTTTTCAAAGCTCTGGGGGAGTGGAAGATGTCATAATTACCTGTTCAACATCACTGTCCATACCAGCCAATATTTCACTCATAAAAGGAAATAAAATCATCGCTGAAAATACCACCTTTGCAAGAGGAATGAGAGTAACCAAAACCTATTCTGATCAAAGTTCCGATTTAAGTGGGGTATATACTTGCCTTCTTCGTGTATTGTGCAATACAAACAAATCGTTCACGGAATACCAAATATCCACTAAAATGGAAGTCAATGCCACCAAGAGGAAATACATTTGTGGATCAAGTGTAGGGGGTTCTAGTTACGTTGGTGAACGTGTTTTGTTTACTTGTGAAGGGGTATTTTACAATTCTGCCCTCAACTGGTCTAATAAGTCAAGTCCATATGAAATAATCCTTACTTCTCGTTTCTCTGTACTAGAATGTGGGTATATGCGTGAAAATCGTTGGATCACAAAATGCCATTCACCATTTGTTAGCATCCTCCCAATTTTGTCGGTAACGTTGTCATTACTTAATGATTCTTCTGATTCCTTGGTTACTGGCTATATATGTCGTAGCACACCGCCTAGGATGATGAAATGGGAAGTGATTGGAACATGTGGAAACATTCTTAATTTTAGAAGCACGCATATACCCACCAAAGTTGGAACAAAAATAAACATTACCCACAGCTTTGGAGAGACGTATTTGTGGATATCTGAATCTGTTAAAGGTATCAATGGAATACACAATATAATATGCTCTACTTATGACACCGAATCGACGGCTGTTTCTGCTGTACAACTTTTTCCTCACATCAGTTACGAAATTCAAAATTCGATTAATTGTGCTTCCACTACCCCTTACGTTTTGACACAGGAAACGACAAAAGAAGAAAATGAAAATAATTTTGCTACTTCGACTGAAGAAAGCAGTATCATAGTAAACCCAGATAAATGCGTAGTGTGGAAGACAGTTACTATCTCACTCCTTTTGATATTACTGTCCATAAACATAATTTTAAGTTACCTTTATTTAAAGAAATACCAAATGGTCACTAACAGCCAAACTCCCGATAATGACCAGCACGAACTTGAAAGAACAAACAATGACACCGAGTTTATTAAAAATCCCACCTATGTATCAGCATCTGAACATTCGAACAATACACCGGAGGCATCGTTGGACGATGTCCGGTCCGCCCCTTCGGAAAATAGTGAGAGTGTCGACGGCCAGGGACAGGGGGTTGAGGAAAATCGAACGTACTCTGAAATAGTGTAGGCCTAATGGGTGTCCGATTTTCTTTCTGTACAATGGCATGGGGTTCAGATTTGAAACTACATTTGCATTCCTCAAGTTTATGGTACCAACATAATAAGGCAAACACTGAATTCAGTGTTTGCAGTACTGTATTTCTGAACGTTCTGGTTTCTGAGGTGTTACGAAAATGCGAAGGGATATTTTACCAACCACGTGTTTAATTGATGAGGAGCTACGCGGCTGTGAACGATTAGCACGTGAAACAAGTGGGACGGTTTAAATAATGAGAAGTTGCAACTTATATATCTCATATAATGCTTAAAGTTCAAAAGCAGTGGCCCCAAACTTGTTTTGAAAAAAAAAGCTAAATCCCACAACTTTCTTTTTATTTTTCTTCTAAGTAAATAATATGATATTTCAAGACATAGTCAAGGGTAAATCAATGAGTTCCTAATTCAAAGTTCACAATCCAGGGAAAAGTATTAATTGTCACATGACTCCCAAGAGCCTATCATGACACAGAGCAGACTACTACACTAATCCAGATTTAGGTTACTGCAGTTTCCCTTACTGAGCTGGTATAAGACCATCGATCTATACTGATATGAGTTAGCCTGCCCAAGCGTGTAGAACACTGAAATAAGCCAACAAAATGTGTTTATGTCAATAACTTACCTTACCAACATAGGTGAAAACAATTTTTAGATAACATTAAGAGGTAGTATGAATGGCGCCCAAGAATAAAATTCGATATTACTCAGATTCCTTTGGGAGTTATTTAGATGGAGGTTTAACGCCCAGTTTCCAACCAATTGGTTCAAGTCGGGCCCTTATGGGGACACATGATGGTTGCTTGAATTTTGCCAATTTATTGCTAGATCTTTTCATCAACCCAAGACCACATGCACGTTTTTTATTTCTTTCTTATTTTTTGATTGTGGCGGTTCTCGTTTGCCACAATTAAGCGGAACATTTTGCCTACCAACCTTGATACAACTTGGCACAAATTGTGGCGCCGCCCATTTCGGAGGTGGGAGTAACCTCTAAATGTTAAATATGTTTATGAAGATAATAAGGACTATTGAACGCAGTGGCGTAGCCAAGATGGATTTTTTTCGGGGGGGGGGGGGCTAGGTGACAAGTGGGGGGGGGGGCTGGTACCTCCGAGGGTCAAGCGCGGCAAGACTATCAACCACCATCAGTTGGCGCGGAGCGTACAGGAAAATTTTGGGTTTTACAAACCCTCCAGATGGCTGGAAACGGCATTTCCCAAGTGTTTTAAGCTTGATTTTCCAGCCTTGAAATACGAATATCATGTCTACCACTTCTCAAATAGTGTGAATAAAAAATCAGTCTATACAAAATGATAATACATACACTTTTTAGGGACTCAAAATCTGGGCATTTCTGATCTGTGCCATGGCCTGGGGGATGAGATTAAAGGGAACCAGTATCTCTCTTCTCTTGGGAAAAATTGTGAACTTCATGAGAACGTAGATCGCAAATGCGGAAATATTTGAATAGATTTCAGCTTTAATAGGAAAACCAAAATTGGTTGTGTCCCCGTCTGAGAAACCCCCTCTGCGTTAGGTTTGCTAGATGCAAAATGGTGCTATGTTTGGCAAAACTTTGAACTGATTATAGGCCTATGTTTTAGGATTTTCCTGTTTGGGGAGCATGAAAATTTTCAACTTGAAATACTGACATACTACAAAAGAAACAATGTTTTCCGGTTTTCAGTGGTGTTTAGATGCAAAATGGTGCAGTATTTGTTCAGTCATCGGTACATTACGTAGTTAAAATCAAAATACTACGGAAAAATATCTCAAAATATTTCAACCGCAAAGCAGAAGTATGGATCATGCGGGAAACACATGAAATGCGGAACTTGTGGACATTTTACAAATCCGCCCGACGCCAGTGCTAACTAGTAAAAAGAGGACTTCTCGAAAAAAATCGTTCTACAGTTGCACTTGTCATGGGAAGAAGTGAGGCATGACATAGGCCTACTTGTTAGGGATGGATTTAAAGAATTATTCGAAGGCAGTACCTAACCCTTAAAGGGCCAATCCTCTCACATCAAACCACAATTTTGATAGGGGTGTACTGAAATTCTCCATTGGTTCAGGTCCCTGATTGACAGCTAATTCAAACAATGCAGACTACCAAAGCTTACACACAACATGAACTGTACTGAGAGTGTTTTGTTTATAAACATTGAGCTTTTCTATACTCGACTCGGAGCAATCAACTGAGATTGTATCTGAATGAGGATGAAGTTCAGACAATTGTGAGAGGAGCTTAAGTAAGAAGGTTAGGAGAATTGGTACCGTTTGGGGTGAGAGACCGGGGCCTTTAAGGCATATTTTGTGTATGATAAAGTATAGGAATGGTCTTGTAAGAATGGTCTCCAGTGTATGATTGCATTGTTTTCAGTAAATTAACCAGCCATCCGAAAGGCAGAAAGGGTCTTAACCTAACAAAGTCAAATTCGAGTTTGCCGTCGAAACGTTCGTTTCATCTTCGAAGTGTAATGCATTAAACGACAGTGCGGATTATATACGGTATCTAATTCAGTGAAAGTAATCATTTTGAAGTTATTACTTGATTTCATACGTGCACACAAATGCGTTTTACACTGATTCATGTATGTTTTCACAATCGTTACACATTTTATTATTTTTACTCTTTTGGATGGAAATACTTCAAATTGTATTTCCGTTCAAAAATTTCCTCATGGGGAAGTTCGTCCTTCTCGCCTGTATTCAAGCATGCAACCCATGCAGGTACGCAAAGTGAACCGCCGCATTTAATTTACTTAGTTTATCTTCTCATTAAGTTTATTGCTTCTCAGTGGTTATATACAAGACCCAATGTGTAATAAGAAGTTCAGAACACTCTCAGTACAGTACATGTTGTGGAATATGAACTACAGTACTCTGCATTTTTTTAATTTGCTGTCAATCAAAGAGTTGTGCTTATTTCTAATAATTCGTATGTGCTCTCCGTCAATGGGTGTGGACTTTGTACTGCACTTGCTGACACATCGCAAATGTTTCAATGCAACGAGTAATATAAAGATCAGAACTTAGTTCTACGTTTATCGACTTTGCATTTCTCTCGTGCAATAACACTTAAAGAGCTGATTTTTAAGCATATTTTCTTCCTATGATTTGGCAATGCTAAACACATAACGTTGTTTTCAGAGTGTCAAAATTACAAAGCGGATGTATAACTTGTTCCATGTGAAACATGTTTACTTTATAAACACTGGATAGTTGTTTACACAGCTAAGAGTACACAGGAAGGGTTTGCTTGAAATGTATTATGCATGTTGAGAGATAAACATGGGAAAACGAAAAGGTTTCTTCGATGAAATGAACATGTAACAATGTTAAGTTCTCATGCCCATTGTGTATGTGGAGAAACTAACGAATTTTCTACTGAAATTAGGATCATCAACACAAAATTTTTACAAGCCTCTTCCCACAAATCCTATGGTCCATATACGCTTAATACATATTAACCTGTTTTGCAGAAGATCTTCATTCATGATCTGTAAGTGGTTTGTTTAATTATGTATGGTCTAGCTTATATCTTTAACACTTAGAATAATATCTCTATTCCACTTCTAACATGATCGCCAACTTTCAAAACGAGTCCTGCCCTTGTGCACAATCTAAAAATGATTGAGCGTCGTCAAAGACACTGTAAACTAAACATTTTGAAATACTATAGGCATACGTGTCTTATTAGGCCTACTAAATGTTTAATTAAGTTTAATTCCTGAACATGTAGTATGTAATAGCTAAACATGGTGGGAATTCAAACGTTGTTTAAAAAGTGAGGACAAAATGAGTATTTAATTGCTAAACACGAGTTTTTAGAGAGATCAATGTTTATGTTGCAGCAAAGTTGTAATTACCGTTAAAGTGACCTTCGCAAATAAATGATGATTCTGCATGAAACTTTTGAAAAGTTCGGTTCGTTTCGCATCACAGACGTAACATCAAAATCAAAAGCCTCCGGGTTTTGCGAAGCGGAAACCGTAGGGCAAATGGCCTTTGTACATATTCGGTCACATTAGAATTGCGTTGTGAAAAGCGATTTAAAAGAATTGTGGAGCTTCCCGCATTTATCAATCTCTGACTGATGTAAATTGGGACAAATTGGATGAAAATTGAGACATTCCGGAAGCTAGTCGATATTCGATCGAAGTGAAAGAAAGAAAAAAAAAAAAAAAAACAAATACTCATACAACATAACATAACGGGTAAACTAGGGCATATGATTATTTTTAAATCTCACAACGGTCTATTGAAAAGTAACCTTCCCAGCAAGTCAGTTTCTACCATCATGGAAGAACTCGTCGGCTTAAAGTTTACCTCAAGTCTAAAATTTTAAAAACACATATTTTAGATGTTGCAAAATGAATCTTATTCATCCACTCCCGTTGTCATCGCTCGTTCTGTTGTTAAGATATTACATCTTGCAATTTATTCACTTAAAACAAAATAGTCCATAGCGCAATAGTATGTGACTTTGTTGTTGTTCAACTCACTTTCATGACTGAAGACTTCCTGTTTGCTTTCGATACCATCGACCACAAAATAATGCTTAAAAGGTTATATAGATGAATCCGGACAGCAAGTGATGGTCTGATTTCAGTCGGCCATAGCTGGGGTCCATCACCTCTTAAACTGTCAATTACCTTGCTAACCTGTATCATGAATGGTTTTACACTAAATTGTATCTTGATTCCCTCAATTTCACTGAATATAAAGGTTTGAAATTCATGTAAACAGTAAATGAAGACGATTTAAGGCTGATGGACCCCAGTAATGACTGCCTACAGTCACTAAAAACAAGCGCTGATCGGATTCGTCTATAGTTACAGGGTTCGTGGAACTGTACTCAGCTGGTTTAAAAGCTATCTCACGGATCGAAAACAGTTTGTTAGTTTTAATGATATCAATTCCTCCTTCAAGGAAATTAATATTGGGGTTCCGCAAGGCTCTATTCTCGGACCTCTACTTTTTCTTTTTTTATATTAATGATATGTATAAATGCTCTTCCGTTCTAAAAATTATACTTTTTGCTGATGATACTTCTATTTATGCTAGTCATTCAAACGTACATAGAGCAATTGACACTGTAACTGAGGAATTTAAAAAAGTTATTACATGGCTTGTTACCAACAAACTCTCTTTAAACTTAAGCAAGACAAAACGTTTAGTTTTCTCAAACACCAGTGGTAACAATCCAGACTATACTCTAACCATTAATGATTTTACTGTTGAAAGTGTTCATTGTACCAAATTCCTTGGGCTAATAATTGGCGATAAACTAACATGGAGAGATCATATTCGCGACATTACTAAGAAAAAGTTTCAAAAATAGTAGGTGTTATTGGCAAAATTAATTATTTTCTCCCGTCTGATATTTTATTAACCCTTTAAAATGCTCTGATTCTTCCACATTTAAACTACGGTATCTTATTATGAAGTAGTGCTGCAACGTCTTACCTAAGTCAACTGTGTACTCTTTTTTACTCAAAACGTGTTCTTCGCTTAATTACAAATTCACCTTCCTGCTCCCACGCCAATCGAATATTTCTTCGTTGTAAACTCCTTAAATTAAGTGATTATTTAATTACCAGATCGGAATTTTCCTCTACCAAGACAAGAAAAATGTTTTCCAGTGGTTTTTAACTCTTCTTTTTTTACATCTAACAGTAACTTTCATTCATATCCCACTACAACAAAGGATAATCTTACTCAACCCTATAGGACCCTACTAGGACAATGCGTGCTCATTCTCAAATCAGAATCTCTGGTGTACTTTTTGGGAATTCCCTTAGTAATGTAATTAAAGATTCCCCCACTCTAAATATCTTTAAGCGTCCTCTGAAATCCGCACTCCTCACAGCCTGCAATTGGTTGATGCGTACTGTCTAACAAGGTGTTTCTTGATTGGCTGTTTCTATTTTATTGTATCGATTGTATTCTTTGTTCGGGTTTAGGATTAGGTTAGGATTAGCGCTATCGTTGGCCAGTAAGGAAATTTTTGTTAAACAGTGCGCATTGCCCCACAATTAGCTGTTACTTGGTTTTTTTCTTTCTCTTCTTTTTTCTTTTGTTTTTTTTTTTTCCTTTGAATATTGGTAATTTTATAAGATATCATATTTAATTATTGTTGGGACCAGTCCAGAAAGTTTTTTCAAAACTTACTTCTGGTTCCATTCCCTGCTTGCCTTCTCGTTACCCCTGTTTTCATTTCAAACATTGTTACAATAATGATAAATATTTGTATATGTGTACATGATGATGTTATGTAATATACTACGCAAGATGGAAGAAATAAACTAAACAAACTGAAACATATAGCATGTTGTACAGAGAAGGCTTAATTAATTACATCTTAGCAGTAAGAGTGCTATCACATACTGTCATCTGGTGCAGTAAGCTTCAGAAAAAAAAAATACAAAGCCTGTAATATGCGAATTACACCGATGACATTACAAATTATTGCGCAATGTATCCTTTTAAACTAAGTCTCTAGGTTTGCGTTCCAAAGTGAGCTTAAAAGAAGGGTTTAAGTTCATATTAAGTTTTTATTTGTAAGAGGTACTTCTTCTAAGCATTTTGGTGAATTTGCATTGAAATCCGATGTGCTGTTCTCAAGCTAGATTTGAGCAAGTAAACTTTTCATATTTTCAACAAACAGTGAACTTGAAGCAAGCACATAATTATGACATCATATCCTCAGATTAATTGACAGTCTTTTGCTTTCATTTAAACTTTACAACCTATTTTCTCCTCAACAGTCTCATATTATCAAAATGCGACTGCCCAATTGGTATGAGAACTTTTAAAACTTTGCAATCCCCATGGGGAGGTCCGATTCCTATTAACGTCAAAGTCAACACAACGGTCTTAAAAGACAAAGGGAAAAAAGCATTCCTTGTCAATATGAGGAAGTGATATAAACTCTGCTGCCCTTAAACTAACCATAGAACACAAATCTGGTAACTTCATTTGCTGATATCTCAGTCGAGAAATACATGTCTGATTTGAATGAAAATTTCACCACACTGATCGGATTTAGTTCTTTTTTCACGTGTGAAATTTTTTGCTTAAAGCTCCCCTTTTTTGTTTCCCTTTGTTTTTCATACTGTTGTGTATACCTTGAATTTGATAGGGATAGGAACTCCCTGTACAGTATGAAACGCAAAGTTTGTAAAGTTCTCGTGCCACTTGTGCAATCACATATTGACAATATGGGATTGTTTAGGAGAAACTGGCTGTGAAGTTTAAAGAAAAACAAAAGACTTTCCATAAATGTGCGGAAATTATGTCCAGTCACATGAGCTTGCTTAAAATTCACTTTTTGTTGAAATGTGACAACTTTACCTGCTCATATCTTGAGAACCACACATCGGATTTGAATGCAAATTTCACGGAATTGCTAAGAATAAAGACCCTTCTAATATTGTACATATCATAACTTGATGTAACCTTAAATCCATCTTTTAAGAAAAGAATTGGGTTGGGAACTGGACCTTGTGGTACTCCTCTAGTGATTTCTTTCCAAGAAGAGAAAAATATCATTGACAATAACTCTCTGGGATCTGTCTTCGAGCCACTAATTCAGTCAGAACGCCCGTGAACTAAACACCAAACAAAAAAAGTTTAGCCATAGGTCCACCCAATGGAACTCAAAGAATTGAAAAATCAAGGTACATCTAAATGGAATCGACGTTGTGATCAGCATCAAGAGACAAAGAAATCATCTTCAAGAAAGCTCAGCAAATTAGTAACACAAAATCTACTTCACAGGAAATCATGCTGAGACAGCTTAACTTAGGAACCCATTATGTAAAAGATACGTCAGAAAATGTAATCCTTCATTACAGATTCCATGACTTTGCACACGACAAACTGGCTTGTAGTTGGAAGGCAAACTCGATCCCCTTTTTTTGAAAATTCGAATTTTGGAATTACATTTGCTTTTCGCCATGTCATCAGGAGACAACTTCGTATCCAAAAACTTCTTGAAAATAATGGAGAGAGGCTGACAGAATCCCGCCATAGAATTCATACAGAATAGCTGGATGATCCCATCTGGCCGGGAGGTTTTACTAGCCTTTAAACTCTTCAACTTATTACAAACATCATGTTCCTCGGAAAAATATTATCACTGATTGAAGAACAGACATAACAACCGGTGCGGGTCCCCAACATAGATGATTGTTTCTTATCTTTTCAGGCCTAAAATGACTTTTGGACACATTGTAATACACTTGTCTACACGCTCACCTTAGACCAGTCGGAGAAGAGGGGGGGGGGGGGAGGACGTCACCCGAAAGCGAAATTTATGAGACCAAGTGGATTTGGTCAAATTTGGGTCGCTGATTCCAAAAATCGAGTATATACGGGCACTATCCCTGCTTTTCTGCGCCATTTTGAAATTTAAAGTTCAAAGGGCGTTCTTTATTGTCAGAAATCTTGTTTTCTCTATATATTTACGGTCCAGTCATTGGCTAATGTGAGATTTGGTTCTAAAATTCTGTAGAAGAATGTCTAATGATAATTACTGGGAAATATTAGTATTCATAGTAATATGCTAAAAGATAGGGTAAAAGATCAAATTATAATGTTAGCAGAAAAGTTCAATGGCCAACTGGGGTCTGAGTCATGGGAAATTACATCCAAATAAACCTCCCTTACACCCTGCAATCATCATAGATACTCATTTAAGAGCAAGCGGCAGGGGTGGCGCTATCTGACGAACCTCTCCCCTATCAGGGTACAATGGACCAATTGTGAAGACTTAAATTGTATAAGTGTAATGTCGACAACTAGAGCTGTGTTGGTCATCGCACGATCGTGGTTTGTAAGTTGACTTCTTCCTCCAGTTATTAATTATTTGAGAAAAAGATTATGTGAGAAAAAGCGTACCAAAATTACCGTGTGCTATGGTTTTCTGTGAAAGCTTGGACTTGCTCAAGTATATCCCCATATTTTGAAAGAAAGTTGAAATATTTTTAAAATAGGGCAAGGTAAGGTCAAAATCACTTCACATATTGTAGGAATATGATATTGTTTCCCATTCAAGTTAAACTTTTGATTGAAATGTCCCAGAGTCGTAGTCAAATCAGACGATTTATAGGTTCACGTCGGCCATCTTGGTGCGCCTTTTTTTTGTCTCATTCGGTGGCGACCATCTACGGATAGGACGTACACTTTACATGTTGTGTCCATGTATATAAGTCCGTGAAAGAATAGTTGTTCGTCCCCTGCCAGCATATGAGATATGTCAGCTGACATTCCAAAGCCTCTCCGAGCTGTCAGCCAAGGAGCAACCAATTTCAACTATTTTATCACAGTATAATCTCTAACTGAACCAATTCTGAAAACTTATAACAAACAATTCTCTGTCCCCTTTTAACACCTTGAAAATTTAGCCCGAACAAAACTTTTTTGGACTTCGGCTAAGGGTTTTACTTTTTGACAAAGAGCAAGTTTAGGTAGAGCGCCTCTTTATTACGGTGCATAGTTGCACAAAAGGCGTTCCATGGCTATGTTACCAGTTACTTTTCCACTTGCGCGAAAACCCGTACTCCAGCACTTTTCTGCCCGTGATTGATATTGAATATTTAGGACCAGGCTCTATGTCCTGTGTAGCCCACAATAATTTCTGCCGTAAATAGTGATTTGGTATGTTGATTTCTACATCCCCAAATCCGGGGTTAAGCGCAAGAACATTCTTAATACTGGTAGTAATTTCTAACTTACGAGTTACAGCATGTCACTGCTTAGGCATGATAGGGATAACGTTAGGCCTAACGTTAGGCTAGGCTGTTGTTAGGGAAATGTTTACATTCGCAACAATACGCGGTATGTTTATAATAGCATGATATAACGTTAGGACCGTAATGTGACCATAGCCTTAGTACTCAGTGCTATGGCTAGGCTCTGGCAGGGGTAGCGCCAGGATTTGCCTGACAGTGGTGCCATCATTTCGAGACCCTGCCAAAAGCAATGAGTTAGTCTTGGTTAGCCCTTGAACAGGACCCAGCATTACGTTCCTATGCTATACACTTCATTTCTGGGCCCTTGCCTGGTATACACAAAAACACAGCTCATTTGCCCACTCACGCGTGAGTAGGCATCCCTCATGTCCCCAAAAAGATCCTTTTTCTCACCAAACTTTCCACAGATGATCTTTGTCATCACATTCACCTTCCACACAAGTCTGTTAATGAAATAAGACCTTTAAAAGGGAAATTTTGGCTGGATAATTCTGCGAGTAATGTTAAGCCTGTGCAGATTAATTTTTCAGTTGAAGAGGTCAGTGTTTGTCATGTGATCTCATATAAAACGGGGAAGCCTACGCAGTGACTGTACAATTTCGTAATGTACAAAGAGCTTACTATATGAAGTACAAGTATTGACTAGCCGCGCTTACTAATTGGTCTTCGACAACTTGTAGAGCGGAAGTCCTTCCCATCATGCAACACAGTAGCAGACGATCAAGATGTCGATGTAGGTGCCAGGGATGGCACCACATTTTTCCTACTTTTTGCTATGAATTCGCTGGTATTAAATATTCCAGAAGGTATAAGTGGTATTTAAGAATGCTCAAAATCATTATATTAACTCAAATCTGTTCTATGAACCATACCATTGTAATTAGAGCTCAGTTTGTTGTTTTGGCTTAAAATGTTGTTACCTTTGTACATGTAGGCCAGTGACCATAGTAAGGAGTGACTACAAGGAGCAGATTATACGGTCATGTTCAGTGACTAGTCTTGGGATGTGTCACGACAGGATTTGAGGCGTATACACAGTACACGCCCAAATTTTAAGCCCTATTTTTAACAAAAGTCTGGAGTTTGTTTTGATGAAAATGTAAAATATTTGAAAGAAATTTTACTTAGGCTACTGTCCTTCATATGAGCTAACGTTAGGCCTAAATCAAATATATATGCCTAGGCTAGACTACGTTAGGCCTAGCTGCCTAGGCCTAGGGTAAACCAGTGGTATATTCAGCAGTCTGGGGGTTTTTGGCATGCTGGTCAATTAAACACCCTTTGAACCTAAGGCTTTGAGTTAAGGTGCATGAAATCAGGTGTATATAGCCTTGGATCTAGGTAATTTTGTATCCTTTTAACTGATGTGCAGAAAGTGCAGATTCGTGCTCATTTGTGATGAAAATTCCACAAGAAGTGTGGGTTACTGATGTCACACTTAATGAATTTTGGACCTCTGAGTCCTAACTTCAGAGATAATAGATCACTTTTTTCATGAACAGAACATAGCTAGGCCTAAGTGAATTTTCAGATCTTGTCCCAGATCTTGCCTGTTTGCATTTAAAAGGTTGTCCCATTATTTAATAGGAAATAAGTTACTTTAAACTAATTTTTGTAACTGTAAGGGTAGGATGAGAGTCGTTCTCAAAATAATTTTACAAACTTTTTTAATAAATTTCGAAGTATAATTCTAAATGGGCTATTTTAAGAATGACACAACATTCACCATTAAAATAACTGTAAGTAGAAATTATTTAAAATAGTTAGCCCTATAAGTGCAATAGTTGATTCCAGTTTGTCCAAATTGGCAAGATCTGCGACAAGGTTCAAATTTTCTTTCTGTGAAGACCTATTTCATTCCAAAGGTGACTAAACTTTTAAGATATATACTGCCAACAATTTACATCTAAAATTTGTAATGCTGAGGTGTTTTCCTTACTCCCTGAGGTTGGAGTGCAGGGTGCTGAAAACCCTTTTACCAAAGTGGAGGTGTTGTGGTTTTCAGCACCCATGTGCTATTTAAGGTGATATTATTGTCCCTTATGATTTATAAAAAATCAATGATTGGGCAAGGTGAAAGATTGTAAACACCATTATGCAGTCACAGACCATTAAGATTTTTTAAGTTTGCAGTCTGTGTTCCACTAATTTTCCTGCCAATTTGACATTAGTACTGTACTTGTATTTCCCAACCAACCAATGTTGTATGTTACAACACAATTGAGATATACAACATTGTCCCATAAAAATGAACTTGAATATGATATTAAACAAATTTTTTTTGTTGAAATCTCTGGAAAATTTGTACAAAAGAAACACTTCCCAATCCCAGTTGTGTTATTCTTCTTGATTTAACATAACATAACACGTTAAAGAGCAAAGGAGGTCCATAAAAGCTGGGCATAAGATGCCCTGTAATCCAAAACCACGCGTAAAGCAAACCACTGACACCTAACGAGCCCAGAAAGATTAGATTCTTCCACAGTCATGAAAACACTTGTCAATGTTTACCTTAAAGCAGTGCACAGATGTAGAGTTAACAACCCACTCAGGCAGACTGTTCCACTCATTTACAACCCTATTCTAGCAAAAGACTTATCAAGCTTTTTACAATGGCCTCTAACCCAACGATTAGGCTACTTTGGACCTTACCTAACTACAAACTAATAAAGGATTCCCTTCAGAAGGAAATTTGTAAACTTGGAGCATGTTCCCCTCAATCCTTCTCAGTGGTTAGCCCAAGCTGGTGCCTTTGGTAATTAGGTAGATTTCTAACCCCAGGTATGAGTCAAGTAGCTCTTTTCTGAGCTTGCTCTAAAAGCAGTTTGTCCTTTTCAAAGAAGGGACTCCAAGCCTGTGCAGCATAGTTGAGATGGGGTCTAACCAGCTGGCTCATACAAAATAAGCACAATTTCTTAACTATTTAAACTCTTAAAATTCCTCCTGGTCAATCAGAGCACCCTATTTGCCCTTGCAGCAGTAGCTGCACACTGCCTACACGTAGATCTATGGCTTTAAATCACCCATAGTAACTCCACCTAGGTCTTTCTCAGAAGTCACTTTATTCAAATTTTTACCATTTATAGTATAATCATAGCAGGAATTCTTAGAACCAAAGTGGAGGACTTTGAACTTGTCAGCATTAAAAGACAATTTCCAAGTCTGAGACCATTGAAATGACCAATCCAAATCATTCTGAAACAAAAGGAATCATCCTTTTCACCAACTTTCCTAAAGAGCTTAGTATCATCAGTATTACACAATACTAGGGGGTTGCTCAAAACCTCATGCTGAAAACTCCCTCAGCGGGTACTAAAAACCACAGTAGTTCTAAGTCAAAACAATTTTCCTTAAAATTTCATAAAGAGCTAGTATTCAGAACCTGTAGGTGCTTTTTATGTATAGCAATTACCTTCAACTATGGTGAAAAATGATAGAAGTAAAGAGGCAAGAATATCCAGCATTTTTAGACTTTAGCTTAAGGTGCTGAAAACTCACTCACTTACCCAGGCTATGGCCAAAGTTGAAATTCTTTTTGGGTAATTCATTTTATCTTATTAGGCTGACATACTAAGACTCTCAGACCAAACTGCAAATTTGCCCGAAAACTTCCCTTTTTTTTGACAACTTTGGATTTGAAAATTACAAGCTTATTATATTGGAAAAGTTTTGGAATTTGATCAAAGAAAAGTTGTTTGTTTTTTGGTAAAGTAATAATGAAAAAGTTGGGCTTTTTTAGGCCATGCCTTTCAAGAGCAAAATTAGGTACAATGTTGGTCACAGACTTGGGGCGGTTACATCTCAATGTAATCAATTACGATTGCAATTACTTCATATTTTACGATTGCGATTGTGATTACGATTACAGCTAAAATTGAAAGTAACTGATTACAATTGCAATTACATTGCAATGTAATCATGATTACAATCGTGGTTACATTTTCTTTCCACATAAATAATGTAGTGGGCAAAACAATCCAGTGCCGACAATGGAAAAAAGGCCAGGAGAATTGCTCTAGATAAGCCTGGACAGAACCAAAATAGAGATTATTGAACCCATGCACTTCTCACTCATTTTAAGCTGGAACATCCAAGAAAGAGGGACAATTAAATTTTGTCATTCCAACAGAAGAACCAAGCACTGAAAAAATTGTTTAGTAGCTTTACTTCTTTGTTCAATTCAATTTCAATGTAATCAGAAATGAAACCGTGATTGTGATTACTTTGCCATTGTAATCGATTATGATTGCAATTACTTTGCGATTTTCACAAAAGTAATCGATTGCGATTACAACTACTTCAAAATGTGTAATCGATTGCAATCACTTACAATTACGATTACCCCAAGCCTAATGTTGGAATGATTGACAGAAGTTGGCTTTGGTTTTTTTTTTGTTCACAGTATCCATCAAAACTGGAAAATTTTCCTTCTGAAAAAGATTGGGTTCCCTTAGGCCTGTATGTGAAGTGTTATAGTTTATATATTGACAAAGGCATACGGGAATTGCTCAGTTTCGGAAAGGGGACGGGCAGAAGATTTTTTTGTCCAAAAAATGTAATCCTGCCTAAGAGACTATGTAAGCAGAGCACACAGAAATTTCAGAAAAATTGAGAACCCCCAGACAGATGGAAATGCCATTTCCCAGGCGCTTTACTGGAAGCAAAGCAGAACATCTTATTTTGAGCTGTTTGGTAATGTGAGCCATAAATCCTGAGATTTTCCTGAAACAAATGGATACTGACTTGCATTAAATCATTTCTGAGAATGTACCCCACAATGTTCTTTCTAACTCTTTTTAAAAGCTTAGTTGGAAGTAGCATGCTTTAAAATCACATGAAGAATCTGCCTTGTTCACCATTTTCAACATAATTTGTCACATTTGTCTTTTTGTCTTCATTCACCATCCAGATTTCAAAATCATGTCAGAAGATGTGCCAGAGTCTGATATTACCAATGCTCCTACAGAAGAGCCAGAACAGCATACCCCCAACACATACATGATAAGACCCAACTTTGCCCACAAGTAAGGACTTTAAAATGCTGTACAGTAGATAATTTTCATAATAATATACGCATAACTATTAACTGTAAGTATTTCTTCATTATGAGCTCTACTACTGTACACAGGCAGTTGAATTCTTCAAAGTTATTCAGACTTTTCTGTTATCAATCATTTTTTTTCTTTTTTATCTATGATGGAGTGAATTTCAAGGTGACTGAAAACTTGATTCCAGGCTGACTGTATCAGTTGGGGGGGGGACAGGGGACTTTCCCCTCAGTTTTAGGAAATACACCCATTGTCTTTGGACATGTTCCCCTGCCAACCCCACTCACCACACTTTTGAGTAAAAATTGATGCTAATGATCTGTTAGTTAAACAGGTAAGTTAGATGAAGTTTTATGGCTCAGTTTCTAAAAGATTGGTTTAAGTAGGGCCTTTAAGTAGCAGCCTCAGCCATTTTTTTTCTAGGTGTAGCTTATTGGCTTGTCTTCCTCATTCCCATTGCTTATGCTAAGCAACCACCACAATGTATGGTCAGACTAGCATTGGAACTTCACACCCTCTGGCTGCAAGTTGGATGGGGTTAAGTGATGCACTAACACAAATGTGTTACTAGTGTCAGCCAGATAACAAAATAAATTTCAAATACAGAAGTTCAAGATTGGTCTCAAATACAGTACTGTGTCAGAGCTCTTTCCTGAGGTATTGTTTCTACAAGCTGGGTGTCACAAACATACTTGTATGCACTTGCATTAAGACTTGCCATTGCATTCCTTTGCATTTAGTATGGCATCAATGTCCTAAAGCTATGTTTATATTTGACAGTTATGTAAGATAACTGGAGAATAATTAGAACTACTGCAATAATATGCTTTTGGTGGAACTAGCTAAACCCAACATTCAGTTTATTTGCAATATGGTCAATTTTTATAAACATTGCAGATAATTGAAACTCTTTTTTACAGTGACTAAATAGGCCTATGCATCAATGAGTACAGTCTGGTACAGTCTAATTGTCATATTTTATATGATTTTTTCAACATTTATGTTGTAAGAGAGGTTGTTACTTTTTCCTCACTAGATTCCGAGCAGCTCATGTAAAGGAAGTTGTCCATACAGTGTTGAATGAAGAATTGGCTGAAAAATCATATGATGCAGAAGAAACAACGGCATTGTGCAAACATCTCAGCAATGAAATTAAAGGAAAATTGAAGGGTACTGTATTTAAGGAAGTTCTTTTCTTTTTATGCAAATGAAGGCATGAAATACTAAACAGAGATGTCATTGGACAACTAGATAAATATATTTGAATTCTTTTGTACAATAATTCTGCTACGGATGGTTGAATGCTAAAGATAGTACTTTTGATGTGATAAATTTTTTTTCATATTTATGAATTGAGTTATAAACTGCATGTCATCAATGACAATATTGTCAAACAAATCCATCGCAGTTATATCTAAGTCAAAGCTTTAATTTTAAGTCATTTCCAAGTCTAGGTATTAAACAATATATTAATATTAGGTTTATGTGGGGTGTTCAAATTGCCCTAGCTGGACCACTATTATTTAAAGAGGTTGTTAGTCAATCCAGCATTCAAAATCTTAAAGACATTAATTACAGGCCAAAGTTGTTGG
The DNA here is from genome assembly GCA_037179385.1 of Holothuria scabra. Taxonomy (NCBI): domain Eukaryota; kingdom Metazoa; phylum Echinodermata; class Holothuroidea; order Aspidochirotida; family Holothuriidae; genus Holothuria; species Holothuria scabra. The sequence goes on from CM074190.1 coordinate 20,231,927, forward strand.
GTGCCCATCACTTTGCAAGTATATCTATCAAGAAAACAGGACTATACAAAAGTCATATCTTTCAAGTTTTGTGGTTTTGTGACACAATTTTAACCTTAATTCTAGATTACATTGCAAATTTTGCTCTGCATGAATATAATTTCTTATCAGAGTTTTCAGTTTCATTAAATTGAGTTTTGAATTTCATGCTACAAATACTAGTCAATTTCTTGTTTGTCATTGATTTTATAGAACTGAAGTTAGACAGATACAAGTTTGTGGTTCAGGTTGTGATCGGAGAACAGAGAGGTGAAGGGGTAAAGTAAGTGAATTCTTGCTTCATTGTGAACTTTTCCATCATATTGCAAAGAACTACTGTAAAGGGCAAAAGGAGGTGCCAAAACTCATTTTGAAACAGCAGCCATATCCCGTATATTTTTTTCTTTTTTGACTGTTAAGTATCTTTCATGATATTTTGCAGCTGCTAAAACATTCAAAGTAAACCCCTGGGTTTCTCTCCAAACTTTCATAATTTAGTAAAAAAAATATTGTCTCTTGATTCTCAAGAGCCAGTCATGAAACACGTCAGACTAATGCTAATTGGGTTGACTGCATTTCCCTTTTAAATACTGTGGTATTCATGACAACCTGATAGCTACATTCAGGAGTGGTATACACAAAGAATTTTCAATGGATAAGAAGACCTTCATTCAAAAATATTAAAAAATTGATAAATAAGTCCATGAATTTTGCTCATATTGTTTGCCCAAATGTATGGAGAATAAAAACATTTATCTGTTGTAATACAGAAGTTAAATGGAGTTAAAAATATGATGAGTCAACAAAATAAAATAGTTGTAACCAACATCATTTAGTATCATATTGTGGCCTTTTTTATTTATAGTGGACCACTTCTGCCTTTAGAAGGCAGCAAATGGCCAAAACAATGATTGGTTTAGTATGCCTGATGTCATAGAAGCTCAACATATTAAGCCCTGCCTTAATATCCTTTCAGCTCTGGTATTGGTCAAAGAAAATAACAAAAGGATATTTTCTGAAAATTTAGTGTTTCTTCCATTCTTGTTATAAGGTTTAAATAAATTGCTGTATTGCAAGGTCAACTCATTTTCTATGATTATAATTTATGGGAAGATTGGACTGGAATGCACAGGGATGCATTTGGAGAGTGCCATGCGGAAACTGACCTTAAATAGTTTGGGAAATTATGATGTTTTGTATTTTAAATTGCCCTTCTTTGCTTTCTATTCTACCAAATCAATAGTCAGCATTCATATGTGGTACAGTATTGGAATGTATATGCCCAAGCATTATTGAATTTGCTGATTACTTAATTTCTCTACTTTTTCAGGATGGGATGTAAGTGTTTCTGGGACTCTGACACTGATAACTGTGCTCAAGACATCTTCATGAATGTAAGTTCCAAGCTCTAAATAAAAAAAAAAAATCACTTGTAGTAGCTGCTTAACCACTTCATTCCCCCACAGCAAAAATTTTCACACATAATTTCTGGAATAGACTCAGTAAATTTGACGGGGAATTTCAACAATTTGACAGAGAAGGAAAAAGAAGCAAACCTGTCCATACTTTTAATGTATAGCATATGTTTGCCAACTAGTTTAGACAAAAAGGGGTGTAGCTAGACTTTTCTCAGGAAGGGACGGGGGCAAGCACCCAAATTTTCTAAAGTGTGAATACTACAGTACTAGGAATGAAATTTAATACCTTTATAAAAGAATCTACCTTTGTACTGGTCTTGGTTGGTGATGGATGAAGAGGTGACAGTATTTAGTGTGTGAAAATGACAATTTAGCCAGACTTAGTTTCGATCTTTTATTCATTTTGTCTACACCAGGAATCATTGTTTTGTGTGGCCGCAGTGTTTGGAGTGTTCTTCTATTGATGCAACCTATTTGGCCCATTCCTCGCCTAAGTGCATGTTCCCACTGAGCTTGAAATATGACAGAAGTGATCCTTTCCAAGGGTTTGTATGGAGGAAAGACTACTAAACCAACCCTGAGTAGTTGGAGTGACTAGCAGTCTCATTCAAAGCCTGCTGGCAGAATTGTAGCCTTGTAGCCTTGTAGCCTTGTCATGATTAGATTTGCAAACATCAAAAACAAATGTGAGTGGCATTGTTGGTGTTGACATTGTCTGCAAAATGTGAGTGACCCCTTGTGAAGAATAATTAGGTCAATCAGGAACATTTCAAAGTTTGTTGCCTCCAGTAAACTGGCATAAGGGAACAATTCTACCTGTTTGAGAATATGTCTTCTCTAAATCCTGTAGTTGTACATTCTTGTGCAAGCTTGTTCCTATGTCATCATTACATAGGCCATATCATGTTTTGGTATTTTTCAGTGTTCAGTTTATTAATTGAACATCTTGGATTTATAATCTTGAAAAGTTATTGGATGGAGATTTCTGTCAAAAGAGAAACCAGGATTTCCACATCTTCACTTTATTTCCTGCAAATGTGTCAGATTTATTTCTGGCAACATATTTATAATATGACACAAAAAGTAGGATTTTCTCATTTAATATGACACTTGTGATCAGAGATGTTGTGGAGAAGAGACAGACTAGTCAGTATCAGTTAATAGTAGAGTAAACCCACATACTTGTACTTAAAGAATCTGTCATTTTTGAGGGAATTTTCATACATGGCCACGATTTGCAGTGAGTAAAAGCTTGTTTGCATTCATACTTGTAATAAGTAAAGCATTATAATTCATAGTGGAAAGTCTTGTATTCAAGAAAGGGTTGTCTCCTTAAATATACTTCAGACATAGCAAATTGTGTTCATATCCCTGACATTACTCTCACCATTACGTGTTCTCTCTGAAGGGCACTGAGCTTGCACCTTCTGCTTGTCTTCACTAAACCATCTAATCAAGCATGCACTATCAGTTAGATGATCCTATTTAATTAGCCCACAGTTGAACCTGGCAATGAGTAAGCAGCTTTGCTGCCCCAGTTTGTCACAGAACAGTCCATTGTCTTGTTGAGAACAACCTCTGTAAAGAGAACTTTCTCTGTGGACACTAGACAGTTTAAAAGTTTATTCACACTTCAAGAGTTTTGTAAATGGAGATGAGCTGGTGTGACCAGGCGGGCCGGATCAAAGTGCCATTATCTAGTACTGTGGTATCTGACTCAGTATTATTTACTTCAAAAGACCATTGGTCGACGGTATTTGCTAGAGAATTCCACATTGGGCTTAACACATAATGCTGTACAAAAATCAAAAAAGAAATTGTACAAAAGGTAGCAATATAGCTGACAGATCCTGGCTGCATGCTTGTGTATGAAGTGAACTGGAAATACACATCTACTTGCCATGCTGGAAGGGGTGGGGCATTTTAAGATGTCTTGGCAACCCTGAGGTGTTCCACCGTAGAGAGTTTATGCAATTCATTACACCATGATGTAGAAAGTCTTGTATGGACTGGCACACTGGAAAATACCATTGAAAGCCTTATTAGACCTTGCATGTATTTCGTCTAGGTAGAGCATCCACTTCTCACATGGGAGCCCAGGGTTGGATTCCCAGGCCAGCCATACCAAAGGCTTCAAAAATGGAACCTACTGCCATATGCAGGTGATGCTCCGCATAAGCAGTCAATTTTTCGAAGAAGGTGACTTTACCTAGGTCTTTCATTTAAAATGTGTATATTCTGTGTATGTACAGCACTTCATTTGAACTAAACCATTTTAAGGTCTACTGTTCCTTAGTTATTTGATTTTTTTTTTTTTGGAGTGGGGGGAGTGGTTTTTTTGTAGTGGGAAAGGGGGGAGCAGTCAGGGAGTGGCATGGGAGAGGGTTGGACTAAAGAAATTTAAGATGTTCTACTGTTCTTTAGTTATTAAATTATTTTTTTTATGGGAGGGAATGCATGGAAAGAGTTAGAGAGGAGTGACAGAATGGGAGACAAAGGTAAAATGCCCTCTTTGTGAAATTTGAATTCTTGATAGGAGAATATAAATCATAATATGAATGTACATTTTATTCAATATTACGATGAATAAAGTTTCAGAAATACGCTGTGACTCTAAGGAACTAATGTTTTATTTCAAATGCCTCTTGTCTAAATTTCACAATAAACTAATCTGTGATCCACCTGGCCTGGTTTGAATTTTTATGTTGACTGTAGCTTTGCTACTACATACTTCACAAGTTTTTATTTCTGAGAGCAAAACAGCACATAATTGAAACACTTCAAGGTTATAAAATCCATTCACTTAGACTACATTTGAAATTGTATTACTACAAAACAGCATGTTAAAAAGTATGCAGATCAACTTGCCACTGTTATATAGGCCTACTGATCACTTTGCAATTCTAAAAGGGTAATCCAGAACTGTTGTTTGACTCTTCACATGTATGTGGATCCCATATAAACATTACAAATATCTTTTCCTGTGTAAATATAATGAAACCCGTCTTCAGAAAAACCCATTTTTCCACAGCACCGTCATGTTCACTGCCATATTCATAGAAGATGACCAAATATCAGCTGACTAACGATATTCAATCCACTCCTTGCAGTTTTGACCACAAAATGCTGCCAAGTTAAATGCATATGAAATGCCCTCAATATTTCAAACAATTAAAAACTTGAAACTTGCAACATAAATAATCATAAAAAAATATTTTCAAATGTAATCAGTATGTTTTCAAGTTTTAGTCCCACAGCTACAAAAGTCCAAATGGTTCTTGCAAATAGTGCTCCAGAAAAGAAAGAAAGAGGGTGATAAAGAAAGACCGAGGTTTCTTTCGATGCTTTCATTTTTCCAAGCTCAGAGTATGAAAGTGTAGTGTTGTCCATAAATTTCTTCCATAAGAACTCTACTGTAGAAGTGTAGCAATTCCAGTGTACAATCTCCCCATTTCCTGCCTGCTCTAAGAGGGGACTAAAGAGAAGGACATGCATCTTCTGAAATGCATATGATACTTCTTTACTTCCAGTAGTTAACACTATGGTGTATTGTTAAATCTCATCTAACAAAGTTACTAACCCTATTCTTACTTCTATGTGTTACATTCTATGTCAATGCATGGGGATACAGGAAAATGAAGAAAATGCTTGGCTTGATATTACAAAGGCATTTTAGGAAAATTTGGTAGGACTTCTGGAAGCATTATATTTGAAAGAGTGGTATTTGAAAAGTTTTGTTATATTTTCAGCTAGCATTAGTTTGAACAAATAGAACGTTGTACAATTCCCAACACATCATGTATGATAAATTAGAGTACGAATTTTGTTAAATATGCCTTGTAAGTGGTGAAATCAATTATTTTAACCAATCCTATACTTTGGAAGAGAATGCTCATGCAAACATGTGTTTCCTGTTACAGAATAAATATCAAATGTTTTATAAGGGGCATGAGGAAACCAGGAACCAGAAATACTTGTAAGGGAGCAATTCACTCTGTAAGTTGAATTGTTATGTCTTTCAGTGATGCATATTACATTTTGGGTTTTGGAAATAAGGGTATAGGATGGGGGCTCAGTGTTGGGCAAGTAGGGGTAGGAAAACTCCAAAAATATCTATGCTTCAAAATGGACACCATTTCCACATCTGGATATGGAACTGACTTTACAAACTTGCTTCACTAAGCAAGCAAAAAACAAAACAAAAACCATAAAGAAAAGATGCAACAAGCCTTTGTTTTAATTTTCACACTTTGAATCTTGTAATACAGAGATACAACCCTTTCTCTTCATAGCAATTTGTACAATGACTGGATTAATTCATTACTACCATAGCAACACCTCTTAGCAACCTTTGGACATAGAACTATAGAAAGTGAATGCAAAACAAAAGTATTTTGAACCTCAGTTTTTGGGGGTTGGGGACTTTTAACGACCTTTTTCACAGGTACCTTAAAAACTAAAGGTAATCATGTCTTCTCTGTATTGAATTATGTCTCTTCAGAATTTTTGGAGAGGACAAGCTTTCTGCCCCTTCCCCTTACAGCTAGTGCATCGAACATATTCTTGTGTTTTGGGGCATTGAACTTCAATATTTCAGGTGATAAAACTCATCAAAATTCAAGAAACTGATACTTTCCATTGCCACTATGCCATTTAAAGGTAGTGTGACACGTCAGCAAAAGCCCTGAATTTACTTGGTAGTTAAGGAGCAAGGTCTCCTTAGGAAGAATCCGTTGGAATTATGTCAATATCTTTTACCGTTCTTAAGATATACCTCTTCAAAGTTTGAATGTTTCTGAAGCAACTTGTTCGTTATGCAAAAATAGTGATGTTGAGTGTTGCACAGTGTTGACATTCCTTTTGTTAACCCTACATTAATTATCTCTTAATTACTCATCAGATAGTTTACAGTTAGGTGATTGATACTGATGACTTTCAAGGACACAATTTCAACTTTCAAAATAAACCCATCAGGAAACACTAAGTTTACAACTGCCCTTGAAATGAAGATTGCAAAAACAAAGGATAACATTAGCCGTATATGGTATGTACCTCTCATGACATCACAAGATTTACAGATTGAGCTCATATTTATGCATGATAGAGTGCAAAACAAAAATAAACTTGTAAAATGGCCATATTTTAACCGATTTTGATGGGAATTGCAGCAATTTTCTTGGGTTTTTAATGCTTTTTACATCAAATACCTGACTTTGTCATTTTGGCGTCACACTACCTTTAAGACCATGAAGACTTCTTACAGTGTGTGGAAGAAGGCTACCACAGCTACAAATAATCCTCAAAGACCATTGAGAGGGAAATTTAAAATAATTCACCTAGTGTTCTCATGAACAAAAGCGTCAATTTCCCTCATAATACACAAATTTTCAAGAAAGAACCCTTTCAATTCCATCCATGAGTAAGATACACTTTTACAGAATGGGTAGCAAATCTGTAGTCTCCCCCTTCTTTATGTAAATTGCATATTCTAAACCTTAAACATGCCTCTTTAGTGTAACTAACACATCTGGGGTCATCACAATATGTATAAAATTTCTGGCTGTTTGTAAATAATTGTTCTATTTCCCTTGTCTAAATGCAAATTTATAGACATTTATTCCATTAATAAAGAATAAATACAAGGATGGTATTTATTAAGATGGTATCAAAGAAAATATTTCTAACATAAACAAAATATATCCTCTACTGTCAATTATTTCATTAATGTGTGGCATTACAGTGTAAACTGACATCACTTCAACAACTTCACTGTAGTCATATCTCCTTGCAACCCCTTCTATGAGTTTGTTAGTTAGATGGGGTTTAACGTCACACCAACACGAACGTTTCATACAGTGTCACCCCTTCTATGAGAAGGATCAAGACTTTCAAAGAGTCACCATGTAGCAGTAAAATAAACGCACATATATTTTTCTCTATCATGTGATGCACGATGTAAACATTCCAATCCCACACATCTTCTTATCTGGAGATTTTCCGACCTGGAACCTGCTGTGCTGGAGATTCTGGAGACTTCAACTTGATGTGCAGACGGTTATCCAGTGCACTACTATACATGTGCCAACGCTGGTACACTCCAATCAATTTAAGTGCATGGTGCATGTATTCAGATCAACTGATCTGTATGCACTGCATCTGTATGTGCATGTACTTTATGTACAGTGTAGCACTTAGACAGATGCACATTTGATGATTGGATACTTATAAGGTTCACCATTGCTATTATATGCTTCAAGAAGTTGACTTTGTTTGGATTTATTTTCATCTTTTACAAAAGTGGTTGGGCAGAAGAAGGTTAACTTCAAGCAGGGGAAAAACATCTTTAGCAAGGGATCTACAAAACTAAGGTTAGATAAATTGAAACTCAAGCTGAAGATTTTGAGAAAATGGCCTTTCCTTAGGCCATATCCCATCAAAAAAGGGAGAGATGGAATCTCTGAGGATCACTGTAAACTGTTTTGATACATAGGGGTTAAAGGTTCTGTGGTCATGCCAGTTCACAACTTAGAAGGGATTATGGCTATGGCTGAAAGGAAAATATTATTGTAATATTAATAAGGTCATAACCCGAGAAAAGCCATCACTTATGACTTTTGTTCTGTGTTGCATATTATTCTGGACAGCAAATAGCCTAAGATAATTGACATACTCCACCTTCTTACAATAAATATACTTTCACACTTAATCTTCAGATTTTCTCCGTTTATCCCACTGTGTGGTGATTTGCAAAAAAAGTAAATATATTATGCAACAAGCTGCCCATTTTTCTTCATCAAATATAAGACATGCTTCATTCATATGTTCTAAACTCTCATCAAGAGATTCTTGATAAGATTACACACAAACTTTTGAATAATTACATTACAAAAAAAAAAATGATTTCCCAAAGATAGAGGCATCCAATCTGTCCTCCAGTAAAATCTCTTTTACATTTATCCAAGAAATGGGACATTTTCCAAGAAAACCTTAAGTGTAGAATTGAGGAGGACATTTTAAATATCTTTACATGAGATGGTGCAATTCACAGACTCACTGTGCAAGAGTAAACCTCAAGCATTCACATTATACACAAACATAACATTAACAATGGCACCACCATGAGTGGAAGTAATATACCACCACAAACGACCTTGCTTCCATCACCTGCTTCCAAACATTCTGATTCTCTTTATGTGTATTCCTTAATGGGCTATGAAAACCAATCTTTCAAAGACTGGAGTTATAGAAGCCTCATAAAATGGAAAATAAGTTCATATTTCTCCAATTATTATGAGCCCACAAAATCAGTCTTTTGATACTGCTCTCAGAGCATTCTGACTGTGAAATGAGCATTCTTTTTCTTGATTAACTTAAAGAGATATTCTTAAATTGGAATGCCATTCTGTTTCTTACTAAATAGATCTTAAGTAGCATGCCATGTCTAGCAGCCTGCTAATTCAGATTAATATATTGCTATGGGCTGACAAACCCTTACATTTTACTTTTTAAGTTGTCAGTGGGATTCTATGTACCACACAGTGTAACTCGAACACAATCAGGATTTAACATCATTAAACACAACAAGGACATTCTTAATTTTTTACGAGATGGTTATTTAACTTAAAGTAATCCATCTTGACTACTGTATAACAGCTGGTGTTGCTTCTATAAATCTTTACAGTACTGTCATAAAAAATGCACATTCAAAGGTACAGTCCTTACATTTACAATTCCTTCCTCTACATTGTTCTCAAAACACTATTAAGCAATCTTAAGCTGTCATGTATCACTGCTGTTCACAGCAGTATCCCATCCTGCTTTGGTTACCGAACCCAATTGTCTTTCAGAGAACATCTGCAACATCCATTAGGGTTGTAGGCAAAGTCTAGAAGTCAATGTGGGGCAAGGCCAAGGTCAGCCTTGAGTAGTAGCATGTAACACTTTGTGTATAGAAACCTCAAGGCAGGAGAGTCTGAGACCAAGGTCTGCTAAAACTACAAAACCCTACAACTGCCCTCTGTGTAACTGCATTACACAAAATAGCTAATATCTTTGCATCAAGATGCTGCACAATGGCAAAAAAATGGTAACTGCAAATTGGTAGAGTGAGAGCTCTTTGATCTTGTAACACCCAAAAAGAGGTAAATAATAGGAAATGACGGCCTGCATTAACAGATCTATAACAATATCTGATTGCCAGTAATGAGAAAGCGAAACCGAAAGTATGTCTGAACTAAAATTACACCTTGTGTATGCTTGGCCTTGATTGCAAGACTGTTCATGCTTTGAGCTATACATGCTAGCAAAACTTCTCTGTTGCATACTGGCATTGACAATACAAAGTCATATCTGACAAGACAGTAACAAAGAAAGGTAAGCATCATAGGGACAGACAAGCCTTTTCTCTGATGATTTGGAGAGGAAGTTCAATATGTTAAGGAGAGATAATGATACCTATAAGAACCTTTCTTCAACTCGCCTTGATGCCAGTAAGTAAGCATAAAAATATTATGATCTTTTCAAATAAATGTCTGGAGCTTCCAAGAGGTCTTGAAGAGTATACAAAATGTCCATCCACAAATCATTCTCTTCTTTGCCAAGAATTAACAGAAACAGCATCTACAACAGTTTCCAAAGTCCCCCTGAAAAAATTGACATACACACAGTGCTGCAAATCTCTCAGCGAATTGGAGGGAGCAATGTGACTTCCTTTTGCGGAGCATCATACAGTGCTTCACACAAACTGTTCTAACCTCCATGTAGGAAGGTCTACTCAGTCAATTTAGCTGACCTAATAGGTCAAACAATTTGATTATGCTACATAATGGTACACATTTTGCTTGTCTTTGTCTCTTTCCATGTAGTCCCGATCTATCAAACTTTCAATCCTCTTCTTCAAATCGGAAGGCTGTGGATAAATCAAAAGAGATTTTATCAGTGAAGGTAGATATTTTTATGTGTGTCAAACTTCACTTTGACTCTCTAATACCTGATTTATAGAATGAACAACTCCACTCTGAAAGGTGGTTTATAATGTCCAGCTGTTCAGAAATAGTCCACAAACCACTCCCTTAATTTCCTTCACAACCAGAATGCAAAAATGCATTGAGGTTTCGATGATACATTCATGCTCTTTTCAATAAAATGCTACATTTCTTGTAACAACCGGTGACCCAAAATAGCCTTTGTCTCCACCTGTAAGTGACTGGTTTTTCTTTCATACTGTGCCTTAAGATATTCTGCAAACAAGGTTTTCAGAGTTTGATGCCAGGTGATACCAGATGACCATTGACCTCCACCAAAAACAACAGGTACAGTACTTTCAACTCACCATAACACATCCACATACTAATTGGGAAATCCATCCAAGTTTTCTACCTTGAGATATCCCATTTTGACAAGTTTTTCAAAGTTTGACTGATCATGACCCCAGATGTCCTTTCACCTCCACAAAAAATAACCTTATACAGACAATCTTCTCACCATAATTCATTTACATACTAATTTTGAAATCCATCCACCTTTCATACCTTGAGCTATCCTAAACAAGTTTTTCTGAGTTTGACCCCTATGACCCGAAATGACCTTTGACCTCTACCAAAATCAATAGGGTTCTTCCTCCCATCATAACGCATCAACATATCAAGTTTGAAATCAATCCAAGCTTCCTACCTTAAGATATAGTGTAAACAAGAAGTTCGGAGTTTGACCCCATGTGACCCCAAATGACCTTTGACCTCCACCAAAATTTCATTGGGTTATTTCTTACATCATAACGCATCAACATATCAAGTTTGAAATGTTGATGACCTTTGACCTCTACCAAAATCAATAGGGTTCTTCCTCCCATCATAACGCATCAACATATCAAGTTTGAAATCAATCCAAGCTTCCTACCTTAAGATATAGTGTAAACAAGAAGTTCGGAGTTTGACCCCATGTGACCCCAAATGACCTTTGACCTCCACCAAAATTTCATTGGGTTATTTCTTACATCATAACGCATCAACATATCAAGTTTGAAATGTTGATGACCTTTGACCTCTACCAAAATCAATAGGGTTCTTCCTCCCATCATAACGCATCAACATATCAAGTTTGAAATCAATCCAAGCTTCCTACCTTGAGATATAGTGTAAACAAGAAGTTCGGAGTTTGACCCCATGTGACCCCAAATGACCTTTGACCTCCACCAAAATTTCATTGGGTTATTTCTTACATCATAACGCATCAACATATCAAGTTTGAAATGAATCAAAGTTTCCTACCTTGAGATATAGTGTAAACCAGGATTTCGGGGTGTGACCCCAAATGACCTTTGACCTCCACGAAAATAAATAGGGTTCTTCCTCACATCATAACGCATCAGCCTATCAAGGTTGAAATGAATCCAAGTTTCCTACCATAATGTATCATGTAAACAAGGATTTCAGGTTTTGACCCCATGTGACCCCAAATGACCTTTGACCTTCACGAAAATAAATTGGGTTCTTTCTTACATCATAACGCATCAGCCTATCAAGATTGAAATGAATCCAAGCTTCCTACCATAATGTATCACGTAAACAAGGATTTCAGGTTTTGACCCCATGTGACCCCAAATGACCTTTGACCTCCACGAAAATACATCGGGTTCTATCTTACATCATAAACGCATCAACATTTCAAGTATGAAATTGATCCAAGTTTTCTACCATGAGATATCATGTAAACAAGGATTTCAGGGTTTGACCCCATGTGACCCCAAATGACCTTTGACCTCCACCAAAATCGATGGGGTTCTTCCTTACATCATAACGCATCAACATATCAAGTTTGAAATTAATCCAAGTTTTCTACCATGAGATATTGTGTAAACAAGGATTTCTGGGTTTGACCCCATGTGACCCCAAATGACCTTTGACCTCCACCAAAATCAATAGGGTTCTTCCTTACATCATAACGCATCAACATATCAAGTATGAAATTGATCCAAGTTTCCTACCATGAGACATCGTGTAAACAGGGATTTCAGGTTCTGACCCCATGTGACCCCAAATGACCTTTGACCTCCACCAAAATCAATAGGGTTCTTCCTGACATCCTAACGCATCAACATATCAAGTATGAAATTGATCCAAGTTTCCTACCATGAGATATCGTGTAAATGAGGATTTCAGGGTGTGACCCCAAATGACCTTTGACCTCCACCAAAATCAATAGGGTTCTTCCTGACATCCTAACGCATCAACATATCAAGTTTGAAATTAATCCAACTTTTCTACCATGAGATATTGTGTAAACAAGGATTTCGGGGTTTGACCCCACGTGACCCCAAATGACCTTTGACCTCCACCAAAATCAATAGAGTTCTTCCTTACATCATAACGCATCAACATATCAAGTATGAAATTGATCCAAGTTTCCTACCATGAGATATCGTGTAAACAAGGATTTCGGGGTTTGACCCCACGTGACCCCAAATGACCTTTGACCTCCACCAAAATCAATAGGGTTCTACCTTACATCATAACGCATCAACATATCAAGTTTGAAATTAATCCAAGTTTCCTGTCTTGAGATATTGTGTAAACAAGGATTTTGGTTTTTGACCCCCTGTGACCCCAGATGACCTTTGACCTCAACCAAAATATATAGGGTTCTTCCTCTCAGTATGGGGTATCTGTGTACCAAGTTTGAGAACTGTCAGATCTTCCCTTCTCAAGATATCGTGTAAACAAGCAAAGTGTCACAAACACACACACATACACACATACATACACACACACATACACACGCACATACACACATACATACACACACACGCCATCATGAATGCATAGGTTTCTCTTTTCATCGAAACCAATAAAGTCATTCCTCTCGTCATTCTTCCCTCTCTCTGCATTGCCAATGATGAGCTAGCATATAACTCAATCCGTAAATTTATCTTCCAGCACATATTGAATTTTTACAATATAAATGCAACTAAGCTGGTAAACAGTCAACTTCATAGTCCTTACTTTTCTTCTATTTTCATCCAAATTTTGAATTTTAAGTAACCATATGACATTACCAATTCTTCATTTTGGGGAAAAACACATATGTTTGCTATTTTTCTTGTGTGATGAGAAATATTGCTCCATCATTATCTTGGCTAAAAGTAGGACATTGTAAATTACCTTGACAGGAAAGCTAAGCTGGTTATACAGTTCGGAAACTAACAAGTTGTGACTCAGCTGTTTTCTCATCTTCATGATACGTACAATTGCTGCATCTATTTGGTACTGTCTATCCTGAAACACTCTCTCTTGGGTCGTTGTCTGTTCCTCCACCTAACACATCATCAGTAAAAATGAATTTGTTAATGCAATTCAGCTCATTAAATGAGAAACATGAAAGTACATATTTTTAAAGGTTCATGCTACATACCTGCTTGAGAGTCTAGATGCGAAATGGTAGGATATTTTCGACTTTGAAAAAAATCTTGAAGCTTTTGTTCTTGTCATGGAATATTATTTTTCATTGCTAAGTGTAACACCTTGTGTAAGTAAATTTGGGGAGGTGGGCACATGTACATGCACATTCCCCCTCATGCATCTTTCCATCAAGACCATCACTGTGACCTTCAGTGCTTCAGTTATACTAATGCAACTTCTAGGGACTCACCGTTTCTTTCATCTGGACTTGATTAATCTTAATTCTGAACAATTTGTGTTTGAATTCTGGATTGAAGAAGAACTTGTCACCTTTCTCGATGTCCTTGCTCTGTATTGTTAAATGAAAAAGTTAGTCAATGTAAAAATTTTGTTTTCATCTTAAGATCCAAACACTTAACTTTTGCTGCTTTTCATACAGTCCTCTTATTTCACAATACACAAGTTAAGCATAGTCCTTGATAAGGGGTTGTCTACTAGTGGCTCATTGATTTGGTTCATGAAATTTAACCAATTTTCCACACCTGTTAAGTTTTCACCACATACCAATGACAATACACATGGTCAAACTTAAAACAATCCCCATATCCTACATACAAACTATTGTTTTATAAGTGAGTCCTTAATGGTTCCATTTGGTTTTCTGAAATTTGTGACCAGACACTTTTTAAAATTATGCACTAAACCATTACAAGTCTGAACAACACAAAACTCAAATTTTATCTTTTTTCTGTAACTGGGTATGATACTGGACTCATTATGCTAACTATAAGCATTGCCATGTGGTAGAGACCCTTAAACATTCTCAAGAAATGATCCACATCAACTCAATGAGCCCCTTTAGGACACAGATTTACTTCTGAGTCCTATACTCATTCAGATTGGCTATTCAGATGTATGCTTGGTTCTGCACTTATGTACTGCATGAAAACAAAGAAACACCATGCACTATGTTCTGAGTTGGTTTAGGGTATCCCAAACTGTGCTCCACAATTCCATGTGCCAACAAATTACTGAACTAGCTTATTAACCTGCCTTCAAGATAGGGAATTTTATGCATTTTGATTATTAATATTAATGATTTTTTTCCTTAAGTCCCTTTGGCTCTCAGACAAAGAGCAGAGATTAACCAAATATTTACTTCCAAAAAAGTTCTGTTCCCTGAAGGAAATACTTCCAAACGAACACAGAGCCTAACTGGCCACCCTCTCAGCCTGTCAGACCTTTATATCACAGGTCTGTCAGCAGTACAATTAACACTCTTACTGTGCATGTGTTGTGCCAAGCAGCAACTCAATCTCAAAAGAATAACACCACATGAAGTACATCAATATACAGCAATTGAATATATCATAGCTGAGCGATATGAAGTGCACTTAGAAAGAGTCAGGAAAATTTTTCAATTCCCCATCACTACTCCTACAAACAAGAGGATATTAAAGGAAAATACCTTCGGTTGCTTTGTAATAACCCTGGCTTTGCCACAGGCTAGTGACTGTAACGTTCTTGTTAATTCACTTTTTTCTGAAAGATCAAATATGAAAGATTGCTCATAAAAGTGACAGCATAAAACATTATTAAACTTGGCAAAATGACATTATCATGCCCCTTTCCCTTCACAGAATAATAGTAACATGCAAACTGAAAATAAAGGAAAATTTTACATTTTGCAAAAAATGTACTGTGGTTTAATAAACATTTCCTTCCTCCCTTTTTTGGGGGGAAATTTTATTATTGTGTACGTTAGAGGAGGGCAAAAAGGTATGCATGAAGGACAAGCACTTCTCTGTAAGGGACAGACAAATCGTTCACAAATCAACAGAACCCCACGAACATTACTTGAGAAATTTGGGAGTGAAACACAGAAAAACATCTTTTAACATTTAGAGCCATTATAGTGGCATAGCGATGGACAAACAACCAAAGGAATGGATTGAAAGGGGACTTGTAGGTATTCGCACCATCAATTTTCGTAACCAATTCTTCTCTGTTGTATACCATTAGCAAGTGTCCACTATTTGGCCCCATCACTATCTGAAACATAAATCACACACAATATTTTAAAGCATAATTGTTGCAAACATTTACACAAGACTTTAGACAGATCCTTTTCAAAGCAATCTAAGCACCGGAATGCTTGCAAATGTGTCTTACACAAGTAATTACTTTTTACATACCTATGTGCGTAGCCTCCTGTATGTCTTCTAATGAATATTCATCAGCTTCATTAAATAACAAGAGGACCAAACTTTGAAATAACGAAACTTGAAGCTCTTTAATACTGCTTGCCTGAGAAAGATACAGCAAAATATAGAAATATGACTAAGAAGCAGAGAAGTGAACAAAGGAGAAATTCATTTCGTGAAACGTTTATCCATGACTGTCAGGAGGTCTTGAATGGGGAGGAGGTCTTAAAGGTCTTGAGGAGGTCTTAAGGCAGAGTTGATAATCTGAGAAAACTTCACATCAGGAGGAGGATTCTCTTTTTTTTCCCTTTTTTTCAAAAATGTTTACGCTGTAAAACTATATTTATGTAAAATTATTTTTAAATGATCCCCAAAAACCTAACCCTGAGGTGTAAAATTGTGTGATCTTTTTCTGCTTATGAGAATGTGTGTGCAGTAAATTTAAATCTCAAGTCAAAAGATTCCAAATAGTCCACAAATTCTTCCAACCCTTGGCCTTCCCAATCACAGTGACCATAGCAAACCTTTTTGACAAATGAAATGGATTTTGCTTAAGATTTGCAACTTCTTGAAATCACGAAATTTCCATTAAAGTTGGAAACTATCTATTTCTATTACTTGTTTCACTATGATATTTTCTTCTTCAAAAAATTCACTAGTTCCTCAAAAACATTTTCATAGTCACTTCTATGGGTTATCTGGCAAAACTTTGGTATAAGATAAAAACTTTAATACAAAAATTTTGTTTCAAATCAAACAAAACTTACCTTTTCTGTGAACTGTGCTTTTAATAGACAGTGTCCCAAATTTGGCTGCCACTGTAGCTTCCTACCACTATGTTTACTAAGATAAAATGTCTTGAAAATTTCCTGCAGTTTAATCATCTAGATACAAGAGAAATAACATCTTTAAGTGTACACATTTAAAACAATTTACAAATTAGGGTGCTATGTCTACTTTTCTACATAATAAAACAAAATTGACATGACATACTGTGTCCTGGAATCATGCAACATTTATCGAAGAACTTCCTAAAAGAAGCCTTATTATCAGTGGTTCCCAACCTTTTGGTTTCCCCATACCCCTTATTTGTTTTGGTATTTCCTGGTACTTCTCAAAATTGTTTTCCCCCATTACCACATTTGATTATTATCCAATGCTATCCCTTAAAATGGTCTAAGATGCTTTCCAGATACTCAGGGTTGTGTTGTTAGCTGATTTGCAGGTATGGGTTACTCGTCTCCCAGTTGGACTGAAGGCCTTACAAGATGAGGATTACAAATGAACTTCTCTCTCATCATTGTTTTTCTTTCTTCTTAACAGAAATTGTTCAAAAATCGTAACTGGTCATGACAAACCTGGTTTTTAAGCACATCATGTATGGAACCTATGTGCTAATTTCAGTACCATATACTTTAATACCACAATGATACTGAATATGCAATAGGGATCTTGAATAATCCCTTTTCTGAGCAAATACTATTTTTTTTTATCAAATTTTGTTACAAAAAATCAGGAAAATTAATTCCAATAGTAACATTGTACGACCACTATTGAATTTGATCAAAAGGCTTTCCCAAACCACATTCAGACCCCCTTGCCATCATTATAATAAATTTCATACTGGAGTACCAAGCATCTAGGGCACTAAGGAAACACACTTGAGGATCCCTAGAATTATTTGATAACAAGATTTAAGTGACTGAAGACTTCAAGAGGGGAGACTTTTCCCAATCCATGTCCATATGGATATTTACATTTTTCAGGGATAATTCTTCAATAATTCACAATTCTTAATAATTCACTGCAGAGTTTATGTATGAAATAAGGTGGATCTGAAGACATACCACCAATCTAAGTTGAATGCATACAAACTACATTGTCCACTGTACTAGAGTACAGTATGTCACTAATAGAAGTAAAACTGTCTGGAAAATGTTTTCAAAATTTAATAAGTTGTAAAATTGCAGTTGAGAGAACCCTTGAACATTCCTATGAACCATCCCATAGAGTATGCACATACTTCATGCTTCACTGTGCTGTAGAATCCCAAGGCCAGCTTCAACTAAAGGCTTATGACACTACATGTAAGGAGGTCTGGACGCTTCAAGGAGGCCCAAGACCAAAGATTCTGAGGCAGAGACTGGTCTCCTCTACAACCCTAATGCTTTCTTGGACTAGACTAATACTTACATCATTTGGGATAAGTACTTCCATTGGGGCATATGTTGGCCAATATCCCATTGTCAATATATTGACAGTTAAATCTATACCACCAGGAATTGTCTGATGTTGCATATGCTACAAAATTAAAGAAACACAATAACAGTTCAATGAAATTAATTTGCCATATCAAAGGTTATCATAAAACAAATAAAATGAAGTAGTGATTACAATATTCAATCTCAATGAAAAATTGAATTTTTTTTAATACTTGGGGCAGATTTAGGATTTTGCAAATGAAATTTATAAACAAGGAATGATTGAACTATTATTACATTACTAAGAAAAGAAAGGCAGAAACATAAAATCAATATCATTGGGGAAATCTTTACACACTTTTGATGACAATTATGTTTAAAACCAGATTTGAAGAGTGAGCACATTACATGGGTACAAGTACAGTGTCTTTACATGTCAGTATGAGTATATGTCACATTCATGGTGAGCTTGGGTGGAAAATATTGGGAAGCTGGGAGGCTACATTTCAAAATATTTTGGTATTTGGAAGGACATTTTGGAATTCACTGGGAATTTGAGTTTTTCTGTACATGAAAATATAAAGAATGTTGAAAAAAATTTAACTTCATGTAGAGAAACTGTTCGGTGGGAAACAATTTTGGGGTTCCATGATTTCATCAGCATGGGACCAGCATGCCATTGGGAACAACCTTATTCTGTGAAATCTAATGACCTTAGGATGGTTACTAATCTCTGAAGCAAGGAAAGCATTCAATCCCAACCTTTAACAGTTTACTCCAAAATAACCCCTTTCTCTAACCCCTAAACCTTACTGACTGGTATTTCTCTCCCATCTGAGTTTAATTGACTGCCATCCATCCTCTGTTTAAGACTTTTTTTTCCATTTCACCTTTGATCTCAATTACCTACTCTTCTCCCTCACCCTTCAAACCAGACCTGATGCACACAGTCCTGATCAGACTACAAAAGAGTGACAGGGTATGCAAAGACGACCAGGAGTTCATAAAACTGATTCCATGTACATACATACCCTCACTTATGTAAGAGAAGGTATGACCAAACTAAATGCAATGTCAAATGGGTTATACACTAACCTGCTTGAATGCTAGCATAATATCCTTGGACAGCTCCATATCTTTAAACATACCCTCTAGTTTGCTGGTGAATGCACCACCACACTCTGTAAAACAAAACAAGAAATTTAAGAGACTTTTGGTAAACACTTCACATTGTAATAAGATATCTAAAGACAATAAAATATTGAGTACTTTCTAATGTTTGTTTGTTTGTTTTTGCTATTTCTCTTTGATGAACAATTGCTTCTCTAGGTTATCCTGTTCTCATTTCTCAATACCATCCTTTCTTATTCCAATGACAAATTAATGTTAAAGGGGACTTGTTGAATTGACATTATTTTGTGACAAGTTCTAAGGAAATAATTGCATTACAGGACTTGTAATTAGCCTGATTAGTCAAGTTTAAACTTAAAACAGTAAACATGAATGCAAAAACTGTTGTTTTTTGCCTGTAGTTTGTTTGCTCCTCTTAAATAAGACTAGAAAGATTCCAAATGTTTCCTAAAATGACCACCTATGGAATCACCTTCAGGCTTTTTCAAACAACATTCTTACTTATATACTGTCATCCTTATCACTGAAGATACAAAGGCACAATTTTTTTATCTCTTTGCAAAAGGGCGAAAAGGTTTGGTGAAGGAGTCACTAAACTCCAAAATTAAGAGTTACAAATCCAATGTAGAACAGAAGCTACTTGGAATTTTGCATCAGTCATTGACCTCAAAATACGGTTACAGCCAGAATGAGAAGTGTACACCAGAATGCAGGATGCTCCAGTTTTTTAGTTGATTTGCACTCCTTGGATTAATCCAGCACATCTACATCAAATTCCAATCACTCACTAATGATTGTTCATTATGTCCTAATTCATGTGTACCACAACCATATTTTATAAGTTTTTTAGTTGATTTGCATTCCTTGGATTAATCCAGCACATCTACATCAAATTCCAATCACTCACTAATGATTGTTCATTATGTCCTAATTCATGTGTACCACAACCATATTTTATAAGTTTTTTAGTTGATTTGCATTCCTTGGATTAATCCAGCACATCTACATCAAATTCCAATCACTCACTAATGATTGTTCATTATGTCCTAATTCATGTGTACCACAACCATATTTTATAAGTTTCTTTTACAATGATCTGCAGTCATTATATGCTGCTACAGTAATAAGATGGAGGATTTTTCTGCATACCTACTGCATGTTTGGTCTAACAGTAAGAACATCTGCCTCTCACTTGGAAGGCATGGGTTCTATTCCCAGGTTGAGTCATACCAAAGACTCTAAATAATAAAACCTACTGCCATTGTGCATGATGCTCCGCATAAGCAATGGAGTAGGGAAAACAAGCCAGTGAGCCACAACTGGAAAGAAGGCTGTGACCAGCTCGACTTGAACCAATAGGTTGGAAACTGGGCCGTAAAACTCCATCTAACTAATTGATTAACTTCTGCATACCTACCTTACAGTTGGGTTCATAATTACATCCCTTACCTATATAGTAACTACTTTGAAAGGTGACACCACCACTCACCTTGCTTTAATTTTGACAACATGGACTTCTCAGCATCTATGGAAGCACTCTTGCCTACCAGGAGTCTCTTTGCCAAGTCCTTTTTATAAAATGCTTCAAAGACATCTTTACCTATTGCAAAAGCAAAAATAAAATATTTTAAGAACACACCTAATTTGGCTATCAGGAATGCAAAATTCTTGATTGGCCATTCAAAATCTGCAGAGTACAGAAGCTCATGTAACACCACATGCACAGAGAGCGTTCTGATGATAGGTTTTTATGCTCATCAGGATATGCCCCCCAGACATTTAGGCAACAAAATAGGTTTGTGTCTGCACAAGGAGTTAAAGATGGGGGATTGTGGGATTGGTTTGAAGGTACTGTTAATCTGTTGAGGGAATAAAACTGCCTGGGATTAAAAGCAATTGCTATTTACAATACCTTCCAAAGTCTAAAAGCACAACTTTTCAGAATCAAAAGTTCAAAATTTTATTTGTGTACCTTATTAAATACTCATCTTTATCTCCACAATAATTTGCAAAGTTGGGCAGTGCATACAAATTTCATGGCTTCCTAGGTATTATTGCATAGGCCTGTAAGCCTGTAACTACAGTTACCAACTTTCCATTACAATTTTCCATACTAAATGTGGGTTTTCAATAGCAAACCTTAAAGGGAAATATTGTGTTGAAAATGCTCCAACAAAGAGTGCAAAGAAAATGGCTCAGACACTATCCAACAATTCAGTCTTAATCATAAACCCCTGCAATAGCTACATCTCTTCAAAATACTTATGCATCATTTGAAATATTGAAAGTTTGGGTGAACAAATTACTCTTGAGCAACAAACAACTGAATTTCGGTTTGTGGGAAACTTACCGTATTTACTCTATTAAACGCCCCAGGGGCGTGAAATTTTCGTTAAGGGGGGCGTTTATCAGAGTTAAATTTACGTGACTTTTCTTTAGGCAAGTGCCCCACAACTTGTTTCTTATCTGAGCCCTTCTGATAAACTGCTATGGCGTATTTGTCCATTTGGTTGTCAGCTTCACAATCAGCTGTGAGCTCGACCTCCCCAATGATCGGTAACCAAACTTCCCTATAAATATGGTAGCCACGAACAGCACTCTGAACTTTGCAAGTGTGATCAACTTTCGTCGACATCTTGATATGTAACGTTACACACAGAAGTGACTTTTTTACGTGCCCGCGGCATATGCATGCATGCATGCTGTGCGCAGTATACAGCCAGGCCTCACGGTACTATACTGACCGGCCGGCTATACGCACGTACATACGGTAATTGCATAATAGTTACCGTGAGTAGCACCATGCACGTACGTATTAGCAGTACATACGCGTTCACAGCATTTCACTGTTATTAATTTGGATTTTCATGTTAGGCTGTTCGGATAGGCTAGCGAATATTTGTATACCTACAGTATGTACAGTACCACTTTCGAACCGCAAACGAAGCAGTACAGGTTCGCGGTATGTGATAGCGTGATTGATATCAACAGAAATTAGTTGCAGAAGAATGCCTTTTACTTCAGGATATGGGACTTTATAGGAGATTTAGTGGCTTCAAGGTAGGACTATTTCATTTCCCATTACCATATTGTCTTTGGAATTAACAGTTTCACTTTATGCAATGTGACGAAAAAGTTGGGGGGCCGTTTATTAGAGAGGGGGCGTTTAATAGAGTAAATACGGTATTTCTTGAAAAGGAGGCTACCGTTCTGCCTTATTTTTGATAATCTAAAATTTTAAAAGAATGAATTTTTCTTGCAAAACAATTGCAATATTTCCCTTTAAACGTTAACTTGAATAACAATGTTTATCCCAAAAAGGTAAGCTAAGCAACATGCAAAATGAAACATCCTTCACACATAACTATGTTGACTTCAACTTGTTTTGTAAACCAAAATTCAAACATGGAAATGAGTGAGAGTGGATAGAGATGGGTGGGGGGGTTAACCTTCAACAGCAGATTTTCATTTTGACCTTTGACAAAAAAGTGAAAATAATCACAAATTTTGCAAATGTGTACTTACCATGTATAAATCTGAATATGACCATGATTTTATCCAAAAGTCTTTCTAATTCTTCTTCAGTAGCTTCTTTGTTCCCTGCCCGCAGCTTGTTGTCTACATACTTTGCTGTTAAAAATATAGGACAGACAAGGGAATGGGTTCATCAGTTTTAAACAGAGTGAGTAGTTAATTAGTTAGTCAAATGAGGTTTAATGAGACACCAACATGGATATGTTATATACTGTCATCTAGAAAAGAAAATTGTACAATGCTGGGGTAAACTTACCTAGAAAGAGTAAACATTTCGCAAATTTCCTCTTAAACTCTAGGCAAATGGGGGAGCCACATCAAAAATTTCTACAAGTTAACTGCCTTTGAGAAAGCCTAGAATAAGGCAAGAATCTTGTCTGTTCAAACACAGTTTCTAGGTGGGGCATGAGACAGCATTTGTGGTGAATATGGGAGTTTCATAACAGCCAAACAAAATGAGACTGATGGTAATAGCACAGTCACAGGGTATATAATAAAGTTTTTAATCCCCATGAAGTAAATAAGCAAGGGGAAGGTAAGTGTAAGAGATGGTAGTCCTAGTCAGGATAAAATCATTCTTTAATTTACAGGGGACTCCATTTCTCCCAGTTCAGACTGTTGGTATAACTCAGTGCAATATGTCTTCAGGAAAGGAATCCAACCATTCTTGTCATTTTGATTTAACAAAGTAATTGATTTTTGGACAGAAATCAGTGTGACGTAACTACAGATTGGTGACGTCTATTTCAAATAGAATATCAAATCCTTAAAGGAAGGGCTAAAGCAAAAATTTAATTTCATCTGTGAAAGAGTAATTAAATATTAACAGTTTGGTGACACTTAAATTCAAATCAGACATGAATATATGCAGTTTACATTCATGAACCAAAGTGAGATTGAGGAAAGAAGGAGTTATAACACTTCCTCCCACCGATTATGAATGCTTTGTTTCGGTAATTTTTTTCAGTGTGTTGTATTGACCTTGAATAAATTGGGAAAGGAACTCCCCATAAGAAATGAAATGTTTGTTTAGTTACAATGTTTGTCATGCAATCTTATTCTGATAATATGGTATTGTTGAGGAGAAACGTGGTTGCAAACATTTGAAAAAAATTCAAAAGTTAACAATAGTAGTATCCTCCACCTGACTTTATTGAACCAAAATTTTTTACTCAAAAATAAGGGACATACTTAAAATTCATAACTAGGGGTACAACTTGACAGTCCCACTATAGCCAGACGAGGTATTTGGGGTGAGCACAATTTTTCAGCGGGAAGGGAGGCAAGGTTTTCAACATGGAAGGAAGATTCTCTTTAATAGTTTGTCTATGTTAACATTTGGTTCAGGTATATCATTTTTCTCACCCACAAATTCTGCTGGTTTGTTGAGCCTCTTGTTGATAAAATTTTCAAAAGCTTCCTTCATTGCGTTTGAAAATTTTTCATTCATTGCAAAGCAGTCCTTGAGAATGTTATCCATTTTGTCTTTAAAGTCTAACAAATCTTGCACCATTGTCTTGTCCTTTTCTGGATCTATCACTATTGTTGTACCAGTTTTCTATAAAAAGAAAGAGAAAGAAAACAATTTGTGAGGCAGCTGTAAATAACTCTAACAAGTTAAATAACATTTACAGATTTGAAATACATACCCACGCTTCAGAAAGCTCTGGGTTTACAAAAAAGAAACCACCAGTATAAACGTCTCTGGTTAAATTATCAGGTTTCCAATTCATAATTTTTTGGTTGAAATGTTTATTTTCAGGTACCTTGAGTATTGCTAGGTATAGCTGCTTATTTCTTGTTTTCTATGAAAAAAATGCTTGCACGCCCTCTCTCCCAACCATGCACCAGAGATGCCAACATTTACATCCAGAAATCAGGGAGGTTTCACACAGGAATCAGGGAGATTTTTCAGAATTACATGCAACTCAATGGGGGAAAAGCTTGCTTGAATCAGGGAGATTGTCATATTTGCTAGTTGGAATGGACAAAAATCCTTGAATTTTCAGGGAGTCTCCCTGAGAATCAGGGAGAGTTGGCACCTCTGCATGCACACAAATACAAAATGAAAAGAAGAGTTCAAATTATAAAATCCATAGTTTTTCACATATATGATACTGTATCAGTCAAAAATGTTTGTTTGCTATGTATAAAGTACAAAGAGCTACTTCATTGGTCAACCATGTTCTTTCAAATCTACATTGCAAGCTACAGATCTTGCCATGCATGAAAACAAACGGTCACAAACAGTGTTTATAATAGGGCTCAGAACCCAAGAGTGTGGGACACCTGATTTTTATTTTTTTTTTCACTCTGAGGGTCTGAGGAAACTTGAAGAATTCCACAATTTTCTAATAAATAATGCACAATCAAGGGTGCTTACTACTGTAGTTTCACAAGATTAGAGCAAAATATCACAGTGCGAAAGTAGGAGCTTGTGTATCTCATAAATGCACAGGGTTTTTTCCTGCATTTAATGTAATGTACATGAATCATATCTGGATTAAAATATGTACATTATCTTGTTAATTAATAGAGTGAAGTACCACAATAATATTAAATGTTTACTAATGAAGACTAAGACAAGAGGAGAATCTACCATCAGCCCCCCCTTTATCAGCCCCCCCCCCCTTTATTTATCTTATAATCCTCTAGAAGTCCATGACAAACTTATCTTATATCTCCATGCAGTGATGCCATTGCCAACTAAAGTCCCATCCATACTATGCAACACGGCTTACTGCAACAACACTGTCTTGTTGTGGTGAGCAACTGACGACGACCTAGTTTTAAGAGCATAGTGTCCACATTTTGCAACAAATCACAGGTCCCTGAAGCCATTCACGCAAAATTCTAATGTTTAACATACTCTTTATTTGTTACGTTGAAGAGACAGGAATAAGTTCTGTCCACTGTGTCAAAACTTCATTCTGTCTGTCATTGCTGTCAGTTTTGCCTTTCAGTTTCCTGCGACCGAACATGTTCAGTCGCATGAAACTGGGTTGCCCATCTGCTTGAAACTAGTTGCAAAGCATTCATACTTTGCAACCTGTCTGAACAATCTCGTTGCAATGCATTGTGTTGTAAGGTCGAAGTTCATTCCATGTCTGCTTTGTATTGTTATCTGTGTTATTGTTGTATATGCAAATTAGTTAGTCTACTATTTCTGTCATACTTTGTCATGTATATTGTTATTCGTTCTTCACTTGTGATATTGTTGTGTATGTTTTTGGTTGTCCTCGAGGGAGCCGAGGAGCTTGTATCAATAAATCTGTATCTCGCACCCAGCCTATACTCTTCCTCATGTCTTACTTTACTGGCGTCTAAGTTAACCAGTGCCCGGCCATGTTCCCGCGGTTCTTCGGGAACTAAAACCCACGCTACAGTGTCGCATCAAGTCGCATAGTGTGGACCAGGCTTTAGGATCAACGTAGCATTCTTCAAAGACTAAAAGGAAGAAAACTTAGCACTCTTATATTTTCTGTCAAAATGAAAAATAATCAATTTAAAAAAATCTCACAGGAAGAGGTTATCGTACCTTAATGTAGGCACTGAAGTATTGACAGAGTTCTGCTAAACCAGCTCTTGTCCTCAAAAACAGCTTGTAAAGAAGTTTCAGATCTGGTGTTCTGTTTTCATCTAGAAGATTATCCAAGCCTGAAAAGAAGTAAAATAAACCATTTAATACAAACTTGTTTTCTATTGCAATTATTCTCAAAATTAGACATGAGACAAAGAAAATGCATGGTTGAATAGAAGACTTCTACAAAACTTGTCAAAGTTTACCTCCCATATCTCGAGGTAGAGAAAGTCATTCATGAATCAACAGAATATGTGTACTTATTTTAAGTACAGTGAAGTAACTCTGGCACATTCAGGTAAAGTTAAATTATTTGTGATTCTTGCATTTGAAACATAAGCTATTACATTTCCTGTTTCTTCTATGAATTTTTAAGTTCAAACTATGTATTTTAAAGCTTTCACCCTTTTTGCAGAAAAATTTGAAAGCTGTAAGAATGGCAAGCTCTTGTCAGATCAGGGACTGGAGATTGTCTCAGTCTGCTACCCTAAGGGAGGTCTCCGGGAACATTCAAAGATAAAAGAAGCTTATGGAAAATTACTGCAAAGTTTTACCTTTTGTAGAGGTAATAAAGAGGGGACTTGCTTCTTTGGAAAGAGAAAAGCACAATTCTGGAAAACCACATTCAAGGACCTCAAAGGCTTCAGACCTCCCCCCCCCCCCAACTCCACTCTGCCTTCTCCCTACCTTCCTTGTGAATTCACATTCATTTACCTTTTTGAAGAATACTACCAACATGGACTTCTAAGAGCTGTTTTTCCACTGTAGCAATCAGAGGTTTTCTAGTTGAATGATCAAGGTAAGTTAATATTCTCTGAGATTCTTCCTCTAACCGTTTATCAACATGGGCAAGATACTCAGGGACCTGTGAAAAAGTTAAAAATTTGAGAGCTTTAATGTCTAAAGTATCCAGATAACCTTAGGTCATATTCACAAATGCAAACCATGTGAGCATTTCATAACTTTGTCCTGTTATCAAACTGTCTTTACAGAATCAACATTTTGAAATCATATTTTTACATCATGACAATACCTTATTAGAGTTCTTTGGAAGAAAAACACTGTTGTAGTCACA
This sequence comes from Holothuria scabra, assembly GCA_037179385.1. Classification (NCBI taxonomy): domain Eukaryota; kingdom Metazoa; phylum Echinodermata; class Holothuroidea; order Aspidochirotida; family Holothuriidae; genus Holothuria; species Holothuria scabra. The sequence goes on from CM074190.1 coordinate 20,259,483, forward strand.
AAAGAAAAAAAAATCACAAGGTCCGAGATAAAATATATTAGGTACCATTATCTATGACCAGTCCTAAAAATTCTTTTGGGGAAACTATGTGAAAACTGTTGTTAAAAGAAGTCAATACAGACATACATGCATTGACATAACTCTACGCCAGAGTAACCACATTGTAAAATGACATCAACAGACCAACAGCTGCAACCTGGTTGCAGTGATTCTGCTTTTAGCTATTAACTGTCATTTGGGAAGCTATAATTTATGAACAGTGTTGCTGTGCATACTGTGAACTGTTTTTGCTGCTCATATATTTGCACTCCCCTATCTACTGCAGTGCAGAGTTATTGTACTGTAGCTGTCATGTCACATTGTAGCAAGCACTTGGAACCTTGATAATGATTTCATGTACATCTGAGGGCATTAGCATCTTGGTTTGTCATATTGCACAGTGCCAGTTTGTCCAGGAAACTCTTAACTCTTTTCACATATAAGCTGTTTAACTTTTAATATTTTATAACAATAACAAGTCCATAAGTTATAATTAAATGCCACTACATCTACAGTATGGCATGAAACTGACAGCACATGAGCATCTTGGAGGCTATGATATCAAACTTGAATTCAAAAGGTTGTAAGATTAGAAAAGAATCTATTTGAAACTCACTTCTCTTTCCTGCATTAACCTTTGACCTTCAGCAGCATAAAGTTCATCTGTTGCATCCAGAAACTTCTTTTCAAATGCTTCCTCATATATCTGTCAATATTAAAACACCAAAAAGCTTATGAATGTACTGTATAACTTCAAATTTCTTAACATCTTTTACTAAGAATTAAATACCTGATTATGGATAAGTGCACAGTACAGTATTTTTGATCAGTGAATTTAAATCACTCACCTGAAGATCAGAGAGCATTCTAAGCAAACTCTTTAGAAGGCTGTGGTCTACAACATCCCCTCCTCTTTCATCTTCAATGAGAGACAGCAAACCATCTACCGTCCTTTGCTGCACTGTAAGGTTACTGATGATTCGTCCTCGAAATAAATCCAAACCCATGTCCCTGAGAGATAAAATATTAATGAGATTCAAAATGCTACACTCTTGAAGATCAGAATTTTTTATCCTCAATTTACTGATTCTAGAATTATGAATATGGATCTCAATCAAAGAGCAATCACTGATTATGAATTTTCCTTTTCCTCAACAAAATAAGAAAACATGGTATTGAGTGTCTACCTCTGAATCACTCACCATATTGATGAAACAAGTGAGTTCTGCAGTACATATGTGCGGTCTAGAAACAGGAAAATGCTTCGGATCATGATCTGAAATTAGAAAAGTTGAAATGCTTGACTTCAAAATGATCACACTGCTTTATACATGTTTAACCTAACCTGTTGTTCCAAATGTTGTCACTTTCCCTGTGAGATGGGGAAGTAGAATATGCCCATGGTATTTCCTGTCTGTCATAAACAGGGACTAAAGGAAAGGACTTGTGCAGTATTTGAATTCTGTGAAGCGGGACTTGAACTTGAACCATATTTGAAACTGTGGTTAAGGTTTAACTTTTAACTAGTTGACATAACATAGTTATATATATTCAAGTTGAAGTGTTGTTAAATCTCATCTAACTATCCAACTAAGACGAGTTAATCATATTTTTGAAGGTGGCTTGCCTCACTCAGAGACTCTTGTTTATAAATTTAACAAACTCTAGTTCATAAATTGAACTGGTGCCATAGAATACCAGAAGTGGCCTCCCTATACAGTCATGCAGAATACAGAATACAGTTACAGTAGTGGCCTCCTTACTTTACATCAGCATAAAATATACAATATGAAATAAGTCAGCCCTTCAGAGTAATTGAGGATTTTCATACATCTGTCTCATATGAAAGTTGCAACAAAGGCAAAAGGTGAACAAACTGTAAACCCATGCTTGTAGGAAGAACTGCAGAATGCCCACTTGACCTTCTCATAAACATTTTGAATTTTGACTATAATACTGTATGTTTGTCATTTTGAATGCTTTCAATAAGCAAGTTCTGTAATCTGGTTGCCCCATGGAATTGTGGGGCACATGGTCAAGTAGTTAGTTAGATAAGATTTAGCGACACACAAACACGAATGTGTTATATAGTGTCATACTATTCAAATACTGTTTAAGTCCTCCTGTTTAGTTGCCTCTTACGGCAGGCAGGGAACACAGTGGGCATATTCTACAACCCCCAGCGGAATGCACATGGTCTAACAAACAAAACAAACTAAGTACATAGCCTACAACACTCCCTTCTTTTTGTGCAGTACATACAGAATATAACACTCAGGCATAACTTTAAGTGCCTAGCCCAACCCAACCAATCTAAATGGCACAGGAAAATGCAAATTTTATACCAAAAAGGCAATTAAGGTATGATTGACATTTATCCCAACAATTTGGTAAAAGTGTGCATGTGCAGAGTGCCAGTCAAACTGAATAGCTGAACAAGCCAATTATGTCCAAAGTGCTGCCACTGGAACAGTACTTTAGTGAAACCCAGGGAAACATCCATTTCATAACCTTTCTACACTAGATACACATACCGTACAACTGCAAATGTGTGGCAGGTCTTTAAAAGGGTACCTCTTAGGCAGTTCTAACAGATGCTATAAGAAGGAAATCAACCTTAAAGCTTTTCAGCTGAATTTCTCACTCCACAAACCATAGGAACAGTGAGTCAAAAGTGGCAAGTTAAGCATTGTGTGTAATGATCCCTCCCTCAGTCACTTCTGTGGCTAACATGTTATAGTTTGTAAAGAAAAAAGTCCCTGAAGCACAGAAGCAATGCACAGTCTGTATTTTCAATATAAATCTAGTCACCGAAATGTCTGTACGGAGTGTAACCACTGCTCCCAAACTGCTTATCCGGGTTAACAATATGTACAGTACGGTAAATGAATGACCTGTTATGGACTATACCCAGGGTATTATTGGGGTAAATCAATTGAAACATGCTTTCATCATTACCTTGGTGAACTGGCACAGGATAACCCCCATGTCAAGTCTACAGTGTACATCACATATGTCAAGGTGCAGAACTGGAGACCTGTACAACATGGTCATTAAGCATCATATACGTACTCTACCATACAACAAGGCTAAGGATTACCAACTACTGTATTTTTCATAGCATTATTTGAAAAGCACTGAATATAAAATGCTTTTGCATCAATCAAAGAAGGTTTAAATTATGATTTCAATTACAATTAGGTCTCCTACTGGTCATCAGGACTAGGGACTAGAAGAACCCCGGTGCTGACCACAGTATTTACCAGCACAACTTCCTTGTTGATATTTCTACATAAAGTGAAACACCATTAACCCTTTAGGCCAGCACCTGAGAGTTCCTTCTAGCCCTGGAAGAACAGAACTCACTGGCCTTGCATGGGGGAACTCTGACAGCATCTGCAGATTTTTATATTTTCCAGCAATACATTGCCCTTTAACATCACAAAGGCACAGTAGCAATTGAAACCCTATAAAAAGCAATTAGGGCAAAATTTGAATTAACTCTGGAAAAAGGCACCGATGGCCTGCATGTATTTGGGGAAATATTCTAAAGAGTCTAAAACACAATAGAAATTTGGGATGCCCTCAAAATTGCAAATTTAGTAACAATAAAGCAATAAAACAATGATATTAAATATTGAATCTTCTGTAACTTTTCAGGACGTTACCAGAACAGATTTTCACATTGTTTTCATATTTTCTTTTACACAGATCTGCAGGGAGTTTTTGATGAAAAGGCTGGATTAAAATAGATCTATGTACAAATAATTTATTTGGAACAAAGTCATCAAGTAGGCAATGACACTTTCTGATTAACTCAGCATCCCAAGGACTCCAATGCCAATTAAAAGTTATACACAATTAGCAGGCCTTCAATTTTGAGGTGTGTGAGTGCGATCACACACCACTGTTCACCTCAAATCACTGTGAGGAATGTGATTTTTGTACACCTAGATGGAGAATGGGAGCTCATATAAATCTATTTGAGTTTATCAAAGTAGCACACCTTCCACACTCTTTAATCTCCTGACAAGCAGGCTGGAAAAAATGTTTATTTCCCAGGAGGAGGAGTAAAATTTCCCACTATTCTCCCTGTATTTTCATATACAGAAAAGACAAATTTCCCTCCAGATTTTCTAATTTCCTGGGAAGGAGACTCCCAGCTTTCCAACTTTTTCCACCCATGCTGACAAGTGTGATTTGTGGCACACCTGGAAAATCTACACCTTTAGGGCTGTCAATAGGATATGTGCCTGGTTACACAATCTAGAACCATGAAGGCCAACATGAAGTGAAAGACAAAAAAATTGAGTGGGGCACCAGGGAAAAAAAAAAAAATTCAAGCTTGGAAACTCTTCATTCATTCTGGCCCTGTATACTTGACTTGGTCTTTCATGAGCCTGAGGAGTTACACTACACTTACCATTTGGCGACAATGGTCCTGCCAGCATTTATCTAGTTCTTTGAGGTAGGAAAGACTATCTGTCTTCTCTGTATGAAATTATTAAGGGATAAAATTGTAAAAAAGTATCCATATACTGTACCCACAGTGTGAAGATAATCTCCATTGCAAATTTACACATAATAACCTATTAGAGTTGATGTTAAGTTGATACCAGCTTTTACATAATGAAATTCACAAGTATTGTACTGTAAGCTTTACGTACCTAAGGTAGTCACAGACATTCAACATGGAATGCTACTGCAATTTCCCTCAAAATCCCTAGAAATCCTACAATATGGGTGAATATTTTGTGTTTATGTTTTCTTAATCTAAAGAGTACAAGTGAAAATGCAAAAGTGAAAAACATTTGCAAACAAAATGACTAAATCCAATTTGCAGGAGAGCACATACTTGGAAAATGAAACTTCTAACATACCCCCCTCCCCCCTCCTTTGGTTCAAAACAAAAAAGCAAAGAAGCCTACTGATGTAATAAAGACTTTTTAAAAACAAAAAAAAATCATCTGTTAATTACTACTGTGCAAAAACATGTCTCAAATTTATCCAGAGCTACTTGTACTGTACAAAGTAATGATACTACTTGCTGATAGATTCCCTTTAATGTCCCAACCTCATGAACCTTGTTTGAATCACTAATATTCTTCAATGGCAACCAATTTTCCAGAATTACATTAATGCAATCAATGTTAAACAGAATCAGCTAAAGGATATAAGCCCTTGAAAAATACCTTCCCATCACAACACTGAAAGCAATTTCATTGCTGTTTAAAGAGTAAGAGCAGCTGCCCCAAACTTGTTTTGAAGTAATGGCTAAATCTCATAATTTTCTTGTTATTTCTCTTCAAAGTATCTTTCATATATACATAGGACCTCAACGTTGCACATTCAAGGTAAACCAAGTGGTTACTTGAACTAGTAAGTTTCACATGTAAGACATATTACTGTCTTGTTTAAGGTTCTGTATGCTGTGAATTGCACAATACCTACAGTACTTGAGAAATCTGTTGATTAATGAAGTATTTCTCAAGAGACTTGAGATGTGAAAATTAAAATTATACTTGTAACCTGGCAACCTGACCTGCACCATGATTCAATGTAAAAGACTACTGTTAAACTTCAGTTCATTTAAACACAAACAAGGTCATGTTGAAGACAGATGAGATAGAAGATGCTGACAGCATCCACTAGGATGAGAATGTTATTGTCAGTGATCACACAGTTCGTAAGTTAGTTAGATGGAGTTCTATGGCCCATTTCCAAACAACTGGTTCAAGTCAAGCTGGCCACAGCCTTTTTTCCAGCTGTGGCTCACTGGCTTGTTTTCCTTACTCCACTGCTTACAGTATGCTGACCACCAAGGACTTAATCGCCTTTAGTCCTTGCAAAATCGTTGTGCTAAATTTATTTCCTTGGCAGGTAGATTAGATGGTCCAAAACCTCTTCTACGTGCCCTTCACTGGTTACCTATTAATGAAAGAATCCAATTTAAATTTTTTTTTATATGTTTACAAATGGTTGAATGATTTGGCTCCGGCCCATATCTCTAATATGCTCCAAAGGAAAACCACACCTTTATCTGGTCCTGTTACTAGGTCTGCAATGGATGGGGCCCTACTCCTCATACCTCCTTCCAAGAAGCGAGTAGGTGAGGGGGCCTTTTCCATTCCAGGTCCTATGTTATGGAACTCTCTTCCTTCTCACATACGGAATTCAAAATCTATTGTGTTGTTCAAAAAAACAGCTTAACACCTACTTATTTTTATTTAGTTGATTGTGTTTTGCTGGTACTATTTTTCTTGGTCTCTCAGGGCATTGATCCTATGGAATTTGCGCTTTATAAAAGTTTGTACTGTATGTATGTATGTAAGCACAATGGCAGCAGGTTCTGTTGTTTAAAGTCTTCAGTATGACCCAGCCAGGACTTGAAATCCCAACTTCCTGACTGTAAGTCTGATGCTCTAACCACTTGACCATGCAGTCGGTCCCAGTGATTATTCAACTACATTATACATATAGTGACATTGTTACAGGGGTGGAAAGTAATAGTGACATAGATTTCAATTACCCCCATTCAAGTTACCATTCCCTGTCAAATACTCAACCAAATCTGGAACAGCTCCTTATCATATGAAATTTTGTTTCTGATTTGCTAAATTCAGCAAGAATACCTCCTTGCTTTGACTTTCATTCAGTTAAGTTCACATACATCCTGGGGTACTTGCATTGCACATATAAGATTTGCAAGAATTTGCTAGCAGTTTTGAATGAATGAATGAATGAATGAATGAATGAATGAATGAATGAATGAATGAATGAATGAATGAATGAATGAATGAATGAATGAATGAATGAAACAATTTATTTCTAGCAAAGTATCCAATATAAACAGTACAAATCTTACAGGTAAAGTAAATGCCAGAAAAGGAGAAAACAGAAGTTTCATACTTATAAATTGTTTCCCCTTTAACACAGAAAACCTAACAGTTGTTAAATTACAACTGCATTTAATGCCTTCAGCTGTACCCACAAATTGCATACGAACAGATCAATTAAGATACAGAACATGCAAAGCTAGATGATTGCTAAAATGTCACTTTTTCAAAGGATATCCAACGAACTGTTCTTTCTGGGCAGCAATATGTTTCTCACAGACCTCTTTAAGCTGGTCATACAAACTGCCAGACTTTTTATGTGAGCACATATTCTCAACAGCTTTGTAGAGTTCCTCCAAGCTGTACTGGATACGACGACTCTCATGTATGGCTTGGACTGCATCTTTCAATCTTTCCCAGGTCTGCTGTACATAGTTTTCAGGGAGGTCAGGTTTAACTGAAATATAAAGGAAGAAAATCATCATGCTTGACATCAGTGCCATCTCTGGAAATGAAACATTTAATTGACAAGCTGCTGTGCCCACAGAGCACACAAGTAAACAGTGCTGGCTTCAACAGGGGGGTAGGAATGAAGTGCCTCTTTTTCTTCCTAAATGTTCAGTTAAAATGAAACAGTTAGCCAAGTAAACATTTTGTTCTATAAAAATGAAATTAATGTCTGCAACCAATCCTTACAAACTGCTTTTAAAATTTGCTCAAGTTTCTTCAACTTTCCAGGCGATAGTTAATTTGGAATCCTAAATGCATGTTCAAAGTCTCTAGTCCTGCCGAAGTGGGGACATTTTGACTGGAAATTGAGATCTTTTGGGACAACTGGGTTTGTTTTTGTGTAGATCCTGGGCCTTACAACAGGGCATCTCACAAGGCATTTGCCCTAAAATCTGTTAGGCATATGGTTGTTAACACAGAGAGCTGCTCTTGACACCTACTGTAGACTAGCCCTAACACTAATAATGTTCAACAATACAATGCTGATGTTATGGACAAAATATCCAGTAAGTAGCAGCCTATAATCTCTGACAAAATGGTCTCTCAAACCTACCCTGGAACTCCCCCTTTCAATTTCTTGTCCTAAAGTTACAAAATTGTAGCCAGCATTGAAAGAAAGAGTGAGAAGGCAACTTTTTTGCTTACTTTCATCAGGGAGTGTCTTGGTATATAGCTACAGTATCATAGGAAGTTTATGTTAAAATAAAGAAAAAAATGGCTGGGGCCCAATTAATTACTGGGGTGTGTCAATTTTGAATTGTAACCTTTGGAAGAAAGGTGTTAAGCAATAAAATTTTAGAAAGCTTCCAATTCTTTGGCAGAGGAGTGATTTAAATATTAATTCCAAACTACAGTATTATCAATAAAATCATTGAATCTATGGCAAGGAAATAAATTCCTTCACAATGGCAGTACACATTTTGGAACATTAAAGGGACAATCCTCTCACCCCAAACTACACTTCTAGTATAGGGTAACAGAAACTCTCAATTGGCTCAGCTTTTTGATTGACTGCTAATTCAAACAATGCAGAGTACCAAAGCTTATATCACACAGCACAAACTGTTCTGATAGTGTTTTGATTATATGCATTAAGCTTTCTATATTCACCCTGTAGCAATAAAATGAGATTGTGTCTGGATGAGGGTGAATTTTAGACAATTGTGGGAGGGGCTTAATTAAGAAGGTTAGGAGAATTGGTACTGTTTGGGATGAGAAAATTGGGCCTTTAAGGTTATAAATATATTTGATCTCAAGCAACAGTACTGTACTACAGGTGATGGGGAGAAGAGACTGTAGTAAGGTACTTCGGTTGAATTACGATGCATGACACATTTTGATTGGTTTTGTTTGAGAAAAGTCAGTTATTGTAGAGTAACTGATGTGCATTTATCTACAATGGATTCACTCTTAGTTCATACAAAAACTGATTAACTGTAGGTACCTCATGTATAAAATAATTCACAACCCCATTCAAGTTTCAAGAAGTCCAATCTAATGAATTCCTTACTCCTTTGCCAACTAAACTGTGGTTTGAGTCAACTTGTTTTGGAGGTACTACTACAAACATGTAATCTGGTTATGTTTAGGTGTCGTTCAACGCATTGCTAGCCCCCTCTAGTTTTCCATTGCTTCTACAGTACATCCAATGTGGCAATGCAAGCCTACCAATGATAATGATGATTCAGATCGGCAGCTCTATGCTGTACATGGGTTGATGGTCACTGGATTTCAATGTTTACAACTTTTCCCAGCTTTTTTCTCAAACATCATATAGAAAAAAGGTTAATAAATTTACTCAGAGACAGATGCAAAAAAAGAAAATGCTTGTAAGGTCATTTTAAGAAATATGAAGTTTTAACTTTGACTTGGGCAACATTTGGGGAAAGGTAAACTTCAATGATTGCAAAAGATTTGAAGTCATCTGAGCTATTTTTTGTACCTGATGGTAATGTCAAACCCTTCATTAGAAGCAAAGCATTTTGCTGTTTGTAGGGAGAACAAAATCGTAAAAAAGAAGCATTGCATGAATGGAATTCCTGAATAATGAGGGCATCCAAAATGAAAAAAACAAGAGAAACCAAAACAGAAAGTAAAAACCTGCCTATTTATGAGGTGTCCGAAGTAATTTCGGTCAAGGATAAAGACAAGAATTGAATTACTGTACTGTACATGTATACAAGATTTGCCAATTGCATTAATAACCCTTATAAAATGTTGTTAATTTGACTTCAGTTACTTGCAACTCATACTATGGACCTAAATCATTTAGGTAGAATTTAATGCACATTTGATGTGAAAGAGCCTCTTTTGAAAAGGCCCATTTATTCAAGTATATTCCCAACTGGTTGTAATGAATGAAACAGATTGATTTACTGTAACTTTATTCCACTATTCCTCTAAATAAAGTTAAGATCAGGATGTGAAGTAAGTTTTAATGCATCTGATCAGGGTTCAATTTCGTGGTTGTCCGATTGTCCAGGACAACTAAAATTTCATATGGGCAACCAAAAGTTAAAGGTTGGTTGTCCGATGGACAACCATTTTTCTCTAGGACTAAAAACAAATACTGCTGACTGACCAACTCTTTTGAGTTTTTGCATTGTACCATATTTCAGACTTTAAGTGTTTCTGTCTCTCAAACATCATATCTTTTTATTCTTCAAGTACATGAACACAAAATGTTTTGTTTCAGACAACCAGATTTTACTTGTGGACTGCTGAAATTAGTGAAATGGTTGCCCAAAGGACAACCATAAATTTCCTGAAAATAGAGGCCTGATCTGATACTCAATTTCAATTTCAGCAATTTCTTCATTTCTGTAATTAAGAGTTATGGGTCTGTTTTGTACTGTAACGCCTCCCTTTCTCCACCCATCTTCTCCTAGTCTAATGAGGTTTCCATCTGCCTGCTTTAGTTGATTTGCTTTCATGCCTATAATATCCCTACATTGACATTCACTTCTGTGCTTGCCCAATACTTAAGTAGTTGCACAGACCTTCAGACAATCCCCAAACAAAACGAATGAAACAAAATCCATGTTATAGTGACAAAATGAATTCAAGATCTCTCAAACCCAACTTGGGACTGAGAGTTGGAACTCAGAACCCCCTTGTCCTTGCTGTGTTTTGTCTCGTGCAGATAGGCCTGGGCCTAATTAAAATGTTCATTGTAGCCAACACACTAGGGGGCTCAGAAAGGTGACAGATGGGGCAAGAAGAAAAGGGCCATCTTCAGCATGATGAGGTTTCACTGTGATTGTGGACCAGGGCTTTGCTCTAGGCTAGAAGAATCTCGGTAGGGCCTGGGCTATGTTTATTAACGTTATTCTTTTTTACAAATTTTGACAAGATACAGTATGCTGCCTAAGCCTAGACCTAATAGGATAGCCTATTGTAAAGCCCAAGTTAGGAGTCGGACTTGGGCATATCACGACACTAGTCTAGCCTACAGTAACGTTAGGCCTAGGCCTAACGTAAGCCTTGATACTAACTTAATGTTAGCATGAACACTGTTACAAGTGTTAGGCTGCCCTGGCCACAGGTCGACACTGACAGTAATAAAAGTCCAAAGTGAAAAGGAATGTAAGGTCTCACCCTTGAAATTTTTTATCACCAATTTCTTTGATCCTCCGGGCTTATTATTGATCAAAGGCGAAGATCTGTTCGTAAAACCATTATTTGAGGGATTTATCGCCGAAAAATTCGCCCTCTTCGGAGTTTCACCCATTATGGAAGGACCAGCACGAGCCAATTCTTCTCGGGATCTTTTCCTATCGGAATGGTGGAGATGGTTGTTCCCCGATTGCCTTCTTTTTCTCTGAGACAGCCCAGGTTCAGATTTCAACTTCTCACTGTTTGAGAGCGGCATTCAGTCAAAGATGCTGCTCCACGTTACAGAGAAAAACTAAGTTCCTGATCTTTTCGGAACTATCAGAAAACAAGCTCTGAGCCTATTGTCAGTGATGTTTACAGTGCATCGTTCAGCTACAGACACATAAGCCTACTTAGCCTACAATACTATACTAGGGCTTAGTACATGGTTGCGCTATACCAACGTTCTGATTATCTGGCTACGTTAACCAAGTACACTGTTTTCTGTACAGTACAAAATGGCAGAAAGATACGTCAAAAGTCAATACCTCCAAGGGATAAACATACCCCAAGATGCTATTTTATCCAAAAGATATTGCTTCAATTTGGGCTAATTTTAGCATTACATTATTGACAGATTTTTACTTTCTCGGTACAATGATTATTGGGAGGAAATTCAGTTCTGATGGGTAGATGTAAGTTCATGTATTTTATTTTTTTGTTATATTTACCGGTGTCATAGGTTGCATAAAATTACTAAACAATAGTTTTCATAAGCCGATAAAAGTGCGATTTTTAGTAAAAAAAAAAAGCTCATCTCCAAACATCGTCATGATTTTCAAATCTTTTCCAGAAGAATGACGTGACTACACGACTTTGAACAATATCATTTGAGGAAGAAAGTTACTGACTAAGCTGTAAGCGCTACATAAACTTTGACACCAATGGACAGCGTCGTCTGCTACAGCAGTGTTTTCCAACCATTTTGATTCCGTAGATACCATCACAATCACACAACATCATTAGAGAATTCTTCCCCTTGAAAAATGGACGTCTTGACTTGGCCGATTTTTGAACAATAGAAGTCCACAAACACCAAATGGTGCTCACTGGACCATGAAATCTCTGGCAATGTGTTTTTTTTGTCAGTTGCATAACAAGTCATGGGGGAGGTTCTACCCCCCCCCCCCCCCCCGTGGCTACGCCACTGGCAAGGACATACATAGATCTGTTTTGTGGATTGGTGGGCAAAAAATTCCTAACAGCCAGAGCCTCAGATCATGTCCTTGACCAGACTTGTCTAAAAGTAATCTACCCACACGAACACCATCGCACAACCAGGGACGTTGATTTGATTTTGAAGTGGGAACATCTGTTCTGAAACTATTCTCCTATCCTGGTGAGTAGTCTAAGAGAAGAGGCCAAAATGCAAAATGAAGTCAAATGTTTCAATATTTGGGGTACTTTGACAAAATTGGGGATGTTGGCCTTAGGTAAAAATGTAGCAACAACGATTCAGTCGTCGTACAATCTAGCTTCTTTGACGGAGGAGCAGTTTATAGTTTGGTTTCGCCGAATGGCTCTTTGCCAGAGAGTCGGACGACTTAAGAAAAAGCAATCATTCTCAGATTTGCCACCAATGTATAAAGGGATTGTAGATTCTTCAGTAATCCCCCAACGCTTTAACTTCCTCACAGGAAACACAGAATTCAAAACTTTCTTTAATACCATCTCCATATCTACATATATTTGTTTCAAAGGGGCAAAAAATTTCGGCAAGCTTCACCGCAATACGTCCCTAATAGAGTGGTGATCACATCTGAAAGAAAAATCGGAAAACTTAGCTTCTACTTACAAGCCCGAGAAATGCCATTTCCGGCTGTCTGATGAGTCGCGATTTTTCAAAATTTTCATGTACGCTCCGCGAAAAATTAAGCTGTACCCAAATGCTCTCATAAACAGCTATCATCAGATACCTTTCAATCCTGTCAGTTAAGTAGTCTGTGTAGATGGATTCTTTAGTTATTGAAGTGTCAAAATGTTATCAATGTTCCATGTTGCAGAGCAGTGACGTAGCTACAGGAGGCAGAGGGCGATTGTTCCTTTGCTCGAAAAATTGAAAAATTCGAAAATTTGCATTTTAAGACAGAAGTCAAATACAGTGCGGTTTTTCCAATTTTTCCTTCATAAAATTCCGGATTCTTCCTAATAAAAGCTCCATATTGGTAATTATTGGTTTTAAAAAAGGCAAAATTTTCCCCGCGCTGCGCACGCCCTTAATAGCAACCCATTATGAAGTGGTCGGTCATTAAGCAGTCAGTGGTAAACTTTCCCGAGCCGTTACAGGGCCGTTTCCCTACCAAACTCTCTTAACTATAGGCTTTTAAGTTTTAAATATTTTGTCTAAAAAGGCAAAGTTTCGGGAGCTTCTTGAATGTCGCCGAGAGGCCTCAGTGTGCACTCCTTAGATAACATTATGTAACAACAACGATCTTCAGTCGACATGCTATCTCAGATAAGCTTATAGGAGACGAGGATTCTTCAATAGTCCCCCAAATATACAAATTTTCTTACAGGAAACCCTGAATCTAAACTATTTCCTGCAATACAAGCTCTCTCTCTCTATATATATATACAAATGGGTCAAAGGACCCAAATTTTCGGCGCGCTCCCATCTCCGCAAATTACGCTCCTTATAGTGTTCACACTTAAGAAGAAAAAACAGTTTTTTATTTCAAAAAAATTGTTCTTGCTAGTAAAGCGAAAAATTTGGCATCAAAAATGTACCTTTTGGTCAATGGGGTGAATGGGGAATTGTATGGGCCTACTTGGCTTAAAAAAACATATCGTAACAAAATATCGAGTTTCCGAAAAGAGTGTATGAGGGTAGCACTGCTGCATGCCCAGCTTAGCCAAATCAGAATTTTAAGTGAGGCAAATGAAGGACATGAAAAGTTTCCAGGGGCCAAAACAATTGCGCGCGTTGCGTGAAATCGAGCGCTAACCCCAAACCGGGTTGAATCTTGCAACCTTGCCAATTGTAGTACCTAGGAGCCGTCACTGGCACTTCAGGTAGCTAAAAGTGCAATTCCGAAGGGAGTGGGATATCTTTGAGGAGGAATAGAGGAAAGATGTTCTACATTGTTTGAAGTGACAAATGGAATTTGTTGCATATTTCTTCAGGACAACATTTTCTAGTAGCTAGGGACCCGTCTCCCTGACAACTCAATTTAACTCGTTCGTGGGGGGGGGGGCTTGGGTCTTGGCAGGGTAGATCAAGGTAGTCTCTGACCCTAAACTAACTAAAGTGGGTTTTTCCCACCCGGTATGCATAATAACTTGTCAGACTATTGCGATGTCGCTCAAAGAAGGAGGAATTTCAAAATAAATTCTATTTAGCATCAAGTGTTGTCGGACGGTACTAAAATGTTTATGGTTTTTCTCAGGCGTACTCGGCATGCGCTTATCACATACCGTAAAATTACATCTAGCACATACGATACCTAAATTTCTTATACAAAATTCGTTTGGTTTAGGAGTTATGGGTTGCTCGAGTCAAACCCTTCTAAGATCCGATAGCTTACTTAACATTTCACGCCTGAAGCTAACTTGATCTGGGAGTAAATAACACTTCCGTGATCTGATGTGTGAACCGTTCCTTGCCTGTAGAGATATGGGCGGGTTTACTTTCTCCAAAGTTTAAAAACAAAAAATAAAACGGTACATGCAAACGAGCGAAAGAAACGAAATGGACGAACCCTCCCCTCCCTCTCCCCGTTAAAAAAAATGGAAAATGAAAAAAGAGAGAACTGTCAACAGCCAGTATGAAAATGATAAAAAGGAAGGTAGGAAGATTTTCCTCGATGTGTTTTCAGCCAACTGCCAGAGAAATGCAATTATGGTAATTCAAAGAAAATTTTATCTGGCACTGAAAATTACTTTTTCCCCTCATACGCACCATACTATTGTGATTTGAAACTTTCAACTAAGGCCATTAAATGCGAAAATTTCAACTTTAAATCATGGTCCTTAGAAACAAGTTTCCAAACCAAACTTATGTATAGGAAACCGTGATTCTTGAAAAAAATTACTGAGAAGCAGGATTTTGCGGGTTTCCACATCTTCAAAAACGGATGAAGCGGCCCCAAAATGAAGGGAACTGAAACCAGCAGCCCCGCCAGGGCTTGTGATTCCTTGCCTAAAGGAAAGAAAGGGTATCTCTCATTGCAATTTGAGCAACTGCATTTAAGAGCAATTTTCAAAGTTCTCTTGTTTCATGCATTTACAGCACACAGATCAAGTGCTGCAACCTTTGACCTTTATCCAAAGACAGAATGCAAAAAATTAGAGGTTTTCATCATACAGGATGACGTTCTTTTCCAAGTACTAATTACACCATGATGTCCCACATCTTTCAATACGTGAAAAAATGCCATCGTTACATGTTGTTTTTTGTCCATATTTCAGTATTATTGTGAATTTTTGGGAAATTTACATTTTTGACCTCTAGAGACACCAGACGATATTTTGGGAATTTAGGGAAATTTTACTTTTTCACCTTTGGTGACCATAGACGATCTTTGCCCTCCCATTATGGTTGTCCTTTTTGTAATGTATTCCTGCACATATATAGCATATATAAATATGACATTTATCGAACTTGGAAGGCACGAAAAGTGTCTTTTACCGTACCGTATCATGGAGCAGGTAAGGAAAGGCGTTTGGATGGACAAGAGGGCCTCTCCTTGAAGAGACTTTTTTTAACTGCTCTTAATTCCTTTTCGCTAAAAAGTATGAAAAAGAGATTTTTCCGAATCAGCTCACTACTCGCGTAACCATTCAGGCGTCGGTCTATAGCATTCTAAAGGTATGGAAGGTCCCCGAGATAATCTACTTTATCCTCCTTCCTCAAACCCTCTCCATTATTGATCCCACTGTTAGATGGAGTGAAAAATTATCTGAATGGGCTTAGGCTTTCCTTGACCCCCTTTACGGCTAGGAACCCTCAGGCGGACCCAGCAACCCCTGTGGGTGGGTGGGGGGGGGGGGCGCTTCCTGCTCTTCAACGTTAGGATGTGCACTGGGAGACATCAAATCAAGTCCCTGTCTTGTACTATACACGGTTTATGAAACCATCTTCATAGCTTCCGTTATAAGGTTCTGTGTATACTTTTCTATTGCAAGATGAGCGCCTGAGCATTTCTTTTCAAACGATTGTATTTCAAATATATTAGATTGAATTGGATGGTATGATTTAACACTTCATCAGGTGATGTCATGATGACGTAACTCAATTTCAATGGGGGCGGCTAGCAGGGAAAATCGTCGTAACAAAACGAGGAAAAACGAGGGATTGCTCTTATTGCCCAAATAATAAGTCATTGTCTGGGCACACATCACAACTTAGTTCCGAATCAAAAGGCTGTCGGAGTGGGAACATGAGCTTATAATTTGGTGACTCAAGCGGTTATTTTAGGTTCGCTTAAAAATTGGTAACATGTCGGATTGAGTTTTGGCATGTCATTGCCCAAGACAGCTCTGTGGTGATTACAAGTCACAATTCTTGCTTGGACTTGCAAGTCAAATCACTATTAAGGCTCAAGAATACGATTTGAGTGTGTAGGGAGCAGACCACTGATTAAATATTGTTACTCCATAAATATTGACGACAAATAAAGTGCCTTTAAATTATTTGGATGTTTTTCTGATTGTGAAACCTACAAAACATAATCATTTTTCAAAATGAATTTTATTGACAATGAGTTGAAGTACAACCTGTTCAAAATTCAATTTTAACCAATTTTAGTGTCATTTGTTGATTGTGTAACCTCGCTGTGTAAAAAAATGCCTCCTTTTAAGCAGCGATCAGGGCGGTAAACATGTAACTATTGTCCAAGGCTAGCTAGCTTATTAATTCCAATGGTCACGAAATAAAAAAATTGAAAGTGCAATTACTTAAGAGCTTCAACTAGGGGTAGCATGCCCAGGAGTTCAATTGTAAATCAACACACAGTGGCATTTTTGCGAGAAGGGGGGGGGGAGGGGTTGTGCAAAAGTTTTAACAGTAAGGAGCCACTTGTAATAGAAAGAAGGTAAAATAAACTCACGAACTGATCGAAAAGCAGATTTCAATCTAACACGGGAAAACCACAGATCGAGGGGCGTGGTACCCACTGGTGCAACTGAGACACAGTAGCACAGGCCTACCGGTGTAAGATTGTAAATAAAAAAAATATATATTTTTTTCGAACGACACCTCATCATGCGCTATCTGCCGACATAGGATAGAGGTGTACCTCCAATTCAAATTGAAGTCTCTTATCTAGCAAACGTCGGTGTGATATTAATTCTCTGATAATGTTCTAAATACGAAATGGTCGAATCGCTAATTCGCTATACAAATTTGTGATGTGTGCGTGTCGAAATTTTGCATTAGGAATCACATATTTTTCTGAAAAAGTTGCATGCAGACTGTGCACCGAGACATTTTCAGTTTCCTTAAAATGTGTTCGCCAATTTCATCCTGCCAGGCTGGTCATTCACAAGAGACTAAAGATTTCATTAGAACATAGTAGGGGACGATTGCTCTTCTTTATATTGCTAAATATTGTGCTCCTTCATAACCACACCTACTGCCCTATGCACACGAAAAATCGACATAATCATAGACACCAATGAATAATGTATGTTTGACATGCAAGTGAAAAAAGAACATCAATGAGATTGCAAGCGCGCGTGCAGCGCGCGAAAAGTTTTGGATTTTGCAAAGTAAACATGTGGATTTATTGATACAGAAAGTCGATTGTAATTTTTGATAGTAACTAACTTTTAAGCTTCAGGTCACAAAAAGTGTGTGTGTGGAAGGGGGGACTTTAACGTTAGTGTCCCCTCCACTCAAAAAAGTGGGGGACATGTCCCCATTGTCCTCTCCCCCAAATGGACGCCCATGCATAGTGGTGCACTACCTACACCTTTGGGTTAGATACCGTGTGTGTAAATAACCTGTGAAATAAGACTAGTATATAACTGACTCCTGCGGCGGCAGGATATTTCAATAGCCTGGGGGCTAGGGGAAAATCATGAGTTATGTTCTCTTTTCCCTTAAGTTCCTTACTTTTTCACATTTTCTTGCGAAAACATGGGGCGATGGCTCCCCCTAATGCTGCCCCTGTTGAAAACAGCAATTGAGGTGAAAAAATGGATCTTAGTCCATCCAGGGAGGAGCTCCAGATTCATGGTTCAAGATACTACTAAATGCTCTGCACCAACTGAGGTTGAGGTCATAGACCCCGGCTTTGCAAGTAGTGTGTGTTGTGTGTGTGCGTTCGTGTGTGTGTGTGGAGGGTGGACCCTGCTAGTCAGGTAAACCACTGAAGTAGTCTCACTGAATCTGACCTAACAACAGATGAGCGTTGTCATGCATGTTGAAAAATTGCTTCAAAACGTTTGATATATAGCACCATTTTGTATCTTAGCCACACCAAAAAGGCAAGTTTGCCAAAGAGGGCGCGGGCCTCTCCCGGTATGGAGAACAATTAAACTTACCAAAGCAACATACCACCAACAGTTCCTGGTATCCCCAGTTCATCATCTATTTTTATGACTACTTTCATATTGGTCAGGAAGAAAAAAAAATTGCCACTTTCAGTCACAAAACTTTTTCCATTTCAATGCTGGAGGTTGTAGAGTATGCCCGCGGTATCTCCCGCCTGTCGTAAGAGGCGACTATGGTCAATTTACCTTCTACCCCATCCCCAACTCATAATTTCTGTGCCACTGACTACTGGTATTTTGCTATTATTCTTTTTCCCCAGTCTTTTGTACTCTCTTAAATACTTTCTTAAAAGAGAGTATTGACACCGCGTTTACCATTTGAAGAAATTCCCTGCTCTTCAAAGAAGCCATGTCATCAAGAGGGCAACATATGTGGTTCTGTTTTTTATTGCCTTGAGATATACCTCCCCTGCCCAATCCAATATATTCGGAAGACTACAGCCCGTGAGAACGAAGGTTCGCGAGACCGAAAATATAATAGGGTTCACAAGACCAATGGTTCGCCAGACCGAAAATCAACAGGGTTCACGAGACCAAAGAGAAAATAGGGTCAGCGTGACCGAAAATGAGAAAAGGTTCGCGCACGTTCGCGGGCCTATTCTCATTTTGGTCTCGCGGGCCTTTTCTCATTTTCAGTCATTTTTTGGCTCGCGAACCTCTTAACCCTTGTGGTCTTGCGAACCCTTCCAAAATTTCGGGGACCCTCTTCAATTTAAATTTTCGGTCTCGTGACCTTTGGTCTCATGCTCTCTTACTCCCCTTAGCTCAATATTTGAACTGATAACTGCTTCACATTTTTGAAAGGGATAGGGTAAGGGTGTGTTTTTGAGTGATTGATAAACCCGTTTTTTAAACATACCATTGAAAACTAACAGTTTGAATATTCTGCCATTCTTCGCAAATTATTAAAACTTTCAAGCGTCTCCGCAAGCTTCCAGTCCCATTGATTTACTTTATTGAGGGTCACAAAGGCATTCATTCACATTGTTCATCGCCACGATTATCCTTATTGTTCGTGTGCATGGGTCAGATTAGGTTAGATGGGAGTTTTACGGCCCTGTTTCCAACCAATTGGTTCAAGTCGAGCCAGCCACGACATTTTTTTTTCCAGTAGTGGCTCACTGGCTTGTTTTCTCTACGCCATTGCTGTGTACAAAGGACAAGACAGACAAACAAAAATGAAAAAAACTGTAAAAATTGTCACCCTTTGATTGGTTCAAATTTAATGCTCGAATCATTTATTGAGATAGCAGGGAAGACGATTAACTTTTAAGATAAATAACAAGGTCATATGATGGGTTTTACATACGTGTCACTTTACAAACAAAGAAAAGCTTACTTAAAGGTCAAGAGCAGTCACCCCAAACTTATTACGAAACAACTGCTGAATACCACATTTTTCATCTAATTTCTCTTCAAAATATCTTCTATCATATTTTATGACGTCAATATTGCATATCCAAGGTAAACCGAGCTGTTTGTTTTAGTTAATTTCACATTTGATGAGAAAAATGTTGTCACATGACTCTCAACAGCCAATCATGAAACAAGATAGTCTACTACACTACTTCAAGTTGGGGTGACTGCTCTGTCCTTTAACTACAGCAATTCCTCTGAGAAATTGTTAAGCGACCTGTCCAATCCTTTAGCTTGAATACAATGGTATTTCTTACAGTGTATTATACATTAAAGGCCTGCAAGATGATTTCCGGCAATGTTTTCACCTACACAGTGGAGTGGGCTACTACTGATCAATTACAAACATGACGTCATGCAAAAAAGATGTGGTCAATAGCTGATAAATAGAATTGATAGAATATGTATTGCAAATATTAAATGTGATGTCATTCATGTAATTAAAACCAACTAAGAGTGAATATTAAATGATGCCATCTCCACTGATCAATGCTTTCTCTCTTACACTGAATAAATGCAGTTTGAAATTGGATTGGTATGTATTAAATGTGTAAATTTGTTTTTTTTACTAGAAATGAGTGCTTGGTTACATAATTATGTGACGCAACACTAGGTAATGTCAACGTGCAAAATTTCGATAATGTGAGACAACATTTATGAAATGAGGAACAATATGAGCACAAGGCAAATGTACACGTATCATTCATTACTGATATATGAAGAGCCATTTCTTGACTGAATGCATAACCATTGCCTGCAGGCTAAAATTACATTACATCATCAAACAGTTCGAGGGGATTCCCCAAAAAGGTAAGCATGCATTTTACTTAATCCTTAAGGCTTTGGTTCATGAGCTTTGCCAGCTGAGAAACAAATCCTTAATGCTACAAACAAGCCAAACTATTAGATCCCAATTTTTCACTAAGAAAAGTTATTTGAGGCATTTCGTGAGAAAGATACAACTGGTTTACAAATAATAAGCTGTATTTCAAAGAGGCACTGCCCACCTAAGCTTCACTCTTCCTTTTTAAACTGAGAACATTTCTCTCCCATACCCGTAAATAAGTTGGGGCAGGGGGCCAAAGATGTGAGTCACTCCCAGACATTTTCACACCAATAGAGGGTTTGAAGTTTGACGTTGACAATTTTACACATGTAGCGCCCCTGTAACAATTTTTTGCCCCTCCCCCCCCCCTCCCTCCAGGAAACCTTTCCTGGCTATGTCCTGGTTATTCCAGAGATATGGCAAAGCAAGATAAACCGGAGGTTTTTCCTTGAACATACAATAACATTTCAAGAAGGCACTGACTAAAGGTATTTCCATATTTCAAAATCTTAATAAATGTCCATTCAAAACTACCATAGTACTGAAATTTTAGAAACCTGAAAAACTTTCTGTATATTGTGCTCACTAAGAAAAATCATCCACTAAAAGTTTCTTTAGTTGCCATTTCTGTCAGACAAAACTCCTTGGTCAAATCACTCTTTTAAAACAACTCCATCATAAAAACATTATAAAACCTTTATCAAAATAAATGCATATCTTTTGTCTTGAACTTTTGACAATTAAAAAACAAATCTTATAGCACTGCATAACTGTAACTATCGTCATATAAAAAATACTTCCACAAATTTGTACCAAAACTTTCATACCCATCACTCCATAGTCATTCTTTGAATTAAATGTTAAATTGGGAATAAGTCTTAAGTCATGGAAAGTAAGTCTATTAAGCCAAGTGTTTACTCTTTAGCTATTGTAATTGGCATCGCATAATGTCTGCGCCAAAGGTCTTTAATAATTTCAGAAAAAGATGTATGGCATCTAATGTTTACCAGTTTATTTTTAAACTGTTGGCCAATGATATATTCATTGATAGTATGCTACTCTATGGTAAATATTCCCATACCACTCAGGTGAATCATAGGCCTATTTATCACTTCATTATTGCTGGAATATGGTGAAGAGCTTGGTATAATCCACAAAGGGGCTCGTTTAAGGTGTGCATGGCCCTAGGGAGACAGGAATGTGGGGCCCCTTAATAATTTTCATTGACATGCACAACTGAAATGTTCTTCACCATTGAATTTACATTGCTCCTGCTCAAAAGAACTTATGTATTAGTGTTCACACATGAACTGTAATTGAATCATGGAAGCCAAATATATCTAAAATCTGCTTTGGCTGGCATGATGTGTTTTCCCAGGGTTGTACTGATGATGGTTGTAAATAATGTATAACTCAATAGTAAAGCTTCAAAAAAACACTAAGAATAGGGTCCCAGTTGTGCCCTTTCTAACCCCACCCCCTTCCCCCCTCTTCAAAACCCATAGAGGACAACAGTGTGTGAGACAGAGTGATAACTTTCTAACTTCTGGTTTAATGTGAATTGCTTTCATGACTGACAACCTTTCTGAGTGGTGGCCTCCAGTCAAGGGCCACGGAAGGGTAGTCATTGGCATTGCATAGGGGATGGTGGTAAGGTTTACTCTTTTCATCCTTACCATCCCAATTCCTTCTGGTTACTTTGGTTCTGGTTTTGCTCCACATTACACACCAAACTACACTTGCCACTTGCATCATTAGATTTTTCTGCCACAGCTTTGTTCTCTCCCTCTTCCTGATAAAATGCCTCTATTTCAAACTTCCTGGAAAGCTTGGATAGAACAAGAGTAAGCATTCTGGGTAATAGGTATTGACAATAAACTACAAATAACTTTGAAATGGGACCTAGAGTTTGACAAGGGGTGGGGATAACTCCCTGAACAGTCCTGACACTATCCCATCCCAAACCTGTATGGACGTGACTGTTTCTGCTGGAGTCATAGTGTCACCCCAAAGGGCCTACCCAAAGGACCTACCCCGAGTCAAACATGAGTAAGAAACCCATCAATCTCATAAATTATTAATAAGCTTATGTCTAAATCATCTGCTTGTATTCAAATATACGTAATACTTTATACAGTTGTGTACAAAACCCCATTCCCAGTCTTTACCATACCCTGTCTTATGATCATTAGTATGTCATCTTCTACATAAGAAAGTCATACACATCAACACATGAGTAAGATCACACAATTCCTGTACTGGCCTTGCAGTGTTTTAATGTTATGTGTCATTTTCAACAAATTACTGTACTTGGTGCATTAATTACACTTTATCAAGGCACCAAGGAGCAGTCAAGGGCAATATTTACCAGGCAAAGGCAGTGAAAAGTCTGAAGAAATTACAATTTTAATATAAGTTTTGACCGGCAACTTTTCAAACACTAGTAATTATTGACTTTCTCCTCTATCTCTATAGGGTCAGTTAGACATCCCAGTCTTTTTGTTACCCTAGCAACACTGGAATGTAAACAACATCTGACTATAATATGAGTTATGACAATACAGAAATACTACACTGCTGGACTGAAACAATCCCTACACATGGGAAGCAAAAGTAGAATACGAATAACACATTCCTTTTCATTCCAACACCTTGTAGCCACTGGTATGCAATATGGGAGCAATGTGTCTCCCACCGAACCCAAAGTATGACATCTACTGTTAAGTAAAGATCAAGTTAACGCATTTGACAAAGTATCATGTTTAAGAGGCAACATTAGTAAAATTGCAACTTATCCAATCAAATGCAGACAGCTGATTTGTTTACTTGTTAAGTAAAAGTATCTACTATGCGTGCCAGGAATGTAGCCATGTAAGGGACGAAGGAAAACCTGCACCCTTGAACAAGTTTGCTATTTTTTCATATTTTTTTTTTTACGGCATCTCTAGCATTTCTGATTATGTGCTTAAATTCAACTTACAAGGCCTGGAACTGCTATGTCCAGGGATCTGAAAGGCATTTTGTCCACAATTTTCTTGACTGTTTTGGGCCGACTCATAGAGGTAATATGCTATTAAGAAAGTCTGTTTATGGAATTCAACCCCTATTTGAAAAATTCCTTTCTACATGCCTCATGCGCACAAGCAGGATCTGTGCTCTAAGCGTCCTGCATTTTTTTTTGCCACCAAAATTGCATGGCATCAATGCATAATGCCTTTTAATAACCGTATTTTCACAGAGTTTGTGTTAAAGAGTTTCTTAACCTTGAATCATTGAATAAACCATTTCACACGATGTCCTTATAAATGACCACCCTAATGTGATAGGTCCCTACCAATGACCTGCAGAAAACAAGATATTTTGTATCACCATAGTTAATATATACTCCCCTGGTTGGGAAACTTAAGGTGTACCTGTCTGCACACACGTAAAAGCCTGAGCAGGTATGTTGAGAACTGCAGAAAAGTGGGTCATGTGACATTGATGGTGCACACGATCGAATCACGTATAAACACTGCATTAACAACCAATACAAATACGAAGTACTAAAAGTACAAGTGAATATATTGGTGTTTAATGATCTGAAATACCAAAAAGTAAGTGGTCACCTTCGCAAGCAACCAAAGAGGCCATTCAAGTTCTTTCGACCAGCTGTGTTGGGCCTATTCTAAAAATATCAGACACTGAGAGATCACTTGGCAACCAGAATATGCCATGTTATATGTATGTGTTAGCCTATGTAGGCTTAACGAAACGAAGAGCCAGCGTTCGTTGCAGAGGAATGCATGCCATAAGAGGGAGAAGCGTGTTTCGAAAAAGTAAGGGCTGGGAAAAATCGTATTCCAAGTAATTCCCTGTTGCAGTATATACCTTAAGTAGGAATTTAGCTCAGTGCTGTTTAGAGACTACCATGTGCCGGCTGGCATGTTATGTTACTTAGCCGAATGATGGGACTGCACTTCAACTAGCCTATTTCCCAGTCTTAGAGAAAATGGTGCGTTTTGCCATAAGTTATTCAACTTACAAATTTTCTGTTATTA
Organism: Holothuria scabra; assembly: GCA_037179385.1. NCBI lineage: Eukaryota > Metazoa > Echinodermata > Holothuroidea > Aspidochirotida > Holothuriidae > Holothuria > Holothuria scabra. The sequence continues at coordinate 20,284,298 of CM074190.1, forward strand.
AATGCAGTGTTTTGTTATGGCAGCTAGATCTCTCCTTTCCCATTTGTTACATTAGGCCTACATATGCTACACTATATAACTGTATACCAGCTGTACCATTCATAGGGTAACCTCTTGCATTGCGACGTGCACTATGTCTTTCGTTTCCAATGAGCTGGACTGTGTTATTTGCTACACTGGTACCAACATCATGTGGAAATTTCACCTCCTCGCCTTCAGGTGGGTTACAAATGTTGGAAAAGCCTTTTCGACTGCCTTGGACACGATGAGAACTGTAGTGAAGTTGTATAATACAGCACCGACCATTGCTGTGCTAGAGTGATGTGCACTCTCACAGTCACATGACAACTAAATATGCAGATTCCAACATACTTCCTTCACACGTTGAGTTTCCCAACCGGGGATAGCATAACAACTATCGAATCACACAACATACATCATTATGTGGAAAAAAATCTTTAAAAACATTGAAACTTTTAACCATTTTTCGCAAGAAAGCATTGAAATTCAACAGGGCGAAGAATGCATTTAACAATCTCATAGCTTTCTGAGTACAAGTTGAAATGAGCAATGAACATTTAGCCGGTGAAAAGTCCTACATCAGCAAAAATTCTAGATGTCAGATTTTTAGCATAAACAGCATACATACTGCATTATATCATACCCACAATATAATTGAAATATCCATGAAGCAGTAAAAAGATGTTGTTACAGCAATTATGCTCTTCACATTTCAAATAAACGTAAAATGACGTCACGTGGTTATCCTTTGTGCGCATAGTTACAGTATGTGCACAAAATACACCAGGGCATGCCCAAAGTCCCACCCGACAATCTGTCTAGTTTCCATACTTGTGGAGGAAAGTTGTACATATTTGTCCTTTTAAAACCAAATCTTTTTACATAAATGGCAGACAGCGATACAAATCTCTCTACTGTAGGCACTTTCTTGTTCAAATTTTACAAATTTCCATCTAAAATTCAACTGCCATCTTCTCGTGCATCCTTAAATATACCCGCCATAAATCAGTTACTATCGTAACTTCTCTAGTGATTCTGTTCAAGTTCTCAAGAAATACATGATAAACACCACACACTTTTCATGTACTTGACTGAAGCCAGATAAAAATGTTCTCCTAATGAGTGTTTTGACCCAATAGAAAATACAGTATCTCAGAAGAGACACTGCTCTGAATAACCTTTTTCACATTTTTCCTGCTTAACACCAAGCCATTGGAAGCACCACTTTGCATTGATATCTAAAGTTCTGCAATGATTAAACACCTAGATTTTAAAATGCCAAACTTTAAATGCTCACATGGAATGAAATTAAAATATTAATATACAGGCCACTTGATATACTCAATCCAATATTGGCTACAAAATATGTAACAATTCTTTTGATATACTAACAGTACTCCAGTGGAAAGCTTGTAATAAGAGTACACCTGTGTACAATGTCATGGACACAAGTGCAAATGAAAGTATTTCAAAAATTTGAGGGTTAGAACCGCAACCCATATTTTGCTAAAGTATCCCTGGGTGGTATCTGATCAGTGGTAACCAATTCTTGATTTCCGTGATTTCATCACCACAGGATCACCACACATTCAGGAACAATCACTCATGCAAAATCGAATATTACATCTCTGGCTGTTCGTATTGTTTTGCTGGTACAATTGGCCTTCCATGTTGAACTTGGAAAAAAACCTTGCATGAAACAGCTCCCCCCACCCGCACACAAAAGTTGATCCAAGGGCATTTTAATGGATAAAATAAAAAAAGCGACTATGAGATATGACGCTGAATATAGAATGTTACAATGAAAAATGTTCCATGGCATTACTATTGAATTTATCTGTTCAACACCTGGAAATACATTGGAAATACACCATATCAAGATACTGGAAATTTAATGACATTTCAAATTAATGGAAAGCATTTTGGAAAGGTTATCAAAAATTGGACTGACGGAGTTATAAGCTTTTTGAGCATAAGCCAAACATTACGATCTGTCATAATAAGAATAAGCTGTCTTTCAAATTTTATAAACTAAATGTTCTTTTTCAACTATTTACAAACTATTTACAACAGCATAAAATACCATATCTTGCATGGAAGAGAGGGTGGCCTATTTTCAGTTAGTTGAGGAGCTAATCTCTATCGTGAAGTATGACTTTTGATAATTAGATATTCACAATGTGGTCATTTGGTAATTTTGCAACATACTGTTTATCTAATGTATTGCTACACAGAACAATAGAACTTGAAACATTGACACATTGTATGAAAATACCTTTTTCACCTTTACACAGTAAACACTCCACTTCTAAATAATTTAACCTTCTGGACCAGGGCTGATTTCCCTATATGAACGTTTTCTGTTACCTCTCAAAGGATACTCGTCCTCTGACCCTTTTGTTCGCACCACTGGTAAAACTGGTGTCTTGGATTCTTCTTCAAATTTTTGCTGGAGTTCAAGGGCGATCCGTCGATCAATTTCCTCTTGCTTCAGTTTTTTTTGCTCTGCACTCAACAGTTCCATGTACTTGACAATAGTGCTTTGCCCATTACTATTTCTATGACCATCAGACGTTCTCAGATCATCCTTATGGCCACCTACTTTTGAACAATTTAAAAAAGTCTTTTCCTCCCGAGGAGATGAGTCCTCCACACTAACCTTAACTCCATTGTGAAATGCATCACCTCCCCCTGATACTTTTTTATGTTTCCTCTCAACATCACATTCCACAAAATAGCCAAACAATTTATTTTCCTTTGCATTCCTTGATATATCATTTGCATTATCATCTTTCAACGTATTATCGTCTTTTAACTTTGAATCAGCTTTACATCTTTTTGGAGGGTTACAAGATTTTCCATTTTCAGTGGCAAGGTTGTTTAAATGTTCAGCATGAGAGTTTGTGGCACCTTTTGATACCAATCTTGTCCTATGGGGTACACTTTCTGATTGTTCCGTATTGTTTCCTTTTGAATTTTCAATTCTAGTAGTTTTAACATTGTTACCACTTTCAGATCTCACTCTATGAGAAAACTTACTCAATTTGGTTCGAATATCCGTTTTCCTTTTTTCACTAACATCATTTTTCTGTTCAGGTTCTTCCATTGTTTCTTTGTGACCATTCTTTTTTGAAAAGCTTTCTTCATCACACCTTTGCCTGGAGGTTCTTGCAAGTGAAACTTGTATTTCCTTAGAGTTTTTCTCATTTGTTTCTTTGTCCAAGAGTGGAGAGGTTTCCTCTCGGTCCCTAGCAGCCATACCTTTTAAACGTTCTTTCAAAACTGGGCTCAAATGTTTTCTCTTCACATCTTTGAAATTTTTAAGATTCCGAGGGGTTGAGTGAATAATTGGAGGTGAACTGCTAGAGCCATCAGCCAGTCTCTTACGAGCCGTTCGGGGAGAAGTCTCGATTGGTTTGAAGTGACTCACTTCCAAAGTGATGCTATCCTCACTCTCTGGACTCCTCGCTCTCTTGGTTTTAATACCAACATCCTCCATGGATGGAAGTCTGACAGAAGATGCTGGACTAAAAGCACCAGAACTATGGGCTTGACTGGAGCTTTCCTCTGAGCTGCTGGTGGACCTTTGTGATGAACTTTTCGTCGAGAGTTTCTTACTTTCCATCTTGTTAAAGAGGTGTTCTAATCTTTCACATTTAATAACTGGGGCCGCACCTTTTTGTGAAGATGTTGATGGTGAAAATACGCTAACAATAGGATTTGGACTCTGTTTAAAACAAGAACGTGATAAGTATTGCAGTTTTTACATACATTGGAAAAGAGCTGTTATCAACTGCTATTCTAGCAAAGAATTTTAAATGTGAAACATCTTATTACTTCGAAATGTGATAGCCAAGCAACATAATTTTTCAAGAGCTGAGCTTAATATAGCCACTTCAAGGATAGTCTCACACAAAATCTGCAAGAGGTTAAATCATATAAGAATGACCTGTGTTTAAGTGTTTTAAAATTGCAGGTACATAAAAGTCCCTTTAAATGAAGAGCCATCTTCAAAAGAACAGATATTTTTTGCAAGTTTATCACTAATTTTACACAACTTTGCTACCTTAAAGTCTGCAATAGTAACGGTGGGTGGTTTCTGTCCAACATGCACATTACTTTGTGTGAAATAAAAATTTGCTCTGTACCTTATTATGATTTACCATCAAGTTTCCACACCTTTTTCATGAGGCCACCCCACTTTTAGGTAACAGCATCAGATTGTGACCTAATCAATATCCCTCTCCCCCCAAAATAGATTCAGTCCGGTATTTACTGTTTTTTACAAATTCTAGTGTGATGGCAACCACTGCACAGATGACACAGTGTAGTGTGGTTGTCCCCCTGTGGGCTGGGGGTTGTAGAATATGCCCACGATAGTCCCCGCCTGTCGTGCGAGGCGACTAAACAGGAGGACTTGGACAGTATTTGAACAGTATGACACTATATATCACATTTGTGTTGGTGTGCTGTTAAATCTTATCTAACTAACTAACTGACACAGTGTAGTGACTGCATGTGACTTCAAGAAGTCATGTAAGCATTGAGCTTAGTTCATATTTAGAATTGCAGAATTGCAGGATCAGACATATTTAGTTTCTTGATAAGGGAAAGACAAAACCTTAAATATTTTGGACCTAGTTTACAATTCCACCATAAGAACTTTTCAACTCCGACTAGGACGCCATGATTTACCAAGTAACAATGTCTGACACCAAGCCAGTGAAGTGTGCACAAAAGCACAACACTCTCAATTTTGTAGATGACTGTATGTAGACTTATTCCCAAACTTTTTGTTCCATTGATTTGTACACAGCATACAAGGAACATATTAATCTAGTGATAAATGTGTGTGAATTTTCATATTGCTGTTTGAAACCAAAGATATTTTACACTCTGAATGGGATGTCTAAGAATGTATAAAAAAGGATATCAGGAGGTATAAATAACCAATACTCTTGGCTTGAAATATTGCAGGCTGGTAAGTGTCTGCAGTGCCCTAGTATGAAGTGATGAATAGATTTGGGATACAGCTTGAAGTGGGATAAGAATACTCAGAGACTGTTATTTGTTTGGGGAACAAGTTAACCTTACTGTAAAAGACAGTGAGAGTCTATGCACTATCACAGAATTATATCATATCAACAGTTCATTTTCAAAACTTTATTTGGGTCCTTGAATTGGCTGATGGATATTGCTTAAATGAACACATGCCAAGGTAAAACACAGAGAGAAAATGTACTTAAATCCTAAGGAGATGTTTAAATGACAGATTCTTTAACTGTTTGTGTTTTGAAAAAAGTGACAAGCTTAATTTCCCAAAAACAGTTTGGTATAACAAACCTAAGCAGTACAGTACCAATTGCTGCACACAGAAAGTAACCTACCAAATGCTTGTTTCATTACCATTTCACAGTAGGGAATCTGATATAAATCAGAGTGATTTAAATAATTAAGGCAGTTATTCATCACCCTAGCCAGTTTGCCAATTCTCCTATCCTACTTTCTTCCAGCCATTCCAACCAATATCTTGACCTCATCCTTATCCAGACACAATTCTACCTTTTTGCTTCAGGGTATACCTTGCTGAGCACACAAAGTCTCTATATGCAATCAAAACACCCTCAGTACAAAATGTGTAATATGGGCTACTCTTTGTTTTTTCTTCAATATGATGTAAAGCAGAGAACTGTTGAGGACTTCTGTAGACTACTTGTAAAATTGTAGTTTGGGGTGACCAACGACTGCCTTTGAATACATACCTTCTCTAGCTGTTGTAATCTCCTTGCCAGTTCTAAATCTCTCGCAGTTTGTTCCTCTTGTTTTTTCTTGATCATGTCATCCTACAGAAGAGAGGAAATTTTTAAATTACAAACAAAAATGGGTTGAAGTAAGGATCTTCACTTAGTAACACAGAGTATTAGGGAATACTGAGATGCTTTAAATATAGTACTGTTAATGAAAGGCAATTTTATTAACAATAGGTAAGCAACTACCAATGACTGATTACCTTAAAGGCAGTCATTCAACACCCCAGACAGTTACAATTTTCCCAACCTTCTTACTTAAGCCCCTCCCACAAGGCCAAAACTGCCTAGACCTCATACTCATCCTGACACAACCCCAGTTTATTGCTTCAGGGTAAGAAGACTATACAATACCCTTATGTGTAATCACAACATTCTTAGTGTAGTATTGGCTGTGTAATATAGGCTACAGTGTTCTGCATTTTTTAATCTGCTGTCAATCAAAAAGCTGTGCCACTTGAGAATTTTGGTAGACTACTTCACATATTGTTGTAGTTTGGGGTGAGAATTTACTCCTTTGAAGGCCCAAGTAGTTTTGAAGACCACAAAAATTGATTGTGGTATGGGTAGAAATCAGAAGTCAGCTGTTACCACAAGGAAGAACCCCTATATAAATCATACTTTTTATTCTAGCACTGACAGTTAAAGGGGCTCATTGAGTGTCAAAGGGAAACTACCACATGACAATGCTCATAGTTAGCTTAATGAGTCAAGTTTCATATCCAAGAGTTACAAAAAAAAAGTTAAACTTAGAATTTTGAGGTGTCCTAACTTGTAACGGTTTTGTGCATAGTTTGAACTAGAGAGCCAACAGGCCTAGTGATTCCTTGCCATGTGATATATTATGGCAAACATGGATGCAAACATGACGTGCATGAGATCCTACACAATTATCCTACTTAGTTGAGATATCATACTGGTAAGGTCAAAACGTTTTGACCTCATGTAACCCAAAATGACCTTTTGACCCTATTTAAAACAATAGGGATCACCTACCAAACATAACCATCAACATGACCAATTCTCAAGCTAACCCAGCTGAAAATTCCCTTTTGAACCCTTTGGGGTAATATCCTTGGAACCCAAAGGGTTTCAAGTGGTGACCTTTCGAAAAACCCTTTGCTTTCAAAGGGTTCCCTTTGGTTGTTGATGGAAATTGGACAAATCTCAAAGGGAATTATAAAATTACCCTTTGCATAAACCCAACCCTTTTGAAAACCCTTTAGAACCATTTGGAACCCATTGAAACCCTTTGGTGAATGGAATTTGGACAAAGGGTCTCAAAGGGAATTTTCTGCTGGGAAGTACAGTATGAGCATGGGAGTACTACCTCCATGGTATGAGATCCCTCACAGTTCTCCCCCTGAAAAAATTATGTCTACAAGGTTTGACCTTTTGTAACCCCAAACCTTTGATTTCCACACACAAGAGGAATTTTTCACACAGCTTCAATATGCCAAAAATTACGTTTTGTCTCATTACTTGATAAAGCCATATTTTTATACCATTTTAATCAAAAGTTTGGATAATGAGGACAGCTCTCCATTCTGAAGTTTCTATGATGACACTAGGTTTCGAAAAGTCTGCATTCAGGTTAGTGTTAAAACGAGCCCTCATCCTAACACTCTCCTACATGCATTGGATCAAAGAGACATCTGAACAGAGAGGAGAAACCTTGGCTATTAGTGGCAGCAACTTTTGCTTTACGGGGGAAATGCCCCACCCATTGTCTATGGTATCCTTGCAAGTTAACAAAAGCTGATATCCCTATTAATCCATAATTTAACAAGACTTTTAATTTGCCTTTTGTCTACTTATACTGTAGGTACAGCGTAGCACACAGTACAAGTATCCCTTGTTTGATACACAGTATACAATATTATGCTTGCTCTTATTAAAAGTGTCTGGACACCAATTTTTGAAAACCAAGTTGAACCAAGTATCCACTCATAAAAAGTTTATTTGGATGTAGGGTATTGGGATTGACCACATTTGACTATATGTAATTGGTGTGGGAAGTAAAGTCAGGTTTGGAAAAAATTATTGAATTTCACGAACCAACTCAATGAGCTGCTCTAATGCCAACTAAATTACCAGTTTATCATTCTCAGTATTCTCACTTTCCTTCAAGCCCAAGGTAAAATAGGCACTAGAGATGAGTAGGTAGAAAGATAAATAATCCGCCTCCCCCACACACAACATTCCTTGACAATTTCCTTTAAGACAAGAATGAATATTTAATGGCCTCGTTCATTTTAGTGAAGTGTGGCTGGATTCAAGGAATGATTTACTCAATATTGTACAGTATTCCATTTTGCTAAAACAAGATATACAAATTGTGACCCCGATGCAAAATTATGTAGCACATACTTTACATACATGATACAACATTAGGACTTTTTAATGATATTGAGACAAAGAAGCCAAGAGACCCCAAAATTGCATAGTCCAGTGGTTAGAGCTCCTGACCGGGTCATACCGAAGACATGAAAAAGTCTACTGCCATTGTGCTTGGTGCCAGTGAGCCACAACTGGAAAAAGTCCTGGCTGACCTGACTTAAACCAATTGATTAGAAACTGGGCCATAAAACCTCACCTAAATAACTCAAAATTGTAATGATAGTTTTGAACACAAAATTAATCCCCAGCTGGACTTCCTCTCCAAAAATTATTTGAAAAGATGTATTTTCCTAGGTGGGTTGACAAAATATAGGAAATATTGTTTAACTTCAAAACCTAACACATCAATATATTCCACTGCTTCCATACTTTTGTTCAGACCACTTCCTATGAGGGAGGATTAACGTTTTCTTCACAGGGGAAGCAGGTTTCTGATCATGCTGATCATACTCACTTAGTACATTACAAACCTCACTTATTGAATTTCTTTATGTTAAAAATTATTTGATCAGGCATTTCTTGGGTGGGCAAGAACAATTCAAGAGGTTAATTTATTTGCATACTACTTACAATCAAGAAGTGGATTTATTTATCTTTGAAATGATATGATCAGCCAGGTATGTTTCTTAAAAGAGGACAAAGTTCTTTTATACCTAAATAACAATGAGTTACACAGTATGTGACAAGGCCATGACAGCACAAACCTCTTCCATGCCTTCAGCAATGCATTTAGCAAGTTCTTCATCTTTCTGCCGTTGAGCTTCCAAAATCTTTTGCTGCTCTTCATACCTCTTAATTTCTTCTTGCTGCAGTTTCTTAATCAGTTCCTCACTCTTCTGAATAGCTTGCTGCTGTTCTTCTTCTCGGATTTTCTGAAACTGTTTCAAACACAAAGCAAATTACTGGTGCAACAGAGACATAAATTTCACTTGCATTGCTTTAAAACAATTCCTTTTTCACCTGTCCAGCCAGCTAGGCAGAAAGCCTGTCAGCCAGCCAGTCCAGCAAGTGCAACAGTCATGTCAAATTTTCGGTCTGTGTGCTCAAATAACATCTTAACAACTGGTAATGTAGTAAGTACTTCTGACAAAAATGGGAGTATTCACAAAAGTGTACCAGAATGTGACTGATGATGACTGCACAAGGGATTTAATTAGTGTTATCCCTCATCCCTGTTCAGTAAATAGGTGTAAGTCTATGGTAAGTGAAGACAAAGAGAGTCCCAGTCATCTCTCTGATTACTGAGTGCAGCAATCATCAAGGATGTAGCTTCAGCAGTTGTCACCTCCATCCAGCACTTGCAAATGCTGACAATTACTTGAGAAAAATTTACATACTACCGACCACCACTTGTGCACCTGTGAGAACAGTACTCTTGGGGCTCAAAATAACTGACGCCACTGACAGCCATGGTTGTGGGCCCTTTCTGATGGCAGTGATGCCCCTCAGCATATGTCCATTGAAATGACATAGAACAACAAACATTTTTGTCATTTTGGCTGTGCCCTTTTTCAAGCTTATTTTGCGCCCTGAGTACTATAGTCCAAGCCCAAGGAAAATGATATCAAAAGTCACTGATTTTACTGCAAACGTAGCAGTGATTTTTTTTAAACAGCTACTACTTGACAAAAAAGATAACAATCACTCACAATTTGATAGCTATAGAGTCTAGCTGGGATCAACTGCCTGTGTCTCTTTGATCCCTCACAAATGGAACCAGAGAACTAGTGAGATAGATGGGTAAAAGGTAATTAACCCATAGTCTGTAGTGCTGTATTTAACTGTACAGTTCTCCTTACAACTTGTGAATAGACTCACTGTTTTAGTGAACAGATTCAGTGTTTACAAACAAATTCTGTCATGGCTGGGCTTCAATAGGGTTGGTGAGGCTCGCTTAATACATTGTTGTCACAATGAAAGGTAGATTCAAATAGGTTTATATTCTATGGGCAATCACGCTAGCCCTACCACCTCCAATACCTAGAATACATTTACTCCTGCGCATGTTGTTTGCCAACCAGTGATGTGGGTAACCACCCTTATGGCAGTGTATGAACAATAGCTACAGTGTGCAACAGTACCTTGTTTACTTCTGCTTCAAATTCCTTTCTGATTTCACCAGGCTCAGCAACACGGATACTCTTTTTAACTGGTGACTCTGGTTCTGTTAAAAGATTTGCATGAAAAATGACAAAATTAACATTTTAAATTAAAACTATTAACTCATCAGATTTAAACATACCTGGAAACCATGTATCTAAAGAGAAATATTGCATTTGTTTTAACAGAGAAATAAGTAATATTTTACAAAAAAAAGTTCTTTTTGAATGACACCGTTCATAGAGACAGAAATTCAGTCATTTGTTTCTCCCACATAATTTGTTCACCCAAACTTTCAAAAAATTCAAATGATACAGTTTCCATGTACAGTGCGTAACTCTTCTTCTAATGCAATATATTTTAAGGAAATGAATCTATTGCTGGAGTTGTTGAGACTGAATGACTTGACAATGACTAAAACCACGTTGGTGCATTTTAAACATCACTTTCCTAATCCTTTAAGTACAGCAGCAACACTACAAAGAATCACATTATTGACTTAGGCCTAGGATAAGATCAGCTCAAAGTTTGCAAAATTTGTAAGAAAGGGTTCAAAGTAATTCTAGGGTGCATGGGCATTTTAAAAAGCTGGAAAAGCCCTTCGCAAGGCTTGACACATTAGGAAGTTTAGTTCCTCCCATAGAGTTGTCAACGAGTGGAATTGTCTGCCAGATTGGGTAGTTAACTCCCCGTCAGTTCACTGCTTCAAGGTTTAACATTGACAGGTTTTTCCATGACTGTGGTAGAATCTGATTGTGTGGGGCTGTTGTCAAGCTTTGGTGGCTTGACTTTTGATTAGGGCTTAGACTTCAGGGCATCTTATGGGGCCTCTGCCCTCCTTTGCCCTTCAACCTGTTGTGTTATGTTAAAGTGCAACTCCAGTATTTAGGTACATATGAGTTACAGTATCTCCCAGTGTTATTTTGTACTATATGTGCCAAGGTTAAATCCTTCTATCACCATCTGAAATATTCTTGCTTTACACCATCAATGCTAGTACAGTACATGTACTGAGCACTAGTTCTACTGATATAAGTACTGCGCACTTAACCCACAAATGTAAGTTGAAATCTTCATTTCAGCACAACTGTTACCATCTTAATTCTGAATGAAAACAACTCAGTAACAACTCAACTGCCGATAGCAGTTGTCACAAATTGTTATTGGGTTGTGCCAAAGTAAAGGCCAAACTTGGCCTGATGGCTCTTTGTAGTAATTTGCTTGACCCGCCCTTATTTGCAACATCATACCCAGTGTCACCAACATATGCTTATAAAGAACCAAGCTTAGTATGGTTGCATTTGATTCAGGTGCTTTAAAATATTATGCATCCCATAACACTTCATTCCTGAGGCACGTGACCCTTCAGTTGCATCCATTTTTACTCGCGCCTTTCCTTTGACATGCTCCTTCCAGCTAAAGCTTAGGATTTTGATGATGTATCCACTATGATGTAGGCCTGTCAGTTCCCTACCTTGTAATTATAGGCCTGTTTCTCTTACATGTGTCTGCTGTAAATTGTTAGAATGTATTATTGCTTCTAATCTTGAACCATTCTGAAACATATAACTTGCTCTCTCCCACCCAGCATGCTTTTTGTAAGTCTCATAGTTGCGAAACACAACTCGTGTCGGTAATTGAGGACTGGGCTTCCTCCCTGGATGCCCATAAACAAATTGATGTGTTTATCTTAGACTTTGAAAAGGCCTTCGATACTGTTCCTCACGAACTGCTCAAGACCAAGCTGCACACACTTGGTGTTTCAAAACTGATTGTTCATTGGGTTGATGACTTTCTTGGTGATCGTAAACAATCTGTTGTTGTCAATGGAACGCGGTCTCCACGGATGGAAGTTCTGTCTGGTGCCCCTCAGAGGTCTGTCCTGGGACCAATTCTTTTCTCGGTACATATGATATTGTCGATGTTGTTTCTTTCAAGGTACGTCTTTTTGTAGATGATTGTGTCTTTTACTGTATTATTGAGTCCGATAACAATTGTCACAAACATCAGGATGACATCGAGCAGTTGGGGCTGTGGGCTTTTACATGGGGCATGAGATTTTAGCCCACTAAGTGTAGCATTATTACTTTTGCAAGGAAAAAAGAACTTTATCTTTTAGGTATGTTTTAAATAGGATTGAGCTACAAAGGGTTGATAGTATTAAGTACATTGGAATTACCATCACTAAAGATCTAAACTGGGATAAGCATATCCAGAATTTCTGTAACAAGGGAAATAAAGTTCTTGGTATTTTGTATTTCTCCTGCCATAGAGATGTCAACTTAATGGCTTATAAAGGTACTGTATTCTTTGGCCAGTGCTGGAGTACACCAGTACCGTTTGGGACCCTTGGTCTACCAGTGTGACAAACTTGAGAGCATACAAAAATGGTCAGCTAGATTCATTGCCTCTGACTATTCTAGAGAGCCAGGATCTATGACCAGCCTCCTTAAGGAACTAAACCTTGTGCCCTTGACTGATAGACAGAGACAAAGTACACTGATCCTTTTTTTTTTTTAATTGTAGTTATTTAAGGGTCCAAAGTAATTCTCAAGTGCGTGGGCATTGTAAAAAGCTGGAAAAGCCTTTTGCAAGGCTTGACATTAGGAAGTTTATTTTCTCCCATAGAGTTGTCAACCAGTGGAATTGTCTACCAGATTGGGCAGGGAATAATTTAGTACAGAAATTTTGCATAGCATTTTTGCGATACAAGTTCCATTTTGTGTAGCAATTTTCGAAATTTGCATAGCAATTTTCACTGTCATACTTTTCTTCTGTTATGCAGTACTCTGGTTCATGCCCAGATGCTATTCACCGCTATGATACGGTGTTCAGTTATATGCTGAAACTAAACCTAATTATTGACTTAATGTGACAGCACTGTTCCACGAAAAGTCCTATATATTTGCAATAATTCTTTATGGATCTGCAGAAACAAGGCACAAAATACTGACTTCAATTCCATATCGGAGTGAATCAGCTCCTTGCTTTGCTGTAGGCCTACACTGTAAGGTCCTCCAGAAAGCGAGTCAAAAACCTTCACTCAACAAGCTTGATGCACTGCATGCTAACAAACTGGAACAGGGCCGGAAGACAGTCAGTAACCTTATTGTTTTTCTTCCACCATGATAATAAGCAGTTTGCAAGCTTCTTAAATCCTGGGACTTTACCTAAATTTCGAGCTTGCAATCCGTTTCTAAGTGTGTTCTCAAACTTCTCATATGTATTACATACAAGGCCTACTATGGGTATTGCTACAGCCTCATTCTGGGTAGTCAGAACGATGACAATTTGAAAGATGTCCAATACATCAAATTTTCACAAATTTCACAAAATAATTATGAGGCACGTGTAAAATACTCTAACTAAGCCCTTCATACTATTTTCGAAAGATCAACCCCTGTAATTTTGCCCTACGATGCTTTTTCTTCCGAGTTGTTTGTGCAAGACCTTGCACTATCCTAACGTGTTTGGATATGGAAATGTGTAGAGCCTAGGCTATCTCGTGTTTTATGTGGAAGAAGTTTGATCCCTATGGGAAGTCACCGAGCTATTGTAACAGAGTGCCTTATACTTCATACACAGCTGCATACTTTGAAGTCCCACAATCGACAATGTAACTAGCCGCCAATAGGTGCACGTAAAAGTTGTGTGAATAGGCAGAATTACCTTGCTGTTTTGACTGGCATACTCAAGTGTCTGGGTACTTTTCTTGCTGCTTTTTTGCAGTGTTTCGTTACTTGATGTGTGTGTACTAAATATATATTGAACAGTTGTAGGCCTTCGTGCGCGTGCAGTATTCCCGATTTCATTTCCATTCACCGAGTACCGGAGCTTTTGCTCGGAAATTGTGTCGCAAATTTTGCTACACATATTTTGATTTGTATCGCAAATCTGTCACTTTGCATCGCATTTTGCGATGCGATACCGGATAAATTATTCCCTGTTGGGTAGTTAACTCTCCGTCAGTTCACTGTTTTAAGGTCAACATTGACAAGTTTTTCCATGGCTGTGGTAGAATCTGATTTGGGGCTGTTGTCAAGCTTTGGTGGCTTGACTTTTGATTAGGGCTTGGACTGCAGGGCATCTTATGGGGCCTTGGCCCTCCTTTGCCCTTCAACCTGTTATGTTTATGTTTCTAAAGGTGTGTTTAGCAAGGTTCTCATACCTGATAATTGTCTCCAGCATGATACTCATAGAACAGCCCAGAATTCAACCTAGTATGACCAGTAATCAATTCATCAACCCACAATCCAACCACAGTATTAGTTATTGTCAGTTTATAAGCCTGATTTTATTGGCAATTACTTTAAAAACAAAGTCTGAGGTATTTTTTCTTAATTATATGTAGCATTGTCTAATATCAATAGAAAATTAAGGAGTGAATGAAGGAATTAATTTTGGGCAGTCGGATACTGGCTATCAAAACTTTTGTAGCCCACAATTCAACCACAGCTGTGTTATACATATGTATGGTGGAATACTGGGCCCAACTTTTGAAAGTGGAGCCCAGTATTCAACCTCCCCCAGATCTGAAAACATAGCATTTAAATTGAAATTTTTCTAGTCTGTGACTGGTTTGGCTAACCTCACTTCTCAGTTAAAACAAATATTGAAAAAGGCAAGATCTTCAATTGGGCAAAAATTAAGAGTTTTTATAACAGGATATCCTTAAAGTACCTTTTAAGGAAAGTGGCTTTTATGAACTTTACCCCACCATATACAACAATGACTGAAATAGAGTTTCAATTTTACTTAATTGGGCTGGTTTGTTTTCATCAATTGGAAATACAGGGTTGTTTCCAAAAATTAGATGTGAATGTATCAAAAATTCTATTTTGGGATAGGAGAGACTTGTAAATAACCAAAAGCGGTCAGGTTCCGGGGGGGGGGGGTCAAGTAATGGGTATTTTACCCTAAGCCAAAGAATCACGCCAAGGTGGAGGTGTTTGGAATTATACACCACACCAATTGTTGCAATTGTATGCTATTGCTAACTGTTGTAATTTTCCCTGTAGCAGCCGGATACACCGTACGCCAAATTTGTTGACGTAGGCCTTCATTTCCGTACGCCAAAGATCTTTCTGTGAAAGGCCCTACTTTCCAGTATGGCCTCTATCCATAAGGATGCCATCACTTTTATAATTGGGCAAAGGCCTAGCCTACTTAGGCCTAGCCTTTTTTAGTCTTGACGCATATGCTGTGTGTGGTGAGTGAATGTCCTTTGGAGAGGCCCTAGGCCTATGTGAGTATAGGCCTAACGTTATGTCACCTTTTTATGAAGCAAGAAGAAGGTTCCGGCCACTGATTCTTAATTAGGCCTAGGCTAGGCCTAGAGCCATTAACATTACCCGTGCAAGGGCTGTGGTGTGAGAGGAATGTGCCAAACGTTAGGCCTAGCCTCTAGAGGCCATGCAACGAACACACTGCCCTGTTCGTGGGCTAGCCTACGAAGGCTAAGTTAGCCTACTATTAATAATAATATTTAAGACCCCAAAGTTGGCGGGACCCCGAAGTTGGCTCACTGTCACACATCTCTCGCTATCACCGTAATAACGTTACTTTAACAAACCTAACTGTTTTGAACCCATCCAGCATTTTGTTTTTCACGACAATGAATCCATTTCAGATATGTGCATACAATAATATGATCAGTCTTCAAGATTTTTCTACCTACATCCTACCGTTACGTGTATATTTCACAATCGAAAACATACTCCACCAAAACAACGAAAATTACCTTGCTATGGTGTACACTGCCCTGAAGTACTACTCCATACAATGTAGTAAGTTGCATATAGCCTAGTGTGCTAGGTGCACAACCTATGTCATTTGGTTATTTTGCTTTCTTAGAGACTTGACCAAACTTTCCGTCTTTCTTAGGCAGGTTAGGTCAACAAGGAAAACAAGTTTTGCACTGTACTCTATGGCAGACTAAAGAACGCCGCTCCGACAGAGCAGGTTCAGTTGCTTCACTACGTCAGTAGGACCCTATTGATAGGCGGCAAGGACTAGCTTGCTACGTAGGTATCTGTACGTAACTGTACAAAGTCAGTGAAAATAGCCGCACACTGCGCATATGGCAACCACGCCACTTTCAGGGGCTATTTATGACTGACATCAATAAAAAAAATCGAGTCAAATTAAGCTTCCTCTCTCTAATTTCTGGATCGGGGTATAGGAATTATTGGTAGCAATATATCCATCAGTTACATCACATTTTGAAAATGGAAACAGGAAAGGATTTGGATTTAACTCATTGTGTATATTAGCTTTAGGATAGAGCTCCCGAGAGTAGATAGTATTAAGTATCTTGGAATTACCATCACTAAAGATCTGAACTGGGAGAAGCATATTCAAAACACCTGTAACAAGGGAAATAAGATTCTTGGTATTTTGTATAGAAATCTTTCTTCCTGCCCTGGTAATGTCAAGTTAATGGCTTATAAAGGAATCCTTCGGCCTGTGCTGGAATACGCCGGTAGTGTTTGGGACCCCCACCAGGTTTACCTGCGCGACAAGCTTGAGAGTATACAAAAACGGTCTGCTAGATTTATTGCCTCTGACTATTCAAGGGAGCCAGGCTCAATGACCAGGCTCCTTAAGGAACTAAACCTTCTGCCCTTAACTGAAAGACGGAGGAAAAGTAGATTGATCCTTTTTTCCAAAGGTATGTTTGGCCTGGCTCAGTTACCTGTTGATTGTCTCCAGCGGCCTACTCGTAGAACCTGTTTAATGCATGACCTTCATGTCTGTCTCCCACATACTAGTACTAACTGTTATAAATTTAGCTTCTTGCCTCGAACCATTAAGGATTGGAATCATCTCCCCCTGAATGTAATGAGGGTTGCCTCTGTCCATAAGGACCCTATCACCTATATTACTGGGCATATTTAGCCTCTCGACGCATGCGTGGTGAAAGAATGTCCTTTGGATGTGTCAAGAAGAAGAAGAAGAAGAAGAGCTTTGCAAAAATTACGACCGCCATTCATAGGCCCACCACTATACTACTTACTAGCCTAGGCTAGGCCTAACGTTAAGTTTAACCTAACGACAACGTTAACGTTAGGCCTAACGTACGTCGTTAGTAACATTGCCTAGGCTAGGCCTACCAAATTCAAGATCAACGTCCTCTTCATCCCCATTAAGCCTCTTCTCACAAAGCAGCGGAAATGCGTCTCGAATCTGTTTCCACCTCTCTTGATCCACCAGTTGGTTCAGACGTGACTGCTTCCTTGCCCAGCTACTTATTCGAAGACGACATATTGGGCAAGTGAAGTGAGCTTCTTCAACATTTTGTTTGAAGCAAGGCATACAAAGTTCATGGTTGCATGGCATCCGAACGGGTTCTATCAGAATGCACATGCATATTGGACATTTACAATCATTCAGACGCAAGTTGTGACTGTCACCCATGGCTGCCAGTTTCTACATCCAGAGATGGCTCATGACATGGCTTTTTGGTGTCTCTTCTGTGTGAAAGAACTAGCCTACCGAAGATCAGGCAGCATACAGTGCACACTTCATTACACCACAGTATCCTGATCCTCGGTGGTGCATATAGCGCAGTGTACGTGTGTATGATATGCCAGTGTTAACTACTGTACAAAGCTAAGATGCGTCGATATATGTTCTTGCTTATTATTAAAGCTCGACACATACAGTACATAACGGTACCGCGAAGTTGTAACAAATTACCCCGAAATAGCGAGATTCGCGCTTCCAGTGAAGTACGGTAGCCTATGAACGCCTTTCTAGTGTACAATCTATACAGGAGAGGTATCTAATTCCAACCGGGTCATTATCATTGTCCTAGAAAAATAATAATAATAACAGTAATAAAAATTATTATCAGAATGGATTATACCTTAAAGGGCAAGAGCAGTCATCCCAAATTGAAGTTGTGTAGTAGACTGTCCAGTTTCATGATTGGCTGTTGGGGGTCTTGTGATAATGTTTTTTCTCTTCAAATGTAAAATTTACTGGAAATAAGTGCTTGGATTATCTTCAATATCCAAAAGTAAAATCATTTAATGTAATGAAAGATACTTTGAAGTGAAATAAGACGAAAATTGTGTTATTTAGATTTTTCTTTAAAATAAGTTTGGGGACTGCTCTTTACCTTTAAGGTGACACTTCATCCGAAAAAAATCAACATTACGTTGACACTTGACTTTAACGACATGTAACTGTCACCTTAGAGTTAAGGTACCATTTAGAAGAATAATTTTAGTGTCGGAAATATTCTCAAATTAATTCTAATGGTCTAAAAGAAAAGTCTCCATTCCCCCGTGAGAAAGAAACCCTCACATCCATGCTATTGTTGCCCATGGGAGAAGTCTCAATTTTTAATTAAACTGTAGGATTACTTTAATAAATTTCCTTGCAAGATCCAACATTTTCCAAATCGAACCTAAATGTCCTTGACATATCTAAAAGTCATATTTCTGGTGGATTTTCAAGTTCACTAGGATCACGTAAGTAAGAAAGGTAAAAATATCACAAACCATGTCCTCTGAACCCTGTCTCTGTTCCCTCAGGCTGGCCCTGACCGGCATAATGGATTAGACATCTGACTTTGGATCATGCACCTTTAAAAAAGGGCCGTTTCAAATTGAACCAAAAAAGGCTAAAATGGATACTGAACGGAAAGAGGATTAAGATTTGACTAGATTTGACTCATTTTGGACCAAAAATTGTTCATTTTGAACCGAATCTATAGTCAATCCCAATTTACCAATATGGACCTTAGGCTATGCCGAGATAGGTGTGGGTCATACGTGGGCAACTGTTGAGTGGCCCAGGTAAAATATGGGTATAGCGTGCATGATATCCTTCATGCATGTGGTTGGTCCATTTTAATCTTGGGGGAAAAAATAAATGGGCCCTATTTGGGTTCAACCATATGGGATACATATAGGTTTGCTACCTGGGTATGTAGTGTATATGTTACGGACTTCATTATTTGGAAGTGGCATTCATCATCTTCAACTATACATGTACATTCCATTGCAGAAATACAATCTTCTTTTTTTTTTTCATTCACATTGTTATATCAGAAGCAATTTATTCCCAAGTTAAAACTGAGAAAATCTGAATGAAGCAACGCTTCTTTGTGTTTCTGTACGACGAAACAGAAGGTATTATGCGTTTGTTAGAAGTTCACTGTCGTTAGATTTTGGGAGTATATACCCATATAAGCTCTGTATAGTTGTAAAACGAACCTATGTTACAGGAACATCCAGTCCGTGCTGACAAGCCAGGATGCGGGGGAGGGGTGGGACAACCTCTTCCATGAGATTTCCTGATTGCAAATAAACTATGGTGTTAAATGATTGTGGCGTTCCACATATGCAGTTTTTGAACTGCTCCCTTGGGTTTTTGCCCTAGCTATACGGCTCTTTTGCACAGCTATTTTAAACAAGGGTGTTAATGTTTTACTGTAAACAACGTGGTATTATCAGGGATGTGGTATTAATTTACAAAAATTTATATTAAATTGCCCATCAGCCTTACCGTGTTGTATTACCTCTTTCACACTGACTCGGTTATAAACTAACAATAGAATTACATTGAACAATGAGATCCAACTAGTAGCCGCCTTTCAAGCACCACCGCAGCAGCACACTCGAAAGACTGTTTATCGCTGAGGACTGATGAGATTCTGCCAATAAACTAACACCACAGCTATATGCAAATAAGTAAACGTTGTGCAGATTTTATACTTTGGAGGTAGATATTAGTCACTTTTTGAAGTCTTGTGCAAGCTGCAAAAGGGTGTATACATGTGGAACATGTAAAGGAGATGCAAACTAACTAATATTTACTTGCGTCCCGTCTGATACGCCTAAATAATTTGTAAATGAATTTATACTATCTCAGCGGCTGACAGTGCCATTGGAATAGAGAAAACAAACAATGACATCCTCAAGTTGTAGCAGACTACGTTATAGCGTTTTTTGTTCCATTCTAAACAACATTCAAGACTGAACACGAAATACATACAATAAGATTGTTGGCTTCAAAGAATCTGTTCCAGTCATTCAGAACTCCATGTAATCCAGTGACAACTCCAATCAGTTAGAACTTCATGTAACCTAATGACAACTCCCTGATATAATTATTACGTTCACCTCGTGCCACACACTGGATGATCCTTAATTATCTCACATGCTTTTTTTGATAGGTTTATGCCTGTTTTTATTTCTATTGTATACTATCATCCAACGACGTTGACAGGGCATAGGCGGCGGAGGCGGGGGGGCAATTGGGCCTGGCACCCCAATATTTTTATGAGGTTTTGGGGGCGTGGCCCCCCAATAACTGAATGTCGCAAAATAAATTTTAAGTTGTTTTTATTACATTTCGGCTATTCTTTGGCTCCCATCTACGTTCCGTTTTCCTTTGTACCCTCTTTTGTTCTTCCCTTTCCCCTAATATATTTTGGGGGAGGAGGTACCGCTCGCCGGACTATGCTGTCGAACCAATAAAATACTTTGTGTAATTGTACCGTACTAAAGTGTATACACTTGTGAGTTGCAACCAAGATGAACGCCTTGTAAACACTTGTAAATAAATCATTCCATTTCGAACCCGAATGTTCTTATTTACTTACTTTGTAAGTGATATATGTAATATATCAGGATAGAAAGGAAGTTCTTCATGCACAGCTGGGCACTGACACGTTCTTCAAAAATTTATGATTTCGAAGCCGGTAGGTCTGACACTTTGGTTATATTTGGGACACAATGTTTGAGCCATGGAAGTCACGCTGCCATGGTCTTGTTGCTTATTGGACGACCTGCGTTAAAGTAGGGCTGAAGTTGGTCTTATCTGCTTCCCAACGGCCAAGTTTCCAAAACTGTGCATGGGGCTTAATACCTTTGCCAGTTGGAAATTTATAAATCATTTGTAAAAATGTTGCAAAGGGCGCACAAGTAATTGTAGCGGAAATAAATAGCCCTGTTTATGTCGGGGAAAATTTTCAACATGTATAAACAAGTGTAGGTCCCCCAAAGCTCCTTAACGTGTTTCCGTGTAACTCATTTGAAAAGAGATTTCGCGGACAATATAAAGCGTAATAAAACTGTTGCTCTAGTGGAAATGGTTTTGGTTTTAGAGTACTGATGAGAATCAGGGGCGTCGATTTGGTTTTCACAGTGAGGGGGGGGGGGGCGGTGCACCTGGTCTAAATTTTTTTCGTCCTGTCCTGGTAACTTGTCTACAGCGACGTAGCTAGACATTTTCGCGGAAGAGGGGGGGGGGGGGGGTGAGAAGCATCTAGTGACACGATTTTTTTAGTGAGAACACCACTGTACTAGGGTGTAATTTGCGACGCGCAAGGCGCGCTGAAAGTATTTGAAAATATAGAGCTTCTGTTGCAGAAAAGTTTCGATTCTGGATTTCTTGTAAGGCAATTTGAAACTTTGAGGAATTACTGAGAAGAATTTGCATTTCTTATTGGCAAATCTCAGATTCATGAACTGCTAGCAAAGATCGTTGTATATTTTACATAATGTTCTCCAACTGCTACGAAATAAGGCTCTTTTCGAGTCAAGAGCTATATTGGAGAAAATTTTGAATTTTATGAAAGAAAAATTATGAAAATAGCTCTGTAGTAAGGGTTTCCCCTGTAGTAACCGGTGTCACTTGATAATCTGTTGTCACATATAGCAGTTTTCGATTTTGTCACTTCCAGAGCTCGGAAAAGTTTACAAAACTGAAGGTATGTGGGGGCACGTCTGCTTTCTGCCCAGAGGCATTTGATGCGCGCAAAGCGCGCCGAAAATTTTGCCTTTTTGAAACAAATAATGACGAATGTCGAGCTTTTTTTGGAGAGAATTCGGAATTTCGGATTCTTATGATTTGTCAAAACCACACAGTAGACTGGTTTCACAAATGAAAAATTTCCTAGTTCTTCATTTTTCAGAGCCGCCTGCCCCCTGTAGTATACGCCACAGGGTGTCTAAGAGAAATGGATCCAGGTGCAAAATGGTGCTGAATGTTTCAATATTTTGAGTCACTAGGAAAACTCCAATGTTTTCAAAACATGGTCTTGGAAGTGTGAGTAATTACTTCAACGGACTGCGGTTAATGTGAATTTAAATACAGGGTGTACTCTAAAAGTAATTAGAATCACGTCGAAATTTGTGATAGTTTGCGAAGGAAAAGTTTTAATAGTTAGGAGCCATTTGTAATGAAAATGGTAAAACAGATCCATGAATTTATCAAAAGCACACTTTAATCTACTGCCGGAAAATCATAGATCGAGGGAGGGGAGTGGTACCGAATGGTGCTACTGAGACACCGTTGCATAGGCCTACCGGTATAACATTGTGGATTCAAAAAACATTGAATGTGTCCTTTCTAACGACAACTATCTGCAGACAGAGGATGGAGGTGTAGGCCTACCTCTAATTCCAGATTGAAGGCTCTAATGATCTAGCAAACGTCAGTGTGACTTTACTTCTCTAATAGTGGTCAAATACGAAATGATCGAATCGTTATACGAATGTGTGATGTCCGCGTGTCAAAACTTGCATTAGAAATAATTTATTTTTCTGAAAAGGATGCATGCAGACTGTAAACCGAGACATTTTCAGTTTCCTTCAAGTGTGTTTACCAATTTCAGCCTGCCAGGCTGATCATTCATTAAAGATCACAGATTTCATTGAAATATTGTAGGGGATGGTTCCTCTTCTTCAAATTCTTAAATGTTGTGCTCCTTCATAACAACACCTGCTGGCCTGTGCACAAGAACAATCGACATAATCATAGAGACATATGTATAATGTTAGTACATGCAACTAGAAAAAGAACACCAATGAGACTGCAAGCGCGAGGAGAGCGCAAAAAATTTGGGGATTTGCGAAGTAAGCATGTGGAATTATTGATACAGAAAATCGATCGTATTCGGTAGAAGACACCTTTCATAACCCACTGTATAGTCTTTTTGGTAGAAACTAACTTTTAAGTTTCCGGACACGAAAAGTTGGGGGGGGGGGGGAGGGGGGGGGCTCTTACGTTAGTGTCCCCTCGACTCAAAAAAGTGGGGGACATGTCCCCCTGTTCCCCCAATAAGATTTCTTCATGGGACTACGTCTAGCTTACTCCGTAAATACAGAGTGGATATCTGAAACTGCATGATAACGTTATGAAATATTAACTTCTTTCAATACTTTCGTGGACTTATATGGCAGAAAATTATATCGAAAAATGGTGTTTTTATTTTTCATGAAGAATGCACATAGAATACTAAGAGGAGTAGACGGTCAAGAAGACCTTTTTGATATGCGGCGATTTGAAAGTAAGGAGACAGTAATTCCAACAATTCGTTCCTCCTTAAATGATTCTTGCCAATTTGTCGCTAGCAGATTTGCACAAAGAGTAAGTGTCTTTTAGAATAAAATTGTAAACTCAGACCTCACAAAAACACGAGTTTTTTGTTAAATAGTATACTATTTTTTATTGTTTACATCAGTTCATGAAAGATAGGGATAGAGAATTTAACTAGTATGTTTTAGCAAAACCATATACCTGTGAAGGGGGAATGTGAAAGTCGTGGTTCTATACAACGTAAGAAAAACAAAATAAAATTTGGAGAGCCATGATTAGACCGTGGTGAGTCTTTGGGTACCTGCTCCAACGCGCCCTGCATGCTCTGCCGGTCTGACCAAAACAGTTTCTCTCACAGCCCCCAGGAAATCACGTCCCGTATTTTTGAATGTGGCTAACAACTTCCTAGTTACCCATGAAAAGCATTTCTCGGATTTTTCATAAAAGCTTTTTTCTTCACCTCTTCATTCGTTGTTTAAGACATCCCATCCGAAGTCCTTGATTTCGACACAAAAATTATGTTCTGATCTGATTTGATTTTACCACACGAAGTTCGTTCACTGTAGAGTTGTTAAGAACTTTTTCTAAAGTCCTCCTAGCCTACGTATCAACTCTGTGGCTGGAGCCCCTTAAGCTGCCGCTGGTTTTTCGTAGCGATGAGCTGAACGAAAAGACTTTCGTCCGCTCCGCAGGCTAATTCCTCCCGACTCTATACCAAAGAGTCATTCGGCGAAACCAAACTTTTATCCCCGCAAGAGGTCTTCTTTCCAAAGAAGCTATATAAATCCCTAAAGGGCTAACCAACCTGAAGTTCTTCACGCACACCATGTAGGTACTAAGGATGGAGTTCCCTCCTTTCCTTTGGAACAATCATGTTTGCCGACTATAAGCCTCTGATTGTCTTGACTTGAAAAATGTAGACGACATAAAATGGACCAGGAAGTGATTATGATTGTTCTTGTCGTCTGTAGATCTCAAACACTTCTTGGCATTGTTCCACCCATTGCCACATTATTGCCAGTTGTTAAAGAAAACAAAAATGACTCTATGCCAGAGTGCTTTCTTCTTAAAAGGGGTTCATTACAACATTAATTAATTTATCGAACATGGGCAGATGTTTCACTTCTTGAGGAAATCTTCAGAATTGTTTCAAATTTCATAAAAAAAGACTTGTTATAATTTGACAAATGTTTACCACGATACTTTCTCTCTTCCTTGATTCCCAGAATTCATCATTTGGAAATCCAGACGCATTGAAGTTTTCCATTCATGTACACACTCCAGTGATGAAATGAAGTCTTTAAAGATTAATTATGTTAAAGGGAGAGTTGACAGACTGATAAAAAGTCGTTTACCTAGAGCTAAATTTTAGAAAGTCTGGAATGGACAAAGTTCCTGTGTTTCTCTATGCGTAGATAGAATTTATTTTAATTTGTTTTATTTTAAAAGGTGGTAGTAGCATGTACAAATTGTAAATACTTGAAAATATTATGTAAATATGCTTAAGATTTCCTTCAAGGAAAAAACTGCGGTGATTATTATGTAAATTACAACTATTATGTAATGGAGTTAAAAATGCGTTAAGTTAAATTAATCACTGTGAATACTTGTTAATATTACATTTGTTTTTCAACTGTTGCCTTATATATCTTCGAACATTAAAGTTCTTTCTTCAAAGGGAATAACTTTTATCTTTTGTTTTGTATGTAAACATGGGATGTAAATAAAGTGCTTCCTTTAACTGTTTAAGGAAAAAGGAAAAGTACGGTATGCGGTATCATTTCCCACAGCTAAGAAATTACTGCAGTCTTATATTTATAAATTTTAACTATTACTCCAATAGTGTTTTTGTTTTTTATTTTGATAATTAAAAGAAGAAAAGAAAAGCGTTTTCGGTTGGCTACAAAGATCGCTATATCACATGGATTGTTGTGATGTTCCTTACAGCACTGTAAACACAAATTAGTCAAACATTTCCTGCATCGACTAATCACGTAACTCAATAAATCTGACTATACCCAAATAGTCAAATATGAGTGACTAACGTGGTTAGTCAATCAGACACCACGTGACTAATTTGTGTCTACAGCGAGACGAAGTTTTTCCTCTACCCGTTCCACTCCATACTCTCGTCTTGCGAATACTTTACTAAATGATAACATAATTGGGAGAAGATTGAAAAAGTGCTGGGTCGTTTCAATTGCTAAGTTAATTTCACAGACGACTGACGGAAGGGTGTCCAGGTGCAGTGTCCAATAGTTGGCTATCTATATCCTGCCCCTACAGCCGGATTCGGGTAACAGTAATGAAAATAGGACAGGTAAGTTTCAATTCCATACCATTGTGAAAATGTCCTCCCATAAGTCTGTCTGAAAAGTCATTTTAAACCCATCTCGTAACCTGATTTTTTTTCGAAAAGATGTTAGAGATAAAATCATTACAGTCAGGAGTTATGGCAGTTACATAGACAATTTCATCAATTTAGTACATTTTGAATTTGGCCAAGAGTCGCAACAGAGTAAAAATATTACGTTTTATAGTTTCCCTCGAAAAGATCCAAAGCTTATTGATCAAATGTTCGTGGTGCGTTCTGTCTTTTTTTTTTTGATCACTTAGCTAGTTGCTGAGTATTTTACTCAAAATAGCCACTGCTTAGTTTTTACTTATAGCATGGGAAATGCTATTTCCGACTGGAGCCATTTATCAGTTTATCAAAATCTGTACTCTCCCAGCCAACTGATGCTGATCCACAATCTTCAGGCCAGACTTACATTTTTGGGGAAAATAATAAAAAAAAATCTGATCACTTTACAGTTTGCTAATTAAGTTTGAAGTAAAATTTAATCGCAAACTGAAACCCAAGCGACTGCTTACTTTCTGCTTGTAAGACTAGAAAAAATTGACATTTTCTGAGGGGTCCCATTTTTAAGAATTTCCTTAACGCCCCGCGCCATCCCACGGTGCCGCTCCGCTAAGATCGTTCCGGCAGAATTACATTTCCGGGCAAAAATCTTCTGTCCCAAAACTGAAATGGTCCCGTACGTCTATTGTGATTATCTGTAATGAGTAGCGATTGTATCATACATTGTTAATTTATGTTAAAATTTATGAACTTCTAATTTGTGAACATTTCAAATATTTCCTTTCTTTTATTGATTGATCAAACGGTTTCAATTCTTCTTCAGGAATACGGTAATTATTCAAACTTTGTTATAATCTATTCATTTCATCATAATGTCAATTAAGTTCTCTCTACACTCTCTCGCCACTTAGTGTAGGCTAAGCTTTTCTGGTTTGATCCCTTCCAAGAAAACAAGACATAAACAATTATTACAACAAGAACAAAGAACAAGAACAACAAAAAACAAAGAGAAGATACTTGAATTAAATTATTGGACGTGAAAAAATGTTTACAAGAATAGGCTACACTTACAGGCGGGTCAAAATAATTGGCGATACTGTACGTCGTTTGAATTTAACACGTCAGGGAGGACCAGAAGAACACCGTAGGTCTTCCAATCTATGATTGGTTTAGCCTTTCACATCATTGGAGTAATGTACATTCGGAATAGCAATTGAATAGCTACTCCTCTGCAGAAACCTTACCAGGACGGGAGAAAAATTTAGGGGAGATCCCCCCCTCCACTTTGAAAATCAAATTGACGCCTCTGGTTTTTATACAGTTTTGTTTTGCGTCGTTTTTTATGGCAATTCCAACTTTTTTTTTCTGTTGCCAAAAATTACCCATCAAGTTTCTATCCCATGATCCTTTGTAGTTGCTGTCGGCGGAAAGGGTCTGTTTAATTACTATGTTTTGTATTGTGCCTGCCGTGTGTTTTTATAATGAAAGTCAGAGTTTAAATTGAAATAAAATCAGCATTTTCAAGTTGGTAAATGCCCATGAAGAAATTTGCACATTAAAATCCCTTTTTGAAGTCTGTAAAGGGAGGGGGAGGGGAATTGCCCAACCTTGTAACGAAGGAAATATTGGGGGAAACGGATCTTTTGCTACCAATATTTCAGGCAACTTAAAAACAGCCGGCAGAATAAACAAAATATAAAATTGCGGTATACAGATGAATTTAGAGCTTCGAGAAAACGTCATTTGAGCCTATCTGCATTTATGATTGTGCATTCGTGTTCGTGTGGGTGGATTGCTTACAGCATGGGAAATGCTATTTCCGACTGGAGCCATTTATCAGTTTATCAAAATCTGTACTCTCCCAGCCAACTGATCCACAATCTTCAGGCCAGACTTACATTTTTGGGGAAAATAAAATAAAAAATCTGATCACTTTACAGTTTGCTAATTAAGTTTGAAGAAAAATTTAATCGCAAACTGAAACCCAAGCGACTGCTTACTTTCTGCTTGTAAGACTAGAAAAAACTGACATTTTCTGAGGGGTCCCATTTTTAAGAATTTCCTTAACGCCCCGCGCCATCCCACGGTGCCGCTCCGCTAAGATCGTTCCAGCAGAATTACATTTCCGGGCAAAAATCTTCCGTCCCAAAACTGAAATGGTCCCGTACGTCTATTGTGATTATCTGTAATGAGTAGCGATTGTATCATACATTGTTAATTTATGTTAAAATTTATGAACTTCTAATTTGTGAACATTTCAAATATTTCCTTTCTTTTATTGATTGATCAAACGGTTTCAATTCTTCTTCAGGAATACGGTAATTATTCAAACTTTGTTATAATCTATTCATTTCATCATAATGCGAATTAAGTTCTCTCTACACTCTCTCGCCACTTAGTGTAGGCTAAGCTTTTCCGGTTTGATCCCTTCCAAGAAAACAAGACATAAACAATTATTACAACAAGAAAACGGAGACAACAAAAAACAAAGAGAAGATACTTGAATTAAATTATTGGACGCGAAAAAATGTTTACAAGAATAGGCTACACTTACAGGCGGGTCAAAATAATTGGCGATACTGTACGTCGTTTGAATTTAACACGTCAGGGAGGACCAGAAGAACACACCGTAGGTCTTCCAATCTATGATTGGTTTAGCCTTTCACATCATTGGAGTAATGTACATTCGGAATAGCAATTGAATAGCTACTCCTCTGCAGAAACCTTACCAGGACGGGAGAAAAATTTAGGGGAGATCCCCCCCTCCACTTTGAAAATCAAATTGACGCCTCTGGTTTTTATACAGTTTTGTTTTGCGTCGTTTTTTATGGCAATTCCAACTTTTTTTTTCTGTTGCCAAAAATTACCCATCAAGTTTCTATCCCATGATCCTTTGTAGTTGCTGTCGGCGGAAAGGGTCTGTTTAATTACTATGTTTTGTATTGTGCCTGCCGTGTGTTTTTATAATGAAAGTCAGAGTTTAAATTGAAATAAAATCAGCATTTTCAAGTTGGTAAATGCCCATGAAGAAATTTGCACATTAAAATCCCTTTTTGAAGTCTGTAAAGGGAGGGGGAGGGGAATTGCCCAACCTTGTAACGAAGGAAATATTGGGGGAAACGGATCTTTTGCTACCAATATTTCAGGCAACTTAAAAACAGCCGGCAGAATAAACAAAATATAAAATTGCGGTATACAGATGAATTTAGAGCTTCGAGAAAACGTCATTTGAGCCTATCTGCATTTATGATTGTGCATTCGTGTTCGTGTGGGTGGATTGCTTACAGACGAGTCTTGGTCACGTGACACGATCTGAGATTCTAGTTGACTGGCTGGTTGAAAATTTTTGCCCCCCCCCCCCCCGATCTGCACCCCTGAATGAGTGGAGTGAGTATATCTGGGACATGCCTCATGAACATTTCTCATCAATATTCTTTTGCGTTATGCGCAAATCAAGTCAAACGATTAAGGGCTTTCTCCCAGGGTACTTACTAATGAGCTATAATGGAGGAAGAATGAAAGCATCAGTCAAAATAACATAACATAACATAACAGGTTGAAGGGCAAAGGAGGGCCAAGGCCCCATAAGATGTCCTGAAGTCCAAGCCCTGATCAAAAGTCAAACCCCCAAAACTAGACAACAGCCCCAAACAATGAGATTCTACCACAGCCATGGAAAAAGTTGTCAGTGTTAACCTTAAAGCAGTGAACTGAGGGGGAGTTAACTACCCAATCTGGTAGACAATTCCATTCGTTGACAACTCAATGGGAGAAAGTAAACTTCCTAATGTCAAGTCTTGCAAAAGGCTTTTCAAGCTCAACAAGCTCCACAAGCACCACAAAATTCAAAATTTTATCCCATTTCCGTAACTTTTGGATAAGAAACTGGACTCATTATGCTAACTATAAGCATTGGCATGTGGTAGTGAGCCTTTACCACCCTCATTAAGTTATCGATATCAACTCAATGAGCCTCAGTATGCTTAAGGTCTTTAATTTTATTAGTTTATAAACAAATTACAAACATATGCATCGTGATAATCATCTGACAGTGTTTTGTACATCAGCCCAGCA
This sequence comes from Holothuria scabra, assembly GCA_037179385.1. NCBI lineage: Eukaryota > Metazoa > Echinodermata > Holothuroidea > Aspidochirotida > Holothuriidae > Holothuria > Holothuria scabra. Next base: position 20,314,397 of record CM074190.1, read on the forward strand.
ATTTAAGCAAATATGATGAATAAAAATGATGAAAATATGAAAATGGATTTCTTACGTATTTTTTTTTTCATTTCAGTATTCTTTACAAATTACAGTACATCTAACATAACAGGTTGAAAGGTAAAGGAGGGCCAAGGCCCCATAAGATGCCCTGAAGTCCAAGCCCCAATCAAAAGTTAAACCACCAAAGCTTGACAACAGCCCCAAACAATCAGATTCTACCACAGTCATTGAAAAAGTTGTCAGTGTTAACCTGAAAGCAGTGAACTGACGGGGAGTTAACTACATAATCTGGCAGACAATTCCACTCGTTGGCAACGCTATGGGAGAAACTAAACTTCCTAATGTCAAGCCTTGCAAAAGGCTTTTCCAGCTTCAATTACAATGCCCACGCACCCGAGAATTACTTTGAACCCTTAAATAAATACAAGTCAAAAGGGATTCAATTCAGAAAGAAACTTGTAAACCTGGAGCATGTCCCCCCTAATCCTTCTCAGCTCCAAAGTGGTAAGCCCAAGATGTTTAAGCCTAGCATGATAAGGCAAATTTCTTACCTCAGGAATGAGGCGAGTGGCTCTCCTCTAAACTTGCTCTAAAAGAAACTTGTCCTTTTCATAGAAGGGACTCCAAGCCTGAGCTGCATAGTCACGATTGGGTCTTACCAACTGCTTATACAAATTAAGTACAATATCCTTACTAAAATTGATGAAATTCCTCTTGATCAATCCAAGCACTCCATTAGCCTTTACAGCAGTGGCTGCACACTGCCTTGATGACTTTAAATCCCCAGTAATTACAACACCCAGATCTTTCTCAGAGGTGACATCACTTAAAACACAACCATTCATGTTATAATCATAGCTAAAACTTTTGGGACGGACCAAAATGAAGGATCTTACACTTATCTGCATTAAAAGACATTTGCCAGGTCTGAGACCAAGAAAATAACCTATCCAGATCTTTCTGCAGCAGTAAGGCATCATCCAAATTGCTAATCTTCCTATAAAGCTTAGTATCATCTGCAAACTTACTTATACGAGATGTAATTAGAGAACTATCAATATCATTGATGAAAATTAAGAAAAGAAGTGGGCCAAGGACAGAACCTTGCGGTACTCCACTTGTGACTTCTTTCCAAGAGGAGAAGTTACCATTGACAGCAACTCTCTGAGATCTACCATGACGCCATGAATTTATCCAATCAGCACAATTGCTCTGAACCCCTAACCTATGCAGTTTAACCATTAGCCTACCTAATGGAACTTTATCAAAAGCCTTTGAAAAGTCAAGGTAAATGACATCAACGCCATACCCAGAATCAAGAGATGAAGAGACATCTTCAAGAAAGTTCAGTAAGTTAGTAACACAAGATCTGCTTGGCAGGAAACCATGCTGTGACAGATTAAGTAACTCATTATCTAAAAGATACTTAAGTAAACTATCCCTAATCAAAGATTTCATAACTTTGCACACAACAATGGTTAAAATGACAGGCCTGTAATTGCAGGGATTACTTCGATCCTCCTTCTTAACAATTGGAGTAACATTTGCTACCCGCCAGTCAGTAGGAACAAAACTCGAATCCAGACACTTCTGAAAAATGATGGAAAGAGGAACTGACAAAATCTCAGAGCATTCACGTAAAATGGCTGGGTGGACCCCATCTGGCCCAGGGGCCTTACTAGCTTTCAAACTCATTTACTTTTTACAAACTTGTTCCTCCGAGAAAATGACATAACTGATTGAAGAAGAGACATCAGAACCCTTACAAGTCCCCAACAAAGATGATTCCTCAGTAAAAACAGATACAAAATAGTCATTTAACAAATTAGCCATATATCCTGATGGTCACTAACCAAAGTATTATAATCACCTTTGAGAGGCCCCACACCCTCCTTAAGCTTCTGCTTAGACCTCACATAGGCATGAAAAGTTTGGGGGTTTACCTTAACCTCCTTGGCCAACTGCTTTTCAAACCTACTTTTAGTTCCATTTACCAAATTTTTAACTAAGAATTCCTGCTTCTTGTAAGCTGCTAAGTTTTCTGGACTTTTACTGGCCCTATAGCGACGCCAACACTTACGTTTCTTCCTAGTAGCTCTAAGAACTTCTCTAGAAATCCAAATTGGCCTATTTTTAACCTCAGCTTTCTTAAGTGGGATACACAACTTTGTTGTGTCAGAAACAACATCCCGTAAAACACTCCATTCCTCAGCAGGGCCCAAGTGAGACAAACGGGCCGCCAAATCTATGGTTAAAAGCTCCTTAGCACGAGTAAAGTTAGCCTTGCTGAAATCTAGAATTCTTTTGTCACTACTAGCATGATTGCTGAAACAATGTAACTCAAAACAAATAAGGTCATGGTCACTGGACCCTATCTTACCACCATTAGCTACATTTCTAACCATGTTCTCATCTGTACTTAACACCAAATCAAGGCAATTATCCTCACGAGTGGGAAACAGAACATGCTGGGTAAAGAAACCATCAGTCACAACCTCAAGAAAATCCCTCCCATGTAACCCACTAGTACAGGAATGCCAAAAATGAGTTCACTTTCGGAAAGATGATAGTTCGGTTCAAATGATAAAGCCATTGACTCGTGCTATTATTTTATGGATGTAAGATGTATAATCTTTCCATTAACAAAACAATACCAAAGAAGACTCAATCCCGGATTCATCATGTATGTGTAGCTCACTGTTACGTACACAAATTTCCTACTGCCTTACACAACTCTTTTCGACTCAGTGAGACAACGGACTTGCACCCCGTTGTCAAGTTCATGGCAATTTCGAGATACGCCTCAAATGAAATCAGAGAAGTTGCCCAATCATGGTATAACAAAATTACCTAACTTTTCCTATTCTTTTGAGCAAGCATTTAAGGCCCAGTTCTCTCACCATAAACAGTACCAATGCTCCTGGCCTTCTTACTTGAGCCCCTCCCACTATTTTCTGAAGTTCATGATCTTCCAGATACAATCTCAGTTTATTGCCTCAAGGTGAGCAAAGAAAAACTCAATTTATATAATCAAAACACTCTTTGTACCATTCATGCTGTACGTGTACTCTGCATTGTTTGAACTAGCTGTCCATCAAAGAGCTGAGCCAATTGAGAATTTCGGTACCCCCGTACCAAAACTGTAGTTTGGGGTGTGAGGTTTGGCCCTGTAAATTAATTTACCGTATTCTACTTAGTCTCTTCAATTATATTAATGAAACACAAAATGTCACCTCGTAATAACAAATTAAAAAAATAAAACAGTCTACATCACCTTTAATACACCCAAAGTTTCAACATCTTCATTTTGACATGTTTTCTTTTCGATTCATGGAATTTTATTTCCCAAGAGTGAGTTATCATGGCAAAATCTGGCCTAACCAGAGTTAAAAGTACTATTTTTTGGTGGTGTACTTTTGACGTGGACGAACACTGCTCTTTTAGGAAGTGAGACCATCGAAACCCGCTCAGGAACTAATTGTACACATTACATACATGCAGTAGCCATCGAGTTTATACGGGGGAACCACCGTACGTCGCGTTAATTTTAAATCCGTATAATGACAAGTGTAGGCAAACGTTAGGTAGATCTGGATTCGCTAAATTCAGCATTGGCTTGCTGGGCTTTACCGTTCGTTATCAACTTTTGTGACACGAACCACCGAGAACTCATCATGCATCCTATAATACCATCTGTTGAAACGATCAGGTGTGACAAAACTCATTATTCCCAATTATCAGTAACTTAGGCCTAGCCTAGGTTAGCTAACGTTAGTAGGCTCAGTATCCGCCTAACGTTAGGCCTACAGCGTAGGCTATGCCTACAGGCTACAGTATAGCCTAAGTTAGGGGCCTAACGTTGTAACTTGTAGGCCGAACAGTGGTAGGCAAAAGTTAATTATTTTAATACTGCTGCTTCCAGTGAATCCAGGCTTCGAAAATTTTTCCCTACTTGTCCAACGAGCTAGCACTTCTCAGTCTAGGCCTAGGCCTACTTGCCCGCAAAAATAGGCTACTTGTTCCATTCAAATCTGTTGAGTAGGCTAGGCCAAACAGTTACGTAGCCTATAATTTTTAAAGCAGCTCATTGAGTTGGTTCATGAAATTCAACAAGTTTTTCCAAACTTGTTGAATTTTCTTCACATACTAATGACAAATGGTCAAACTTAGACAATCCTCATATCCTAAATACAAATAATCTTTTTTATGTGTGAGTACTTAGGCCTGGGCCTAACAGTTCAAGGCCAATGCGGTTTTCAAAATTTGTGACCAGACACTTTTTCAAATTATGTACAAAACCATTGCAAGTCAAGACACCACAAAATTCAAAATTTTATCCCATTTCCATAACTTTTGGATAAGAAACTGGACTCATTATGCTAACTATAAGCATTGGCATGTGGTAGTGAGCCTTTACCACCCTCATTAAGTTATCGATATCAACTCAATGAGCCTCAGTTTGCTTAAGGTCTTTAATTTTATTAGTTTATAAACAAATTACAAACATATGCATCGTGATAATCATCTGACAGTGTTTTGTACATCAGCCCAGCAATTTAAGCAAATATGATGAATAAAAATGATGAAAATATGAAAATGGATTTCTTACATATTTTTTTTTTTTCATTTCAGTGTTCTTTACAAATTACAGTACATCTAACATAACAGGTTGAAAGGCAAAGGAGGGCCAAGGCCCCATAAGATGCCCTGAAGTCCAAGCTCCAATCAAAAGTTAAACCACCAAAGCTTGACAACAGCCCCAAACAATCAGATTCTACCACAGTCATGGAAAAACTTGTCAGTGTTAACCTGAAAGCAGTGAACTGACGGGGATTTAACTACATAATCTGGCAGACAATTCCACTCGTTGGCAACGCTATGGGAGAAACTAAACTTCCTAATATCAAGCCTTGCAAAAGGCTTTTCCAGCTTTTTACAATGCCCACGCACCCGAGAATTACTTTGAACCCATAAATAACTACAAGTCAAAAGGGATTCCATTCAGAAAGAAACTTGTAAACCTGGAGCATGTCCCCCCTAATCCTTCTCAGCTCCAAAGTGGTAAGCCCAAGATGTTTAAGCCTAGCATGATAAGGTAAATTTCTCATCTCAGGTATTAGGCGAGTGGCTCTCTTCTGAACTTGCTCTAAAAGAAACTTGTCCTTTTCATAGAAGGGGCTCCAAGCCTGAGCTGCATAGTCAAGATGGGGTCTTACCAACTGCTTATGCAAATTAAGTACAATATCCTTACTAAAATTGATGAAATTTCTCTTGATCAATCCAAGCACTCTGTTAGCCCTTGCAGCAGTGGCTGCACACTGCCTTGATGACTTTAAATCCCCAGTAATTACAACACCCAGATCTTTCTCGAAAGAGACATTACTTAAAACACTACCATTCATGTTATAATCATAGCTAAAACTTTTGGGACCAAAATGAAGGACCTTACACTTATCCACATTAAAAGACATTTGCCAGGGCTGAGACCAAGAAAATAACCTATCCAGATCTTTCTGCAGCAGTAAGGCATCATCGGATCATCCAAAATGCTAATCTTCCTATAAAGCGTAGCATCATCTGCAAACTTACTTATATGAGATGTAAGAGAACTATCAATATAATTGATGAAAATAAAGAAAAGAAGTGGGCCAAGGGCAGAACCATGTGGTACTCCACTTGTGACTTCTTTCCAGGAGAAGTTACCATTGACATCAACTCTCTGAGATCTACCATGAAGCCACAAATTGTTAAAAAGTTAATGTTCAGTAGGCTAGTGTTCTTGGCAACTGGGCAAGAATGACCTTTGATGTGGCGAGTACCCTTACCTTGTGAGAGCCACACAGCAATAGCAGGAGGAGGGTCCAATGAGTCTGGGGTGTTACAACTTATGCGCATAAGAGATTTTAAACAGTCATTGCCCAAAAGAGCTCTTGTTGATGTTTTTATCCTGTTCATTGCACTGAGTCCCCACTCATCTTCAGCTGTGCTGGGACGTAGAGTTAAGCAGATTAGCACTAGTTCAAGGATGTTTTGAAGCTCAATATTTTTTAATATGTTAGCTTGAGTGTAAGTCGCTGTTAATGACATTTCTTTCCAGTTTCTCTTTATCATTATCTAAGCCTTTAGAAGTTGCCATTCTTGTGCCATGATTCTTACATCTTTCTTAGAAAGGACTGTTACAAAATGTTCTGCCAGTTTTGTCACTTCATCTACCCCAAATTCAGCTATATCCTGTGAATTCTGGTCAGGCCATGACTGGTTGTCAAAGATATAGAACCAAATTACTGGTTCTCTGCCAAAAATACTACACCGTGCCGGACCTTAGAACTTTGTTTGAACAAATCGATTCTTCACGTGTTCTTGGCTTCCTCAAAGAAAGCAATCTTTATAAAAAATTCTGGCATGGCTCCCGCTTGCTTTTCCTTTATGTAGAAATTGTCCACCCATTGTATATTTTTATTTTTTTACCTCTTTAGGTAGTTTTACCCCTACATTGTACTTTGTCTAACTCGGTGACACTAAACAAGACATTCGTGTTGGTGTCTCGTTAAGTCCCATCTAACCATCCTTGAAACTTGTGAAGCGCTCATCAATGTACTGGATGGTGTTCTCAATTATTTCATCTGGCTTAAGTTCATAGTGCTTGTGCTCTAATTCAATTTAACCAGAGCCGTGGTGAAGGACATAATTTGAAGCATCATACTGGGCCTCAAACTGGCATAAATTTTCACCTAGACCAGCTTCTGATTTGAGAAGCCTGAGTTCCATTTTGGTTGATTCCAAGTATGATTTAACATCTGTAATCAAAAGGTTCTTTCTCTGAAAATGCTCAGACAATCGTCCAATTACACCCATAAAGTCAAGCATGAAATACATGAATTTAATAAAGAATCCTGTTTTCATTTTCTTTGCAGTACCCTTGGCAGTTGGTGCAAGTGTATCTTGATCAGTCTCATCAACATGTTCTAGATGGGCTATTGTGATTCTTAAGTTCTTTTGCACTGCCGCTACAGCTCTGGATTTACTTGCAACCCAACGAAGTTGTTCGACTCCACTGAAATGGTGTGCCTCTGCATTAAAAATTTCAGCAATTTCATTAAGGCCTCACCTTTGTTTTGCTGAAATATGATAGTACCTATAAATGCTGTTCGTTTCGTTAAACCTTCTTATCTCTACATTTTTGCCAACCGCATCCAAAACTGCAAGTTCAAAGTTATGTGCAACACAGTGTAAGGGGACAATATGATGCCCAAGTTTTTGTTTTAATTTTGTTGCCACTCCATTGTGCTTTCCCATATTCCCAGAGGCCCCATCGAAATTGCATCCTACAATTTTTTCTTTTCTACTTTCAATGTCCTTTAAGCCTACTTCAGCAATTCCTGCTTCTTGTGAACACAGAACTCCCACCAGCAGCTGCTGATTTCGGCTCTACAATATCAGCAAGTTGTGTTTTTATTTCTCCACTCTCCCTACATACAAACTGTACATATATATTCTCTTGATCAAGATTGGCTCTATCCACAGAACCATCAGCCAAGACACAAACATACTTTGCCCCAGAAATTTCGTCCACAAGTGTTTGCTTCGCATTGTCGGCGATACTATCGATGAATTCACAACAAGCTTTATCATTGCGATAGTTGGGACCCATATCTGCTCCATTTTTTTCTGTCAGCATACATAAATTTTTAAACTTGTTTAGGGCAATATCTTCGTTTGCAACAAGATGCGATGTTCGAATAGGTCTTTTCAGACGCTCTGATTGACCCTCATTAAGTCTGTTGATTGCTTTTTCAATAGGATTTTTTCCTACTTTTGAGGCCACCTTAATCTCTTCCAGCACCCTATTGTGTTTTTTACTTACGTCGTGGCCTTTTAGTGGATCCATACGATAATCTCTTGGTATGACAGCTCCTGGTCCAGTACCATTGAATAAAGCACTTTTCCTATCTGCTAATCCAGGATTATCCCGACAAAATTGACAAAACATTAATTCTTTCACTGAATCATGTTCAAGCCATGTAAACTGTTCTTTCCATGATGACTGAAAACTCCTTTTGGGCTTTGTTGCCTCATACTCCTGCTGATCTGTCTTGCGCTTCATCTTTGAACTCGTTGGTAAAGAACACTTTGAGTCCTTGTTTTTACCCCCCTTAAGCCCAGTGGCAGTGGAAGCATAAAAATTTAGGGGGGGACAATCAGTGAACAAGATGGAATGGTTGGACTTGTGAAACGAACCCTCTGTGCCCAAAGCACACATCACGAGCGCAAAGGGCGAAATCCCACTGGCGTGGGTCCAGGGCCCGCCTTAGGGCCCTGGAAGCTCTGAGATTCTACAAGCTCTCTCGTGCAATCTAAGCCATTTTTGGAACATTTTACAGTGAATTCAGTGAACAAAAATGTGCGAAATATTTGCGTTCACAGATAGCCTATAGGCTATTTCTTGGACATCAACAGTTGCGTTGTTATGTTTGTAATTTTGGTTTTGTCAAAATCATTTTTCAAATCCAAAGGGAAAGAGGCGCAGTTACCTACAGTAACTACTCTAAAATCAGTTGCCCCCCTGTACTCGCCGTTGGTTTGGTACTGCACCTGTAAGTTTGTTTTGATTTTGTATTTTAATTGAAGGTCTATTTTTTGAAATTCTTGTACTTTCAGCGGGATTCATTTCAACATTCAGTCTGGTGTAAATTCATTAATATTTACCTTGGAATCAGTCTGAATCTGCCTATGCAGACCTATCTGATCAGGATGAACCCGCACTTCTGAAGTATGTGAAGGTTACCTCGGTATAATACCGAGGTAGCTTACTCTTCCAAAGTTCCAACCGGACGGTCATCTACGTACGCACACGTCATGCGAACGGAGCTACCATTCGGCTATTTTCCCATAGATGATACGTTTCGCTCATTTTTGGCGGATTCCGGATTCCAATCTGTTAAAATAACTACTGTAGGTTTGTGGTTGAGGTTCTTGGCAATCACATTTCAAAGTTAGGTCGCAGGTTTCTGTACTGTAGGTTTCGACTGTTTGTGACCTTTTATTGCAATAGCATAGTCTAGAATCTAGATCGTTGTTTGTTTTGAGGTTGCCAGATTCTTGTAATGATTTGTAGCCAAATACTAGGTCACAGGCATAGAATATGGTCGCAGGGGACCGTGACAAGAATCAGCCAAACAATGGCAGAACATAGGCTAAGTCAATTTTGGCTGCTCTGTTCGGTGGTGGGTTAACTACAGTCTCAACTTTGAATTGGTTCAAGGCTCCCAAGTTTCGTTTACTGCTTCTCTGATTTTTTGGGGGGACATCCCCTCGCTAAGAATTTTAGGAGGGGATGTCCCCTCGCTAAGAAATTTAGGGGGGATGTGTCCCCCCCCCCGCTTCCGCCGCCAGTGCTTAAGCCCAAAGGAGAAAAGGCTTTGCTTTGTCATTCTCTTTATCTGTTGTAGCCAAAATGCTCGAGGCTGTAAAGTACCAACAAAAATGTGACCTGATTGTTGTACTGTGCCATATGTGTACTGTGCATGTTCAGCAAGAAACTTTTTAGTTAGCCAATATACACTTATTCTATTGGATACAGTTGCAGGACTGTACATACAGTAGTAGCATGAAACATGTCAAAGCAATGCGCATGTCAAACATATTTAATTAGGTTTACATTCTTGCGTAGTGACAAACACCTTTGCCAATCTATGTGTACTTAAAACAACTGAAAAAATAGTCTACTGATTGAATCATTGATACTGAATGTAATGCAGAAGTAATTAATAGTTGGGCTCTAATTTAGAATCTGTGGCTGGAACCTACCTCATACGTGGATACATACGCATAGTAATAGGGTTAGGATTAGGGTTAGGGTTAGGATTAGGGATATAATACACATACGAAATTACGAATATGTGTAGGCCTGCGTACATGCATACGCATATGTACATGTATAGGTGGAAGGTTAGGGCGGGCTATATGTAGGTGTATGCCCCATTGTACGTTTAAATATATGCATACATATGTGTACGGCTACTTACGTATCAGGGTTGTTTGATTTTAGTCGCCCTGATTAAAATCACTAATTTAAATTGCAATTTTTATCAAATGATTTTTTTCAAAAAAAACATTGAATTAAGTCACTTCATTGGAAAAATTTTATTTATGGTCAGAAAAAAATATTTATGTTTGGTTTATTCACTGAATTCAACTAATTTGAAGAAACAACACAGTCCAGGATGATTAACACAATGTGTACCCCTACATGTAGTAAGAGATGCATCAGTATTGACTCCATAGACTGTCAATATTACAGTTCAAGTGAGATGTACTGTATTTCATTGAAAAAAACCAACCCAATTCATAGGATCATGAGGCTTTTCATGAATTGGTTGAGAACAGTGGTTAGCAGACTTGGGGCGATTACATCTCAATGTAATCAGCTACGATTGCGATTACTTTATAGTGCAGTCGGCAAGCGCGCTGGTCTATATGCTATACTATATACCGGTATATGAGGGGTTGGGAACCACATTTAACCATTGCTTTTCCTTCTTCCACAGCATTAACCATTCACTTCTTTCCACAGCATATACATCACACTGCTCTTCTCGAGTGGAGAAAAAAAATTTTGCTGAGGGGAAAAAAAATAAAATTAAAAAAATTGTTTTTCTCTGGAAAAAAAATGTTTCAGCGCCCTCTTTTAGGTTGAGAGTTACCTAAAATGATGTCATTTCCGGCCACTGATTCTAAATAAGTACCAATGGTTGTTATATTGCATGGTAAAATCAAATTATTCTGAAACTTTGAAGCCTACAAGGTGCAAATATGCCCAGAATGTTTCATTTAACAAAAACCAGGGACCATCAGAGTACACAAATGGATAAAAAATGTCAAAAACAGGTTTTGTGATTAATCGCTTGTAGCTTTGTACTAAACTTTTATTCCACATGCGATCGTTTAGTGATTAATCGCTACACGTTAATTTATAGCGCTAGGGTTAGCCTAGGCTATTAACATAATAGGTGTTGTACTAACTCACGGAGGCCTGCAGCAGACCTTAAGTTGTACAATTTCCAGGTGTGCTACAAGTCACACTTCGATGTGCTGTTTTATGAAAATTTAAAATAGCCAAGGCCTAGATTTATATTCATGAGCTTCCATTCTTCATTAAGTCTCGGCTAGGTCTCAAGTTAATGTAATGTTAAGCTGGTTCAATATAGAATACCCTACCTTCCAGAAGAAACATTTGAGTGTTTATCACGTGTGGTTGTAGTCGCAGTTGAATGTGGAGGGTGCAAGTTTAGCCAACTGTCTTCCACCATAACTCAGACTTGGGACTCCACTGAAAAGACTATGTGGGACATAAAATAGCCAACTAGGTAGCAAGTTTTGCATTTGGTATTAACTGTACATAGGCCTATTAAAATGAAACATTTTCTGACTAGTCAGTATGGAATGATTTCATCTTATACAAATGTGGGACATAAAATAGCTTACTAGTTGGTGAATAAAATTGCATTTAGTAGTAACTGTAATAAAATAAAAAATTTCCCAACTAGTTGGTTTCAAATAATTTCATCTTATATACAAATGTGGGACATAAAATAGTCAATTGATTGGTAAATTTTGTGGAGACAATTACTAGTAAACCAAAACTGGGCAAAAGGAGATTAAAAGGTCATTTGAATCTCGAACTGGGAGGAGGGGTTGTAACTGGAAGACTTCCAGATTAAGTGAATACCCCTAGTGTCTGCTTTTATATCTCTCTAAAGATGGGTTGCAGTTTTTTTGTTAAAAAATAACTCCTTTTCAACAAAGCCACAACAAGGTTGCATGTACAGTAATGTGGGCACAGACATTGTGTCAGATTCTTCTTGTTTTTCTTTAAAGGCATATTTTCATCATCCCAAACAGTTCCAATTTTCCCAACCTACTTACTTCTAGCCCCTCCCACATTTATCTAAAACTCATCTTTATCCAGACACAATCCTAGTTTATTGCCTCATGGCTTGTCCCAGTTGCCATACAAGTCCATAATGTGTAATCAAGACACTCTCAGTGCCCATGCTGTGTAATTTTATGATGCATTGTTTGAATGTGATGCCAATCAAAGAGCTGTACCAATTGAAAGTTTTGATGTATGCATACTGAAACTGTAGTTTAGGGTGACGAATGACTGCCTTTAAAGTTACTGTAAATGTGATGTTTGCCCTTGAAATTTGATACTGTACTCTACACTGTACATTAATGTTTGAACACCTCTGTTGGTCTTGCATTAAACTAGACCAAAATGTTGCTTAATATTCCTCCGAGCGGTATCAAAATTGTAAATAAATTGAGTGCAATGTCAAAGTAATGTGCTGTGATGACATTACAGATTTCTCATAATGCATTGAATCTCAAGAATTTTTTTTTTTTTTTGAAAATAAGTATCTTCCTAATGCTGTATGCTGTTCAGATGCAGCTTTCACCTCCTGTGAGAAAAAATTTTCTGCATTTTGTAAAGTGAATAACTTTGCTTCCAGAAAATGCCTTAACACTTCATGTACTACTTTTTGCAAGCTTCAAAATTAACTTTCCTTAACTTATGGCCCATAAATACAGTACTGTACAAATGCTTTATAGGCATGCATATGTAACACAGGTTACAAACAGTGACAAAATCTTGAACAAGTACATGGTACTACTGTATGTGGCAATCAAGCAGGGACTATGGTACTGTAATATAGATTGTGCTTTGTACATTACACTCAGAATAAAGCAAAGTGCAACGGGCAGATCGCAGAGTAGTGTATGGACCTGATTGTGGTCTACCTACAGTAGCTAAATCGTGTTCTAAGTTATATGCTCAGAGGATACAAAATTTACCATCTACTGTATTAGGCAAAATTTGCAATGCTTCTTGCTCATCGGTTAGATGGAAAAGTTTGTAATCCCAAAGTCACATTATTGGAGATGTTATTTGCCATATTGTTGTCACAGTTTGAAGCGAATGAAGTATTTGATGCTTAAATTTGCCAACTACTATAGTTAACATGGTTTGCAATGGTTCAGCACTTGAAAAGCTGCTCAATTGATTGGCAAAGTTTGTTATCCTAATCACATTTTTGGAGATCTGCTAAATTTGCACTGGTTGGACGTAAGAATTCTCCTGATTAGTTTGCAGTTTGTGGTTGAGTTACATTTTACAAAATGCTAAAATTTGCTAACAAGTTGGCAAAAATTGTAATGGATGAACCAAAAATTTGCCAATTAGTTTGTGGAAAAATTTGGTTTTACACTCTTTAATTTAATCTTATATAGGAGTTGCAAAGTTTTTAAAAAATTTGGTTTTACACTATTTAATTTAATCTTATATAGGAGTTACAAAGTTTTTAAAAAATATGTTCAAATTTTATCAAACTTAATTAATAAAAGGACATGCAGTTGTATAATAAAAGAGCAAAACTGAGACTGCACGATTATTGGAGTGTGCTGTTCTCAGAAAAAGAAAAAAGTAATTCTTCAACCACTGCGACTCCATGCCTCCAATGAAAAATAAGACCTTTATTATTGCAGGGTTGAAGAGGAAGCATAGTCACGTTAGGCGCTTTATGGAAGCATGCCTGAGGCTGAGTCTTCTTTATCAGCAAATATTATGGAGACATTTCCTAAAAAATGTTGAAGTCCATTGTTTATGTTGAGTTGATTCACATTCACAGACTCACAGTGACCATTTATGAATTTGTGTTATTTTGCAACACAAAATAACTTTTTGTATTTGTGAGAATGTTTTTGAAGAATGCTTAGTCCAATGAGCCTTCAGCCCTTGACTTTTGAGTGGAACCTCAGCCTCAGTGACCATTTATTAATTTGTGTTTAATTTTGCAATTACTTTGCTTAGTTACTGTACATAGATGAGGTTTAACGAAACACCAGAAATGTGTTATGTATAGTGTCAATTAGATTAAAAAAAAGAAAAGGTTAAGTACAATTTTGAATATGGTTCAGGTTCAGTTTGGTTTCAGAATCAGTTCAAACACAGTGCAAGTCCTTTCTTTTAGAGGAAGCACAGTCTTCTGTCTATGTGTTTGGTTGGGGCAAACTGGCAACCTGCGAAACGACCATGAACCTTTAACAGATGTGCTCATTATACATGTACAGTATACTACACACTACTGTATGTACGGTAATCATGAGTTGATCATAGTCATGAGTCTATCACTGCCTTTTAAACCCTAGTACAGGGTCAAGGTGTGATGTGATCGCAATGTTAGAATAACCTGTGATGTATATTCTTCAAACAACTTGAAAACCAATGGTATTCATGCAAAACTGGCACATTTCAGGTAACATTTTTGAGCTCTCATGACAACAAACCACCTTGTTCACTCACCAAAATGTCACCTACGGTACTTTCAATGATATACATGAATATTGCCTCTCATGCGGAAGGCCTGGGTTTGATTCCCAGGTTGAGTCATACCAAAGACTCTAAAAATGGAACCTACTGTCATTGTGAGTGATGCTCAGCATAAGCAATGGAGTAGGGAAAACAAGCCAGTGAGTCACAACTAGAAACAAGACGAACGTCTAGACGAGTTGCGGTGCCGACAAACCAAGTCGTCTTGTACTTTAAAGGTGATTTTATATTTTAGGGGAACAAAAATACCATTCCAAAATACTTGTATTGTGTTTTGCCCAATAGCAGCTAAGTTAACTTCCACACTTGTAATCCAGGAACATTGTTCATTCACTTTAGAAATGTGGTTGAGGTGGAACGTGTAACACACCAAAGAAATACTCGATTGCCGGTATAATGAGGTTTGCTCATTTTGAACTCATAGTTGACAGTAAATCAGGAAAAGATGATACAGCAGTTGATTTAGAACTGTAGAAAGAGTAAAACGTCACATCAGATAACATTTCAAACGTCCTTTACAAGCTGTTGCTTGTGCATTCAATATAAGGTATCCCTAATGTCCCGGCTTCTTAGTAACTCCTTGTACAGCATGAGGGTTTCTGATAAAAGATGGTAAAGCGCCAAAGGCTCAAGACAGACCATTCGACCAAACAGACGTTAGTCAAAATTGTATTTTAAGTAGTGCAGTTGATAAGGAAAAACATGCCATTTGTTTAGCTGTTTAGTGAATACAGGTGGAGTACACTGTTATGAAGTAATGTTGGAAACGATAATGAGTCTGTATATACATGACAGTAACGTTCACTTGGTTGAAGATGGATTTATGTTAATGAACAAAAGGAAAAAATTTCCAATGTTGAACATAAAGAATTTTTAAAGATTAATGGTTTTTAAAAAGTTCTGTACGCTCTGCACCAAGTTTACTCTCAGCTTTCCTAATAAAAAATTGTTGTATAAGTAACATGTAATAACAAGTTAACGAGAATCAAAAGAAATGTCGATATCTCAGATTTACCATAATCTTTACAAATGATGAAATAAAAAAAAAATAAATAAAATAAAACAGCAAAGTAAAAATTCCTTTGTCAGCGTTACTTACACCTACATTCTCTCAACATAAATGTTAATATGATGATATTTCACTCTAGCCTTAGGCCTATTGTCACTGTTTCTCCAATTTATATTAATCCCGCACACATACGTCACTACTAACCCTTCGCCAGTAACTTCTTAGTTCAGTAATGTATAGACACTTGAACGACGTTGACCTCCACAAATCAGAGAACCGAATCAATCACTTACAAATAATAAAAGATAAATTGCAACATCTATACGTCCCTTCATGAAACCCGAATACCAAAAATATCGATGTCCCTAGTTTATAACTATTAGCGGCGGTCGTCTGTCATCACATCATTAAACAGTCTCGCTTCTTCCTACACTCTATATCAAGAACTTGTTGTCGCTTTCTGACAGTGACTTCTTACTACGGAACAAAAGTGTTGCCATTGCACTATATAAAAATTGTTTTAATAATTTCCATGCATTTCTTTTTCTTATAAAAATAATAATATAGCAAGTATATGTATGGCCACGACTCGCAACTGATCAAAAGATAACCTAAAATATGTAAAAGCAATAAGAAAGCCAGGTCTATGAATAAGACTGCACTGTCCAGTAAAAAACTCCGTAAAAGGCAAATTTCATCATTCCAACCACCCATATGCAATAGCTCAACAAATCACTTTCAAAAAAAAAAAACGGACATCATGAAAAATAAACGTTTCGCTGATAACACCACAGCCAGTGACATTACAAAAAAGAGCGTAACTAGCTTATAAATAAGTGTCTTGCTACTTTACCATTTACGAAATGAGCCACCTGGCTAAAAATTTACAATTGCGAATTTTCTTGTACCTGTTCAAAACTTCGTTGTGTAAGCCAACAATCTAAACCCTCTACAAACGGTCCAAATTTAATGTTTACGTTCGTTTAATATAAATATAAAAAAAATGATAAGGCAATCATTTTTAATTGTTTTACAGTGACGTAAATCCCGGAGAAGGCAAGGAATGTCTTTGCTTCCTCAAGTAAAAAAAGGAAAGCCAAACTGTCATATGACCCCCTCAAAATTTTAAATAAACATTTCAAAATCAACACATTTTTGACAAGAGATGAACTATCCATGGCCTTTAAAAAGACCAAATCAGTTGGTTTTCAAGGGCTTCTGCCCCAACAGAAGACCCAAAGCAGTCCCTGAATGATTGTGCAAAACCTTCATTCATGCAGACCTCTTCCCAATATCTCAAACAGATCAACGCCCAGCGTAATAAAAAATGGTTGCTCTCATCACATACAAATATAAAACGAGATATGAATGAACATGTTAAAACCCTACCGCGACTACTCTTTACATTAAACTATGTGTTCATGTTAACACTTCTTCATCTTATGATGTGCTCTTCTCCCTAAATGTATAAATATCCCCAAGAACATTCCCTCTGAATTTGGTTTTTTAAGCATTCTTCTTTAGTGGAGCTTCTGAGCAATGGCAGCTCGTGGTGTAAATATGTGGAGGGATACATAGTGAACTTACAATGACTTGTCTTAAATAAAGATGATCATCTTCCCTGTAACCAATAATGCCAAACAGCGAAAAAAAAAAAAAAAACAATTACCACCCACAACAACGAAAAAATAAAATGTACATGTAGATCTTTCGGAACGTATAAATAATACATCACGATCGTCATGTTCCCTACTTTCCCCATCATCACACCTTTGACTCTTTTCATATCCACTAGAGCCTTTTTTGTTTGATCCCAACTCTGACATCATCATTTTTCTCCCCTTCATAACTTTTATCTTGAAATTCACCCCCATACTTTCTTTTTCTTTGTTGCCAATCTTTCCTTTCTACAAAAAAAATCTTTGAACGGCCCTTCTTGGGCATTGTTATATTCTCCACATAATTTTAAACTTTAAAATAACAAATTTACCATAACCAGACACCTTGATATAACACAAATATTAATACTCGCCAACTCATACAAATAATATTTACCTACCAATAACAATGCTTCCCTCCAACAGAAACTTACTTTATGAAAAAACAGTGAACAAAACTCCTCTAAACTATCAAACTTTTTTGTCCACAGCAACCCCGACCATGTCACTTGAAAAGAATAAATCTCTAGAAAGAAATCCTCATATAAATACTCAAAATTCACTAAACACCTCGATGAATTAAAAAAAAAACAACCAAAATGATGGCGCTGTGTTAAATTAAACAACATATTATTCCCCAGAGTACACACGGACCTGGTTTTTCCGCAAGATTGTTACTAAAAATAGAACACGTTTGCAAATTTTACGTGAAAAAACCCCCAATTTTACACTCTTACGAAAATCATATTTTCACCAAAACTTAAAAACACGTAAGAGAAGTACCATCCCTACAAATTGCACTAAACCGTATTTCGATACCACAAAGCATCTAGAAGGAGATAGAAATAAAGTGCCGGAAAAGTCAGAAATTGACATCGTGATAGTAACTGCATTAGTTGCGGTTGCCTGCAAGGCAGGCACCGCAACTAAAAAGGCGGTGGCCAGCTCGACTTGAACCAATACTGTAGGTTGGAAACTAGGCCGTAAAACTCTCTCTAACTAACTAACTTCAATATTGAATAATGGAATTCCTTAAAAAATAACTATGTTATAAACTCACTTGTAATCCTGCAATGACTTTGAGTAAGTCTTCTTTCATCAGACTCACTTTGGTGACTTCTTTCTACTGTCTGGCCTGAATATCCTGAATTTCAGCAAATTTTGGTAGCCCTTGACAATTAAAATAACATTTGAAATTGTAGCTCGCAATGATGGACATACTTTGCAGTAATAAGGTATTAAAACCATTGAACCAGTGAATGGCAGGGAAGTGGTCACTGAATTTCTGCATGTTTTTTTTGCTCATTTTGGGGGAAGTAGTCTTAAAAATTTGGAAGCACTGGATACAACCTTACTTTGTTCTGATGAACAGCATTTGAACCTTGCAGTCCAAGCAGTGGCATACACAGGTTTCCTCCACACGTTTCCTGGCATTCAATATGTTATTTGACTGCTGGCCCTAGGGGGATGTCCCCCCTCCCTTTGAAAATTTTTGGCCTTTTCAAAGAGCATGGATGCAAAATGGTGTAAGATTTTTGACTTTGACAAGAATAATCTTGAAATTTGAATTGTGGTGGTAAATGGGATGGAATCTGAAATTTTTGTGTCTTTACATGCAATTGAATGTCATGCACACTACTGTAACCTACCTTTTTGAAGTAAAATTTGTTTCTAAATTTCGGCAGTAGGAGTCAAAATAAAAGTGCATTAGTGATCAGCATAGGCATATAGGAGCATTTCAATTTTTGGTTTTCTTGCCTGAAAAAACGTAATTCTGCAGTAAGGACCATCTGAGGGAAGTGCCACTATCAGTTTGTGTGGCCAATGCAGAAAATTTTGAAAAGTTGGCCCCTCAGATGGCCAGAAATACTGTTTTCCAGACTCTTATTAAACATAAGAAGTTGCTATCTTTTTTAATTATTTGCAATAAAATGCTCTCTTCAAAATAAGGTTGCAAACTGCAAAAGTGATGATCATAATATTAAAAAAAAATGACCCCCAAAATTGTAATATTGCCAGAAAGACTATCAAAACAGAGTACCACCATCTGGTGGTGCGGATAGCTCACAGAAAATTTTGAAAAATCATGGCCCTCAAATGGCCAGAAATTGTGTTATCTAGGTAACCAGCATGAACATTCCTTTTATTCCTTCAGCCTAAAAATTTAAAGCTTTAAAGAAATGTCAGTCTGATTAACATTGTCTTTTACGATTTTGTGTCTCCATAATATTAGCCAGAACTGTTCGATTTTTTTAGTTGAACTTGTGAAACTAAACATTGGGAATAATATTTATTGTATATTAAAGTGTTTTTGTGATTAATAAAAATTTCACCTATGTCACTTTTTGAAATATTTCAACATTTTTTCCCCCACCCCTCTCTCTTAAACAGTAAAGAGAACTCGTATTGCACCACATGTACTGTACTGAGAGTGTTTTGAATTACACATTGGTTTTTTCTATTCACTGTAAAGAAACAAACTTGAAATTGTGTCTTGAGGAGGATGAGTTTTTTAGACAGTTGTGGTAGGGGCTTAAGTAAGTAGGTTAGGAGCATGGGAACTGTTAGGGATGAGAGGATTAAGCTGAGGATGAAGCCTTTATTATGAAGTTTAAGTGTTTTCTTCAAAATCCTTTCTCTTTTCTCATTTCAGATGAAATGGAAAAAGACAAAGGACAGATGACATTTATTAAAACAAGCAATTCAAACATTCCTGATGGTGTTAAGTATGGCCTTAACACCTGTACTGAAACTAAAAGTTGATGAACTTTTCCTACATTGGCTAAGCAGTGAAGAAACAGCAGCATGCTTATTTCAAGATCTGCAAAAGATCAAGAGAGGGGAAGCAGTTACAAATGCTGACAGTTCTTCAACTAATGCATTCAACTCACCAGGGAAAAGTTCAACCTCTTCTTTAATACACATAGGATCTCCTCCACCTAGTTCCCCGCCTCCCTCTTTATCCAATCTAAGCCCTAGAAGTCCAAGACGGAGAAGTAATAGCCACAGACTTTCATCATCCCTTTCAAAATCACAAGCTGCCAAGGTAAGTTCTACAGTCCATGATACTTTATTGTACTGTACTACTGTGTTTAGGCCAACTGAAGTTCTCAGTCCAAAATTAATTATGAAAGAGCACCCTCAGTTGAAGTATTTAGAGAGCCATTGAAATGAAGGTTGCAGGTCTTATATTGCTTTGTTCCCCATGGGTAGCAATGTCTACTTGTTTTAATTGCTCACACATTTGATTTATTAGGCAGCCCCAGTATTGATAGATTGAATGTATGGTTTTCAGTCAGACTTGTTATACTGCAAAATGACATGAGCAATAAAAGTAAGTTCAACAAGTGTATAGATCTCTCTGGTTTTAAACTGTGCTTGTATAATTGGTTTAAAATAGCTCAGTGCTTGAAATCATATTTTTTTGGGGGAAAGTCGTAATTTATTAAAGTAAATTTCTAACACATGCACACACCACACATACTGGATATGCACACTCATAAATGGATGTACAGGACTTTATTGTTTTTTGGGAGTGGGGGTGGGGGAGATATAAGTTTTCTTGAAAAGAGGTCTAACTTTATTTTCTTGGCTGTTTTATTTGCCCAAATTGAGTGACTATTTTGTTGACTTGTTGTTGTAGGCTTATGCACACAAATTAGAAGTTTTAATTTTACAAATTTACAATTTGAAATTGCATAAAAACATGGTGAATGCATTGACTTCACATACAGTAGTGCTGAAAAAAATGTTTACGTCCCACAAACAGAGTAAACACTATTTCCCAGAACAGAAGTAAAATTTCCCACAATTCTTATGCTTGACCTCACAACTGGCTTTTTACATACTGTAGGCAACCTCATTAGTGTTTTAGTTGGAAAAAAGTCTTGTTTTCCCCCTTAGGAATCACTGATCTGGACCTTGTTTATGCTAATTAATATAACTGTGAAGGCTGACAAGTGAAATTGTCAAATAACTGTTGTCACATGACATGAAACTAGAACTTTTATTGGAATGGCATTCCAGAAAATTGCCAGTTTACTCATTTGCACAGTAGAGTGTAATAAATTTGTTTCATATTGTGCAATACAAACAATAGTGGTCATCTTGTAAAACTTTCTTCCTTAGAATGTTCATTGATATTCCCTTAGCTGAGCGCTATCCCTACAGTGCAGTTATTTTTGAAATAGTTCTTGTGAAAAACTTGTTGCATGTATTGTGCTTTCTTCCACAACATTAGTGCTGAGACAGGCTAGCAAATTTTAAAAAGCCACTACCCTAGAATTATTTGCAAATGGTTTAAAACTGTTGCTTGCAGTAATGGTGTTAAACCGGGAAAAATGTTGTGGAACAAAATACTGTACCTATATTGCAGGATTACAAGTGAAAGGCATTTTGTGAAAAGAGTTGTAGCTTGGTACCTGGGGTTGTTTATTTCTTTGAGACATATCTTGTTCCATTGAGCTTGTGAACAGAGTGTTTACATTTTATGTGTAACATAAAGGAAAAGGTGATCTTGTGATTTCTCATAATTTGTAAGATATCTGAAGGAGTCAGTAGCTTGTTTGAGAGTATTGACATACCGTATATTCTGTAATAAACGCTCCCCCTCAAATAAACGCCCCCCCCCCCTCAAAATTTTTAACAACTGCGTAGGCCAAGGCCTCCCGCACTACAGGCCCAAACCACCGATAAAGCTAGTGTTTGACCGGTTATGCATAATCATTATTTAATTGAACAAACGGCCCGATGCCGATTACCGATTATTAGAAAGAGGGAAGACACGTGTTTGTCCCTAAAGTACGTGCCCCTTGCTTTGTGCATATCGTTCAAGTTGGAAAATATTGGGAATAGTTTCGTTTGTTTTGCGAATGGAATATCATTTTTGTAGGCCTAATATTTTCTTTTCAAATGTGGAGATATAAACCAATCGTTAACACAGAAGGATTGTTTTCATTCGATGTCACATACCCTTTGATAATTTAGCTCTTAGGCAAACATCATGCTCTGTTTAGTTTTCATCCCCCAATCATGTCGGAACATTTGCAGAATTTTACTGCACTGGGTTGTAGTTGCGTTAATGTACTGTAGAATCCCGCTTTAATGAGGCCATGTAGAAATACGCAATCATAATAATCTTAGCGGTTCTGGGGCAGCAAAACAATTGCACCCGATTAACGTATCCTATGGTTCCTTACGGATATAAATATCCCCGTAAATTTTTAGCAGTTCTTGTCCAAAACTTACGTCTTGTTTGAAAATAATCTGCAATTGAAATGCATGCAAGTGAGATCCCCGAAAAATCCAAGTACGCAGAGATTTGTGATGTCGTTTCTTGTTGAATTTAGCACAGGGCTCGCCCGGCTGCGCTAGCTTGTTATATCAGCATAGGAAATGTGATCGTCGTAACACATAGAAACTCAACAGAAAAATTCGTCTCGAGGCTTAGTATTTTCGCACACTAAATCACATAGGCGATGGCGCCAGTTGTGATTGGCTGGCTAGAATCATCACATTTGAACCAATCACGATGCAGGGGCAATATAAATTTTGCAATGGATCGTATGCATATGATGTCACCGAGCAAAACATGATGTCTTGTTTAGCGGAAAAAACGGACACGCACGTAAGTGCGTGGGCAAAGAAGTAGCCTGCATGAGACCACGTGCATCACTGTTTGCGTTGGCGATGACGTTCACATTTCATAAGTCCTACTGCAAATAACATTACGGAAGGAATGCGAGAAATAGCTTAATTTATGCAGGATAATAACCACCGAACTTCCAAAGATTCTAGGTGCTACGTGTACAAAACGTGCACAGATATACATGGTAAGCTTTGGGACTTGGAAATACAGCCAAACTT
This sequence comes from Holothuria scabra, assembly GCA_037179385.1. NCBI lineage: Eukaryota > Metazoa > Echinodermata > Holothuroidea > Aspidochirotida > Holothuriidae > Holothuria > Holothuria scabra. Next base: position 20,337,321 of record CM074190.1, read on the forward strand.
TTGCTTTTGTACAGAACAAGTTGCAGAGCAACTTACGCGGCACTTTTTCCAGACTGCAAGGAATACAATTCCAGGTTATACTACATTGTTATGGGGAAAATAACCAATGATCGCGCTCATGGCAGGGGTATAATTTATACGTTTGTGCTTATCAGTGCATTCCGTTTTGGCGGGAAGGATTAAGTACGGTATTCACAGGAATTTTAACGAAATTAAGAGCAAGTTTCAAGTATATTTGTGCCCTTTTTTCAGTTTACAAATAATCGGTGGTAATGATGGGTTGAATGGCAGAATTTTACCGATGCCGATTAGTTAATTTTTATTACAATTTACCCTCAAATAAACGCCCCCTTTTCAAAAATGTAACGCCCCCGGGGGCGTTTATTACAGAATATACGGTAGTTAACTTTACCAACTGCTTTTCTTCAAAATTGCAAATGGATAGCGAGTACTCACTACTCACTAGTACTGTACAGTAAGTGTACCTGGTCTCAGCACTACATGGTATACAGTACCTTGATGATTTAGATCTGTAAATCTATGGGGAAATGGCACTGACATACAGTACAGTGCAATGATAAAAAAGAACAGTGAGCCATATTTCTGTACATTTCTGTGGCTTACAGTCTCAGTTTTCACAGAATTTCAAAATCCTAAAGCAAAAGATGTCCACTACTGTAGAAGTGCAGGGTGGTCATTGGTAAGGGATTCCGCCAGAAACACAAAAAGAGGGGGGGGGGGGCAAATTACCGCCAAACCCAATTCCGAATTGACGCTGTCCTAAGCTTAAGTTACAAGTGGGTTCAGGGGGACAAAAGCCAGCTTCAAGGCCCCTTTAAGGTCCTACTCTATTTGAAGTGATTTTAAAGGCCATTTACTGTATTTGTGTAAGTTCAAGCATTGCTGCTAAAGTGTTTTAAAAAAGAAACCATAATATTGAAAATTATGTAATTTTTATGGAAATGAAAAGGGAGGGGGGGGGGGATTTTACTCACCTTCTTTTGGAAAGGGAGGGGGGAGAAATATCCTTCCCCCCCTCTGCCAGACACCCTGGTTGGTCACCCCTGAGAAACACCATTTTGCCAATATGTCTCCACCCTGCAGAATGGTTAAAATTGGTACTTTCTCATTATTTGCAAGCAGAGTGCACTAATGGCCATAAACTCACTGTTGTTTACTTCTTTGACAGTGATAGCATTCAAATGATATCTGCAATAGTCCCACTGTGCTATGTACAGTAAGTCCAGTGCAACATGTACTGAAGTATTTACAATGCCCCCCTACTGTTTCAGTTGCCAAATGGGAGTACCAATCTGACTGAGTGAGGTTTTAATTACCAGATTTCAGTTTTAAGTCATCTCTGACGTTAAGCACAATTACAGCTATACGTATGTGTAATACAAATAAACCTCCCATCGATAATTTGTAAACTGAACTAGTAATGTGAGAATAACAGTGGTATGTGAAGTGCTGCGGCTACTTTATCAACTGTACCACACAAAGGAACATTCCACAGCTGCCTTATTTGGGGGCTTGCCATTTTCAATTAGTATGGGATTGCCAGTATTGTCCCTCTAGCATACTGTACAGTAGGTTCCAATATTCATTGCATCACCTATAAAAATAGCGGTGGTAGAAGTACTGTAATTTAAATTGTTTAACACAATCTTAGTGAGCTCCAAAAAATAGAAAGTAATAAGTTTGTTATATGTTAAGCAACCAGGAGGAAGTTCCGTAGAGAAGGCAGGAAGTCTGCATACCAACATGCGAGGTATTAACTGTAAGAACCCATAATCATATAGGCTGGTTCCCATTGCTCAGAACGAGATTAACAAAGTGCAATTAGTCACAGTGCACATTGAGTCTGTGGCATGCAGGGGGCAGGCTCGATAGATATATCCTGTGGATTAGAGTTTGGTGACTTGATGATATCATACAAAATATATCCCAACCAGAAGCAGGCATCACACGAAGACATCTACAGAAGAGGTTGTGATTAGTATTGTAGTTTGAAGGTTTCACCTGATGACCCATTGTAGGTGTTCTGTTAGAGGGGTGAATGAATTTTGTGTAAGGAGTTTGTGCACTTATGTAATGTGTGGTGAAATTGCAGCACATTTGTACACTGGAAGGAATCAGGATGTGTAACATACTTATGTTGGATCTAACAATCTGATTGAATTGTGAGATATTTGTTTAGGAATTTTGGATGGATACCTTCTGCGCATTTAACAGTACTGTACACTGTTTGGATTAAAGCAGTTCTATGTACTTATAAATTTCTCTCTTCATTGGTGGACTGTTACTTCATTGAAGATTAGCTTTTCAAAATAGTAAATCTGCCCATATTTATGTCCAGTGTATAAACCTGAAATATGGAATTATTAACTTTTATGTGATAAGCACAAGTGATTGATATGGTTGACATGAAAGCTACAAAATGAATGGGCTTTTGAGGATGTTGCATAGTATGTTGCAAATTTCATTTTCATTTGCAGTTTGGATAATATGACACAGTAATTCACGCAGAAACAAGATTTCAATGGATTCATTTCATGGACTATTTTTGTCCTGTGGAAGGGTTTTTCACTTTGCTATTGCTCTATAGTTCACAACTTTTCTTTTGCCAATTTTGTGAAGGTGGTGAAGCATTCTCCCCTATATTGTAACGTGTACCATCTTCAGGAACAGGAGCTTTTGCTTTTTCACGATCAGGTATTTTAATCACTTTCGCTTTCACATTTGATGACTTTCTAAAAGTTCCATAAATGTATTGATTACAGTGTATGTACTGTAATTTTATACAGTACTTTATCCAACAGAGTCCATGCAGCTTCTGAATATTGTGTAAAGTGCATGTTGGGCAGTTTTGAAACGAGAACACATACTGTACTGTGCAGACCACCACATTGTGTGCATTGCTTTTAGTCTGGAATGTCTGTGATATTTCCATTGGAACTGGAGACAACAAGTTTGGTGTGTATTAAGTTGTCAATTTACCACTGTGTTAAGCAATGCAGATTGGTGGAGATTTAAGGTTGTCTTTGGATGTCCTCAAACCATTCTAGTTGCATTTTGTAATTGGTGAAACTTGAACATGTGCCATTTTCATGGCCGAGGTCTTCTATTAGGCTGAGTAGCAACTTACTGATATTTTCCTCATCTTCTTCGGATGAATGCAGAATAAATCGCATGTTTTTGAGAGATTAGATTTATACAGCACATTCCGTTCCTTCTTATACTTGGCTTAATTGACTGGCAATGCATGGGGCCGCGTACATTTATTATGCACCACTGTCCATTAGTCCCAGCCTCATATCACAAAGTGGTTACTACTCAGGCTGTATACAAAGCAATCCATGTGGATCAAAAGTACATTAGAGCCATCCACCATTGTGAAGGTCCATGCTCATACCCAAAGCCAGCAGAAAGGACTCATGCCATTGGCAGATCTGCCCATAATGGATTTCAGTGCAATGCTGTACATTTTGGATTATGTACACAAGTGGACCATCCTATACGAAAGCAAACTACAACAGCTGCTGTTAGACGGAGGCACCCTAACAGTACCAGAACAAACCATAGACTCAGCTTAAAACCAAAGAATAAGGTATTGAATCAGCACTGTACAGTACTTACAAATAAGGATGAATCTTGCTAAAAGATGAAAATGGTACCCAAGGCTCATTTTATTCAGTTATCACCCACCACTTTACTATTTGTATCCCTCTGTAGTGCTTGGCATCCATGCTGACCAAGGAGAGCAAAGTTCCCCAAGCAAATTTTAGGGCATCAGTATGTTCAGTAGAAAAGGACATAATGATACAAAGATGTGGTACAGACCTTTTTTCTTTTTATCCTCATTTTACATAAAAGGGATCCCCCCCCCCAAAAAAAGCAAAACAAAACAAAAAACGGCCAAATTTTCACTTTTGGAGTACTGTACACAGTAGTGTTGATAAGGAATGCAGCATTGAATAGACAGATCTCACATGGTTAAAACAAAAATCAGCATATTTCTTGGTAAAGACTATCTTGCCATTAAAATAAATGGATCACCACTCCTTCCCCCCCCCCCCATTTTGTATATTAAATTATATAGTAGCCCATTATTATGGCAGTTTTGGTGTTTTAGTCCAAATTGCTATACTGTGTCTTATGTAAATTGCAGGATTCTTTTGTTAAAAAAAGTTGCTTGCGAGAGGAATGGTAGTGGCCCTCTGGCCCTCCTTTGCAACACCACAGTTGAGAGCAATCCCTATTAATTCTTCACAAAATCAGGACTTTATACCTGTATACTGTACTGAACTTTTAAAGGGTACCTCAAGTCAAAAAATTCAAAAATATATATTTAAGAAAATGAAAAATGAATTCTAACAGTCCAACTCCCATCTTCATATGACATTCCTGAGCTGAGATATAAAATGTTGAATTTTTTTTATTTTTGAATTTTTTGACTTGAGGTGCACTTTAATTAATATTCTACAACCCTGTTGAAAGTTGTACTAAATTTTTTGTAAACATATTAAAAGAAACTTTGTAGTTTAGATCATGCAGTTTAAACCTAGGGCAAGCACTGGATAGGACAAAAAAGAACTTTTGTTTCATCATTACGCTTTATTTTAATGCTCTGGATTTATTATTTGAAAATATTTGAAGTTAAAAAGCAGAAATGATGTACTACTGTAATTCATGTGTAATTGACACAAGAAAAGAGTAGACATCTCTAAATTTTTGTCAAGAGTTGAACAATATTGCAGTATGGCACTTCCTTGCACAAATGTTAAACCTCTCTTTAAGAGGAGAGGACAGAGTTTTTAAACAGCTCTAAATCTAGAACTTCGCGTGATTTTCAAAATTATCTGATTTTGAGTATTGGTTTTCATAGAGGCTAGAATCCCGGGGTGACGCACTCAAAGTTGGTTTTAGTGTACCCATGAAGAACATGGGGAACAAGTTTAGCAATTTAGAGTGAGATTTCCATCAAGAGGGAAGGTGGGAGATTTTCCCCCTCCCCCCTCCAGAAGAAGGAGGGCAAAATCCCTCCTTTTTGTGAATAAAATTAAGAAAAATAAGTGGACACCTTTGAAGCAATATTTGAACTTACACAAATAAATAGCTTTTAAAACCCTTCAGATTGCACCTTACAGGGGCATTGAAGCAAGCAACCAAGCTTTTGCTCCCCTGAACCCATATTTAACTTTGGCCAAAGGCAGCATCAATTTGAACTTGGGTTTGGCAGTAATGAATGCCCCCTTTTTTGAGTTCCATGGAAAATCCCTGAGCACTGTATGTGAAATGTTATTGTTTATTTTGTATTACAGTAGCTGTTCAAAGGTTTGAAACTGAAACTGGAATGATAAGCCTCTACCTCTCACATCTCCTTTTGTCCCCACAAGCAAACATGATTGTGGGGTTGTGTACTGTAAAGGTGTAAAATTTCTACTTGATTAATTGTAGAATATATATTCAAGACTATTTTCTAGATAGTCCTTTTATGTTGGGGACTTTTCTTGTACAGTAGACAATAATTACATATTTTGAATGTTTGTGATTCCTTATTCATTTTGCAGTATTTTGAAGACCAGAGATTGTTAAATCAAAGGTTTGAACAAATTGCAATTCCTCCATTTTACTTTCCTAATGGTCAACCTGTGGCATCGGAGGAGAACGATGCCATCTTGGAGAGGTTACGAGATGTTTTCCAATCCCTACCAGACAACAAAGCCACCGAAGAAGAAATGATTCAAGTTACAAGGGTATGAAGTATTCTTACTTTTGCTATGATGTCTGTGCTTAGTTAAACCATTTAGCCTCTGGTTACAGCTAGGGGGTGATAGTACTTTTGCTTAAAATGTCGCCAGTTTCATAAAGGTCTTATCAGAGGAACAAAAAATACTTGTAGACTGCACATTTGAACCTTCAAGATAAATTCTATCAAAGAAAATAATCTCTCATTATATTGATCTGACACCTTGAAAAAGGGAAAAGAAAATCTCGACTCTCCTTTCCACCACCTAGTCAAAAGTCCATTGCATTGATGTAATCCCATATTGGTGCTGCCGCTGGTACTCTGGCTATGGGCCTGTGATTGGTCCATTTTGGGTTTCCTAAGTTCATAATTCTACATAATTCTACAAAAGAAGGAATAATTGTCTCTAGAAAAGTGTTGCAGCTCTTTGGATATTTACATTTACCATGAAATTTTCAATAAAACATCAACAATGTATGAAGGCCTGTAGAGTTGGAAAACCAACCACTTGTGATGCTCCGCAAAGCAGTGGTGTAGGGAAAACAAGCCAGTGAGCCACCACTGGAAAAAAGGCTGTGCCCGGCTGGACTTGAACGAAAAGGTTGAAAACTGGGTGGTAAAATTCCATCTAGCTAACTACCAACTACTTGTTAGGTTGCATACTCATGTCTCAAGATATCATGCCTGACATCATGTCGCAAGGTTAGGTTAGGGTTAAAGAGATGAGGTTAGGTTAGAGGTGGAAGGTCTGAAGACTTACTTTACATGGTATACATACTACTGTGAGGTATTTATTGGGTTAACCAACCCTGACAAAAGTATATATTGAAATACAGGAGGTCACATGATAACCTCCTTTGAGATCTTTTCTTATTGCTTTAAATGTGGCTGTACAGCTTTGATGTTGTGCCATACTGTCATACAGGTGAATGTGGTAGTTGTTTCAGAACAATAGTATTGAGGTCACGTGATGTTCTCAAGTGCAAATAGAATTCAAGTCTTTCAGACTGTCAGTAGAAACTGTACTGTAAGAGATGCTTTCAATGCAAAAGGCTTAAAAGTTACACTGTTGTAATTCACAACCCTTACTGGGGTTTGATGAGTTCCTGGCAGGGTCACACCAGAAAACTTTAAAAGAATGGAAACCTAATGCCATTGTGCTTGGTGCTCAGCAGAAGCAATGGAGTAGGGAAAATGAGAGTGATACACAACTGTAAAAAAGGTCACAGAAGAGTTGGTTTGAAACTATACTGTAAGCTGTAAAATCATAAAATTAAATGAGACCTTAGTTGAATTTTGATCGGTTATTCTAAGGACATCACACGAAACGAGGGATTACATGTGTAATTCGGAAGTGTAATGTGATGAGGTAGAACCTCTCTTTAACTCCACCACTCTTACTGTATGTTCTAACATCTTTCTCTCAGCACTATGATATGTAGCAAACACAAGCAGTCATGTTACTTTGAACAATAGATAGAAAAAATGTGTAGTATTCATATCACTCAGTGCAGATAGGGAGATTTAAAAATGTTCAACTTTAAAACCATACAGTATAAATTTCTGGCCATAAGCCTCCTTAATGCACTGATCAGTACATTAACCTAAAAATGTGTTTAAACACATTGAACAACATACCATTGAAACAAGGAAACACAGCAACAAAGAGCAGTCATCATCAGTCATCGTAAAAGGTTCTGTACAGGGGATGAAGACTGAATTTGGTAATTATATGCTCTTAAGTTGTCATGCTGAGAGAACAGAATCCACACATATGCACAGGTACAGTATGTGCAAATGTCTACAGTAATTGTTACAAATTGGTGTTGTACATAATATACGTTGCTAGGACATTGGATCACTAATTGGCAATTGCTTCACTGTTTTAAAACAGACCTTTTCCAATAGCGATTACAAAGTATTGTGGGATAGGGTTTTGGTTCATGCCATTTAAATTTTTGTCGATGGCATTTTACTGTGGCAAAATACTCAAAATATTGTCCCTAGAATTGCGCCTGCTTGAAGATACACTGTAAAGAGCTGCTATTTGCATGCCCTCTCAGACAGATGTGCACTGTGCAGTTTAATGGATTTACAAATAACATTTAATGTGACAGCTTCTTCCTAAACCCACTGCATGGTCAAATGGTTGTAGCATCTAAATTACTGCTGGGAGCTTTGAAGTTTGACCTCTGGACGGCATATACCCAAGATTTCAAAAATGGAACCTACTGCCGTATTGTGCTTGGTGCTCAGAATAAGCAGTGGAGAAGGGGAAACAAGCATCACAGCCACAACCAAAAAAAAAAAAAAAAATGCTGGGTCAACCAAAAAAAGAAAAAAATGCTGGGGTTCCAGCATTTGCTTGACTTCAACCATTTGGTTAGAAGGTGAGCTGTACAATCTTATCTACTGAACTTACTCCATGTCTTCCTTATTTCTAATGATATTCAACCTTAAATTCAGGAAGTGATTATGAATTCAGGACAAAATTTCCAGCTGTGTGTGAAGCTTAAAGTGCTTTATACCTGCACTGTATATAGCTGAAAGCAGGGCAGGGCATGTCATGGACAGTTCTATTGAATTTGGCATGAATAAGGAAATGAGTAATTGTACTAAGTGAATTAGCCAGATGGACTCATGTGCAATACACGCATTTTACATAAAGTCTTAAAAATGTTATGCTAGCCCCTGTTCATTTAAGACACTTTTCTTGAACTTTACCATATAGTTTTTCTGTACATCTGAAAACTTATTCTGTACCTGAACCAAGTATGATCAGTGTAGGTTGACATGTGTAGTATTAATGTACATACATTTGCATGTCAGAGGGGCGTGACTTTTAAAAGGCATGGTGCTCAGCATAAGCAAAGGGATAGGGGAAACAAGACAGTGAACCTTAACTGTAAGAAATGTTGTGGCTGGCCCAACTTAAACCAATTGGTTTATAGAAATTGAACCCTTAAACATGATCTAACTAGTAGAACTTACATCACTCATATTACTTCTAGCCTTGCCTACAGTTAAACTAAAACACCTTTGTAGTCCACTGCTTTTTCTTAACCAATCCAAGCAACCTGTTGAAGCCCACCATTAGTAGGGGCCATCAAATGTAATCACATTGATTTTATTCTATTTGAAATTGTTATTATCCCTTGTATTCAGTGGATTGTAGTACTGTAAGGGGGGATTTTAGTGTACAGGTAAGCAAAAAAAAAAAATGGAAAGATGAGAGGTCTGGTCCCCCTGCAACCGACCTTACTTAGTGTGGGGAATGCAGTTCATCCTTTTATTATAATGTTGCATACTGTTTCATGTTGTGCTAGACTGTGCTCAAAAAAGAAAATTTGTTACTCATGCTCAGATTTTAAAAGTTTGGTATAATGTACACAATGGTACTCTTACCCAGATGAAATAAAAATGCAATATATGCACTCACTTTGCTCTCACATTTCAAGTACTGCATTGTGCATACAGTTGTATGGGTAGTATGCATTTACACATACTATGCAACTTGGTGCAGGCAGTTTCATGTATACTGTGTTGAAAATTGTAGCTACTGTATGTTCTAGCAACACAGCTCCACTTTTTTGTCATTTTTGTTTTTCTTCAATTTAGGCATGTAAATATCCCAGGTTTTGGGCTGTTCCATTATTTGTTGGTGCTGGGGGCCAAGAAAAAGGCTTTGTACATCAACAGACTTTCATCAACTATTGGAAAAGGTAGGTTGTAGTCTAACATTGCGAGTGTTTTTACATAAATACAGTACTCCTGTGGTTCATACTAAAAGACTTCAAAAGCTTATTCCAGTGGTTATTGACTTGGTACTCAAAAGAAAAACAGAAGTATTCTGTACCATATCTTCCAAACACTGCTGCAATACCATAATTCAAGATGTCTCACTTCAAAGATTGGTTATCTTTGTTGATAAAATACCTCTACTTTTGATGAAAGCCACAAAAAGTCATGAAATATGGGCACATTGTGTCAGATACATATTGCTTTCTTTATTACTGAATGTGATTGAATTTGATACTGTTGGTACATTGTGTGTTTCAATGTATTTTCCTGTTTATCCAGCAGTACTCTATACCATGTGTAGGGTGTTGCAAAGAATGTAGCTTAATATTTCTTGCAGCTGCATCAAAATGATAAATAAATTGAATTCAATGTGAAATTAATATACCATGATGACATCACCGGTTTCTCATAATGCACTAAATCTCAAGACAAAATTGCATTACTTCAAAATTAGTATCTTCTGAACACTATATGCCAGAGATGCACTTTTACCCTCTAAAAGAGAAGTTTTCTGTATAATTTCTGCCCCTTTCTGACAAAAAGAAGTAACCCACATTTTCAATATTTTGAGTTATTTACCAAAACGCGTTACCTTAAAGCCAACAGAAATGCCTCTACATGGCACAAGGACACCTGCTATAAGTAACTGAACAATTTATAACTTAAACATTGGAAAAAGTTTTTTTCCCAAAATTCATTGCAAAAGCAGACTAATGTGGTCTACTTCCTTTTGTGAGAAAGCAATATCCATGTGAACACGTACACTTTTCTGACAGATAGAAGTATGATCTATAATGTCTAATTTCAATATTCTGTCATATTTTTTCAAGAGAAAATGTTTTGTTTGTTTTGTTTTATACAGGAGATATTGTAAAAGTTGATTACCAAGATTTTCAATGTGGATTACTTCTTTTTGTAAGGAAAAATCAATTAAAATATTCCTTACAATTTCTGACAGAAAGAAGTACAAGCCACTGCTTCTTTTTGTCAGAAACAGTTCGGTCAAAACAATACTTGTGTTTTCTGACAGAAAGAAGTAAAAGCCACTGCTTCTCTTTGTCAGAAAGAGTGTAGTGAAAATAATAGTTGTACTTTCTGACAGAAAGAAGTACAAGCCATTGCTTCTTTTTGTCTGAAAAGAATGTAGTTCTCCATGTGGGTTACTTCTTTTCTTGGCTGATTATCTCAGGAAGTAGACTACATGTTAGAATATTAAACATCAGAAAATTTAAGTTCCAGTAAGAGAAAAAAGAATATGAAATAAAATCAATTTTGAAAAAATGTGGATTACTTCTTTTTGTCAGAAAGGGGCAGATTTGAAGTCAATAAATTTTGCCTCTTGAAAACCCCTTTAAAATTGGAAAGTTCTTGGTTAGAAACTGAGCCATAGAAATCCATCTTCTACAAGTATGATATTCTTAGCCTAGTGCAGAGGCCACTTGTGTACCATTGAGTGCACTTCCACACATCTTAAATCTGCATGGTCAGGAATAAGTGCACAGTAAGCCCACGAATTTAAAGTGTGCCAGTAGTTGTATTATTATCTTGATGCTGCCATGGTAAATGAGCATTTGACATTGTATTTTGATTCCTAAAATGGGCACCTGAATTCTCACCAAGATGAACAACCATGTACAATATGAAAAATGAAAATTTAGAGAAGAAATGGACTGTATATGTTACATGAGTGGAAGTATGTATGCAATATACTGCAAAATACACTTAAAACATCTTGTTTTAAGCAAATTTGCAAGACAAAACAATTTGAACTATGCAAGCAATATGTACAGTTCAGCATGTGCAGCCTACAGTACAGCAGTAATACAGTAAGGTACAGCACAGTGTAGGGCTGTGAACGTTAAGCAAAATAATGAAATGTTTAACCTCAAAAATTTGTGATTGTTTAGTGGTTAATCGCGATTACCTTATCACAAAAAATAGTTGCAATATGTAGTGATTGATATTGAATGTAATGCAGAAATAACAATAGTTGTTGTCTTGCATGGTAAAATCAAATTATTCCTAAACTTTGAGACCTGCAAGGTTAAGTATGCCCAGAATGGGCAAAAACCAGGAATCATCAGAGTATACAAATGGATATAAAACTTTCAAAAATAGGTTTTGGGATTAATTGCTTGTAGCTTTGCACTAAATGTTTATTCCACATGAGATCTTTTAGCGATTAATCGCTAGATGTTCATAGTCCTAGTGCAGTGTAGTGCTGAACAGTATATACAGCACAGTACATGTAAAAAATAAGCCTTGCAAGTTAGTCAACAAAACTTCTACCACCTTTCATAGAAATAGGGTTATAGAAAAAAATGACAGAGGGGAATAAAAGAATGTGAATGATAAACAGTGGAAGTAAATTTAGCGTCCAAATGATGAATTTTATGAAATCAAACCAATTTTAAACCATACCAAATAAATACACATGACAGTTCTCACCTCGTACAAAGTTTTTTTTTATTGACTTTTCACTTTAATCCACAGTTGGACTTCTGAATTATTGTTTATAAATGATTTTTAGAAATGAGATGCTAAGAAGCTCCTTTCCATCTCATTTTCACTAGCCTGGGACAATGTTTGGGTTTATTATTTTTCCACTGCTGTGTAATTAAGTAGTTTCTGCAAGAACCTTTCTTGGTGTAATAATGTTATTTCCATCCCTGGTACCTACAGTAGACAATTTTTGGTTTTGATGATAAGAGAAACCAATGCATTCATGATAGCGTGCGTGTGTATGTATGTATGTATGTATGTGTGTGTGTGTTGGTGTGTGTGTGTGTTTGTGACACTTTCCTTGTTAACACGATATCTCAAGATAGGAATGTCTGACAGTTTTCAAACTTAGTACATAGATGCGCCATATTGAGAGGAAGAACCCTATTGTTTTTGGTGGAGGTCAAAGGTCATCTGGGGTCACCAGGGGTCAAAGTCTGAAAACCTTGTTAACGCGACATCTCAAGGTAGGGAACTTGGATAGATTTCATATTTGATATGTGGATGCGTTGTAGTCAGAAGATGGTCCCTACTGTTTTTGGCGGATGTCAAAGGTCATCTGGGGTCACCAGGGGTCAAAGTCTGAAAACCTTGTTAATGCGACATCTCAAGGTAGGGAACTTGGATAGATTTCATATTTGATATGTGGATGCGTTGTAGTCAGAAGATGGTCCCTACTGTTTTTGGCGGATGTCAAAGGTCATCTGGGGTCACCAGGGGTCAAAGTCTGAAAATCTTGTTAACACAATATCTCAAGTTTAGAAACTTTGACAGATTTCATATTTGGTATGTGGATGTGTTATGGTCAGGAGATAGTCCCTATTGTTTTTGGTGGAGGTCAAAGGTCATCTGGGGTCACCAGGGGTCAAAGTCTGAAAACCTTGTTAACGCGACATCTCAAGGTAGGGAACTTGGATAGATTTCATATTTGATATGTGGATGCGTTGTAGTCAGAAGATGGTCCCTACTGTTTTTGGCGGATGTCAAAGGTCATCTGGGGTCACCAGGGGTCAAAGTCTGAAAATCTTGTTAACACAATATCTCAAGTTTAGAAACTTTGACAGATTTCATATTTGGTATGTGGATGTGTTATGGTCAGGAGATAGTCCCTATTGTTTTTGGTGGAGGTCAAAGGTCATCTGGGGTCACCAGGGGTCCAAGTCTGCAAACCTTGTTAACGTGATATCTCAAGGTAGGAAACTTGGATAGATTTCATATTTGGTATGTAAAAGCGTTATAGTCAGTAAACAGTCCCTAATGTTTTTGGCAGAGGTCAAAGGTCATCCAGGGTCACCTGGGGGTCAAAGTCTGAAAATCTCCTTAATGTGATATCTCAAGGTAGGAAACTTGGATAGATTTCGTATTTGGTATGTAAATACGTTATAGTCAGTAGACAGTCCCTAATGTTTTTGGCAGAGGTCAAAGGTCATCCAGGGTCACCGCGGGTCAAAGTCTGAAAATCTTGTTAACGCAATATCTCAAGGTAGGACGCTTGGATAGATTTCATGTTTATTATGTGGATGCATCATAGTCAGGAGATGGTCCCCATTGTTTTGGTAGAGGTCAAAGGTCATCTGGGGGTCACCACGGGTCAAAGTCTGAAAACCTTGTTAACGAAATATCTCCAGGTAGGAAACTTGAATAGATCTCATATTTGGTATGTGGATGCGTTATAGTCAGTAGATGGTCCATATCGTTTTTGTCAGAGGTCAAAGGTGATCTGGGGTTACCGGGAGTCACAGTCTCAAAAGTTTGTTAACATGATATATGTAGGAAGCTTGGATAGATTTCATATTTGGTATGTGGATGTGTTATGGTCAGGAGATGGTACCCTTTTGATCGAGGTCGAAGGTCACCTGGGGTCACTGTTGGTCAAAGTCTGAAAATCCTGCTCATGCGAAATCTCAAGATAGGAAACTTGGATAGATTTCGTATTTGGGTATGTGGTTGCATTATGGTCAGAGGATGGTCCCCATTGTTTTGGTGGAGGTCAAAGGTCATCTGGGGTCACCACGGGTCAAAGTCTGAAAACCTTGTTAGTGCAATATCTCAAGGTAGGAAACTTGGATAGATCTCATATTTGGTATATCGATGCGTTGTGTCAGTAGATGGTCCCTATTGTTTTTGTCCCAGGTCAAAGGTGATCTGGGGTTACCGGGAGTCACAGTCTCAAAAGTTTGTCAACACGATTTATGTGGGAAGCTTGGATAGATTTCATATTTGTATGTGGATGTGTTATGGTCAGGAGATGGTACCCTTTTGATGGAGGTCAAAGGTCACTGTTGGTCAAAGTCTGTAAATCCTGCTCATGCGAAATCTCAAGATAGGAAGCTTGGATAGATTTCATATTTGGGTATGTGGATGCATTATGGTCAGAGGATGGTCCCCATTGTTTTTGGCAGATATGAAAGGTCCCCTGCCCTCTAGAGGACAAAGCCTAGAAACCTTTTTAAATATGATCTTTCAAGATAGCTGCTGTTTGTCCATTTGTCTGTCAGTTGTTTGTACGTCTAGCTATGTATGGCTTTTATGGAGGTCAAAAGGTCATCTGGAATGACAAAATTATTTTTTGAACATGCTAGTATAACATTTGAATGAGAAGATAATGGTGCATGATGGCACTCTTTGAAACGGAACATTTATGTATCATCGAAACCTCAGTGCATTTTTGCATTCTGGTTTTTCATAATGTGACTGCAGGAAATACCTTTTGTACCAACCTCATATTTAATATCTTCTTGAGAGTGTTACAGTACAAGCAAAGTATACATTTTATCAGATTCAGTCCTTTTATTTTGAAGCGTGCAAGTTCATACCATCACTCCCGTCAAGTCACTGTGAGGAGTGTTTTTTTTGTACACCTGGATGAAGAATGGGAAGGCATAGAAATCTAATAAAACAGCACACCTACCACACTCCTGAATTTCCTTTTACTTTGAAAATACTTTAATTTCAATTGTTTTTTTTCCAGAATAATAAAAGATTATCATGACGAAGCATCTCGTTTCTTCCGAATCATTGGTAAACCTGGAAGAAATTTCTTACTTCCAGAGGATTTTTATCTTTTTGTACAGGTGGGTGTATTGTGTGATGGTATGGCATCCTTTAAATTTTTTTTAATTACACAAAACAACATGTTTTCCAAACCATCTTTTTCACTGGGAAATGATTAAAGGCTAAAGAGATTTTTCACTGTTGTATCAATTTAAGAAAGCCAAATTACAATCTTGCACAAAATTTGCTGGGACACGCCCTCTCAGTATTTGCCATGTTACTGTATCATATTTACGGCTTCACTCTTTTACCATGGATGGAAAAGTTGGGAAGCTGAGAGGCTCCTTCCCATGAAAATTTGGGCACCTGAAGCCCTAATTTTATCAATTGGAGGGAAATTTCTCATTCCAATACATGAAAATATATGAAGAATTGTGGGAAATTTTAACTGGGAAGGGAAAGGAGGTACACCTTGGAATTGAGACTCAAAAAATCGTCCCAACAGTGTTGTACAAGATTGTAGTTTAGTTTGAAGAATGCCAAGTTGACAAAATAACCATTTCAAAGTATGACTGTACCGGTCTGACCTTCCTAGATGCCTCAAGGCAAATGAGTCATTGTTGCCATTTAGCAGTTGTCAGTGGGATACAGAACCAGGTCAGACCAAACATGAACTTCCCAAAGGTATTCTCTCTCTGTTTAAAGGGATATACAGTATTGAGTTGATTTGATACCTTAATGAGGGCTATAGGCTTGGAATTGTAGAATATGCCCTCTTTATTTCCCACCTGTAGCAAGAGGTGGCTAAAGGGAAGGACTCACACTATATTTGAACTGTTCTTGAGACCAAACTTGAACCTTATTTTTTTTATCTGGTTGACACTATATATAACACATTTGTGTTGGTGTATCATTAAAAATTTATCTAACTAACTTAATTAGGGTGATGGACGACGGTATGTTAATGGAAAATGCTTGTTCTTAGCATGAGTAGTCCAGTTTTACAGCCATTTGGTACACAAAAATATTCATATTGGAATTTTTTGTCCTGGCTTGTAATAGTTTCAAGAATAAATTTAAAAGAGTGCCTGGTCACAAAATTTAAAAAAGGAGATTGAATTGTTAAGTACTCCATCATGAAACATTAATTTTTATATTAAATATTGGATTGTCTTAGTTGGACTATAGTATGTGAAGAAAAATTCACAGGTTTTGTGAATTTCATGATCCGTCTCATTGTACTGCTTTAATTACAGTCCAGTTGTCAAGAATAGTTTTGACAGGATGGTAAAAGACATACCTCTGTTTCCTTCTATCCATAGGATGTTGTTAATTGTCATCCCGGTTTGACGTTTCTACAGGATGCACCAGAATTCCATTCAAGATATATTCATACTGTAAGTTGGTCATATTAATTGATGATGCAATGATCTATTTTGGGAGGTTTGATGGTTGCTTGTAAAATGTGTTTGAGTATCCTTTTAGTTGTATAGGAATGGCATCACAAACTGTCATGCATGTCAGCATTTCCCCATCTGCTGGGAATTGTAGAACGTGCTCACAGTTTTTCCCTTCACGTCATAAGAGGCAACCTGAGATAAGTACTTGCACCATATTGGAAGGTCAACTTTATTTGAAGCTGTATTTTAATTTTTAACTTCGATTTTCTATCTAGTTGGCACTACATATTACACGTCCATGTTGATGTGTCATTAAACCTAAACAAACAAACCACATGTCAATGTTTGATATGACATCACAAACTGTTGTACATGGCAACATTAAGACATCATAAAATGTTGTGCGTGATAACATTATGACATCATAAAATGTTGCACGTTTCAACATTATGACATCTGTTTAATGTTTTGTTTGTATGTTTAATAATTCGTGACAGTTTGTGGTAATTTCTGACCTACATTTTTCTCCTCTCTCCACAGGTAATAGCTAGGATATTTTATTGTGTAAATAGGTCATGGTCAGGTAAAATAACATTACCAGAACTCAAGAAAAGTAACTTAATATCGGTATGTATGAACAAATTTGAGTATTCACTACCACGCACATGCTATTTAACGATTGCTGCAATCGTTGCCACTTTAACATGCCCCTAAAGATTCTGTATTCTTCAGATTAAATGAAATTATATAAAGGGAAACACTAGATAAAAGATATTGCATACTTCTTCAGTATTTTGTAAATTGTAAGTATTGTAATCAGTATTAATTATAAACCAATTTGAAATATTCTGTCATTACTATAGTTTTCATATCACCTTGAGTCAGCAGATACTTTTCATAAAACAGTATGGTTCGGCAAATACACATAGTTTAGGTGTCATGAAAATTATTTGTGTGAAAGGATTCGAAAGTGTCAAGAGCACAACTTTTCCTTTCTTGTAACAATTTAAAACATTGCTACAATTTTTTTCTTCTCTCTTTTTCCTCCATCTTGTTACATTACAACCTTTAATATTTGCAAGGAATCACTAAAACTTCAAATGCTCATTTCTCTCACTGCTTACAATTTACCGAAATATTTTGTTAATTTTCCTTGGAAGCCAGTCAATGCACTATAGCCAAGGATACTTCTGTTTTTAATAGTCTCTTAAAAGGCCATGACCTTGCCTTGAAGAAAAGTCATGACCTTTTTGTAAATATTTCTTATTTGTGTGCAACTTGGTTAAAGGGAAATTTCCTTTATGTGTTACATAAAAGAAAATAATATGTGATCCAAGCATAGAGGGTTGATTATCTTATAACTTAGGTTATTTTCACTATGAAGTATGAATAATATCACTCAATATAATGGAATGTTATCTGTCACATTCATTTATAGATTGTCCATTTGCTAAATTTAGAAGGGGATGCCTTCTAAAAATATGTGTGTTGGAATTCATACGTTTGTCATATGTGCTATTTGAAAAACACTATGTGTAGTGACAGGATCTATCCTAAATTTAGGATTATATTTTGAATTGCCAGAGGAATTCACCATCTAGCATTCTAGCTGACTATGTACAGCAAGTATTAATGTAGGGGCCATTACACTATTGCATGTAAAGCACATAAAAAAGTTGCTTTCAAAGTCAATCAGATGTTTCTATTTTCAAAGATTTTTGGAGTGAAAGTGCAAAAATTTTTAAAAATTCATCTTAAACAATGGAACAGTAAATCTAGGATTCTGTTTTTTCTGTAATATCCTTTTTAATACTGATTTCTTAAAATCTTTTAAAGCACATATTTCTTCATATTTTTGCAACAGCCATGTGAACGAGAAACCTACTACAAATATTTACTAATAGTGATTTTAGCGATTCTTTTGTCTAGATTTAAATTTTGTTCTTTAAAAATTATCCCTACTGGTTGATCCTGTCAGTGTATGATTTTTATTTATTCTTTGTACCTGTGTGCAGTCAGTTGAAACAGTATGGACTGCCATAGCTTGCACGTGGCCAGTGTACTATAATTAGCCACAATACCAACCAGGTCATTGCTCCCACACATCCTACACTGAGTTAATTATAAAATATCTAACTCACAACATCATCACTTCCCCTCAGGGCTTTCTCTCTTCTGTAAACACTGTATCATCAAAGTTTATTACCTGGATGTATTATAGAGAAATGAATTGTGAGGTCACTGTGTAAAAGAAATGGTCATAACCTATTGTTGGATGAAAGCATTGCACAATAAACTGTGTGAGGAATTGAATTCATGGGGCTTATGTAAACATTCTCTGGTAGAAAAGCATTTGGGAGGAAACTGATACACCATGGTTTCCCAGGACAGTGTTGTAATTGGTAAGAATAATCATGCTAGGATTTTAGAATGGCATAACCCTGCCATTGACCCAGTGATTTAAACTAGTTGCAAGAAAACCGACCTTGAAAAGGCCTCCATGGTTTCCTCATATGTAGTGCAGACACATAAAAGCATGTTATTTTGATTTTGTGGTTTGTTATTCTAGTGGTAACATTTTTTGTCCATCTTTTAGGTGATAGCATTGTTGGAAGAAGAAGAAGATATAAACCAGATCACAGAGTATTTTTCCTATGAGCATTTCTACGTCATCTACTGCAAGTTCTGGGAGATAGACACAGACCACGATTTGTTAATATCTAAGGAGGATTTAGCGAGGCATCAGGATCAAGGCAAGTTACAAAGATAGATCTATGCATTCTTATGTGAAGTTCATGGTGTGACAAAAAAAATCTTCACATTAGATCCATAGATTTCACAGACCCTAGATGGGCTTCTGTGACAAGTTAAAAAATGTAAAGGCAGTTTTAGGTGGTGTGTACTCTTTCATGTATAGGGAGTGTTGGAACCATTCCTCTAAAAAATTCTTCAAATGAGCCAGTCTGTTTTGATTTCAATAAAAATTTATATGCTCATCCCCCCCTTCCCCTCCCCCCTCATCTTTGCTTTCTCCCCTTTTTCTTCTGCCATCCAGAATATGTTTTTGAAAAAGCAATTCTCTAGTTGAACTACTCTGTTAATCATTTTGTATTTAAATGAAATGCATAAGTCTGTATTTTTATTTCAAGATTACCTATACTGTGGCTCATGACCTCAGTGAATTCTTTTTCATATCTTCAGCAATATCACCCAAAATCATTGACAGAATATTTTCACCAGGAACAGTACTAAGGTTAGTATTTTTCTGCAGTTGTGACTCAGCTCTCATATCTATGTATATTGTATCTACAATATTCATTCTAAATATTTGAAAAAAAATGGACAAATGTAAGGGATTCTCTCAGAAACTCAAAAAGGGGATGTATATACTACCCTTGGCCAAACTTACGAGGTGGGGGGGGGACACAAGCTTGTTTCAAGGTCCCTGTAAGGTGAAAACTGAAGGATATTAAAGATATTGTACTAATGTAAGTTTGAATTTTGCTCTAAAGATGCAAAGGTGAAATCTGATGCTGCGAATTTTTCCTTTAAAGTTTTCCTTCCTTTAAGCTGTCTCATATGGCACAAACATGGACGGAAAAAGTTGGGAAGCTGGGAGGCAAGCTCCTACCTGAGAAATATATACAGTTGCAAGGGAATTAAATCTTTTTTTGTTGATGGAAAGTGACAAATTGTATTACTTTTCCAACTCTGGGTATGGGTATATATTTTTTAAGGTATGAAAATGGTATGGGTACCCAAGGAAGAGGAGAGGGTGTGGGGGGAATGTAAATGAAAAAGAAAAAACAATTTTTCCACTGTGAATGAAAAACTGCCTGTCATTAATTGCAGCTTAAATTTCACAACACAAACAACATGAAAGGGTGTTACTGTATACACTAATTGCATGATTGTGGTAAAATGCTTTTCTAGGCCAAAGTGAATGTTACTTTTATTAAGTGAAGAGGGTATAAAGGACTTATTCTATAAGGGGTTGAGGTGCTCTGACCAAGGGAATAAAGACAGTGGCATATTAAGGTATGACAGTGAGTGACCACTGGGTTAGAAATTGGATTCCAAGCCAGGACAAAGTAGGGGAGTTTTTCCTCCAAGAGCAATCTATGTTTTTTTTTTTCAATCTGCACCTGCCTTTGAAAAGAAATCACCAAAGGTTGACCCTAATTGTTGAGTTAGTTTTTTTCCTGATGCATATTCATAACTTACCAGCCAAAGTCTTCTCCCTGATTGGTCTTTGATTTGGAGTATGATCCCTGTCCTTGTCAAATTGAGGTAGGTTTTATCCAAGAAAAATCTGTGTAGGTCTTAAGTGAATTTATGTTATAGAGTTAAATAATGTCATGCAACAAGTTATCACAGAACTTAAAAAAAAATTCTAAAAAAGTCATGTTTTGTTCCTTTTGCCAGTCCAAAGTCAGTATCAGAGGGTGTGATGAGTTACACTGAGTTTGTATTTTTCCTGCTGTCAGAAGAAGATAAAAAGACACCAATGAGGTAGGACATTGTATTATACGGCTGTGGTCATGTTGTCAAATAATTAAAGGGTTAGTCACCAAAGTTTGCAAACGTTTAGCAAGTAATCTCATTTTTCATTTCCAATCTGTGACTTCACAGGCTTCAGTAGAGTGAAAAGAATGCATGGTAGAAACAATCTTGTTTTCAGTTTCAGTCATCTATTGTGTAAATTAGGACTGAATTATTCTTAAAAAAAATGTCAGCCTGCCCATGTGTCCCCCACCCTCCCTCAAAAAAAAAGAAAAGAAGAAAAGAAATACCAGTTTCCTACCCCTCTGTATGCTAAAACAAATGCCTCACTTGTGTTGAAATACAAGTCTTGCTCTGTGATGCTGGTTTCGGATGCATGATCATTCAGATTGGACTTGATCAGCAATGGTCTAGCTATTAGGAGGAGAATCTTGAAGTTGATTTGCCACTTGATGGGCAACCAGTGTAACCACGCAAGATGGAGGAAGTATGATGCAAACGAAAAACACGAATAATGAGACAAGCTGAGATATTCTGAACACATTGTAGTGTTTGGAAAGAACTTTGTTGGTAGTCCCTACAGAAGTGAGTTGGAAGAATTGAGTCTGGAGGTAATGAAGAAGGGAACAATTCGAGGAGAAGTGTCAACGTCAAGAAGTAATGAGTTTGCCTTATCTTTTTAGTTGAAATAAATAAGCTGTAGATGGTGTCTTGATGATATTGCGGAAACTGTTCTTAGTGAGTGTCTTCATGTACATTTTTCGTCCAGCGTATGCCTAGTTATTCATGGTGTGATCTGGTCACATAATGAGAGTATAGCTACCTAGTGCTGTGTCATTTCAAAATTATGATCGAATTGTTGTAAAGTTTAGTATCTACTGAACTACGTTCATTCCTTAAAGCAGAATAACAGAGATAAAAAGAAAAAATATTGTTTGTCTTTTTATTACAGTATAGAGTACTGGTTTCGTTGTATGGACATTGATGGTGATGGCTACATCTCTATGTATGAGATGGAGTATTTCTATGAGGAGCAGCTGATAAGAATGGAAAATATGGGCATTGAAACTCTTCCATTTGAAGATTGTCTCTGTCAGGTCAGTACTTTGCTTAATATTGAATCATTGTTCTTGTTAGGGAAGGAGAATCAAGGATGACCTTTGACCTACAAGATTGGGATATTGGGGTCAGGAGAGGTCAAAAAGCAAAATACTCAAGAGTTCCCAAGGGTGTCTTCTGGGGTAACCTGAGGTACAATATTGCCAAAAGTATAGGTCAAATAGCAAAATCCTCAAGAGTTCCCAAGTTTCTCATCTGGGGTAATCAGAGGTCAAATATTTGAAAAAATATAGTTCAAATAGCAAAATACTCAAGAACGCTCAAGTTTGTCATCTAGGGTAACCAGAGGTAAAATATTGTCCATCTGGGGTCATCAATGTTTAAAAAGCAGAATTTCCAAAGAATTAAAGATCATTATCTTGGGGTCCCCAGAGGTCAAAAAAGCAAAATTTTCCAAGAATTTTGAAGCATAGCAAAAAAAACACTAAGCCTTTTGGCTTTGGCTGTGAAGGGCAGCTGATATTAATCGTAAATATGGGCATAGAAATGCTTGCATTTGAAGATTCTCTCTGTGAGGTCTGTACTTTGCTTTTTACTGGATCAGAACGAAAGAAAAAAGGTGTGGAAGCTCTGACAACATGTTCTTAATTTGAGCATAGCAGATGCTCTCTCTGGGTTGGGATAAAACACTTAAAATTTCAAAAGGTTTATTGTGGGGCACATTATACCAAAACGCTTTTGTTTTGCTAAGAAATATGTTCTTTTGTAATGTCATTAAAACTGCACGAAAAGTTGATGATGGAATATGCTTAACATGATACTTGATACTAAGGAGAAGGAAAATAATTGCTGTTTTTGTCATACTCCTGTGGTTCATTCCTTTATGTGTTAAAAATATATCAGTTTTAATGGTCACGTTGTTTGTTCGTACTTGAGTACTGAGATGAGATTATGCCCATATCTCCATCTCAGTGACATGCATGAAATATATAATTGATGAAATAAAAATTAATTTTCACAGCGATTGCTTATACATTAGGAACATAACTTTTTTACATAATCTTGTTTCACACATCCCTATCCCTTTTTACTCCCATCTTCAACCCATTTCAGTATGAACACTAAATATCCTTTTTCCTCCTGTGCTTCCTTTTTAATTCACTGCAATCTTTTGTTTTGTTTCTTCTCAACATAGATGCTTGATTTAGTAAAACCATTGTGTGGCGACAAAATTTCTCTCTGTGATTTGAAATCTTGCAAACTTGCTTATATCTTCTACGATACCTTCATCAACCTAGATAAATTTTTGGAACATGAGCAAAGAGATCCATTTGCTTCTACTAGGGTAAGGTTTGTTTAGTAGCTAATTAAGTTAATTAATTTAGTCTAAAAAATGGTCATGTTAAAAGTGGAAGGGTTTGGACTGCAGATAAATACTTGTTCTCTTTAATACTGTATATAACAGCAGGAAGAATTCCTCTGCAATTAGTTGGTAAAGTTATTGTCACATATGACATTCATATCTTCTTGGATATTATTCTGTCCACAAAATTTTTTTGAAGACTGCTGACTATATATTTGTAATTTACAAGTGGGGTTGGGCGGTATACCAGTACTGATGTGAATACCGGTACTAGAGGTACAGGAAATGAAAATACTGAAGATATTTTTGGCTTGTTACTAATACTGGTTCTTGAGAAAATACCGGTAATTGGAAAAAATTACTGGTCCTCATTATATTTGCTGACAACAATAACTGTTAGGATGTCTGGATGATTAAAATATTTACACAAACATATAGAGCAGAGGTTCCTGCATGGTTATTAACCCAATCAAACACCCAGATGCAGTCATGTGCAGGATAACATGGGAGCCATGCGTGGCTTAGGTTCCTTCCCACCGGACTTCCCAGCTGGAGAGTTGAGGCCGGTACCGCCTCAATACCGGTTCTGTGAGTCTTATGATACAGGTTCTGTGTGTCTTACAATACCGGTACCAATATTTTCATGGTACCGCCCAACCCTATGTACGAGTAAAGCTAAATTTATAGTGATCATGTGGATGTATACTTGTAGTGAGTATGTACTCAAACTCAAACTGTATTACAGTTTCTGTTGTACTTGAGTTTCATTTGGAGCAATAGCGACAGATTTCGGAAGTTACGTAACACTGCTAGTACACCTTTTCCTAAATAGCAATCCTAAGGATTGTGGATATAGAGGAATCTGATTACAGCTTGTGTTTAGTGACTGTAGGCAGCCATAATGGGGGTCCATCAGCCTTAAATCGTCTGCTTTTATTGTCTACATGAATTTCAAACCCTCATATTCAGTGAAATTGAAGGAACCATGCTACATGTTAGTGTACAACCATCCATGATACAGGTAAGGGAGGAAATTGAAAGATTAAAAGGTGATAAACCCCAGTTAAGGCGGACTGAAATTGGACCATCACTTGCTGTCTGGATTCGTCTATAGTTTGTATGCATTATTGGCATTTTACTGAAGCAAAATAATAATGCACACCAACATTGTATCCCACAAACCTTTGTAATAGGAAAAGGGTCTATGAAGAATTTTGTAGTTTGTTCATAGCAAGAGACTTGACTGATGTATAATCTAGTCTTGAAGAGAGACAATAAACCTTCCTTCATACAATATAATGCTTTTGTTCAAACCACAACTTATTGGGCAAGAGCAGGCACCCCAGCTTGAAGTAGTGTTAGTAGACTGCCCTGTTTCATGATTGACTGTTTCGAGTCATGTGATAACAATTTTTTTCTTCAAATGTGAAATTTGCAAGGAGTAGCTGCTTGTTTTACATTGAATATGCAATATTGAAGTCTAAATATATAATGAAAGACTTTGTGAAGAGAAATAAGAACAATCATGATATTTATCTGTTGCTGTAAAATAAAGTTTGGGGGGACTGCTCTTGACTTTTAAATTTATGCAGCATGAGCAGTTATTATAAAATCTCTCCTTGGTAAACAGGATCCTAACAGCGAAGAACCAGAGCTAACAGACTGGGAAAAATATGCTGCTGAAGAGTATGAAATATTAGTTGCTGAGGAAGGTGGGGGCCAAGATGACGAAGACATAGATGAGCAACTAGAGGAGGGGTAAGCTGTGTCACTTTTAGTAGCAAGAATTTTGGGGAAGCAGCTTACCTTGCATCCATCAATATATCTGTGGCAACATTAAGGATGTAAGAATTTGGGAATTTCCTGATTATAGGAAATTGGAGGTCTTGAGCAAAATTCTCAGGAAATCTATTTTGCTAGACAAAAAGATTTGGTTAAGGGTGTGGTGTAGTTTCTATTGCATAATCATACTTGAAAAACAGTAAATGTAACAACTTTAAACCAACTTTAAACCTGAAAGGGGATAGGGGATAATTCCCCTTTGACCACCCCAAAAACTTAAGTTCAAAGTTTCAGGAATTGGACCTCTTCTTTCCTAAAGTCTCTGTAACCGTAGTAGAGGAAGTAAAAAACAGCATTTGAAGGTGTTTGAGTAATATTACTTAAAAGTCGATGTCAGGGATTCTCAAGTGTATTGGATTGCAGGACTTTATTTATCAGACTTGTTTCTCTGCAGTACTTGTGATAGACAGAAGCAACTAAAGAAGGTAACTTTTGAAAGTTTTTGGTTGTGGGATTATTCCATTGACCATTTACATGCACAATGAGGGCTTCAAATGTGAGAACTCAGGGTTCTCTTCTCCCTTACTGATTAAAGAAGAAAACTAGTAGAATTATGTTATCTACCCACTATGTAAAGTTCATTGCATTAGCTTATCTTATGTTACCTTCCATAGAGTTTGCCAACTACATGAATGATTTCTGTAATAGCATCTAAGTATATACAACCTATACTGTGACCACAGAAAGTTCTTGGTTGCAATCATCTCCAGGGAATGAAACTTTCATTGATGAATAATTATTTTGTGGAACTTTATTAAAAAAAGATTTCTCATTTGCAATGTGATTGAAATTGTTAGTCCAAGCCCCATGCAACTTCTACACATGTATCTACCCCAAGCACTCTTTTTAGGGCTCAGTGGAAGAAGTCCTAGACAGATTTAGGTACTACTGAATTGAAAGCTGTTCCTTTTGTATTGACAAACATTTAATAAAGCTTTTCTTGTAAGTTTGAACAACCATGGTGTATGCATAGCTATCCTTTATATTAATATTTTTTAATGGGTTGTCATGTTATCTTTTTATTTTGCAGTGATTATGAAGATGATTTTGAACCTGTTGATGACATCATCTCCGTCAGTATAGACGGAAAACCTGCCCTCAGTATAGATGATCTCAATAAAAGTCCACCATTCCCAGTCGCAGGTGACAATGACTTTCACTGAAATATTGCTTCCACTGAAATGTTGCAGTGAAGCCTTGGATGAAATGGTGAAATCTGGTATTGTGTGCAGAGGGTTGCACAAGACTTGGTGTCATGTAGCCTGGAAGTGTGGCAGTCTTCTTAGATGACAACTGACTTTGGACCATACCACTACTGATATGCAACACGGCTCCAAAACTTGGATTTGATGTGGTCATGTCAAACAGGCCTGTAGCCTTTAGTATCCAGACCATTGGTGTAAGATAGGTCACCAGTGCAATAATTGTCTCTTATTGATGGGAAAAAAGTGCCTGTGGTCAATAGCAACACATACCTTACATTTAAAGCTGATTCAGGTAGAACCCTCTGTCATGTAGCCTACTCGGTAGAGCTATGGGAAAGTCCTTCAGATCACAAAACCAAATTATTAATTTGCAAGCAAGATGGCTTCATGTGGCTTTGTTAAATATTATTATGCTTTAAGAAACAATTTATAGATACAAATTTTACAAATGTTGAACCTTCTCAATTGAATGCAACCTACTTTAAAGAAACAGTTATTGACCAGATTGTTGTGAGGTATATGATTCATGAGTCTAACATAGACCATGCACAGAGGGCAGGTTGACAGTTTAAAGGAACAACACAGGGTCATGTGACCACAACGAATGAATTTGTGACCATCAAATTGTGCAATAAACATCCCCACCGTTGATAGCACCCTAACAGCACCTAGGCAAGAGTCATAGTGCTATAGTGGAAGTGTAAATTCCCATTCTTGTCTTGTAAAAAAAAAAAAAAATAGTTGTAACTCATTTTGCCAGAGAGTCTGGAAATTGCCATTTCTACAAATCTGAGAAGTATATTTAGTCAAAATTTCCTCTGTATGCTATGCGCCAACCAATAGTGGTGCTTTGCTTAGATAGTGTTACTGCCTGCCAAAGCTTTTCAACACGTTGACCCCTCCCCTTGATTCCTGAGTGAAAAAGTCAGGTTATGCCACTACTGTGTCTTGTTTTTTAAACCTCCCATCTTTGACAGACTCCAGCACCACCGGGTTTGTGGTGGGAGGGGTACACTAGCTAAACAAACTGTTAGTGAGGTAAGTGTTTATGGGGACCATGGCAAAGCCCATCTAATAACAAGACTGAAGCTTACCAGTCAATTGATCTTGGAATACTCTTGTACATGTGATTGTACTCTCTCACTGCTTATGTAAGTATTTTTAAATAGAAACAGGCATTACTGAAATTTCAAATACTTTCTGCACCTTTAATCTTAACCTTGAAAAACAAATGGGATATTTATGCCATGATGTTAATAATGCTGAAAGGCAAATTGAATGCCATGTTTTGTGTGTTTGTGATCAGAAGGTAAATGTACCTTAAATGGTAATAGTGGAGTGTGTAAAAGTGCAAGATATTCTTTGTTTATTAATATTAAGTAGGCCAGCTAAATTTTTCACAAAATTTTCTCCTGGAGGGTACACAGTTGATTTCTGTTCCAAACATCAGGTTAGATTAGGCAGAATGGGGGTATTACACCTCAACTTATAGATGAATACAAACAGTCATGTCATAGTCTGAAACTGGGGTTTATCACCTTTAGTCTTTCAATTTCCTAGCTTACCTGTATCATGAATGGTTTTACACTAAAATACCTCTTGATTCCCTCAATTTCACAGTATATGAAGGTTTAAAATGACATTTTGAAAGTAAATGAAGATGATTTAAGGCTAATGGACCCCTCTTATCAGGTTTCTCACTAACCCGAGCTCCAGGGTCCCTGACGCTTGAGTTCGACTCGGGACGCTTGAAACAAAATCCGGTGCGTCCCAGGGACGCACAGGATTTGCTTGCAAAACCCATGTAAAATTTTGGCAAGGAGGCATAGAGAGTTTTGTGTTAAAAAGTTCACACGAACCATTGTCTTAAAGTGTTCATTGTCGATGTCACTTCACAAAATCCATGTAGGAAATCTGCCTACCGAAGTTTCTTATCACCGCAGTTCGTCTTCGACTCGACCAGAAAATTTTCTCCGACTAGACCGATATTAGTAATGCGGCCCAGTTCTGCAGTATCACCAGTGCTACGTACCTGGTACTAACTAGATCATCCGCCGCGCTGTTGTCCAGATTAGTCAGAGTAACACCACTTGTCAATGCCAGACCAGCTTCACACAGCCGCGTGTTGAAAATATCACGGGAGAACATCTGAATGGAAATGGCGGAGCATCGCTGATTATTCGCCAGGAGTGATTTATGCCGCATGCAGTGAACTTTAAAAATATAGGACCCTCAGAAATTTGATGGGACTCTTGGAAAAAAAAGTTGAGGGTTCAGTGACTCTTGGGTTTGGGGGCTTAATGAGAACACTGTCTTATGGCTTACTACAGCCACTATACTATACAACCCATGCTATTCGGATTGGTCTATAACCTTCTGGTTTTAATCTATTAGCACCCACAACTTTTTCCCTAGTTGTGAGACACTGGATCATTTTACCTTCTGTATTGCTTATCCAGAGCATCACGCACAATGACAGTAGGTTCCATTTGTAAAGTCTTTGATATGACCTGGCATGTGAATCAAACCCAAACCTTCTGAGTTAGTCAGAGTCAGATGCTCTACAAACTAGACCACACACCCGACATCCCAAAAACATCACTCCCCATAGCTTGCATGGCATTTGGTAAGTTTATTAATTTCTGGGTGAAGGAGAACACTTTAGGGAGATATATTTGTATCTTTAGAATGTTATGAAGGGTATTTTGTTCGACTTTAACAATCTGTACCATATATGTATTACTCATTATGGATCTTAGATTTAAACAATTAATATCACCAAATTAGAACTGTATCCTCATTTTATTTTGGAATGTCAAGGAATATATATTTAAATACATACAATTCTATACACCATATACTTAATATTCACGTAATAATTATAAATTTATTAAATATGTATATTGGGGCTGCCAACCGTATGTAAATTTCATATCTTATTGTGTACTATGTTAGAGATCTCCAGGAACATCATTTATAATAATTAAGTATTTGAATTTGTGTTGTGATGGTAGTGGTAGTATAACAGTATGATGTGCCTACAACTAATGATTGATCAGAAAGGTGTGGGAGGGGGAGGCAGGTTAGGAATTTGAGAGTGTTGGGAGTATTTTAGGAGGGTAGACATTTGCAACAAGTTATTAAACCTACAAACCAAGTCAAAACAGAACAGCCACATGATGGACAAAGATGCATGTTTTTCCATTTGCCAACTTACGTTTTGTGAGCTTTAAAACCTTTAAAAGTCGGAACATCCCGATTTTTTGACTTGATACATTAAAAATATAGCAATACTTAAGACGATCAGAAAATCACAAAGCAATAGCTTGGCAAAAGTAATGCCAATCTTTGCATAGGCTACACCTATGTGATTTCCAGGTATGTTGTGAACACACAGAGAGGGGAAGACTCCTAGGAGTCTTGCCCTTGCTCGCACTGATCCTATGGGAATATGGCTTTTGCGCTGTTGTGCACTGTGGATCACCTGCAGTGTGTTCCCTTTTCCGAGATGACAAAAGACCCTTTGCAATGACGACATACTGATGTGATCGTTGGGAGGAGGCAAAACAATGGAACACATGGCCGCATGCTGTAGAATTCACCAAGCTCTTGTAGCAGACTATAAAGGGCATAGTCAAATGGTTGAAAAATTAGTTGTCTGTGTTTGTGTCTGCGTTCTCTGGTGTTGGTTTGTTTCGTCCCAACGGAGGGCATACTTTTTGCTTTGTGACATCATATGCATAAGGACTATGTTAGCAATTATGTCATCAACCCATATGAACAGCTTCTTCCAATGATGATAACCTCATAATCTTAACTTAATCCAAAATTCATGTGGGGAAGTTGGTCTCATTTTAAGGGTCTTGAAATATTTAGAAGGCTTGAGTTGGATCATCCAATTTGGGGTGTATCTGGTTTGTTGTTGGTCTGACAACTCTTTTTAACTGTAGCTGACCATAATACCTGCCAAGTTTGTTTCAAATTTAAACTTTTGAATTGGAAGGCATTTTTGCAGGCTATGGCTCTTTTCTTTCAAGAAAATTCAAACTAAAAAAGTGCAATTAAACGAACAAAAGGGAAATTTTTTTAACACAGTCAAGTTTATGAAACTAGCTTAGTTAAATTGCAGTATAATGAAATTCAGTTTTATGTAGTACTTTAAGCTAGAATATCCTGTGTAGGTATGGCACTATCTTCTTTGACAGGTTATGAAGGTTCACAATTAAATTGCAATAAATGGCTTTTATAGGAATGCATTTTGTTGCTTAGAAGCAGTTATGTTTTATGCATCCACTCTTTTGATGTGGTCAGAAATAATAATAAAAATAAAGCAAGGCATCAGATCCTTTGAAATAAAAACTGATTTTCTTTCTTTTTTTGAATTTTGTTTCAGAGATGTTAAAGCTACACCTCTAGGAACAATTTATTAACCTTTCCTCTAAAATGAAATTAATCCTGTGATTGTTTCTTCAACTCAACAGTTCTATTTTTTCAAAATTAAAGTGCTGTAATATTTTGTGAATAAGTTTCCAAAGGTTTCAGCAACCCAGCAAATTCAGTTTTATTTTCCTACCCATTACTGTGTTAACAGTTCCACTTTTAGTTGACTGGAAGTGTGATTTTCAGCCATTTTGGCCCGAAACATCCTTGTATTCTCTATGCCAACAGGCGATGGTATTTCACTGAGATGATCTGTTGGCATCACTGTGACTGTTGGACCATCACATATTCCTACATTTCAAGTACCTGTATGAACCACGGATAAAACGTGGAAGCCAACCGTCTGTCTATGTGATGTAACTTTATCAGGCCTTTTGTTACTACTTTACACAAAACTGGTACTTGGAAATGTTTAAACTGTTCTTCATCTTAAATGGTGTTTAACACCATACTTTCCAAATCAGTGTATGAAAATCTCTTGTCAGTTTTGCAGTCCTTGTACCCTCTAATCCCTCAAACCCCCCTCCCCTGTCCCCTGAAAAGACAAACTCTTTTCATCTCAACCCAATTGTTGACAGCCTTCAGGCTTAGAACCACTCCCTGGACTAGGCTTCTCATCCTTTTGTAACTCAAGGTTTACTCTTCTTTGTTAAAATTACACTAGAACACCTTTTATAGTATGAAAAATGAAATTTCACCAATATTTTTAATTGAAATTTTGACTTTGCCACCGACCAGACTGCATTCAGCAGCCCATTAAAAGGCTGTGACAGTGTCAGTAACTACTCATCAATGACAGTGCCATAATGTCAAGGATGGGGGGGGGGGGGGCACAAACTAAGGGAAAAGGAAAATCTTGGGGAAGACGAAACATTTTCTCTCACAGGGTGAAATGGGTGAAAAATTAAGTCTCTATTTTGGTTGCCCTAACTCCTCAGTACCCAAACTTCAGGAGGCAACTGGGGGAATCCATCTCATTCACACCTCCCCCCTCCCCACATTATTGCCATCTCTCCTACTAGTGAACAGTTATCCAAACTTCAACTTACCTGCCAGCAACAGATATTTTCTATGATGAGTTTTACTTAATTTTACACTTAAAGAGGAGAATGGATTTAATGAGCTGTATACATGAAACTGAAATGATTCACAAAGAAAATGCTACTTTTTTCAATAATTTATTGTACTTTCTCTGTTCTCCTTCTCTCCAGCCTTTCTGAAACATTAAATTGGTTCTAATATTTCAGCTGATAAGCTATTCATTCACACTGCTCTCTTTGAGAGAAGTGTCAGCATCTGACAAGATATATTTTCAATAAATGATATTATGGTCCTCCAGGTATGATGATTGTACATTCAGTGAATGTGAAGTGTAGATGCACACTGTTTAACAAGGTGTTCCTTGATTGGCTGTTGCCATTGTATTTTATCGATTGTATTCTTTGTTCCAGGTAGGGATTAGGTTAGGGATTAGGGTTATCGTCAGCAGTTTAGGAAATTTGTTAACAGTGTGCATTGCCCCAATGTGAATGAACAAAAAAGATGGAACAGTTAAACATATGATTTTCATATTACGCCTAAAAGAAACCTTCTCACAACAACCTTTAACTTCTCCTTACAAAATTGAATGCAGGCTTTTTATTAAATAGGCTTCAAAATCTGAAATTTCTTTGAGCATTTATACCAAAGCATGATTAATACAAATTTTCAGGGGATTTTCAGATTTTGTATAACCATTTTTCACACGAGAGCAAAATCTGCTTGGAAGGAGAGGGTACCAAAGACAATTGCAATAAGCACAAATTTATTCCATGAAGTTATTTTTCCATCCTTCTGGAAGTAAAGTCTGAGATGGGGATGGAGGTCTGAAGAGTACAAGTCATACCCCAGTGAAAAAGGTGACACCTTGTTAATTGTAGTTAATTCTAAAGTAGGTTGCACAATGATAAAATTGTTCATTAACATTTGTGAAATATTCCTGATTATTAGAAGACAAGTATGGATAAAGATCTTACAGTAAGAACAGACTAGATACAAATGGAGGGCAAAGATTTTCATGAAGTACCTTTCATATTTATATACTCTTTCAAAACTAAGCAATATAACCATTCAAAGCATTTGATGCAGCAGGTGCCATTCACTTTAGAAATCTGTTTTTTATCACGTTAAACAGCATAATCCAATTTTTGCTTTCATATTACTGAATTCCATCACAAGATCTTCAGCAGCCTATTTTATCAAGGTACACAGGGTTATTGTGCATAACAGTCTGATGTGGCTTTTATAACTTTTGTATAATGATAGCAGATGCACCGCCGCCTCCATTACAGATGCCTGCCATGCCGTACTCTCCTTTCTTAAGATTGAGAGCCATATGTCCTGTGATCCTTGCCCCAGACATTCTAAGGAAGAAATTGAAACACAACTTAGGTTAGTTTTTAAGATCAGGCTTTATGGCTGGGTTTCTTTTACCTATGGGTTTAAAGGGGCAATCAGAGTTTGACAGCAAAGACTAACTCTTTGTTCCAGCACCTCAATTTCCCTTTCTGAACCAATTGTTTACCAGAATATAGGAACAGTGAGGAGGTCTTTTAGGTTAGAAGAAATGTTGATTTTGTGTTTAATACTTGGTGTTGAATGAAAATTTGTGAATATTTGTCTGGTAAAAATTTCTATACTGATGCAAGACTAAACAGCCTCCACTACACTCTAACCAATCACAATTTTAGACTTTGACCACCAATTATTTTTTTTTAAGTCAATGTACAAATGAAATGTAGAATTGGAGTTGTGAAAAAAAATTAAAAACAAATAAACACACCGATTACCCATTCAAGAGAGAGGGTAATCTAACAAAGCAGTATGGGCAACTGCATGGGCACAATAACTCCCAGTTACATGAATGACTCTGCCTTTAAAATTGGGCCAGTTGTTACTTGCTAGCTTGCTTTTCCTACTCTATTACTTATGCTTAGTACCAAGCACAACTGTAGCTGCTGGTTCCATTTTTAGCCCATACCAGCAAAGCTGGTCCACAATTGTGATCAGAGGGCATCTGTCTTCCTGTCAGTCTGTTAAGAATTGTTCAAAATACCTCTTCTCGTACATGCTTTCATAGATTTAACTCCCACATGCTTTATGAATATGTTTATGTTATGGGTGGGGGGGGGAGGCAGTTAATGGAGACATAGAACATACTTAAGGAACAATAAGCTAGTAACTTAGATAAGATTTGAAGACAAACCAAACTGTCATACAGTGCCAACTTGATAAACAGGTAAAGGTTAAATAGGGTTTTGAATAAAAGTTGGGTTCAAGTTCTGTTCCAGGTTTTAAATAGAGTTCAAACATGGTGCAAGCAAGTCCTCCCTCCCATTACTGACTTCTTACAACAGGTGGTAAATATCATAAGCATATTTTTTAGGCCCACAGGGGAGTACAGTTGGAAAAAGGTAGTTTGTACACAAGCTGAAGATTGCATAGAAGACCTTTTCTTGGTGAGGGATATTTATGAATCAAGGAGTTGCACAGCCCAGTTTCCAACCAACTGATTCATGTTGAGCTGGCCATGGTTTTTTGTCCACTTGTGGCTCACTGGCTTGTTTTCCATACTCTATTGCTTATTCTGAGCATCAAGGAACATTTTTAATGTCTTTGGTATAACCTGGCTAGGACTCAAACTCCCAGCCTGCCAAGTACAAGTCTGATGCACTAACCACTTGACCATGCAGTCGGTTTGGGTTTGTAATGGGAAACAACTCTCACGTAAATTTGGGGTGGGAAAGAGGAATGATTTAAAATGACAGAGCTGAGAATATGACGGCATACTTTACTATCCAGACAAGTAAATGCTTTTATACAGCATTTTAGCCAAAAAATGAAATTTGATTTACTTACCCAATGGGATGTCCAATACTAACAGCACCTCCATGAATATTTACTTTTGAAGGATCTAGTCCTAGGAGTTTTATGTTGGCTAGGACAACTACACTAAAAGCCTCATTGATTTCAAACATTGTGATGTCATCATTTGTAAGTCCTGCTTCTTTCAGAGCCTGTGAAAACAATGATACCACCATTAGCCAAAAAATGGAAGAAAGAGTGAACTCACATTGCACCTAAAACTTTACAAGAATTGCAATGTATCTGTTGTGTAATAAATTTGAGATGTCACTTCCTACCTTTGCTTCATTAAAAGGGGCACAATGTATTTCAAATAGCAAAGCCTCTTTCAAACTACTACATTAAGGCTTCTTTTGATTGCAAAATATTAATTAAAGATCTCCTTAGCCAACATGCATAAACAATATTTCCTTACAGTATATTATGAGACTTCAAGAAATATGGGGAAAAAAAGGTAAGTGCTTAATCCTTTAGCTAAGCATGTTTTCTCTGCTAAACCTTAACTTACCATTGCTATAAGCAAAAGCTTTTGCTCCAAAACCATTGAATTATTGCTTCTGGAAATAGCTGTGCATACATCTTAGATGTGTTATCATGTTTTGGGAATAGTATAGGCTTGAAGCGGAGATGTTTTATGTATATACACCCTCATGTTTTACAGCGAATAGAAATGTGGCAGCCTCCATGCAAAAGCAAAATCACAGGGGAACTGCAGCAATTGTGTAAATAAAATGCAGCTCTGAGTACAGACTTGGACAGTAGCAATGAAGATATGGACAAGAGAGAATACATGAATGAAGAAAAATGAGAAAATATTCCACAGTGTATGAGTTCAAAGATACTAATTTGCAAATATCGGCAAATTCTAAGGTTAGAATGTAGTATTCATGGAACCGGTACATATGTACTGTGTATGTAGGAATGAAACCCCTTCAGTAACAAAAGGGTGAACTTTATTAACCCTTTACCGTTGTTAGGGTCCTTTTGGACCCATGCGGAGAGCTCGGCTGTCACCCATCTTTACTGTTTCACGCGGAGCTCGAAACTGCGAGTAGCTACCCGAAAATTCAGCCACAACAACGAGAGAGACAGTAGTTTAAGGTCACAGGGTCAATGGCCTATGGAAGCCGATGCGGGGCGGACTACGTCCGCTTTTCCGCCTACTCCCGAGGCGCACAAATATGCCCCGATCGGAGCACAATGGTAAAGGGTTAATTTGTACAGTGCATTCCACAGCTACCATATTGTACCAAAGTCAATGATACTATGTTTAATCTACATGAAATTTACTCGTCAATTTGATTTGCCAAGGTTATCTTTGTTTTTGTTTTTAAATTTTATGGGTTAGATTTCTTCACCTAGCTTATTACATTTTTGCTGTATATAACTGTAACATTAATAGCATATACTGTAAATGTTACAATTTAGTCAAAAGCATATTATGCATTTGACAGAAATAGACAAGATGATTTGAGTCAACTAAAGACAAAAACTCATTGCTCATGTAGGAATTCAGAAAAGATGCACTCAGCTATTGAGAAAAGCAGTAGCTTCAAAAGGAATAAATCACAAAATATCATCATCTTCAGCCTAAACTACATAAATATGAAAGGCATAATTTTTCTTATGGAGCACAGAATTAGAGACACCAGGTAGCAAGATCTATATTAAAGGAGTATCTGTATATAAGGATAAAAATCACATTAGAAAAATAAATATGATCTTGGGTGATTATTTCATTTCATTTCATTTATTTGATTTATCACAACAGAAAATGAACAAGATAATATAATTAGAATTACATACCTTAGGCATTGCTAGAGCAGGTGCAATAGGGAATTCTATGGGTGCTACAGCTGCATCAGCAAAACCTGTGTACAAAATACAAAGTGAATGTTTAAAATAAGAGATGCTTGATTTGACAAATGTACTATTCCCCTCCCTCAAATTGCAACATCACTACCATTTATTCTTTTATAGAGTAGGGGATTTCAGGTAGCCTCACTGGACAAGATAGAGCGGGCATATTTTCCAGTCACCTAATATGTTGTCATATGTGCTTACAGTATAACTGAATTTTTCAACTCCAAACCCTTCAACAAATTTACTTCTTAAAGATGTTAACATAAAGACCTGATCTGAAGTCAACAGCCTGTCTCTTACCTATTACAAGCTTTGAATACATATTTCTTATTGAACCTTCTTTTCATACATTATGTTCCAAAGATACTGGTTTTCTGCATACACTATGACAGATGAAACTGTTGAATATATCAGTTTTGATTTTAGGTACTCACATCATGGGAAATGCCTAACAAAGCTTTCAGTATAACAGACATTTTCATGGAGAGTATTTCTACCTCACAATAGATAGATGCACACTCAGTACTTTTCTGCCAGGGTTTTTACGCATTCCATAAGCCAAAGTCAATATGGTTCTCTCACTCAAAACTCATACACACAAACACACACACCCACACACATGTATCATTATTTGGCTGCATTGGTTCTGACTGTCTTAAGAAACACAATCAGGTTCCTTGCTGAGAATAAAGTCAAGCTAAGCTTTTCTATAAGATTTAGTACTTACTGACAATCCTTGCCAAAGGTTCCACATTGAGTCTCTGAGCTGCCTCTGATGTCATCAATACCATTGCTGCAGCACCATCGTTCAGGGTACTAGCATTTGCAGCTGTGATAGTTCCTAAAAAGAGCCAAAGAAAAGATTGATTACCAACCAAATGTACTTCAAATGAAGATGCATTCAAGCTGAAGTGACACAGGCAGAAGGTTAAAAATCAGCACATTCAATCCCGTTTAAGGTTAAATTATGACAGTTCTATATTGATTTTACCCTTTCAACTATCCTGTAATTCACTTCTTCTACATGAGGTATGGTTTGACGTCATTTTGGAGGGATAAAAATGTTGACATGACTGCACCACTGATCTTTGTGTAGGACATATAGATCATTGGACCCACATAGTAGAATTTGCCCCATGTGTGTACAAACTAATGTGCAGATCCAATAGGCGAGTTCGAAATTTACATCAGCACATGCATGCATGACCTTTCTGTTCAGGTCAACTGGTATTAAACAAAACATCAAAGCGCTGCAGCAGCCGCGCATAGCACACTGCTTTTACGTGTTTACATTTTGCCAGCAGCTTAAACACACGAAAAAGGTTACCCGTTGACCTTTAGCGTATTGCACAATACTGTTCCATGGAGAAACTTCAAACTACTAGTTGACCCATCCGCTGTCTGCATTTGTATATGTTGTTTTGTTGTACATGAGCAAAAGTATAGAAGTAAGATGATTTGCTAATGCGTATATTTCATGCTTGGAAAATGTGGATACACCAGTACAGCAATAAAAACACATTTTACATACTTTATTGCATTCTCATATTTATAGCACTACTTAAGAGTGTCAAGATTGACACAAGGAAAACTTTTATTACAAGTAAATGTCACTTTCATCATTTAATGATATAATTGTAAAAATTTCCTAAGATCACAATAAAACATTTTGTGAGCTGTAGCACTGGAATTATATGGCTTCCCATTCCCGTGCGGTCTAAGATTCTTCCTTAATAGGTGGCAGAGCACTTCACACCTTACAGGGGTACTTTAAGTGTTAGGTTTTAAGTCTAAATGTACACGTAAGAAAAATGCTTCCTTAAAATGGAACCTTCTGCCATTGTGCAGCATAAAAAATGGAGTAGAGATAACAAGCCAGTAAGTCACAACTGGAAAAAAGTCCATGGCTGGCTTGACTTAAACCAATCTGTTAGAAACTGGGCTGTTAAACTCCATTTACCTAACCAAACCAAACCAAAACCAACCCGATGGCAACCCAACGCAACTTACCCATGTTGATGTCTTGACCAAAAGGCAAAACCTATATTGTATAGTAAAGAACTGGGTTGCACTTGATAGTAACTCCAGAAAAGGGAAAAATTAAACCTATCTCTCTAGGTTAACATTGTCCTCATGCAGAATTCAGATCACATGAACCATTTATTACTATTTATGCCCCTCTCCTTCTTTTAGCCTTTGCATACCATTCTTCTCAAACACTGCTTTCAATGCTGGCACTTTGTCAAATTTTACTTTGTGGTATTCTTCATCTTCTGAAACAACAACCTCTGGCCTTCCTGATGTAAAAAAAAGAATCGGTGACATTTAAATCCTAGTGAAAGCATTTTCTGGACATGCCTCCCCGAATGAGTATATTTTATAAAGAAAATTCTTATTCTACTATTTGTCTTCACATGACAATAATGTAAGGTCTGGGCTGAATAGGTGGGTGATATATTATAATGAGATGGACTAAACTACTGTTAGCAAAGCATAATTGTTGGATAATTAAACACTACAATTACAGCTTGAGGAGAAAATTTCATTTTAAAAATTTATGTCTACTATTGAAAGATGCAAATAATCACTTTAAAACCTATGCTATAAACTGAATAACTCATTCTGCATACCAAATCAATCATAACAATTTGCTGGGAAGGAGGCAAGTCTAAGGATAGAGAGAACAACTGCTATTTTAGGTGTTTTTTGCATGGCAAGATTGGGTCATAGGGGGGTTCAAACCCTCCAAACCAGCCCGTGGCTACGCTACTGTCATGAGCACTTAAATTGGATTGGTATCCCCAGAAAAGAGACAAGACATGAACTAGAGCAGCCATGCTGCAGAATCTCAATATTTTGTGGATGTTAAGGAGACAAAGTTTCCATATTGTTGCTGATGATACTTGATGTAAATGCAATCCTCCTTTGGCGCTTTGCATTTAAAAGTTTATCTATCTATTGTTAATATCCTGATGCATTTCATGCTCAAAAGTGATCAAATTCATAGAGAACAATTTTTACAATAATACTGTAACACTAAGTGAGGTACACAATATTGTGCACTATACTGAAACTTAGTAAAGCAGAAATAATTAACCAGTGACATCTTCTAATAAATCCCAAAGCCCCAAAACACTATTTTCTCTCAAATCACTCTCTGTAATGCTATTTTCACAGTCTCATTCAAATATTTTGGTATTTCACAACATCTGAAGGAGTGAGAGCTATTTCTCTGCTGATATATTGAGTGTTCGCATTGTTACACTGTATGACAAGTGTGTAGAAAAAACACCCATTCAATACAGCATGCTACAGATCCTCAAATACACTTCAATCAACTCTTGAGGGGTTAATTTTTTCATCACAATTTAGAGGCACTTTGATCATGCCTCTTAGACACATTTTGTGCACTACAATGTAACTCCATACATAGTAAATAAGCTTGTAGAGCCAAGACACAAAACAAAGTCTACCAAACTTTTCTGTTGCTTGCAACCAACTCTAGGAGCTCATTCCTCAACACTAGGAGCTTATTCCTCTTAAGATAACTTCTTGAGAAATATCTGCTTATAGAGCCTTTGTTTATGGTCTGACTAAGCAAGATTATCTTACAGTTACTTCATGCTTGATTTAGTGGAGGTGACACCAAGCCTCTAATGTCTGAAAGTTTCACTACAAAATGTAAACATTCTCAGTCAGTAGGTACCTGTGCCTAGCAACCAAAGTGCTGTGTGCAAAGAAAATTGAAGTTTCCATCACAAATGAAAAGTTCAACCTGAAAATTTGCAAAAATAACTTAGCAACCATCACTTTTTTGATATGAAAAAAGCAAAGTCTTCTGCCCTCCAGCCAAAGAGCATGCTCTCAAATTCTCAAAGACATTGACCACTGATCAAGTCACATTACCTTGCTCAAAAGAAACTTCATCCACTGTCTAGTGTGAGAATATCTCAGTACGTGTTATGTATTGAGATAAAAATTCATACTCAATGTTGACTACCTTCTTTAGATGATAGGATTAACCCTTTACCTTTGTTTGGGTCCTTTTGAACCCAGACGGAGAGCCCAGCTGTCACCCATCTTCACTGTTTCACGTGGAGCTTGAAACTGCGAGTAGTTACCCGACAATTCGGCCATAGCAATGAGAGAGACAATAGTTTAAGGTCACGTGGTCAATAGCCTATGGAAGCTGATGCGGGGCTTGCTACATCCGCTTTTCCGCCCACTCCTGACAAGCACAAATATGCCCCGACTGGAGCACAATGGTAAAGGGTTAATAAAAATAAAAGCAAGGAAAAAATTCTTGACTGAAAATGTGCACACTGTTTTGCTGAGCTATACACTTTCTTGTCAATGATTTACTTAGATAAGTGAGCCTCAGTTACACTGAATGAAGAATTAAAGAAAAAAGAGTAATACCTACCTCTTTTCTGAGGAATTGTGACTTTCACAATTTCCTTACTCAAAATACCAGCCTTGAAAGAGAAGCAAAGAAGAAAAAATAAAAAAAAAAGAAAAGGAAATTTAAAAAGGTGGTACACATCAACAATAGCTTAGGTTATCAATGTATGTTCAACTTTAAAATGTAAAGATATTGGTCAAACTGTCTATGCCGAAAATGTGTCTTAATTGAACAAATCTAAATGAACAGATTTGTCTACTATAAAATGCTAAAAGGCAATCTAAAAGTTAAAATGTCATATCTACAAGCTTGTTTCGTGAGGTTCATAAGAACATCACTCTTCAGGATAAAACATTGTATGAGCTGGAAGGGCAGAGTCAGTTCCTTTTATTTCAGATTTAGCCCGGATTAAAGTTGCACAATAGGTATTTCTTTCTGTGTCTGCAAGCAGATCCTAGCTCATTTCTATTGTTCAGACTGGCCATGTCTGGCTTGTAGATAATGAAGTATTTTTCTTTCAGGCAGAGATTACAGGTTTTGGTTGAATTTGAGTAGGGATTACTTCTTCCAACAATTCTCCATTGGGTGGAATAATTGATTTTCTGGTCATTTAGACCCCAAATGTATTGGCTTAGTGTAGTAGCATTTCTGTTTTTGCTGATTTGTCTATTAGATATTTTAAGGGATTTGTAAAGGTCCTGGAAAGTCAGAGAAAGTGAGCAACTTTTCAAACTGTCCAGGAAATGTCAGGAAATTTAGAAATTGGATTTATTGTTCTTACTTTTCAAATGTTCAGATACATTGACTTTTTTTTAGAAAAAAAAGAAGATGAAAATATGGGATCTGACTAATTTTTAAAAGGTCCAGGAAATATTAGTCGATGTCCTTAAAAGTCATGGAAAAGTCACAAAATTTGTCATTTTGGATGTTTATGAACCCTGTATGTGCCATTTGTCCCACTCACCCCCTGTAATGACACATCCATACCTAAGAAGAATGTATCTTAAAAATTCCATCCTACATATAATCCTCACTTGACCATGACTGAGTGCTGAGAGTTTGCACTCTTTTCCAAAAAGATACAGAAATGTTTAAGAGGTATGAATATTTGAAATAACAGACAAACATTGTGACATTAAGCCAAGAGACTGAGAAAAAAACACTCTCATCAAAATCACAAGTCTACTCTTACCTCTCCAGCAGCCTGACTCTTTTTATATGATCCGATTGCATACTCATCCTGTTCTTCTCGGGAAATATTGTGTTTTCTAGCACAGTCTTCACCACAGCTTCCCATGTGAAACTGATTATAGACATCCCACAATCCATCAGTTACAATGAGGTCCTTAAAAAAATGATATAAATTGATCAAATCAATCAGTAAATTCTACCCAGTTGTTCTTATCTTTAGAGCATGTTGTGGGCCACAAATAGCTGCAGAACATCATTTAAAACTCAAGGGTCTGGGGTCTCAGGAGGTTTTTAATGGGGTACAAATATCATGCAGAATATCCTCTAAGCCAAAAGTTTAAATAAGAAAACAAAATCTTACATTAAGTTCTGCTTGCTTCAAATATCACAAAGGAAAAATTAAGTAAAATGGGTCCTGGGCCCCCAAAATAGCAAAAAAGAAAAAAAAACACTTGACGAATGTTACCCATGCTCAATAACAGCCTGTCCCATCTACA
This sequence comes from Holothuria scabra, assembly GCA_037179385.1. Lineage (NCBI taxonomy): Eukaryota > Metazoa > Echinodermata > Holothuroidea > Aspidochirotida > Holothuriidae > Holothuria > Holothuria scabra. The sequence continues at coordinate 20,380,038 of CM074190.1, forward strand.
CAATTTGGAGTGTGAATACTGTACACATGGCCAGCTACCTACCAACAGGAACCATCTTCTCACCATAAAACATCAACATAAGAAAGGTGAAACATATCCAAGCTTCCTATCTTGAGGTATCGTGTTGGTTTCAGATGTTGACCACTGGTGACCCCAGATAACATTTGACCTTCACAAAAAACAATAGGGTTCTTCCTTCCAGTATAGGACATCTAAATACCAAGTCTGAAAACTGTCACATTCCAAGGAGCAGGGTCACAAACACACACATACACAACTTGATTTTACACACACAGATATTGTGTTAACGAGCAAAGTGTAACAAACATGCACACAAATCGATTTTACACACAATCTGAGGACATCAAACACACATGATCAGCACATACATTTACTCAATGCCTTGCAGGGTACAGAAAACAGTTCCCCCTAAGGAAATCTTGGGAATTCCCCTTTGGCTGGTTATTTAAGTCATGCAGCACGTGAATGCTGTGGTCGAGTGCTGGCCCTTGCATATCATGTGACATAGCTAATTGCAGTGTCCAAATTTTCCGGTAGCTACTCCAGTTACAAGCTTCATGTGAGAGAGGAAAAACATGAGCTCTCATGAGGGGCCTGTGCCTGCTAAGGCATTGTTTACAGGTACACACACACAGACACAGACACATGTCATTCATGAAAGCATTAGTTTTTCTTATCATCAAAACCAAAAAAACCTTTTAAGTTAAGAAGGATAACTTACATCCATCTGGTGACCACCATATGTAGGCTCAGCTCTTTGCACTGCAAAGGGTACATTTGACATACTCTCCATCCCTCCAGCTACCATAACATCCTGAGAAGCACACAAAGTGCAATAAATGTTTTAGGAAACAGATCCACAATTGTTTCACATTGGTTTTTCATACAAGAAAATATTTGGATTTAAAAATACAGATCAGGAAATAAAACTTATTTGTGAATAACTACATTTATACAGCACAACCCAGAAAAATGGCTAATACTGAGAGATTATCACTAGATAATACATGATCATCTGACCATAATGGACTAGAAGTTGATGGTTACTTAGTAAGTTAGTACAAATGCATTCAAGTTTCACATCTTCAATGTGATATGGCATACTTTTTCATCTTAGAAATTATATTTGTTGTCTTCAAAACATTCTTTTATCCTCAGCTTTCAAAACACTCTCCCTCCTGCCTACCATGTATCTGCAATGTAATTCTAACAAACCTATTGAGGGGAAGCAGAGTCATTATTTTAAGGAGGATACTGTGCCTCAAAATGCACCAACATGACATACATTTAGTTTTCCTTTTTTGGTTGTAAGGTCACTATCTATAACAATACAAACCTCTTTGTTGTCCTGTTTACATACTACGTAGTATTGTTTCTTGGTAAATTACATATATTTGTATTGACAAAACAAATGAAATGAAATATGAAGAGAAAAACTTGAAACATCAATAAACCATTTAGCTTTATCAATAACATCAAGCAAAAACTTCTCCTCTTCCAAATATTATGTACAAATATCAATGAATACTTGGATGTTGCATTTATACTTGAAACAGTTGTAAGTTTGGGCCAATAAATTGCCTTGGAGCAGTACGGTACACATAATCTAAGATTTCTTTGTTTGAGAACCTTATCATAAGCTGCATTATTCTTAACTATCTATCATTCTACATCTCCAAATATTTTGTAATTTGTTTATTGGCTTAAAAGCTATGAAACTGTTTTGTGCACCAAAAGCCATAATTCTCTCAAATTTAAAGCGGCTCATTGAGTTGGTTCATGCAATTCAACAAATTTTTCCAAACCTGTTAAGTTTTGTTCACATACCAATGACAAATGATCCATCTTAGACAATCCCCATACCCTACATACAGATAACTGTTCTATGAATGAGTACTAAACGGTTCAAGATGGTTTACAAAATTTCGTGACCAGACACTTTCTCAAATTATGTACGGAACCGTTAAAAGTCAGGACACAATAAAATTCAAAATTTTAACATTTCCTGTGACTTTTGGACTTGAAACTTGACTTGCTATTCTAACTATAAGCATTGTTATATGGTAGTGACTCTTTGAGGCTCTCATTAAGTTATCGACATCAACTCAATGAGCCTCTTTCACAACTTCTCATACAATACCTGGTGTCCACACATAAGACTCTGCGCTGCCAACATCACAGATTTCATTCCTGAAGCACACACCTTATTGACTGTTGTACATGGTGTGCCAAGAGGAAGACCTGGAATTTAATACAATGATAAAAGAAAGAAATCATTTTTTTTTTTGTATTTGCATCTAATGCATACAAAGCACACTTTTATCAGTACATTAAATATTTATTCACTTTGGCTGCAAAATCTGCCATTTTATTTTACATCAGTGACATCATGCTAGTACCTGTAGGACTTCTATCTTTGAAAGCAGTTTTTTTTTGTCACCACAAACTACAATTTTCACCCAGAGTCTACCAAAAATCTCATCTGGCACAGTTCTTTGATTGACATCAAATTTAAAAAATGCACAACAGCTTTAACTACACATTATTTTTGTTAGCCCTGAAGCGATAAACCAGGATTGAGTCTCGATAAGAATGAGCTTTTATAGACAGCAATGGGAGGGCTCGAAGTACGTGAGAACAATTGGAACTGTCTTGGAAGATGATCAGTGACTGCCTTAAAAAACTATCAGTCACATACTTACCTGCTCCAAGGGCTGCTTGTCTTGCTGGGGCCTGACCTTGACCTGCTTGTAAGACATTCCCCATATATACCTCCTTTACTTCATTCATAGGTATACCTTAAAACATGAAAAAATGTAGATAACACATAGCAAACTGAAGGGTCAAAATGCTGAGTCATTCACTGTCTCTGACTCCTCTACTTGAAGTTTTAGTAAGGGAGTATTGGGCGATAATCACCTTTTACGTTCAAGATACAAAAATTCCAAAACATGAAAATATCGTGATAATTTGATAATCATGATAACTTTCCTGAAACAAGTTTCATTTAGGCTTCCTCTACTCTGAGTGGATTATTAAAGAGAAAGCTATGCATGTTGATGATAATGAATCATCTGTTTGTCTCATTGTGCTGTTCAATGAGCTTTTTAACTTCTTGAGAGAGGAATAAAAAGATCACATAATTAAAGAATGCAGTTGCTTTCATTGCTGTAAGATCAGTGCAAGGTAAAAGAAGAAATTCAGAAATCAGTATAAAATAAAAAGAAGACCTCAAAAAGAAGAAGTATTAAGAAGCACGTTTTTAATGAGAAAGTATAGTCACATTTCAATTTCTAGTATTGTAACATCTCGAGCAAAAAATATGTCGACATAATGTTCCATATATTGCCGACACTTTAGTAAAGCAATTTCAAATTGATCATTTTGATTTCAAAGCTACAAAATTTAAAATTTTCTCCTTTTTATTGTTAGTGGAGGTTAAGAACAATGATGACTAATCTACATAGATGAAACAGATTAATTTCATATTCAATAATCAAACATTTCACTTAAAATTTCCCACATTTCACATCAAATAACCAAATATAAAATCCAAACATGTTTTGTAAATTCTGACTGGACTACTGACAGTTTTCATGGCTAGAAATCTGACCACCTCATATGACTTTTCACCTGTACCATAAGCACCACAAACTTTCTACCACTAATTATGACTCACCTTCATGGCAAGCAATAGTAATGACTTTCTTTAAGTAAACCTCTCTTGTGATATGGTGTGAAAGCAAAGGAATCACACCAACAAACACACGCATGAACATACACACACACAGACAAAAATATTAGAAAAAGGGTACCAACATTTATCTCCTGGTAGTGTAGTTTAGCTTCCCTAGAAATGCCAAAAAATCTTACTTTATTCAAAGTTGGCATTGCTGAGATGGTGGTAGTGGGTGGAGAGGCCAGCAGTGTACACCAAGAAAATCATATTGGGTTGGCTAAAATTTCAGGAACACACACAAATTTGAATGCCAGTAAACTAAAGTGTAATATACAAACATGCATTTAAGGGAGAGTCATTTATCTAACCCGCAAGTATGGGCAGGTGGGCAAAGGAAATACATAAGTGACTTGGCCATAACCATCAGTTAGATAAATGACTCTGCCCTTATTCAATTGTTGTACAGGTAATGTACTGAATTTGTTTCTTAACCCGTTGTCACATGTTTTGGCTATCTTAAAACAACAAGTAAGAACAAAAGTTACTGTACTTTGTTAATCCATGAACCTCACTTACCTAAGCAATTGCATTATAAGACACAATGCAAAAAACATTTAGTCCTGAGTAACATAACACATTCTTCAAGTTGTCATTGCCCATTTAAAGTTATACAATTTTGATTATTATCACTTCTTCAAGAGAATAACAGCTATCAATATCTGAAATCAAACTTCTAAAACACCAGACGACAGAAGAAAAACTAGAACATACCAGCTTTGTCAATTGCAGCCTGGATGGCTATGGTTCCAAGTCTTGGGGCAGGAAGGGCTGACAAAGAGCTTCTGAATGATCCAACAGGGGTGCGGGCATAGCTAGCAATAACAACATCCTACAAAACAGGCAAATGGTTCCATAAGATAATATAATTCATCATCAATTGAATGAAAATGACAACTTACATGACAATCTCATATGCCACTAACTAGGAGATATAGCCATGACTGCTCATCAAAAATGCTGAGTGTGTGGTATAGTTGGTAGGGTATGAAATTTTAATCAGAAGGTCCAGGTTTGATTCCCAGGCAAGGTCATGCCAAAGATTAAAAATGAAACCTACTGCCATTGTGGATCTGATGTTCCACATTTATAAGTAATGGAGACAGGACAACGATCCAGTGCCCCACAGCTGGAAAAAAGGCTGTATAGTAGGCCCTGCTAGATTAAACCAGAAGGCTGTAAGTTTAGATGTAAAACCCCATCTAAATTAACATAACCCAACAAAATGGCCCTTTCCCTGGGAAACCTTATCAATACACTTGAAACAGTGAATTCTTTTAAAAATAACAAGCAGTGTTTCCTCTAAGAAATTAACCATTACAGGTCAAAATGACCAGTTTGGAAAATTTTGACTCAGCAGAATTGTTAGCGGCATGGAACTGTGCACGCGACGCGTGCACACAAACCCGAAGCGTGAGCCCCCGATGGGTGGGGTCCAGGGGGCGAAGCCCTCGGAAGCTCATGAGTTTAGGGGTTTTGAAGGCATAAAAAGACTGTTTCAAGGGGTGAAATTTCTTTTATAATGCTCCTGTATTTTTGTATGTTTATGCTAGGTGATGATAAAAAGCAAATGAAAATGTTGGACAAAAGTATAACCAGAGGTTAGCAGAACTTAGTTGTCATGCCCAAAACTTGGTTTTCTTGATTTAAACCTGTTGTACTTTCTGCACCGAAAATTTTTTCCAGAATATGTCAAATGTTATGAGAAAAGTTATTTTATTTTGCACTTTTGAATAAAGTTCTGCGTTTCTTTTAGTCCTATCAAGAATATATTTGAAAGTAACATAGAGTTGTACACTAATCTAAGCAAGTTTTCAAACTAGAATAATGGCACTGGCAGTCTACTATTTTAAAAACTGTACTTTACCTAGGTCCTACTCATTTTCAGCCCTGAGTTTAACTCAAATGTCTTCATACGATTTGAGGAGAAAGCCTACATAAACACGACCTAGGCCTACTATACGTCTTCATTTGAAAACAGTATTATGAACATAACTGGTTGAATATACATAAGGGTTCGACAAATGTGCGATTTTGTGGACCAATGTTCACACATATGAATGTGCCTACAGAGTCATGATCAGTGTAGTGCTACTTTACTTGCAGTCTCACGTAAATACAGGTCAGCTGTAAGCACTGCATGCTGGCATTTCGTAGTTAACTGTGTGCATGCAAATCGAGAAAGACGTAATTTCGGGAATTCCCTTAACACAGTTAACTCAATGGATAAGTCACATTGACTTAACCGTTTATAAGTTGGCTGGAAAAATGTTCACAAGAACGGCTTGGTGGTAATATTTCCATTCCTTAACCCTATGAAAATCATTTAAAGAATGAAAGGAAATGGTTGTCTCCCCAACGTAACATAGAAATGGGATCGTGAAAGTCTCTATCTCTTTCACAGTGTTGGCTATTCATTGTCATGTCTGCTGTCAGTGTTAACTTAGCTCTACCTGCGCTACCTAGGCTACCACTGGTCGAATAAAGTCTGCAAGCCTAAGTAAATGATGGGTCATTTCACATGATATTAATTGACCTTCAAGCTCTGCATACCATTGCATTAGTTGAAATGTGTTTGCTATATTTGGTGTATGTCAACGTCCTTTTTGCCGTTTACACGGTATCGATTTCGGGAGCATAATGAAACCCTCTTTTTTATTTTTCACTACAAACATCAGTGCGTCAAATCGATAAGTCATTGAGTCAAAATTGTGTCATAGCATCTTAGCCAAAACACTGACAACAAGTTTACAGTGTTGATAAGTCTTTGATGGATTCAAGCAATGCCTTTGTTCAGAACTGTTGATGATATTTATCACTAACATCCATGTCTAACTGCAATAAAACTACAAACTGTTTTTACTTTATTCATCTGAAGATACCTGAACAGGAAGCTCACTGATAAATTAAAAAGATTCAAAATAGTTGATGTTCAATTTCATTTCAAACAATAACAGTCTGGTTACACAGTACCTTTGGGACTGCATTTTGGTTTAACCTACTGTACAGCTCTGTAAAAAAGAGCTCAACTATTTGAGTCTTTACTAAAAAGGGTTCATAAAGTTGATATTAATTATATTGTGACAAGTTTGAAGGATTTCACAATGCTTCTAATTAGCTTTCCATCCCTTTTAATCACCCTTTCCAGGCACTGATCCAAGGGGGGGCTTCTATGGCCTTGGCCCTCCCTTTTCCGCAGCATTAACAATAAAACATACCTGAAATTAGCAGTGCAGCTCCCTCACACCCCTGTTTTCTCTTAGGTCAGTCCCCTCCCCTTTTCAGAATTTCTGGATCTGCCCCTGCTTTCCATCACCTTCAAGTTCTTAGTGACCAAACATTACATCATTAACTTAGATCAAAGTGAAGAGTATGAGGTTATGTAACTTACATTTAGTCCTTTGACAGTAGAAAACGTCCTCGGATGTAAGTGTCTCAAATGCTGCATTTTCAAAAAGAAGAAAAAAAAAAAAATCAAGCTACTGTAGAGTGAGTAATATTGCAAGATATGCAATTATTTAGCCCTTGAACAGGACCCAGCATTACGTTCCTATGCTATACACTTCATTTCTGGGCCCTTGCCCTGTATACACAAAAACACAGCTCATTTGCCTACTCACGCGTGAGTAGGCATTCCTCACGTCCCCAAAAAGATACCTTTTCTCACCACACTTTCCACAGATGATCTTTGTCATCACACTCACCTTCCACACAAGTCTGTTAATGAAGTAAGACCTTTAAAAGGAAAAATTTTGGCTGGATAATTCTGCGATTAACGTTAAGCCTATGCAGAATATTTTTCAGTAGAAAAAGTCAGTGTTTTTGTCATGTGATCTCATATAAACTGGGGAAGCCAACGCAGTGACTGTACAATTTCGTAATGTACAGAGAGCTTACTATATAAAGTACAAGTATTGACTAGCCACGCTTACTAATTGGTCTTCGATAGCTTGTCGAGTGGAAGTCCTTCTCATCATGCAACACAGTAGCAGACGATCAAGATGTCGATGTTACTGAGAAGGATGGCACCACATTTTTCCTGCCTTTTGCTGTGATTTCGCTGGTATTAAACATTCCAGAAGGTATAGTGGTATTTAAGAATGCTCAAAATCATTATGTTAACTCAAATCTGTTCTATGAACCATACCATCATAATTAGAGCTCAGTTTGTTGTTTTGGCTTAAACGGTCGGTACCTTTGTACATATAGGCCAGTGACCGTAGTAAGGAGTGACTACAAGGAGCGGGTTATACGGTCACGTTCAGTGACTAGCAATTATTATACCTTTGGCTACAGTAACTTAGTCATCTATGCTGTTTACGTTTCGCACAACTGGTCTTCACATTAAGTAATTCGTAAGGATTGGTGGGATTGGTAATTCATTTTCTTCGGAGGCTCGGAAATGAAGACGTGCATGTTTCTATATTCGGGTAAAACGTACATTGAAATGGGTGTTCTTACCAACAAGAGGTTTAGTTTGAAATAATTTAAGTGCGCCATCACAATTAAAGCCTTGCAAATAGAAACTGCTGATATTGACGGTGGTGGACGCAGTGCTGTATGAGTCAAACGAAGTTAGCCGACAAAACAATCGTCCATTTCATTACATAATTCATGCTGTAACTACTACGCCAGGAGAGATAATGGCGTATCACTAAATGATATTTTGATTAGTCAGTTATCTTGTTTTAAAAACTTTCATAGAAAGGTAAAGGAGAACCCAGCCCAGATCATCGCAAGGCTTCGCCTTTTTTGGCCGTGAAAGAGTCAAGCTCTGCTGTTCAAAGAAAAGCTCATGATAAAACTTCTAATTTGTAGAAGGAGGGAGGGGATTGAAAACCAGCAAATATATGCTTTATCCGAATTTTGGCAGTTTTCTATGTACTCAAATACCTGAATACGGCATTGGAATACACAACCTGAGATATTCTTTGGACGAGGGGGGGGGGGGGGGGTATTGAATTCCTACAGTACGTGTACCTAACCTTTCTTTATCTAACAATTTGGACTACGTTAGGCATTTTGTTTAGTTAACCTAGGCCTAGGCCTTGTTAGTTTTAAGCTTTATTACCGGGCATTTTATTCTTTTCATTCCCATTTTTGAAAGTTTCTTTAATTGAGTAGGCTAGGCCAAGCCTGTAACGTTGAACTAGTTTAGTAGTTAGTGCTTGATTGACAGTCTAGTAATTAACGTGAAATGGCCGACGAGCAGCTTATCTGTTGTGAAGACTGTGGTATGTGGGCAGAATTTGCCAAGTCCGGGCTAATTAGTTGTTCATTTGAAGAAGCATCAAGTGACACTTTTGTCTTCACTTGCAGGAAGTGTAATCGGTTAAAGGAACTTGAGGGGCTTTTGGGAGCAGCTGACATTTCTAATGGGTGGGTTGCTGTACAGAAGGGAGGTAAAGCGGCTGAACCTGCTAAGGGATGTCAAGATGTTGTGACCACAAATTCTTTTTCTGGGTTATCGGTGGAGGGTGTACTGTGCATACGTTACCACTTAATAATTCTTTACCACTTCCGGAAACTCAGTATACTGCGCTCGCGTACATCATGACTCCACCCGGGGTGTTGCGCGGTCTCCTTATAAGGGAAATATGGTAGCTTTTAATCTCCATCAAGAGTGTTCTTAAAATCATAATCGGCATGCTTTTTCTTCTGAGCTTTTACTGTCGAAGTAAAGCTTCTAGTAGCTGGTACTGATTCCAAGTGCAATTTGTGTACTTTATTTAATTTTTACTTAAAATAGTGTAGGATATTTAATTAATGAATAATAAAATCATCCTTTTTTATTTTAAAATAGTTCCTGTCCTATACAGTGAAGCAAGGTATAACTCGTATACCTGGTGAGCAGGTTAAAGGGGGTGCTGGCAGTATTTTGAAAATGGTTTATTAAAGGGATGAGCGAAATGAATTTATAATTAATGAATAGGTTAAAGAGGGCGTATTGTATACTTCATTATCTCTTCGCTTGGCATAAAATACGTACCACAATTGACTTGCGAAGAGTTGAAACAAGTTTAATGGTATCTCTTCGATAACACTTTTTCAGCAATTTAAAAAAATAATTCACGTGTTCTGTACGTTAAGGCAGTTAGGAACCTGAACTTATGCTTAATGAGCAGGTGAAAAGAGGAGTATTGTAGTCAGCTACACCTTCGCCGTGTATTCTTTAAACGACGAAAAATTTGAACACCTTAAAAAGAATTTTTGAATCAAAATTTATCAGCAATGTAAAATGAATCATGTTCTGTGAGTAAAAGAAGTTCGTTACCTGAATTAATGCTTAGTTAGCAGGTTAATTAGGGAGTATTTCACACAGGTACAGTTTTTCTCTAGCCATGTATTCTTTACCACCCTGAGTTTCACGAAAAAATGTGTACACCTCCAAAAATGTTTGAAACAAACAACATATTTTAAGGAGTTTATTGAGATTAATGTTTTGTATAATAAAACATATCGGAACATCAACTAAGGTCTAACAACATTTTCTCGCTTGTCGTGAATTCTTTACCACCATGATTTCGACGAAAAATTTGAACACCACAAGGAGGATTTTTCAATCAACTTTTTATCAGCAATGTAAAATGATTCACTTCATGTGAGTAAAAATAGTTCGTTACCTGAATTAATGCATGCTTAGTTCGCAGTTTAAAGGGGTTGCATTGAAGACAACATCATTTTCTCGCTTGCCGTGTATTCTTTACCACCATAAATTCGACGAAAAAATTGACCACCATAAAAAAGATTTTCAATCCAGCATTTTATCACAGCAATTTAAAATGATTGATGTTCTATATCTAAAAGAATTCGTTACCTGAATGAATGTTTAGTTAGCAGCTTTAAGGGGGAGTATTTTACACTGCTACAGTTTTTCTCTTGCCGTGTATTCTTTACCACCATGAATTTGACGGAAAAATGAACACTTTAGAAAGTTTTTTAAGGAACAACATACTTATAATAGTTTAACATGATTCATGTTTTGTATGTTGAGGCACTCCGGGACAGGAAATAATGCTTAATGAGCAGTTTAAAGGGGTAGCGTCGTAGACAATAACATTTTCTCGTTTGTCGTGTATTCTTTACCACCATGATTTCGACGAAAAATTTGAACACCACAAGCAGGATTTTTCAATCAACTTTTATCAGCAATGTAAAATGATTCACTTTCGGTGAATAAAAGTAGTTCGTTACCTGAATTAATACTTAGTTAGTAGGTTAATGAGGAAGAATCTTCCACTGCTACATTTTTTCTCTGGCCGTGTATTCTTTACCACCATGAGTTCAACGAAAAATTTGAACACCTTAAAAAGAATTTTTGAATCAATATTTTATCAGCAATGTAAAATGAATCATGTTCTGTGAGTAAAAGTAGTTCATTACCTGAATTAATGCTTAGTTAGCAGGTTAATTAGGGAGTATTTCACACAGGTACAGTTTTTCTCTTGCCATGTATTCTTTACCACCCTGAGTTTCACGAAAAAATGTGTACACCTCCAAAAATGTTTGAAACAAACAACATATTTTAAGGAGTTTATTGAGATTAATGTTTTGTATAATAAAACATATCGGAACATCAACTAAGGTCTAACAACATTTTCTCGCTTGTCGTGAATTCTTTACCACCATGATTTCGACGAAAACTTTGAACACCACAAGGAGGATTTTTCAATCAACTTTTTATCAGCAATGTAAAATGATTCACTTCATGTGAGTAAAAATAGTTCGTTACCTGAATTAATGCATGCTTAGTTCGCAGTTTAAAGGGGTTGCATTGAAGACAACATCATTTTCTCGCTTGCCGTGTATTCTTTACCACCATAAATTCGACGAAAAAATTGACCACCATAAAAAAGATTTTCAATCCAGCATTTTATCACAGCAATTTAAAATGATTGATGTTCTATATCTAAAAGAATTCGTTACCTGAATGAATGTTTAGTTAGCAGCTTTAAGGGGGAGTATTTTACACTGCTACAGTTTTTCTCTTGCCGTGTATTCTTTACCACCATGAATTTGACGGAAAAATGAACACTTTAGAAAGTGTTTTAAGGAACAACATACTTATAATAGTTTAACATGATTCATGTTTTGTATGTTGAGGCACTCCGGGACAGGAAATAATGCTTAATGAGCAGTTTAAAGGGGTAGCGTCGTAGACAATAACATTTTCTCGTTTGTCGTGTATTCTTTACCACCATGAATTCGACGAAAAATTGGAACACCACAAGCAGGATTTTTCAATCAATTATTTATCAGCAATGTAAAATGATTCACTTTCGGTGAATAAAAGTAGTTCGTTACCTGAATTAATACTTAGTTAGTAGGTTAATGAGGAAGAATCTTCCACTGCTACATTTTTTCTCTGGCCGTGTATTCTTTACCACCATGAGTTCAACGAAAAATTTGAACATCATAAAAAGAATTTTTGAATCAATATTTTATCAGCAATGTAAAATGAATCATGTTCTGTGAGTAAAAGTAGTTCATTACCTGAATTAATGCTTAGTTAGCAGGTTAATGAGGGAGTAATTTACACTGCTACAGTTTTTCTCTTGCCGTGTATTCTTTACCACCATGAGTTTCACAAAATAATGTACACCTCCAAAAATGTTTGAAACAAACAACATATTTTAAGGGGTTTATTGAGATTAATGTTTTGTATGATAAAACACATCGGGACATCAACTAAGGTCTAATGGGCATTTTAAAGGGGTAGCATTGTAGACAACAACATTTTCTCGCTTGTCGTGAATTCTTTACCACCATGATTTCGACGAAAACTTTGAACACCACAAGGAGGATTTTCAATCAAATTTTCATCAGCAATGTAAAATGATCCACTTCATGTGAGTAAAAATAGTTCGTTACCTGAATTAATGCATGCTTAGTTCGCAGTTTAAAGGGGTTGCAGTGAAGACAACATCATTTTCTCGCTTGCCGTGTATTCTTTACCACCATAAATTCGACGAAAAAATTGACCACCATAAAAAAGATTTTCAAACCAGCATTTTATCAGCAATTTAAAATGATTGATGTTATATATCTAAAAGAATTCGTTACCTGAATTAATGTTTAGTTAGCAGCTTAAAGGGGGAGTATTTTACACTGCTACAGTTTTTCTCTTGCCGTGTATTCTTTACCACCATGAATTTGACGAAAAATTAATAATTCACGTTCTGTATGTTAAAGTAGTTCGTTACCTGAATTAATTCTTAGTTAGCAGGTTAATAAGGAAGAATCTTCCACTGTTACAGTTTTTCTCTGGCCGGGTATTCTTTACCACCATGAGTTCAACGAAAAATTTGAACATCATAAAAAGAATTTTTGAATCAATATTTTATCAGCAATGTAAAATGAATCATGTTATGTGAGTAAAAGTAGTTCATTACCTGAATTAATGCTTAGTTAGCAGGTTAATGAGGGAGAATTTTCCACAGCTACAGTTTTTCTCTAGCCGTGTATTCTTTACCACCATGAATTCGACGAAAAATTTGAACATCATACAAAAGGATTTTTCAATCAACTTTTATCAGCAATGTAAAATGATTCACTATCTGTATGTAAAAATAGTTCGTTACCTGAATTAATTCTTAGTTAGCAGGTTAATAAGGAAGAATCTTCCACTGTTACAGTTTTTCTCTGGCCGGGTATTCTTTACCACCATGAGTTCAACGAAAAATTTGAACATCATAAAAAGAATTTTTGAATCAATATTTTGTCAGCAATGTAAAATGAATCATGTTATGTGAGTAAAAGTAGTTCATTACCTGAATTAATGCTTAGTTAGCAGGTTAATGAGGGAGAATTTTCCACAGCTACAGTTTTTCTCTAGCCGTGTATTCTTTACCACCATGAGTTTCACGAAAAGAAATGTGTACACCTCCAAAAATGTTTTAAACAAACAACATATTTTTAGGAGTTTATTGAGGATAAAGTTTTGTATAATAAGACAGATCGGGACATCAAATAAGGTGTAATGAGCAGTTTTAAGCGGTAGCACTGTAGACAACAACATTTTCTCTCTTGTCGTGAATTCTTAACCACCATGATTTCGACGAAATATTTGAACACCACAAGCAGGATTTTTCAATCAGCTTTTTATCAGCAATGTAAAATGATTCACTTCATGTAAAAATAGTTCGTTACCTGAATTAATGCTTAGTTAGCAGTTTCGGCAATTTAAAATGATTCATGTTCTGTATGTAAATTTAGCTCGTTACCTGAATTTGTGCTTAGTAACAGGTTAATGAGGGAGAATTTTGCACAGGTACAGTTTTTCTTTTGCCGTGTATTCTTTACCACCGTGAGTGTGACCAAAAATGTACACCACCAAAAATGTTTCAAAACAAACAACATATTTTAGGAGTTTATTGAGGTTAATGCTTTGTATAATAGGACACTTCGGGACATCAATTAAGGCCTATAATGAGCAATTTTTAGGGGTAGGTTTATAGACTGCTACATTCTCTCGCTTGACGTGTATTCTTTATCACCATGAATACAACGACAAATTTTAACACCTTAAATAGAATTTTTGAACCAATATTTTATCAGCAATGAAAAAAGTTCACTTTCTGTGAGTAAAAGTAGTTCGTCACCTGAATTAATGCTTAGTTAGCAGGTTTAAGAGGGAGTATTTTCCACTGCAATAGTTTTTCTCTTGCCGTGTATTCTTTACCACCATGAATTTGACGGAAAATGAACACCTTAGAAAGTGTTTTAACTACCACCATATTTGTAAGAGTTTAAAAGGATTCATATTTTGTAGGTTAAGGCACTTTGAGAGATTAATAAATGCCTAATGAGCACTTTAAAGGGGGAGCATTGTAGACAAAACATTTTTTCGTCGAATTCATGGTATAAAGAATACACGGTAGGCGAGAAAATGTAGTTGTCTACAATGCTCCCCTTTTACTTGTTAATTACGCATTAATTCATGTCCCGAAGTTCCTTAAAAAACAAAGCATGAATTATTTTATTCTCTTAAAAATATATTGTTCGTTAAAACATTTTCTAATGCATTTATTTTTCTTTCAATTCATGGTGGTAAAGAATACACGGCAAGCGAGAAAATGTAGTAGTTTACAATGCTACCCCTTTAACATACTCATTAGGCATTTATTCAGGTAAAGAACTCCTTTTACATGCAGAACATGAATTTATTTAAATTGCTCATTAAATCTTAATTGAAAAATCCTTTTTAAGGTGTTCAAATTTTTCGTCGAATTCATGGTGGTGAAGAATACACGGCAGGCGAGGAAATGTAGTAGTCTACAATGCTCCCCTTTAACTTGCTCATTACGCATTAATTCATGACACTCCTAAAAAAATATTGTCCGTTAAGACATTTTCTGAAGCATTCATTTTTCTTTCAAATTCATGGTGGTAAAGAATACACGGCAAGCGAGAAAATTTTGTAGTCTACAATACTACCCCTTTAACATACTCATTAGGCATTTATTCATGTTCCGAAGTGTCTTAAAATACAAAACATGAATCTCATTAAACTCCTTAAAATATGTTGTTCGTTAAAAACACTTTTGAAAGTGTGTACTTTTTCGTCAAACTCATGGTGGTAAAGAATGCACGGCAAGAGAAAAACTGTACCAGTGTAAAATAGTCCCTCATTAACCTGCTAACTGAACATTAATTCAGGTAACCTACTTCTTTTACATGCAGAACAGGAATCTTTTTAAATAGCTGATAAAATGTTAATTGAAAAATCCTTTTTATGGTGTTCAATTTTTTCGTCGAATCCATGGTGGTAACGAATTACCGGAAGCAAGAAAATGTAGTAGTCTACAATGCTACCCCTTTAACATACTCATTAGGCATTTATTCATGTCCCGAAGTGCCTTAAAATACAAAACATGAATTATTTTAAACTCTCAAAAATATATTGTTCTTTAAAACATTTTCTAATGCATTCATTTTCCTTTCAAACTCATGGTGGTAAAGAATGCACGACAAGAGAAAAAATGTACCAGCGTAAAATATTCCCTAATTAACCTTCTAACTAAACATTAATTCAGGTAACCTACTTCTTCAACATGCAGAACAGGAATCTTTTTAATTTGCTGAAAACTGTTAATTGTAAAATCCTTTTTATGGTGTTCAAATTTTTCGTCGAATTCATAGTGGTAAAGGTCAAGAATTCACGGCAAGCAAGAAAATGTAGTAGTCTACAATGCTACCTCTTTAACATACTAATTAGGCATTTATTTATGTCCCGAAGTGCCTTAAAATACAAAACATGAATTATTTTAAACTCTTGAAAATATATAGTTCGTTAAGACATTTTCTAATGCATTCATTTTTCTTTCAAATTCATGGTGGTAGAGAATGCACGGCAAGAGAAAAACTGTACCAGTGTAAAATACTCCCTCATTAACCTGCTAACTAAACATTAATTCAGGTAACATACTTCTTTTACATGCAGAACAGGAATCTTATTAATTTGCTGCAAAAATGTTAATTGAAAAATCCGTTTCATGGTGTTCAATTATTTCGTCGAATTCATGGTGTTAAAGAATACACGGCAAGCAAGAAAATGTAGTAGTTTACAATGCTACCCCTTTAACATGCTCATTAGGCATTTATTCATGTCCCGAAGTGTCTTAAAATACAAAACATGAATCTCATTAAACTCTTAAAAATATGTTGTTGGTTTAAAACACTATTAAAAGTGTGTATTTTTCGTCAAACTTATGGTGGTAAAGAATACACGGCAAGAGAAAAAATGTACCAGTGTTAAAGACTCCCTCATTAACCTGCTAACTAAACATAAATTCAGGTAACCTACTTCTTTAAGACATGCAGAATAGGAATCTTTTAAAATTGCTGATATAATGTTAATTGAAAACTCCTCTTTGTGGTGTTCAATTGTTCAATTTTTTCGTCGAATTCATGGTGGTAAAGAATTGACGGCAAGCAAGAAAATGTAGTAGTATACAATGCTACCTCTTTAACTTGCTCATTACGTATTAATTCATGTCCCGAAGTGTCTTAATATACAAAACATGAATCTCATTAAACTCCTTAAAATATGTAGTTCGTTTAAAACACTTTTGAAAGTGTGTATTCTTTCGTCAAAGTTATGGTGGTAAAGAATGCACGGAAAAAACTGTACCAGTGTAAAATACTCCCTCATTAACCTGCTAACTAAACATTAATTCAGGTAACCTACTTCTTTAACATGCAGAATAGTAATCTTTTAAAATTGCTGATAAAATGTTAAGTGAAAACTCCTCTTTTTGGTGTTCAATTGTTCAATTTTTTCGTCGAATTCATGGTGGTAAAGAATTCACGGCAAGCAAGAAAATGTAGTAGTCTACAATGCTACCCCTTTAACATGCTCATTAGGCATTTATTCATGTCCCGAAGTGTCTTAATACACAAAATATGAATCTCATTAAACTCTTAAAAATATGATATTGGTTTAAAACACTTTTGTAAGTGTGTATTTTTTTTTTGTCAATCTCATGGTGGTAAGGAATACGCGGCAAGAGAAAAACTGTACCAGTGTAAAATACTCCCTCATTAACTTGCTAACTAAGCATTAATTCAGGTAAATTACTTCTTTTACATACAGAACATGAATTATTTTAAAATTGCTGATAAAATGTTCATTGAAAAATCCTTTTAATGGTTTTCAAAATTTTCATCGAATCAATGGTGGTAAAGAATACACGGCAAGCGAGAAAACGTAGTAGTCTTCAATGCTCCCCTTTAACTTGCTCATTACGTATTAATTCATGACCCGAAATGTCTTAAAATACAAAACATGAATCTCATTTAACTCCTTAAAATATGTTAATGGTTTAAAACACTTTTGAAAGTGTGTTATTTTTCGTCAAACTCATGGTGGTAAAGAATACACGGCAAGAGAAAAAATGTGCCAGTGTTAAAGACTCCCTCATTAACCTGCTAACTAAACATTAATTCAGGTAACCTACTTCTTTAACATGCAGAATAGGAATCTTTTAAAATTGCTGATATAATGTTTATTGAAAACTCCTCTTTATGGTGTTCAATTGTTCAATTTTTTCGTCGAATTCATGGTGGTAAAGAATTGACGGCAAGCAAGAAAGTGCAGTAGTCTACAATGCTACCTCTTTAACATGCTCATTAGGCATTTATTCATGTCCCGAAGTGCCTTAAAATACAAAACATGAATTATTTTAAACTCTTAAAAATATATAGTTCGTTAAAACATTTTCTAATACATTCATTTTTCTTTCAAATTCATGGTGGTAAAGAATACACGGCAATCGAAAAAATTTAGTAGTTTACAATGCTGCCCCTTTTACCTGCTAACAAAGCATTCATTCAGGTAACAAACTCCTTTTACATGTTGGACATGAATCTATTTAAATTGCTTAAATAGCTGCTGAAGTAGTTGTTTAAATATAAATTGAAAAATCCTTTTTAAGGTGTTCAAATTTTTCGTCGAATTAATGGTGGTAAAGAATACACGGCAGGCAAGAAAATGTAGTCGTCTAAAATGCTCCCCTTTAACTTACTCATTACGCATTAATTCATGTCCCGAAGTGCCTCAAAAACAAAGCATTAATTATTTTAAACTCTTAAAAATATATTGTTCGTTACATTTTCTAAAGCATTCATTTTTTCAAATTCATGGTGGTAAAGAATACACAGCAAGGCTTTTCAAAACACTTTTGAAAGTGTGTATTTTCCGTCAAACTCATGGTGGTAAAGAATTCACGGCAAGAGAGAAACTGTACCAGTGTAAAATACTCCCTTATTAACCTGCTAACTAAGAATTAATTCAGCCAGGTAACGTAATTCTTTTACATACAGAACATGAATCATTTTAAAATTACTGATAAAATGTTTATTGAAAATTCCTTTTAATGGTTTTAAAATTTTTCATCGAATGAATGGTGGTAAAGAATACACGGCAAGCGAGAATATGTAGTAGTTTACAATGCTCCCCTTTTACTTGCTCATTACGCATTAATTCATGTCCCGAAGTATCTTAATATACAAAACATGAATCTCATTAAACTCCTTAAAATATGTTGTTCGTTTAAAACACTTTTGAAAGTGTGTATTTTTTCGTCAAACTCACGGTGGTAAAGAATACACGGCAAGAGAAAAACTGTACCAGTGTAGAATACTCCCTCATTAACCTGCTAACTAAGCATGAATTCAGGTAACCTACTTCCTTTACATGCAGAACATGAATCATTTTAAAATTGCTGATAAAATATTTATTGAAAATTCCTTTTAATAGTTTTTAAAGAATACACGGCAAGCGAGAAAAAGTAGTAGTCTACAATGCTCCCCTTTTACTTGTTCATTACGTATTAATTCATGTCCCGAAGTGTCTTAATATACAAAACATGAATCTCATTAAACTAATTAAAATATGTTGTTCGTTTAAAACACTTTTGAAAGTGTGTAATTTTTCGTCAAACTCATGGTGGTAAAGAATTCTCGGCAAGAGAAAAACTGTACCAGTGTAAAATACTCCCTCATTAACCTGCTAACTAAACATAATTCAGGTAACCTACTTCTTTTACATGAAGGACAGGAATTTTTTTAAATTGCTGATAAAATGTTAATTGAAAAATCCTTTTTATGGTGTTCAAATTTTTCGTCGAATTAATGGTGGTAAAGAATACACGGCAAGCAAGAAAATGGAGTAGTCTACAATGCTCCCCTTTAACTTGCTCATTACGCATTAATTCATGTCCCGAAGTGTCTTAACATACAAAACGTGAATCTCATTAAACTCATTGAAATATGTTGTTCGTTTAAAACACTTTTGAAAGTGTGTATTTTTTCGTCAAACTCACGGTGGTAAAGAATACACGGCAATCGAGAAAATGTAGTAGTTTACAATGCTGCTCCTTTTACCTGCTAACAAAGCATTCATTCAGGTAACAAACTCCTTTTACATGTTGGACATGAATCTATTTAAATTGCTTAAATAGCTGCTGAAGTAGTTGTTTAAATATAAATTGAAAAATTCTTTTTAAGGTGTTCAAATTTTTCGTCGAATTAATGGTGGTAAAGAATACACGGCAGGCAAGAAAATGTAGTCGTCTAAAATGCTCCCCTTTAACTTACTCATTACGCATTAATTAATGTCCCGAAGTGCCTCAAAAACAAAGCATTAATTATTTTAAACTCTTAAAAATATATTGTTCGTTACATTTTCTAAAGCATTCATTTTTTCAAATTCATGGTGGTAAAGAATACACAGCAAGGCTTTTCAAAACACTTTTGAAAGTGTGTATTTTCCGTCAAACTCATGGTGGTAAAGAATTCACGGCAAGAGAGAAACTGTACCAGTGTAAAATACTCCCTTATTAACCTGCTAACTAAGAATTAATTCAGCCAGGTAACGTAATTCTTTTACATACAGAACATGAATCATTTTAAAATTGCTGATAAAATGTTTATTGAAAATTCCTTTTAATGGTTTTAAAATTTTTCATCGAATGAATGGTGGTAAAGAATACACGGCAAGCGAGAATATGTAGTAGTTTACAATGCTCCCCTTTTACTTGCTCATTACGCATTAATTCATGTCAGGAAGTATCTTAATATACAAAACATGAATCTCATTAAACTCCTTAAAATATGTTGTTCGTTTAAAACACTTTTGAAAGTGTGTATTTTTTCGTCAAACTCACGGTGGTAAAGAATACACGGCAAGAGAAAAACTGTACCAGTGTAGAATACTCCCTCATTAACCTGCTAACTAAGCATGAATTCAGGTAACCTACTTCTTTTACATGCAGAACATGAATCATTTTAAAATTGCTGATAAAATGTTTATTGAAAATTCCTTTTAATGGTTTTTTAAAGAATACACGGCAAGCGAGAAAAAGTAGTAGTCTACAATGCTCCCCTTTTACTTGTTCATTACGTATTAATTCATGTCCCGAAGTGTCTTAATATACAAAACATGAATCTCATTAAACTAATTAAAATATGTTGTTCGTTTAAAACACTTTTGAAAGTGTGTAATTTTTCGTCAAACTCATGGTGGTAAAGAATTCGCGGCAAGAGAAAAACTGTACCAGTGTAAAATACTCCCTCATTAACCTGCTAACTAAACATAATTCAGGTAACCTACTTCTTTTACATGAAGGACAGGAATTTTTTTAAATTGCTGATAAAATGTTAATTGAAAAATCCTTTTTATGGTGTTCAAATTTTTCGTCGAATTAATGGTGGTAAAGAATACACGGCAAGCAAGAAAATGTAGTAGTCTACAATGCTCCCCTTTAACTTGCTCATTACGTATTAATTCATGTCCCGAAGTGTCTTAATATACAAAACACGAATCTCATTAAACTCCTTAAAATATGTTGTTGGTTTAAAACACTTTTGAAAGTGTGTATTTTTTGTCAAACTCATGGTGGTAAAGAATACACGGCAAGAGAAAAACTGTACCAGTGAAAAATACTCCCTCATTAACTTGCTAACCAAGCATTAATTCCGGTAAATTACTTCTTTTACATACAGAACATGAATTATTTTAAAATTGGTGATAAAATGTTAATTGAAAAATCCTTTTAATGGTGTTCGAACTTTTCGTCGAATTCATGGTGGTAAAGAATACACGGCAAGCGAGAAAATGTAGTAGTCTACAATGCTCCCCTTTAACTTGCTCATTACGCATTAATTCATGTCCCGAAGTGTCTTAACATACAAAACGTTAATCTCATTAAACTCATTGAAATATGTTGTTCGTTTAAAACACTTTTGAAAGTGTGTATTTTTTCGTCAAACTCACGGTGGTAAAGAATACACGGCAATCGAGAAAATGTAGTTTACAATGCTACCCCTTTAACCTGCTAACAAAGCATTCATTCAGGTAACAAACTCCTTTTACATGTTGGACATGAATCTATTTAAATTGCTTAAATAGCTGCTGAAGTAGTTGTTTAAATATAAATTGAAAAATCCTTTTTAAGGTGTTCAAATTTTTCGTCGAATTAATGGTGGTAAAGAATACACGGCAGGGGAGAAAATGTAGTCGTCTACAATGCTCCGCTTTAACTTACTCATTACGCATTAATTCATGTCCCGAAGTGCCTCAAAAACAAAGCATTAATTATTTTAAACTCTTAAAAATATATTGTTCGTTACATTTTCTAAAGCATTCATTTTTTCAAATTCATGGTGGTAAAGAATACACAGCAAGGCTTTTCAAAACACTTTTGAAAGTGTGTATTTTCCGTCAAACTCATGGTGGTAAAGAATTCACGGCAAGAGACAAACTGTACCAGTGTAAAATACTCCCTTATTAACCTGCTAACTAAGAATTAATTCAGCCAGGTAACGTAATTCTTTTACATACAGAACATGAATCATTTTAAAATTACTGATAAAATGTTTATTGAAAATTCCTTTTAATGGTTTTAAAATTTTTCATCGAATTAATGGTGGTAAAGAATACACGGCAAGCGAGAATATGTAGTAGTTTACAATGCTCCCCTTTTACTTGCTCATTACGCATTAATTCATGTCCCGAAGTATCTTAATATACAAAACATGAATCTCATTAAACTCCTTAAAATATGTTGTTCGTTTAAAACACTTTTGAAAGTGTGTATTTTTTCGTCAAACTCACGGTGGTAAAGAATACACGGCAAGAGAAAAACTGTACCAGTGTAGAATACTCCCTCATTAACCTGCTAACTAAGCATGAATTCAGGTAACCTACTTCTTTTACATGCAGAACATGAATCATTTTAAAATTGCTGATAAAATGTTTATTGAAAATTCCTTTTAATGGTTTTTTAAAGAATACACGGCAAGCGAGAAAAAGTAGTAGTCTACAATGCTCCCCTTTTACTTGTTCATTACGTATTAATTCATGTCCCGAAGTGTCTTAATATACAAAACATGAATCTCATTAAACTAATTAAAATATGTTGTTCGTTTAAAACACTTTTGAAAGTGTGTAATTTTTCGTCAAACTCATGGTGGTAAAGAATTCGCGGCAAGAGAAAAACTGTACCAGTGTAAAATACTCCCTCATTAACCTGCTAACTAAACATAATTCAGGTAACCTACTTCTTTTACATGAAGAACAGGAATTTTTTAAAATTGCTGATAAAATGTTTATTGAAAATTCCTTTTAATGGTGTTCGAACTTTCAGTCGAATTCATGGTGGTAAAGAATACACGGCAAGCAAGAAAATGTAGTAGTCTACAATACTTCCCCTTTAACTTGCTCATTACGTATTAATTCATGTCCCGAAGTGTCTTAATATACAAAACATGAATCTCATTAAACTCCTTAAAATATGTTGTTCGTTTAAAACACTTTTGAAAGTGTGTATTTTTTCGTCAAACTCACGGTGGTAAAGAATACACGGCAAGAGAAAAACTGTATTAGTGTAAAATTCTCCCTCATTAACCTGCTAACCAAGCATTAATTCCGGTAAATTACTTCTTTTACATACACAACATGAATTATTTTAAAATTGGTGATAAAATGGTAATTGAAAAATCCTTTTAATGGTGTTCGAACTTTTCGTCGAATTCATGGTGGTAAAGAATACACGGCAAGCGAGAAAATGTAGTAGTCTACAATGCTCCCCTTTAACTTGCTCATTACGCATTAATTCATGTCCCGAAGTGTCTTAACATACAAAACGTTAATCTCATTAAACTCATTGAAATATGTTGTTTGTTTAAAACACTTTTGAAAGTGTGTATTTTTTCGTCAAACTCACGGTGGTAAAGAATACACGGCAATCGAGAAAATGTAGTAGTTTACAATGCTACCCCTTTAACCTGCTAACAAAGCATTCATTCAGGTAACAAACTCCTTTTACATGTTGGACATGAATCTATTTAAATTGCTTAAATAGCTGCTGAAGTAGTTGTTTAAATATAAATTGAAAAATCCTTTTTAAGGTGTTCAAATTTTTCGTCGAATTAATGGTGGTAAAGAATACACAGCAGGCAAGAAAATGTAGTCGTCTACAATGCTCCCCTTTAACTTACTCATTACGCATTAATTCATGTCCCGAAGTGCCTCAAAAACAAAGCATTAATTATCTTAAACTCTTAAAAATATATTGTTCGTTACATTTTCTAAAGCATTCATTTTTTCAAATTCATGGTGGTAAAGAATACACAGCAAGGCTTTTCAAAACACTTTTGAAAGTGTGTATTTTCCGTCAAACTCATGGTGGTAAAGAATTCACGGCAAGAGACAAACTGTACCAGTGTAAAATACTCCCTTATTAACCTGCTAACTAAGAATTAATTCAGCCAGGTAACGTAATTCTTTACACATACAGAACATGAATCATTTTAAAATTGCTGATAAAATGTTTATTGAAAATTCCTTTTAATGGTTTTAAAATTTTTCATCGAATTAATGGTGGTAAAGAATACACGGCAAGCGAGAAAATGTAGTAGTTTACAATGCTCCCCTTTTACTTGCTCATTACGCATTAATTCATGTCCCGAAGTATCTTAATATACAAAACATGAATCTCATTAAACTAATTTAAATATGTTGTTCGTTTAAAACACTTTTGAAAGTGTGTATTTTTTCGTCAAACTCACGGTGGTAAAGAATACACGGCAAGAGAAAAACTGTACCAGTGTAGAATACTCCCTCATTAACCTGCTAACTAAGCATGAATTCAGGTAACCTACTTCTTTTACATGCAGAACATGAATCATTTTAAAATTGCTGATAAAATCTTTATTGAAAATTCCTTTTAATGGTTTTTAAAGAATACACGGCAAGCGAGAAAATGTAGTAGTTTACAATGCTCCCCTTTTACTTGTTCATTACGTATTAATTCATGTCCCGAAGTGTCTTAATATACAAAACATGAATCTCATAAAACCGCTTAAAATATGTTGTTCGTTAAAAGCACTTTTGAAAGTGTGTATTTTTTCGTCAAACTCATGGTGGTAAAGAATACACGGCAAGAGAAAAACTGTACCAGTGAAAAATACTCCCTCATTAACCTGCTAACTAAGCATTAATTCAGGTAACGTACTTCTTTTACATACAGAACATTAATCATTTTAAAATTGCTGATAAAATGTTTATTGAAAATTCCTTTTAATGGTGTTCGAACTTTCAGTCGAATTCATGGTGGTAAAGAATACACGGCAAGCAAGAAAATGTAGTAGTCTACAATACTTCCCCTTTAACTTGCTCATTACGTATTAATTCATGTCCCGAAGTGTCTTAATATACAAAACATGAATCTCATTAAACTCCTTAAAATATGTTGTTGGTTTAAAACACTTTTGAAAGTGTGTATTTTTTCGTCAAACTCACGGTGGTAAAGAATACACGGCAAGAGAAAAACTGTATTAGTGTAAAATTCTCCCTCATTAACCTGCTAACCAAGCATTAATTCCGGTAAATTACTTCTTTTACATACACAACATGAATTATTTTAAAATTGGTGATAAAATGTTAATTGAAAAATCCTTTTAATGGTGTTCGAACTTTTCGTCGAATTCATGGTGGTAAAGAATACACGGCAAGCGAGAAAATGTAGTAGTCTACAATGCTCCCCTTTAACTTGCTCATTACGCATTAATTCATGTCCCGAAGTGTCTTAACATACAAAACGTGAATCTCATTAAACTCATTGAAATATGTTGTTTGTTTAAAACACTTTTGAAAGTGTGTATTTTTTCGTCAAACTCACGGTGGTAAAGAATACACGGCAATCGAGAAAATGTAGTTTACAATGCTACCCCTTTAACCTGCTAACAAAGCATTCATTCAGGAAACAAACTCCTTTTACATGTTGGACATGAATCTATTTAAATTGCTTAAATAGCTGCTGAAGTAGTTGTTTAAATATAAATTGAAAAATCCTTTTTAAGGTGTTCAAATTTTTCGTCGAATTAATGGTGGTAAAGAATACACGGCAGGCAAGAAAATGTAGTCGTCTACAATGCTCCCCTTTAACTTACTCATTACGCATTAATTCATGTCCCGAAGTGCCTCAAAAACAAAGCATTAATTATCTTAAACTCTTAAAAATATATTGTTCGTTACATTTTCTAAAGCATTCATTTTTTCAAATTCATGGTGGTAAAGAATACACAGCAAGGCTTTTCAAAACACTTTTGAAAGTGTGTATTTTCCGTCAAACTCATGGTGGTAAAGAATTCACGGCAAGAGACAAACTGTACCAGTGTAAAATACTCCCTTATTAACCTGCTAACTAAGAATTAATTCAGCCAGGTAACGTAATTCTTTTACACATACAGAACATGAATCATTTTAAAATTGCTGATAAAATGTTTATTGAAAATTCCTTTAAATGGTTTTAAAATTTTTCATCGAATTAATGGTGGTAAAGAATACACGGCAAGCAAGAAAATGAAGTAGTCTACAATACTTCCCCTTTAACTTGCTCATTACGTATTAATTCATGTCCCGAAGTGTCTTAATATACAAAACATGAATCCTATTAAACTCCTTAAAATATGTTGTTGGTTTAAAACACTTTTGAAAGTGTGTGTTTTTTGTCAAACTCACGGTGGTAAAGAATACACGGCAAGAGAAAAACTGTACCAGTGAAAAATACTCCCTCGTTAACTTGCTAACCAAGCATTAATTCCGGTAAATTACTTCTTTTACATACAGAACATGAATTATTTTAAAATTGGTGATAAAATGTAAATTGAAAAATCCTTTTAATGGTGTTCGAACTTTTCGTCGAATTCATGGTGGTAAAGAATACACGGCAAGCGAGAAAATGTAGTAGTCTACAATGCTCCCCTCTAACTTGCTCATTACGCATTAATTCATGTCCCGAAGTGTCTTAACATACAAAACGTGAATCTCATTAAACTCATTGAAATATGTTGTTTGTTTAAAACACTTTTGAAAGTGTGTATTTTTTCGTCAAACTCACGGTGGTAAAGAATACACGGCAATCGAGAAAATGTAGTCGTCTACAATGCTCCCCTTTAACTTACTCATAACGCATTAATTCATGTCCCGAAGTGCCTCAAAAACAAAGTATTAATTATCTTAAACTCTTAAAAATATATTGTTTGTTACATTTTCTAAAGCATTCATTTTTTCAAATTCATGGTGGTAAAGAATACACAGCAAGGCTTTTTAAAACACTTGAAAGTTTGTATTTTCCGTCAAACTCATGGTGGTAAATTATTCACGGCAAGAGACAAACTGTACCAGTGTAAAATACTCCCTTATTAACCTGCTAACTAAGAATTAATTCAGCCAGGTAACGTAATTCTTTTACATACAGAACATGAATCATTTTAAAATTGCTGATAAAATCTTTATTGAAAATTCCTTTTAATGGTTTTAAAATTTTTTCATCGAATTAATGGTGGTAAAGAATACACGGCAAGCAAGAAAATGTAGTAGTCTACAATGCTCCCCTTTAACTTGCTCATTACGCATTAATTCATGTCCCGAAGTGTCTTAATATACAAAACATGAATCTCATTAAACTCCTTAAAATATGTTGTTCGTTTAAAACACTTTTGAAAGTGTGTATTTTTTCGTCAAACTCACGGTGGTAAAGAATACACGGCAAGAGAAAAACTGTATTAGTGTAAAATTCTCCCTCATTAACCTGCTAACCAAGCATTAATTCCGGTAAATTACTTCTTTTACATACACAACATGAATTATTTTAAAATTGGTGATAAAATGGTAATTGAAAAATCCTTTTAGTGGTGTTCGAACTTTTCGTCGAATTCATGGTGGTAAAGAATACACGGCAAGCGAGAAAATGTAGTAGTCTACAATGCTCCCCTTTAACTTGCTCATTACGCATTAATTCATGTCCCGAAGTGTCTTAACATACAAAACGTGAATCTCATTAAACTCATTGAAATATGTTGTTCGTTTAAAACACTTTTGAAAGTGTGTATTTTTTCGTCAAACTCACGGTGGTAAAGAATACACGGCAATCGAGAAAATGTAGTAGTTTACAATGCTACCCCTTTAACCTGCTAACAAAGCATTCATTCAGGTAACAAACTCCTTTTACATGTTGGACATGAATCTATTTAAATTGCTTAAATAGCTGCTGAAGTAGTTGTTTAAATATAAATTGAAAAATCCTTTTTAAGGTGTTCAAATTTTTCGTCGAATTAATGGTGGTAAAGAATACACAGCAGGCAAGAAAATGTAGTCGTCTACAATGCTCCCCTTTAACTTACTCATTACGCATTAATTCATATCCCGAAGTGCCTCAAAAACAAAGCATTAATTATCTTAAACTCTTAAAAATATATTGTTCGTTACATTTTCTAAAGCATTCATTTTTTCAAATTCATGGTGGTAAAGAATACACAGCAAGGCTTTTCAAAACACTTTTGAAAGTGTGTATTTTCCGTCAAACTCATGGTGGTAAAGAATTCACGGCAAGAGACAAACTGTACCAGTGTAAAATACTCCCTTATTAACCTGCTAACTAAGAATTAATTCAGCCAGGTAACGTAATTCTTTTACACATACAGAACATGAATCATTTTAAAATTGCTGATAAAATGTTTATTGAAAATTCCTTTTAATGGTTTTAAAATTTTTCATCGAATTAATGGTGGTAAAGAATACACGGCAAGCGAGAATATGTAGTAGTTTACAATGCTCCTATTTTACTTGCTCATTACGCATTAATTCATGTCCCGAAGTATCTTAATATACAAAAAATGAATCTCATTAAACTAGATAAAATATGTTGTTCGTTTAAAACACTTTTGAAAGTGTGTATTTTTTTCGTCAAACGCACGGTGGTAAAGAATACACGGCAAGAGAAAAACTGTACCAGTGTAGAATACTCCTCATTAACCTGCTAACTAAGCATGAATTCAGGTAACCTACTTCTTTTACATGCAGAACATGAATCATTTTAAAATTGCTGATAAAATCTTTATTGAAAATTCCTTTTAATGGTTTTTAAAGAATACACGGCAAGCGAGAAAATGTAGTAGTTTACAATGCTCCCCTTTTACTTGTTCATTACGTATTAATTCATGTCCCGAAGTGTCTTAATATACAAAACATGAATCTCATAAAACCGCTTAAAATATGTTGTTCGTTAAAAACACTTTTGAAAGTGTGTATTTTTTCGTCAAACTCATGGTGGTAAAGAATACACGGCAAGAGAAAAACTGTACCAGTGAAAAATACTCCCTCATTAACCTGCTAACTAAGCATTAATTCAGGTAACGTACTTCTTTTACATACAGAACATTAATCATTTTAAAATTGCTGATAAAATGTTTATTGAAAATTCCTTTTAATGGTGTTCGAACTTTCAGTCGAATTCATGGTGGTAAAGAATACACGGCAAGCAAGAAAATGTAGTAGTCTACAATACTTCCCCTTTAACTTGCTCATTACGTATTAATTCATGTCCCGAAGTGTCTTAATATACAAAACATGAATCTCATTAAACTCCTTAAAATATGTTGTTGGTTTAAAACACTTTTGAAAGTGTGTGTTTTTGTCAAACTCATGGTGGTAAAGAATACACGGCAAGAGAAAAACTGTACCAGTGTAAAATACTCCCTTATTAACCTGCTAACTAAGAATTAATTCAGCCAGGTAACGTAATTCTTTTACATGCAGAACATGAATCATTTTAAAATTGCTGATAAAATGTTTATTGAAAATTCCTTTTAATGGTTTTAAAATTTTTTCATCGAATTAATGGTGGTAAAGAATACACGGCAAGCAAGAAAATGTAGTAGTCTACAATGCTCCCCTTTAACTTGCTCATTACGCATTAATTCATGTCCCGAAGTGTCTTAATATACAAAACATGAATCTCATTAAACTCCTTAAAATATGTTGTTCGTTTAAAACACTTTTGAAAGTGTGTATTTTTTCGTCAAACTCACGGTGGTAAAGAATTCACGGCAAGAGAAAAACTGTATTAGTGTAAAATTCTCCCTCATTAACCTGCTAACCAAGCATTAATTTCGGTAAATTACTTCTTTTACATACAGAACATGAATTATTTTAAAATTGGTGATAAAATGGTAATTGAAAAATCCTTTTAATGGTGTTCGAACTTTTCGTCGAATTCATGGTGGTAAAGAATACACGGCAAGCGAGAAAATGTAGTAGTCTACAATGCTCCCCTTTAACTTGCTCATTACGCATTAATTCATGTCCCGAAGTGTCTTAACATACAAAACGTGAATCTCATTAAACTCATTGAAATATGTTGTTCGTTTAAAACACTTTTGAAAGTGTGTATTTTTCGTCAAACTCACGGTGGTAAAGAATACACGGCAATCGAGAAAATGTAGTAGTTTACAATGCTACCCCTTTAACCTGCTAACAAAGCATTCATTCAGGTAACAAACTCCTTTTACATGTTGGACATGAATCTATTTAAATTGCTTAAATAGCTGCTGAAGTAGTTGTTTAAATATAAATTGAAAAATCCTTTTTAAGGTGTTCAAATTTTTCGTCGAATTAATGGTGGTAAAGAATACACAGCAGGCAAGAAAATGTAGTCGTCTACAATGCTCCCCTTTAACTTACTCATTACGCATTAATGCATGTCCCGAAGTGCCTCAAAAACAAAGCATTAATTATCTTAAACACTTAAAAATATATTGTTCGTTACATTTTCTAAAGCATTCATTTTTTTCAAATTCATGGTGGTAAAGAATACACAGCAAGGCTTTTCAAAACACTTTTGAAAGTGTGTATTTTCCGTCAAACTCATGGTGGTAAAGAATTCACGGCAAGAGACAAACTGTACCAGTGTAAAATACTCCCTTATTAACCTGCTAACTAAGAATTAATTCAGCCAGGTAACGTAATTCTTTTACACATACAGAACATGATTCATTTTAAAATTGCTGATAAAATGTTTATTGAAAATTCCTTTTAATGGTTTTAAAATTTTTCATCGAATTAATGGTGGTAAAGAATACACGGCAAGCGAGAATATGTAGTAGTTTACAATGCTCCCCTTTAACTTGCTCATTACGCATTAATTCATGTCCCGAAGTATCTTAATATACAAAACATGAATCTCATTAAACTAATTTAAATATGTTGTTCGTTTAAAACACTTTTGAAAGTGTGTATTTTTTCGTCAAACTCACGGTGGTAAAGAATACACGGCAAGAGAAAAACTGTACCAGTGTAGAATACTCCCTCATTAACCTGCTAACTAAGCATGAATTCAGGTAACCTACTACTTTTACATGCAGAACATGAATCATTTTAAAATTGCTGATAAAATGTTTATTGAAAATTCCTTTTAATGGTTTTTAAAGAATACACGGCAAGCGAGAAAAAGTAGTAGTTTACAATGCTCCCCTTTTACTTGTTCATTACGTATTAATTCATGTCCCAAAGTGTCTTAATATACAAAACATGAATCTCATAAAACCGCTTAAAATATGTTGTTCGTTAAAAACACTTTTGAAAGTGTGTATTTTTTCGTCAAACTCATGGTGGTAAAGAATACACGGCAAGAGAAAAACTGTACCAGTGAAAAATACTCCCTCATTAACCTGCTAACTAAGCATTAATTCAGGTAACGTACTTCTTTTACATACAGAACATTAATCATTTTAAAATTGCTGATAAAATGTTTATTGAAAATTCCTTTTAATGGTGTTCGAACTTTCAGTCGAATTCATGGTGGTAAAGAATACACGGCAAGCAAGAAAATGTAGTAGTCTACAATACTTCCCCTTTAACTTGCTCATTACGTATTAATTCATGTCCCGAAGTGTCTTAATATACAAAACATGAATCTCATTAAACTCCTTAAAATATGTTGTTGGTTTAAAACACTTTTGAAAGTGTGTGTTTTTTGTCAAACTCATGGTGGTAAAGAAAACACGGCAAGAGAAAAACTGTACCAGTGAAAAATACTCCCTCATTAACTTGCTAACCAAGCATTAATTCCGGTAAATTACTTCTTTTACATACAGAACATGAATTATTTTAAAATTGGTGATAAAATGTTAATTGAAAAATCCTTTTAATGGTGTTCGAACTTTTCGTCGAATTCATGGTGGTAAAGAATACACGGCAAGCGAGAAAATGTAGTAGTCTACAATGCTCCCCTCTAACTTGCTCATTACGCATTAATTCATGTCCCGAAGTGTCTTAACATACAAAACGTGAATCTCATTAAACTCATTGAAATATGTTGTTTGTTTAAAACACTTTTGAAAGTGTGTATTTTTTCGTCAAACTCACGGTGGTAAAGAATACACGGCAATCGAGAAAATGTAGTTTACAATGCTACCCCTTTAACCTGCTAACAAAGCATTCATTCAGGTAACAAACTCCTTTTACATGTTGGACATGAATCTATTTAAATTGCTTAAATAGCTGCTGAAGTAGTTGTTTAAATATAAATTGAAAAATCCTTTTTAAGGTGTTCAAATTTTTCGTCGAATTAATGGTGGTAAAGAATACACGACAGGCGAGAAAATGTAGTAGTTTACAATGCTCCCCTTTAACTTGCTCATTACGTATTAATTCATGTCCCGAAGTGTCTTAATATACAAAATATGAATCTCATTAAACTCCTTAAAATATGTTGTTCGTTTAAAACACTTTTGAAAGTGTGGACATATTTTTGCGTCAAACTCATGGTGGTAAAGAATACACGGCAAGAGAAAAACTGTACCAGTGTAAAATACTCCCTCATTAACCTGCTAACCAAGCATTAATTCCGGTAAATTACTTCTTTTACATACAGAACATGAATTATTTTAAAATTGGTGATAAAATGTTAATTGAAAAATCCTTTTAATGGTGTTCGAACTTTTCGTCGAATTCATGGTGGTAAAGAATACACGGCAAGCGAGAAAATGTAGTAGTCTACAATGCTCCCCTTTAACTTGCTCATTACGCATTAATTCATGTCCCGAAGTGTCTTAACATACAAAACGTGAATCTCATTAAACTCATTGAAATATGTTGTTCGTTTAAAACACTTTTGAAAGTGTGTATTTTTTCGTCAAACTCACGGTGGTAAAGAATACACGGCAATCGAGAAAATGTAGTAGTTTACAATGCTACCCCTTTAACCTGCTAACAAAGCATTCATTCAGGTAACAAACTCCTTTTACATGTTGGACATGAATCTATTTAAATTGCTTAAATAGCTGCTGAAGTAGTTGTTTAAATATAAATTGAAAAATCCTTTTTAAGGTGTTCAAATTTTTCGTCGAATTAATGGTGGTAAAGAATACACAGCAGGCAAGAAAATGTAGTCGTCTACAATGCTCCCCTTTAACTTACTCATTACGCATTAATTCATATCCCGAAGTGCCTCAAAAACAAAGCATTAATTATCTTAAACTCTTAAAAATATATTGTTCGTTACATTTTCTAAAGCATTCATTTTTTCAAATTCATGGTGGTAAAGAATACACAGCAAGGCTTTTCAAAACACTTTTGAAAGTGTGTATTTTCCGTCAAACTCATGGTGGTAAAGAATTCACGGCAAGAGACAAACTGTACCAGTGTAAAATACTCCCTTATTAACCTGCTAACTAAGAATTAATTCAGCCAGGTAACGTAATTCTTTTACACATACAGAACATGAATCATTTTAAAATTGCTGATAAAATGTTTATTGAAAATTCCTTTTAATGGTTTTAAAATTTTTCATCGAATTAATGGTGGTAAAGAATACACGGCAAGCGAGAATATGTAGTAGTTTACAATGCTCCTATTTTACTTGCTCATTACGCATTAATTCATGTCCCGAAGTATCTTAATATACAAAAAATGAATCTCATTAAACTAGATAAAATATGTTGTTCGTTTAAAACACTTTTGAAAGTGTGTATTTTTTCGTCAAACGCACGGTGGTAAAGAATACACGGCAAGAGAAAAACTGTACCAGTGTAGAATACTCCCTCATTAACCTGCTAACTAAGCATGAATTCAGGTAACCTACTTCTTTTACATGCAGAACATGAATCATTTTAAAATTGCTGATAAAATCTTTATTGAAAATTCCTTTTAATGGTTTTTAAAGAATACACGGGAAGCGAGAAAATGTAGTAGTTTACAATGCTCCCCTTTTACTTGTTCATTACGTATTAATTCATGTCCCGAAGTGTCTTAATATACAAAACATGAATCTCATAAAACCGCTTAAAATATGTTGTTCGTTAAAAACACTTTTGAAAGTGTGTATTTTTTCGTCAAACTCATGGTGGTAAAGAATACACGGCAAGAGAAAAACTGTACCAGTGAAAAATACTCCCTCATTAACCTGCTAACTAAGCATTAATTCAGGTAACGTACTTCTTTTACATACAGAACATTAATCATTTTAAAATTGCTGATAAAATGTTTATTGAAAATTCCTTTTAATGGTGTTCGAACTTTCAGTCGAATTCATGGTGGTAAAGAATACACGGCAAGCAAGAAAATGTAGTAGTCTACAATACTTCCCCTTTAACTTGCTCATTACGTATTAATTCATGTCCCGAAGTGTCTTAATATACAAAACATGAATCTCATTAAACTCCTTAAAATATGTTGTTGGTTTAAAACACTTTTGAAAGTGTGTGTTTTTGTCAAACTCATGGTGGTAAAGAATACACGGCAAGAGAAAAACTGTACCAGTGTAAAATACTCCCTTATTAACCTGCTAACTAAGAATTAATTCAGCCAGGTAACGTAATTCTTTTACATGCAGAACATGAATCATTTTAAAATTGCTGATAAAATGTTTATTGAAAATTCCTTTTAATGGTTTTAAAATTTTTTCATCGAATTAATGGTGGTAAAGAATACACGGCAAGCAAGAAAATGTAGTAGTCTACAATGCTCCCCTTTAACTTGCTCATTACGCATTAATTCATGTCCCGAAGTGTCTTAATATACAAAACATGAATCTCATTAAACTCCTTAAAATATGTTGTTCGTTTAAAACACTTTTGAAAGTGTGTATTTTTTCGTCAAACTCACGGTGGTAAAGAATTCACGGCAAGAGAAAAACTGTATTAGTGTAAAATTCTCCCTCATTAACCTGCTAACCAAGCATTAATTTCGGTAAATTACTTCTTTTACATACAGAACATGAATTATTTTAAAATTGCTGATAAAATGGTAATTGAAAAATCCTTTTAATGGTGTTCGAACTTTTCGTCGAATTCATGGTGGTAAAGAATACACGGCAAGCGAGAAAATGTAGTAGTCTACAATGCTCCCCTTTAACTTGCTCATTACGCATTAATTCATGTCCCGAAGTGTCTTAACATACAAAACGTGAATCTCATTAAACTCATTGAAATATGTTGTTCGTTTAAAACACTTTTGAAAGTGTGTATTTTTTCGTCAAACTCACGGTGGTAAAGAATACACGGCAATCGAGAAAATGTAGTAGTTTACAATGCTACCCCTTTAACCTGCTAACAAAGCATTCATTCAGGTAACAAACTCCTTTTACATGTTGGACATGAATCTATTTAAATTGCTTAAATAGCTGCTGAAGTAGTTGTTTAAATATAAATTGAAAAATCCTTTTTAAGGTGTTCAAATTTTTCGTCGAATTAATGGTGGTAAAGAATACACAGCAGGCAAGAAAATGTAGTCGTCTACAATGCTCCCCTTTAACTTACTCATTACGCATTAATGCATGTCCCGAAGTGCCTCAAAAACAAAGCATTAATTATCTTAAACACTTAAAAATATATTGTTCGTTACATTTTCTAAAGCATTCATTTTTTCAAATTCATGGTGGTAAAGAATACACAGCAAGGCTTTTCAAAACACTTTTGAAAGTGTGTATTTTCCGTCAAACTCATGGTGGTAAAGAATTCACGGCAAGAGACAAACTGTACCAGTGTAAAATACTCCCTTATTAACCTGCTAACTAAGAATTAATTCAGCCAGGTAACGTAATTCTTTTACACATACAGAACATGATTCATTTTAAAATTGCTGATAAAATGTTTATTGAAAATTGCTTTTAATGGTTTTAAAATTTTTCATCGAATTAATGGTGGTAAAGAATACACGGCAAGCGAGAATATGTAGTAGTTTACAATGCTCCCCTTTAACTTGCTCATTACGCATTAATTCATGTCCCGAAGTATCTTAATATACAAAACATGAATCTCATTAAACTAATTTAAATATGTTGTTCGTTTAAAACACTTTTGAAAGTGTGTATTTTTTCGTCAAACTCACGGTGGTAAAGAATACACGGCAAGAGAAAAACTGTACCAGTGTAGAATACTCCCTCATTAACCTGCTAACTAAGCATGAATTCAGGTAACCTACTACTTTTACATGCAGAACATGAATCATTTTAAAATTGCTGATAAAATGTTTATTGAAAATTCCTTTTAATGGTTTTTAAAGAATACACGGCAAGCGAGAAAAAGTAGTAGTTTACAATGCTCCCCTTTACTTGTTCATTACGTATTAATTCATGTCCCAAAGTGTCTTAATATACAAAACATGAATCTCATAAAACCGCTTAAAATATGTTGTTCGTTAAAAACACTTTTGAAAGTGTGTATTTTTTCGTCAAACTCATGGTGGTAAAGAATACACGGCAAGAGAAAAACTGTACCAGTGAAAAATACTCCCTCATTAACCTGCTAACTAAGCATTAATTCAGGTAACGTACTTCTTTTACATACAGAACATTAATCATTTTAAAATTGCTGATAAAATGTTTATTGAAAATTCCTTTTAATGGTGTTCGAACTTTCAGTCGAATTCATGGTGGTAAAGAATACACGGCAAGCAAGAAAATGTAGTAGTCTACAATACTTCCCCTTTAACTTGCTCATTACGTATTAATTCATGTCCCGAAGTGTCTTAATATACAAAACATGAATCTCATTAAACTCCTTAAAATATGTTGTTGGTTTAAAACACTTTTGAAAGTGTGTGTTTTTTGTCAAACTCATGGTGGTAAAGAAAACACGGCAAGAGAAAAACTGTACCAGTGAAAAATACTCCCTCATTAACTTGCTAACCAAGCATTAATTCCGGTAAATTACTTCTTTTACATACAGAACATGAATTATTTTAAAATTGGTGATAAAATGTTAATTGAAAAATCCTTTTAATGGTGTTCGAACTTTTCGTCGAATTCATGGTGGTAAAGAATACACGGCAAGCGAGAAAATGTAGTAGTCTACAATGCTCCCCTCTAACTTGCTCATTACGCATTAATTCATGTCCCGAAGTGTCTTAACATACAAAACGTGAATCTCATTAAACTCATTGAAATATGTTGTTTGTTTAAAACACTTTTGAAAGTGTGTATTTTTTCGTCAAACTCACGGTGGTAAAGAATACACGGCAATCGAGAAAATGTAGTTTACAATGCTACCCCTTTAACCTGCTAACAAAGCATTCATTCAGGTAACAAACTCCTTTTACATGTTGGACATGAATCTATTTAAATTGCTTAAATAGCTGCTGAAGTAGTTGTTTAAATATAAATTGAAAAATCCTTTTTAAGGTGTTCAAATTTTTCGTCGAATTAATGGTGGTAAAGAATACACGGCAAGCAAGAAAATGTAGTAGTCTACAATGCTCCCCTTTAACTTGCTCATTACGTATTAATTCATGTCCCGAAGTGTCTTAATATACAAAACACGAATCTCATTAAACTCCTTAAAATATGTTGTTGGTTTAAAACACTTTTGAAAGTGTGTATTTTTTGTCAAACTCATGGTGGTAAAGAATACACGGCAAGAGAAAAACTGTACCAGTGAAAAATACTCCCTCATTAACTTGCTAACCAAGCATTAATTCCGGTAAATTACTTCTTTTACATACAGAACATGAATTATTTTAAAATTGGTGATAAAATGTTAATTGAAAAATCCTTTTAATGGTGTTCGAACTTTTCGTCGAATTCATGGTGGTAAAGAATACACGGCAAGCGAGAAAATGTAGTAGTCTACAATGCTCCCCTTTAACTTGCTCATTACGCATTAATTCATGTCCCGAAGTGTCTTAACATACAAAACGTTAATCTCATTAAACTCATTGAAATATGTTGTTCGTTTAAAACACTTTTGAAAGTGTGTATTTTTTCGTCAAACTCACGGTAGTAAAGAATACACGGCAATCGAGAAAATGTAGTTTACAATGCTACCCCTTTAACCTGCTAACAAAGCATTCATTCAGGTAACAAACTCCTTTTACATGTTGGACATGAATCTATTTAAATTGCTTAAATAGCTGCTGAAGTAGTTGTTAAAATATAAATGGAAAAATCCTTTTTAAGGTGTTCAAATTTTTCGTCGAATTAATGGTGGTAAAGAATACACGGCAGGCGAGAAAATGTAGTCGTCTACAATGCTCCGCTTTAACTTACTCATTACGCATTAATTCATGTCCCGAAGTGCCTCAAAAACAAAGCATTAATTATTTTAAACTCTTAAAAATATATTGTTCGTTACATTTTCTAAAGCATTCATTTTTTCAAATTCATGGTGGTAAAGAATACACAGCAAGGCTTTTTAAAACACTTTTGAAAGTGTGTATTTTCCGTCAAACTCATAATGGTAAAGAATTCACGGCAAGAGACAAACTGTACCAGTGTAAAATACTCCCTTATTAACCTGCTAACTAAGAATTAATTCAGCCAGGTAACGTAATTCTTTTACATACAGAACATGAATCATTTTAAAATTGCTGATAAAATGTTTATTGAAAATTCCTTTTAATGGTTTTAAAATTTTTCATCGAATTAATGGTGGTAAAGAATACACGGCAAGCGAGAAAATGTAGTAGTTTACAATGCTCCCCTTTTACTTGCTCATTACGTATTAATTCATGTCCCGAAGTATCTTAATATACAAAACATGAATCTCATTAAACTAATTAAAATATGTTTTTCGTTTAAAACACTTTTGAAAGTGTGTATTTTCCGTCAAACTCATGGTGGTAAATTATTCACGGCAAGAGACAAACTGTACCAGTGTAAAATACTCCCTTATTAACCTGCTAACTAAGAATTAATTCAGCCAGGTAACGTAATTCTTTTACATGCAGAACATGAATTATTTTAAAATTGCTGATAAAATGTTTATTGAAAATTCCTTTTAATGGTTTTAAAATTTTTTCATCGAATTAATGGTGGTAA
Source organism: Holothuria scabra (assembly GCA_037179385.1). NCBI lineage: Eukaryota > Metazoa > Echinodermata > Holothuroidea > Aspidochirotida > Holothuriidae > Holothuria > Holothuria scabra. Next base: position 20,418,894 of record CM074190.1, read on the forward strand.
AGAATACACGGCAAGCAAGAAAATGTAGTAGTCTACAATGCTCCCCTTTAACTTGCTCATTACGCATTAATTCATGTCCCGAAGTGTCTTAACATACAAAACGTGAATCTCATTAAACTCATTGAAATATGTTGTTCGTTTAAAACACTTTTGAAAGTGTGTATTTTTTCGTCAAACTCACGGTGGTAAAGAATACACGGCAATCGAGAAAATGTAGTAGTTTACAATGCTGCTCCTTTTACCTGCTAACAAAGCATTCATTGAGGTAACAAACTCCTTTTACATGTTGGACATGAATCTATTTAAATTGCTTAAATAGCTGCTGAAGTAGTTGTTTAAATATAAATTGAAAAATCCTTTTTAAGGTGTTCAAATTTTTCGTCGAATTAATGGTGGTAAAGAATACACGGCAGGCAAGAAAATGTAGTCGTCTAAAATGCTCCCCTTTAACTTACTCATTACGCATTAATTCATGTCCCGAAGTGCCTCAAAAACAAAGCATTAATTATTTTAAACTCTTAAAAATATATTGTTCGTTACATTTTCTAAAGCATTCATTTTTTCAAATTCATGGTGGTAAAGAATACACAGCAAGGCTTTTCAAAACACTTTTGAAAGTGTGTATTTTCCGTCAAACTCATGGTGGTAAAGAATTCACGGCAAGAGAGAAACTGTACCAGTGTAAAATACTCCCTTATTAACCTGCTAACTAAGAATTAATTCAGCCAGGTAACGTAATTCTTTTACATACAGAACATGAATCATTTTAAAATTGCTGATAAAATGTTTATTGAAAATTTCTTTTAATGGTTTTAAAATTTTTCATCGAATTAATGGTGGTAAAGAATACACGGCAAGCGAGAATATGTAGTAGTTTACAATGCTCCCCTTTTACTTGCTCATTACGCATTAATTCATGTCCCGAAGTATCTTAATATACAAAACATGAATCTCATTAAACTCCTTAAAATATGTTGTTCGTTTAAAACACTTTTGAAAGTGTGTATTTTTTCGTCAAACTCACGGTGGTAAAGAATACACGGCAAGAGAAAAACTGTACCAGTGTAGAATACTCCCTCATTAACCTGCTAACTAAGCATGAATTCAGGTAACCTACTTCTTTTACATGCAGAACATGAATCATTTTAAAATTGCTGATAAAATGTTTATTGAAAATTCCTTTTAATGGTTTTTTAAAGAATACACGGCAAGCGAGAAAAAGTAGTAGTCAACAATGCTCCCCTTTTACTTGTTCATTACGTATTAATTCATGTCCCGAAGTGTCTTAATATACAAAACATGAATCTCATTAAACTAATTAAAATATGTTGTTCGTTTAAAACACTTTTGAAAGTGTGTAATTTTTCGTCAAACTCATGGTGGTAAAGAATTCGCGGCAAGAGAAAAACTGTACGAGTGTAAAATACTCCCTCATTAACCTGCTAACTAAACATAATTCAGGTAACCTACTTCTTTTACATGAAGAACAGGAATTTTCCAAAATTGCTGATAAAATGTTTATTGAAAATTCCTTTTAATGGTGTTCGAACTTTCAGTCGAATTCATGGTGGTAAAGATTACACGGCAAGCAAGAAAATGTAGTAGTCTACAATACTTCCCCTTTAACTTGCTCATTACGTATTAATTCATGTCCCGAAGTGTCTTAATATACAAAACATGAATCTCATTAAACTCCTTAAAATATGTTGTTCGTTTAAAACACTTTTGAAAGTGTGTATTTTTTCGTCAAACTCACGGTGGTAAAGAATACACGGCAAGAGAAAAACTGTATTAGTGTAAAATTCTCCCTCATTAACCTGCTAACCAAGCATTAATTCCGGTAAATTACTTCTTTTACATACACAACATGAATTATTTTAAAATTGCTGATAAAATGGTAATTGAAAAATCCTTTTAATGGTGTTCGAACTTTTCGTCGAATTCATGGTGGTAAAGAATACACGGCAAGCGAGAAAATGTAGTAGTCTACAATGCTCCCCTTTAACTTGCTCATTACGCATTAATTCATGTCCCGAAGTGTCTTAACATACAAAACGTGAATCTCATTAAACTCATTGAAATATGTTGTTCGTTTAAAACACTTTTGAAAGTGTGTATTTTTTCGTCAAACTCACGGTGGTAAAGAATACACGGCAATCGAGAAAATGTAGTAGTTTACAATGCTACCCCTTTAACCTGCTAACAAAGCATTCATTCAGGTAACAAACTCCTTTTACATGTTGGACATGAATCTATTTAAATTGCTTAAATAGCTGCTGAAGTAGTTGTTTAAATATAAATTGAAAAATCCTTTTTAAGGTGTTCAAATTTTTCGTCGAATTAATGGTGGTAAAGAATACACAGCAGGCGAGAAAATGTAGTCGTCTACAATGCTCCCCTTTAACTTACTCATTACGCATTAATTCATGTCCCGAAGTGCCTCAAAAACAAAGCATTAATTATCTTAAACTCTTAAAAATATATTGTTCGTTACATTTTCTAAAGCATTCATTTTTCCAAATTCATGGTGGTAAAGAATACACAGCAAGGCTTTTCAAAACACTTTTGAAAGTGTGTATTTTTCGTCAAACTCATGGTGGTAAAGAATTCACGGCAAGAGACAAACTGTACCAGTGTAAAATACTCCCTTATTAACCTGCTAACTAAGAATTAATTCAGCCAGGTAACGTAATTCTTTTACACATACAGAACATGAATCATTTTAAAATTGCTGATAAAATGTTTATTGAAAATTCCTTTTAATGGTTTTAAAATTTTTCATCGAATTAATGGTGGTAAAGAATACACGGCAAGCGAGAAAATGTAGTAGTTTACAATGCTCCCCTTTTACTTGCTCATTACGCATTAATTCATGTCCCGAAGTATCTTAATATACAAAACATGAATCTCATTAAACTAATTTAAATATGTTGTTCGTTTAAAACACTTTTGAAAGTGTGTATTTTTTCGTCAAACTCACGGTGGTAAAGAATACACGGCAAGAGAAAAACTGTACCAGTGTAGAATACTCCCTCATTAACCTGCTAACTAAGCATGAATTCAGGTAACCTACTTCTTTTACATGCAGAACATGAATCATTTTAAAATTGCTGATAAAATGTTTATTGAAAATTCCTTTTAATGGTTTTTAAAGAATACACGGCAAGCGAGAAAAAGTAGTAGTTTACAATGCTCCCCTTTTACTTGTTCATTACGTATTAATTCATGTCCCGAAGTGTCTTAATATACAAAACATGAATCTCATAAAACCGCTTAAAATATGTTGTTCGTTAAAAACACTTTTGAAAGTGTGTATTTTTTCGTCAAACTCATGGTGGTAAAGAATACACGGCAAGAGAAAAACTGTACCAGTGAAAAATACTCCCTCATTAACCTGCTAACTAAGCATTAATTCAGGTAACGTACTTCTTTTACATACAGAACATTAATCATTTTAAAATTGCTGATAAAATGTTTATTGAAAATTCCTTTTAATGGTGTTCGAACTTTCAGTCGAATTCATGGTGGTAAAGAATACACGGCAAGCAAGAAAATGTAGTAGTCTACAATACTTCCCCTTTAACTTGCTCATTACGTATTAATTCATGTCCCGAAGTGTCTTAATATACAAAACATGAATCTCATTAAACTCCTTAAAATATGTTGTTGGTTTAAAACACTTTTGAAAGTGTGTGTTTTTTGTCAAACTCATGGTGGTAAAGAATACATGGCAAGAGAAAAACTGTACCAGTGAAAAATACTCCCTCGTTAACTTGCTAACCAAGCATTAATTCCGGTAAATTACTTCTTTTACATACAGAACATGAATTATTTTAAAATTGGTGATAAAATGTTAATTGAAAAATCCTTTTAATGGTGTTCGAACTTTTCGTCGAATTCATGGTGGTAAAGAATACACAGCAAGGCTTTTCAAAACACTTTTGAAAGTGTGTATTTTCCGTCAAACTCATGGTGGTAAAGAATTCACGGCAAGAGAGAAACTGTACCAGTGTAAAATACTCCCTTATTAACCTGCTAACTAAGAATTAATTCAGCCAGGTAACGTAATTCTTTTACATACAGAACATGAATAATTTTAAAATTGCTGATAAAATGTTTATTGAAAATTCCTTTTAATGGTTTTTTAAAGAATACACGGCAAGCGAGAAAAAGTAGTAGTCTACAATGCTCCCCTTTTACTTGTTCATTACGTATTAATTCATGTCCCGAAGTGTCTTAATATACAAAACATGAATCTCATTAAACTAATTAAAATATGTTGTTCGTTTAAAACACTTTTGAAAGTGTGTAATTTTTCGTCAAACTCATGGTGGTAAAGAATTCGCGGCAAGAGAAAAACTGTACCAGTGTAAAATACTCCCTCATTAACCTGCTAACTAAACATAATTCAGGTAACCTACTTCTTTTACATGAAGAACAGGAATTTTTTAAAATTGCTGATAAAATGTTTATTGAAAATTCCTTTTAATGGTGTTCGAACTTTCAGTCGAATTCATGGTGGTAAAGAATACACGGCAAGCAAGAAAATGTAGTAGTCTACAATACTTCCCCTTTAACTTGCTCATTACGTATTAATTCATGTCCCGAAGTGTCTTAATATACAAAACATGAATCTCATTAAACTCCTTAAAATATGTTGTTCGTTTAAAACACTTTTGAAAGTGTGTATTTTTTCGTCAAACTCACGGTGGTAAAGAATACACGGCAAGAGAAAAACTGTATTAGTGTAAAATTCTCCCTCATTAACCTGCTAACCAAGCATTAATTCCGGTAAATTACTTCTTTTACATACACAACATGAATTATTTTAAAATTGGTGATAAAATGGTAATTGAAAAATCCTTTTAATGGTGTTCGAACTTTTCGTCGAATTCATGGTGGTAAAGAATACACGGCAAGCGAGAAAATGTAGTAGTCTACAATGCTCCCCTTTAACTTGCTCATTACGCATTAATTCATGTCCCGAAGTGTCTTAACATACAAAACGTGAATCTCATTAAACTCATTGAAATATGTTGTTCGTTTAAAACACTTTTGAAAGTGTGTATTTTTTCGTCAAACTCACGGTGGTAAAGAATACACGGCAATCGAGAAAATGTAGTAGTTTACAATGCTACCCCTTTAACCTGCTAACAAAGCATTCATTCAGGTAACAAACTCCTTTTACATGTTGGACATGAATCTATTTAAATTGCTTAAATAGCTGCTGAAGTAGTTGTTTAAATATAAATTGAAAAATCCTTTTTAAGGTGTTCAAATTTTTCGTCGAATTAATGGTGGTAAAGAATACACAGCAGGCGAGAAAATGTAGTCGTCTACAATGCTCCCCTTTAACTTACTCATTACGCATTAATTCATGTCCCGAAGTGCCTCAAAAACAAAGCATTAATTATCTTAAACTCTTAAAAATATATTGTTCGTTACATTTTCTAAAGCATTCATTTTTTCAAATTCATGGTGGTAAAGAATACACAGCAAGGCTTTTCAAAACACTTTTGAAAGTGTGTATTTTCCGTCAAACTCATGGTGGTAAAGAATTCACGGCAAGAGACAAACTGTACCAGAGTAAAATACTCCCTTATTAACCTGCTAACTAAGAATTAATTCAGCCAGGTAACGTAATTCTTTTACACATACAGAACATGAATCATTTTAAAATTGCTGATAAAATGTTTATTGAAAATTCCTTTTAATGGTTTTAAAATTTTTCATCGAATTAATGGTGGTAAAGAATACACGGCAAGCGAGAAAATGTAGTAGTTTACAATGCTCCCCTTTTACTTGCTCATTACGCATTAATTCATGTCCCGAAGTATCTTAATATACAAAACATGAATCTCATTAAACTAATTTAAATATGTTGTTCGTTTAAAACACTTTTGAAAGTGTGTATTTTTTCGTCAAACGCACGGTGGTAAAGAATACACGGCAAGAGAAAAACTGTACCAGTGTAGAATACTCCCTCATTAACCTGCTAACTAAGCATGAATTCAGGTAACCTACTTCTTTTACATGCAGAACATGAATCATTTTAAAATTGGTGATAAAATGTTTATTGAAAATTCCTTTTAATGGTTTTTAAAGAATACACGGCAAGCGAGAAAAAGTAGTAGTTTACAATGCTCCCCTTTTACTTGTTCATTACGTATTAATTCATGTCCCGAAGTGTCTTAATATACAAAACATGAATCTCATAAAACCGCTTAAAATATGTTGTTCGTTAAAAACACTTTTGAAAGTGTGTATTTTTTCGTCAAACTCATGGTGGTAAAGAATACACGGCAAGAGAAAAACTGTACCAGTGAAAAATACTCCCTCATTAACCTGCTAACTAAGCATTAATTCAGGTAACGTACTTCTTTTACATACAGAACATTAATCATTTTAAAATTGCTGATAAAATGTTTATTGAAAATTCCTTTTAATGGTGTTCGAACTTTCAGTCGAATTCATGGTGGTAAAGAATACACGGCAAGCAAGAAAATGTAGTAGTCTACAATACTTCCCCTTTAACTTGCTCATTACGTATTAATTCATGTCCCGAAGTGTCTTAATATACAAAACATGAATCTCATTAAACTCCTTAAAATATGTTGTTGGTTTAAAACACTTTTGAAAGTGTGTGTTTTTTGTCAAACTCATGGTGGTAAAGAATACATGGCAAGAGAAAAACTGTACCAGTGAAAAATACTCCCTCGTTAACTTGCTAACCAAGCATTAATTCCGGTAAATTACTTCTTTTACATACAGAACATGAATTATTTTAAAATTGGTGATAAAATGTTAATTGAAAAATCCTTTTAATGGTGTTCGAACTTTTCGTCGAATTCATGGTGGTAAAGAATACACGGCAAGCGAGAAAATGTAGTAGTCTACAATGCTCCCCTCTAACTTGCTCATTACGCATTAATTCATGTCCCGAAGTGTCTTAACATACAAAACGTGAATCTCATTAAACTCATTGAAATATGTTGTTTGTTTAAAACACTTTTGAAAGTGTGTATTTTTTCGTCAAACTCACGGTGGTAAAGAATACACGGCAATCGAGAAAATGTAGTTTACAATGCTACCCCTTTAACCTGCTAACAAAGCATTCATTCAGGAAACAAACTCCTTTTACATGATGGACATGAATCTATTTAAATTGCTTAAATAGCTGCTGAAGTAGTTGTTTAAATATAAATTGAAAAATCCTTTTTAAGGTGTTCAAATTTTTCGTCGAATTAATGGTGGTAAAGAATACACGGCAGGCGAGAAAATGTAGTCGTCTACAATGCTCCCCTTTAACTTACTCATTACGCATTAATTCATGTCCCGAAGTGCCTCAAAAACAAAGCATTAATTATCTTAAACTCTTAGAAATATATTGTTCGTTACATTTTCTAAAGCATTCATTTTTTCAAATTCATGGTGGTAAAGAATACACAGCAAGGCTTTTCAAAACACTTTTGAAAGTGTGTATTTTCCGTCAAACTCATGGTGGTAAAGAATTCACGGCAAGAGACAAACTGTACCAGTGTAAAATACTCCCTTATTAACCTGCTAACTAAGAATTAATTCAGCCAGGTAACGTAATTCTTTTACACATACAGAACATGAATCATTTTAAAATTGCTGATAAAATGTTTATTGAAAATTCCTTTTAATGGTTTTAAAATTTTTCATCGAATTAATGGTGGTAAAGAATACACGGCAAGCGAGAAAATGTAGTAGTTTACAATGCTCCCCTTTTACTTGCTCATTACGCATTAATTCATGTCCCGAAGTATCTTAATATACAAAACATGAATCTCATTAAACTAATTTAAATATGTTGTTCGTTTAAAACACTTTTGAAAGTGTGTATTTTTTCGTCAAACGCACGGTGGTAAAGAATACACGGCAAGAGAAAAACTGTACCAGTGTAGAATACTCCCTCATTAACCTGCTAACTAAGCATGAATTCAGGTAACCTACTTCTTTTACATGCAGAACATGAATCATTTTAAAATTGCTGATAAAATGTTTATTGAAAATTCCTTTTAATGGTTTTTAAAGAATACACGGCAAGCGAGAAAAAGTAGTAGTTTACAATGCTCCCTTTTCCTTGTTCATTACGTATTAATTCATGTCCCGAAGTGTCTTAATATACAAAACATGAATCTCATAAAACCGCTTAAAATATGTTGTTCGTTAAAAACACTTTTGAAAGTGTGTATTTTTTCGTCAAACTCATGGTGGTAAAGAATACACGGCAAGAGAAAAACTGTACCAGTGAAAAATACTCCCTCATTAACCTGCTAACTAAGCATTAATTCAGGTAACGTACTTCTTTTACATACAGAACATTAATCATTTTAAAATTGCTGATAAAATGTTTATTGAAAATTCCTTTTAATGGTGTTCGAACTTTCAGTCGAATTCATGGTGGTAAAGAATACACGGCAAGCAAGAAAATGTAGTAGTCTACAATACTTCCCCTTTAACTTGCTCATTACGTATTAATTCATGTCCCGAAGTGTCTTAATATACAAAACATGAATCTCATTAAACTCCTTAAAATATGTTGTTGGTTTAAAACACTTTTGAAAGTGTGTGTTTTTTGTCAAACTCATGGTGGTAAAGAATACATGGCAAGAGAAAAACTGTACCAGTGAAAAATACTCCCTCGTTAACTTGCTAACCAAGCATTAATTCCGGTAAATTACTTCTTTTACATACAGAACATGAATTATTTTAAAATTGGTGATAAAATGTTAATTGAAAAATCCTTTTAATGGTGTTCGAACTTTTCGTCGAATTCATGGTGGTAAAGAATACACGGCAAGCGAGAAAATGTAGTAGTCTACAATGCTCCCCTCTAACTTGCTCATTACGCATTAATTCATGTCCCGAAGTGTCTTAACATACAAAACGTGAATCTCATTAAACTCATTGAAATATGTTGTTTGTTTAAAACACTTTTGAAAGTGTGTATTTTTTCGTCAAACTCACGGTGGTAAAGAATACACGGCAATCGAGAAAATGTAGTTTACAATGCTACCCCTTTAACCTGCTAACAAAGCATTCATTCAGGAAACAAACTCCTTTTACATGATGGACATGAATCTATTTAAATTGCTTAAATAGCTGCTGAAGTAGTTGTTTAAATATAAATTGAAAAATCCTTTTAAGGTGTTCAAATTTTTCGTCGAATTAATGGTGGTAAAGAATACACGGCAGGCGAGAAAATGTAGTCGTCTACAATGCTCCCTTTAACTTACTCATTACGCATTAATTCATGTCCCGAAGTGCCTCAAAAACAAAGCATTAATTATCTTAAACTCTTAGAAATATATTGTTCGTTACATTTTCTAAAGCATTCATTTTTTCAAATTCATGGTGGTAAAGAATACACAGCAAGGCTTTTCAAAACACTTTTGAAAGTGTGTATTTTCCGTCAAACTCATGGTGGTAAAGAATTCACGGCAAGAGACAAACTGTACCAGTGTAAAATACTCCCTTATTAACCTGCTAACTAAGAATTAATTCAGCCAGGTAACGTAATTCTTTTACACATACAGAACATGAATCATTTTAAAATTGCTGATAAAATGTTTATTGAAAATTCCTTTTAATGGTTTTAAAATTTTTCATCGAATTAATGGTGGTAAAGAATACACGGCAAGCGAGAAAATGTAGTAGTTTACAATGCTCCCCTTTTACTTGCTCATTACGCATTAATTCATGTCCCGAAGTATCTTAATATACAAAACATGAATCTCATTAAACTAATTTAAATATGTTGTTCGTTTAAAACACTTTTGAAAGTGTGTATTTTTTCGTCAAACGCACGGTGGTAAAGAATACACGGCAAGAGAAAAACTGTACCAGTGTAGAATACTCCCTCATTAACCTGCTAACTAAGCATGAATTCAGGTAACCTACTTCTTTTACATGCAGAACATGAATCATTTTAAAATTGCTGATAAAATGTTTATTGAAAATTCCTTTTAATGGTTTTTAAAGAATACACGGCAAGCGAGAAAAAGTAGTAGTTTACAATGCTCCCCTTTTACTTGTTCATTACGTATTAATTCATGTCCCGAAGTGTCTTAATATACAAAACATGAATCTCATAAAACCGCTTAAAATATGTTGTTCGTTAAAAACACTTTTGAAAGTGTGTATTTTTTCGTCAAACTCATGGTGGTAAAGAATACACGGCAAGAGAAAAACTGTACCAGTGAAAAATACTCCCTCATTAACCTGCTAACTAAGCATTAATTCAGGTAACGTACTTCTTTTACATACAGAACATTAATCATTTTAAAATTGCTGATAAAATGTTTATTGAAAATTCCTTTTAATGGTGTTCGAACTTTCAGTCGAATTCATGGTGGTAAAGAATACACGGCAAGCAAGAAAATGTAGTAGTCTACAATACTTCCCCTTTAACTTGCTCATTAAGTATTAATTCATGTCCCGAAGTGTCTTAATATACAAAACATGAATCTCATTAAACTCCTTAAAATATGTTGTTGGTTTAAAACACTTTTGAAAGTGTGTGTTTTTTGTCAAACTCATGGTGGTAAAGAATACATGGCAAGAGAAAAACTGTACCAGTGAAAAATACTCCCTCGTTAACTTGCTAACCAAGCATTAATTCAGCCAGGTAACGTAATTCTTTTACATGCAGAACATGAATCATTTTAAAATTGCTGATAAAATCTTTATTGAAAATTCCTTTTAATGGTTTTAAAATTTTTTCATCGAATTAATGGTGGTAAAGAATACACGGCAAGCAAGAAAATGTAGTAGTCTACAATGCTCCCCTTTAACTTGCTCATTACGCATTAATTCATGTCCCGAAGTGTCTTAATATACAAAACATGAATCTCATTAAACTCCTTAAAATATGTTGTTCGTTTAAAACACTTTTGAAAGTGTGTATTTTTTCGTCAAACTCACGGTGGTAAAGAATTCACGGCAAGAGAAAAACTGTATTAGTGTAAAATTCTCCCTCATTAACCTGCTAACCAAGCATTAATTCCGGTAAATTACTTCTTTTACATACAGAACATGAATTATTTTAAAATTGGTGATAAAATGGTAATTGAAAAATCCTTTTAATGGTGTTCGAACTTTTCGTCGAATTCATGGTGGTAAAGAATACACGGCAAGCGAGAAAATGTAGTAGTCTACAATGCTCCCCTTTAACTTGCTCATTACGCATTAATTCATGTCCCGAAGTGTCTTAACATACAAAACGTGAATCTCATTAAACTCATTGAAATATGTTGTTCGTTTAAAACACTTTTGAAAGTGTGTATTTTTTCGTCAAACTCACGGTGGTAAAGAATACACGGCAATCGAGAAAATGTAGTAGTTTACAATGCTACCCCTTTAACCTGCTAACAAAGCATTCATTCAGGTAACAAACTCCTTTTACATGTTGGACATGAATCTATTTAAATTGCTTAAATAGCTGCTGAAGTAGTTGTTTAAATATAAATTGAAAAATCCTTTTTAAGGTGTTCAAATTTTTCGTCGAATTAATGGTGGTAAAGAATACACAGCAGGCGAGAAAATGTAGTCGTCTACAATGCTCCCCTTTAACTTACTCATTACGCATTAATTCATGTCCCGAAGTGCCTCAAAAACAAAGCATTAATTATCTTAAACACTTAAAAATATATTGTTCGTTACATTTTCTAAAGCATTCATTTTTTCAAATTCATGGTGGTAAAGAATACACAGCAAGGCTTTTCAAAACACTTTTGAAAGTGTGTATTTTCCGTCAAACTCATGGTGGTAAAGAATTCACGGCAAGAGACAAACTGTACCAGTGTAAAATACTCCCTTATTAACCTGCTAACTAAGAATTAATTCAGCCAGGTAACGTAATTCTTTTACACATACAGAACATGAATCATTTTAAAATTGCTGATAAAATGTTTATTGAAAATTCCTTTTAATGGTTTTAAAATTTTTCATCGAATTAATGGTGGTAAAGAATACACGGCAAGCGAGAATATGTAGTAGTTTACAATGCTCCCCTTTTACTTGCTCATTACGCATTAATTCATGTCCCGAAGTATCTTAATATACAAAACATGAATCTCATTAAACTAATTTAAATATGTTGTTCGTTTAAAACACTTTTGAAAGTGTGTATTTTTTCGTCAAACTCACGGTGGTAAAGAATACACGGCAAGAGAAAAACTGTACCAGTGTAGAATACTCCCTCATTAACCTGCTAACTAAGCATGAATTCAGGTAACCTACTTCTTTTACATGCAGAACATGAATCATTTTAAAATTGCTGATAAAATGTTTATTGAAAATTCCTTTTAATGGTTTTTAAAGAATACACGGCAAGCGAGAAAAAGTAGTAGTTTACAATGCTCCCCTTTTACTTGTTCATTACGTATTAATTCATGTCCCGAAGTGTCTTAATATACAAAACATGAATCTCATAAAACCGCTTAAAATATGTTGTTCGTTAAAAACACTTTTGAAAGTGTGTATTGTTTCGTCAAATTCATGGTGGTAAAGAATACACGGCAAGAGAAAAACTGTACCAGTGAAAAATACTCCCTCATTAACCTGCTAACTAAGCATTAATTCAGGTAACGTACTTCTTTTACATACAGAACATTAATCATTTTAAAATTGCTGATAAAATGTTTATTTAAAGTTCCTTTTAATGGTGTTCGAACTTTCAGTCGAATTCACGGTGGTAAAGAATACACAGCAAGGCTTTTCAAAACACTTTTGAAAGTGTGTATTTTCCGTCAAACTCATGGTGGTAAAGAATTCACGGCAAGAGACAAACTGTACCAGTGTAAAATACTCCCTTATTAACCTGCTAACTAAGAATTAATTCAGCCAGGTAACGTAATTCTTTTACACATACAGAACATGATTCATTTTAAAATTGCTGATAAAATGTTTATTGAAAATTCCTTTTAATGGTTTTAAAATTTTTCATCGAATTAATGGTGGTAAAGAATACACGGCAAGCGAGAATATGTAGTAGTTTACAATGCTCCTATTTTACTTGCTCATTACGCATTAATTCATGTCCCGAAGTATCTTAATATACAAAACATGAATCTCATTAAACTAATTTAAATATGTTTTTCGTTTAAAACACTTTTGAAAGTGTGTATTTTTTCGTCAAACTCACGGTGGTAAAGAATACACGGCAAGAGAAAAACTGTACCAGTGTAGAATACTCCCTCATTAACCTGCTAACTAAGCATGAATTCAGGTAACCTACTTCTTTTACATGCAGAACATGAATCATTTTAAAATTGCTGATAAAATGTTTATTGAAAATTCCTTTTAATGGTTTTTAAAGAATACACGGCAAGCGAGAAAAAGTAGTAGTTTACAATGCTCCCCTTTTACTTGTTCATTACGTATTAATTCATGTCCCGAAGTGTCTTAATATACAAAACATGAATCTCATAAAACCGCTTAAAATATGTTGTTCGTTAAAAACACTTTTGAAAGTGTGTATTTTTTCGTCAAACTCATGGTGGTAAAGAATACACGGCAAGAGAAAAACTGTACCAGTGAAAAATACTCCCTCATTAACCTGCTAACTAAGCATTAATTCAGGTAACGTACTTCTTTTACATACAGAACATTAATCATTTTAAAATTGCTGATAAAATGTTTATTGAAAATTCCTTTTAATGGTTTTAAAATTTTTCATCGAATTAATGGTGGTAAAGAATACACGGCAAGCGAGAATATGTAGTAGTTTACAATGCTCCTATTTTACTTGCTCATTACGCATTAATTCATGTCCCGAAGTATCTTAATATACAAAACATGAATCTCATTAAACTAATTTAAATATGTTTTTCGTTTAAAACACTTTTGAAAGTGTGTATTTTTTCGTCAAACTCACGGTGGTAAAGAATACACGGCAAGAGAAAAACTGTACCAGTGTAGAATACTCCCTCATTAACCTGCTAACTAAGCATGAATTCAGGTAACCTACTTCTTTTACATGCAGAACATGAATCATTTTAAAATTGCTGATAAAATGTTTATTGAAAATTCCTTTTAATGGTTTTTAAAGAATACACGGCAAGCGAGAAAAAGTAGTAGTTTACAATGCTCCCCCTTTTACTTGTTCATTACGTATTAATTCATGTCCCGAAGTGTCTTAATATACAAAACATGAATCTCATAAAACCGCTTAAAATATGTTGTTCGTTAAAAACACTTTTGAAAGTGTGTATTTTTTCGTCAAACTCATGGTGGTAAAGAATACACGGCAAGAGAAAAACTGTACCAGTGAAAAATACTCCCTCATTAACCTGCTAACTAAGCATTAATTCAGGTAACGTACTTCTTTTACATACAGAACATTAATCATTTTAAAATTGCTGATAAAATGTTTATTGAAAATTCCTTTTAATGGTGTTCGAACTTTCAGTCGAATTCATGGTGGTAAAGAATACACGGCAAGCAAGAAAATGTAGTAGTCTACAATACTTCCCCTTTAACTTGCTCATTACGTATTAATTCATGTCCCGAAGTGTCTTAATATACAAAACATGAATCTCATTAAACTCCTTAAAATATGTTGTTGGTTTAAAACACTTTTGAAAGTGTGTGTTTTTTGTCAAACTCATGGTGGTAAAGAAAACACGGCAAGAGAAAACCTGTACCAGTGAAAAATACTCCCTCATTAACTTGCTAACCAAGCATTAATTCCGGTAAATAACTTCTTTTACATACAGAACATGAATTATTTTTAAATTGGTGATAAAATGTTAATTGAAAAATCCTTTTAATGGTGTTCGAACTTTTCGTCGAATTCATGGTGGTAAAGAATACACGGCAAGCGAGAAAATGTAGTAGTCTACAATGCTCCCCTCTAACTTGCTCATTACGCATTAATTCATGTCCCGAAGTGTCTTAACATACAAAACGTGAATCTCATTAAACTCATTGAAATATGTTGTTTGTTTAAAACACTTTTGAAAGTGTGTATTTTTTCGTCAAACTCACGGTGGTAAAGAATACACGGCAATCGAGAAAATGTAGTTTACAATGCTACCCCTTTAACCTGCTAACAAAGCATTCATTCAGGTAACAAACTCCTTTTACATGTTGGACATGAATCTATTTAAATTGCTTAAATAGCTGCTGAAGTAGTTGTTTAAATATAAATTGAAAAATCCTTTTTAAGGTGTTCAAATTTTTCGTCGAATTAATGGTGGTAAAGAATACACGGCAGGCGAGAAAATGTAGTCGTCTACAATGCTCCCCTTTAACTTACTCATTACGCATTAATTCATGTCCCGAAGTGCCTCAAAAACAAAGCATTAATTATTTTAAACTCTTAAAAATATATTGTTCGTTACATTTTCTAAAGCATTCATTTTTTCAAATTCATGGTGGTAAAGAATACACAGCAAGGCTTTTCAAAACACTTTTGAAACTGTGTATTTTCCGTCAAACTCATGGTGGTAAAGAATTCACGGCAAGAGACAAACTGTACCAGTGTAAAATACTCCCTTATTAACCTGCTAACTAAGAATTAATTCAGCCAGGTAACGTAATTCTTTTACATACAGAACATGAATCATTTTAAAATTGCTGATAAAATGTTTATTGAAAATTCCTTTTAATGGTTTTAAAATTTTTCATCGAATTAATGGTGGTAAAGAATACACGGGAAGCGAGAAAATGTAGTAGTTTACAATGCTCCCCTTTTACTTGCTCATTACGTATTAATTCATGTCCCGAAGTATCTTAATATACAAAACATGAATCTCATTAAACTCCTTAAAATATGTTTTTCGTTTAAAACACTTTTGAAAGTGTGTATTTTTTCGTCAAATTCACGGTGGTAAAGAATACACGGCAAGAGAAAAACTGTACCAGTGTAAAATACTACCTCATTAACCTGCTAACTAAGCATGAATTCAGGTAACCTACTTCTTTTACATGCAGAACAGGAATCTTTTCAAATTGCTGATAAAATGTTAATTGAAAAATCCTTTTTATGGTGTTCAAGTTTTTCGTCGAATTCATTGTGGTAAAGAATACACGACAAGCAAGAAAATGTAGTTGTATACAATGCTACCTCTTTAACATACTCATTAGGCATTTATTCATGTCCCTCTGTGCATTAAAATACAAAACATGAATTATTGTCAACTCTTAAAAATATATTGTTCGTTAAACCATTTTCTAATGCATTCATTTTTCTTTCAAATTGATGGTGGTAAAGAATACACGGCAAGCGAGAAAATGTAGTAGTCTACAATGCTCCCCCTTTAACTTGCTCATTACGCATTAACTCATGTCCCGAAGTGTCTTAATATACAAAACATGAATCTCATTAAACTCCTTAAAATACGTTGTTCGTTTAAAACACTTTTGAAAGTGTGTATTTTTTCGTCAAACTCACGGTGGTTAAGAATACACGGCAAGAGAAAAACTGTACCAGTGTATAATACTCCCTCACTAACCTGCTAACTAAACATTAATCTAGGTAACCTACTTCTCTTACATGCAGAACAGGAATCTTTTTAAATTGCTGATAAAATGTTAATTGAAAAATCCTTTATATGGTGTTCAAATTTTTCGTCGAATTCATGGTGGTAAAGAATACACGGCAAGAGAAAAACTGTTCCAGTGTGAAATACTCCCTTATTAACCTGTTAACTAAGCATTAATTCAGGTAACGCACTCCTTTTACATACAGAACATGAATCATTTTTAAAAAGAATACTTTAAAACTAGAAAAAATATTCTGGTCTATTCACATGTGGCTTAACTTTCGTCGAACACAAGGTCGTAACTGAAGATTGAGTTGAAATTTATTGAAAACAGTGGAGCCAATGTACCAATCGGTCTGAATGCCGTGAATGACATTTCCTACAAACCACGCCTATAAATACAGTGATTGTCATTTCTCTGTAACCACCTTCGTTCCACGCCCACTCTGACTGGTTTCTTTGCGGTGATTGACATTTCCTACATGTCACGCCTACATATACAACGATTGACATTTCCCGGTAACCACCCTTCTTTTACAAGTAACCACACCTCTTTCGCTTTAGATGGTCATTTCCCCTGAACATTGCCTCTGACTCTGCCAAATCTTTTTCTCATTTTACAACGTCATGCGATACTTTTGAAAAACGTGAATATGTCTTGATAACATTCGGTATTTGAATAAAAAAGTTGAACAACTCTTCTAATATCGCAGGAAGTAACCTTCAGTTTCTTAAAGGATTCCGTAAAAGATTTCCGGAAGTGGTAAGAATTTACCGGGTGGTGACGATTTACCGTTACAGAGGGCACAGTTGAGGAGGTGGTTGCTGAAGCCAGTGTTTTGAATTCTGGGATTTCCGGTGGCCTATGGGAAGGTGAAAAGGTTAAGGGTAAGGTTTTGTTTGTTGGGGATTCAATCACCCGGTTTGCAGACAGGGAATTTTGTAAGAAGGACAAAAGGAAAAGGGTAAGGGTTTGTCTTCCTGGAGCTCGAATTGAGGATATCTCGGAGAGGGTTAATCAAATTGTAGGTGATGAGGAAGCTGTTGCTGTGCTGGTGGGGACAAATAATCTCAGTCGGGACAGTCAAAGTTTGATCAGGTCACAGTATAGGGAACTGATTTGTAGGTTAAAATCCACCCGTGCTAAAGGGATTTTGTGTGGTATTCTCCCCCGTTTCGATAGAAGGGTATCTTGGAGCAAAATTCTGGGATTCAATAAGTGGTTGAAAATCGAATGCACAATGCAGGGCTTAATACAGTTTGTTGATACATGGGCTGGTTTTGTGAATAGGAGGGACCTTTTTGCCAAAGATGGGTTACACTTGTCTAGCACAGGGGCTAATGAGTTGGGTAGACTGGTTTCTCAGGCTGTTGACTCTCAAGTGTCAAACTAGGCGCAGGGGCGAGGTCAGCCGTTACAAGGCAGGTATCTGGTTTAGTTTTAGCCAAGACTGATTCTAAAATTAGTGAGAAGAAGTATTTATCTAGGAAGGTTGGTGATGTGAGGGTCATGTTTGCCAATGTTCGCAGCATTTCCAATAAATTTAATGAGTTTCTTGCACATGTTTCCATAGACAATCCTGACTTAGTTGGGGTTACTGAAAGTTGGCTCCATAGTGATATTAGTAATTCTGAAATTCAGGTTCCAGGGTATAAAACTTATAGGCAGGATAGGGTTGATACTGTTGGTGGTAGAGGTGGAGGGGTCTTGCTGTATGTTAAGGACAGCATAAATTGTGTTGAAGTCACTGACAAGTTTTCTACTGGTTTTGCTAACTGCTTGTTTTGTGAACTTAGTCCAATCAATGGGGGTACTCCTTTGGTTGTTGGCATCATTTACCGTTCACCTAACTCTGGTGCTGATAATAATCAGAATTTGCTTCAAAGTTTGAAGAATCTTTCTTCTAAGAGGGTGGTTGTGTTTGGGGATTTCAACTTTCCTGATATTGATTGGCATTTATGCACTAGCGGGCCACATGGGAGGGAGTTTCTTGGGGCGGTGTCTGATTGTTTCCTCACTCAGCATGTTCTGTTTCCCACTCGTGAGGATAATTGTTTAAATTTGGTGTTAAGTACTGATGATAATCTGGTCAGAAATTTGAGGAGTGGTGGTAAGGTTGGATGTAGTGACCATGACCTTATTAGTTGTGACATTTGTTGTTTCAGTAAACCTCCAAGTAGTGACAAAACTGTTCTTGACTTCAGTAAAGCTAATTTTAGTCATGCAAAAGAGGAGCTTAGCATAGATTGGGTTGCACATTTGTCTCATTTAGGTCCTGCTGAAGCTTGGAAATTTTTCAGCAGTACTGTTTCTGATATTACAAAGTTATGTATACCACTCAAGAAGGCTCGGGTGAAAAGTAGGCCTATTTGGATTTCTAGGGAGGTACTCAGGGCAACTAGGAAGAAACGTAAGTGTTGGCGACGTTATAAGGCCAGCAAGGATTCTGATGACTTAAGTGCCTACAAGAGTCAAAAGGTCTTAGTTAAAAATTTGGTTAAGGACACTAAAGCTAGGTTTGAAAAAAAGTTGGCCAGTGAGGTTAAGATTAACCCAAAATCTTTCCATACCTATGTTAGGTCTAAGCAGCATGTTAAGGAGGGGGTTGGGCCACTTCATGATGTGAATGGTTCATTAGTTAGTGATCATCAGGATATGGCTAATTTGTTAAATGATTATTTTGTATCTGTTTTTACCAAGGAGTCATCTGTCATGGGGATTTGTAGGGGTTCTGATATCCCTTCTTCAATGAGTGACATTGTGTTCTCTGAGGAGCTGGTTCTGAAAAAATTAAAAGAGTCTGAAGGCAAGTAAGGCTCCTGGGCCAGATGGGATCCATCCCGTCATCCTTCATGAATGCTCTGAGGTTTTATCAGTTCCACTATCAATTATTTTTCAGAAATGTCTTGACTCAAATTTTGTTCCTACTGACTGGCCGGTTGCTAATGTCACTCCAATTTTTAAAAAGGGGGATTGGAGTTCACCTTGTAATTACAGGCCAGTCAGTTTAACTAGTGTTGTGTGCAAAATTATGGAATCCTTAATCAAGGACTGTTTGCTAAAGCATCTCTTAGATAATGGGTTACTCAATCTAACTCAGCATGGTTTCCTACCCAGTAGATCTTGTGTTACAAATTTGCTAAGCTTTCTTGAGGATGTTTCTTTGTCTCTCGATTCAGGTTCCAGTGTGGACGTCATTTACCTTGACTTCCAAAAAGCTTTTGACAAAGTACCTCTAGGTAGACTCATGGTAAAATTGCATAGGTTAGGCATCATAGGCAAGTGCGCTCAGTGGATCAATTCGTGGCTCAATGGTAGGTCTCAGAGAGTTGTTGTCAATGGAAATTTTTCTTCCTGGAAAGAAGTCTCAAGTGGTGTACCACAAGGTTCTGTTCTTGGCCCACTTCTTTTCTTAATTTTCATAAATGATATTGATAGTTCTATCACTTCCAGTATAAGTAAGTTTGCTGATGATACAAAGCTCTGTAGGAAGGTTGGAGGAAAGGATGATTCTTTATTGCTTCAGAAAGATCTGGATAGGTTATTTTCATGGTCTCAGACTTGGCAAATGTCTTTTAATGCTGATAAGTGCAAAGTCCTCCACTTTGGTTCTAAGAATCCCCACCATGATTATACTATGAATGGTACTAATTTGAACAAAGTGACTTCTGAGAAAGACCTTGGTGTAGTTATTACAAGAGATTTAAAGTCATCTAGGCAGTGTGCAGCTACTGCTGCAAGGGCAAATAGGGTGCTTGGGTTGATCAGGAGGAATTTTAAGAGTTTTAGTAAAGAAATTGTGCTAAATTTGTATAAGCAGCTGGTTCGACCCCATCTCGACTATGCTGCACAGGCCTGGAGTCCCTTCTTTGAAAAGGACAAATTGCTTTTAGAGCAAGTTCAGAAGAGAGCTACCCGACTCATACCTGAGGTTAAAAATCTACCTTATTCCCAAAGGCTTAAGCTGCTAGGGCTTACCACTTTGGAGCTGAGAAGGATTAGGGGGGACATGCTCCAGGTATACAAATTTCTATCTGAAGGGAATCCTTTGTTAGCTTGCAGTTATTTAAAGGTCCAGAGTAATCCTCGGGTTAGAGGCCATTGCAAAAAGCTTGAAAAGTCTTTTGCTAGACTTGACATTAGGAAGTTCAGTTTCTCTCATAGGGTTGTTAGTGAGTGGAATAGCCTGCCTGAGTGGGTTGTTAACTCCACATCAGTGCACCGTTTTAAGGTTAATATTGACAAGTTTTTCCATGACTGTGGTAGAATCTAATCTTTCTGGGCTCTTTAGGTGTTGGTGGTTTGCTTTGTTTTGGGGGGGTTTTTGGATTACAGGGCATCTTATGGGGCCTTTACAGCCCTCCTTTGCCCTTTAACCTGTTATGTTATGTTATGTTATGTTATGTTAAGTCCCCAGTAAAACCGGGCAGGCACCCCTCATGTCGCTGTTTCACTTCTGTCAACTTGTATGCTCTCCGGATCCCACTTGCAGGAAATAAGGAATGTAGGGGAAAGCCGTGTAATTTGCACCGGTTTGTAAATTGAAACACCGGCATTATTCCACCACTGAAGGAGAGGCTATCTTACGTGTTGTCCTATGTGTCATTGATACCTTCCACTACGTTCACGTTTGACTTCGCAACCGATGAGCTCGATTTCCACAATTCTGTCGGAATTTTATTAAAAAGTGGTGAACTGATCTTATTTTCGAGTTTACCCAAGCTTTGATGGTTTTAACTCGGAAATGATCTGTTCATTCCCAAGGCATGATAATTTTGACAAAATATTATCATTTGTCTGGAGTGTTAGGCAGCTCAGTGTACTTTAGAATTTCGATACACACACTACATTTGGCTACTAGGCTAGAGGAGTTTCGGCAAAAACTTTGTGCAATTTGAAGATTTTAACAAAAACCCTACTAGAACTACTCGGATCCGAAATCAGATCCGAATTCGTTGTAGTGTGACCACGGTTAGAGAGGTCCAGGTTTTATTTCAAGGTGTAATTAATTATGTCAAAGACTTAAAAAACTAACCAACCGATCAACCTTAAGTTTGTCTGGGAATGGGAATTAGGCCGTGGCGCACAAAGGGGGGGGGGGTGGCATTGGACCATGGCCCCCTCACGGATGCCATTTTTTAGATCGTAATAATGCAAAGCCCTACTTTGGCAACACAGTTTTTACTTCAAAGGTAGCATTTGTGGCACCAGATTGCATGTAAGGACACCCAATTTCTCAAAAAAATTCAAAGGGAAAAGATTGTCTCCGCGAGGCCCCCAGTACTGCCAATTTTTTTTAATCAAGCAAATGTAGGCAAATTTTGTCACAAATTCCAAACTTTACTTGCAAAGATAGACTCTGTAACTCCCCGATGGCACCCATTGCCCCCAAGGACACCTACCTTCATAGGCGGGATTACGGGGGGGGGCACTTCCCCCACCCCCCAATTTTTTCCAGAACTTAGTTTTTTTACGTCTTAGTCTGGTTGCTTTTGCTACAAAAATACAAACTGGAACTGACAGAGCTACGCGAGTGATACTTAATTAAGTTGTATAATGTTTAAACAGGTCATATACTGCATTGAAAACTAAATAAAAACAATATTCTTTCAATAAATGTCTCAACGCTTCTTTTCTTCGACACGCTTCGAGTGCACCCGTTTTAAATAATTCAGGATTCGGGGTTACTTCTTGCAGAACACCTCTTCCATTGTCACTGAAACTTATCACCAGTGCCCGGACCGTACACAGCTGAAGCTCTACCGTAACTAGTGAAAGGGGAGGCAGGGTGGCGGTCATCTTCTGGTCCCCTTCTCTGACCAAGTGCCCCCAAGCTTTCTGAAAGGACGATGATCTTATTTGACCCTAATCTGGAGCTCCATCCTTTTTCGGCTGAAGTGAAGAGGGGCCCACCCTTTCTCTAATTTCCATTAATTTCTCTTTTGAGATGTCTCAAAACTAGTCCTTTTTTGGCGTGTTCTGCGCGTCCTATCACAGATAAGGACTATAAAAATCTCACGAAAAGGACTCTATATGACACCAACGGTACGTTTTTGCTTAGTACAAATATCCTCAGGGGTCACCCTTCTTCAGCTGTAGTGATAAGGGACCACTCTTTGTCTAATTTCATTTTCACTATTGAGATGAAGTAAAAATTCATTTTTTCAGGTAACGGCTCTGTAAAAGTCACCATACTGTAGGAAACCAGAGAATGTTTGTTCTTCAGTGAGAATGTCTTTAGGGGGCACCATTATTCAGCTGAGGTTAAAAGTGGCCCATCCTTCCTCTAATTTTCATTCAGTTTCATTATTGAGATGTCTTAAACGTTAAATTTTTCGCCGCGCGCCCCATCATAGACAAAGGCTGAATTCACATCATATGAAAAGCCCCCCTGACTTTCTGAAAAGGAGATCTGGGCACCAAGGAGGGAGCGTCTGAAGAACCTCAATTTTAAGTAATCCATTCTCCCTCCCCTCACCCTGCGTCATCGATTCCGGCCTACTTTAATCATACGGAGTAAGGATATAATTGAAGGAAGTCAAATTGTGATATTGATGTTCTGTTAAGTGCCCATCTTATGTAATTTAAAGTTGAAGATAAAATGCATCATTTTAATGCCTACAATTTCGTAAATACCCAGGAGCTTCCGGGGGTTTCGCCCCCTGGACCCCACGCCATTAGGGGAGTGCTTGGCGCTCCCGCGGCGCCTTCGGTGCCATTTGGTAGTCTGCACGAATCCCCCACCCCCACTTTCAGAGATCAAATCCCGACCCTGCCTACCTTTTCAAGAATTCTCAAAAGGGAGGGGCTCATCCTTTAGACTCCCTCCTCCCCGCCCGGCATAGACGTACGTGTCTGTGACATGGAAGCGGAGGGTTCAGGTGCGTTGAGCAACAGTAGTGTCATTTATCATGTAAGAGATGTTCGGGGTAACATCGTTAACAGTCGGGAGTTCGAGCAGTCACAGACAATTTCATCAATTCAGAGGGTCTTGAATTTAGCCAAGTGTCAAAAAGAGAAGCATTAGCATATTTTCAATTCCATTGTATAGTTTCCCCGAAAAGAATCAAGACCATTTATATAATGGTGTTAGAACATTTTATGTGATAATATTCTGATCACTTAGCATATTGCTGATTTTTTGATATTGCAAACAAAAGCTAAACTTAAAGATTGTTTAGATTCTCTTTTCAACATGAAAACGCAATTTTCCGTCATCTGAGGGG
Source organism: Holothuria scabra (assembly GCA_037179385.1). Lineage (NCBI taxonomy): Eukaryota > Metazoa > Echinodermata > Holothuroidea > Aspidochirotida > Holothuriidae > Holothuria > Holothuria scabra. The sequence goes on from CM074190.1 coordinate 20,442,635, forward strand.
TCGCAATTTTTCAAAATTTTCTCTATGCTCCAAGCCAACTAATGGTAGCGCTTCGATTAGATAGTCTTCCGGGCAAATTACATTTTTCAGGTCGAAGTATTTTTAAAAAGATTTCTGATCTCTTTGCGGTTTGCGAACTTATTTTGAAGTAAGCATTTTATTGCAAACGACAAATAAAGATAGCAACTCCTTAGATTGGTATTATAGTCTGAAAAATGCTATTTTCGGCCATCTGAGAGGTATGATTTTTCGAAATTTCCCCTACGCTCCGCACCAACTAATGGTGGCGCTCCGCATTGATTGTCTTCACAGCAAAGTTAAATATTTCGGGTCAAAGAATTTCTTAACTCTTTGATCATCTTGCAGTTTTAGAAACTTATTTCGAAGTGAGCATTTCATTACAAACGACAAAAGAAGATATCGACTGCTTAGATTCTTCGTATAAGTCTGAAAAATGCAATTTCCGGCCATCTGAGGGGCCTGATTTTTCAAAATTTTCTGCGCACTCCTCGCCAACCAACGGTGGCGCTCCGCTTAGTGTCAGCAAAATGACGTTGTGTGGCCAAGCAAAAAAACAGCAAACCAAAACGCTCCCATTCGCCTGTGCTGATCGATGTTCTTTTATTTTGGCTACTAAAACTATGCAAATATAAAAGCTTTACTTCGAAAGGTACCGGTAGCATAAATGGCATTAAATTGCATGTAAAGACACAAAAATTTCAGTTTTGTCCTAATCAACCACCACAATTCAACTTTTAACACTGTTCCTGCCAAAGTCGAAAATCTTGCACCATTTTACATCTAGGTTCCTTGAAAAGGCCAAAAATTTGAAAAGGGGAGGAGGACACTCCCTCCCCTTAAACCCCTCCCCCAGGCCGGCAACCACTCAACATACTGCATGGCCCCCTTCAGAGAAATCCTGTGTACGCCACTGGAATTAGGCTTGCCACTGCTTGTTAGTGTTTCGGCCTCCGTCCTCCAAATGCATAAGCAATAATTGCGGGTTATTCCATAAATTAGGGATCCAATGTATGACATTTTGAGTAGAAATTGGGTCTCATTTAAAAAAAGGAAGAATAAAAAAGGAATATGATAATTGAAAGATAATATCATTTTTCATAAAACACACTGAGACTAAGGCATAATTGAATCACAAAAATAAAAATATTGGATTAAATCGGCATTTTGCAACTGCAAACTTGTAAACGGGACACCAAAGCCAACTTTCTTTTAGATTTTTATGCCATATATATGTAATGCAGTTTAAGGAATACACGCCTTTCTAAGCTTATATTTTGTTCATTACCACTGACAAACTTACATCAGTTGCGAAAATTATATGCATTTTGAATATTGCAATTTTGTATAGACATTTTGGTGTCTCGGGTTAAATATTTACAAGCTGAACAGAGAGACTTTCCAAAATTTATTTGCTCATGTTATTCCCTCTTTCCCAAATCCAGACACATCAATAGGTAGTGTCAAGGCAAAGTACGTAACAACACACTTTTGTTGTCATTCATTTTTCAGTTTGTTATAACGGACATGTTTCACTTGTAAATGATAATATGATAAAAGTGATACTCCAAAATTTTGGTTTATATTTACACGTGCAACCTATAAACTCTGTTCCAATGTACTTGCTTTGCTAAGTATTTCAACGTCCAAACTTATTAAATGATATAGAGTACCTACATTGTACAATGCAGGACATTAACATAATTGCATTAAAGATTTCTATACACTCAAAAAGAAAAAATAAAAATAAGAACAGTGATAGTCGATTTTTTTTCATGTCATAGCTTTTTTGTTCCATTTAGACGCGCGTGAAACGTGACAGTTTATTGTAATATAAAGCCCATTACATGCATGATGCTAGAAGTTGAATGGTTTTGTTTTACATTGTTTTACAGATGCCGAGAGATGATGTATCTGAAGTTACGTTACTATTGGGAGGTTGTATGAAAATCTTGATATTGAATCTGTTGCAAGAAAATATTACAATGTAAATTGGACACTAAAAACCATTGGTGCCCATACTAATGGAATGACCCTTGTCTATACCTAAAAAGGTAATGCACTTATCAATTTTAAGACGCACGCTCAGACCAGTGCTGGGTCTAATGTGCGTTGTGTTCTTTCGAGGTGTCAAAATTCTCCAAATGTTGCGTCAAATGGGCGTGACTTACGAACATATCATATTCTAAAGAAACGTGCGTCAAATAAAATGAACTGTTGGGTTAATAGCTTGACGGAGATGTGCATCAATGCATAACCTTGTTTGACGCTTCCAACGAACATTAACTGACCTGCTGACTTCGCCCAGAGGTCAGTGGGTACGTCTTACAATAATTATACGTGCACAAGTGTTCAATGGGTTGATTAGTTGGAGTTTTATGGCCCAGTTTCCAACCATGGTTTAAGTCGAGCCGGCCACGGCCTTTTTTCAGTCGTGGCTCACAGGCTTGTTTTCCCTACTCCATTGTTTATGCTGAGCACCAAGCATAGTGGCAGATGGTTGCATTTTTATAGTCTTTGGTATGACTCGACCAAGACTCGAACTCCCGGCCTCCCGACTGCAAATCAATGGGACGGCAGCGTGTTTCAACACATATATCTCAGAGAACTTAGTTATGAAACTACAACATCGGCTGTCTATTTTGTGTAAAATTGCCAACCAATCCCACTTGAAAGTCAACGTCTTACAATGACGTAACCTCTCTATGCAGTCAGTGGTATACCTGCATATATCCACAAATATGGTTTCAAGGGCCCACTCTTCAGTCCAAACTTCTCTCTATCCAACACTTGTTAATGAATTCATTTCCGTGTTGATTCTCAAAGAGGATGGCAGAAAACGAACAAATGGTGGTAGTGAATGGCCATACTAATTCTAATAATGGCGTTACTGGTGACTATCATCGCAGAATACTCCTCACTGGGGGTTCTGGTTTTATGTGAGTTTCATTTATTATTTTGCAATTAGATATTGATTAAAACCCCAACTTATTATCTAAAACCATGTATCTTTAAGAAAAATATTGAGATTACAAGGCACCAACGTGGCATACTATTTAACTTTTTTCTAATTATAATTAAACGATTCAGTCTCAATAATAACCCCCCCCCCCCATCCCCGGCACCGGCAATAGTATTTTTTCCGGAAAACAATAAGGAAAAAATAATTAGGGAAGCTGCATCATTTGATTCATAGGCAGTGGCGTAGCTAGGATTTTTTCCAGGAGGGGGGGGGGCAAAGGTATGAAATTTCCCCCAAATTTTTCCCGGTCAATGTGCATGTATTTCATATAAAAAATGCAAATTTACAAGTATAACAACATTACCATGTCATTATGTAATATTATCTGCATTTTTAATCATATAACATGGAGCAATTGGAAATAACAGCTCTTAGTATATTATTTTGGTCAACAATATCTGGTTTATTTGTGTGTACTAACGCATTGGCGTACCCAGGATTTCTCTGAAGGGGGGGGGGGCATGCAGTATGGTCAAGGGGAGGTGCGTCCGGAATTTTTTTTGACGTTTTCAAGGAGCCTAGATGCAAAATAATGCAAGATTTTCGACTTTGACAGGAACAGTGAAAAAGTTGAATCGTGGTGGTTCATGAGGATAAAACTGAAACTTTTGTGTCTTTACATGCATTCTTATGCCATTTATGCTACCTAACGAAGTAAAACTTGTCATTAAATTTGCACACTTTTAAGAGTCAACATTAAAGAATATTGATCGGCATATGATTTGTGGTATTTCTTGGCCACAAAAAGTTTTGTCATAAAGATTATCTAAGCAGAGCACCACCATTGGTTGGCGCGGAGCGTAGAGAAAATTTCGAAAAATCACACCCCTCAGATGGCCGGAAATGGCATTTTTCAGACTAATACGAAGAATCTTCCCAGTCACTACCTTCTTTTGTCGTTTGCAAATAAAATCATTCCTTCAAAATATGTTCGCAAACTGCAAAGTGATCAGAGAGTTAAGGAGTTATCTGACCCAAAAATGTAATTTTGCCCAAAAGACTGAGCGAAACGCCACCATTGGTTGGCGCGGAGCGTAAAAATAATTTCGAAAAATCAGACCCCTCAGATGGTCAAAAATAGCGTATTCATGCTTGTAAAGAGAATCTAAACATGTAGTCTTCATTTTTATCGATGCCACCAGTGGGAGTCTACCTTCTAAGGTAAAAATTGGAATTTGACAGAATTTGCCTATTTGTAGGAATTAAAATATTGGCATCACTGAGGGACGTAGCCTACTTGCAGAGACAATCCTTCTCCTTTAAAAATTTTTGAAAAATTGGGTGTCCTCATATGCAACCTGGTGCCACATATGCTATCTTTAAAGTAAAATTTGCGTTACTAAAGTTTAATTACTTATTTTTAAGAACAAAGAAACTGGCATCTGTTAGGGGGGCATGGCCCAATGCCCCCCTTCGTACGCCACTAAAAGGAGGCCTAATAGTTGCTCGATCACACAGGATATCCTGTTAGAACAGCAGTCTGTTAAGTGAAGAAGGCTACAAGGTACTCATGGACCCGTTTATTGTTACACCCCAAGTGAGCAGAAAGCTTTTTTCCCGAACGAGCCTGTAAGCCTCCAAGTATGCCAATGGATTCCGTTCATTCTAATTTCTAGACTAACTTTAGGTTAATCGTTGGCCATGGTTTGTTTCAGCCCCATCCATAGTTATGTACACAGAGTAAAACCGGTATAGCTACTACTCGCTAGCGGGACAATATAATAAACTCGGTGGGGGGGGGGGGGGGTGTCTACGTTAATGACTTGTCAGTTTTCACATCCTTTTACTGAATTCCCAAAGTGTAAAACGCAGAAACTGTGTGCAAAGGGATAAGTTCGGGTTTACAGCCTTTCAATGTTAGTTGTACTGTATAAGCTGTTGTTAAATTCCTGAATAACAGCTTCGTGTGCACTGAAATGCACTGATCATAAAAACCGCGCGTATACAAGAGAACATTCAATCTGCTACGCGGCGAGGACATTTCTGTGGAATGCGAGTAGGGCCGGTTCATGCGACACTGACGAAATCTCAAATCTGGGTTTATTTGTTGCATAAAAATACGAATTTTGTATGAGAATTGTATCAGAATTTTTATTCTAACAAAAATTTTGAGAAATTTTTGTTAGAGTAAAAAAATTCATCAAATTTCTCCAAATTATTTTCCAGGGGGAACTTTCCCCCTACTCCTCCCCCACCCCCAGTAGCTACGCCACTGTTCATAGGCATATGGGAAGACATTTCACAGTTGAGGATGGAGGGTGCAATTTGCTTTAAAAATTCTGCCCACTGCCCTTCCCCTTGCTCTCAAAATAAAATTGTCAGTGTTCTGAAATAAGCATTTGTTTTGCTTTTTGAGGACTGCTGCCCAGACCCCGCCTCGTACGCATATGATGTGATTTTTTGAAACTTGGGTGAACAAACTTATCTTGAGCAGCAAATAGCGAACTCTTTTTCTGTGGGAACCTTATTTCTTGCAAAGAAGGCTACTAAATTGCCTTATTTTGAATGGTCTATCATTCTATGCCAATAAATATCAAATATGTCGCTTTTCCGTAAAACAAACACAATATTTCCCTTAAATTGAAACCTTAACCCTTGTTAGAACCCTTGTTTGTATGAGAATTGTATCAGAATTTTTATTCTAACAAAAATTTTGAGAAATTTTTGTTAGAGTAAAAAAATTCATCAAATTTCTCCAAATTATTTTCCAGGGGGAACTTTCCCCCTACTCCTCCCCCACCCCCAGTAGCTACGCCACTGTTCATAGGCATATGGGAAGACATTTCACAGTTGAGGATGGAGGGTGCAATTTGCTTTAAAAATTCTGCCCACTGCCCTTCCCCTTGCTCTCAAAATAAAATTGTCAGTGTTCTGAAATAAGCATTTGTTTTGCTTTTTGAGGACTGCTGCCGAGACACCGCCTCGTGCGCATATGATGTGATTTTTTGGAAACTTGGGTGAACAAACTTATCTTGAGCAGCAAATAGCCAACTCTTTTTCTGTGGGAACCTTATTTCTTGCAAAGAAGGCTACTAAATTGCCTTATTTTGAATGGTCTATCATTCTACGTCAATAAGTATCAAATATGTCGCTTTTCCGTAAAACAAACGCAATATTTCCCTTAAATTGAAACCTTAACCCTTGTTAGAACCAACTACTGATAATTGGCCATGACAGCAACTGCTGTGCTCGTTTTTATCCCCTTCATCCCCTTCCTCCCCTTGAATAAGTAACAAGTAAATTTATTTGAGCATAAACATTACCGTAGGAAGGGAAAGACAAAACAAATAAGTTAACGCCAAAGAAATAATATATGTTTAATATTTGTAGTATTGTTACTTGAGTATAAGTGGAATATTTGCCTAAAAGCGTGACGGTAGTTAAAATGGGACTGGGGAGTTAGGGACTGAAGAGACACTAATTAGGTGAACGTGCATGGGATGGGTGTCAACTGTCTTCTTAAAAAGAAAAACCACTATAAATTCTGACACCACATTGCTTCCATTTTGTTTTCCGGGCCGCCAAGTCCTATAGAACCACATGTGAAGGTTCGACGCGATTAAAACTTTCCGGGGTCCCGGATCACACCCCAGACGGACCCTTATGTGGGTAGCTTTTTAGGGACAAATGAATCTCTTCCTTAGGCGTGAAGCATTTAAAACAGACTGGCAGATGAAAACTACAAGCTAAAGACCTAGGCTATAGCACTGTTTTCACATCATGCCTATATAAATAAAAATAGCACATTGCTATTTCCAATTATTTGCTTAAGTCAATCGACTTGTGAAGCAATATTCAATCTAATTTTTTTTTCCTTAAAACTGAATGAAATGAATAAATTTTAAGTAAAGCATCTTAAAGCCTTAGGTTCTAAAAAATTAAACCTCGAATTGTTTAGATGCCACTTTTGAATCTAGAAAAAGTCGTTTTCTTCCAAGGAATATATTTTAAAAAATATACTACAGCCCAGCGTCAGCCACGGATGGTTCAATATGTGAGAGTACTATAGAGGGGAAGGTCCCAGACGAATGGCACCCCATACCCATGACCACACGACAAAACACTATACACTGAGAAGTTTTTCAGCATTTAGTAAGTCCAACCGTTTTCAGAGTTAGCGTCATTTCGTGTCCAAACGACCTTACTTGGACAAAAGTTTCTCAAGGGGAGGGATTCTGACAGTGCATTTACACCAGCTGTCACAGAGAAAAAAGTTTGTACTGTAAATGTGAAAAGTTCCAAGTTTTCTGCTTTAACTTCATTCCAACGAAGTAGGAAAATGTCCCCATAATTTCGACCTTTTCGAAGTATTTAAATATTTGTAACTTCATATTGGAGAGGATCAAATAGACAGTTTGGCAGACATTTGGGTAATTTGGATCTTTTTAAAAGTCTGCCGTTCCTATAAGCAAATTAAAGCATATTTCTAAGACGACCAAAGTTTGTTGAGGTTTAAGATTCTGTAACAAAATAGAAAGTTTAGGGTTTCATTGAAGAATATGTCTTTCTTGACAGCAAACTAAAAAGCGTGTCAAGTAGACTGAAGCTAATCAGGGTTACACCTTTAATCTTAAGGGCTAAGGTCCCCGACAAAGTCGGAGAATCATTTCCCCGGGGCGGTATGTCCAACACCCCATCCAACCACCACCTCGACTAGCGTCTTTCCCTTGCACAGGCTCAAAATTAAGGTATAGGGTACGAATGATCGATGGACCCGAGCTTCACTAGACCGACGATCGTACATCTTACCTTGTGTCCCTCCTTACGGTGTTGTACCCCGCCCCCTCCCCTAGTGGCACTGTACGGCTACGGGTCAGCATATACTAGACCATGTCAAAGGGGATTCCTTAGTATGAAGTGAGGGACAATAATTCCCATTGCTAAATTGGCATCGAAATTGCACAAATTATATTCCAAACTTCCATGAAATAAAACTTTGTAAAAAGTCTGGGCTTATATTCAAGCAAAAGATAAAATATCAATTTCTTTTACTAAAACACATCTCCACTTGGTGTGATGCAAGTTAGAGACATATTTCGATATAAACGGTACGATTTTAAGAAAGTTGTAATGACAATAGCCAGGTATTAATGTCTTCAAACAGCGGTATATTAGCGTGACTGGAGTTTCAAAAGTGAGGGGGGGGGGGATAAAAAAAAAGAGAAATATCCGGACAGACGATAGTGAATGTACCGACACTTGTCAAAACGTTATCACCTCACAAGTCACCCCGCATCCCTGCGGCCATCCATCCCAAGTTTGCCCAAGTTTTGCACGAATAGACCAACTGCTTTTGCCGCGCCCGAATTGGGAGGGCAAGTGCCCCCTTAGACACCCCGCCTCGTAGGCTCATGCCTTTCACTGGACTTAAAATAAAAAATATATTCTAAAAATTTAAATTTATTTATTTATTTTTATTTTTCAGCGGATCTCATGTCGTAGATAAATTAGTCCTGCATCCCGGTATCCAATATTATGTGGTCAACTATGATAAGGTGATTATATTATTCTTGGTCCTGTTTCTGCACATATGACCACTAGCATAGATAACAGTATCCTCTATTCATCCATTGCCCTTTACATGTATATTTCTTGTAATTTGCATCATGGAACTGTGTAAACTTTGTAAGAAATATGAGAAATAAATTTAAGATTGAAACTGAAATTGCCTCTTTTCATAAAAGACGAAATGCGGAAATTTCGGAAACCGTGTAAAGCCTCGGTCACACTACAACAAATTCCGATCGGATTCCGATCCGATTTTTGTAGGTTTCTTATTTTTCTCCGTTTCTTGTCGGAAAGAAGCTAACCTCGTAGTGTAAATTCTTGTCGTCACATCGACTTTATCAGACTACGCCGGGCTGTCCGATAAAAATTTTACGTCGGTGTAACGTAACGGGAAAAGTCATTTAGAATTTTATTTTCATAAACATCAACCGCATTTTATATGTTTACACTGGTTGACTAATTTGTCTCTTTCCGATCGGAGACTGAAAAGTTTTCACAAAAACTCACAAAAATCGGATCGGATTCCGACGAATTCGCTGTACTGTGACCACGGCTTAACCCAGTAGCGCGCCGACAGGAATTGGTGGGGACGCAGAGTTGAAACGAGTCAGCTTGAGCTGGAGTCACGAGTCAAATCAAGTCATAGTTATGACCTCGAGTCACAAGTCAAGTCGAGTCATTCCACTATTAGTTCCAGTCGAGTCGACTGCATGGTCAAGTGGTTAGAGAATCCGCCTTGCATTCGGAAGATCATAGAGTTCTACTCTGACCGGGTGACCGAAAACTTTAAAAACCTACTGCCATTATATGCTCAGCATAGATAATGGAGTGAGGAAAGAGCTTGTAAATCACAACTAGAAAAAAGGTCATGACCGTGCAGACTTACACCAATTGGTAAGAGACTGATGAGCCCAGTGGCGTAGCTAGGAAATTTTCCCCCGGAGAGGCCAAGGAATGAAATTTCCCCATAACTTTACCCGGTCACTGTGTATGTATTTCCTATAAAATAAGAAAAATTAAAAGTATAAGAACATTACCATGTCATTATGTAATATTACCTGCATTTTAATCTTAAAGTATAACATAGAGCAAATAGAGTTTTCTTAGTATATTTAGTTTGGTAAACAGTATCCGTTTTACTAATTGTATGTACCACCGCAGTGGCGTACACAGGATTTCTCTGAAGGGGGGGGGGGGGGGTGCAGTATGTTGAATGGTCGCCAGCCTGGGGGAGGGCGTTGTCAAGGAGCCTAGATGCAAAATGGTTCAAGTTTTTCGACTTTAACAGGGGCAGTGTTAAAAGTTGAATTGTGGTTGTTCATGAGGATAAAACAAAGGAATCTTTTGTGTCTTAACGTGTATTCTTATGCCATTTACGCTACCTAACGAAGTAAAACTTGTCATTACATTTTCATCCTTTTAGGAGTCGATTGGTATAAATGCGATACGGATTTCAATTTGCCGTTTTTCTTGGTCACAAAACGTTATTCTGCCATAAAGATTAGCTAAGCGAAGCGCCACCATTGGTTGGCGGGAAGCGTAAAGAAAATTTCGAAAAACCAGACCCCTCAGATCTCCGGAAATAGCATTTTCCCGACTTATACGAAGATTCTAACGAGTCATTATATCTTCATTTGATGTTTGCAATAAATTTTTCACTTCAAAATATGTTCGCAAACTACAAAGTGATCAGAGAGTTAAGAGCTACTTTGACCCCAAAAATGTAATTTTGACCAAAAGATCGAGCGAAGCGCCACCATTCGTTGGCGGGGAGTGCAGAGAAAATTTCAAAAAATCAGATGGCCAAAAATTGCGTATTCATGCTAGGTAGTTTTGTTTGCAAAACTAACTAACTTGGTTAAATTAAAGATTCGCTGAACTGATGAAATGTTCTGTGACTTATCAAACTCTGTTAATGATTTTACCCCTAGCATATCTTGCGTGATAAATGGGAAACTATTTCTCACCGCACCTGAGCACCCTCCGCTCCCCTGTCCCCGTCTTGTATGTCTATGCCGGCCAGGAAGGAGTCTAAGGGGGTGGGCCCTCCCTTTTAAAAATTCTTAAAAAGGTAGGTGTCCTTAGAGGCAATCGGTGCCACTAGCGGGACACAGAGGCTACCTTTTTAAAGTTAAAATTCGAATTTGACAGAATTTGCCTATTTATAGGAATTAAAAGAAAATGGCATCTTACTGAGGGGCTTGCAGAGACAATCTTTCCCCTTTGAAAATTTTTTGAAACATTAGGTGGCCTTACATGCAATCTGGTGCCACATATGCTATCTTCTGGAGTAAAATCTATGTTTTTAAAGTATGCCTATTTTTAAGAACAAAAAAAATTGGCATCCGTGAGGCGGGCATTCCCCAACCCCCCTACCTTCGTACGCCACTGAAAGGAGGCCTAATGGTGGTTCGATCACACAGGACATCCTATTAGAACAGCAGTCTGTTAAGTGTAGAAGGCTACACTCACCAAGTAAGTTCTAGCCTAAGACAAGGTATTCATGGGCCTTTTATTGTTACACCCTAAGTGAGCAGAAAGCTTGCAGTAAGCCTCCAAGGATTAGGCTAAGTAACAAAATCTAAGTATGCCCATTGATCCCGTTCATTCTAATGTCTAGACTAACATAATGTTTATCGTAAGTCATGGATTGTTTTAGCCCCATCCATGGTTACGTACACAGAGTTAAATCGGTATAGTTTAAACCCCACCCGCTACTAGCTTGTAGGACAATGTAACTTCGGGGTCGATGCTAGGGATTTGTCAGTTTTTACATCCTTTTACGGAATTCCCAAAGTGTACAACCCAGAGACTGTGTACAAGGTAATCAAATTCTTAAGTTCGGGTTTGCAACCTTTCAGTTTTAGTTGCACTTTTTCAGCTAACTTGTTAAATTCCTGAATAACCGCTTCCTGTGCACTGGAATGCACTTATCATAACACCCGTGCGTATACAAGAGAACATTCAATCTGGCGCGCGGCAATGACATTTCTGTGGAACGCGAGTCGGGCCGGTTCATGTGACACTGGCGAAATCTGGGTTAATTTGTTGCATGAAAATACGAATTATGTACGAGAAATGTCTCACAATTTCTTATTCTAACAAAAATATTGAGAAATGGGAAAAGGGCATATCATTTCATGAAATTTCCCCATTTTCATCAAATTTCCCCAAATTATTTTCCGGGGGGCAACTTTCCCCCCTGCCCCCAGTAGTTACGGCACTGGATGAGCCGAAGAAGTCTATCTAAATTGAACTTACTGTCTGACTGACTTATCTGACTGACAGCCTGACGCGGTCCCTGAGAAAAAAACATCAACCTTTTGACGAAAACTTTGACAACTGTGTTTATAGATTATTTGCACAATTTTTGCCTTCCTTTTAAAGTGGATCAACGAATTGAGGTTTCTATTGTATTGATTTAAGTTAATATGGTGATATACAGCGTGAAAACTTCGTGCTTAATATAACCTGATTTATTGTTTTTTTTTTTTGTTTTTTTTTGTTTTTTTTTTTGGATTTAAAGATGTTGCAGTCGTCCTAAATGAAGGGAGGGAGGGCTTCATTTCATCGACAAAGCTATTTTAGAAATTTCTCTAAAAAAAAGTCGAATTATAGACTGGACAATTCTCTTGGCACTGACTCCTTTGGATGCATTCCTTTTTCAAAATTGTATTATACTTCCCTCAGTATCCAGGATGCTGGAAATTTTTGAGCTTCCTCTTAGTGTTTGGTAAAACATGTCACGCGGTTATCTCGCATGCGGAAACCTTCATCTGTAAAATGTAAAATTCAAATTCCCTAGTTTGCTGTCTGATTATTTGCTGAAAGTCGTTTATATTCCACGTTTTTTAAAAGTGTTGTTTTTATTACCTCCAGCTCGACTACTGTGCATCGCTAAAGAACAACTCTTTGGTAGAAGGTAAAACCAACTACAAATTCGTTAAGGTGATTACAGGAATTTTTCATCATTCATATATAGATCAGGTATATCAGGTAAATTCAGCACGGTACGACTGGACAAAAAGTCTACGGCGGAAGGGGGGCAGTTTGACTGCCTCCGTATAGAGATCCACCATCTTTATGCACTTGGTGTATTTACAATTTAAAAATCTAAGGGGAAGTCCCCTCTGCCCTAATAGACCATGGCCCTGAAAGTATAGATACATCGAGAATTCAGTTCGTGTTGCAAATGCGATAACTTGACCTGCTAATATCTTGAGAACCACGTATCGGATTTTCATAGAAATTTCACCTGATTCTTCAGAATAAGCACCCTTTAAGATATCAAAGACTAATTTGTGGTACGACCAGTCTGTTAATTTGATCATCGATATACATTAACTTTTTACCTGAGATTACAGGGAGATTTAGAACTATCAGAACTTCATATAATCACAAAATATTTACCGGTCATTTCTATTGCAAGTGTTTCTTATAAACAATTGATTCTTTTAGTACAACGAAAAGATACTAAACTAAGCGTAAACTCTAGCAAGAAAATATCACAAAAACGGAAATTCAGACTTATGAAAAAAATTGCGTGTTTGCGTGTTTGAAATTCGCCAGTTTAAGAACATTGTGATGAGCATTTTGATAAATGATCTCAAAATTAGTGACGTATCTAAGGGCATCGTGGGAAAGAGGGGGGGGGGGCGTACCTCTCTGTGGAACCCCGGTTTACGAAGGCTCCACATACAATTCAGATGTTACGGGCTATTCAAGTTATTGGGGAATTATGTGAAACTACAACATAGGTTTATGAGAGCATCTCATTTTGGGGGGAGGGGTCTCCCCCAGAACCAGTGGTCGAGATTACCCACTTTTATATTATACTATTGATTGTATAGAAATCTGGGTGACGGGGGTGGGTGGGTGCATGTGGTGGCTCTTCCTGGTGAACTGAAAAATCGTAAGATTCAAAATCAAAAGGGTATGATGAGGTATAGGGGTAGGATGAGGTACACAGTCCGAAAGTTAGGCTATTCCATATCCGTACTGTTTCCTATGAGTATGTTGTATTAACTTACAGATAAAACGAATGAAGGACCATTAAGAACTTCTTGTCGATCAGACGGACATTCATCGAAATGGAATTTATTTTGTAATATAAAGGTCTGATGACATGAAAATGACAAAGTTTGGTATTTGGTGTGAAATGCATTAAAAGCCAAGAAAAACCCCCATTCGGATTAAAATCCATCAAATATTGACCATCTTAATGGGTAATTTCTGATTGTGCACTTAATTATGGATAAACATGGGCTCAATATGCAAGTTTGTGATGTCTAGATAGGGAAATGCCATATACGGCTAATGTCATCCTTTTCTTTCGCAATCTTCATTTCAAGGTGAGGGTGAGAACATGAGTATGACCGGAGGGTTTTATTTTTGAACGTTAAATTATGTTCTTGAAAATCATCAGTATCAGTCAACTATCTGATGAGTAACTAATGCCTTTAAGAAAACGGGCAGAATTTGTCAGTCCCTCTAATCTGAAGCTTCATAACCTTTTCCCTTTCAATTATCTTTTTTCCAATTCCTTCAGGCCCGCTAATCCATCTCTTCGACCCTTTACTACCCCCTTCTTCAACCCAGTGGTCTGAGCTGATATCAGTCCCGGTCGTAACCGCGTAACCGTCATGTGTGTGTGTGTGTGGGTGAGGTGGTGGGGGGGGGGGCTCTCTCCCTTTTTTCCATTTCCAGGGTATCGAAAATCTTTTCAATACTATTGTCTGTATATGTACAAAGACTCAATTGTGTTAGCAGGGAGTTGTTATTTGGCTCCCTGGTGTAAGTATGCATATAGCGGCTCGATCTACCATCATACAACGGTATTGAGTACCACCATTGAGACGAAATTAAAAACTTGTTGCTTTCCTCAATTGTTCATCCGCCCTGTATAAAACCCGCATTTTATGCCATTTTGGCCGAGGGTTATCAAGTACTATAGCAAGAAACAATACGAGTGGTTTTATTTTTAGGGCGCTCATATAATTTGAAAGGAAGTAATGTATTCTATTTCATCCATTATAGACGGCAATTGATATTATCATGATCGAGTACCGAAATATAAATTAAATGACAACTTAAATAATATAGTGGACGGAATTCTTTTTTATCTTGTTTCAGGGAGATATCAACGATAAACTCAAACTCCTCAATGTCATGCAAAGTGAAGAATGTGACACTGTAATGCACTTTGCTGCGCAGTCTCACGTTGGTATGTTAAATAATGAAACTTTTCTATTCCGTTGCCGAGATTGCACTTGTTGATAAGTTCATTTACATGTAGTTTTTTCTGGAAAAGTGAGGGTATACCGACCTTTTTGGATGGTGTGATGTCTAATCTAACCAATGAATACGAAGAATATGAGACTTAAAATCACGCGAATGAGTCAGTTTCCCCTAAACAAAAGTTTCACCGGTCATATTATAAGTACTAAGGCATTATCATTTACTTTACACTAGTACATGTTTCATCCATATTTACTCTGAAGTGAGGGGAAATACATATAAACCTTATATTGTACCACTATACCTTTAAAACAGAAAAGGGTCATTCGTATTGTATGTAAACTGAAGTTGGGCGAACTAACGACTGATAAGATACTGTTAGTTTGACCTGACCTAAATTTGTCAGGTCAACTCATTCCTGTTTAGTGCTACATGACTTTTATCGTTGGCCTTTTTACTGCTTTGGCCTTCTTTGTGTCATCCGTTGTCCTGCCTGTCAGTAGTACGTAGCGGTATTTCATTCATTTCATTTCATTTATTTATTTTTGGTTTATCACAACACAAGATTGAAAACAAGTATCACAAAGTAAATAAGTAACAAAGAGTGTGAAAGGAAGTGCACTTAGAAACCCTTTAGGGCTTGTCGAGAAATGACACTCCCTAAAAAAAAAGAAATAATAAAGAAAATACGAAGATAGAAGATAAGACTAGGAAAAACAAAGAAAAAAGTCATAATAGACACGCAACCCACCGTCCCACCTCACCCGTCCAAGAACCCAACCACTACCCACCCCTCGGGCTTAACAAAGAAGCTAAATAGGCAAGAATACAGTATATTAAACAAGTTCATGGGTTTAATACAATTTTGTATTGAGTTTGTAATAAGGCATTTGGTAAAGTTTCCATCATTGCTCAAATTTATCTTGTTATTTTGTGTAGGATAACGGTAGGTTTTCTTAAAGTAAATTTTCTACATCACACAGCTTGACTTTTCTGTCATTTAAAAGCCTTCATACTATCGCAAATAATTATAGATTTTGGCACTCGAGTATTTACCACATGTTATTACCAAAGACTTAAGACTATATTTTACCATAACATTTAATGTTAGATACGACGACATAAGACAAAAGAACAACTTTTATCAAAGTAAGTTAGAACCAAGAAAAAAACACTTGTGTATTTCCACCTCCGGAGTCAAACTATGGAATTTTCTAGATGACATTTTTAAACAATTTAAGACCTTTTTTCCTTTTAAAACAAGATAGAAGCAGAAGTTTTCATGATCGCATACGGTTAAGACTAATTTACGTCTCCTCTCCTTTGTTATATAAATAATTTTTGAAAAAATGTATTAGCCTAGTACCATCTGTTTTACTTATTTCTGGTTCTTTCCTTGTGTGAACTCCATTTGCTCTTCTTTTCTTTTCTTTGAGTATGTTCCCCAGCATCCTGGGAACCTATTGCTTTGTAAATGTGCCAACTACCTCTCCGCAACTCATCGTGTACAATATTTATGCAGGGAAAACAATCTATAAGTATAAAGCTGCGGTGCACTACAACGAATTTATATCGGATTCCAATCCGATTTGTGTCGATTTTTGTTGAAATCGTTTCCATCTCTGGTCGGAAAGAACCAAAAAGTTGCCAACCTGTGTAAATAGTTGATTTCCTTCTGATGTCTAAGAAAATAAAATTCCAACTGACTTTTTCCTGACGTCACACCGACATATACTTTTTATCGGATAGCGTAGGTCGATAAGATTTTTCTACCGATATTACATCCCGAAATAATTAGAATAAATTCAGTTTTCATAGTTATGCGGTACAACTCATATATTTACACAGACTGGCAAGGTTTTTACCCTTTCCTACCAGAAAAAGAGAAGATTTTAATCAAAACTCAAAAGAAAAATAAAAATCGGATCGGAATCGTTGTAGTGTGACCAGGGAGGTGTAACTAATCACACCTCCCTGGTGTGACCGCGGCTCTATACTTCCTTTTTCCTTTTCCATCAAAACTGAATATGTTTAAGATAAGTTCAAAGTGTGTGTAATGAAATTACTTCAATTAACCTCTTTAATGTGCTATGAACTGCAAGATGATGAAAATAAGATGTGTCAGTGTCACTGTCAGTGTCAATATAAATATTACAAACTTGGGATCTTACTTAAAGAGGAAATGTAGTCATTCAACTTGAATTAATTAGTGTAATTGACTGTCATATTTCATGATTGGCTTTTGAGAGTTACTCGAAAATATTTCTTCTCCTCAAATATGAAATTTACTAGGAGTAATTGCTTGGTTTATTTTGAATACCGTATGCAATATGAAAATGAAGAAAATAAAATAAAAAAGCGAATATTTTGAAAAGATGATGCAAGAGGGGGTGAAGGTGAATATTCTTGCCCTTTAAGACAGATATACACGTCACCCAGTCTTCCCAGACAGTTTTAATTCTCCGAACCTGTTAACTTCTTTAAGCCCCTCCCACATCTGTATACAACTCATCTTTGTCATGAAGCAATCTAAAATTATTGTTATATAGCCTATTGTGGGGAGCTTATTACGAAAGACCCTAATGTTGCAGAAGTAAAATCAGCTGATCATATTTTTCGTGATAAGTTTAAACCGCAATATCAGTGGCACTTTACTGAATTCAAGTACATATTTTCTACGGCGGAGTTCACTACAGTACGTGTGTGTGTGTAAGGGGGGGGGATGTTAATTTGTTAATTAAACTACAGGACTAGAACGTATACAGGGCCTAGACGGGGCGAGGGTAGCATGGGAAATTGAAATTGTCGACTTAAATTGTATTTCCATGTATCAAAGTTAGTCAATGCATAAATTTTGCTAAAGAGAAAGTGATACAGGGGGCTGGGACTTCGGCTCAAATTTGCTCTCAATCTACGCTAAATAGATGTATTTAAAGGAAGTACAGTATTGCAATTCAATAGGCCGAGAAAACCTGTCGGAACACATGAAAAAGATGGATCTAAGGAGTTTCCTGTACTTGGTGCTGTCTCCCTCTTACATTAATTTAGCAAGTTCTCTGGGAAAGGCCATAAATTTCGAAAGTTGTATCACCATCATGATGAGACGTGATCGAGGGTAGCTGGCATTCAAAGCTTACAAAGGCAAGTGTACGCTACTTCGCTATAACCGATTGCTAAGTCATTTTCAGGGCTCTTGCCGTAATATCTCGTGTGTCACGGGGACAATTTCACTATCAACTTAAAAAATATCTAAAATGGTATCAGCTGATGAGCACAGTGTAACGAGGAATTTCCTGATTGGCTATTGCCATTGTATTGTATCGACTGTATTTTTTGCAAGGGTTAGGGATTATCGTTATCGTTATAGCATAATGTATATATATATCTGCCCTGTATAGAGTATGGTTATAGCCAGTTTGGAAATTTCTTTTTAATCATTGCCCATTAGTATAGGCTATAGTTTAGCCTACGTGTGAATATTTACTTACATGAATTTACGTTTCTGTTTTTTACAGACAACTCATTTCGTAACGCTGAACCATTTCATGAAACTAACGTCAAAGGGACTGAAACACTTCTAGAAGCTGCACGGGAATGCGGAATAAGTTTGTTCTTACACGTCAGTACAGACGAGGTTTATGGAGGGGAGAGTGTTGTCGTGAGTTATTCTTTGCATGTTAATTCACTAGACGGCAGGCAGTTGAATGCGAGGTAGCAAAATGAATAACCCGTAGTCTCCTTTACATCCGCCCCCCCCCCCCAAAAAAAAAAAAAAAAAAAAAATCGGTCCAGTATTATGAGAGCAAATCCCACTGGCCTCCTGAAATTATTTGGCAGATCCTTGCAAGGGCTTCTCTAACCAAACGCTTGTACGTAAGATCTTAGTATTTAATCTGAGTCATCAGAACCCCTATTTCTCGTTTATGATGTATAGTGCCTGTTCAATTTCAGTTAAAAACAAGTTAGTCAAACATCTCTTCGTTTCCGGTGTCCTGTTTATACTTCATAATGTATGGTTTCTTTGTAAATTACTTAGGCCTATATTTCCATGAATAGACAAGGTAAAGTAAAACCAAAAATTCTTGACAATATCAGATTATATTGGTGCATTTGTGTGTTTTTGGAAAAAATAACTCGAAGAGGTCGATTATGTACACTGTAAAAAATGTCTGTAATATTACAGAATTTTTGTACAATTACAGAAGAAAAAATGAAGAAATACAAAAACAATACATAAAAAGTGCTGTCAACTCATTGACAGCACTTTTTACGTATTCTTTTGTTTTTCTTTATTTTATTTTCTGTAAGTGTACAGGCATTTTTACAGTGTAGAGCCTCGAGCACTGATGTCACTGACGTCCTAACAGCATGCTGGACTCCGCAAACTATAGTTACATTCGATAAAGTTCATGTATTCCATTCGTGGTATTTACTGAGTCTACCATCAGTTGAAACCGAACTTTTACAAGAAACATTCTGATTTTAAGTACATACTGGCGTCACAAGCCCCTTTCCTTTTGACGGGCAAACTTCTAGTGCAGTACTTACGTACTTAGTTTAGCAAAACTGAGTAGCAGCTGACGACCCACCGTGTGACTGTTGCACTACAAACAATGTTGATTTTTGCCTGGTAGTGGGCGTGACTTACCAATTGTGAATTCAGGTGAAGTCCCCATATAGGCTACATGGATATAAAAAGCATTTCCTTCAGAGATTTATGTATGGCGGTACTGACAAGAAACTTGTCCAGTTACAGCACTGTGTATCAAAGGATGACGTCACGTGCATGACGACATCACAATTACACAGCGAAATTAGGAAATTCCATTTTAACTGGCCGTGGGTATATACGTTTCTGTCAGTATTTTATCTTTTTAGTCCTGCCTGCGCATACTCAGCCTTGAGGTTGAAGATATATGATGAAACATCGTACCCTGGGATCATAAACAAAAGACATTATGTTTCTATAATGTACCTCTCATTTCTGTTTCAAATAGTCCTTGACAGAATCAGCCGACCTGAACCCAACAAATCCGTATTCAAAGTCCAAGGCTGAAGGCGAGAAACTAGCGAGATCTTACTGGGAAAAATACAGATTTCCTGTCATAGTGACACGAGGAAACAATGTGTATGGGCCTCGTCAGTATCCAGAGAAAGTCATACCTAAGTTTATCAGTTTGTTGCAAAGCAAACGAAAGTGGTGAGTTTTACACGTTCGATTGCCTGAAAACCTGATAGAATGTTTCATTAATGCAAGCCCTCTTCAAAATAATATCAATGGCATCAAAACCAGAGACCTAAGAGGCTATCACTCGTAGATATACATTCGGTCAATACCTCATGCAGATCGAAGTCATTCCTTTGCTCATTTGCCCTTTAAAATCGGAGCGGCTGAACACCTTCTAAATTTGTCCATTAAATTAGAATTTTATAGAAGCTGTTTTGTTGTTATGTTTTAACTCAAGGGCAATTATTACCTTAGAGACAGGAAGTTAAACACGTGAGAAATGATGAAATGATGATAGCGCCTCATGCCTATGTCATCGCAGTAACAAATTGCGCCCTCCAATGGAGGAAAGGGCTCAACAGTTCAACTTTCACCAACACTCAAATGCAGACACCTGATTTGTGACAGGCTAGATATAGGCTCGTAGAATGATATGCAGAGTCAGAGTGCACAGTCTGCAGTGAAATGATGTCCGTGAATGTATTGTTCCAACCTGCTCCCATATTTACGTCGTGTGACGTCATATTGAGTCTAGTGTTATTCAGCCTTTTTCATCCTTTATGACTGCCAACTGGCACATAATCCCCGTTATTAAACACATAGACAACTCGCTCAATGCACAGGGAGGGAGTACTACATAGTTTTAATAAAAAAAAACATTGTATTTTCGCACAGCTGCATACATGGTGACGGTTCACCCTCAAGGAATTTTATGTACGTAAATGATGCAGCCACCGCATATCTGACTGTGTTGGAGAAAGGTCGTCCAGGTGAAATATATAATATTGGTACAGATTTCCGCACGTCAATCAAAGAACTGTCGGAAACGATTATACGTAAGGTAATCAATGTCTGTGTTCTACTTCCCAACTCTAAGTTATGTAGGGTTACTTGTTAGATGGACTTTTACGGCCCTGTAACTAATCAATTGGTTTAAGTCGGGTTGGTCACGACCTTTTCCCAGTTGTGATTCACTCTAAGCTACCTACTGTTATGCACACTTGAAATGTAGGTCAATAGGCTATGTGGGAAAGATGCATTCCAACTAAAATGTTTAAGGGTTTGTAATACCGAAGGGGTGAAAGGGTTCGCGAGACCAAAAATGGGAATAAGTCTTCGAGACCGAGATGAACCATAGGTACTTAAATTTCAGTCGCACGAACCTTCGATTTCTTGAACACTTTTCTGGCGTTCTTTTCTTTAAGTTCAAGTTTAACTCTGGTGAGATTCATCCTTTAGCGAGGAAACGGGTATACACTTTTGTTTTTCAAGTGAAAGACCACTAAACACATTCTTTCGCGGGTCTTTTATCCGTAGAATAAGAAAGATGGGTCCTCTCTGATGAAAGAGCAGCGATTAGAAGGGCTTAGATTTTGTGTTGTTAAGCAATTGAACACAGCATGGGACGAACGATCAAAACTTACTTCCATACATACAATCATAAGAGTATGAAAAGGACACAACCCCATACTTGATGGAGAGTCTCTACAAACAGACAAATGCGGCTGAACTTCTCTCGGCGATTATCTCAAACAACCTACGCTGTTCTTCCAGTTCGCCCTATGCGTGCTATCAATTCTTTTCACTTAGCCTAAACTCCTTCACAGAAACCTACAAACTAATCATCATTAACAAAACTGAGTCTCTGAGGGAGAGAAGGAAATGCAGGAGGCCTAGCTATTCTTCATTTTTAGGGGATCTGTCCCTTAATTAGCTATCAACTTTTCACAAAGTAAATGACATGATGTCCCCGTCCCTTCTGCGGAGAGTCGTCGGCATGATGCCCGTTCTAGAAGGGGCACCCAATGCTACATACCTTCGGTAGAGTAGTAACATACGGTCTACTATTATATAGCTACAATCCTCGACAAAATTTCATGGGAAAAACCCTTCTCCCCGCATCAATGTTGAAGTTTCGGGACGCCTTGGGCTGCCGCAACATTGAATGGGAGAATGGGAGGTGGTGATCCGTTCATTGATTGTTTTACTTGCTTTGTCCATAGTTTCTGTAGATTATGTATTGTCTCGTCACTTTTTGTCGAGGATTGTAGATTTATAGATAAAGAAGTATGAGTCGTCAAGTTGGTATTATTTACTCTTTTGATCGTTTCACGTTTTCGTGTCTGTTTTCCGCCGATAGTAACAAAGCCAGTAGCATATTAGAAAAAATCTACTTCGTACACAGGCCGTACATATTTTTATTTTTAATTTAGTTTGGGTTTGTGTAATTGTGAGTGTTTTGAATGGTTGGATTGTGAAAATTTTGGGGGGTGAGAAACCATATATGACTATATATAGTAGCCTAGCCACTTAAAGAATTACTGTACCCCTGTTGGAATAATGCTGCAGTTGCACTAAGTCGTGCCTCTTTGTCATATGCAGGGAAAAAGTGGTCATGGCGGAGAGCCAAGTTAACAGCAGAGAACTTGTTTCTTATATAATTCAGCAAATAAACTTATTTAAAATGGGTAGTTTTTTCGTTTCCATGTTCAACTAGCTGACTGTCAATTGATCGGTTAAATGGTGTGCACTAATAACAATGCGTCGTCTAAAGTCACATTTCTGGAAACTCTTATATTTTGAAATCGACTTGGGTCAGTTTTCGCTCGGACTCGGAATCGATCTCGAACTTGGAACTTACAAGTTCGAGATCGATTCCGAGTCCAGCGAAAACTGACCCAGCCCTGGTTATTGTGTAGCATTTTTATGTTTCATTTTGTGCTTTACAACAGATACATAGACAGGTGCTTGACTCAGAGTTCGAAAACTATGTAGAGTTTGTGAAAGACCGCCCTTACAACGATAAATCCTATCTTATTGACAGTACTAAACTTGAGAGCCTCGGCTGGAAACCTCTTATGCAATGGAATAAGGGATTAGATATCACAGGTATGTATTAACTTCGGCAGGTAAAAATGATTTCAAACGTCTAAAATATCAAAAGCAACTTGACTTTCGTTCCTGCATGTTGGCCGGAGCAGACGTTGGGGCAGGGAAATGGGCTTTCAGTTGCGTAGAAATTCAATGCACCATTACGTACCGTATTCCAAACACAGCTGGGAAGCACATACCAGTAATTTTTATAATAGTCCAAATAAGGACCGTAACTTCTTGGTAAAAATTCTAGATGTACAGTCCAAATGCTGCCCATTCAGTAAAGTATGAAATACTCTTAGAAGAGTATTGAATACTCTTAGACGCTGCCAGAGCCGTATTGTAGCCTCTTGACGCTTCTTATGTAGAGCGCCTTTATCATTTAGAACGCGGTGTATGTACGTTTTGAAAATCTCAGTAGTTTTCTCTCGCAGGCTACGGCCATGTAAGCGGCTTGTTGACATTGAAAGTTTACAAGTACAACATTGCAAGCATGTTCAGAAATACGTCGAATGATATGATTTCACGTGTATGAAACCTGATGATGTTATAGGGTGATCTTCATAGCGTATATGTCATGAGTGAATTTGAATATTCTCAGTTATATTCAAGAAATTTTCTTTGTTCTCAGTCAGTACCTTTCTGTGGAGAAAGCTGCCAAACAAGTTGAGCGGTGATATCGATATCAGGCATTATTCCTCCTATCACAGTCATGGGTCGGGCTGGCGGACGGGGGGCAAAACTGCAGGGTGCATGACTGACTTTTTCTTAATTTTTATCAACTCATTTCAGTTGGATGGTACGGAAAGAATTTTGACAACTGGCCTCGAGCTGAAGAAGCATTAACTCCCTTTCCCAAATGAATGCAAAAGACGTTGCGACTTCTGTACTATAATTTGATAAAAGTGGAACGAGCGGGCGACGCCAGATAATGACCAACACTTTGGAAAAAAGGGGAACGGGCAAGATACTTGCTTGTTTTGTCATCTCTGACTAATCCATGGCCAGGAGTGAAGAACGTCCGATACGTTAGCCTGGCTTAGATCTTCCTTTTTTAATATGTTATTGCTCTATAAAATGTGTTCTTTAATTTGAGGGTATGATGTCATGTGCTTACTTCAATCTCACTTTGAAACACAAATTTAGCACATTTGCTGATACCTCGAGAAGTCCCATTTGAATGCAAGTTCCGCCAAATTGCGTAGAATTATAATTCCATTTCGCTTAAAGATGTGACTATAAAATTTTCCTTTGAATTGCACTTTAACTACTTTTTGGTGGGTGTCGGTAGCAACTTGAACATGGAACGCGGAATGTAAATTTAATCGTATACTGATATGAATAGCACTCTTATTAACCTCTTCTCAAGAGCAATGCTCCGTAAAGTTTAAGTACCGTACAAAACAACTTAAAAAGCTCTCATTTTGTGCTTGATCATGTAACTCTCTGCTTAAAATGGCACCTATTCTAGTTTGAACTTGTCCAACTGTTTAAGTATACTCTTCACTAACTACCGGTATGTGATGACTCTTTTGGCCTTTTGGGGTTGTGACTGAAGACTGAAGGCAAACAAGTCTGACGACACTTCAGGGCCACATGACAGTCACACGCCGGTATTTGCCCGTCAAAATGAACGAGGCTGACAACGTCTGTGAAAGCACTCTTTAAGTGACGTCACTAAGTCAATTGTTACTTCAGTTCGGTATGCTGGAACTTCTACCCAACAAAATTGTGCCTCAATTCCCGGCAAAATATTTTCTTCAGACGGTGAACCTGCCAGGAGCGGCGGAACTGAAAATTAGTGGAGAATGGGCTTTATGAGTAGAAGACTATCTAAGCAGAGCGCCACCATAAGTTGACGAAAAGAAAAAAAATGACTTTACAAACCCTCCAGATGACCAGAAAAGGCATTTTTGAGTGTTCTAAGTTGCATGTACAAATCTTTAATGTGGATCTCTTGTCTGGAATTCCATTAATGGAAAAAATCAGTCGTGAATAAAATGGTAATACATATGAGTTGAAATGTTACAAAATCAAATGAAGTATACATCCTCTTTCATTTACTCTGCCTGCAATGCTCTCATATCCAACATCTCTATATCTCTGTTACATGTTCCCTGCACACCATCCATTCATTTCCATTACCAATTGAAAAATCTTTTAGGTTTACTATTTGTCCCTATGATTCGGCATTCTTCTGCGTCGTAACCAAATTTGACAGATCATACGATTTTGGCATTTGAAGTAGAGTCGTGGAAGAGGAGGTTGAGACTCAGTTGCCTCGGATAAATTCAGTGTCCTGATGACATTGAACTGAAATGGAATCGATCAGAAAATAAAGAATCATTTCCAAGGGTGGCGCCAGCCGGAGCCGATGAGGCCATCCCTCGTCGGGGAAGGCTGCCCACGTCAACCCCACCCCTTGAAATTCTTATTGATTTTAGGAGTATGTCATATTCTCCAAGGAAACTCTCAAAATTCCAAAATTTTCCTACAAAAATACGAATTCTTCTCAATGTAACCCCTAGATTTTCAAACATTTCGTTGAAAAGAAAATAAAAAAAAAATCCATTTTCATCATACGAGAAAATATGAAACCTCAAACGACTTCAATCTTTATTTTGCCTATATGGTATTGGGCAGAGTGATCTTCAATAAATACTTCAATTTTCCAATTCTCCGTTTTTTTTTCAAATTTAGCGTAGATGTAGGAGACGGGGCTGGGGGGTTGACATTTTTCAACATATTTTCGAAGAAAAATCATAAACAGATATGTGTACGGGCAGTCACGTACTGTTGACAACTTCAATTCAGTAGATCTTGAATTAAGCCAAGAGTCGCAATAGAGTAAGTTAGTATGTTTTCAATCTCACTGAATAGTTTTCCTCCGAAAGGTACAAACTTGTTTTTGCAATGGTAGTTGTACATTTTGTCGGATAATTTTCTGATCACTTGAAATGAAAACAAAAGCTCAAAATAAAGATTGCTTTGTTCCCAGTTACAAGTCTGGGAATTGCCGTTTCCGGCTGTCTGAAGGGTTCAATTTTCAATTTTTTTTTGTACGTTTCGTGCCAACCAATGGCGGCGCTCCGCTTTGATAGTGTTTCAATAGAACAGTTAACTGAAAGGGGCATTGCAGACTTGCACATCAAGTTCCGTTTTAATCAATATAAGGAATTATTTCTAATCACGTTGATAATTCATTTCGAGTAAAAACACTTTATTGCAAACGAAAGCTCAGAATAGGAACTGCTTAGATCCCACTAAAAAGCATGAGAACCGCGTGTTTGGTCTAACGGAAGGGCATCTGCCTCTCACGCGGAAGGCATGGGTTCGATTCCCAGGTCAAGTCATACCAAAGACTTTAAAAATGGAACCTACTGCCGTTGTGCGTGATGCATGCTCCGCGTAAGCAATGGAGTAGGGAAAACAAGCCAATAAGCCACAACTGGAAAAAGGCCTGTACCGGCTCGACTTGAACCAATAGGTTGGAAACTGGGCCGTAAAAGTCCATCTAACAATAACACAAGCTTGGGAAATGCCATTTCCGGCTATCTGAGGGGTAGGGTTTTTCAACATTTTCTGTGTGTTCCGCGCCAACCAAAGCTCAGATATTCTTTAGAGCAGGACTACATTTTTCGTGCGAAAATCCTTAGCCCCCCTCCCCCCTACAGACCGAAAGCTTCCGCATGCCTGTTTTCTGCCCGATAAATTCCCTTTAATATATAAGCTCCAGATTTTCAAATATATATTAAGAGGAAGCCAATTTTTTTTCGGGCATTTTATCAGTTTCTTCCGAGGGTCTTAACCTGCATGATGATATCTAGTAACCCTGTTAAACCAAAAGTTACCCGGGAACCTACTTAATCTTTTTGATAAGAAGGTCGAATTATTCAAATAATAATAAAAAAAAAAATTTAAAGTAAATTGCAATTTTTTCTCCTCTTTAGGCTACAGGTTCTCCAATATTTGTTAGAAATGTTAAAATATTTTCTAAATATTTTCCATTTTTGATGGATACTACTTACATTTAAAAAACCGAGCCAACTTCAGTCACCCCTACATTCTACTTTGTTTTGCTCTTAAAATGCTGATCACTTAATAAAAACCCAAAGCTTTTCAATTTCACGCATCTTACCAAAAAGCCACATTTTCTTTCGTTAACTTTTTCTCCAATATAAGCTCTTATTTATAATCTTTGTTCAAGGTAAGAAGTTTTAGGGCAAATTGAAGTTTCAGTTTCGTTTGAGAGCACATTATGTAGGCCTACAATGAAATGCAAAACTCCAAACGAATTTCAGTCGCTCATACAACTTTTTGGAGTTTAGTGATATCAAGGGCAGTTTCTTCAACAAACAGCTCGATTATTTTAATGGTCTTTACAAAAAGCCAAATATCCTCCAAAAATTTCAAATTATATTCAAAAAGCTCCCCATTTTTAAATGTTTGTTAGAAAGAATCCACAAATTTCGGTGCGCTACGCGCGCCTCAAATATTGCCAGGCACGTCCCATCTGGGACTCATCACCTTTTTCGGGATTCGAAATGCTGACCCAGTGACCCCTCTGTCGGGCAAACCCTTGCGCCACTCCTGAGCGTTTCTGAATTAGGTGACGGTTACAGAAAGCCATTCTGGTGGCCTGAACAAGTAGGCTAGAAATAATTGAACAACAAAACGACTACCAAGTATACCTGTCTACAACTGTGCGGTACGCTGTGTACGTCACAGTCGGGGCTAGTTGAATGTCATTCCCAAACGCTGTCATTTCAGAAAATATTTCAGAATTCCAGAAAGATTTTGTACAAAAAACAATTAAATTATACTCTTCCATGATGTCATGCATTAGCCATAGAAAACGCGAACAATCAACCAAACTGTGCAGATGAATAATATGAATTTTGTTTGGTACGCTGTTAGGAATACAACAAATAGGTTGAAAGCGAGCGTGGAGAGCGCGAAAACTTAAGTAATTTGGGAAAGATTAGAGAAAGTCGTGCTGTGGTGTTTACTTGAATACAATGAAATATGGAAAAATATACAGCAGATAGGAGATAAGCATATAGAACATCACCGATGTAAATTCATTTTGCTTTTTTATCAACTGAAAAAAAAAAACCAAACAATTCGATTGGGGGCATGACTACTCAAGCGCCCCTCTAGATACGCTAATGCTATGAATAAGGAAGGCCAAAGTAACGTAAACAGGTCCAGGTCACGAGGTTGGTGATGTTGGCGAAGAACTTTTGTTGTTCACACAAGCGGTCAACAAAGTCTATAACCAGCCACCTAAAACGTTATATCTTCAGGGGAAAAAACCAGCAACACCAGCAACACTATATTCCGATAGATTTTTCCCTCAAGTAACAAGTTTTTTAAACGTTTGCAAATTTTAATTCAGACCTTAAATCGGGGGGGGGGGGGGGGAGGCCTCACTCAACGGGGCTCACGGCATACCTTTTGACAAATCTTTTAGCATACGGAACTTTGGAGCTTGTATTCATTTTAAGAGCCTTTTTCAATAGATCTTATATTTGTGGGCAAGGTGTAGTCTAATAATTTATGGTTCTCGCGTTTTGTAACTTGATGCTTGTTCCGATACTTGCAATAATTCCCTGAAATTATCAATTTATGTAATAAAGGAACATGGTTTATTGAAATAAATAACAGTATCAGTTTTGCATAAAGCACATGGGTTAGGTTATTATGTGTTAATGTATGATAGCATACAAAACGTTTTACAGAACACTCGCTTTAGAAAAAAAGTTCTACAAACGGATCTGGATCGTATGGATGTTTTTGTTTCTCTTTTATTTTCCCCACCACGCTAGTATACCGTATACCGCTATTCATTCATCTTTGGCAGATGATAGTTCGCTGCAATGCAAATTTATTGTGTTCCTTTTTATTTGTATTATTCCTCACACACCTTTCAACTAATCAATGATACCTTTACACAATGACTGCAATGTGCGTCATGAAGCAGGCGCGTAGCCAGGATTGTGTCATGGGGGAGAGGGGGGGGGGTGGTGCCATGGGGGGCACGAAATGGGGGAAAAGTCTAAGGATAGAGAGAAAAGACCGCTATTTTAGGCTGGGTCATGGGGGGTCCTGATCCCCAACCCCCCCCTCCGTGGCTACGTAACTGTCATGCAGTTACTAACACCGAACTGGGCTGTTCTAACAGCTAGTTACTTCTCATCCTTCCTTTCCCTTTCTCCACATCGTCTTCCTTTCCTCTAGCTTGCTATTGGACGAATTTTTACCAACTTCCAAAAACCAAGAGCAAGAGCAGTCGTCCCACACGTATTTTGAAACTTGAAAGCAACAGCTAAATATCACAAGTTTCTTCTAATTTCTCTTCAAAGTATCTTTAACTTCAGTATTTCATATTCAACGTAAAACAAGCAGTTACTTTTAGTAAATTTCACATTTGAAGAGAAAGGTTGTTCTCTCATGACTCTCAACAGCCAATTGTGAAACAAGACAGTCTACTAAAACTAATCCAAGTTAAGGCGCATGCCCAGTAGGTACATGTGACAAAAAACCTCCCCAAATGCCATGTACTTTCTATAACCCAAACTTTGTATTAAAGGGCAAGAGCAGTCATACCAAGTTGAAGAAGTGTAGTAGACTCTCCAGATTCACGATTGGTTTTTGGGAGTCATGTGACAATATTTTTTCTCTTCAAATGTGAAATTTACTGGAAATAACTGCTAGGTTTACCTTCAATATCCAAAAAGAAAAGTCATAAAATGTAATGAAAGATACTTTGTAGTGAAATAAGAAAAAAATGTGTTATTTACCTTTTTTTTCAGAATAAGTTTTGGGGGACTGCTCTTTACCTTTAAGCTCTGGACACACCACACAGCAATAACAAGTTCAATACAATGACGATTTAAGCATCTGTTATCGTGGCTGATCACTACATTGGGATTGCCCGGTAACTGTTTTATGCCAAAATCATTATCATATGGAATTCCTTATTGTTGTTTTAAAGCGGCTCATTTAGTTAATACATGAAGTTTACAAATTTTTCCTAACATGAAAAATCCTCAAATACTATATACAAATGGCTGTTTTATGAGTGAGTACCGGTACTTCACGGTTCAATTTGGTTTTCAAAAATTCGTGACCAGACACTTTTCCAAATTATGCACGAAACCTTTAAAAGTCAGGACACAAAAAAATATCAAAATTTTAACCTTTTCTGCAACAGCTGGATATGAAACTTGACTCATTATGCTAACTATAAGCATTGTCATGTGGTAGTGACCCTTTAACACTCTCAATAATTATCAATTTCAACCCAGTGAGCCCTTTTAAGTGATGGAAACTTTAGACATGACAAAAAAATTACTAAAGGAGCGCCTTTTTATAGTTATTTTGTCTTCGTTGAGCAGAATGTACTATGTTTACAACCCATGAAAAGATACAGAGAAATACCGAGCTTAAAACGAAATCTTAAAATTCATTTAGGCCGAACTGAAAAATGTCGTCACTGATAAACATTTTCGTCCGTTTCGAAAACCAACGACTAGTTCTGTTTTCACTGCGAAGTGTATGGCATTCGTTTGGCCGAAATCAGTAACAATAAGGTCGAGGTATTTGATGACTTCGATCGTACCTCTCTCTGTCCCTTGCAATCTTTTTGTGCAAGATTTGTTTCTTTTTAATCGTAAAAGGGACGCATTCAAACAAAAAGTTGGTTTTTCGCATCTTTTCTGTTCTTCCACATTCCCCGGACCAAATGCTGTATTTTGTTCTAAAATAAGGGATTGGATTAATCGTTTATACTGGAAAGGTTCTCATATGGAATTTAGTCCTAGCTATAGAACTGAAATGTCTTAAAGCACGCATTTGTCGACCAGTAGCGTAGCTAGACATTTCTCCAGAGCTGGCAAATGTTCCGACTTTTTATAAAAGTATGAACACCATTTCTCTGCGGAAAAAATTTGAAAAATTGGAGCTTATTTTGGAAACTTTTGGATTCTAGATTTCCTATTTGAAGAAACGTGAAAAGTTCGGGAATAACTGAAGAATCTTTTTTCCTTATTGGCAAGTCTGAGATTGCACGGCGGCCAAACATCATTGTTGATACACAATATTATCAAACGCCTACAAATTCAAGCTCTCCGACTACATTTCAAGAGTAAATAGCTTACATTGGGGAAAACTTGGAATTGAATGAAAGAAAGTTCATGAAAATAGCACTGTTGTTGCCGATATCACTTGATGATCTGCCGTTTTTTTTTTCATGTCCACAGTTCGGAAAAGTTTACCAAACTTTTTTACGAGCGGACACGACTGCAATAGTTGAAAATTGATGCGTGCGAATCGCGCGGAAAATTTTTGTAGTTTTAAAACAAATAATTACAAAATTGAGCAAAAGAAAAATTCAACTTAAAAAAGAATTCATCGGGATAGCTAAGTGCCAGAGATTGTGGTTCCGATTCCCAACTCTGAGGACCACCCAGGTTTATTCAGAAGTACTGTACCCCCTTTCCACGTAACAAAACCTGTATCGATACATCAGATATTATAGGGAGGTGGGATTGGTACAAACTGCCGGTAGTAAAAGTCAGCGATGTATAGGAATCCATTGCTTTCAGGAATCAGCTTACTTTCACCGCACTTGAGTCAAGGAAAAGGAATCCGTGATTAAAATACAAAATTGAAACAAAAACATATTGAATTGCATTAATGAAATTCGGCGGCAATTAATTTAACCATATTCGCGTAATTAGCAAAAAAGACTCAAGCGCCCGCAGATAAAAGCCGATAAACCGACGAACATTTTAAAGTAGTCAAGACGTGGAACACTATGAGTAGCAGAGACTTGTCGTTACCAGCGTAAATGAATATTCCGTTGGAGGCCGAGCCATTTTTGCCCGAGCGAGAAAGCCCTTTATTATCTAAGGCAATATCCAGAAAAATGCAGCTGTGGAAATGGGTGTCTCACAATTCTAGGAGTTTCACCCCTTCCCCGAACATGTGCTGTACTCGAGTACAGTAGACAAAGGCGGTGGCATTTGAAGCGATGAAGTGAAGCAAATGGGAGTTCAATACTGACCATGTCAATTAAAAGTGAATTTCCATCCATGAGCAATTTCTACAGTTTTCCCATCTGAAGTGACCTTTCAAAAGACACCAAATTTTTGATCTAAGATGTACAGTTGGTTGCCGCCCGATGAAAAATTGTAATACGCAAGCCAAAGGTTTCTCCCGCTTAGCGTCGTAAAACCAAATGCCCTTCATGGCCTGATTAATGAAAAAAGACTGTTAATCCGAATCTTTGCTCTGGTTTTTGGCAGTGGAGAATTTTTCTTAGGGAGTGTTCCGCAAAATTTTCTTTTCTTTGTAGCGATTTGTAATGTCTTCCTTGTTGAAGCCTTATACGATGCTATATTAGCAAAAGACATGGTTTATACCAAAGAAAAAGGGTCAAATCACTTATTTTTAGTCTGCCGACTATAAATGCTATGATATGATAAACAGATGACTCACTTGAAAATTTAACCCTACCATGCCCGTAGAGCTGTATACACTCCTGCCTGTCCGAATGCTGACTGGTTGAGCCTCTACCAAGAACACCTCACCAAATGGTAGAAAGGCAAAAAAGAAAACCCGTAATTTTAAAGGCAGTCATTCGTCACCCTAAACTACACTTTCAGTATGCATATATCAAAACTCTCAATTGGTACTGCTCTTTGATTGGCATCACATTCAAACAATGCATCATAGCCAAATTACACAGCATGGGCACTGAGAGTGTCTTGATTACACATTATGGACTTGTATGGCCATTGGGACAAGCCATGAAGCAATAAACTAGGATTGTGTCTGGATAAAGATGAGTTTTAGATAAATGTGGGAGGGGCTAGAAGTTAGTAGGTTGGGAGAATTGGAACTGTTTGGGATGATGAAAATATGCCTTTAAAGACTATTTGGTAACAAAACTTGGGGGAATTAAGCGGACTTGGTATATGTCTAAATATATATTAATGTAAGGGCATTTTTCTTACCCCTTTCAGAAACGTGAGAACACTTTTAAAGCTGATAAATAAAAAGAAACCATTATGGTTTCTGTTCAATATTGTTATATTTTTAGAGTATTCAAGTCGGCTGTACAAAATAAGTAACTTAATCTTATACAAACATAAACACTCACTTAGCATGATACACTATATGATCCTTTAAGTTACATAACTTTCCTAGATCTGTCTTAACACACTGTGGACAGAGAGCTCACACAAGGCCTTCATTCTGGGGGGCTGGCCTGCCTCCTCAGCAAAAAAAAAAAAAAAAAAAAAAAAAACTTGTATACTTTACTCTTATCAAATAAGGTTTCAATCACATCTATCTTACCCCATCTCACCCACTCCACCCCCAACCCTGACTCAAATTTGATGATTTAAAACAATCTTGTTTTGCATTTAGAGTACCTTAATGATTATAACAGCAAAAAGGAAAGAATTTGACTGACATTAAGCAATGAATGATTTGAAATAATTAATTCTATATATCATTTGATAAACATCTCACTCATACATCTTTCATAAAAATGGTAAAGCTAAACCAGTCAATAATACTGAAATGTTAAAAAAACTAATTGTAGTACGCAGACAGGGTAACACATCTTCTCATACTTCCACTCACTAAAACCATTACTGACAGATAATTAAGTTTTCTCTCTAAATATTGAAAAGTAAAACATGAAGTTAACATAAACTTTGGTTGGACAATATGGCATTTTCATGATACAAAACACCTACCAATGATTACATGACATTCAGCTTATTTCCTTACAAGGTGTTTCTAATGGCTGTAAATTTTATTAAAAAGAGAGAACTCTTAGCATCTTAGCGACCACCACTGTAATTTAATTTTCAAAAATTAATGGTCAATTTGTGGCAATAGGACAAGACCTTCTTACAAACAAAGTTAAATGATGCAGTAATATAAAATAATAAAATAAAATCATTGAATGTGAAGTAAAAAGAGGTGTCACTGGCAGTTTTTAAAAAGTAATTTTAAATGCTTACAACTATTGCTCGATAAAAATGATTATGTAAATTTATACCATTTATATATATATATACAATTTGCCACTGAAGTTATTTCCCAGCAGAAATATTTAAAGCACCACATTGAGTTGGTTCATGAAATTCACCAGATTTTTTAAAATCTATGAAGTTTCCTCCCCATTCATAAGACAAATGGTTTAGCTCAGACAATCACCACATTCAATATACAACTATTGTTTCAAGAGGAAGTAACCAATGACTCCGTTCAGTTTTTGAAAATTCAAGAACTGACACTTATTCAAATAATGCACAAAACGTTTACAAGTCAGGATAGAAACAAATCAAAAATAAATGTTAACATTTCCCTTAACTTAAATTGTAAGTGAAAAGCTTAGTAATTTATAAGAATAATAAGCATTGTCATGTTGAGGTAGTACCCCACTATACCCTTGTTATTGGTATCTCATCAACATGTCCCCTTAAGAAGTCCACCTTTGTTACTGTTTCTTCCCGTCTTTCAATAGCATCCCACAAAGGTTAACAGTGCACAAAGGATGAACTCATGATCACTGCACATATTATTCCAATGTCAAAATTAAAGATATCTCTTTCTTCCATCAAATATAATAATTCAATTTTTGTAATAAACCCAGAAATTGCACATAAAAACGTTGATAATGTTACACAAACAGTATGTACTTTTATATTTTTAAATTGCATTCACTGAGTTGAAAAGAGATGTGTTAAAATGACTTGTTTCAATTGCCAATAGATGACATTATTTTTAAGCCACATTTTAGCTAATCAAGATTTCAATATTTTAGTAACTGGGCATAAAATTAAATCTTTAAACAATTCCCTTGAAATCCACTAGATAAACATTTAATCTTAAGTAATGACGTTTAAAGCTCTAAAAGATTGTTTCAATGTTGTAACCTACTTCGTACAAGACCTTTTCCTTTGAGTAACTGTCACTTTTTACACATGATATATAATACTAGTAAAAGAGATTAAACTTTAATACTTTTAGCTACATTATACTGGATTACACTTTAAATTTTATAAATGGTAACCTTTTCAAACCTTTTTCATCACATTTTAAAACGAGACTCTTGAATTTCAAAACCTACATTGATGTTGAAAATATTAACAAAGACAGAAAGGTACTTCAAAATGTTGAATATGATGTAACATTATTTGTCAAGCAGCATACACAGGATTTAAAATAACAGACATTTGTCTACGAGTCATGGTTATATTTCTGGCAGAGCTATTTTTTTGAAATATATGATAACGTCTAACTTAAGTGGAATTTTTCAATAATTATTTTTTGAACCTAACCATTATTCAACTTGTAGTTTTATGTACTACATCCCTGATGAGGTTTTCTTATACAATTTATTCTCCCTCTTCCTCTAGCATGTTTCATCTTACAAGCGAAAAGTAAGACAAAATGATTTCAGGTTTCAAACCCATTTTGCATGTTACTAGTTCAAGCTTACAACCAGTTCAGAACCAATTCAACAAGTTTTGATGTTCTACAAAATAAGCAACACTTTATAAATTATTACAAGTGTGAAAACATTCAGTCCCTATCACTTTTGTGAGAAATGGATTAAAAATATCCAGTAAATGTTGAGAAAGAAAGTCATGCAACAAACTGACCCACTGTAATATTCTTGCTGCTAACTGATTTTCATATACTCAGGGTAATTTTATTATCATAGAACATCCAGCATAAGCATAGGGCTGTTTTTGAAGCAGAAGCAATCTCAAATTTGAGCACTGCCGTTTTTTAAGAAAAAGAGGAACTTATCATTTATTTTTTATTCATTTTTGCTTAAATCACAGAATAGTTTTATGAATGCTTTTCATCCTAAATAGATGGGTATATGCACACTGTTTAACAAGGTGTTTCTTGATTGGCTGCTGCCATTGTATTGTATCAATTGTATCATTTGTGAAGGTTAATGATTAGGTTAGGGATTAGGGTTATCATTAGCCAGTAAGGAAATCCCTTGTTAAACAGTAAGCATCGCCCCAAATAGATGACTCTTGAACCTTACATAACCTTGCGTATTTAACATTCTGACAAAATTTCTCTATCCTTAAAAATGTCTTTACACTTGAAACTCGTAACACATTCTACTAAAAATTCACTGTAATGTATCATTACATTTTATTCACTTAGAAGTAATACAATTTCTAATGGGAGACAATATTTTTTACAAAGATGATTTTCCTCAGAAAGTACAAACTTAATGCAATGGTGTTTTCAGTTTTCTTACCCACTTAACTTTTACAAGAACAGTATGCATGCAAGATGAAAAGTTAAAGGTTGATCAGTCACCCCAAACTAATTTTGAAGCAGCAGACAAATCTCACAATTTACTTCTTGATCTTCTTCAAATTATCTTTTGTAATATTTAAGGACTTAAATATTGGATATTCAAGGTAAACCAAGCAGTTACATATCTGGTAAATTTTAAATTTGAGGAGAAAATGACTCTCAATGACTCTCAAGAGCCAATCATAAAACAGGATAGTCTACTACACTTCTTCAGGTTGGGGTGACTGCATTTCCCCTTTAAGGCAAAGTTGGAGACACTGACAATAAAATATCATAGTAAATGGCAAGAACTGAAATCTTGCAAATAAATGGATAAGCAGTAATACATTCATTTCAGTTTCACTGCATTATTTCTATCTTTGAATGAGTACTACCAAAATTGGAAAAAAAAAATCTTGCAAAGACTTCTTTTATTTCTTTGGAAAGGGATGAGTTTCCACCCAAGGAATTGCAAGATAATATTGCACAAAAGATGTACACAATTTACTTAGTTTGTGATAACTACACAATTTGCAGTTTGAAAATACTTTTAATGATGGCAGATTTTAGGCATTATTCTCATAGGTAAATATATTGTAGGAAGATTCAGGGTGTGAAAGCAATGTCTGAAGAACAGCCAAGGGGCATTGGGATAGTCATCCCCGAAAAAATGAGGGAAAAGAGAAAAGGAGCAAAAAAGAAGAAGAAGGAAAGAAAGGAAGAAGTGGGAAAAAAGAAGGGGTAGTGGTGGTACCCCTCGCATTAAAGTTGCAAAAACTTTCAAGTAATCCACCCTTTGTAAGCTGAGAGTTTTCATAGGGGTTTCCCTTAGAAAGCAATCAGTCATTATTTCATCTGCCCCCTAAGATGGAACCCTAGCTAAAACCTTGAAAAGATTAGAATCTTTTGCTTAGAGCATGAATGAAAGTATGAAATACATTTGTTCAAGTATCCATACAGTAAGTATACATACAATGCAAATATAATCTCATTCTAGTCCGGTACGCAGGACATGTAGCTAAAAAAAGCAAACAGTCAGTTGACTCCCTGCATAGAGCTACCAAACATACATGAGCTACCAAACATTTCCATCACATATTTTAAATTTGTGCTGAATGTTTTTTTTCTTATGCTACATATCCAGCTTTATTTAAACTTCATTTTGAATTCTAATGTTGACTAAATTTGCATGGATATTAGTTTGAATATAAAACAACTACTTCCCAATAATTCCTCCGAGTTGATAAACATACAAACTATCTTTGAATTTGACACACATTATAATACACTAGTTTTATAGAAAATGGTACAAAATATCTCAAATAATACCTAAGTTTCAAAAGCTGAATGGAAAGAATGATGTCCTTACAATTTTAAAGTGCACTGAAGAAATCTTCTACCCTTTTCATGTTCAAGTGCAAATAACCTTTAACAAATAAATTTGCACATTGCAACTAAAGCAAAATAACGTTGCATGATTTTGACACTTTTTAAGTAAACTAAAATAGCACAATTTTGAAGCTTTATAACCTGAATACCATCAAGGCTTTTTAACTTATAAATTTGAATCCTTCTCCAACTAGTTTTATTTCACTTTTCTGCCTAACCCTGCCATTTGCCCATTCCTACTTAAAATCATTTATTCATTATGCGAGACGGTTTCAAGTCACATAACTTTACTTACTTCAGTTCTCCAAACCTACTTACTCCTGGTCCCTGATTTTAGTCTCTCTCACAGCTGTCTTTATCCAGACACAGTCCTAGTTTATTGCTTTACTTCATTATCCTAGTTGGCTTACACAACCTTAAAGTGTAATTTAAACACTCTCAGGGAATGCTGTGTAACATGAGCTAATCTGTAAGCTTTCCATTAGATGTCAATCAAAGATCTACACCAAGGGAGAATTTTAGTAGATGAAGGGTAAAATTGTAGGGGGTGGGGGGGGGGGGTGAATGACTGCCTTCAAGTTTAATGTATGTCCCACAAAGAGAAAAACAGTGAAGTTAAGGACAAGATGATTTATAGCAGGGTCCACTCTATCTATAGTCCTCCATCTCAATGGTCCCCTAATTAGCCCTGTCTTATAACTCCCTTATCTCATTGGTCACCCTTTTCACTATTCCACCTCAAAAGTCCCCTGTCCCATTAGTCTACCCTCTAAATGATCCCCTTCTTCATTGAGATTAGGATTAGGGGTTAGGGTTGTGGGTAAGGATTAGATTTAGGGAATAGAGTTAGGTTTAGGGAACACTGTCAGTCACCTAAAGGACCAATGTGGTAGGGGACTATAGACGTTTGTCCGTTTCTAGCATTGTTCATGCTCTGGTAAGCCATCGCACAATTTCCTCACCTGGCTTCTGAAATCCCACAAAGTTAAAATTTATACAAGGGAAATTCCCACATCACTTTTACTAGTCAATGCATGCGAATTATTGAAAAGTCCTTCTTTAAAAATTAAAATCCATCATAAATGTCTTTTGATGGGGAGAATTTCTCTCCTTAATTCAGAAATGTAGAACTAACACAGATTTATAGTACTCGAATGATGATTTAAGGTAGAGTATTTTACACACAGTAAGAGGCTTTCATTAGTTCTTTCTTCACCCATACAAGTATTTGAACTACAGTATATCCTTACAAAAATGGTGAAAGAAAACTGTAAATAAGAAATAGACAACCGTGATTTCCGAAAAACTATGGGCAGAGTATTCATAACAATGTCAAATGCACGCTTTTGTCAATTCCAAATTTTGTCTTGTTTTCTTCAAAGAGTGATGACAGACCATCCATATACTTTTGGTGCACAGAGTCAATGTAGTCCTGGCTTGGATTTTCAGTCTTGGTGACTTCGATAGGTTTGCCCACTAATAAAAAACAGAAGAAAAAAGAAAAAATAACCTTGAGACATTGTACAAATGATTGTTGCCAGAATTGCTATAGCACTTAATCCTGCTATGTGGTCAGTTAGGTAGTTAGATGGATGGAGTTATATGGCCCAGTTTCCAAGCAATTGGTTCAAGTCAAGTCTGGCCACAGTCTTTTTTTTCAGATGTGGCTCACAGACTTGTTTTCCCTACTCCATTGCTTATGCTAAGCACCTAGGACAATTGCAGTGGGTTCCATTTTTAGTATTTTAGGTATGACCAGGCCAGACTCAAACTCCTGACCTACCTCCTGCAGGTCAGATGCGCCGACCACTTTGCCTCGCAATTGTGCTCTGTAGAGCATTACATTATATGATGCCCATGATCTCTGCAGCTTAGTATTCAGTTGGAAAAAAGCATTAGGAATGGCACATTTTAGTATAGAATATTTGCTCAGCATACAATTGTGTAGTAATCCAAAAGTTGTTAATAACAGCACTGCATAACTGCTACTTTTTAATTTGTCCACTTGTTGGATTTGTGCAATTATCTACATGTGCAACAATTACAAGGGTCCATTTTCACTAACGTAAATTTCAGTGATCATCCCTATTAAGTTGCCCCCTAACTACTGTACAAATTGATAGTAGTCATAGCAATGGATATTTTCGTTTCATTTAACTGGCCACTAATAGTGATGTAAAAAAATTAAAACTTCCTTGACAAAGATCGCTAACTTTACTGCACAACCTTTGACCTTGAGCAGCACACTGTAAACTCCATCAAACTGTGACTTCACAAAGCTAATGATGACGGGAAATACAATACGGTGAGTATAATGAACACGAAAAATGCAGGGATATGTATGAAAGAGTCTTAGTCTACCAAACTTGTGCATAAAGAAGGAAAGATGTGAAACTTGACCAAATAATTTCATTTCACTAGTGTTTCAAGATGAAATAGCCATGGTATTACAGTTGCGACTTGCTTTCCGACATTAATAAAACATGATGTGTTCTTGAGAACATGTATCAAGCATCAGTACATAGTGTGTGCAATGGGGCCTTGTAAATAATCAGGGATGATGGGGGCAGTCTAATTCAAACTAATCAGATACCAAGGGGTATATCTTAGTGTAGTGCCTGGTTTAGGTGCATGGGAAACAGGAACACAACCTTCCTTCCTACTGGCCTTCATTTGTGTTCAAATTTACTTCAAAATGTGTCAAATATATATAAATATTAGCACTCTGTACCTCAGACTCTTTCCAAAAGCAAAATTTTTTAAAAGAAACACCATGTAAACCAATATGAAACCCTATGGGTAAATTTACCTCTAGGCATACTAAATATACCATCTTGAAAGTTTCTGAATTCTGCAAATTTTACATAAATATTCACCATGCTTAATTCTGTAGGTGTCACTCCAAAATTCAAAAAGTTCTTCCAAATTTTTATTCTGGAATCATGACTGCACCATTTTCAGACTTGCACATTTGACATAAATCAGATACAAGACTCTAGTAGTTGCAAAGTAATGTATTCTCTACAGTGCTCCAGGATCCACACACTAAATATAACTCCTTCAGAGGTGAAAGGGGCCTGGTGCTAGATTTCATAGGGAGACAATATTAAAATGTAAAAAACTTTTTCATTTTCTCGGCTTTGAAAATGTGAAAGACTTACCAACTGTATTCACTGGGACTCTGTTTGGTAGAAGACCAAAGTTATAGTTGAAAAAGCCACGACCATAAAAAAGGGGAGGTGCAAAACCGATGTACTTCGTTGCTTTATCTTGGAATGCTTTCAGCCAAGATCCGTTGGGATTATTAACTTGCTTGTACATGTCTGTTTCTCCAAAAGAATAAACTGGGACCAAACAGGCTCTGTAGATGCAAATTCAAATGTATTTTTCACCTTAATAAAATGTTCTTAGTAAATGAAATATGTGTAATCACACAAAAATATTTAAATACAAACAAATAGACAGACAGACAGATGGACAGACAGACACACAGTTAGACAGACAGTGGTGGCAGACAAAAAGACAGCGACAGACAGACGAACGGACTGAAGGATGTAAAAACTGATATGCTTAGATAACACACATATTTTATATTGCAGTCGCCCCACCCCCAGTCTCTTTCTAGTCCTCTGTCTCATTGGTCCACTAATTCATTGATCTGCCCTGCCATTAGTCCCTCATCCCATTGGTTTCACAAGTTTCCAAGGGATAGTGTTCCCAAAGCCCAACCCTTAAACCTAACCCTATTCACTAAAGGGAGAGTCATTTATCTAACCACCCAGTATGTGCATTTGGGCACAGGAAATACATGAGCGACTTGGCAATGACTGCCAGTTAGATAAATGACAGTGTTCTAACCCTAACCCATAACTCTAATCTCAATGTGTTGCAGGACCAGCAATTGGACAGGGGCTAATGAGATGAAGACAGAAAATGAAAACGATTTACGAGATGGGGGACTAACGATACA
The DNA here is from genome assembly GCA_037179385.1 of Holothuria scabra. NCBI lineage: Eukaryota > Metazoa > Echinodermata > Holothuroidea > Aspidochirotida > Holothuriidae > Holothuria > Holothuria scabra. The sequence goes on from CM074190.1 coordinate 20,484,233, forward strand.
AACATAGCATATTGAAGGATTAATGAGAGCATGCAGGGACCAATGAGACAGGAGATTAAAGAGCATACCCTGCATTCCTTTTCAAACATGATCATATCATTTAGGGTCATAAGTTTTTTTTTCTAATTAACATACCCTGCAGTTATAGCCCTTTTAATGAACCCCTTTCTGTTTAAGAGGTAGAGTTGGTGGCTACCAGGTCTGGCAAGGAGTGATTCTTTAGCTCCACCGACAACCACCAATGCCATGTGTCCTGGTTGATTCAGGATGTAATCGATGCTGGCCCTGCTCACTGAGCATACACCTAGTTATTCAGTAAAAGATGATAAATAAACTGCTATAAATAATATTTTTATAACTCATTATTATATTTTATAGAGTAAAATAACATTAAAGCCAGTCACTTATAACCCCCAAAACTGCAATTTTACCCTCGGTATACCAAAATTCTAAATTGGCAAAGCTCTTTGATTGGCATCAGGTCTTGTAGGCTTTGAAGGGGAGTTGTTTTATGATGCTGAGCGACCATGAATGTGGGAGAAGCCATTGGCTTATGAGTTTTAACTTCACGTAGGGAGGCAATCAATTCAACAATCTGGATCAAATTTGGTTATTTTTTCTTTGAAAGACCAGTTCAGATGGGAACACCACAGATTGCTCTTGGATGAAAAAACCCACCTTACTTTGACCCAGCCAAGAAACAAACTCCAGACCTCCTGGTTGCTGCTAAGCTTCATCACTTCAAATGCCACCATCAAATTCAAAATATGCTCCTATTGCACAGCATGAACTGAGAGTTATCATACACAGGGCTTGTATGCTCACCAGGTCATATCCCAAGCAATAATCTAGGACTGCATCAGGCTGCTGATGAGTTTTAGACAATTGTGGGAAAGGGCTAGAAGTAGGTATGTTGGGGAAATTAAAGCTGTCTGGGGCAATGAATGCCTGATTGAGAGGTCTAATTCTCTCACCGCAAACAGTTCCAATTTTCCTAACCTACTTACTTAAGCCCCCGCCCCCCCTTCACTGTCTAAAACTCATCCTCATCCAGACACAACTTCAGTTTATCTTCAGTTACAAGAGCTGTGCCAATTGAGAATTTCTGCAAACTACTACATTTATTGTAGTTTGGGGTGAGAGCTGACTGCCCATAAGTGTTATATAGTGTTCAACACAGAAAAGCTCTTCAAAGTTATAGTTTTTTCCCTTATCTTCATGCCTAGTTATCTCATCGCTCCGTGAGGAGGATGAGATATTGTAGTCACTTTGCCTATTGGGCTATATATGGCAATGCCAGCTTAAATCACAATGGCTGCCATGGTAACGGTAAATTTTCCCAGGTTGCTAGTCTCGAGGTCTAACCCATGGTGAGGTACCCCGGGGTGACTGAAGGTCCATGGCTGAGAGAGGGGTCAAAACCTGTCCGTGTGTGTGTGTGTGTGTTGGTGGGTGTGTGTGTGTGTGTGTGGGTGTGTGTGTGTGTGTCCAATTTTGTTTTCTTAATATCTTGTAAACGGCTGGGCCGATTTTCTTCAAACTTGGTAGGATGGTACCTCAGGTGGAACAATTGCATTTTGATACACAACCGGAAGTGAAGGTCAAAGGTTACAGGTCAAAGGTCAAATTCGGTGAAAATCACATTTTCTGCTATATTTCAAAAACGAAAGGTTCCCCTGACACGAAACTTCACACATACGCTGATTGAATCTAGACCTACCAAAATATGTGGTTGCCATAGCAACAGATGTCAAAGGTCAAGTGGTAGAATGGACCAAAAAATTTTCAAGTGATAATTTGTTCGTAAAACAACGTTTTTGTCCCTCAAACTCCTCCTAGTGGGCTGGACCGATTCTTTTCAAAATTGGTAGGTGAGTACCCCAGGGTGGGAACTTGTGTCTCCCAGACCCTCGGAAGAAAAGGTCAAAGGTCAGAGGTCAAAGGTCACATTTTGCAAAAAAACACTTTTTTTCCCTATTTTGTACTAAAACTTCAAAAGAAAAACTTCATTTTACATGAAACTTCACAAGTATAATAGGGTAGACTAGTTCTACCAAAATATGTAGTTTCCATGGCAACCAATGTCAAAGGTCACATGACAGGGGGTCACATACTTTTTATTGTATTCACTTTAACTCTTAACGGACGCATCCCACAAATCTGAAAGTTTAAGTGTAATAGCCTTGGTATGATACTGTAAGTTGTACCGATATGTGAGGTTGTCATGGCAACCAAGGACGTGGTTCACGTTACAGATTGTCAACGGTTAAAGTGAGCATGACATGGCCATAAAAATTTTTGTGTATTGCAAGATTAGATACAGTATTTTACAAATATCATCTCACACCCCATTAAAAAACCCGTACAATTCGGCATAAATGATATTCGAAGGAAAACTGCGTTCAAAATACACATTCGAAAAATGCCGCAACACCTCGCCTGACTTTTATGACGCAATTGGCGGCACAAACCCTGCCCTACGGCGCGCATCTAGATGTGGAACTAATGTAACGTTCGGTAAAGTTATGTTATCTTAGCAACCTCATGAAAACGATTGCATCACAATACAGAGTCCAACATACAGAGTGGAAGGCGCAGACCATGGTGGGGATTCGGAGCAAATCATTGGCCAATATGTTCGTGTGTTTGTGCGCGCGGGTAAAAATAGTTCTGTTTTATTGCAAGAAAGACGCGGTTCGGTCGTTATAAAGAACAGCAATGAATATGTGTGGGCAGACCAAAACAAGCGCGTCCCCAATACGAGCGCGTCTTTACCGTATGAGCTGTTTGACGAAGATGCTATTGCGAATACTAAGCAGTCACCGCGCAATGCACAATTCACAATGTAGTCAGTGGCCACGCTCACTGCTATTGTAGCACCGGTGTTTGCAATTATGTATGCACTAACACGCGTTACCATGCACATGATTCGATGATTGTGAGCTCCCTGGTACCCATTTTTGAGACGTGTTCACATACGTTTTTTCGCATTAGTTCGAATTTCAAATGGGCTGAGCCTGGCCTGTAATTGGGAATTCAAAACGTCGTATGTCAGTATTTATGGACATAAGTTAGTAGGGAAATCATTCACTTTATGTCAAGGTGTACCCAAAGAACAGTTACCGAGGAACTTATTTTAGAAGATTTTCGGCCGACGCATTAATCTTTTCTGCGTACTGGCCTATGGCGAATCCTAGCCCGTGGCAAGGAATAACCCAAGATATGAAACTGTGGGTGACTAACATTAGGTTAGGCATAGGGCCTACCTATCTTACATATTAGTGCCCTGAAAACTTGGCGGTTTTGAAGCATCGCCAAAAAAAGGTACGTGACAATCTCCTTGCCACGGGCTAGGGTTCGCCACCGGCCAGTGTGCAGAAAAAGTTTGTGCGTCTGCCGGAAATCTTCTAACGCCACGTGTTCAACATGGCGCACACACCCAGTTTTTTAATTGAGACGCACATGATGCGCATATCAGCGATCCGGGGCACACGTGAAGTTTGCCGTCGCGTCAAGATGGAGAATATGCTCATACAGCTAGTGCCTGAATAATAACAATTACGCACTTGTCTGAAGCGTCCGCGAAAGCGTCTTACTTTTTATATCGTTGCGTTCATATCCGTATCAGTTAAGTGTAACAGTCAAGCTAGTTTTCTTTAGAGTGTTGCAAAGGGGATACCAACATCTTAAAAATAAATTTGTTCCAAAATCTTAGATAGGCCTACTGGATTAAAAGGGCAACCGTTACAAAGATTGGGTAGCCCTTCTCCAGTTCTTTTATAATCCGGTGTCAGAATTTAAATATCCAAATGATGTTTTTTTGTTTTTGAATAAGGGGTGCGCCTATAGTTCCAAGAACTTGATTGGTCTGTGCCATATTCTTTCCCCTCGCTATCTTATGAAAAAAAAAACTTCCGTCCCTTGGAACGAAAAAAAAAATCGATTCCCAAATGGACTTCAAATAGGAATTTCAAAGGATTGTGGCATGCAGCTTTAGTATGGTATTTTTCGTCAATGAAATTCTACTGTAGCATAAAAACAGCACAGATAAAACTTCTAGCACATAAATAGTTCAAGTTCTGTAACCAACTTGCGCACATGTTAGCGATGAGATATGCAACTCCGTGGATTGCCCTCTTGTTCTTATTTTAGTTATTTGCAACACGTTTCCTTTGAATAAAGACAAAAATAGTTTTTTCATGCATTCTACCAGCCCCTGTTAGGAAAGGCCAGGAAAGTACAAAACTTGCAACAGATGTTTTGCGGTACCAGCATACAATGTATCAGTGGTGTAAAACATATCTGTTACTGTACATACCTACTCCATTCAGGACACCAAATATTTGGTAAAATTTATCCCTGTCCAACCTTGTCAAAAATTGTCTCCAAAATACAAATCTCATCCATTAAAATACCTTGAAATAGTTGAAAGGTTGACATTTGATAGCAGTTTATCTCGAAATAAACTGACAGGGAGTGTAGCTCTTCAGTGAACCTTAAGAAATTTAATGCATAATTTGATATCATAAGTAATTTGATTCCCTTCTTGCCAGCACTTATTTAAAAATTTGTTGTAATTTGTTATTTAGGGGTGTTGTTGAGCTCCTATTGTGCCAGAATGGGTAATCTACTATACTAATCAAAGGTACTGATCATTGAAGCAGATAATTGGAGAGCTTTGGTACTGTAATTGGGAACCTTGGCAGTTTCCCCCCCCCCCCAAAAAAAAAAAAAACTGCAGTAGCCATGACAAATCTCCTTAATGCCAAATATTTCATCCGAACTCAGTTCATAATTCATCATTACTACTTACCAGTCATCATGATATAATCTCTAACAAGAGGAAAGTTAAACCATCCTCCAAGAGTAAGGACATGTGGTATAATTCCAGGAAAAAGGCGACTAAATCCAGTACCCTCCGTTCCAAATTGAACAAATACTCCTGTTGCCATAATTCCATGTGGGTGAAACCCTCCAAGGTATGACTTGCTAGGATCTAAATCAACTGTTTTATGGAGCATCATAGGGAAATATTCAGCACAGTACTTGAAAGCAGACCACTCTCTAAATGCTTGCCATCTTCTTCCACCCCGTTCGGGAGTTTTCCTGTCCAAGTATACATACACAAAAAAGAACAGCAGGAGGCTATAGTACCTGCAATAACAAACAAGGTATACTGAGATATATTTTGGTTATTGTAAAAGTCAAGATGGGAAACCAGAGTATTAATTAAGAATGTGTGTGATTGTCAAGAAATGTGGTAAATGAAGTCTAAACAGAAGTTTTTGCACCGTGATTACCTTAATTATACACCCAGCAGCAGTAATGTACAGGATTACACAGGTGCTGTGCACATGCAAAGTATACTGCTAATAAAATGTATGCTTCACAATGCAGGATTGAAAAATCTCTAGCAAAAATATTGTTGCCTCCTAATGGCTGAATATTAATGTGATGTCACTTCCTCTAACAATTTACCAAAATGAAACAAATTGATGTGTTATGTACACTTCTACACATACCGTATCAGATGTATGGTTTGTTACTCTGTACACTGCAGTACATATAAAAAGTTGAAGTAGATGACATTTTATGGCTCATTTTCTAACCCATTGGTTCAAGTTGGGCCAGCTACAGCGTTTTTTCCAATGGCTAGCTTGTTTTTTCTTACTCCACTGCCTATGCTAAGCACAAAACACAATAACAGTACCTGTACATTCCATTTTTCAAGTCTTTGGTATGACCTGGCCAGGAATTGAACTCAAGACCTCTGGAACCTGAAGTAAGTAGCTAATTGAACTAAGGGTTGCTTGCTTTCTTTCTATTAAATATCAGATAGTGTTTTAGATGCAAAATAACAGTCATAACAGTCACAATAAAAACTTACCCTTTGACAAAGGCAAACCATATAATGACCATGGAAGTTATGCATCCCAGTATAAACACATACCAGAAGTGGAACATTGCCACCGTCTCCACACGTCGATGAAAAGGAATGCTGATTGGAGCCCATTTTATTCCAAGCAAACTGGTAGTGTAAATTGAGAAAAGGAAGTTAAAACAGAAAGATAGGAGACTTAGTGGTTTGATCCTTGCTACTGAAAAGGAAGTTTGTTTTGTTTTGTCTTTTTCTTCAAATTGACAGTGTTTCATAAAATAACATTACAACTGAGACAGTTGCTTTAGACCTCTATTAACCACATACCACGTAAATCGGGCAAAATCAGGACCCTGGGTTAGTATCGATAATTCAGTATTAATAAATGTAGCAGGAAATCACTAAAGCACAAACAAAGGTAAGGAAAACAACTATTCTGCAAGCTGAAACAAACAATCTTCCTAGAGTTAATAGAACTCTGTTAACCACATACCACACAAATCAGGCAAAATCAGGACCCTGGATTAGTATTAATTCATAAATGCAAGGGAAAGTCACCCAAGCATAAACAATGGTAAGGGAAACAACTATACTGCTAGCTGAAACAAACAATCTTGCTGCTCAATGATAGTGGAAAGCAGAGGATTACAGGGGACCAATATTTGGATTGTGGTTTTGGGGTCAGATTAATCATGGTTTGCAAACTTCAAAGGCCTTGTCAATCTTATGTTCTCTTCTAAATGTAGGCAAAGATTGCCCATGCCAGAATCCATGGGTATTGATGAAACTAACACACTTACACCATGTTGAAAACAATAGACTTCTGATGATATCATATATGGCCTTGGATTTTCATGCACCCAAACAACAAGGGCCATTTATAAGTCATTCACATTATATGACATGAATTAAAAAGCCCTTTGCTTAAGATATCATACTTACAAAGTTTTGGTCTCAATGTACTGTGAGATAAACCTCCAAGAATGATGAAGATAATTATTTTTATTAATAAATTAATTAAGACCAGCAAACATGAAAATTATGGCAATCATATCTCACATACCCTAGTTGAAATACAGTGTACTATAAAGTTATAAAAGTCTCTGGTGACCCCAATGACATTCAACCTCTGCAAAGCAACAGAAATCATCACCTCAATATGGACTGCCCTTGTACACTACATCTGTGTCTTTCAAAGGAACTGTTAGCCTATTTCAATGGTCTCTGAAAAAAGTCCAGATAGCATTAATAGGATACCTGATTTGAACATCACCACCATTCCAACAGAGCCTGAGGGTTGTTGAGGGAATCTTCTCTTTCTATGCTGGTACAATTAGTGTGGGCTGGGCTCTCACAAGTTTTAACATATCCTTCATAATATTTAGTAGGCCTACTTCAATACTGCATTTTCAAGTAAATCAAGCAGTTAATACTCCTAAAAAATTTTATGGTGAAAAATATTGTCACATGATTTTCAAGAGTCATTCATGAAACAAGAAAAATTACCAATGAAGTGGTGGTGACTGGGTCAGGCATTGAATTTTGAGGAGTGAGAGTCCAATGCTGCAACTTCACTCACCTCAAATCAATTTGAGGTTTATGTTTTTTGCACACCTAGATGAAGATTTCATTCTGGTATAAACCTATTAAGGTTTTATAACCACACATCTTCCTCACAATTGTTAATTTTCTGAGGAATTGATTGACAGCACACCTGGAGAATCTAAAACTCATGGCTCGCTGCCTTTTCCCTTGAAAAATGAGAAACAACAGAGTCATGATTATAATGCATACCTCTTGCTCTTTGAACTCATGGTTGATGGATCCCTGGGTAGTGAAGATAAACAATGATCTGAAAAGTAACATTGAAAGATAGATGTCATAAGTCCATTAAATGACGAGAAATCAGAGTACATTGCATGCTGGCAAGGAAAGTGTACCACAACAGATGCATATACAGTACAGGATTTGTGATGTTTATAGTAAAATTCAGTCAACACGCAGCTGTACAGTTCGTGAAGCCAAGTGACCACTTCTCTAGCATTCCCGCCATTTTTAGATCTGCGCAAATGAGATTTCGCGGAACTGTGACTGACAAGGGGTCCCCCCCTGTATGTTGAATAATGTATAAGGAGGTGAATAAATGGATACAATGACATGGTAAGTGGACATTTTGATCTTTCCTTCTCTGAGAAATCAAAGATTTTTTAGGTTTTTTCAAACATATACTGCAAAAATAAGCTCCCAAAAAGAGGCAGTCGATTCTTATGTCTAAAATTAGGACCTCAAACTTTGCAAGTTCCTGACTCATTGAGGGATGTAAAACGATTCTTTTGTATCGACGTTTGAAGATTATAGTATAGGCTTTCTGTTGATACCAAAATTACGTAGTTTAATTTATAAATTGTTTTGTAAACAACTGCTAAACCCGAAGGGGTATTCAGCGTACAATATGTATGTAGTATGTACTACAGTACATATGCTATTGGTAAATTTACACAGTTAACGCTGTATATCCTACAACGTTACTGTTAGTACTATACCAATTTCCAGTAGGGCTCGGATAACGTCGGTCAAAACAAAATAATGAACGACTATTATACTGTGGGATTTGCAGGACAGGTACCCATTGCATTTACATTCTTAAAAACTTCCAGTGTTGTTTGTAGACTTGTAGTCTATGAAATTTGAAGCTTCAGTTTTAATGGCATATTCAGTAACATTGAAATGTTGGCAAGTGGGGGGCTTACAATAAGTTACATGTAACTTTGTTGTGAAGTCGGTAAACCTGGGACTAGTATGAATCATGATAAAGTCAACCTGGATTAAGTAAACAAACTCCAAATTTAGAGGGTTCAACCTCAGTCTGCACATATTCACGGGTTAACTTCTTTCTTACCTGATAGTTACTGTGCCACAAACAGAAAAACTCAGTCCTTTCCATCATTTTCCATAATAGATCGACCTACAGTATATAGTGGTATACTGTGTAATTAAGTTCAAGTTGTCTATTTCTATAAAGTCCCATAGGTATCCTATAAATTGCAAAAGCTGCAGTTTTGCAATTTATACAATTTCTAGCCCTTTATAAGCTTATATCATTTAAAAACCTTACCCCATGGGCAATTACGTACTGCCATCTAAACTGTGACTTGCATTTTAAAACGTTCTGGTTAACTTTAATGAAGGAGTGCGGTTTCAGTGGAAACAGAAATTAGTGCTGTGAGTACTGGCTGTATGGCGTATACCTAGCTTATATAATTTTTATTCACTAACAAGAATTACCATCCCTCAAACTCAATCTTATCCTGGCTAACTTGAATTGTCCCAAAAGCTCACCTCAATGTGGTGCTTAATTTCTGACCTTTAAGGAGGTCACATAAAGGAGAACCATATTGGGCAACATTTAGGTAGTTTCCTGCAAAAAAAAATGTATTGTTACATTGACTGTTTGAGATACAGTACTATAGGCATATCAAACTGGCCTACTGCCAGGAGAAATGAGCCTGGAACATTCCGTCACCTCACAAGAGGGCAGGATCATGATGAATTATTATCCTAGCAGTCCAGCTATCATCATGTTATTTTTAGGACCAGTATTTCACGTGAAAAGAAATTCACAAGGAATTCAAAGTAAGATATCCCATTTGCCAAACCTCAGCTGATATACTCCTTCCCTTGCAACATTGGTATTTGCCTTTGCCTTCAGAACTTTTCATTTTTACCCAGAGTAAATGAGGAAAATCAATAGCACTTGTTAAACATTGTAGGATGATCTTTCCTGCAAGGCCCTTCCTGTCTAAGCAGGCCCATTTAGAAGGTCTCTCATTCATTTTCTTGCTCAATGTATTATGCTGACTGAGTGTACTACATGATGCATAGAACTTATTTTTTTTTTTCAAAGAATGAACATTGGATTGCAATTGGTAGAGTTTCCTAGTATAAAGATTTTTAAACCAGCTTTTTAGTTGGCCCAACTCTTTCTAAAGTGAGGTGATTTTCACTGTTTTGATGCAAACAAGATGCAGTTTTGCTCTGTGTCAACAGAGCTTGCCATTATGACTATGACATTGTATGTGTATACAGGCATATCACATTCAAACAATATATAGCCTTCTAGTGCAACACTACTGATTAGTTTAATTTGTAAATGACATAACAACAAACAAAATGTTGCAAAAATGTCGAAGGAGCAAGTATCACACCATTTTCTCCGAAATGGGAACAATATTGGTGAGGATGATGAATTAGGCTGCTGTTGTAACGTTTTACATAGGACGACCTGCATTAAAGTTCATTTAGCGAAAGTAGGCCCACTATACTGTGTATATACCCTGGGGCCACAATCGATTTGTGGTGGAATTTACCGAGTACCTGACTCATTGAGAATGTTTTAAAGTGCAAAAATGGTACCACTAGATAGAAAACAAAATTTTCTCTCTATTGAAGTAAAAACTGAGTAGTTTAAAACAACACCGAATAAATGCTGAACGATTTTGCAGAGCATTTGAAACCCATTTTAGACGTTTCATAAAATGGACTAAAATCCTCCCTTTTACCCGTAAGTTCACTCAGAACCAGGCACCGAAAGTATTTTTACATCTTATTCATTGATTTTCACGGTTTTAAAGATTTTTTGGGTTCTAGTTTCTGAGATAATTGACTTTAAAAGTCATGACTTTTAGCTAATTAGTATTCAAATCCTTATGACGTCACGAAACGTCATGCATAAAATGTAAGAGAAGGAAGCTCTTTTCGAGCAGTTGCGATGTGACTGAATTGTGAGGTACTAAATCATGAACCTTTTGACATCAAATGTAAATGGTACAGACTTTTTAGGAGAATATAATCTTGCAGAAGTTAAATTTGCAGTTTAAAATAAAAAAGCTAAATAATATGATGTTTCAATGTGGCTAGGAAGGAAATAGTCAATTTTATCAGTTTGTCCCAGTCCTGACCTTTTTGTGGACTTTAACTGTTGGTACAGTCAACCAAACTGTATTTCTATTAAAGGAATGCAACAACCCTTGCCCGTCTAAAGTTACATAATTCATTATTTACTCTTAATTTGATATTGAGTCATTCTAGCAGGCAGCACTTGTCTGTAATGAGAGAAATCAATCCTTTGCTTAATAATTAATACAAAATCCTACTTCTTACCTACTTACTACACTGTATCAATACTAAGCAAGATTAAAAACTTCTGCATGACCTTTGACAAATTAGTCTTTGAGCAGTCAAATAAACAAGTAAATTGTTAAATCCTTGGAAAAAAACAAGTCAGTGATAAAATGTAGACACAATGCAGTTGATCAATTAGCTATGGTAGCTGCAGTGTGCTGTATGGTACAGTACAGTACACAGAGTCAACTTTGTTTGTTGACTTCTTCAACTTTGTGCTTTCAAAGAACAATAGAACCTGTACTGGATTCAATTAAGTTAATTAATGACAAGGTTCTGCCACTTAAATAGTTAAAGGTTGATGGTAACATTGTATAAAGTACTTTACATGGTATTGGCTCAGGATCACAGTCAAAGTTCTTTCTGTGTATGTAAAGTTGTAAACATAAAAAAGTAATCACATTTTGACACAAGGTGTAGTAGTTTTCAGAAAACCAAAGAATTTAACACAAAGACAATTTGAATAATGACAATGATAACAGAAATTCAGCTCAGGAACATCCTTTGAATGGAAGATGGGAGCTAGACCATATGGATATATTTTTCATGTTCTGCAAATTTTAGAACTTACCCATGTAAAATACACTTCATAAACATTGATGGTTTTGTAGCTTATATGATGCTGTCATTTGTGTATGATTCAGGTACTGTTTCTAGTTTCTTTAGTTGAAGTAAATTGCACCCTCTAGTAAACAGTTAGATGAGGTTTTAAGAATCAGTTTTTAACCAATTGGTTTACTTTATGTTGGGCTGGCCGTCACAGTAGCCTACAGTATTTTCCAGTTATAGCTACTGGCTTGCTTTTCCTACTCCATTGCTTATTGCTGAGCACCAGGCACAATGACGGAAGGATTCCATTTTAAAGTCTTTGGTGTGACTTAGCCAGGATTCGTAGGAATCAACTTGGGACCTCCTCCATGCAAGTCCGTTGTTCTAACCACTTCACCATGAAGTCAGTATAAGTACTCCACTTAACTAGGACTAATTTTAAGTGTAATACGATGTGTATTGAGATCAGCTGAAATTTTGCAAAATATCAACGGAATAAAGTCTGGAATGTTTTATAATGGGTTTTGTTTTACTTTCTATGTTAGTAGTAAGTAACAAATATTCAAAGGGGCAAACAGAGTTTGACAGCTAGTCTCCACTACTCTGTAACCAATCACTGCAGTAGAACATGATCACACAATATAATTTTTTGTTAGTATTGAACCAATGTACTGTACATGGGCATCCGCAGAAAAAAAGTCAGGGGGGGGGGGGCAAAATTTCTAGGGAGGGGCAAAACCTCCAAGACACCATGAATTGACACAAAGCATGGGAAAATTTCAGCTCAAAATGCCTCCCAGATCGCCGGAAGTGGCATTTCTAAAGCCGATTTTTCGCATAAAAGCTTGGAAAACACCTTTTGTTCGGGTTTTTGCTTTCATTTTTACACCATTTTTCAAATTTTTGATTTTCCGGAGGGGGGGGCAAGTGCCCCCCCCTTGCCCATACCTGCGGACGCCCATGCCAATGTACAAAAGTCAAATGTGATGGATAAAAAGTTCTGAGAAATGGTAAAAATGAACTCACTCTAAGAATGAAAGGCAGTAAAATCTTATTAGCAGACCCATATGCTCACTTACTGTAATATCAACAATGTTTTACTAGTCATGATATTTACTTTACATGCAACAACTACTAAACTGTTTTTGGACTAATTGTCTTTGTAGTATAGAATTAGTGGAGATGACAATAATCACATTTATTTGAAATTAAACAAGACTTGCACATCTCATCAGCAGCATGCATTTCAATCAACATGCCCAGTATACAGATTGTATACTAGATGCTGGGTGTACAGTCTCACAAACATTCAAAGCTGCTGTCGTCAAGGCTATTCTGACAATAAACAGCAACTGTAGCACCATACCGAACAGGTTACTGCACACATCCAAACATAAACCAAATCCTATTTTTCCTATTTTCAAACATTCCCATTATGCATGTAAAATGAAAGAATTTCCTATCCTGAGGAGATCTGGATCAAGTTTTAAGAATGAGTCCAGTCCATACAAAGTTTTTAATACAGAGTTTCATTAAAAATACAAATTCATTATTGCATTATGTAAATTTTGACCTTATTTTCTATTACACAATTTGGTACAGCTACTGTACTGTGGGTATCTCCAACAAGTGTTTATTTTCATGCCAGTGCAATGTTCTCATATGAGTATCATATTATTATCAAAACAAGTCTTTTCATTAGGTAATGAGAGGATCAGAGTCTAAAGACCATGCAACCACTTCCTGTCAATCACATGTAGGCCTACTGTTTGTTGTATTATTTCCATAAACAATTTTGAGCATGGTTGATTACACTGCTTGAGTTAAACTCTGTTGACTTTGTCTGTGAAGAATGACAAAGCAACACCAGTCACTGATCTGATTGTATTAATTGATAAATTAATGCAAATTGTAAATAGCACTACACATAAGTTACTATATATCTGTCAGCTAAAAGTGGGATACACGGTAAATACATTGTAGATATTTACAGTACTGGATATTCACAAAGTGCTCCCCACAAAGGCTAAAGGTGCTTTACAAACAAATCTTAAATTAAAGGGACCTAAAAAATGAAGTTTTTAGTCTAGATTTGAAGGCGAATATGGGAGGAGCTGTCCCCTTTGCTAAAAATTAGGAATTTTAGTATTGCATACCTATAGACATATGTTTCAATATTTATTTGATGCAGATTACACTTTTCTTCCAAGTTGTTTGCCCAATGGGCCTATGGGGACAATTTTCAGGATGTTGTAACAATAGCTAAATGGGTTTGCATCTCATTTACTTCACAGACCAGAACCACATTATCAATACTCAAACAATCTGCCTATATATCACTCCTTTAAGCTATGCACACTCCATTTGATGGGGCTCCCACCCTGATACTGCAGGTAGGGTAACATTAAACCTAACACAATAAGTGATGATCCTCAAAGTGCGTTTGGGGGCAAACTCCCCCCCCCCCCCCCCCCCGCCATGATCTAACCTGGAAAAAAAATAATTGCAAAAAAAAACCTATTTAAATAGCCGTTTTTGTGTTTCAATCTTTGGGGGCTGAAACCCCCTTATGGTCCAACCTTGAAAAAAAAAAAAACTTGCAGAAAACATCTGAAATAGATGTTTTTTCTCCTTCTCCTTAGACATTTCCCTCATGTTGTGGCTATGCTACTGGAAGTAGGGATACCCAAGATTTTATATCAAACCTTGATGAAGGATGTAAACCCACTGATAACAGATTTGTAGGCTACACAGTGGAATTTGCAGTTTAATAAGGTGCCCAGGAAATAAACACTTGACTAAAAGTTCACTTGCCTTGAGCTAATTCACTTTTCCAATAATCTGCTTGATGAAAATCCAGTCTGGGTTTAGATGGCTTTGGATATTGATTTAATAAAGAATTAAATTTGGTATTAGGATCTAGAGTAACCTTGGAAAGGATTTAGGTTTTGACCCTTTTATGGCTAGTTAATAAAATTAAATTTAGAAATTTCAGTACTCAAGGTGTTCTGATTACACATTGAGGTTTTGTACAGTATACTAACCCTGAAGCAATGAACTGAGATTATGTCTGGACGAAGATGAATTTTAGACAATTCTGAGAGGCGCTTAAGTAAGTCCATAAGGAGGATTGGAACTACTTGGGGAGGGCTATGCCTTTATTTACCTATCAAAAATATCTTTGCTTGTGTTTATCAATGACACCACAGTTTTTCATCCCACTGAATTCAATCCTTAATTTTTCCATCACTGATGACAATTTTCATGTATCAATGATTGGTCCTTGGAAACCCACTGCTGTACAATGATCACTGACTGTCCATTCTATGCTACTGGATGAATGCTCTGTATGTCATGTAGTTTAATTCTGGGGTTGTGGCTGAGAACCTACTGCCATTGTGCTTGGTGCTCAGCATGAGCAATGGAGTAGGGAAAACAAGCCAGTGAGCCAGCACTGGAAAAAACGCCATGACTGGCCCAACTTGAACAAAATGGTTGGAATATGAACCATTAAACTCTAACTATAATCTGATTTATATTATTCCCACAAAAATACACAAGTTAATCAAAGAATGCAGAAGGTTTGCTAAACTGAATGAAATCATAAGGTGCAAAATCACAACATCTACAGTGGAAATTTTTGTGTCAAAACGGTACCTATTAAAATGCTACAACTTACCATTCAGTGCAAACTTCACAACTGTGTCTCTGTGGAAAAGAAAGTATTAAGATGAAGTGGCACCAAAAATAGTTTGAGAAATAGGCAGTGAAATGTCCTTGACATCAGATTACCTGTGGTTCCTTCACAAATAGGATTGATTATAAAATGCATACTGCCTACTGCACTTCACACAACCTTGAATACAAGGTCCATTCTGATAAGATGATCATTTACCAAATACTATAAAGTACTTTGAACTTTTTCAAACAATACCATACCGTACATAAATCAAATTTCCAAACAGATTTTGCCCTCCATACACAGCAAGAAGTACTATCTATTCTCTCAATTTCTACAAACTGCTTTCATTTACTTAAATTGGAAAAGTTGTTAGGTTGGAAGCTCCCTGATCAATTTCATTTTAGTTTATGATTTGTAGGGGAAATGACTGTTATGTTAAAATTGTTTGCATAAATGAAGTCATGACACAAAATTTGCCCTAAAAATCCTGAAATGTTGATGATTTTTAAATACATCAAGTGACATTTTATTGACCCGCTAAATAAATTGACAAATATGACAATTTGCCTGGACACAAAACATCTTCTTCTAGAAGCCACAAGAATCAGTTGCAATTGGGCTCAATAGGTGATCAAAGTTGATGACAGCTTTAAAATACCAATCAGGTGTCACAATTTCAGCTAAGTTAAAGAAAGGGCTCATTAGATTTCTTTAACTTTGAAAGTCATTTATCAGTCATACTTTTTGAGGGGTAAAAATTGATCCTATTTCAAAACAATTTTGGTCATGTTAAATAAAGTCAAGTCATGCTACAATTTTTGGTGAAGCCAAGTCACAAGTATATCATTTTTAAAATAAAAACATAATAGGCCAGTAAACACCACTGCAATTCATAGATCTATATATACAGTATAGTCTTAAGATAGAGATCAGGTTGAAGACCTTGAAAATATCAAAGGAATTTACAGCTCAGCGTGTCTTTGGTAATAGTTGCAAAATATTCTGTCCAGACAAAAGGAAATTTTATCAACAACTTCTCAGAAAAATCAGTGGATCACTTACGGACTTGCTTAAAGTAATTACTCTTGGAAATTACAGTACCGGTGTGTGATTAAGCTTAATAGAAAAATGCAGTTGTGAACACAAATTTGCATAAGTGTAGAAGACTATCAATAACAAATGGCTCTTGAGAATCATAATGTGACTACAATTTCTCACTCAGAATTTGAAATTTTTTAGATGGAACCATGGTGTGATCTACCCTGAATATTATGCAATGGTCCAGAAATGTAGTAACATGAACGACATTGAAATAAATATGTGAAGGAAGAAGATTGTGAGATTTAGTTGTTGTGTTTGAAATAAGTCTGGGGCATCATGAAATAAGTATGGTCTTTAAAAAAGATACTCAACTCCTTATAGAAATGGGATTATTTTTAAAGTACTACCAGATACTAAGCAGAATTTTCCCTCACCACAATGCCACTACTAGCATTTTTCAATTTGATACTGAAAACAGCCCACTGCAATAAGTTCCTACCACAGTCACAGAAGAAGCATTGCACAGGACTAGGAGTATACTACCCACTAAGGCAAACAATTCCACTCATTGACAACTCTGTGATAGAAATTGAACTTCACAACATAAAGCCTGAGCCTTGGGAAAGTGCAAAGCACTTCTCATTAAACATCTTACATTGGCCAACAACCCGGGAATTGCTTTACACCATTACATAACTACAAGACATCACATATCTACAAGACAAAGTAAGAACTGTATCAAAGAAAAATTTGAAAACCTAAAGCATGTATGACCAATAATTTTTGTCAACCACTCAACTCCAGGGTGGTACTGTACTGTATGCCCTAGATGCCAAAGTCTAGTGTGATGAAGTAGATTCCTCACCTCATGTAGTTATAACTTCAGGTGAGGGGCTCTCAGGAAAAAAAATTTGCCCTCTTCTGAGAATTGACTCCAATTAAGGCTGAGTTGCATACTGAAGTCAAAATAGGGTCTCACCAACACAAGTTAAAAACAGTATGTTTACCAAAACTACTGAAATTTCTGTCTCTTGATTAATCAGAGTACACTTTTAGTCCTTGTAGCTCTAGTGGCACACTGCATAAAGGACATCAAATATCTGCACTACAATTATTTACTAAATGCCAAGATCTTTCTCAGTTCAAAAGCATTTATGTTAAAATTATATCTGAGACTTTTAGGACCAAAATGAAGTACTGTACCTTGCACATGTCAGCATTGGAAGACATTTGCCAAGTCTGTGAACAAGAAAAAAAAAACTATCCATTATGCACAAAAAAATAAGGTATTATCCTTATTATATTACTAACTTTCCTGTAGAGCTTTGTACATGTACTATAATTTGAAGTAGCCTCTAGGCCTGCATCACGATTTGGGAGATTTTGTCCTAATGGACATAAACTTCAATAGAGGGCACTTCAACACTCAGGGCTCGATTTTCATGGTTGTCCGATTGTCTGGGACAACTAAAATTTCATACGGACAACCAAAAGTTTAAAGGTTGGTTGTCTAAGATTGAAGAAGTATAAAGCTGACTGATAAACTCCTTCAACTTTTTCCATCTTAGGCCTACCATGTTTCAGACTTGGAAGTGTTTCTGTCCCACAAACATATATATACTATAAAGTAGCTTTTTATTCTTCAAGACAAATAAATACATGAACACAATTACTGTTTTGAAATTGTGTGAAAAGTATTTCGGACAACCAAATTTCATTGTGGACAACCAAAACTAGTGAAATGGTTGCCCGCAGGACAACCATAAATTTTTCTGAAAATCGAAGCCTGACACTGCATCCTGGGAAGGATTATTCCATGTATACAGTAGTTGTATACTCAGTGTACCATCAAATGCACACCTATAGCTCTTTCATTTAAGGATTTTTAAGTTATGTTAAAGCAGATGCACGCTTGATGGTCACCCCGTCATGTACCACCACAGAAGTGAATAGTTACCACTGAGATTGAGCCCATTGAAACAGTAACAGAATCAGTGGCATAGCCCCAGGGAGGGTTTTAGGGGTTGATTCCCCATCCAAGTTGACCCAACCCTGATAAAATAATTCCAAAAAACATGATCACTATTTTAAACTTTATTACAGGTGAGGCACAAACATCGCACCATTGTGCATCTGGAGACCTACTGCTAAATGTTTTCTCCCTCCCCTTGGACCTTTCTCTCATGTTGTGCTCCAAAACCCTCCCCATGACCCAGGTTGCATTCCATGCAAAGCCTACCCCCCAGGTGTCCTGAGGTTTTTGTGATTGTATGGTGCCAGGATTTTCTGTACTGTGCATACCCTGTATACAATATTCAAAGCAATCTGTAGGTGTGCATACTGTACATGCTCATTTGGAACAGAAATGTCCCTACGCATGTGTGCTTTTTATTGATAACAGCTCTGCTTTTAGCACTATTATTCCGTCCCGGCTGCATATTAAATTATATGATCACCTGAAATTTCCTATTTCTATCTGTGATTGGATTCTGCATTTTCTTCTCTACCGTAAGCAGACTGTTAGGGTGGGTTGCAACCATTCTAATGCTATTGTTTTAAACATAGGTACTCCTCAGGGCTGTGTTTTATCAGCTCTATTGTACTCTGTTGTATTCTGTGTTCACTTGTGATTGTAAAGCAGTCAAACAAAACACACACATCATCAAATTCGCAGACAACACTTCTGTTACTGGTTTGATTGTTAAGAATGATAAAAGAGACTATCAAAATGAGGTCGATCTTGTCGTTAAATGGTGCTCTGAAAATGACCTGATTTTGAATGTGAACAAAACAAAAGGAATTAATTTTTGATTTTAGGCGTAACAAAAATATTAAAGACCCTCTCATTATTAATGGATCGGTAGTAGAACAAGTTCAGTCTTTTCGGTTGTTAGGCACAGTTGAAACATGCAATTTATCATTGAACGCAAATATTACAGAAATTCTGAAAAGCAGCCGCCAGAGACTATTCTTTTTGCAGGCCCTTAAATCCTATTGTGTAAATAACAGTAATTTACTTAATTGTTATCGCTGTATAATTGAAAGTGCTTTAACAACAAACATTTTAGTATGGTTTGGTAGGTAGAACATGTAAAACTGATGTTAAGAAACTACAATCCGTAATAAGAACTGCTGAGGGCATCATTGGTATGGGCCTGCCATCCCTTCATTCTCTTTACCATGAACAGACTCTGAAACGCATTTCAAACATTGTGAAAGATTCTTCTCATCCAGCTATTGATTATTTTGAGTTATAGAATGATAACTCTCTCCCATCCAACTATCGCCCTGTCTCTCTTACTTGTATATGTTGTAAGCTACTTGAGCATATTATCAGCTCAAATATGATGGATCACTATCAAGCGAATTACAGCCTTTCCTCCAAACAGCATGTGTTTAGAAAAAATCATAGTTGTGGTACACAGTTACTGTCTGTTGTGGACAATTGGACCTCCGCCTTAGATAAAAATAAACAAGTTGATGTCTTCATCCTGGACTTTGAGAAGGCTTTTGATACAGTTCCTCATGAACTACTTAAGACGAAGTTATTCTCCTTGTGGGTGTCTAGGAAAGTCATAAATTGGATTGATAACTTTCTTACTGACCGTTCACAATCAGTTGTTGTTAATGGTACTAGGTCTGCTTCTGCTCCAGTCCTTTCCGGTGTTCCTCAAGGGTCTGTCCTTGGACCAGTACTTTTCTGGTCTTATATTAATGATATTGTTAGTGCTGCTTCTTCTGAAGTTAGGTTGTTTGCTGATGACTGTGTTTGCTTTAGGGTCATCAATAATCCCAGTGACTGCCGTGAGTTACAGAAGGACATTATAAACTTGGGCCAGTGGGCCAAAACTTGGGGTATGAGATTCCACCCTGCTAAGTGTAATGTTATGTCTGTTACTAGGAAGCGTAACCCAATAATCTATAATTATACTCTTAATGGGGCCAATCTGACAAGGGTTGATTCAATTAAGTATCTGGGGGTGACTATCACTAAGAATCTCAGCTGTGGCAAACATATCCAACTTGTTTGTAATAAGGGAAATAAGATCTTAGGCCTATTACGCAGGAACCTCTCATTTTGTTCCAAAGATGTTAAATTGGCAGCCTATAAAGGTTTACTAAGGCCCTTGTTGGAGTATGCTTGTTCCGTCTGGGATCTACATCAGATTTCACTCCAAGATAGATTGGAGGGAGTACAAAAAAGATCTGCTGGGTTTATATCTGGCGAGTACTCCCATGAAGTTGGCTCTTTGACCGCACTCCTCAAAGATCTAGGTCTACATACTTTGTCTGACCGCCGCAGACGTTGCTGACTCATAATTTTTGCCAAAGGTATCTACGGCCAAGCTAACATCCCCCTGTCTAATCTGTGTAATCCTACTCGTTGTTCTCGTAACATGCATGCTTTGCACTTTCGCCCCCCCTCCGCTGGGACTAATTGTTTTAAGTACAGTTTTGTCCCTAATACTACTCGGGATTGGAATAACCTCCCAGAGAGTCTTATTGCGGGGGCCATAAGTCACCCAAAGCCGGTGGATTTCATTATGAACTCTTTGAGGGCCTGACTGATCACACGGCACGTGGTGTAAAATTGTCCTTTTGGATGTCTCACCGTTTTGAAGAAGAAGAAGAAGATTGCCTTATGGGAAAAGATTGGGATGTTTTATAGGCTCCAACTTCCAAGAGGTTGACTGGCAATTTTTATACTTCTGCTATTAAGATATTTAATGCTCATCATAGTCCTGATTATACCAACACTGAAACGGGGGAAAGGGATTTGTTTCATATACTTTTGCCGTTTTGACTGTAACGTAGGCCTAAGCTAGTATAAGGCCTCGGCTTAGCTAACGTTAGGCTTTCAAGTTAAGAAATTACAACTGAACAAATACAGTATGCTTTGCCCTAAGCTAGATTCTTGAAAGATCATCTTCAGGGTCTTTTTCATCGGTATGCGTTTATATCTGCATGTATCTCACCTCCAACCTTACAATGATAATTAGAAGCTCCACTTCCTGGTAATGTTGATGCAGTTCGGATCAAAGTTCTTCTGACCTGGATATTGATTGCTGGGCTTATCGCAAAGAAGATACTGCAGAGGTCCAGACTTCTAAATTTTAATACTTTTTTCCTTCAACTTTGTAATTAGTCTTCTACTTTCCAATTTAGGAACATTAAATATAGTAAAATTCAATGTATGAAACTATTTAAGATTCAATATGGTTCAAAACGTATTCTTTTGATTCTTTTAGAATTTTTTAAATTTCGTAAAGTACCCAATTTTTGTTAAAAGTGGAAGTGTCTGATGAATGAAAACGACGTTCATCAGGTGTTCATCAGCTGATGAGCTATGACGTCATATGTCAACAAACAAACACAATCGTTTGTAAATAAACACAGACCGTCCTTCCGATCGATCAGGACTTGACGGTGTGTAGCCTACAAATGTTTGAGCAGGGAATGCTACAGATCATTCGTACCCAGGAGAAAATTGCTGTTGAGACATGTTGAATTTCCAAAAGTTTTGAACAGTTTTGAACATACATTAACAGGTATGTACAGGAAATGTTCCAATTACCTTTTGGATGATGATGGCAGTCAGCAGAAAGCAGATATGTAAATTGAACACTATTTTTTGTACTTATGTAAATTGTAGGCCCTGGACACCTTCAGCCTGGCGTCTTGCAAGAAGAAGAAGAAGAAGAAGAAGAAGAAGAAGAAGAAGAAGAAGAAGAAGAAGAAGAAGAAGAAGAAGAAGAAGAAGAAGAAGAAGAAGAAGAAGAAGAAGAAGAAGAAGAAGAAGAAGAAGAAGAAGAAGAAGAAGAAGAAGAAGAAGAAGAAGAAGAAGAAGAAGAAGAAGAAGAAGAAGAAGAAGAAGAAGAAGAAGAAGAAGAAGAAGAAGAAGAAGAAGAAGAAGAAGAAGAAGAAGAAGAAGAAGAAGAAGAAGAAGAAGAAGAAGAAGAAGAAGAAGAAGAAGAAGAAGAAGAAGAAGAAGAAGAAGAAGAAGAAGAAGAAGAAGAAGAAGAAGAAGAAGAAGAAGAAGAAGAAGAAGAAGAAGAAGAAGAAGAAGAAGAAGAAGAAGAAGAAGAAGAAGAAGAAGAAGAAGAAGAAGAAGAAGAAGAAGAAGAAGAAGAAGAAGAAGAAGAAGAAGAAGAAGAAGAAGAAGAAGAAGAAGAAGAAGAAGAAGAAGAAGAAGAAGAAGAAGAAGAAGAAGAAGAAGAAGAAGAAGAAGAAGAAGAAGAAGAAGAAGAAGAAGAAGAAGAAGAAGAAGAAGAAGAAGAAGAAGAAGAAGAAGAAGAAGAAGAAGAAGAAGAAGAAGAAGAAGAAGAAGAAGAAGAAGAAGAAGAAGAAGAAGAAGAAGAAGAAGAAGAAGAAGAAGAAGAAGAAGAAGAAGAAGAAGAAGAAGAAGAAGAAGAAGAAGAAGAAGAAGAAGAAGAAGAAGAAGAAGAAGAAGAAGAAGAAGAAGAAGAAGAAGAAGAAGAAGAAGAAGAAGAAGAAGAAGAATTTAGTCCTTGTCCACTAGCCGTTTTCACACCTACAACCGTATATCCCGTCTGCGGAGAACTGTTTGTAGTATTCAACCAGATTCAGGTAGCTAGACCTACTATTTCGGCCGTTACACCGACGAAGCTAACAAGTTTCTGGTGGTTCCTGTTGAAACCTGTTGAATTTGTTCCCAATTACCTTAAGTACTTGTTCAAACCTGTTGAAACCTGTTCAACAGGTGTGAACTGAAACTTTCTGCTGGTTTTCACGACATTTTCATCAATCGTAAAACAGCCGGCTAACCGGGGCACGGCCTTGAATTACCCACTGCCGTGTTGTGCGCTGCTCCGCATAAGCAATGGAGAAGGGAAAACACGCCAGTGAGCCATAACTGGGAAAAAGGCGGTGGCCGGCTTGACTTGAACCAATAGGATGGAAACTGGTCCGTAAAACTCCATCTAACTAAGTGCACATGAGAGGTCCCGCGTCAAATCCTAACGGAACCACTTGTAAAGTTTTGCCAAAGCAAACTAAATTTCAGTTGCTCAGAATACTAAGCTTTCAATGATTTCTTAAGCTCAGCTGGCATGGCAGATTCAAATTGGTTAATAAGTTCGTGATTTCTCAATGGACTGTCCAATTTAGGAAGTTTTTCCATAAAGGAAGTTACATGTCCCCCCCGCATCCCTGCCACTGCATTCCCCTGAATTCAGTTCTCTCAACCTACTTACTTAAGGCTCTCCCATAACTGTCTAAAATCCATCTTTACCTGGGTACAATTTCAGTTTATTGCTTCAGGGTGAGAATTCAAGACCCCAATGTGCAATAAAAACACTCCTTCACAGTACATGCATGCTGTACGATATGAGTAGTTCTCTTCACTTTTGAACTAGCTGTCAATCAAAGACCTGTGCCAATTGAGAATTTTTGTGGACTACAAAAATTATAGTTGTGGGTGATGAGAGAATATCCCTTTAACTGGATTTGTAAAGTTTATACCTCTTTAACTGGGCAGATCCCTCTTTATGGGCGGGTAAGCATCAATTTATGCCAGGACTGTGTATACTGGGCGTAGAGCGCTTTTCATTCCAAATTACGTAATTTAGAGTTTTAATTAATACCAGTAGCCTCAGATATATTTACATGGCTAAACGTGTTCCTCAGAGCTGGGAACATTCCTTTTATGGGTGGATAATCATCAATCACTGCACAAGAAGAATTGTTGGATCTATTGTTTGAGTGACGCATTATTTGGGTGGGGGGAATTTCCCTAATTTGTGACGTCACAAAATTAGAAACTTTCAAAAATGATTGGGAAGAGGGAAAGTGGCTAAAGACTGGGGAGACACTCACGTCCGCTGGGTGGGCACGTTAAATAGTGGTCCGGGGGCAGGATCGGGAGAAGGGTCGGGAATGATTAAGTCACGCCTGTCCCGTTAGACCACCTGTTGACACTGTAGTCGAAGAAAGAGTTAACAGTGTCTACAGTGTAGACACTGTAGTCGAAGAAAGAGTTAAATGAATCTCGCCGATGTTCATCCACGCCCACGCTCAGGGTATCCTCGTTTACCAATAGGTTTCCTGATCATTCTCAAACGTTTACTACTTAAACGTTCCATGACACGTATATTGTTAATAATAATGTGATGAAACATTGGGTCTAAATGTTGTACGCATGACTTGACGCGAGTGCCTCATTGGGGGAATATGGTCACTACGGCAATTAAGTAATCATGGGTGAGTGGAACCCGCTAAATGTTGAGTGCAAAGCTAAGAGGGGTTTGTTAGCATAACCTAAATATTCTTCAAAAACAAGTGTATTTGACTGCCTATTGTTAATGCTGAAAGCTCGGCTAGATTTTCAAGTTTCGGCAATTTACAACGGACCCGAAATTTGCAAAAATTACCAAGCATGGGGATCAAAATGTCTCTTTTTAAGTTCTGATTAAAAATTAAGAAAGAAAATAAATTATAACTCTTCCTAAATGTGATTGTGTACTTGATTTTATTTGCTTTATGGCTCGATTGACTTTGCCTAGAATCCTTCATAGTAATTGCTATATTTGTGCTGCCTCTTAATTTCTACTTTAAGATAAAAGGATCCAAAAACCGATCCAATAGAGCAAAATGAGAAAGACATGTGTAACAAAATATTACTGAAAAGTTTTATGACTATTTTTTCTATTTTTATGTGTTTGTCAAGTGACCGAATCGTGATTCGCCCAGCATATATAGAATGCTTTCACGTTACGTCGCAATTGGTAAGCCACTCCTACTGCAAGGAAAAAATCAGCAGTGTGTAAGCTGCAGCAGACATAGGTGGTGGCGTATCTCGTCAGTTGCTGTTCAGGAATCTACACTCGCTAGCGCACTACACCAAATTTTTCCCGTCAAAAGGGACGAGGCTTGTGACGTAGGCTAAGTGAGAGCAATCCATAAAAGCCCCTAGCTGCCTATAAAAGTCGACCACGGTCGATCAAGGAAACTTTACTAAGTGTCGAATTACTACTTCCATGGTCCATACCTCAAATCCTATTCGTATTGTGCAAATTCATGTATAAAAGCCTTATGTTGAGTGTAGGAGTTTCACAGCTCAAGAGACGAAGTCGCAGGACCTCGATCATGATAAATAGGGGTTGGGGTTTTACGGCCTAGTTTTTAACCGGCCGGCCAAGGCCTTTTTGCGTTGTGGCTCACTGGCTTTGTTTTCCTACGCCATGCCTATGCTAAGCACCAAACACATTGGCAGTAGTTGGTTCCATTTTTAGTCTTCGGTATGACCCGGCTAGCACTCGAATTCCAGAGTGTTGTGGGTTAGTTAGTCAGTTAGATGGAGTTTTACTGCCCAGTGTCCAACCTATTGGTTCAAGTCGAACTGTCCACGGCCTTTTTTCCAGTTGTTGCTCACTCGTTGTGTAAGACGAAGATAATTAGCACACATCATTGCCTCTATATAAAGAACAAAACTTAAATAAGGGAACGAAAAGGTTACCGTAGGTTCCAAACTCCATGCACATGATATGAGCTACAGTATCAAGACAACAGATTACGAATGTCACGTAATTGCAGGAGCACAACCTCCCGTGACACTGGAGTTCCTGGAGGGCTTTTCATGTGTTTGCGAGTTAAACATATTCTGAAACGATGATTATTCTACCAGTTGATATCTTCCTTGAAATCGGATGAACCTCATTCTGGTTTAAATCCCGTTTATTTTCAAATTAACGAGTTCAATGCGATCAAAATTTACTCCTGGATTGGGTGCAAATTTCAACTGACGTAGCCTTAATTTTTCAAGGTAAGTTGAACAGAAATTTACGATGTCGTTCTTCATTTAGGCCTGTCTTGAGAGAGAAAGTATATTTTGTCTCATTGTCGTCGCGTCGCTCCAGCTATGTGCGTACGTCATAGATTTCACACGCTCTACTGTATACATGAAACCTGTCGCCCTACGTCCCGGTATGTTTGTCATATCAATTTTCTAACAATCGACGGTACCGTCAGATCATCTTCAGGTCAAGTTGAAGTTTGTGACAATTTAATCCAGTACTCCATGGTCTATTCATTTCTATTATAATAGAGATACAGGGAAATGAGAATTAGCAGCTTTTCAAAATCAATCAATTTCGTAAGACAATGGCCTAAAAAATCCTCAGCAAAGGACTATTCATGAACAAATGATAAATCAGGGAGTTGCCGGAGACTCTACCAGCTCAATGGATAAATGTAGTGGCGATTTTTTCACATTGAGAGAAGAGGTAGTTGGGGAGGAAAGAGTAAGCGTTCGCCGGAGGGACAATAATATGAAAGTCGAGACTGGCGTCGGAGAAGTTCAAAGTTGGAGAACAGTAGTTGTCCGGCCGGAATTACCTGCAGGTTACCCTGCCGTTTGGTTGCAAGAACCACGCTCCGGTGGTAGGCAGTGAAATATCCACGGGATTGACCCCAGGCAGTAAGAAGGCTCTATCCGGATTTCTTACAATGTACAATAAAGATGAAGCATAATTCATGAAGCATTTACCCATCTCCAAATGGCACTGGATGTGCACTGACTAAATAGACTAAAACTTAATGCACAGTTTTACACAAGTTTGTGCTCCCGGCAGCATAAATATAATAAGTTAGAGTGTACCTAAAGTCAAAAAATTCAAAAATATATATTTAAGACCATGAAAAATACATCTTTACAGTCCAACTCCAATCTTCGTAGGACATTCCTGAGCTGAGATATTAAATGTTGAAGTTTATTCACTCAAATTATAATGGTACATTGCACAATAATTTGTGATGTCATTCTTGTACTACTCAAATTACAATCTTTGTATTTCTTTGTTTTTCCGAACGTTACTGCACCTTGTACCGAGGTGTGATAGCTTTCTTACTCTTATGAGGTGATGTAATTAATTAAACCCTCCTTGTGCAACATACTATGCAAGCAAACAGGAAACAGGAAGTGTTCAAGGTCATAAAAACATTTTTCATTTTAAAGGAAAACAAAGCATGTTATGTGAGTTGTACAACAAGAAAGTCATAAATTATTGCGCAATAGACCAATTTGTTTTAAGTGAATAAACTTCAACATTTTATATCTCAGCTCAGGAATGTTATATGAAGATGGGAGTTGGACTGTTAGAATTCCTTTTTCATTCTCTTCAATATATATTTTTAAATTTTTTTACTTGAGGTACACTTTTTAAATACAATTTAGGGTCAACAATTCATTTTTACCTTCAAAGAATCTATCAAGTTGATAACACACGACCACTGGTGATCAGCGGGGGCCGCGAAACGAGTTTTGAAGTGGGGAATGAGCACCAAAACGGCCCAATATGTTCAACATTATAGTGGCAATATAAGGCGGCCCAAAATGCCTGCGGCACAAAAAAAGGGAGGCCTAAAACCCCCTAACCCCCTGCTCCGCGGTCCCTGATCAGTTAGTAAGTTGGTTAGTTAGCAGGTTATTTAGCAAAGCGTTGGTTAGTTAGCAGGTTATTTAGCAAAGCAAGGAAGCAAGCAAGAAAGCAAGCTAGTTCGTTAGTTGGTTAGTTAGTTAATTAGTTAGTTAGATGGAGTTTTACAGCCCAGTTTCCAACTTATTGGTATACAAATCGAGCCGGCAACGGCCTTTTTTCCAGTTGTGCCTTACTGGCTTGTTTTGTTTTATTGCTTATGCGAAGCATCACGCACAACGGCAGTAGGTTCTTTTTTAGTTTTTTTGTAGGACTCCACCTGGAAATAGAATCCGGGCCTTCAGCGTGAGAGGCGGATGCTTTTACCGTTAGACCAAACACGCGGTATCCGTTCCCTGATCAGAGGGTACAACAAGGAAGGGGTGTATCACATTCGATTCCAATTAATCCTGTCTCGGAAACGCCATAATACTTCGTTCCAATAGTAACAATTGGTCTCAATATTTTAGAAGTTTACCTTAGGCGAGGAGGAGCCAAGGGTAATCCTTGTTTTGTTCCACTGTTACTCTATTGAACTGAAAAGAGCCGATGTAAAGTGTGTTCTCACTGCATGACACCATCAGCCTCGTCCCTTTGGTCGACGGGCAAAATATTATAGTACTAGGCAAGCTAGTGTAGCTAGCTGAGAAGCAGCCGAAGACCCACGCGCAATTGCTTCACGGAAACACTCTTGGTATTTGCCCGTCAGTGGGCGTGGCTTACCAATTGTGACGTCACGTGAAAACTTTTAACACCCGCCCGCCGTATCTGGCTGGGGTATTTATCTCATGAAAAATTGCTTAGTTGCAGTATCATAAATTTAAAATTTCTTGAAAGGTTTTTGCACAGCATGATTAGTCTACGTATCTGGGCATTGCTGACAATGTATATACCTTATTTAGATACGAAAAGGCAGTTTATGTAAATTCATGTTAATCAAAGACTGAATATTTTTTCTTGTATTTCTTTGAAAATACAGAGAAAATAAAGGATTGGAGGCACCTTAACCACAATGAGTATGAAACAAAAGAAAGGGTAAGCACAAACGTATAGAAGAGACATTCTCGGACTTAGATTTGTAGAAAGTCGGAAATTTGAGCAACCCATCATGATGTCCAGAAGATCTTGTACACATAAAAGCAGTCTGTGTAATTTAGTGTGCGTGGTACAGCTGCATTAGGCTATATGCACTATTTAACACATTTTTTCAAAAGAATCTAAGTCATACTTCCTGTAAAATCTACCTGTCGGACAGATCGTTGAAAGTCGAGTCTTTCTATCTTGTAATACAGACTTTTTTCTAGCAAAACGTATCCTTCCTTACCCCCATCCTCCCTGTAGAAAACAATTCCATAGACCTATGTAGAATGGACCAGGCCAACTTAAATTTGGTTCCAATAACAACAGCAGCACATACTGGCATTGCTTCTATCTTCCGAGCCATGGCCGACTCGACTTGTACCAATACGTTGGAAACTGGGCCGTAAAACTCCATCTGTCTTCCATATACTTCTACACGAAGTTCACAGTCCTTCCTGTAATAAGCGTGTCATATGAGCTGTGCTGTTATTGGCCAAAAGTTTTTAACGCGGTCCCCGTGGTTGAGCGATACCCTTGAGAGGGGGAATTGAACAAACACCTGATATCATTAAAGTGAAATATACAGGAAGCAAGTAATCTCACTACTCCTTCAAAATGATTGGGCTCGGCGATCATTTATCCTAAAAGTTTATAGCAACATTTTTTTCATTTTTACATGTAACTTAGAAAGTATAGGAGGTCAAAAATAATACGCTCTAAAGTCACTAAGTATATTGGGCAAGAATTGTTTCTAAATTGCCTAGAAATGGCTCAAAAAATCTATTTGTTTCATTTATGAGCCAAATGTAGTTACAGTTGTAACAAGATTCCGGTTCGTGTCCCTTTGGATTAGATTCTTTCCAATAGGAAATATTTAGAGTGTAGGCCTCACAAAGCTCAAAAATGAAACTGGCATCTTCTCTTGGAAACCCCAAAGGTTATTCACTCAATTGGTAGAACGTGGAAAAATTGGTTAATTTTATTCTTATACTATTCAAGCTCGAGTGTTAATTTCCTTGTTCCAGTGTATTTTGGTATTTTTGTTTTTAGTTTTTTGTGTGTGTGTGAAAACAACCCAACCTCGTGTTCATCGTGCTATATACCATACGGTGACTTGACTACGCGATCGACTGAGGACCCCCTACCTCTTTACATGTTAAGCGAGAAAATTGATATTTATGATATTATAAAAACGTTATGACCTAATTTCAAACGGAGAAAAAAACAGGTGACGTGAGTTGTGTAACAAGACATCACAAATGATAACGCAATTGACTATAATTTCAGACTGAGTGAATAGGTTATCTAATTAGCTTCATTCAAGCGTGTCGAAACGGATAAAATGTGGGAAGGGGGCTGAGTGCCAGCAAGACTCCTTATAAAGGTACTCTAAAGACTACCTAAATGGAGAGCCACCATCGGTTGAACACTTTTGACTATATGGATGAAAAATAAAATGTAAGCTTTAACTTCGTATATAATGATCATGCTTGTAAAGTAGTAACAAAGGAGTCGTGTGATACTTTATTTTTACAGCGTAACCCTTTTTGGGGTGGAGCTCGCCCCACTATCCATACCACTGCATCGTCGTCTGGAGACTATTGGAGTTATTCACTTTTGGTTCATCTTCATGCTGTCTGGGATCTGTGGTATAACATTGTGTGTAGTTTTACTTATGACTGGGTAAGTGTTTCCAAAAAATTAGGCTATTCCTGAGACAAAGCATTTCAAGTAACCCTACCAGTCAGTTTTATTTTTCGCCATGGGTACACATTAACGCGACGTAATATTGACGTAAACAAAATACAACTTCTCACACCTCTATGCTTCATTATTTACTATTAATAAAAGGGGATCAACTCTTATACACTGAAAACTGTCACCGTTATGGTGCTACTAATCAAAGCCTCATGTTATCCAGCTCCAATGATTTTTATCCCCGGGACGAATGTGAAAAACCGATTTAGCAGATATTTTTTTAAAAAATGTTTCAAAATAAATACTAGTGTTATACTGAAGGTTAGCCTGGTTGGGTGGTTTGGGGATATTTGGCCTGTTATTTCGAAATCCGGGAACAGGATTATAGAAAAGGTCAAATGAGCTGTTATTTTGGAATTAGGAATGAGGCCTATTTCCAAGAAGCTGTTTCGTCCATTGGCAGGATTTACCCTCATCCTTCCTAATAAAAAATACGTCCTGCTAACCTCATGCAGGAGTCTGTTGAAACTTTCTGCCTCAAGCATGATTAATAAATACCTACACGCGGGTTCTCAGCAGCACTTGACAACTTGTTTGATTTGTTATATAAATTACTTGTTGTGAAGTGCTTCGTTGCATCTCACAATAACTAAGTTAATATTTGTTTGTTCCCTTACTAAATTAATGACCAGATGACAGTGGAGTCATTGATATTTTTCAACTATGGCACAACATCTGTTCACGTGACATTTTCATGCTTTAGTGATTGGTTTCCATTTAATGTAAGCCTGTTTAAAATATCATTGAAGTTTAATCTAACCATGTCAGCAGTAGTAACACATTTTGCAACCGCCGTAAACGATACATGTGTTGTGACGGCAGCTTAGTTTGTCTTCTCCCGAGATAAGTTCTATAGGTTGCGTCCAGTACTGTTCTCGACCACCTCATATAAGCCGTCGACTTAGTCGATGAACTAATATTTGTGCATGATACGGTTGTTATATCCCATCGAATCTGTGAGATAGCAACATTCATTTAAGGAATCTATTTGCAATCTACGGTAGCTAGTAAAGAACTGGAGATACAATTAAAGCTCAAATGTCATGGGAATATTTGACTTAGCGAGGTGTCCCGACTTATGGCATTTGAAGCGAAGACTGGGCAAATGGAAAGTTCGGAGTTTGATCCCCCTAGCGGGTTCAGAATAAGGCTGTTTCATTCAAGAGTAGTCTATGGTTTTACTATCTGTACTGGCGAATTCTACTAATTTTAATAGTAGCCATGCAGTAGGTAAGCGTACTGAAAATTTGAGGACAAAATGCCACAAACCATGGTCTGTCCATTGCCTTGTCTGTATTTAAATGTAATAATTTAAATACACGACCAGTTTTTATTTGTGAAAGAGGATAAGTTCAGCATTCTTATGAATTTTTATTTTTTCAGTTCGGAGATGTCGTGCTTGACTTGTCAGAAACTAATGGACACTTAATTTTTGACTCAAGGTACAATATGCTTGAAGCAAAGTCGGATTATTTTCTCACATTGACCTAAATGGACAATACCGTGTTTTATTTTATTTCGATCTGATGTTTTGAACATGGTATGATGGGAGACTTACAGGTAAAGTTTGTCAAGCTCAGTAATGTCTCCCTCCCGCATGCAGTCACATGGCTTGATTACCATATATCAGGGACTTCGCTGGCAACTCCTTGCAATAAAAGAGCTCATTAATGTGAGGGTGAGGTGATATGATGCCGGTGTCACGCCGTTAGCTTTGATTTCAGTTTACTTGAGACTAAAAGTGTTACAAATAACTTTATCTTCTAATATCTTGGAAAAACATTAGTGTCCGGATTTAAATGTTTTTTTTTTGTTTTTTTTTGCAGCTACACCCTGACGGTCTCCTTGCTTATACTGTGGGTCATCTTAGACTATAAAACTCCACTTTCAGGAGGCAGAAGATCACATTTCGTAAGGAATTGGCCATTATTCAAATGGATGGTAAACTATTTTCCGATGAAACTCATTAAAACAGTTGACTTAGATCCAAAACACAGTTATCTGTTTGGATATCACCCGCATGGCATTATGGGAATGGGTTTCTTTGCCCATTTTGCGACTGAAGGCAGCAACTTCAGTGAAACTTTTCCGGGCATCACACCGTATCCATTAACTCTGCATGGTTGGTTCAGAATTCCAATCGTAAGAGACTATTTAATGAGTTCAGGTATGTAGTATCACGATGAAAAAAACGGTTGGCTGCAAAATTGTACTTATATACCAAAATACCGTTAAGAATTATATCCACTCTAAGCATCTTGCAAGCTACAAGATGGTAGACAGTTTTCAGAGGTCCACTTATGGACGCCGAAAAGTGCGATAAAAGGACAGCATCAAACCAGGGAGGTCTAATAACACGTCCCTGATCAAACAGATGACTGTTACACCCGCTCTCAAACTAAACGCTTAAAGGATAAAACCAAACAAAATGTGGTTGATACTTCAAGAGAGAATGTTAACACCGTCAAAATTCTCGTACATACACCCTTAAAACACCGGTGTTAGATTTAACCAGGATCGGTGTTTTATTTACTCCAACACAATCCTGGTAAAATTTTATCACAGAATCTGGTTAAACAAAAACAAATTATGGTTTAAACAACTTTGATTCGAGTTAGTTTAACCAGGCTTTGCGTTACAATTTAACCAGGATTGTGTTGAAGTTGATAGAACACCGAACCTGGTTAATTTAACCGCGGTGTTTTTAGAGTGTATTATTTAGACCAATTGTCTTCCAAAACCATTTGAAGGAAAGAAATCAAAGCATCTCTTACAATTTAGGCTCCCAATTACAGCATCCGTTACAATTTTCATTGACATTACAAATTACCTAAACTTTACCAGAGGAATAACATCAAAGCATTAAAGGAAAACCACTTGGATGTGTTAAAGGCGGTAAAAAACTCAGCTCAAGAGGCAAGAATGCAGTAAAAAAGAAGTATTCCTTCCAACTCCACGCCCCAACGTCGGCATTTCGATTTGATTGTCATGCATGCTACTTTTGTCGATTAGAATAAAAGAATTCATATCATTCAAATTATATAAAAAAAATCGGTATAGGTCAATTGATAAGACCCACAGCTTTTTACGAAAAAAAAAAGAAGGCGACGCTCAACTCCGAACGAAATGAACTTATTTGTGACTAAAAACCTACCGAAGTCTAGGCAATGCATTTTGACAGCTTTGACCATAAGGATATTTTTGTTTCCCGTTCGGTTTTTTTTTTTCATGTTGTCTCACTTGTTCTGCATTCCCACATTTCCTTTACTATCTTAAACTTCGTTTTCACTTTTTTGATAATCATGTCTCACTGTAAAATTTCAACTCAGGTCACTTGAAGCTCTTGTATGTAAAATACGTACTCAAAACGTCCAAGCCACATCCTAATATTTTTATCGGTTATAATTGGTATTTATTTTTCAATGAAAGGTTTCCCACCCTAAGAGAGGAATGATTCTATACTTAATATAAATAACAATTGATTCTTGAAGTCTCAATAAAGACAGAAGCCTCGGAAACGTTCAGTCCGAGGCTCCTGTCTTTATTGATTCAAAATTCAACGGTCTTTCGGAAGCAACTATTGTTTTTAGGAAAAAGCCAGTCTGGAACTACAACAGCATATTTTTGGACCACCCCTTACGTCTTGCAGTTTGATATCCGGGTGGCCACGGGTCCGTCTCTCACCCCCCTTTTTTTGCTGTTCGGGGTTAGGTCTCCGCCGAACTTATCGACTTAAATATGTTTTCTCTTGCAACTTCCAAGTAGTTAAGCCTCTTAGCGAAGCCTTAGAAGCTTCCATCAATAGGTGACAACTGTGCTTGTTTCATTTTGCCCTGCTTTGTGAAAGAAATACCTGAGTTTCTTTAAACTTGACCAAGTCTATTTTCGTGTTTTACTTTTACCTGTCACTTTTTATACAGCGCTGACCATGTTACCTAACAAAACATAAAAGGCATAGTTTTGGATCATAGAATAACCCCATTTTGCTGAGGTGATGATGTGTATAAATTTTATGATTTGTTAAATGATTGGAAAGGACTTGAAGAAACATAAGAAAGTAAATTTAAGTTGTGAAAGCTCTTTTTTGGATGATATCCTAACGACATGACTGGCAAGGTGGTAATTCGTGATAACTTCAACATACCACGGCATTAAACACGAAAATTTTCACTCAGAAAATTGAACCTTCAACTGACGAGTGGAGTGGTTAAGGGGGAGGGCACTAGTAGATACAACTATACACTATATAATACATTCGTGTTGGTGTGTCGTAAAATCACATCTAGCTAGCTAGCTAGCTAGCTAGCTAGCTAGCTAACTAACTAACTAACTAACTAACTAACTAACTAACTAACTAACTAACTAACTAACTAACTAACTAACTAACTAACTAACTAACTAACTAACTAACTAACTAACTAACTAACTAACTAACTAACTAACTAACTAACTAACTAACTAACTAACTAACTAACTAACTAACTAACTAACTAACTAACCTAACTAACTAACTAACCAACTAACTAACTAACCTAACTAACTAACTAACCAACTAACTAACTAACTAACTAACCTAACTAACTAACCAACTAACTAACTAACTAACTAACTAACTAACTAACAAACTAACTACCTAACTAACAATCTAACTAACTAACTAACTAACTAGCTAGTTAGCTAGCTAGCTAGCTAGCTAGCTATCTAACTAACTAACTAACTAACTAACTAACTAAGTAACTAACTAACTAACTAACTAACTAACTAACTAACTAACTAACTAACTAACTAACTAACTAACTAACTAACTAACTAACTAACTAACTAACTAACTAACTAAGTAACCTAACTAACTAACTAACTAACTAACTAACTAACTAACCTAACTAACTAACCAACTTCTAACTAACTAACTAACTAACTAACCAACTAACTAACTAACTAACCAACTAACCAACTAACTAACCTAACTAACTAACTAACTAACTAACTAACTAACTAACTAACCAACTAACTAACTAACTAACTAACTAACTAACTAACCTAACTAACTAACTAACTAACTAACTAACTAACTAACTAACTAACTAACTAACTAACTTCTTCAACTAACTAACTAACTAACTAACCTAACTAACTAACCAACTAACTAACTAACTAACCTAACCTAACTAACCAACTAACTAACTAACTAACTAACCTAACTAACTAACCAACTAACTAACTAACTAACTAACTAACTAACTAACTAACTAACCAACTAACTAACTAACTAACTAACTAACTAACTAACTAACTAACTAACTAACTAACTAACTAACTAACTAACTAACTAACTAACTAACTAACTAACTAACTAACTAACTAACTAACTAACTAACTAACTAACTAACTAACTAACTAACTAGACAAATCCCAAGATGAGCCGTCACTCATGTACAAAATCTCATCAAATGCACTTTTCTCTCGACTCCTACCTACCAACATCCACTTCTTCCCACTCATACCTACATTCTTTTATCTATTCATATATCTTCTTCTACCCACTTCGGTTTACTTATATCTACTGATATCTTTATCTCCTCATATCTACTCCTATCTCATATATAATGGGAAATTGTGGGCATCTGAACACGTTACACCGATTCCCCTTTATCATGTGCGATTAAATAGGTTTAATATTTTTTCTTACGGTTAAAATTTACAATTTGTTAGAATTTCTTTTCAGAGTATTTGAAAACTGGACCTTTACATTGAAAAATTTTCGATTTCTATATATAAGGAAAATTGGGTATCTGAATTCCCTTGAGGAATATCTTCTCGTAATGAAAATGAGGGAGGTTGTCAGGGGAAGCTGAGGGTTATCGGACTTAAATCTTTTATCGTATGAATAAAAGATCCCGACGGATCTTCTCCCCAACGGTGGGAATAAGTCTTCCCAGGCCTGGGGTCATGCCCGCCTCCACTTAGCCACCCTTGGCTCCTAACAAATAGTAGGTCTAACATTTCCTAAGTGGTCTCGATTTGGCACCCCCCAGAGTGGCGCCTACGCAACTCCCACCCCCAGCTACGTCACTTCATTTAGGGAGCCGTTACAGCTCCTTGGACTACTACTATAGGGTAACTTCACTTTGTGCATGATGAAGCATACTTTTCATTGGGTACCGTAGTCCTTCAAGTATCATGAAAGACAGCGAGCAAACCGAAATCATGATATTCTGTTTTCTCACCAGTATCCCCTAATACGGAATATTTAAATTTTTGACCTAGGTTTGTGTTCTGTACGTAAGGAGAGTCTGGACTGGATTTTATCTAAACCCGGAAATGGTGCCATTATTGTGGTCGGTGGTGCAAGAGAGGCGTTAGAGGCTAAACCTGGTACTTATAGACTTGTTTTAACTCCCAGGAAAGGATTTATAAAGTGCGCCATTATGAGTGGGTGAGTAGAGGGTTTTCCTTGGAGGATAGAGGACAGTTGAGCATTATCACGAAGATAAAAGAGTTCCAGTTAAGCAATTGTAATAACCTATTTTGTCACAGTTTTAGTTCTACTTTTGTCACAATAATCGCTCATGTTCTGGTTATTCCCAACAGCAATATGTTCATTCTTTTAAGTTTAAGATTTTCAGTTTAGCATTTTGAGGATCAGAAAAGAGGACAACTTGCTCATCGATAATCCTATGAGGTAATGTGATCTCAGCGCTTTGCCATTTGACATACTGGACGTCACTGATCATGTGCGGTAGGTGTGTTACCGATAGACCTTGGGCATTGAAGACACACTGACGTCTTCCTTAATTTGGATAGAACAGTAGACACGTGGCCACGTGGCCACACCCATAAGAATTCGCCCGGCACGTGTAGCAGACTATAAGCGTATTCGACTGGTTGACAAATCAGCTGTCTGCATTTGTCTGTGGCAGTTTGTTTTGCTCCCAAAGGGGGCGTACTTTCCGCTCTGTGACATCATATGTACAAGGTCTATACGCGAGCAAGACAGCACCCTAGAAACAATTGTGGCCTGGACGGCAAAGAAGAGAACACGCAACGCAGTGACGTCCGAAAACGACCTCTACATAGAGGGATCCGATCAGCGCTTGTTTTTAGTGAGCCATTAGTGGGGTCCATCAACCTTAAATCGTCTTCATTTATTGTCTACATGAATTTTAAACCCGCATATTTAGTGAAAGTGAAGGAATCAACATTTAGTTTAGTGTACAGCTATCCATGATACAGGTAAGCGAGGAAATTGGAAGATTAAAAGGTGACAGACCCCAGTTATGGCCGACTGAAATCCGACCATCACTTTCTGTCCGGATTCATCTGTACCAATCTGAACGTTCATGGATGAAAACCGGCGAGATCCGCCTTTTCTTTTCGCCCTATTTAAAACGAAACAGGTGCTCTTTTCACTTTGGCCCAGAGCCGTATGGCTCTGTTTTGGCCCCGAGACTGCCACTTAACGTCCTCTCTGACGGACAAGAGTATATGCCCAGTCTTTGGCAACTTCCCCAAAGGTATATTGAGGGGTGAAGGGTACCTTGTTCTGCACTTCTGCTTGACAACTGAACCGAACCAAGCGGACGACTTCCTGAATAGAACTACCTGAGTCGGGCAACTTCCTGAAATGAACAATCAGAGTCCCAAACTATAATTCACATGACAATTTGGAGTCCCTCCACATCACCGTGAAAAACTATGCTGAGCAAGTGAAAGTTTTGCCCCAGTTAAAGTATATAATATTCTGGGGTCCCACGTTTTGGGCCTACTGGACTGAGCTTGGGTGCTAATGTGTAAATTATAAAGACAAGGGGAGAAGAGTAAAACAAGAGTGGTCTATAACATATCTTTAGAATTCATGACCATTCTGTGGTGACTTACAGCTATTCGTTATTTGTATTGGAAATTGTTGGTTTTGAAATTTGTGGCTAACCCCCCTCTTTCTGACATCTTTAACTCCTGGAAACTTATTGTTTGCAGTGACCTATATTGTTTGTATCCCGACCAATGATGTAACCCAGATTCGGACAATAAAACTATTACATACATGTTTTTACCATCCTCGATCTTCTAGTTAGTAGCCGCGCGCTTTACCTTTCGGACCATTTTTATATCTATCATGTGTTGGATATTTTCTCAAGTACAAGAAAAATGGTTGCCAATCCTGATTCCTCTACTTCAAGAGAGGATCCAAGGGGCAGCTTGGGGCAGTTAACCTCATGACCAGTTTGGCGTCCCAAATACACGAAAAATGCGTCCCTCTGGCCTCCTAAGATTGTATTTTATTGCACATGCCGGTCCCCCCTCCCCCTTTTTTTAAACTCCCCATGAACTGGAGGATGTGCTCGACCTTACTCTACAGTACTAAACCGTTCCTCTATAACAAAATAAAACAAGTTAATTGTGATAAAATTGTTTTCGACAACCGCCTAGAACCGTCTAGAGCAACCTTCTAGAGCATTACCCCCCCTTCTTTTGTGAAAGTGCATAAAAGGAATGAACTAATAATGTAAGTTTCCCAGTGTTTGTGCTCTGAGTTGCCAATCCTTTGCAATTGTGCTTTGAAGAAAGAACATGTAAATGAACTGGTTCTTTCCTTTGGTCGCAGAGCTCATCTTGTTCCTGTTTTTTCTTTTGGAGAAATTGACATGTTTGACCAAGTGGACAACGTCAAAAACAGCAGATTAAAGAAACTTCAAAATGTTTTGACAAGCATAGTTGGTATATCGCCACCAATGTTTCATGGCAGAGGATTGTTCAATTACAATATGGGTCTGATGCCTCACAGAGTGCCCATTAACACT
This sequence comes from Holothuria scabra, assembly GCA_037179385.1. NCBI lineage: Eukaryota > Metazoa > Echinodermata > Holothuroidea > Aspidochirotida > Holothuriidae > Holothuria > Holothuria scabra. Next base: position 20,523,635 of record CM074190.1, read on the forward strand.
GTTGGTAGGTATAATGCTATTTTAAAGGCAGTCATTCGTCACCAAAAACAAATCCTTTTTTCAGTAGTCTACAGAAATCCTCAATTGGCACAGTTCTTTGATTGACATTAGTCTGAGGTGAATCGTTCCGTATACCCATTATATAGTAAGTTATCATGAGTCGATCACTGCCTTCTAAACGCCAATGCATCATGTAAGTGCGATGTGATTGCAATGTTAGGATAACCTGCGCGCGATGCATATTCTTCAATCAACATCAAAACCAATTATTTGTCATCATATTTTTTATGTGTAAAGCAAAAATGTTAGTCATGGCCAGATTTTCGAGTTTCGGCAAAAAGATATATGAACCAGAAATTTGCAAAAACTACTAAAAATGATGATGAGAATGTCTTTTACGAAGTTCTAAAAAGAATTCTAATAGAAGAGAGATTATTTTGCATCATTATTAGAAAAACTCGCCTTAAATGCGGTAATTAATGGGATTTTATTTGTTTGTCTTATGAAGTGATTGACTCAATACTACTTTATAAGCATACCACGGTACTGCCACCCGTATTTCAAGATGCATTTTCTACAGATTACTCAATCCAAACAAGACCAAAATATAGCATAAAGAGGAAGACATGTTACGAAATATTGCTGCCAAGTTTCATTGATTTTATAGATATTTTCATATTTTTATGGATACGAAGTTTGTTAAGTGATCGCCTCATGATTATCCCAGTATATAGAGTGTATGTGCATACTGGCGGTAGGTATTGCAAACAACGAATGACAATCCAGTTTCTATGTAGGGACGAATTTCTAAAATTGAATACTAAATAGAAAGCAGCCTTACCTGTTCATTTCTTTATGGCCAAAAATATACATGCGTCACTGAGCTAAAGCGGTATTTGTAAATAGCTTATTGTTGCACTTCAGTGATATGTCATTCAGTTATTGATCTAACACACAGATTTTAACCGTGTTTTCTGCCTCATAAACTGTTTTCAAAACCATGTTAATTTTTAATGTCATCAGTGGGACTAAGTCGCTATAGATCTTCCGATAAAATAGTAGCAAAAACCAAGGCTTAAAATTCGCAGAAAGAAATATTAAGAAAAATAGTAGTACGAACATAAGCCTCCTATCGGTCTGTCTTAGTATCAAATCCGAGGTGGCGGTGACAGGGAAGGGGATGCATCCACCATCCCTCCCGTCGGCACAGCAAAGCACATTACGCACTTAACATAAAACGGCAGTTTACAGAAGTTTCTCAACTATATCAGAAAGGGTGTCTTACATCCGACATGGCATGAAAAGCATAATAGACACCAAAGAACAACCGTATTAGATTTGATGATGTGATTTTAAGTGATACGACCCTCTTTTATCTTTTGCCATTCCTCCTCCCTTAGTATGTTTGCTGTATTCAGGCGAGTAGTCAGGATTGTGTCATTGGGGGTGGGGGTTTGGTGTCATGGGACGTAGTTGGGGCACAACAGGAGGGAAAAGTCTAAGCACAGAGAGAAAAACCGCTATTTTAGGTGTTTTTTGCAGTGCAAGGATGGGTCATGAGGGTCCCCACGTGGCTACGCCACTGGCCCTATTATTCCTTTAAATATTCGTTAGTATTTAAACAAAATCTTGGTTTTCAAAGATTTTAGTGAAACACCTCTACAGAGACTGAAATTTAGTTGAAGTAACGCATGCGCTTTTAATTTTGCAGTTGGTAAACCGTTACCTGTAGAAAAGAACACGTGTCCTACAAAAGAAGAAATCGAAGCATTGCACCAGAGGTATACTGAAGCTCTTACCAAGTTATTCCAAGATAACAAACTAAAATATGGACTTAAAAAAGAAGACTGTTTGGAAATTCTGTGATATATTCTTTATACAATGAGAGTATTGACATTGTTCGTAGTCACTTTGTTACACCACTGTCACCACACAACAAAAAATATCTGGTTAAATTCCACCTCATTCCGTGTTTATTTGCGATCAACACAATGCTACTTTATTTAACCAGGAATTCTTATTCAAATCAACGAAGAAACTGGTTAAAAGCTAGAATAATAGCCAGGTATTTTAGATATATTCATAAGTTTATTGGTTCACGTGACCATGATTGCATAAAGCGAACTAGATGAAATTTCATCGGCCGGTTTATAGAGTGCACCTTCATGCATGTCCGTACGTCCGAAAGGGGGTTCATGTTTCTAACTCATTGAGCTCCAAAAATGTAAATTACTTGGTTACATTGGAGTAATATTTCTAAGAAACTATATTAAATACGAATAACACCTTCCCATAAGCTGCAATGGCATCAAAAAGTGTTAGTGTTGTGATAGGACATGAAAAATAGTACTGTAGTACCAGTTGTTTGGAAGATTTTCACAATTTAAAAAGGTGGGGTGGAAACATAACTACACATATTGACGGCCATTCACCTTCTTCAAATATAAGTGCTTACCATGATGCTTGTCACATTTCACTCAATTCAATTTGTAAGTAGTATAGAAAGTAGGGCCTTTAATCATCTTTGCAATATTTCTGTTCAAATTTATTTCAAGATTGGAGGATATTGATTCCATCTGCTTATCATGTATTGATGCAAGTGTACATTATCTGATCAATAACATGAAACATTTCACTTAAAGGAAAAATGTTTTCATTCCGATTTGAATTAGTGTAGTAGCATATCCTTTTTCACGAATGGTTATTCATGATCATGTTACAATACATTTTGCATTCTATTGAGAAATTAATAAGAAGTATACCATTGCCTTAAGTTTGAAAATGCAATATTTAAAGTATCGTGGAAAGAACTTGGATGAGAAAAAGTAGAAATCAGCTGGAATTTACTGTTGTTTCAAAATCAGTTTGAGCCAGTCGACTGCTCCTGCCGTTTAAATGCTGTACGTATCTACTTGATTTAAAACATATTTTTATATATTTTTATGACCACTTGATAATATTGAGGTTATCAATAGATTATATTTGTGCTAAAATGTTGTTAATCATTTATTTCTCTTTCTCAAATCGTTTCGTAAAGAAGCATCCTAAGTTACGTATGCCGTCCGTAAAATAAAACTGCTTTAAAGGTCGTGTTGTAAGTTATGGGACTTTACAAAATCATATTCATAGCTAGTTTGGGTAAAAAAATCCTTATTTGGGGGAGGGGGGGATATCAAATCCTTTTACAAACTAAATTAATGCGATTACGTGAGTATTTCTTTCATATGGTATAGCGACCAATATCTGAAAAAAAATATCATAGTAAAATGTTCATGAAAAGTCAACAAGATTACAAAAATTCTCCACACATTAGGACAGTGCAAAAAGTTTTTGTTCGTGAGCTTTACTTAACAGGCTTCACTCTGTCGCAACACAATAATGCTCGAAATGGTCAAATTCTTTCAAACATTTGCCCGAAAAAATAGAAATTTGGATATCCTTTTGGATATCCTATCACTTACAAGAAACAATCATTCCTCAGTCAGCGTGTGTTTTATTCTTGCGAAACGCAATGCCGATAATGGCTCATTATCTGAATTCTTTCAAAAATTTGCCCGAAAAAAAATCCAAATGAGAAAGTACAGAGACTCAAGTCGAGTCCTGACTCGAGTCCTTGTAAACTGAACATTACCGGACTCGTGACTCGAAGCAGGGAGGTGTGATTAGACCTCCTCTAATCACACCTCCCTGCTCGAAGCCTCTGGACTCGACTAAATCCTTTTTTTCAAGTACATAATGGTACATTGTGAGAATGCGTCCCCATAAATTTGCCTGAAAATTCTTTTAAACCCTCCTCGTAACGTGACAGTTTTTCAAAAAGTGTTAGAAGTAAAGTCATTAATTGTGCAATTATGGAAAATGCAATTTCCCAACCAATGTTGGCCCTCCGCTTAGGTAGTCTTTCGGGCAGAATTCCATTTTCGGGCAAACAACGCATTTCAACTAAGTGGAATTCAATATCACTCGGAGGGAGGGGGTAGGGGTAGGTGGAGGCAATAGTAAATGCAATAATAAGTGCTATGAGGGGACAAATCCCAAAGACGAGCTGTTCCTCATGTACAAAGTCTCCTCATATTTTGTCGTTAGGTGTTAATATACAGTTTTCAAAAGGTATGAGAAGTAAAGTCATTTATAGTCAGGAGATCCAGCAGCTACACAGAAAATTTCACCAATAGATCTTGAATTTGGCCAAGAGTAGGAATAGAGTAAAAATAGTAACATGTTTCTAATCGATGTTTCATACTTTCCCCCGAACAGATAAGAGAGCATTTCATCCAGTTTTTGTGGTAAATTTTACATGGTAATCTTCTGATCAAGTGAGCAAGTTGTTGATTTTTTTCTATCCTTGCAAAGCAAAGTTCAAAATGAGAACTTTATTTCTAGCTACAAGTACGGAAAATGCCGGTTCCGTCTGTCTTAGGCTCCGAGGGTTCCAATTTTCAGAATTTCTGTACGGTCCACCCCAACAATGGTGGCGTTCGGCTTAGGTAGTCTTTCGGACAGAATTCCATTTTCGGGCAAACAACCTCCTGCCCCCAAACCAAAATGCTCCCGTACGTCCATGACCCCTTCCCCTGTAATACTCAGTTCGTTTGACCCTCTTAGGTGGAAAATTTGCCTTCATGGAGGTAGGCATCCAAACCACACGTGCGAAAATTTGGATCCAACTTGTGTCATCCAATTTTCCTACCGTCAAATTAAATAACGTCATTGGGACACCAACCGCTATACCGAAGAAGATTATTGTTGCAAGTCTGGAACGACGGAATATGCAAAAGTCACTCACGACCTTATGCATACGGGAGGCAGACTTTTGTAAAACTCACGATGGGGGTTGAAGATGTTTATAAGATAGGTCACATAGGGGAAGAAAGCGGCCAGGGCTGAGAATGACAGCCTCCTAGTGAAAATGAGGGGCCGGCCCACTTCCTGGGTCAGAAACCCCTTTCCTCATTCCTCAAAATCTGAAAAAGGCAAAATTTTTGGCTCGCTTTGCGCGCCGCAAAGTGCAGTTTAGAATGCAGAAGTGCTCGCTCATAATTCAGTTTGGTAAACTTTTCCAAGCTCTGTAAATGACAAAATCGGATATTTACCATTTGTGACACCACATCATCAAGAGACACCTGCCGCTGTATTGCTATTTTTACAAAGTGTCTTTCATAAAATTCCGAATTTTCTCCAACTAAAGCTCTAGAATTTAAAATATTTTGTCTAAAAGGGCAACAAATTTTAGGAGACTTGAAAAGTCATCGGAGAGTGTCAGTTCGTGTAGGTCTTAGATAACATTACGTTGCAACAACGATGTTCAGTCGTCGTGCAACCATTCTCAGATTTGCCACCCATATAGGAATTTCAGATTCTTCAGTAATCCCCCAACTTTTTGAATTTCCTTACAGGAAACCCAGAATCCAAAAATTTATGCATTACAAGTTCCATATCTACAAAAATTTGTTTAAAAGGGACAACAATTTCGGCGCGTTTGGCGCGCCGCAAATTACGTTCTTAATACAGTGGTTTTCCACACTTGAAGGAAAAATCGGATAATTGGGGTGCTTGCCCTTTTCCAAAAAAATGTCCCCTGCTGCTTAATTAGTTACTACGTACAAGCCCAAGAAGTGCCATTTCGGGCTGTCTAAGGGGTCGCAATTGTTCAAAATTATCTGTACGCTCCGCGCCAACTTAAGATAGTCTTTCGGATAAGAATTCATATTTCAGGCAGGAAATCATTGGCCTACCGTACACTAATGCTGTCATATACCCCCTTCATCAGATAGTCTGTGTAGATGGATTCTTTAGTTATTGAAGTGTCAAAATGTTATCAATGTTCAGTGTTTGCAGAGGGCACAGATATGCCTTTACTGCAATTATTGTCTATTGTAGCATGACTGGTAATATAAATATAGTTATTGAAGTTGTTCAACAAAATGATATTTTTGCATAACGTAAGAAAACAAGTTGAAATTAGTATATAAACCACTGAAGATTTAATTGTTAGTTGGCTAACTCGGAAGAGAAAATCCTTCGGAAGGAGCCTCGTGGCATTTTAATGTTCAGACTTCATGTAGAACATATAATAGACATCCGAGTCCCTCTTTAACTGACGGTCCTGGTTTAGTCCTTCCGAATTCCCTTTGAATTTTGTAACAGTGATAAAGTCAAAGGTAAGTAATCATCATGAGCCAAGAATGATTCAGGGAGCGCACCACTAATTATATATATTTTTTGACTCACACACTAAATCAGACTCCTTCTCCAACCCTATAACTCCTTGTAAAAATTTTCAGCCTAGATGATGCCACCCTCTGGTCAAAGCTAAATGTCGACCGTTGAACTTTTGAGCTAGAGGATAAAAAATAATCGGTACATGTTTCCCGTCCTGGGGCATCATCACACAGCCAAGTATACAATGGACAAATGGCACTGAAATTCGTCAAATTTCCCTGAATTACGCACTGTCTGTATTTCAGCTCAGTCACTGTCTACAATAATATATTTCAAGGAGTGACTTATCTTATAAGTTACACAGACAGAAACAACATCCAAAATTATTTTAAGTCACTACCTTTGTCAGACAATATTTTTCAGAGTAACAATACTGTAATTAGGGGTGTGCAACCTATAGGTAGCAAAAATGAAGACCTTTTATGAGTCCAAAAAAGTTGGCTTATTTGTGCTCTTGAGGCCAAGAACGGGCAAGACGAGGAGGGAAATGACCTTCATTGTGTCAGAGACGACACCTGTTTGAGAAGGATCCCGCATGATTTAGAAATTTGTCAATTTCGTCGAAAAACGATAAAATAGACCTATCCCCACAATCAAATTTTGCCTCGGCAAATCTTGCCAACAATATTTTGTTTAAAAAGAAAATTTTCCTCGCCCTTCTCTCGCCTCAAAATTGCAGTCCCTATAAGGCAGTCTGAGTACTCTCTCATAAATATTGGAAACATTTCCGAGCCTTGGAAGTCAAAAATTCGGAAATTTGTCCTATGTGACGGCCAGATTATCCGAGTGAGTGACAGTGCTGTTTTCCTAAATTCTCTTTCATAAAATTCCATATCTTCCCCCATGTAAGCTCTTAATTTTAAAATATTTGTCTGACAATGACCACAAAGTTAGGGAACTTAGTTTTAAATGTCGTCGGTGAGACTGCATTCCGCAGATTTGGAGAATGATTGCGCATCCTACACAACAACAATCTAATTTCATCCCGTGCAACCTCATATGTGCTAATAGGTAGTGTTTATTCTTTCCTGAATCCTCAGTTCTCCACTTGTCAAATTTGGCTTTACAGGAAACCTTAAATCCCAATATTTTTGCCAGCAATACAAGTTCCATATTTTCAAATATTTGTTTAAATAAAACGAAGAATTTCGGATATACTGATAAAATATCGTAGTGTTCACAGCCACATTTAGAAAATTTGGGTGCCCCGGGAAAAAAGGCAAACTATAACCCAATGATGGTAAATTCAGCTGTTGTCTGTCGAGGGTCACATTCGTTTTTAATTTCTGGACGCCCTGTGATATGATACACGTGGCGCTCCGCTTAGTTTTTCGTGCAGCCTAAATACATTGCACTGATTCCGAACAGAGCACACCCTAGGTTCCCCTCTCATGGATGCAAGCAAGTTTGTTATTATTTTTATTACTGTTTTTATATTCTAAAACACGTGATTTAGTAACACAAATTTTTACTTCAAAAGGTTGCATATGTGGCATCAGATTGCATGTAAGGACGCCCAATTTCTCATAAAAAGAAAAGAAAATGAAAGGTGAAGGATTTTCTCCTCAAGACCCCCTCCAATGATGCCAATTTTATTTTTAATTCCTAAAAATGATACAAATTTTGTCGAATTCCAGATTTTACTTCAAAAGGTGGCATCTGTGGCCCGATCGCAAGAATATATGGATATCTATTCTGCTTCAGGAAGTCTTAAAAGAAAGGGGCCCATCCCTTTGAATTCTGATCCCTGGCCGGTATACGATAGACGAACAAGGGAGGGGCAACGGAGAGAAGCATGTTCGGGTGTGGAGATGCATGAGATGTTAGGAGTAAAATGATCATTAACAGTCGGGAGTTTTGGCAACCACGTGGACAACTTCATCAATTCAGCGGATTTTGAATTTAGTCAAGAGTCACAAAAGGAATTAGCATATTGACAATTCCGTTCTATAGTTTTTCCCCCGAAAAGATTCAAGACCATTTGATCTATTGGAAGTGGTATATAACATAACATAACATAACAGGTTGAAGGGCAAAGGAGGGCCAAAGCCCCATAAGATGCCCTGAAGTCCAGGCCCTAATCATTTAACTTTTCGAAGAGTGTGGATGAACACCGGCGAACTTCGCCTTCTCTTTTCGACTAGTGCTCAGAGGTAACGAGGCAGGCGTGTACTAATAGCTCCCAATCTTGATCCCGGGACCGCCATTTAACGTCCCCATCCGACGGACGTGAGCGTATCCCCAGTCTTTAGCCACTTTCCCAAAGGCTGGAGGGGGTGGAGGTTATGCTTGCTCTGCACCACTGCTCAACCGCTGAACTGAGCAAGCTGACAACTTCCTGAGTCGGACAACTTCCTCAAACGGACAACTTCCTGAAACGGACAATCAAATTTCCAATTTTGTAATTCACCAATTTTAAACCCCCTCAGCATCACTGTGAACAGCTATGCTGAACAAGTTAATTTTTAGACCCCGGAAAATTTCCAAGTGGTTCCACCGGGATTTGATCCGGGGACCTTCAGTATGCAAGGCAGTAATTATGTAGTAATTTTCTTATCACTTAGCAGGTTGTTGGTGTTTTATTATTGAAAACAAACGGTAAACACGAGAAAGGATGTTAAGATCTAATTTACATTTGTACAGTATAAACGTAATTTTTGACGATCTCAGGGGTTACAATTTTTCAATATTTCTTTACGCTGCGCGTATTTTTTAATAATTTTCTGAACACTTTGCAGCTTGCAGTTTGCGAACTAATTAAGGGAGCATCTTATTGCAAACGACAAAAGAAGATAGTGTCTGCTTAGATTTTTCGTTTAAGTTCTGGAAATGCCATTTCCGGCCATCTGAGGGTCTGATTTTTCGAAATTTTCTGCACGCTCCGTGCCAACTGATGGTGGTGCTCCGCCTACTCAGTTTTGCAGAATTGCGTTTTGTGCGCAAGAAAAAAAAAAACCCCAAACTGAAATGCTTCCATACGACTATGCGATCACTTATGCCGATCACTGATGCCTTTTTTGTGCAAATTTCACTTCGTCAGGTAAAGAACATGGCATGACTGCGTGTAAAGGTCATCTAATTTGCATATCTAGACTTCTTGAAAAGGCAAAACATTTTCAAAGGGGAGGTCCGGGGTCACCTCTCCTTCCCTTGGCCCGCCCGCGATCACTCAGCAAACTGCAAGGCCCTCGATCAGTTCTTCAGAAAAATCCTGCGTTATCCTGGCACTGAATATGCCCAACAAGTTTATAAGGGGGATATCATCGATCAAGCGACCGGCAGCCAACATAACATGAAATGACATGATATACATGACATGACATGACATGATATACCATAACATAACATAAAAATAACATAGCATGTTAAGGGGCAAAGGTGGGCTAAAAAGACCCCATAAGATGTCATGCGATCCGTCAACCCCCAGAAAACAAAAAGCAAACCGGCCAACACCTAACGAGCCCAGAATGCCTGCCTGGAGTACTATTTGCACTTCAGCACCCATATTTTATCCCCATATCAATTGCCCAATTGAGCCCTAGAACTATCCCATGCATACTATCTGCTATATCGGGGTAGGGGGGGGGGGGGATTTTGTGGGATATCATGTTGGCCATGCTTGAGATTATATAGAAGTAAAAGAGGGCGTCTACACTGTGACACTGCAACTTCCTAATACGAGTTTTACACTAACACTGCACAAGCTCATCAGATTACCGTGTCTGTCAGTAGTGGCACTGAAGATCAGAGAACTCGCTAAGCGGCTACAGTACGTTACGTACGTAGATACTGTAGCAGCATGAGCACAATGCGAGAGTAAGCCAAAAGAATGCCAGTAAAGTCTTCAGAAAACATAAGAAGGTACAGAATTCAATAGGTTTGGGGCATGACGGAGATTCGTGTTTCTTTATGGTAATATAATACTCTTGTTTTCTTAAGGCCCATGCAAGTTAAACGTGGACAAATCCTGAGCAAATGAATCATGATTTAGCCTAGGTGACATTGCCAACTTGACGTTTTAGTAGTACGCAAAGGCAGTTCAACACAACAGTGTACAGGTATGTTAGGCTTAGCCTAGCTGCGGTGTACAGTTTCGTGGAACTGGTAATTTGTAGTAACCTAGTGGTTCAATTGGCGATGAATTTCATTGTTTTCCAATGTTTAGGCCCTATCTTTCAAAACTGAAAGAAAACTTTACGTAAAACTATATTATAAAATTGGCCCAAATACTCTGGAAATGAACCAACTCTTTGCTTCTAGCAACAGGAAGGTGCAGAAAAACTTAGCTTCATTTTGTGGTACTATTAATTATTATTATCGAAAAGAAGAATTTATACAGGTCCTAGGCCTAAGTTAGGCTATGCAATTATGTGCATTCAAAGTCAGTTCTAAGGATGTCCTATTCAGTATAGCCTATGAAAGTGTTCCAATCTCTCTTTAGCATTGGGTGGGGGCTGGTGACAATACTGATTTTCTGGTGATTTTTGAAAACTTGTACCTTATGCTGGTTTGCTGTGATGCAGGTATCTGTGCTTGTGAATCATTTTGTGTATTGTTTTGTGTATTTTTTCATCTACTTATTTATCTCTCTTCTTGTTCAGTATTAATTTTTGCAATTGTATTTGTATGACTCTGACACCTCTTTGGAGGTATAAAGAGTAATAAACAGAAACTGAAAGTGGTGTATGATGGGGTGACCGTCGAGTGGGCATCTGCATTAACATTATGTTAATCTATTAATATAAATGGTCTGAGAGGGAAAAACTTGGGTGCTAATTTAGAATCCGTGCCCGGAAGTAGACATAATTTTACTCACTTCACAACTTCCAAAAGAGGGCGCTCAAACTTAGTTAAGTTTTTTTTTTTTTAAGTAAAAAACCCTTTTCTTTTTTTCCTCACTCGAGGAACAGCGCTATAAGTGTGTGCTGAGGAAAGAAGTGAATGGTTAGTGCTGTGGAAGAAAGAAAAGCATTGTTAGTACCGGGACCCGAACCCTCGACCCTAGCGATATAGCGATTCTAGCATGAAGACCAGCGCGCTTGCCTACTGCGCTACGAGCGCCGTTGCCGGTGGATGGGTTAAAAATAATATAAGTACTGCCTAATAATACTATCTATTACATATAGCTGTAGGTATACGTATTTACGTATACCTAAAGCTAACTGTATGTACTGGAGAGTGTATATATATGTACAGTATGAGATACGTATACGTAAATGTTTATATACCCCTACGTATACAGTTCCTATGCATGCCTACACCTGCATATGGCCCACCCTAACCCTATACCTATGCGTACGTAACCCTAACCTTATTACTATGCGTACGTAACCCTAACCTTATTACTATGCGTACATAACCCTAACCTATTACTATGCGTACGTAACCCTAACCTATTACTATGCATACGTAACCCCTAACCGTACAGCTATGACGCAGTTCCGGGCACGGATTCTAAATTAGAGCCAAAACTTGATCTCCATTTCCTCCTTAATTCTGCTGAACCTGATATCATTGCATTGCAGGAGACTAAAATTGACAATTCAGTTACTGATAGGGAGCTTTTTCCAGATTGTCTGAATTATACTGTTTTTAGAAATGACCGCACCCTTGGAGGTGGTGGTACTATGCTGCTTATTAAAAATTACCTAGCCCCCACTGGTGCAAATTTTCTTTCCAATGGGTCTGAGTCAGTTTGGGCTGCTTTTTCTATAAATGGGAGTCAGCATTATGTTGCTTCCTGGTATAGGGATCCTGACGCCCATGTTGATCACATCTCTCTTCTTCGTGACCAACTGAAATCCCTCATTCCATATACTAGGTGACTTTAATTTTAGGCTCATTGACTGGGAGACTAGATTGAATAAGGAAAATGAGACCTGTCTCACCAGCAGTAATGGTCAACTCCTTGTTGACATTTTTGATGATTTTGCCGCAGATCAACTTGTTAAATTTGCCACTAGAGGTAACAATACTCTTGATTTAGTCATTTCTAATACTCCCAACCTGTACTCTGAAGTCAGCAGTTTTGACCCACTTAGTGATCATGACATTATCTTTTGTAAATTGAGGTGCTTTTCCCCTAGGCCTAAGCAACCACGTAGACTTATCCGACAGTATTCCAAAGGGGATTATGACACTATGAGGTATGAAACCAGAAATTTCTCCACTGGTTACCTAAATGGCAGATAAGATAGTCGTACTATTGAAGAAAACTGGTTCCTCATTAAGTCTTTTCTCGAGAGAACTGTGAAAAAAAACATCCCGTCCAAACTTTCTAAAACTAGGAAATCTCTTTCCTGGGTCACTGATTATATCTGTAGGATGATAAAGAGAAGGAACAGACTTCATGCTTTGTATAAGAAGACTAAAAAATTATATTTTTACAATAAGTGGGTTGACCTTTGCGCTAGTATTAAGAAGGAGGTATTCAATTCTCATAGGAAATACATTAACAGCATGATAGATGATATTACTCATGACTCCAAACCCTTTTGGAGGTATATTAATGGTCAGAGGAAAGATAATCATAGTATCCCCCCCTTACAGGTCTGTGGTAAAATAACTAATAGTGATAAGGATAAGGCTGAAGCCTTGAATAGCCAGTTCAGTAGTGTTTTTACTAGAGACTCCTTTGACTCTGTCCCTCTACAGAGAAGACCTATCTGTAGTACAGTAGAATGGCCCATATTTCCATCACTACATTTGGGGTTGAAAAGTTGTTGCAAAACCTTAAGATTAGTAAGGCCATGGGTCCTGAAAATATAGACCCATGGGTTCTTAGAGAGCTTGCTACTGATCTTGCTCCAATGATCAGTCATCTTTTCCAGCAATCAATCAACAGTGGTCAAGTCCCCAAGGACTGGAAAAAGGCAAATATCTGTCCTATTTTTAAGAAGAACGATAGCTCTCTCCCATCCAACTATCGCCCTGTCTCTCTTACTTGTATATGTTGTAAGCTACTTGAGCATATTATCAGCTCAAATATGATGGATCACTATCAAGCAAATAACAGCCTTTCCTCTAAACAGCATGCATTTAGAAAAAATCATAGTTGTGATACACAGTTACTGTCTGTTGTGGACGATTGGACCTCCGCCTTAGATAAAAATAAACAAGTTGATGTCTTCATCCTGGACTTTGAGAAGGCTTTTGATACAGTTTCTCATGAACTACTTAAGACGAAGTTATTCTCCTTGGGGGTGTCTAGGCAAGTCATAAATTGGATTGATAACTTTCTCACTGACCGTTCACAATCAGTTGTTGTAAATGGTACTAGATCTGCTTCTGCTCCAGTCCTTTCCGGTGTTCCTCAAGTGTCTGTCCTTGGACCAGTACTTTTCTTGTCTTATTTTAATGATATTGTTAGTGCTGGTTCTTCCGAAGTTAGGTTGTTTGCTGATGACTGTGTTTGCTATAGGGTCATCAATAATCCCAGTGACTGCAGTGAGTTACAGAAGGACATTTTAAACTTGGGCCAGTGGGCCAAAACTTGGGGTATGAGATTCCACCCGGCTAAGTGTAATGTTATGTCTGTTACTAGGAAGCATAACCCAGTAATCTATAATTATACTCTTAATGGGGCTAATCTGATGAGGGTTGATTCAATTAAGTATCTGGGGGTGACTATCACTAAGAATCTCAGCTAGGGCAAACATATCCAACGTGTTTGTAATAAGGAAAATAAGATCTTAGGCCTATTACGCAGGAACCTCTCATTTTGTTCCAAAGATGTCAAATTGGCGGCCTATAAAGGTTTACTAAGGCCCTTGTTGGAGTATGCTTGTTCCGTCTGGGATCCACATCAGATTTCACTCCAAGATAGATTGGAGGGAGTACAAAAAAGATCTGCCAGGTTTATATCCAGCGAGTACTCCATAGAAGTTGGCTCTATGACCGCACTCCTCAAAGATCTAGGTCTAGATACTTTGTCTGACCGCCGGAGACGTTGCAGACTTATAATTTTTGCCAAAGGTATTTATGGCCAAGCTAACATTCCTCTGCCTAATCGGTGTAAACCTACACGTTGTTCTCGTAACATGAATGCTTTGCACTTTTGCCCCCCCCCCCTCTACTAGGACTAATTGTTTTAAGTACAGTTTTGTCCCTAATACTATTCGGGATTGGAATAACCTCCCAGAGAGTCTTATTGCGGGGGCCATAAGTCACCCAAAGCCAGTGGATTTCATTACGAACTCTTTGAGGGCCTGACTGATCACACGGCACGTACGCGGTGTATAAATGTCCTTTTGGATGTCTCACCATCTTGAAGAAGAAGAAGAGAAGAATGTGTAAAAATCTTGGAATGACACAGCTCTTAGGTGCGCACTCGACGGTACACTGAGTATACAATGTAAGCATAGTAGGCTGTGTGTAGAAATAAAGCAGGCTAGTAGTAATATAGTAGGTTATCATGAGTTGATCACTATCATGATGAGTTGATCCCTGCCTTCTTAACACGGCTGCAAAACTTGCAAAATTTCGAGGGCGCACATACTTTCAAGACCCAAATTTTCAAGCTTAATAGTCCAGAGGTTATGTACACATTAACCTGTCCGTGAATGGTATTTGAAAGATGTTAGGTGTAAATAAATTCCTGTACCCCACCCCTATTGCCGATTCTAGGAAAACCTGTAATGCTAACTGTAGTGTAGACTTTTGTCTTTCCATGCTATTGTGTGCAGTATTATCATGGGGGACGTATTAATCTGTGAACCCCAAACATGGTAACCTGTATGATATGCTTAATTATGACACCGCTACATTTCACTGTATATAATTATGTTATGAAAACATTTGGGTGCCATGAACTTAAGTACATTAATACATATACGTAAAATCATCACACATCGTTAATTATATCCTAAGATTGTGTCATTGGCTAATGGGCTACTTTGACTGATCCATTTATACTGTAGGGAGATTTACCTTTACTAACAAAAAGGATTGGTTGCTTGAAAATTTATCATATTGGGAGGCTGGAGCTTTTGGATACTTGTACTGTACTTGGAAAGAAAATAATTACGAGTGACAAGCATATACTCCTAGCAAGTACTCCTGTGAACTACTACAATATGACGATATATGACGATATACAGTGCAGATAATGTCCCTTTGGTATGGAATGAGGCAGCATAGAAACTAACTGCGTGATTTTAGCGAGAATGACAAAAAATGGGTTAACAAACACACATGAGTCTGTTGTACACTGAAAAAAAAATGAGTAACAAATGCACAGTATGAAAAGATGAAAGGAAAAAATTATGAACTATCTGGCTTTTGCACTGAGCGCTGCTTTGTAGAAATCCAGGAACACAAAAATCTCGGGATTTTGTGTCCCATGTAAGTAAATGCCTATGCCTCAGCATAGTAGATACAACTGGTATAGAATGTACTGTAACATACAGCTCTAAGGAGCATGCGGAAATGCTTTCGTTCGGTACTATAGGGTATCTGTACGGAGATTAAATGTGGTACGATGGTAGTTTTCTGCAAAAAGCTGCATACAAGTCGAAACATTTTGTCCAATATTTGAAGATTGGCTAGCAACAGATATTTTCGTGATTTGACAATAAAGAATGGAGTTTATAGCTAGTCTATTTAATTTGGGACTAGGATTGAAAACTTCTGGCTGCGACATGATTTTCGCGGACGCAATGCGTCTTTGCGTCCAGCTTTTTGCAGTGGTGCTTCTAAACCCCAGTCCAGGGTGTAAGTGCAATTTGATTGCAATGTCAGAATTTCCTGCAATACTTATTCTTCAAACAACATGAAAACCAATTATTTGTCATTATATTTTTGATGTTTAAAGTGCAACATTTGTCATGGCCAGATTTTCAAGTTCCTGCAAAATAATGAACCAGAAATTTTCAAAATTTACTTCAACTGATGATGAGAATGTCTTTTATGAAGTTCTAAATAAGAATTCTGATAGAAAGAAATTATTCTTTAACATTTGATTTAAAAACTTGCCTTAAGTGTGGTAATTTATGGGGTTTTATTTGTTTTTTTCATGGAGTGATTGGCTCAATATTACTTCATAAGCATTGCTATTTGAACTGCAACCTACATTTCAAGGTGTATTTTTTTCAAATTTCTCTATCCAAACAACCTTAACATAAAGCACAAGGAGAAAGACATTACAAAACATCATTGTTAAGTTTCATTGATTTTTTATTCCTTTGCTGAAGACAGGCAAAAAGTCTATGAGATGGTGATGTTGTGTGTGTGTGTTTGACCCTTGCTTGTAAACATGATATCTCAAAAAGGGTAACTGTGAGGGGTATTTGGCATGGATATGCTGATTTTGCCACAAGCCTAACAAGATTTTCATGAAACTTATTTCCTAATGTCAAATGGAATCTCCTGCAGTAGCTGTGTCTGTAACATGTGAGTTTAAACAAGCCTGTATGAGGGTCATTTGGGCCGTAGTTTGAAATTACTGGAAAACGTTTCTGTGCACACAAAGCAGAGGAGCATTCTAACTTCACAAGTGTAAACTTTGAACAGATAAACTGCTTCGTGTGGTGCACAAGAATTTCTTTTAAGCAGTACCAACATTGTCTCTTTGATAACCTAAAAGAAAACTTAAAGACAACATTAAATTTAGTATCAAAGATTATTATTTGGCAAACCTTATGCTGCTGGCTGTCCTTGTAAGGACATGTGAGCATGCATGAATTAGGAAATTGGAATTGATTATTTAAATAAACCACAGGTTATAAGTTTTATAAAAAAGAACTAAACTGCTGGTCATTGAATCAAATACCCTTGAAGTTGCATCAATGGTGATTGCTAAATTGAAAAAATCAAATTGTAACTGCCCTGCACCTCTATTCAAACTGATCACAGTTATCTGACATAATTTATTACAGTTGGTTGCCAGTACAAACCACAGTGTCTGGACTGAATATATTATACAGCCTGTTGAACCAGGTGCTCAATGGACTTAACTATTTACTGAATAAACAGTGTCTGCCTCTGTTTAGTCCTCTGAGCAAGGCTTATATTAAAGTAATTCAGGTAATCAAAGCAAGCTCTATACACATGCCTACTGTGTATCAAACCAGAGAAGCGTGTGTGTTGTGTCTATAAGTAGACAAAAAGCAAAGTTGCAAGTCTTGTTAGATTTCTGGGTTAATAGGGCTACAGTATCAGTTTTTGTTAATTTTGAAGAACATCATAGCCATTGGGAAGGGCATTCATCAAAAAATATAATACAAAGAGCTGCCCCCAATAGCTAAAACTTGACAAAAAGTAAAGTAGCTATAATTTTGATTAAAATATTCTATTATTTATATTATATTATTTCTTTATCAAGGTATTAGACGTGACAAAATACAATTCGTTACCTGCAGCATTATATCCGTTTGGGAGTTTTCTCTTGCTTGTGGATGTCAAAGGTTATTTGGGGTCACAAAAGGTCAAAACCTTGTAGACAAGATATTTGAAGGAGAATCTCAAACTTAGCTTGTGAATTGTTCGTATTTAGCATGTTGATGGCCATACGCAGTAGGGTAGGTGATCCCAATTGTTTTAAGTCAGGGGTGGGCAACCTACCACCCACAGGCCTCATATAGCCCGCCAGTGATTTTTTCGCGACTGGCAAGATTTCTCAAGGAAAAGAAAAATACCAGTCTATTTAACATCATAACAAAGGAGCAAATGATTGAAAGCTAGATTTGCTTTCAATTTCACTAACAACGCTCCCCTTTATGGGTATCATCACTCTTCACTTGTAATAATAATACTAATAATAATAGTAATAATTAGTTCTTACATAGCGCCTTACATCAACAGATGACCTCAAAGCGCTTTACATAAAAGAAAGTAAAACAGAGCAAAATACAAAAGTAATACACCACAAATGATATAAACAGAATTAAAAACAGTAAAATAATTCAAACAATGCAGAACATAGCAACTTAAAAATAATGATCATCAAAGTAAAAACAATTTCGAAAAAGGTAAGTCTTAAGCAGCGATTTCAAAGTAGGAGCATTTCTGATGGAGTCGGGCAAAGAATTCCAGAGATTGGGAGCAAAATAGGAGAAGGCCCTTGCACCAAAAGTTTGTTGGAAAGAAATGCCAGGTTGCAATCGAACCTCCACTAGTTGCCTGCTTCTCTGCCGGGTACGGTTGGCAACATGGGAAGATATAGAAGGAGATGGATGACTGACCAGGGAACAAAGATAATGAGGAGAGGTACCGTTTAAAACTTTGTTAATAATTATTAAAAATTTAAAATCAGTACATGCAAAAACAGGCAACCAGTGGAGATAATCAAAATGGGAGTGATGTGTTCTTGCTTCTTTGAGCATGTGATCATGCGGACAGCAGAGCTTTGAATCAGTTGAAGGTGCAAAGGTTGGTGGCGCTCTATACCATATAATGAACTATTACAATAATCGAGGTGTGAAGTAATAAACGCATGAATCAATCTTAATTTATGCAGGATAATAACCACCGAACTTCATAACTTTCTAGTTGCTATATGTGTATTAAAAAAGCATGCACAGATATAGGTATATGGTAGACTTGGGGACATGAAAATACAGGCAAAGGCTGTAGTTGGATTGTCTGTACTTTAAGTGTTTTTTGTAGAACACCTGGTACAAGTGTTGAACACTAGCTGCATCACAAGCAAGCTGCATCAGAACAACAGTGTTGGAGTGTTTCATGAATTGTCAGTCTTCATAACTGGCGATATTACATAGGATCAGGCTGGAAAATACAGCAGTTGGTGGAATGTTAAAAAGTGCACATGGTGTGAAGAAAGCTACAGTAAATGCAAGATGGACTTTTACTGTGAAAAGATCATATAAACTCAATGCAAAATACGAACATTTTTGCCACATGCAAACATCGGCGATCATGATTTACGACACCATTTTTAGACTTGTGTTTCTTGTATAAATAGTGATTGCGCTCTTTGGAAATGCTGCTTTTGTTGATGTTTTGAACTTGACGTCATTTTTGGTTAAATGGTAAACCCCGGTTAATAAAATTGGATAAAGGGATACTGAATTAACCAAAAATGCACAGCCCTACTCTCAAGTTAAGCACAATATTTGACTGAAATTTTAGAATTTGGACAATTCCTTCAGATATGTTACCAATATTCCCAGCTACTCAGTTGGCCTATTTGACAGTAGAAAAGCTGCATTCGATAACAAAACCAGTTGTTTGGTTCATATTCAGAGTTAACACTTAAATGCAGGAATTATCAGCTTTCTGAACATTTTGAAAGTGAGAGGGAATTCTGCCATAAAACTTCCTAAAAGGTGCCAGCCAGCCAAGACAAGTTAGGATAACTGCCAATGACATTGGCATTGTTTGAAATTGGCTGCACATATTTTTGTATGCATTTGAATGAAACACATGACATGCCAACACAGCAGGGACAGTTGAATGGTAACCAACTTCTATTGGCATTTCATTTGATGTGAAAACAAATGGTGCACTCTTCTGCTTACAGTTGCCACAATACACATTGGTCAAACCAGTAGCAATGAACTAGAGTAACTTAAAGTGTTTTATATGTTTGTCAACTCAGTTATGGTTAAACTCAGGCGTGGATCCAGACATTCCAAAAAAGGGGGGAGGCTGACTTAAGAGAAAGCATCGGGTGCAAGGGAGTTGCACCACTAATTTCCTGTATGTTTTATTGTTCATGTTGGCCATAAAGGGAGGGCTGGGGCCGTAAAAGTCCCCCTCCCCCTTAAGCCTGAAAGTAATGACCATAGTAAAATTTGCATGTAATACTAAGTGCCAAATTATTAAGATGGTATCTTTAACGTTATTTGCAAGGCTATACTGTACCCTTAAGGCTGAAAAAGTTGTCTGAACAAAGCGGGGCATGTTACATATTCCCATGATATCACTGGATTCCTTCCAAATCTTGCCAGTCATCTAGGAATCATTGCAGCTACACCCTATGCTCACTCTGGCATAGGGTCTCTGATGAGCAAAAAGGTTTCCTGACCTTGGAAACATTAAATTAAAAAAAAAATTATTGAAAGAAGTGAAAGTTTGAACCATTTGTATTCTCTTCGGGACAGTGATCTGTTTGCAAACCAATAGGCTGGGGATACCACAAAAATTGCACATACAGTACTGTACATGCACACATGAACAAGGAAGTAACGACTGCATTGGGATATTACCCCCCTTCACCACCCCCTCCATCACCCCCATCCCACTCCCACCTCCACCCCCCACCCCCACTCCTGACCGGGTCATATCAAAGAATTTAAAAAAGAAACTGACTGCCCTTGTGCTTGGTGCTCAGCATAAGCAATGGGGTATGGAAAACAAGCCAGTGGGCCACAACTGGAAAAAAAAGGCTTTGGTTGGCCTGACTTAAACCAATTGGTTAGAAACTGAGTCAAAACTCCATTTAATTAACTAACCATCACTTGGTACTGTGACTTTTATCACACTCTTTTGATGAGTAATTACAATCAAAAGGGTCTGTACTTTGTTTAATCTGCTGTATACAGTACTATACTGTAGATTAGTATGATTAAAGATGGCACTTTGTCTGTGATTTTATTGGTAAACAATAGTTTGGCATTGTGAAGGTACAGTGAATATTGTGTAGTCGACTCTAATAGTGCATGTTTGTGTATAGTGTTACAGTATAATTATAGAGTACAGTAATTTTCATTACAATCTTCAAATTCTTCACCTTCTGGGCCTTCCACATCAGGTCTGCTTTCCATGAATGAATTTCAAGAGCTGAATACACAAAAGACTAGAACAGAGGCTGTCCGATTTCATGGAACCTACAGCCATTGTGCAACATTCAGCATAAGCAATGGAGTAGGGTAAACAAGCCAGTGAGCCACAACTGGAAAAAATGGTGTAGCTGCCATAAATTAAACCAACTGGTTAGAAACTGAGCTTTAAAACCTAATATAACTAACTACAGAGACTGAGTGTTTGGTCTACAGAAGTTGTTAGAGCATCCAACTCAAATTGGAAAGGTCTCATTCCCAGACATATCAAATTTTTTAAAGGTCAGGAGCAGTCCTCCAACTTGTTTTGATACAATAGCCAAATACCACAATTTTCTGCTTCTTTCTCTTTGAAGAATTTTTCGTTACATTTCAACTTCCTTATTGCTAATGCAAGGTAAACCAAGCAGCTACTCCTAGTAAATTTCAGATTTGATGAGAAAAGTATTATCACATGACTCTCAACAGCCAATCATAAAACATGACAGTCTGCTGGTCTTCATGTTGGAGTGACTGTCTCTTACCCTTTAAAAATGGAACCCACAGGTGTATACTGATAAATATTGTGTGTAATGCCCAGCATGAGCAACAAAATACTGTAGAGATATAAATATCAAGTGGCCCACAACTGAAAAAAAAAGCTATGGGCCCCTCAAGATTTATCCAGAAGGTTAAAAATTAAGGTCCATTGCTTAAGCTGATCACCAAGCACAATGGCAGAAGGTTCCATGAGGCATAATATTAACACTTCAGAGGGGCAAGTGTTGGGTATCACATGGTTGCCCCATTGTGATAAAAACAGTGACTGAACCGAAACTTAGTTACATCTAACCACATAGACTTTTGATCAGTAGAACCCAACAGAAGGTTCCCATTAGATACTACTGTATGGTGACAAACTAGGGAAGCCACAAATGGGTTCCTGTGATATTTGAAAGGATTGTTGCTTTATTTTTTTTTATAAAAAATCATGATTTCAATTAGCAATTAAAGTCAAATACTGTAAATCACTTTAAATCAGATTTTTTTATGTAAATCAAGATTTTAATCATGATTTTAATCAATGAGATCTAAATCAGATTAAATCTGATTTTTGAATCCCATGGCTTGAATGCAAAGAGGTGGAGGGAGGGGTTAGAGATGTTTGACTATTCAACTTGCAGTAAGTGCACAATTTTATCATTGAGGAAAAATGAGTGGCTCCTTATTTGGGGGTCACCCTATATAGACTGTAGGAATTTAAGATAAAGTTCGACTGTGTGTTTGGTCTAACAGTAGAACATCTGCCTTTCACGTGGAAGGCACGGGTTCGATTGGGTTTGATTACCAGGCAGAGTCATACCAAAGACTCTAAAAATGGAACCTACTGCCTGATACTCTGCATTAGCAACCAGGCAAGGAAACCAAGCCAGTGAGCCACTACTGGAAAAAGGCTGTGGCTGGCTGGACTTGAACCAATAGGTTGGAAACTGGGCAGTAAAACTCCATCTAACTAACTAAAAGATAAAAGTTTGGCTAAGCTGAATATCTGCATTTTTACAAAAAAAATTTCTATTGATAGAGTTGTGAATCAAGGTATTTAAAGGGCTTTGACAGGACTAAATGTATAATACGAATATCATTCAGAATTATTTGGTTTAGAATTTGGGTATGAGTATGAATAGGTTTAGTGAACCGTTAATCTTGTGAAGTTTTCATCAATGTAATCCTGTTATTTACGATATACCATACAGTTTAAAAGTAGCCTGCATAAAATTGTACTGGATATTGACATATTTAGTCATTTTATACTAGCATTGTATCATGTAGCTGATATCCACGCTTCTGGCAGCTAGCTCTTGGCATAAGTAGAAAACACTAGCTATTGCTGCATACTTTATTATCAGTCAAACTGTACAGTTGCAGGAATCAAAACTGACTGTCTACAAAGCAACCTACTGTACACTAACCAATTAATTCTAGAATCAATTTACTATGTTTGTTTTTTGTAGAACACATGACAAATGTGCCCCTTAGTTGATCATAAACCAATTGATTGTTGAAAGAGTCAGGTTTTGTTTTGACCAATTTAGACAGATGTGAGTAATGACAGTTTCATTCTCTTTTGTTTGAATCTGACATCATAGGTATGTTTTTGGAGGCTGAATAATGTCTGCTTTGAACTCCAATGACTTGCAGCATCATAGGTAAGTACTTGTTATAGTACCTTGTCATATACAATAGTATATATTTCTGTTCAGTGGGAGGTTTCAGGTTTCCCTAACATGCATGCAGCCAGGTGTTACTAATCACAAAACATATCATCCAAATTATGACTTCTTCTGATAAACAGTACATCTGTCTTCAGTCATATTATGTACAGTACTGTTCTACTGTACATACTGTATATAGCCAAGAATGTACTGTGTGATATTTTTCCATGCAGGACAGTGTTGGTGTGCTAGTGTGTTGTAAAATTCCATGTTCTTATGTAACTAACTCAGGACCATAGTAGGACCATAGCAGGACTATAGTTTTACTCATTTCATTTGTACAGTGTAAAGAGCCCTAGCTAGGTACTGTACCAACCTGTAGTTTGGTTTTTAAGAGCTAGGCAACTGAGAGGCATTTATTTTATTTCGAAATAAAAGTAGAGATCAATCCACGTTGTGCATATAATGTCATGGAGCAGAAAGTACGCCCCCTCTTTGAGGGTTAAACAATCCAACACAGACAAATGCAGACAGCTGATTTGTCAACTGGTCAAATACAGTACATGCACAGTCTGCTACACGTGCTGGGCGAATTCTCATGCATTTGGCCACATGTTTCATTGTTTTGCCCCACCAATGACATCAGTGTGTTGTCAGTGCAGTCTATGTCAAAATCACAGACTTATATACATGGACAGAGCATGTAACGTGTAGTCCTATCCGTAGATGGTTGCCACCAACTGGGACAAAAAAGGCCCACCAAGATGGCCGCTGTGAACCTATAAATCGTCTGATTTCAGGACAACTCTGTTATATTTTTAAGCAAATGTTTAACTTGAATGTGAAACAATATCATATTCCTGCAATGTATGAAGTGATTTTGACCTTACCTTGCCATTTTTCAAAAATATTTCAACTTTCTTGCAAAATATGGAGATATACTTGAGCAAATCCAAGCCTTCACACAAAACCATAGCAGACGGCCATCTTGGTGCGCTTTTGCTCACCCTACGGTCCCGCGCAGTATGCTCTGTCCATGTATAGGCAGGCTGTGGTCAAAATAGTTTGAGGTGATAAATTGTATGCTATATCATTGCAACTTGTATTTGATACTTAAGTGACAATGTTTGCAAAGTTTAAGTTTAGAAGCTCACTTTTCATCAGTTCTTACTGTAGCTCTTTGATATTAGCTGATTCACTTATTGGTTTCCTTGGTAAATTGTTTGTTAGTTTTGTTTTTATTTTTCAACAATATTTGAGAGACTTTGGAAAAGTATAAGCTCTTATGAAATGTCTGACAGAGTCACTCTTTCAAAGTAGAGTTGAAATTAAAAAAAATAAAATTTAAATGTAGTTTAAAATACATGAAATGGAAGAATTCTTAATGCATACATTCGCATATGTAGTTTAGATTGTATTGTCCATTATTATCATAACCTATTGGCACAAACATTAGTGAAGCTACCAAGTTAGGGGGTATAGATCAGAGATCTGCAACTACACACACAGGGAAGTGAGTGCACCCTCTTTCCCTAGTTTAAAATCCTGACCAATCCTCTCATCCCAAACTACAATTCCTGTGGGGGTTTAACAAAATTCTCAATTGGCTCAGCTCTTTGATTGACAACTAATTCAAACAATGCAGAGTATGTATACTTATATTACATGGCATGAACTTTACTGAGAGTGTTTTGATTATACAGTACACATTGAGCTTTTTTTTTACTCCCCCTGAAGCAATAAAGTGAGATTGTGTCTGGATGAGGATGAATATCAGACCGTTGTGGAAGGGGCTTAAAGGGCCAAACCTCTCACTTCAAACTACAATTGTGATACGGGGATACCGAAATTCTGAATTGGCTCAGCTCTTTGATTGGCAGCTAATTCAGACAATGCAGAGCACCAAAGCTTATATTACACAGCATGAATGGTACTGAGAGTGTTTTGATTGTATAAATTGAGTTTTCTTTACTCACCTTGAAGCAATAAACTGAGATTGTATCTGGATGAGCATGAATTTCAGACAATTGTGGGAGGGGCTTAAGGAAGAAGGTTAGGAGAATTGGTACTGTTTTGGGTGAGAGAACTGTGCCTTTAAGTAAGAAGGTTAGGAGAATTGGTACTCTTTGGGGTGAGAGAATTGGGCCTTTACAAAAAATAACTAGGAATATTTATCATTCTCTTTTTTCATCCTTGGAGATTGACAGATGATTTTGTGATTCAAATACTTGAGGTGGAGCCCAGTCTGGAATCCCTCCAAACCTGTAATTGATGAACTCACACGGTTGCACCTTGAACTTTGAAACAGAGCTTGAACTTGAAACCTATTTAAAGCTATTTTAAAGGGACAATGTATAACACAAGTTTTTGTAGTGTTTCATTAAATTTCATGTAACAAACAAAAGCAAATTACAGCAGCACCACTGATGGTTTGAAGATGACTCAGATATAGTACAGTTATATTGATATTCTGGGATGAATGCTCCAGAACATGGCCCTTGGGTGTAAATGTATACTCATAGGCTACATTTGTATATATGCTATTTTTGTCTTTTTTAAGACGGTACTAGAAGTACAGTAATGTTTAAAGGACAAGAGCAATCGTCCCTAATTTACTTTACAGTACTTGCCCCAAATTTATTTTACAGTTCTTTGAAAAAACAGCTAAACTTTGAAAAAACAGCTAAATGTCATGTTTTCTTCTTGTATCTCTTTATAAAAATATTTTTCATAATACAGTATTTTTGGACTTCATTGTTGCATATTCACAGTATAAAACTAAGCAGTTACTGTAATCCTAGCCAACTATATACTACTTCAATTTGGGGAAACTGATCTTTCCTTGTAAGTGTCCACTTTCAAGCATAGATAGAAAAACGTTGGAGAGCAGAGGATTTTCCCTGGAAGTTAACTGAATGTACCCAAAGGAAAAATTTTTGGCAACTGGAGGAACCTTTTTGTAAATACACATTAGTCAAAGAGAATTCAATCCTGTAGTAAACTTCTGAACACAAAAAATGACGTTTATCCCTTGGCTTAATTCAAGGATGAAATTGTGCCCTTTAAAAGTTCAATGTGCAGTGTATATAAATAAAACAGTAGGATACAGTAGGAGTCAACTCATCTTTGTCTTTCTCAGATGATAGTTCAATACCCTACGTACGTACATACGGCATGTAACCCTACGTACGTTCGTACGGTATGTACAGTACAGCTTATGTGCAGTACCACCCTGTTACTGTACAGTGCCTTTGCCTAGACGAATCCAGACATCAAGTGATGGTCTGATTCCAGTTGGCTATAACTGGGGTCTATTTCCTTTTAACCTTTCAATTTCCTTGCTTACCTATATCATGGATGGTTGTACAATATATTGTATCTTGATTTCCTCAATTTCACTGAATATGAGGGTTTGAAATTCATGTAGATAATAAATGAAAACTGTTTTTATGAAAAAAAAAGTGTGCATAAAGTCATCCATGCTGTAATTAAGGTATAAACTCCATGTGGTTATAGCACTTAATAGCATATAGCACTTCATACTGTAGCACTTAAAGACTGAACAATCGTGTACATTGTACAGGTACAGATATACTTGATTCTTCAGTAGTCAGAAAACTGATAACAACGTACCTGCTTATTGTAAAGTATTATTGCTGTGCTATCAGCTGACCCAGGCTTGAAGGAGCACCTCAAATTTTTGCACCCACAGCCTATACTGTAGTTTGTTTGCAATATTCATGATGGCAAATTAACTGAACCAAAGTTGTGCTTCTGGCTGTATTTATGGAATCTGGTCTTATGTTGTAGGAATCAGATCAGTTGGAACAAAAACAATCCTACAGTGGATCAAATGCACTTGAAATGCCTTCACCTTTCACTTTGTGATTGGATTATGCACTAGAATGGAAGGACTAACACCTTACAAATACTTGTACAATAAGGAATTGTTTTTTTTTTTATTGCAGTATAACTATGGGTACACCACTGCATGCCCACCATGAGTGGCTTCATGTGGGACGAGGGTGACGTCCCTCCGATATTTGAATGAAAATGTGAAAAAAGGAGGAAAAGAAAGGAAAAAGAAGAAAAGCAGCGCCCAGCTCATGCTTTACCCCTCCCCCCATCAAAATATCATGCTTTACCCCCTCCTGTCATAATACCCTGGCCCTGCAATTGGTGCCAACCCCTCCTTCTTCCTTCCCAACTTTCCAATGCAAAGGTGTTGCCCTGGAAGATAAAAAATTAGTTCCCCAATGAAGCCCCATAACAACTGTTTACCTTCAAGACCTTTTGCCCAAATAAAAATCATGTTGTTTCTATGCTTCTTCGTCCCAAAAAAAAATCCAAAGGGGGAGAGGGAAGAAGCTTTTTAAAAACAGTTGATGAGATATTGCTTTATAATACTGATACTTAAGTAATAATGAAGAACAGTGTACTGTTAGTGACAAACAGTAGCCTACATTTTTGTTGATAATGTACTGGTTAGTACGCTCTGTCTGCTCTCTAGTGGTAAATTTGGTTTGTACAAACAGATTCACATGCTACGAAGCTTGAGTAGGCCAATATAGCTCAATGACTTTACGGTATCATTAAGTACTGTAAGATTTGGGTGGGATGGCACCAGGCAGTTGGAAGCAAACAATTTAGATACCATACTGTACCTGCTGCAAGTAAATACTGTTGGTTGTAATGGAGATTGGGATTCTCCTCACACCAGTTTTTATACTTTTAGACTTGATACCCTATAAAAACAGTTTGGTGGAAATATACTGGAATGTAAAGTAGAGTACAGACCTGTTTTGCTTCATTTTGTGCGGTACAGTAGGCTATATCTTGTGTGAATGCGAGGTGAAGTACATTACTGTGTTACACTACTGTATTATATACTGTTTTGTAAAAAACATATTATCCAATTAAAAAAAAAATGGAAAATGATTTAAACTATGCAAGGTTTATATGCCCAGCACCATCTATTAATTTTGAACATTACAGTTTAGTATTGTACTGTGTGCAAAGTGCATATTAAAAGGTTAATGATCATAATGAAAACAATCATTACTGGCATTTTTAGTACCAGCACATGTGTTTCAAGAACAAACGAATGAAGCACTTGCTAACCTGTTTTTTTAATTATTAATATTTAACATTCAAACTACAAGCCAATCGCAACTACTGTAATTACCTCTATACTACAGTATCTTGTGCTTTCGGTATTTTGATTTAAACTTCATGTACTTTCTTTGTGCAGGGTATGTATTTTTGCATTGTAATTTCAATTTCAATTTGGTGTGAAAGATACTGACTAAGAATCTGTATTTATACTCTGTTCCATAAAATCATCAAACTTTGCCCAACGAATAGAAAATTACTGAAATGTGCAAGAGAAGTGTATGCTGTTAAACTTAATACATTATCACAATTTGGAGAAGCCTAGGTCTATACAGTGTACATAAAGTTCAGAACAGTAACTACAGTAGGGTATTTTGGGAAACCCAACTGTACCATACAGTACCTGCAACAGAGTATTTTGAAAAACTCTACAGTGGAGTTTCTGCTGTTTTCATGGTATGAAATTGGTAGTTAACCTAAAAACCACTGAATTGGTAAACTAAAACTACCTGCACACCCTGAAACTACCTGCAAACCCTTCAGTAGGGTTTCTATTTTTTTCATTATAAAAACTGCTGAATTGGAAAACTGAAACTACAGTACCCAGCTTCATTATAGATGTACAGTGGTTCATTCAGATAAAAATTTCACAGGCTATACATAATGATAGTACCCTTATATGTTAATTGCATTGCAGTGGCAAATGTACTGTAGCAGCGCAACACTCATGCTACAAGACATGCAAAAAGTCAAACAGCATCAGTCAAGTATGACTGAATACTGACATCTTGAGGAAGCTTCTCAGATGATCAACAAAAAGTTACTAAGGGCCCTCACTCACCCTTTCTCCACCTGCCATTGTGCTGTTGTAAAGGCCTTAGGTCAATTGACAGTTAACCCTGGTGAAATTGGTCATGAATTAGTCATGAGATGGTCTAAGTTGAAGAGCTCAAAAAAAGGAAACCCTCTATTCAGGACTCCAAAAAAGGAAACCCTCTCTTCCACTCTCTACTCCCATTTGAAGTTTTTGTACTGTACAGTAAGACTATCACCTCAGACTTGAACCTTGTTCCTCAAACATGGAGCCTTGAGGTGTTGAGTCAGATTTGTGGCAAGTGAAATTTCTAACAACCTACCTACACCTCTATTTTTTTTGGGGGTGGGGGTGGGAGTGGGAGAGTGGGAAGGGAGAGGAAGGTGGGGTAGAGAAAGAGAAACAAAACTATGGAATAGAATAAGCCTGGTCAGAAAGGAATGAGGGTGGGAAGGGTTATCAGTGTTTTCACAACATGGGGTAGAATGTAATAATGGCTTTTTCGATTTCATTTTGTCTCTCAGTGAAATAGATCCGTATGGTTTCAAGCATGGAGATGACTTTGATTATGCTACCTATGATGAGTTTATGTCACAGTATCTTGGTGTTTTAGCTCGAAGAGCAAGCAAATGGAATAAATTGTTGGATGGAATCAGTCATTTAAAAAAGTCACGCAAGGGTGAGTACACAATAGGTTGGAGAACAGTTTTATTAGATCTTAAAGCTACAGTATTGAATCAATGGTTCCATAGCAAATTTAGTACTATATTTTTGCTGCTGGTACTGGAAGAAATATAGGACATGACTCTAGTTATTGATGCAATGTTCAGTGATGTTTATTAGTGTATTAACATAACATGTATACTGTACAATACCTTACAGTAAAAGGTGCAAGGGCAATTGCATGGTCACCATTTTGAATCCTTTTTATCTTTTTTAAGATGCAGCAGAAGTGGTTGGCCTGGGATGGGGGAGGGGCAGGGGTTGGCACTATCCTGCAAACTGGTGTAATGTGGGTATTTCGGAAACATGGGCAGTGTAAAATAGAGACGGTGAACATAGACACAAAAGGAACAGAGACGAGACTGGCTGAAAATGAACTTAACTCTATTGTGACCAAATCAAAACTCTTCTCAACTCATAGAAAACTTATCACAACTACTGTAACTTGTCATTATGTAACTTAAAATTATATGCAAATCAATTGACAACGGCAACTACATAACATTCAAATGATAAAGACCATGACATAAATACTGAATTTTCAAACAAACTTTTTGCATTATATTAACCTCTTACACTGGTAATGATAATTGTTTCCAACATTTGCTTGTTTAAGGTTGCTGAGTGGATTGCATCCTCGTGTTACTACAGTTATTATTTGTAAAGGGACTATTTTGAGATACTGTACTGTGTTAACAGGGCTCGATTTTTGTGGTTGTCCGATTTTCTGGGAAAACTGAAATTTCATATGGGCAACCAAAAGTTAAAAGGTTGGTTGCCCAATGGACAACCATTTTTCTCTATGACAGAAAGCGAATACTGCTCACTGACTAATTCTTTTGACTTTTTGCATCGTACCATATTTCAGTCTTCAAGTGTTTCTGTCTCTCAAACATCACATCTTTTAATTCTACAAGACTATGAGTATGTATGAACACAATTAGTGTTTTGTTCTGGGCAACCAAATTTTACTTGTGGACAACTAAATTAGTGAAGTGGTTGCCCGAAGGACAACCATAAATTTTTCTGAAAATCAAGGCCTGGTAAAGGACCATGATTTGGTATGAAGAATCATTTTAGGGAGCATTTTGGTAACATTAAGAAAATGACTTCTCGTGTAAGGAATCATGATCTTCAGGTGCAAGGAACCAGGAACCACATGGCAAATGATAGGTTATGTTAATATGTGTGATCTGAAGGTGTTTAATGGTCAAAAGAATGGGGCTGAGAATATTTTATTGTGAATAAACTTACAGTAACATTAAACAGTGTGACTTAAATCATACTTCATTTGGAATACATTAAAAAGTTTGATTTTTGAGGCTTTCCTGTATCTTTTAGCTTTCAGACTTTGATATGTCCTCTTTTCAGTGAAATTTATGGAAAGGCCAGGAAACCATACTAAGCCGGAAGTATGCATTGATCAAGTTACAGAAATGTAAATTAACTCTTTAAGTATCAATTGACTATTGATACAAGTTTAATACATCCACATATATCAAGTTACTGTACAAGAAAACAATTGCTATATTTGCACATTGATATTGTATACAGTAGATTCTTGTTTTTGTGCAGGTATTAATTAAACAGTTGTGTCAACACATGATGAGGTGGATGAATGCTTTGAAGTTTACAAATCGTGATTAACCTAAAATAGACCCCTGTGATCCTCTGCTTCCTCACATCGCCGAAAAGAAAGATTGCTTGCTTTAACAAACAGAACAATTGATTTCCATTATCTTTGCTTATGCTTGGGTGACTTCCCACTGCATTCATAATTGATCCCAATCCAGAGTCCCCTGCAAAATGCCTGATTGGTCGGGTAGGTGGTTATAAACAGAGTTTTAAAGCATCCATCTCCTTAATGTCAATTTTTATTAATTTAAGATGTCAACCAGTTTTATTTACATATGTGCTCCTTTTTTTCTTTTCTTTTTCTTTTTAAAAATCCAGTAAAAAGGTATGTTAGGAAAGGAATTCCAAACGAGCATCGAGGACAGGTATGGATGTGTGTGAGCAAGGCTGATAGATTAATGGAAGAAAATCCAGGACTTTATCAGAGACTTCTGAGTGAGCCTTTGGATGAAGAGGCCCAGAGTGAGATTGATACAGGTATATACTGTAGTTCTCATTCAAAGATGTGAGGGTTCAGGAAATTGAAGTCTTAAGAAAAATTCTCAGGATATCCATTTTGCTTGACAAAACATTTTGCCATGTTCACTGGGGTTGGAATGACCAAGGGTGAAGGGTTTGTAGGGAATTGTTTGGAATCTTTTCATGTAAATTAAAGTTGTACTGCATGAACATGGAAAAACAGAAAAAGCCAGCACCATTTTGTACCTAGGGCTTCTCCTGATGTGAAGTGTTCTCAAAGGGGAACCCTCCTCTAAGACCCCTTGTCCAGACTTAAAATCATAGATAAAAGCTTCAGGGAATGGTCCTCTACATGCTTATGGTGCATCTCTGGCTATTCCAGTGGCTGTCTTGTATCAAAGTGTAATTGTGTGGTAGGAACAATATTTTGGGACGGGGGAAATTTGGGGCTGGAAAGAGGGATGGGATTATAGATACAAATGTTGAAAAATGCGTTTTGCTGAAGTTATATATTACAACACCTTGACATTTCTGACAAATTACAAATTTCCAATTGATTTCCAATATCATCACAAAATCATGGCTGGATATCTTTGCTGTGCAGTGTACAGTAGTTTATATCTCTGGTGGGAGTTTCAACTGCTTCACTGCTCTTCAAGAATAATCACAGATTTGATTTGTTCCTCTGCTTTGGTACAAAAAAGCAGCTGAAACATATAGACTAATCTGGACAGTCAAGTGATAGTCTGATTTTAGTCAGACATAACTGTGGTCCACTACCCTTAGTTTCCTTGCTCACCTATACATGGATGGTTGTACACTAAATTGTATCTCGATTCCCTCGACTTCACTTGATATGAGGGTTTGAAATTCATCTAGGGGGATGAATGAAGATGATTAAAGGGTGATTGACTCCACTAATGGCTGCCTACAGTCACTAAATACAAGCATGATTAGATTCATCTAAACATACAGTAGGTAGGCCTTTAGCTAGTGATACAACTTTCTGTTTTTGAGATAGTTGAAATGAAATACAGATGGCCACAATTTCAATGGACTTTAGAGATTAGCAATATAAAGGTGTTGGTTACAAAAAAGAAAAAAAAAAACAGTTTGGTAAATGTTTAAGTCACATGCAGGTAGGCTACACATACGCTACAAAATGCCTTAAATGGAACATCATTTGGTGAAATAGCCCTTACTGTAATCCCTTCCCACTAAGCAGTTCAAAACCCCACCTTTGGGTGAGTAAGTCGGTTTCTGCTTTATGCTCTCACTTACAGTTTAAAGCATCTCCATCCCTAACATCAGTAAAACTGTGATAAAACCCAGTAGGTCTTGTGGTTGCTACAAACTGTGGGTGAGAGTATCAAGAAAAACCCGACCTAACTGCCCAAAGGTCGGGTTTTAGACTGTTTAGACATAGGCTATTTGAGTAAGGGCTATTTCACATAATGATAACTATGCTATGCTATGCTATGTTATGCTATGCTATGTAAGGTGTGGTTTTCAGGCGATGATGTTTCTTGAACCCCAGCCAAGGTCCCTATGGTGGACACCTATACAAAACTCTAGGCCTGAGTGTTTGGTAAAGTACTGATTGTAATTCTGTCATGCAATTTTGTAATATGCTTTATTTTCCTATTTTCAGATCTTCACAGAACATTTCCTGAAAACATATAATTCTGTCATGCAATTTGTAATAACGGAACCCCCCCCTCAAAAAAAAAAAAAAAAAAAAAACGACTTTAAGGCCTGCACATAGACTGTTTAGGTGTATAAAAATTTCTTTTTGCTTGCTTTATTTTCCTATTTTCAGATCTTCACAGAACATTTCCTGAAAACATATATTTCAGTAATGATGCTCCAGGTGGTAAACAAAGTTCCCTCCGTAATGTTTTGACAGCTTTTGCGAAACACAATCCAGAAATTGGCTACTGTCAGGGCATGAATTATGTGGTAGCTATGATGTTAATTGTCTTAAAGGATGAAGAAAAGAGTTTCTTTCTTTTTGAGCAGCTGACAAAACGAATATTAGTAGGTGAGTATTTGTAGAAGTGAACTTCGCAACTGCTTTGTTTGTTTCTCTGTTTTTTAGTTGGAAAAACGAATATCAGTAGGAGGGTATGTGTAGAATTAAATTTTGCAATTGTTTGTTTCTGTGTTGGTTCCTGATGCCAAGGGAACCATGAATAATTGTTGGTCACTAGCTTTGATAGCATATTTTTCTCTTTTCTAGTGTCCATTACAATTTTGTTTTTCTATGTTTTTCTAAACTTGTTGTCTTTGTAAAGCATATGAAAAATAAATAATTTGAATTGAATTGAATGATTATGGGAGAAGCCAATGGCTTATGACTTTGCAAGTTCATTTCAATGGGCAACCAACTCAAAATAACATAAAATTTTGTATTTTTTTAAAAGCCAGTCTGTATGAGAAAGCCTTCTTTAAACAATGTGATGAAAACACACCTGCATGGGTTTGCTTGAAGCAAGGAGTATTGATTTTCCCTAAAGTCCCTGAAGTTGTAATGAATTGTACAAGCTCAGTTTTTTTTCACTTTGTTGATGGTATATTAGTTAGAAGTTTCTTGTTTTGAGAATTTTGTATCAGTCCTGTTTTTTATATTCTTTTGTTATTTTCAGGGTATTATTCTCGTGACCTCAAGGGATTAAAAGTTGATCAAGAAGTATTAGGTGAATTGGTCAGATCAAAGGAGCCGGCTATATCAACACACTTGGAAAAAGAACAAGTTCCTTGGTCTATTCCTACCACAAAGTGGTTTGTCTGTTTATATCTTGATGTACTGCCAATTGAGGTAATTAATAAACTTCATATTCATCTAAACTTTTGCAGTTACTTCATGTAACAATCACACTAGTGTAGGTTAAAGAGGAAGTTTATGAGTTGGGGAGTGAAACCCTATACAAGTATAATAAATGACCAACTGCAATCATACTAGCTGTACAAACAAAATTTATACTCTTAGGCAAAAACTTCTAATACTAATATAAACAGTTTGCAATAGAATGTTTTTGAAAGTTTCTTGTACATTTTGGGTTGCCCTAGACAAAAAAAAAAATTTTTGAAAAAAAAATCTTTTTTTGTTCCATTGTGGTAGTTGTCCTGGCATTGTGGTGACCACACTGTGACCGAGTTGTGGGACACAATTGCATTCCTTTGGTATCTATATTGGAATCACATTCTGGTAAATCTGGTCATGTGACTTGCAACGCTGTTGTGCATGGTATTTTGGTGGGTGGCGTGAAGATCTCAATGAGGTGATAAAAAATTTCACAGGTTCTAGGGAAACTGAAGAATCAGGAAGTACATTGGATGTCAAGGGTCAGTAGCCAGTCATTGTGGACCACGATGAGGGATGGCTTTTGGTTTCCTCTGTACAAATAGCCTCATAACTCTGCCCCAAACCTATCCAGGGCACTTCAGAGAGAACCTTACCCCTGACAAGGGTAGGGACAAACAAGTCTGAACATAAATATGAAATAATTTAACAGCTTAAAAAAATCTGTCTGATTCAATACAATTGAGGCTCAATAAGTTGGCAAAGGGAATCTGGGTACACAAATGTGCAGTCCAGTATTTGTCAAATAAAAATAGTCTACTTAGTGCTTGAACACACAGCAAGCGGTTACAAACTTCATGTAAAAGTGACTTGCTCCATGTATTCAGAATGTTGTATGTACTGCTCATGACCTTGCATGATTTACAAGCAATAAGTGCAAAGTACACATTAAGCTGATGCATGATAATGTGTTATGTGAATGTACTTTGTTCCTATTCCTGTTATCCACTTTAAAGGAAGCATCTTCGTGCATGTCTGTTGAAGTTTAAATAATGATGGACCATGCATCAGCTGGTAATGCAAAATTGGGCTTTTTTGCAAGCAATACCTGAGAGAGCATGCGACATAGTATTAACCCCCAAGAATTCATTATTCTGTTCTAATGCACTAGATTCAGAATCGCTTACCCTTGTCCATTCATAAACAACAATATTTTGATCTAGAGGTAAAGGACCATGCCTTAGCATGGAACATTGCACCATCAAGGGTTAATGCAAGCTATGCATGAGGGCACAGCCTGAGTGCATCCAGTGATAGGATTAACCCTCAGGATTGAACTAACCTCTTCAAATGCACAGACCCAGAGTTGTTTAATCTTGTTCATTCATTCACAATAATTTCTCAAAAATATGTTTAAAAGCCAAAACAGAAGTAAAATTTGGTAAGTAAATTATGTCATTAAAAATGGCACAGCCCCAAGCAAAATGTAGTAGCCTATTAAGATGAGAACATTTACCAATTATCCTGGGTTTATCTTGTGATAATGCATAGTCACCTGACTGTAATGGATCAATAGAAATTAAGAATAATTAGTAAGTGTGATTGAATAGATTTGAAAATGTTCTGCCATCAACTGTCTTAAAATAATTTTATACAAAGTTCAGAATGAACTGGGGCAAGGATTTTCACATTATGTTTTTTGAGATAATAACTAAAGTGTTTTATTTTCTCATATTTCAGACAACACTCCGAATCTGGGATTGTCTCTTTTATGAAGGATCCAAAATTATTTTCCGGGTTGCTCTTTCTCTGGTGCTCCAAAATTCAGAAACTATCCTTAAATCTGCCAGTTTTCCTCAAATTGTTGAAGCTTTCAAACACTTTGCTTCACCACAGAAACACATTGATTGTCATAGTTTTATGCAAGTAAGTCATCTTTTTATTTTTTCTCTGCTATTAAGTAAATTGTTTCAGTTCTGTGTCTGTTTTGTGTCTGTTTTGTGAAGAAGTCTTCATTACTTCTTGTTAGTTGTGGTTTATTGTATTTAAGTATTAACCCTGTGACCATGGGGAGGTTAGGTCAATGTTTGCTAGGATGATCAAACATATTTGTGCATTGATGCATTAAACTCTTACTCAATTGACCTAACATGTAACAGACTTTGACCTTTGACACTTCCTGTAAAATATGATGGAACATGATGAAATAATGATGCACCTATTAGGTTGCTTTGACACAAAACCTACATCACAAATCAGACCAACATTAAATTCAACAGTGAAAAGGTACATATGAATGAAGCATTTGGTTTACTGTTTTCCTTTATGCTGTCAGAAAAGAGTGCAGGAAATGATGCACGTTTAACTCCCCCGGGCTGGAAAAGGTCAGAGGGTGTGTTTGAAAGTTGATAAGTACATTAATACCATATCTCTAAATACAGTGGGTGATTGTCCTTTGACTGGCATTTATTCAAAGAAATAACATCCTTTTTGTTGGTCAAGATAAGTTGTGTGGTCAGTTTCTCATTGTGCCCAATTGCCATACACAGGAGTCTGTAGACCTGTGGCCTCAAAAAATGAAATTCAATGCAAGGTTTTGTAGTTTTCTCTTGACAGTTTCTTTAATAGGGGTTCTTTGTTCCAAATGGTGTTAGTACCATGCTGTGCTGCACATTGCAATGCTGAGTTGTGCCATTCCATTTCATGCTGTGCCATGCCTAGTATTGTCATGCCTTGTCATGGTTTGCCATGTTATGTGGTATCATGCTGTCCCATACACTGCCATGCAATGTCCTGTCACATCATGCTGTCCCATACAATGCCATGTAATAGCCTATGGCATCATGCTGCCCCATAAAATGTCATGTCATATCCTATCATGTATCATGAATCATATATGCCCTTCCTCTTCCTAGAAAAAAAAAACTCAGCAAACCAACTTATTTTGAGTCCTTTGAACTTGTTTTGTTGAAAGTTAGTCATGCATGCATGACATAATGAAAAGCTATACTGGGCCTTTAAAGGATAGCATGCACAACAGTTGTGAGGAAACCACTAAACAAACAAGTCAGAAAGAGACCAGATCAGTTTCCTGACTTTCTAGGGTCAGAGTTAAGTAATGAGATAGGCCTGTCATGTTACATCCTATCATGTATGTCATTGTATCTTCCCCATTGGTACACAAAACAACAATCAAAATATCTCAAGATCTGAATAGTGTTTTAATCTAAATGCTAATCAAGCGGTACTTCACGCTAATCAAGCGGTACTACCCATTTGTGCAGATTTATCGCTGTTAATATTGCACAGTAATATTTCACACCATTTTGTACCATATGGTGAGGTAATTTACCACACTAGATTCATGATCTAAAGTATTGATTCCCAAATGAAATTATGACAGTCTTTTTGAATTCACAAAGTCAGATGTTATGGAACTAGTTACTACTGTATAACTGAAATAAGTATAAACCATGGCTGTAATTCAGCTGTGATATATTTGTCCTTGGCAGAAACTACTGTTGATAGATTTTTTCCTCTGATCGTAATCGCGTATTTTGCCTCTTTTGCTTCTTTGTACCTGCAAAATTTATACTGAAATATTTGCACTTTTGCACACTGACTACATATATATTCATAGGAGCTAAACTAGTGCAATAATTTGAAAGTGTAATATTGGAAAATATGTTGATTTGTAAAGAAAATACATTTTCCAAACCATCTGTTGTAGAAATAGTGCACATGTGACTTTGAAAGTACAGTACTTCTAATGTGAAAAATATGCAGATAACAAGTATTGGAGGTTGGTGGGATGACAAGAGTGTACAAACAGTGCACTTTTATATCAGCCAAGGATAGAGTAAGATACCATATCTGTATTCCATCGGAATATTATATTGAAAACTGGCAAAATGCATTTTGAAAGTATATTTGGCCTTGAAAAATTTCAGATGGTGGCAATAATAGTAATTTATACAATTAACATTATGTAATACTGTAGTAGTACTGAAAAATAAGCCAAAGGTGTAAAAATTGGGTGCTACAAGAATGTGTTTAAAGGATTAAGTCCATACTTTGGTTGAGAATGAATGACATGATAGTATTGTACGTATTAGGAATAGTCTGTGCTTTAGTTGAGAATGAATGAAATGGTAGTATTGTACATATTAAGAATAGTCCATACTTTGGTTGAGAATGAATGACATGATAATATGAGCAGTGTGTGTATTTGATTTCATATTGGGCAAGTCCAAGCTATTCTATCCCATGAAGTCATTTTTAAAATTTCATTGAAATAAGGCATATTTAGCATCATTGTAAAACTTAGGGATTGAAGTTTCCAAATTTAATATAATTTTTGGAAAAAATAATACACACAATGAATGGCAGGCTGCTAATTTGCATAATTATTAAAATGAGTGTGACGTATGGGACATTAAAAATTTAGTCCAGAAGCCAGCTACATGATATATTTTAGTAACTATTATCTGAGACATAGTGTATCCACCCTTCCAAAAATTTTAGAAAATACTTCACTTTGCTCACCTCATTAATTATGCTAATAAGTCAGATTCCAAAAGTGTATGTCCCGTACGTCACAATTTGTGCCTAATTTTTTTAGTTTTATGAAAGAGTAAACAATATTTTCCAAAAAAATTTGTAAGTTCTGATTTACGAAAGTCTACAAAAAATATATTCACTAAGATTTTACTTATCATAATTTATGCATGCTCAATAATCAAATTAAAAAATGCGACGTATGGGACAAAAGTTATGTACTGGACAACTGTATTGAGTTTGTACACTGAACTTCTCTCACCTCTCTGAACTCGTTCTCTACCCCAATACTAAGCAATGTACCCTTTTGATGTTTATCAGATGGCATTTTTGAAAAGAAAGAATGGCCCATGATCATTGCTCTGAGCATTTTTGTGATTCAACTCCAAACCTGACATATTAATATTTTAGTTGATTTTTGTAAAAATTTCCGAAATTTTTTCAGATTAGGGCATAATGATTTTAAGGAAATATTGCAATTCCTGTTGCATGGTACTGGTCATTTAATTCAGTTGAACTAGGGAGTTGCTAGAGATTTCTGATTGATCACAGCTTAATACAAGGAGATCTGGTTATTTACAGTACTTGCAATATATCAAAGTGATATTAATAGTGTACAATACTAGGGGAGCTACAAAACAGTATTTTACCATATGCTTGGTATTAACATAGTTGCACTGTAAATGAATTTGCATCTGTACTGTACGTGATATAGTTGAACTGAAATTTCACACTTAACTCTTCCATGACAAGGGGTCTTGAAAGCAACAATAGGAGCATACAGTATGGTTAACTGTTTTTTTGACAAGTGACAAAAATTTGGAAAACAGCTTTGTACCAGCTGTCATCTATGAAATCCGTTTATTTAGAAATTTTATGGGGAGGGCGGATATCAAATACCTCAAGGGAAAAGACTGTTAGGGAAAGGGGTATATGTAAGAGGACAGTTCATTTAAAGAAATTAACAGTTTGCAAAATTAACTTTATTAAAATTCCAATATTGCATTGAATCATCCAACAAGCATCTTGTACTGGAAAACAGTGATCCTGGCCCCTAACTACACTGTCACCCCACACACTGTCATTCACCATTTTTGCAAACTCCTAGAACATAGGCTATACTTTACAGAGTATATATACAACTCGTGTTCACAAATATTTACTGAAATAAAACAAATGGTGTAAAGAAAGTGTATGTTACAGTACTGTAAGTAGAGAAATTAAAGTCTTTTATTAGTCCAACTTAAAATTTCGTAAGTGGCCACATTTTCAGTAATTAAATAAAAGGGGTGACCGTTTAGATGTGTATGATAATTATCTTGTGTTAGAGTAAGTACAGGGACTCCAACTCTTCCAATAATTTGCATTTTCTGTACAGCATTTTCATAATAAATCATAATTTAGTCCAAATCAGGCTTTTCCAATACATTTTGTATAGGGACAAATTGTCCCGTACATCACATGTCCCGTGCGTCACAAGATATTTTTTCTTTGTGTCACCCCAGTACCAAAACTACTTCTTATTCTTTTATAGTAATGTGCAGCGTATTACTTAAAAGGTTAGGCTACACATTAATTATACTAGCTTGATTGCTTCACCTTTACTTTCAGAGCGTTTTAAGGTTTAGTATTTCAGCACAAAAATTCTCTGGTCCAGTACATTACACTGGCTTTTAATTAAGATCTTACCTAATTAACAAGGTGTGAAAAGTTTTTATTCCTTTTTAATTAAGGTGTTAGTTGTAACAATTGTGTATGCCTGAAAGTTTCTGCAATGCCAACTTCGTCATAACTTTCAGACACATTTACATCTCTGAAATGTCCCATACATCACAGTGCAAATAGCTTGGACCTGCCCTATTCCATTTGATTCCTTGAAATTGTGTTTTATTTAGCAATTCTTTATTGGTATCAATTGTTGTTTAGTAATAAGGAACTTGAGTAAGAGATGTTCTCAGAATTTCCTATCCCTACAAGTTTTAAGTCCTACATAGTATACCATGTTATCTCAACTCTCTTCAAAGATGGATTTGCAGCACAGTATTTATTAGAAATTTCCATCCCTGTGTGGGATGTGGTTGTAGAATGCGCTCACAGTTTCACGCCTGTCATGGGGACAACCAAGGGAAGGATTTGAATTATATGTGAACTGTATTTGAAAGCAAACTTGAACCTTATTTGTAACCATATTTTAGTTTGACCTCGTTAACTAGTTGACACTTTAGTACACATTTCTCCTGGTTTGTTGTTGTTAAAGCTCTTCTGATTAAATCTAAGGAATTTTTACTGTGATATGAGTGGATGTAAACAAGAGTACTCTGAACAAATTAGCATACCTGAACAATACTTAACTGATCACACACTAATACTTTGACTATTTCATGAAGTGGGAATTTTTAACCGTTTCCCCAGGCTTTGCTTACTATATACTGTACTACTGTAGGGCTGCCACAATGATTATGATATCACATTATCCTGATGTTGTTTTGCTACGATGGTGTCAAGTTTTTTCATGACCTGGTATTGCCAAAAATTTAAAATGAAATAACTGCTTTCTGCTTCTTGATTTTGCTAACTAATCTCAGTGTACAGAAATTTTTATGGGCTACACAGTTAATCGAACCAGTGCATTACTGTACATGGCTGATTGGGGTGCTGTTCAATGTATGTAGTATTGATATTAACATCAGGTAATATTGTTAGTAACATGGTTAATGGCATGGCAAAATTTAGGCCAGATGTTAGTTACATGATATCCTGCATAGCCAAGTTGTTAGAGCATCTGACTTGCAACCAGGTGGTCTGGAGTTTGAGTCCTGGCTGGGTCATATTAAAAACTTATAAAATGTAACCTACAGCCATTGTGCTTGATGCTCAGCATAAGTAATGGAGTAGCGGAAACAAGCCAGTGAACCACAACTGGGAAAAATGCTGTAGCCAGCCCCATTTTAACCAGTTGGTCAGAAACTGAGCTGTAAAACCTCATTTAAGTAACTAGTCTACACAATATTGTGCTGTTGTTGTTGAAATGTTGGCAGTATTGATGAATTAAATTTGACATTATTTTGGCAGCCGTATACTACTGAGGAAGATCAGATTTACTGCTCTAGATCAAAGTTTGTAAAGTTTAGACAATTAGTAGATCAAGTGATGCCAGATTTCCAGTGTTTTTTGTGGTACTGTATTTTTAAGTTCAGTCTGTATACATGAAATGACAAGCTGACATGTAAACAATGGTGATCTTTTTACACTTGTCCATTGTGATGTAACATGTTGATCCACCCCACCCACTCAAATGTGGACAGGGGTATGGATCAAGTAAATTAAGGACTTGAAGATCTAACCCTCTAACCTCAAACAGTTTGAATTCTCCTAATCTAGCTTACTTAAGCTCCCTCCTCGTCCAGATACAACTTAGTCATTGCTTCAGGGTGAGTATACTAGGCCCCAATGTGAAATGAAAACACTCATTGCAGTTCTTGCCATGTAATATGAGCTTTGGTACTCTGCATTTTTTGTACTAACCTGTCAATCAAGGACCCGTGCCAGTTCGGGAATTTCTGTGGACTTCTGCAAAAGTTGTAGTTTGGGGTGAGATGATTAGGCCTTTAAAGGCAAATCAATGAATCATGATCCACTTCTCTCCTCCCTCAAGTGGGAACTGGGCCATACATTCATAGAAGTCATAAACTGTTAAAATGA
Source organism: Holothuria scabra (assembly GCA_037179385.1). NCBI lineage: Eukaryota > Metazoa > Echinodermata > Holothuroidea > Aspidochirotida > Holothuriidae > Holothuria > Holothuria scabra. The sequence continues at coordinate 20,566,592 of CM074190.1, forward strand.
GTTTTAAATTAGTTGAAGTTTTACATATTGCCTTACAAGATTGTCATCTTTCATCTTTTGCTTGCAGAAAGTATTTCAGGATTCCCAACCACTGAAGATGGCCACCATTACAAAACTCAGAGAAGAATTCAACCAGAAAATATAGACAGGGTACTGGTCTCATGGCATCACAAGATGTGACTGACTGGACCAAATATTATTGTTAAAATACTATTTGATATTTATTTTACTTCACCTTATTTGTCAACTTGGAAAACTGCTGTCACCTGTGTTCCATAAAAAAGAAAAATCAAGTTAATTTCCCATCCTATGTATGGTATTAACTGCTAATGAAATGCTTTCCCTTGGCCCATGGGGGATAAGAAAAATTCAGACCATGATCATATGCTGTTTGTGGTCACAAATTCAATCTTTGTTTTTCTTTCTTCTTCCAAAACAGGCTAGAAGCCTTTCTTAAATTCACCCCAATATTATATTTCTGTATATTGATACTCTGATCCATACACAGTCTTATACAGTACCTTGTCCTTTTTTGATGTGTCATCACTGTTGTTGGTATAAGATGCTGAAATTTGTGCTTGATTAAAAAAAATTGAAATTGCACAGCAATTTATGATGTCAGTATTGTACCACTAAAACAGTACCAACCCTTATTTTGTCTCAAAATTTACGTAAATGTTGGTAACTGTGGTAAGCAATGCTTTTATTTTATGAAGCATCTCATGCTCCGAGTGGAATACTTGTTCATGTTCAAACTCTGAATTGAAAGTGCAAACTTTGCAAGCATCATGTTGACAGGGACAGCATCAGGGACTGAGCGAGGACAACCTTCCCTCCATATTTGCAAGAAAATGTGAAAAGAGAAGGACAATAAGGGGAGGAAAAAAAGGGAGTTCTCAACTCTTTCTTTGCCCCCATTAAAAGACCCTAGGCCTGGTTTCCCCCTCCCCCCTCCCATTTATTGATTGTAAGAACAGGAAGAACAGAGACATGTAAGATATTGTTTTATAATTTTCCATTTAAAGTTCAGTAAATAAAACTAAAAGATTTGATATTTAAAGCATTCTTTGAAGATTGGGCAGTTACATTAATTTAGTGTTAAACTTTAATCCCATAGCTATTTTGAAGTGATACTCCCTTTAACATTGCAGACCTGTTATAAAGACCATTTCCCAAATGACAGTTACAAAGACTTATGGGATGGGGTTTCGATATGTGCTGTTTTTGTCAATGGAATTTTTGGTTGCAAAGAACGACACATACCAATACTCTATCCCACAATCCTTTGTAAAATCTGTTTGGCAAAGAGTCTATGGATTCCCACCATGGCACAGCAGATTGGACAGTACTGTTAACTTTACTATACTTCCACATCTTGATAACATCTTGTTTGGAAAGAATTTAAAGAGTGATTTTCTATCATCATACTTAATGTGTAGGACTTCAATTCAATATTTGTAATATGACGAACTGGTAATATGTTTTGGTGTTGCAACCAGTCCGGTAAATCAGATTTTGTTTTTTTGTAAAAGTGACAAGCTCTTGCCAGGTATATAGAGTATTAATGGAGTTGCATTAGATATGTAGTAGTCAGGCATGTGGTGTTGTGATTGCAAGTGTAGCACAGGGCAGGGATGTAGATCTAGTTTGCCGATTGACTGGGGAAGAATTTTCCAACAGCCAGGACTTCAGACCATGGCTGTGAGTAGACTTGTTTTCAAGTTATCCACCCAAAAGAATGTGAGAGCACATCTATACACATTTAAACAAAAACACATACGCACTTACATTGACACGCACATACACAGAACTTAGGTAGATGGTGGATTATGAATGCAGTATTATTACTATGAAATAGGCTCAAATTAATGCTTTCTTGAAGCCCTAAGTCATCTGTATACCAAAACATTATATTTTGTTTATTCTGCCTGTCGTATTTTTAAATCTGCCAGAATTATTGGGCGGGGGGGGGGGGGGGCAAAGCTATATGTTTGCTCAGGGTTGTCAACTCACATCTTTAATTCCAAAACAAAGAATTTAAATATATGAGATTTTAACCCCATCATTTTAAATGATCACTGGGAGAAAATTAGAAAGTTTTGGTATTAGCATTGTTTGTCAGAGTTGGCAGCAGTATTTCTGGTGAAGAGTATGGCCTATTCTATTCATGTTTACAAAGCAAAAATGACAAATAGAAGAAAGAAGGCCGTGTGCATTTACATTACACCAATTTTATTTTTGAGAGGGAAATATGAATCTAGTGAAATAGTACTGTACCTTTGTATCTCGTATGGTGTGCACATGGTAGCCTTGGCATGCACTTGCAGATATACAGTAAGCACATTTTTTAAAGCACAGAAATTAAATGGTAGTATTTTGTGTTGGTTTAAATTGTAATTCCAGGCACTTTCCTTCCCCCATGCTAGCATGTCTTCTGTTTTGTCAATATTTTATGCCCAAGTCCAAGCATGAGTTATGCTGATTTCAAGTGCGATTTTGATATCAGTGAATATGCTTATTCATAAAACATTGGTGTGACTACTCCAGCTAGCAGTGATTAACAGTGTATGTTCGTGGAGCATTTCAGTACATTTTAACATCCATTTTATTTGATTGGAACAGAGTATAAGGGTTGACAAAGGTAGTATTCCTGCAGAATTGGCTAGAATCTGACAAAGATTGTATCTTAGTGTTGGCCATCTGCTTTTGGAACTGTATTCTAGCCTAAGTTAGCTTTTTATAATAAACTGAATAGCTTGGAAGAAATAACCTCAAATTTCTAAACCTCCTCCCTACCGTACACTTTTTTATTCTTTTTGGGATGGGGGGAGAGGTGTTTCTTTTAATTCTCCCTTCACCCAGAACAACCCTTGCGTTTGAGAATCAAAAGCAGAATATTACTGCAGGTTGAAGAGGGTTGTATATGTACAGCAAAGCAAGTGGTGTAATGAAGCTAAGACCGACGTTGGTTAAAATTTTCTTTCTCACATTCCACTTGATCTATTGTTGACTAGAGGGTGGTTTCATATGTGTAGAAGTAAGCTAACGAATCCACGCTTTATGGAACAAACAAATAAATGCCAGCGCTGCATCTTGTACTAGGGCAATGTGGTGTGTAATGCATTGTCCTCCAGGATAACTAGCACCTCCTCAGAATTTGACCTTTTGACCCTTTGTGCAAGCTCTCCTATACAGTACAGGTCAAGTCACTTAGTATCTTATAATTTTTATACCCTTGCAGTGTTTGTATGAATGGTTTCTTGTGAGTGTCAACATTGTAGTATTAACTAAGAACTATTTACACAATGAATACATGCATTCCTGTGTCTTTTGCAATGACTTTTGAAGTCACGGACCAATTGTGTTTGACATTGTGAAGTCTAGTCTTGACATATACAGGGGTTCAGTATTTTTTGGGAAAGGGATTAAGTTTTGCCTGAATTTGAAATTTTGGACAAAGTTGCCTAAATTTTTATACCCGGAGAAAGAGTCATAATGGCCCGTATAAAGGGCATACCTTTACGTCATTAGTCCCCCTTCTTATTGGTCCTTGTGAAATAGTTATGTGATCATGTCTTGTAATCCCTAACCTATTATTTTAACCCTATTCATTAACTCTAAATCTTAACCTTAACCACACTGTCATGGGAGACCAGTGAGATGGGAGCTAATAAAATGGAATAATGAGTGGAGGGGCCTTATGGGACAAATATTTCTAACTGGAGCACAAATGGGACAGCCTAGGCGTACAGGGGCAATTTTCTATAAGGGAGCAAGAACATTCTTTGCCCGAATAATGTCACTGTTTATCATGTTTGACCCATGTTTTGCCGGGATAGATCAACTGCTTTTGCCCGAATTGGGAGAGCGAGTGCCCCCGTGCACCCTTTCCTCGTACGCCTTGTGAGACAGGGACCAATAAAAAGGGGACTATAAAACAGGCCCTATTTCAAGTACTGTTTACACAGTGCACTTCACAGTGGCACATACAGTACAACTCATGCCACAGACATACATCGCATTAGTAGACTACATGCCTTAATGAGGAGAGAATAATTACTGTACAAACTCATTTTGAACACTTCTACCAAAATATTTTTTAACCAAAGCAGTACTATGGTGTGGCTGTGTATGCCAGAAATGGAAGTATTAATGAGTGCTATTGTAGGCCTATTTCATGAGTGTTTACCAGTATCTTTGTTGTTAAGGCATTGTCTTTAATTTAGATTATTGATTACAAAACGTTGCTGTAAACTTCATACCTCCCTTTGAGGTACAAAGTTGTGTTGTGTGTATTTTAATATCAAGGTGTGATATGTGTACATATATTTTTCTTTTTTTTTCAAATCATGTGTTTCTACTAAATGTGTAATTCACAGTATAAAACTTGTGTGCACCTGCCCTTTGTATTACCATATATTAATAAATATTTTTGTCTTGATTTTGAAAAAACTTCCAAAGAATTAAAATCAAGATTAATTCCAATCTTTCAGTACCAAAGTTGTATTTTAATTGTACAGATACCTAAAACTAAACAATCTGAATTGCATTACAAATGCAATTCCATGGGTTTCATACACAAACTGAGCACACCTTTATAAAATGTCAGACTGATTGACCTTTTAAAGTTAGTTCAAGTCTTCGCAGAGTGGTAAACTGTGTATTTTTGATACCACATAACAGATATTAATCTTGATCTTTATACCTTTTCCATAGTTGAGCATGTATTTTAATAATAATGCCTTGAAGGATTTTCATGCAGATTTAAGTAGGAATCTTAGAATCTATTGTTAGACTCCAGGACTTCATTTTTCGCTTTCCATTTTTTGGGGGGATGTGTGTGTGAGGGGGGAGGGTAGAGGATGGTAAGGAATGCTCATTTTCTTTGTAATTTATCAAAGTAGAAAATGTTCAAACCTTTTGCAGAAGTGAATAGCAAAGAAAACAAGGTATGAAGAGAAGGGTTTAGTCAGGGTTTTCAGAGTTTGGTGGGCATTGCTGACATAGTAAATCACAGTGAGGAAAAAGTAGAGCTGTTATCAGTTGAGGGTAAATGTTCCAATACAATACTGACAAATAAGTATGTTTTATAATTTGAATTCCACACGGAACTGTGAGACACCCACTGGGTATTCATGAAGTTGGGGTAGCGTGTATGACAGGAAATGCAGATATTTTGTGCCAGATTATTTTGTATACCTAAAGAGCAGCTTATGGTATGTGCAGTGCAGAACATGGAGTTACACGTATGACTTTCTATATATTTGCAATAGATTCACCAAAAAAAAAACATCAATTTAGAATTGTTTAAATTTAACTCCATTTTTGGAATATGTGTTGAAGGTACAACTGTGTAATGTTTAACCACAAGACATATGCAAACAAATGATTAAATTTTCTTGCTGTCATAAGGTGTCAAGATTTTTAAAGCCACAGTGTGAAATTTTCAAACTGAATCTTGAAGCAATGTTGTCATGTATTATACTCGATTATATACTCCTTATTGTGGGAACTGAAAACTGATATCACCTGGGTGTAGTCTTCCTGCTGTAACGATATGGGATTGTGTGGGTTTTCCTTATCAGTGATCAATGTCACTCCAAGCTTATGACTTAAAGGCTATTAAGTATATTATCATTTAAAGGAACCTTCCAAGAATTAGCTATTCTCCTTCAAACCCAAGTAGAGGACTCTTTTCAGGGAACGGATCGAGGACACTCTATATAGTGTTTGAAGTTAGATATGTTGCTCTTCATTCTAGGGTGAGATAGCAAATTTTTTGTGAATGGAATTTTCATTTCTGTTTTCTATGCAATTTTTCAGACCGCATAGTAATGACTATGCTTTCTTACAATGACTGAAATAAGTTGGTTCAAGGTTGCCCATGGTTTTGTTCATTAAATATCCAAACAAGGTGAATCATTGACTTTTGAATTTAGGTTACTTTTTCAAAAAATGCTTTTAAGTATTAAAGTAAATAGAGTATTATGACCCAACCTTCTGCTTTATGAAGGTACAAGAAAACTTGGTAACTTGTTAAATTTTTGATGAAGAAGAAAAGAATCCTATGTTTTCTCAGTATTTATAAGTGATAAAATATCTATTTTTCAGTTTTTCTGTACAGCTAACCAGTATTTTTGTCAACAGGGTTGGTGAATTGCAGTGTGTTAAAAGTGTACATGAGTTAGAAGATGAAGGAATTTTTCATAGCAGTATTGCTCTTAATAAGAAAGAACTAGACAACATGTATGGTTTCATTCCAGGCTTGATGTTGAGTAAGGGCAAACTTTGAGATTCCATTTATTACCATATTTTACTTGAGGTGGTTTGATGTGCAATTTGCAAATGCAACAGTGTGACACCCATTCACCTTTGCCTATTCCTTGAGGGTACAAGGTGCTCTAGAAGTGCCAGATATGAAGGGAAACAACCAACACATGCTCAGTTGCCCAAATTTTACCAGTGACCCACTACTTGTGCTGATAGATTAAACTGACCGACTGCATGGCCAAGTGGTTAGAGCATCCAGCTGGCCATCAGGAGGTCAGGAGTTTGAGTCTTGGCCAGGTCAAACTGAAGATTTTAAAAATGAAAAACTAATGCCATTTTGCTAGGAGCTCAGCATAAAATATGGAGCAAGGAAGTCAAGCCAGTGAGCTACAACTGGAAAAAAGCCATGATGGACTCAACTTGAACTAATTGGCTGGAAACTAGGCTGTAAAACTCCCATCTAACTAACTAACTAACTGCTAGATTAAACCAGAGGTTTGAAGTTGAGGCATAAAACTCCAATAAACCAAACCACAAACTTTATATGGAGAATCCTAATTTGTAGTGGTCTAGACGAATATGATTCGCGGCTGTTTTAAGTGACTGTAGGCAGCCATTAGTGGAGTTCATTAGCCTTAAATTGCCATCATTTACTGTGAATTTACTGTGAACATGAATCTGAAACCCTCATATATTCTTTGAAATTGAGGGAATCAAGATTCAGTTTTGTGTACAATCATCTATAGTACAGGTAAGAGAGGAAACTGAAAAATTAAAAGGTGACAGACCCCAGCTTTGCCTGACTACAATTAGACCATCACTTGCTGTCCAGATTTGTCTATAACTTCTGTAAAATGCAATTTATATGCATTGATGTGAGAGACAAATTTCTCAAAGTTGATCATGAGGAACACAAAACAGGGTGTTTGGGGACATAAAGGAGGATGGGTTACATGTGCCTCATCCCTCACTGCTACTGTACCTTCCATTAGATGGAGGTACAAGATTATCAAAGAGGGGTATTAAATGAGCAGATATAATCTATGGTGGTTCATTTTCAGTACAGAGCTCATCCACTCTATACACTTGTTTAGCAAACTGCTTGGCGTTGATGTGGAGCAGAATTGATACACAACTAACACTGTAGCCTTTGAAGATAAGGAACGGGGATTTTATGTAAATTGCCATAAGTAGATTGTCTGTTTAAATAGAAATGGTATTAATGCCTGGATATCTAAAGATGGGATGTGTTGTTAGTGTACATCATAATCTTAATTCAAACCATCACAAACTGAACCAGATATTCAGAAACAAAATTGTGTATAAGACAAAGAACCAAATATAGTATGAAGATATTTTACACATTGCAAAATTGGAATTATATATGTTGTCAAGATATATTTTGTTTTCCAGGTATTACATGTGGAAAAAAAGTCCATTAGCCAAGTGCAGCACTATCTTTGGCTCTCTCCACCTATCTCCAGAGTTGTTATTTGTGCTTAATCTATTGAGCAAACGAGCTCCCAATTGGTCCCCATTGACCACAACTTCCCCATCAACAAGATACTGGAACTACTTGCTGCTAACTGTTTATTGAATCTATTGTTTGAGATTATGCACCACTGTTCAGCCTTCAGGATTAGTACAAGATGGAGAGGGGTGATGAAGCAAGGTGTGAGATGATGACTCATGCACTAATAAACAATGTCCAAAATCCCGTCGAGACAGCCACTGGACGGGTTTTGAGTTTTCAGGAGGTGCAGCATTTCAGTAATGGGCTCTGTGACGGCATGAGGATTATCTTCAGTGTAAGCAATGACCATTGGTTCACAAAGTATACCTATTATCTTCAGAATAAAGGAATGTTAGAAACATAATAAAATACTTTAATTTTGGATGAAAATAGTATTTCTCTGTTATAAAACTAAGTCTGTTGTACTGAAGGCATTGTTACTATGACCTTGTGCATTCAGGTCATAATGTTATTTTGGAGACTGCATTTTGCAAATTTGGGTCTGGGGACTTAGCCCCTTACATTTTTCATTGGTGTACCTTTCTGCGCCCCCTAGTTCCACAGCTACTGTCACTCACTATTTGGTCTATCACTTAATATGCATAGGGTCAATAAATAGAAGGCTCCTTTCAAGGACATCCTAATTTGCATTATCCACAATTTCTATGACCTAAATCAATTAACTTTCAGAAACCCTGAAGTATCCTTAGTTTGCTTTAACCCTTTACCGTTGTTTGGGTCCTTTTGGACCCAGACGGAGAGCGCGGCTGTCACAGAAAATTCGGCCACAACAAAGAGAGAGACAATAGTTTAAGGTCACGGGGTCAATAGCCTACAGAGGCTAATGCGGGGCGTGCTACGTCCGCTTTTCCGCCCACTTCCGAGGCAAGCAAATATGCCCCGATTGGAGCACAATGGTAAAGGGTTAATAGTGCATTGTGTCAAAACCTCAGGATGCAGTTACTTCAGCATAGCTGCAGGACCTGTCTCAGCCAGATAAGATACAGATATGTAGCAGTAAGCTGTGGGAGGGGGAGGGCAAATAATTTTAAGGGGTGAGGTATAGCCACATGCATTTGGGCATTGGTATTTTTTATTGTAGAAGGGGAAGGGACAACTCAGTTTTGTAGGCTCCTCCTTCCTGGCTTCTAGCTAGACTACTGCATGTAGGTCTCAGATGGTGGGTTAACAAAACATGGATTAATTTACTTCAAATTAGAAAATAGGACTGAATGAAAGAAATTAACTGGAATATGACTTTGCCTTGAGCAAGTGTGATCTGTTACAACCGTCCCTTACAAATCACTTGATTCATTTTTCTAAAAAAAAGAGCTATAACTGTCCAAATTAAAGAAAAATAACATTTTCAAGTTTTATTGATTGTTCTCAGTTAAATTTTAAGTGTATTATAATCGTTTTAAATGATTCTGCATTTTGTTGAATGACCCTTAGATGCCACATGTAATGCGATCTTTCTCACTTCCTGTGCATTATGAGTTGTCAGGTTGCTTTCATATTGTGATTATATGGTCAAAGGTGGTTCAGTTTCGTGGCAGATCTAATTATGGTCAACAAATAAAATAGATGTTTAAAATAAATGTTGTAATGTTTTACTTTTCTTTCAGTCCAGAAAATGTGTTGTTTTAATATTTCCTCAAGAAATTTTGATGGTTCTTTTTGCCTTTTCTTGAAAGGAAAACTGTGCTAATGACACTTTTTAAGTAGTTGACTGTCATTTTCATCAGGTGATGCTCCATTTTTTAAAGTCCGTATATTACTAGCTAGCATTTCAAGTAAGGGACACTTTACCTTCTCTATAGTAGAGGATCATTATAATTCAATAGCCAATCATGTACCTTCAACCACATTAATTTCAGAAGGGTTGCTAGGACTGCTTTTCTTTACAGAGCCCGTAAAACTCCATCTAGCCTAACTTAGCCTTACCTTAACAGAGAATGCAAAATCCAATTTCAGGGACAACAAAACACAATAAAAACATAACTCCTGTAACATACACTGACGAAACATCACAATGACACAAAATTAAAAGTCTTCCTTTCCTGATCAACCCGACCACGTGTTTGGTTTAGTATTATTAGGACCCGTGTTCAATTCCCAGGTCAGGTCATTCCAAAGACTGGAACCTTGTGCCGTTTTGCATGATGCTCAGCATAAATTGAGCAGGGAAACAATCCAGTGTCCCGCAAGTAGGTAACAGGGCGTGAGATCTCTAGTTTTACTGTATAAATAGTTCAAAATTGCTGTAAATTTACAGAACAAAAATGAAGAAAAACAAAGATTGCAGAAAAGTGCTGGTAATAAGTTTCTGTAATGATTTTGTCTTTTTATTTTTCTCTGTAAATCTACCATTCTTATTTGCAGTGAAGTTGGATGGAGTTTTACCGCCCAGTTTCCAAGCAATTGTTTCCAAGTCAAGCCGGCCACGGCACGGCACTTGCTTGCTTTCCGTACTCTATTGTATATACTGAGCATCGCGCACACTGACAGTAGGTTTTGACCTCAAATTAAACCAGAATGTTATAAGATCGTGTGCATAGACCTATTTCCAAATAGCATTTACAAAGGATTGTGGGATAGAGTTTTGGTGTTTGTCATTTTTGTCAATGGCATTTTACTGTTGTGAAAATTGACTTACACCCAAAGCGTACCCCACAATTCATTGTAATTGCTATTTGGAAATAGGTCTATCGGGGCTTATGATATTCTGCGAAACGAAACGAAACGAAACAAATTAGTTTATGCCACCCATGGAATAGGAAGCTATAACGGATAAGAGGAGGACAAAAATCAATCGGTCAAAGTAGTCCTAGGTTTATGAACGTATTTTTTGCTCTGTTTCGCAAATTATCATTAGCGTGGTGGGCTATTGATATTCTGCGAAACGAAACGAAACAAATTAGTTTATGCCACCCATGGAATAGGAAGCTATAACGGATAAGAGGAGGACAAAAATCAATCGGTCAAAGTAGTCCTAGGTTTATGAACGTATTTTTTGCTCTGTTTCGCAAATTATCATTAGCGTGGTGGGCTATTGATATTCTGCGAAACGAAATGAAACGAAACGAAACAAATTAGTTAAGGCCACCCATGGAATAGGAAGCTATAACGGATAAGAGGAGGACAAAAATCAATCGGTCAAAGTAGTCCTAGGTTTATGAACGTATTTTTTGCTCTGTTTCGCAAATTATCATTAGCGTGGTGGGCTATTGATATTCTGCGAAACGAAACGAAACAAATTAGTTTATGCCACCCATGGAATAGGAAACTATAACGGAGGAAGGGGAGGACTAAAACCAATCGGTCAAAGAAGGCCTAGGCCTATGAACATATTTTTTGCTCTGTTACGCAAAATAGCAATAGCGTGGTGGGGTAATGATAATCTGCGAAACGAAACGTAATAATTCTAGCCGCCTTCACACAGCGTACAGAGAATTCAGATCTGATTCTGATCTGATTTTAAATCCTTCCCATTAATCAGATCATTCTCTTTTTCTTATTATATTACATTTATGCTCAACAAAAACTTGTATATGTTTCAAAACTGTAGATCAAATATCGGGTAGACCTACTAATAAAAAAATCATCTCCAAATTTGTAAGTTGTTTTCTATTTTTCATGAAAGTTTCACTGTATCTCTGTGGAATAATTATTTCTTTTAGTGCGCGTTCGTATTAGCTTCCTCTATTCAGGATCGCCAAGCAATCGTTCCGATATACAGGCAAACCTCTTTAATTGGTGTATTGTATAAAGGCATGTGAATTGTGAGCCTGATAAAGGTTAAAGTTTCCTGATACCTCTGCTAAAATAAGTACAATACTCGACAAAAATACATGGGACAAACCCCGCTCCCCGTATCAATGTTGAAGTTTCAGGACGTCTTGGGCTGTTGCAACATTGAATGGGGGAGGGGGGGGGGATGGTGATCAGTTCATTGCTAATTGTATTGCTTGTTTTGTCCCCGCATCATTTTTGTCGAGGATTGTAGGCTATATCTCAGTGGCGTAGCCAGGATGCGATTTTTTTTGGGGGGGGGGGGGGCTAGGTAACAAGTGGGGGGGGGGGCTGGTACCTCCGAGGGTCAGACACGGCAAGACTATCTAAGCGGAGCGCCACCATCGGTTGGCGCGGAACGTACAAGAAAATTTTGGACTTTAAAACCCCTCCAGATGGCCGGAAACGGCACTTCCCAGGTGTTTTCAGCTGGATGTATCCAGCCTTGAAATACGAATCTCATGTCTGCGACTTCTCAAATAATTAGAATAAAAAATCAATCTATGAAAAATGGTAATACATACACTTTTTAGGGCCCCCGAAACTGGGCACTTCTGATCTGTGGCCTGGGGGATGAGACTAAAAGGAACCGGTATCTCCCTTTCCCTTGGGGAAAAATTGAAAATATCAGAAGGACGTAGATCGCAAATGCGGCAATATTTGAATCTAAGCGGAGCGCCACCATCGGTTGGCGCGGAGCGTACAAGAAAATTTTGGACTTTAAAACCCCTCCAGATGGCCGGAAACGGCACTTCCCAGGTGTTTTCAGCTGGATGTATCCAGCCTTGAAATACGAATCTCATGTCTGCGACTTCTCAAATAATTAGAATAAAAAATCAATCTATGAAAAATGGTAATACATACACTTTTAGGGCCCCCGAAACTGGGCACTTCTGATCTGTGGCCTGGGGGATGAGACTAAAAGGAACCGGTATCTCCCTTTCCCTTGGGAAAATTGAAAATATCAGAAGGACGTAGATCGCAAATGCGGCAATATTTGAATCTAAGCGGAGCGCCACCATCGGTTGGCGCGGAGCGTACAAGAAAATTTTGGACTTTAAAACCCCTCCAGATGGCCGGAAACGGCACTTCCCAGGTGTTTTAAGCTGGATGTATCCAGCCTTGAAATACGAATCTCATGTCTGCGACTTCTCAAATAATTAGAATAAAAAATCAATCTATGAAAAATGGTAATACATACACTTTTTAGGGCCCCCGAAACTGGGCACTTCTGATCTGTGGCCTGGGGGATGAGACTAAAAGGAACCGGTATCTCCCTTTCCCTTGGGAAAAATTGAAAATATCAGAAGGACGTAGATCGCAAATGCGGCAATATTTGAATCTAAGCGGAGCGCCACCATCAGTTGGCGCGGAGCGTACAAGAAAATTTTGGGCTTTAAAACCCCTCCAGATGGCCGGAAACGGCACTTCCCACGTGTTTTAAACTGGATGTACCCAGCAGCAAATGCGCCAATATTTGAATGGATTTCAGCTTACCTCAGGCAGTACCTTACCCTTTAACAGGAAAACCAAAAGTAGTTGTGTCCCCCTCTGAGAAACTTTCTTTCTAGATGCAAAATGGTGCTATGTTTGGCAAAAATTTGAACTGAGTACAGGCCTAAGTTTTAGGATTTTCCCTTTTTGGGAAGCATGAAAAATATCAAAATATTTCTAGTTTTTGTAGAGATTTTACAAGAGACATACATACTGCCAAAGAAACAATTTGCAAAATGGTGCAGTATTTGTTCATCGGTACATTACATAGTCAAAATTAAAATACTACGAATAAATCTCTCAGAATAATTGAACCGCAAACAGAAGTACGGATCATGTGGGAAACACATGAAATCCGGACCTTGTGGACATTTTACAAATCCCCCGGACGCCAGTGCCAACTAATAAAAAGAGGACTTGTCGAAAAAATCGTCCTACAGTGGCACTTGTCATGGGCAGGAGTGAGGCACGACGTAGGCCTACTTGTTAAGGATGGAAGGGAAGAATTATCCGAAGGCAGTACCTTACCTCACCTGCTTACGGCATATTTTGGGTATGATAAAGTATAGGAATGGTCGTGTAAGAATGGTCTCCAGTGTATGATTGTCTTATTTTCAGTAAATCAATCAGCGATCCGAAAGGCAGAAAGGGTCTTCACCTAACAAAGTCACATTAAAGTTTGTCGTCGAGACTTTCGTTTCATCTTCGAAGTGAAATGCAATAAACGACAGTGCAGATCACAAACGGTATCCAATTTAGTGAAAGTAGGCATTTTGAAGTTATTACTTGATTTCATACGTGCGCACAAAATGTGTTTTACACACATTCATCCATTTTTTTTTTTTTAATTTTTACACATTTTATTTATTTACTGTTTTGAAGGATATACTTCAAAGTTTATTTTCGTTCAAACATTTTATTTTTTTCAATTACTTTATCAGTACGCAAAAAATCTGGGGGGCCTGAAGAAAATCTGGGGAGGCCTAGGCCCCCCAGGCCCCCCCCCCCCCCGTGGCTACGCCACTGCTATATCTGACCTCTTATCCCATTGTAAAGAGAGCGTTCTCCGGCGTAAAGTCCGTAATAATTCCATTTCTAAGTATTGGTGTAGGTGGATTGCTGCGCCCGTATATGCAAGAGTTTCCTACAACAGCTTTAATTAGTACTGTGTGAAAAGTCTGTAAATAGGCTTTGATGACTGATTGAATTTTTTCCTACCCTTACCCGCTATGTCAATTGCTTATGAAACAGATCGTGACTTCCACGGTAACGTTATTTGTTTCATTTTGTTTCGCAAATTATAAAAACACCATTATATACATGATATTTTGATGATATTTTAATGAAATTTTGCGAAACAGAGCAAGAAATATGTTCATAGGCCTAGGCCTATCTACTTTGACCGATTGATTTTGTCCTCCCCTTATCCGTTATAGTTTCCTGTTTGAGGTGGGTGGCCTGAAATTTGTTTCGTTTCGTTTCGCAGAATATCAATAGCCCACCACGCTAATGATATTTTGCGAAACAGAGCAAAAAATACGTTCATAAACCTAGGGCTACTTTGACCAGTTGACCGATTGATTTTTGGCCTCCCCTTATCCGTTATAGTTTCCTATTCCATGGGTGGCATAAACTTATTTGTTTCGTTTCGTTTCGCAGAATATCAATAGCCCACCACGCTAATGATAATTTGCGAAACAGAGCAAAAAATACGTTCATAAACCTAGGACTACTTTGACCGATTGATTTTTGTCCTCCTCTTATCCGTTATAGCTTCCTATTCCATGGGTGGCATAAACTAATTTGTTTCGTTTCGCAGAATATCAATAGCCCACCACGCTAATGATAATTTGCGAAACAGAGCAAAAAATACGTTCATAAACCTAGGACTACTTTGACCGATTGATTTTTGTCCTCCTCTTATCCGTTATAGCTTCCTATTCCATGGGTGGCATAAACTAATTTGTTTCGTTTCGTTTCGCAGAATATCAATAGCCCACCACGCTAATGATAATTTGCGAAACAGAGCAAAAAATACGTTCATAAACCTAGGACTACTTTGACCGATTGATTTTTGTCCTCCTCTTATCCGTTATAGCTTCTTATTCCATGGGTGGCATAAACTAATTTGTTTCGTTTCGTTTCGCAGAATATCATAAGCCGTCTATCGGCATACCGGAGCATTTCAGTTTGTGGTCAGAAGATTTTTTGCACGAAAAATGTAATTCTGCCGAAAGACTAGGCGGAGTGCCACCACAGTCTGGCAAAGGGCGTATAGATAATAAAGAAAATCAGAAATGGGGTAGCATCATAGCCGTATGGGACTCTTTCTCTCAAGGGGAGGGGGTGTCGGGGAGGGGTGACTTTTTGCCCGACTCCAGATACTTAACCAGGGCATAATCACTGGCATAATCTCTGCCTCATACTGAGGCATCGACGTGTGCCTGATTCAGTAAGGTCTTGACCAATTGGGGACTGCCGGTCCCTCGTCCCGTACGGTCAAGATAAGTAGAGTCTAAGCAGTAAATGCAAACCTATGCTATTTCCGTTTTACACTTCGAATCGGGAGTTAAATTTTTCTTATTCTGGGCGTTCAGCTTGGCATAACTTTGTAACAAGAAATCAAAAAGATTAACTTAAAAAATGACATAAAACTATAGAATATGAGCTTTTCATAAATATAAGTCCTGGAAACAGGAAATCGACCTTCATTTCCTAAAATCGGATGGAGTGCGGTCGTATTCTCCACACTTTACGTACATGAACTGTGTAAACTGGAACAATTTGCTCCCTGAAAGGGAAAACCTCAAAGCTTCCTGTGTGTGCAGCAAGAATTATTTCTCCTGTACGGACTGATTTTTGGTGCAAAGGTTTCCCAATGTGGTATTTTGAGCTTTACTTTGCAATAAAATGTTCACTTCAAATAAATTAATAAATTGCAAAGTGACCAGAACGCTACTAGAAAAAATATTTTGCCTGCAAAATTAAATTTTTCCGAAAGACTATCTAATTCTAGTATTCAAAATTCTGAAAAATCGCGACCCCTCAGATAGCCGGGAAATGACATTTCCCAGGCTTTTAAGTAGAATTCAGGCCATCGCTGTTCTGAGCTTTCGTTTGCCAAAAATGGTCACTTCTAAATAGCCACAACTGGAAAATTAGGCCGTCGTCGGCACAACTTTAAAGGTGTCCGCTGGTCTGGTTTTCGATGTCTGGACCACCCGATCGTCGGTTTGGACTTGACCAAGACCACTCGAAGTAGACAACGCTACCTTCCCAGATCACTCGAAACCAAACCGACGTCGGTGTCTGAGAACTCAAACCCCCCAAACTAAAGAAGCTTTAACGTCAAACCACTCGAAACCAACCCGACAGAACCGAGGCAGTATTTTACCACAAAATGTATAATTTGTACAATTTTCTTCATTACTGGTTCACTGGAAGATCACACCTTACAGATGTGGCAAATCTGCCATGAGTGGAATTTAGAGGATCAAACTTCAGATTAAAGATTAATCAAACAGAAAATAGTTTAGAAAATATAACTAAAACTTAAAGTTAAGAGACTTTAAAAGTGGACAGTAATTATATCTTGGATCAAACCTAAGATTAAATTTCAACAATACGGAGGGTTAGAAAATATGAATTTAACTTTTAACCATGCATGGCAGACTCTCGGAAAAAGCAAAACTTTCAAGATCCAACCTGAGATCAAGGTACAGGTACAATCAGTAAAAGGAGAGCTTAGGAAATATAAAACGAACGTCCGGTAAGAAGTTTAAAATGCTTTTGTGCCGCATCTGATGTTTTGTTTTTCAATTCTTCTTTACCAGAAAAGCACCCTTAGCTTACCGCTATGTGGGCCCTACAGATATATACTACAAAAGACATGGGCTGCTATGACAGAACACATGTACTTTTCTGCGTCGAGCAAACCACACCAATCACAAGTTTTTGAAAATGTTGTGCCGGTAGTACTGCGGTTATACTGAGGCCGACTTGCAGCAAGGCGTATGGAAAAGACAAAAGAATTTGTACACGTTCTTGAAAAAAGGCTCCTGGTAGTAATCTACATTAATTAATCTTAGAAACACTGGGCTATGGAACACTGAACACTCGTACAAGTTTTTCATATATTTTCTTTAGTTATCTATGCACTCTCACACTAACACTGACCCTCGGGGAGCTTCAGGTCGTGCAGAATTGTACATAAATCGGTTGGTTTTATCGGTTTTCTCGGTTTGGTCAATTGTCAATTGACAATTGTCAGACCGCCTGAAGACTTGTCTGTCCCATGAGGTTAGACCACCCAACCGTCGGTCCAAGCTCAGCTAGAACGGCCGAAACAGACTTCGGTTTCGGGCGTCTCTGTTTGGTCCCGGTTCGGGGCGGTCTGTGCACATCTTTACCCGACTTAAACCAACTGGTCAGAAAATGGACCGTAAAATTCCATCTAACCTAACCTAATTTAACGGAACTTAACCTAACCTAACCATTTCTAATAAATTAGCAAACTGCAAAGTGATTAGAAAGTTACAAGAAAAACTCTGGGGCATAGTCATTTTTCGTTTGCGGAGGAACAAATTCTTCTAACCGTCCCAATTTTTACCACCTTCCGAGAAGGGGGCCCTTATAAAATGTTTTGCTGTCTCGAGAACGGCTTAAATGCAAAATGGTCTCATGCTGTGCTTCTTTTTTCCACTTGATTTTCATCGATCAATTGATAATCGATGAATGATTTATCGATGAAATTTAATTCCTAATATTAACCCAAACGAAATATGATGTCGCGATTTCTTTTTTATCTTTTTGATTTTTTCGTACTGTCGTATGTATGTTACCCTGATAGTGATACTTTTTTCTATTTTTCGGGCAAATGTTTGAAGAATTTGGATGGTCGACCATGTCGTGCATTGTGTTGACATACTCTGTGAAATAAAGTTAATGAATATGCCTAATAGTTTTTTGCCTTGCCCTAATGTGTAGCGAATTTTTGTAACCTTGTTGATTTTGTTTATGAAAATGCCACCTCAAGTAGGATGTCTTTTTTACTTTTCTTTGGGAATATCTTTTTAAGGTTTCGGGCATTCTTACTAGTCTTAGGAGTTTTTTTTTTATTAAAACCATGCTAATTGTCATTAAAGACTGGGTTTGTATGCCCATTAAATTTAGCTTTATTGACCAGTCGGATAGCTTTCTTCTGATTTATTACGACAAAGTAAGTATTACTTGTGGACGTATCCCCTCGCGTTTCTAAACAGTAGTTGATATGAGGAAAAACTATAGAGTTGTCAAGAATCTTCAATGACCTGGCAATCAAAATATCGCTTAAATTGTACATATTAGTAAGGCTTTTAGCTACTTTAGAGTTCTATATATATACTCTTTTGATATGTTCCTTTCAGATTAAATCACAGTCGATAACCACCCCAAGAAATACGGTATAAAGACCCTTTAGTTATGATACAATTATCAATTTTAATAGAAATGTCCTTGTCACACTTGCGCTTTGAAAACAACATTTAGTGATGATTTATTGACCATAAACCCGACTCCCGGTCTACACAAAACCTTACTTAAATTCAGCTGCCTTTCAAAGGCAATTTCGGTACAGCACTGCTAATTCAAGAGGAATAGGTCAGGATGTTAAGAACTACCTAACGAGGGTAACACCGTAAAAATTCTTGGGTAAATTTTTCACGTACATACGCTAGAAAACGACTCGAAGTAACAAAAGGGACAATATAGGGAGACTTCAGTCATTGGTAGGCCTAAATGTACCTGCGGATTCATGGGAACTGGGGAATAATAGCATACTGGCGTCACCATTCTATTATTTTACAGTATATACTCTCAGTTACCAGATTCCTTGGATGTATTTAAGCAATGATTAAAGTTCAATGATTGGAGTTGACAATGAAGGTGTTTAAGGCTTTTTTTTCTCTCCCAGTGGCGTAGCTAGGATATTTTCCAGGGAAGGGAGGGGGGCAAAGCTCGAAAATTTCCCCAAAACTTTTCAGTTTCAGTATATTTTCAGTTTCAGTATATTTTCAAGGTCAAGGTGTATGTACTACATTCAAAATACGTAAATTTATGATGATAACAAAATTATCATGACGTCATGTAATGTTACCTAAGTTAATACATGGCCTACAGGATCCTTAAGCTGCCTACTATATACATAGGATTAAGACTATGTCATCATGAGCCCGTTGTCACCCTCATCCCCAGTGATTAATTAGATTAATTTTCCGAACAGATTAAATAGATACAATTTTCCAGCAGGAAATGACACTCCCTGTGCTTCATTACTGCATGCTTAGAATGCCAAACTTTTCTTGTCCTGAAAACTTTTAAGGAAAAAATTTGTTCACAATATATATAAAAAGGAAAAATCGGAAACAAAGGCCTACCGGTATGTTTTGCTGACAGCCTTAAATCGAATATAAATTTAATGTTTGTGGAACGAAAACAAACGGAAATTGTGATAATTAAATGAGGGAATATTTCGTTCACGAGGCTATGATTACGTTACTATTTTTTAGCAACGTATTATCCAATAGTGTATCAAGTTGATGAACATAACATTAGCTCAACAATACGTAGGGAACTAGCTCGATGATGGTATTGTATCCTATGCTCCGGTCTTACAGCCTGTCAGTGTTGCGCAGTATACGCTGAACTGATCAAAATGAAGGTCTTATAGCCTGTCAGTGTTGCGCAGTATACGCTGAACTGATCAAAATAAGTATACGCTGAACTGATCAAAATACCCTGCATGTGTACCAGAGAACATTCACGCTGCTGCAGAGAGCCTGCATTTCTGCGGAACGCGAGTCAAGCGTTTCATGTTGCAGTGACACAGATGAGATCTGGGGAAATACGTTGCATGGAAATTCGAGTTATGCATGGGAAATGTGAAACATCCGATTACTTATAGTGAGAAAACTTTAAAGAAATAGGAAAAGGAAGTATTATTTCGTCAACTTAAAATTTCCCCAAATTTGCCCGAAATATTTTCGGGGGGGGGGGGACTTGCCCCCCTTTCCCCCATCGGCTACGTCACACACACAATTAATCTTTCACTCAAAGTTACTATAACTGAAATGAACGTGCGGTGGAGTTAGAGGACAACTAATTAAAATATTCTTGCGATAAAAAATATTGTTTTTCAAATGCAGTCCCTTAATATTTTATTGTTAATATGATGTTTGTAGACAATGAACTGAAATTCTGACCGTGTAAAATTCAAAGCAATTGGACCAATTGTAGTGCCATCTCTTGGTAGTATTACTCCGTCGTCCCTCGAGTGTAGAGATCAAGTTTAGAAACTGGAACTTATTATTTAATGCTTTGTAGTCCAAATTTTCAATGGTAATTATATGAAATTCAAATGCCATACAAACCCACATTGTGAGCTTTAAGCAGGAGGGTGGCATGCCAAAGTTGCAAACTTCTATAATGATCTAGGAGGTGTGGAAGGATTATGCCGCTGAGAGGCGGACTTAGTAAGGAGCTTCCAGCAATAGGTAACCATTGTCCTTGTTTATAAAATACGCAAGTCCGTAAATTCAGTCGCGTTGTCTGGGGGCACGAGAAAACGTGCGATCTTGCCCAAAAGACTGAACCGAAAAACCACCATTGGTTGCAACGTAGCGTACGGAAAATTTTGAAAGTATCGACCCTCGGACAGCCTGGAATGGCATTACTAGTTAGACTTGCAAGTAGCATCCAAAAAATTGTTATTGACCTTTCTTTTCCCACAAAATGTGATTTCAATAAAAAAAATGAAAGAAGGCAAATTAATCAGAAAATTAACAGATACAATGTACCACGACCATTTTGTTCGGGTAAAATTTTTCATTCATTGTTGCCGCTTGGATTTATATGATTGGGGATGCATATTGCTATATTTTTTATTATAGGACATAAATTCAGTGCTGAGCGTATTTACAGGAGACAGGGGATAAAATGTCCATTGACTGTTTTGACCAGGAGAGTCAGCTCATACCACAGGGAAAAGGAGAAAAAAATGAGAAATAAATTGAGTGAACGGGAAGGGCAACGGGAAGGGCAACGGGACTGACAAGTTTTGCTGAACCCCTGAAAGTTACAATCATATAGTCCCGCCGACAACTGTGTGACCGATTACTATAGGCACCGACCGGCGTGTACAGATTGGAGAAATTTCCACCGGTGGAGCTTTTATTGCAGTTACAGTTAATTTCAAGGGTTTTAAAACTAGTTCCCGGGAAGTTCCCTATCACGTGCCGAAAGTCGGGTGAGTTTGGGCATCACCCATTTAGTCTCCTTCGATATCTGGTCGACTTATCGTCCGAGGTCTCGGGTAACTGGCTAATCACATTGCGGGTCCCGGTCGTCGTCTTGCCGGCTCTGGACCGGCACCCGGCAGATACATGGACTGATTTAGCTAAACCGAAGAATGATTCCTCACCCGGTCCGTATGTCAGATGTACTTCGGGGATATCACTTTCCAATTCGAAAGGTACTTAGCTGATTTCCGCAGCCTGACCTGAATTTCAGGGAGTCTTGAAAAACCCGGGCAGCCATTTGAGTCTGGCATATTTTGGTTACATACAATCCTTTTAAGCGTGTCCGAATTCATATTTTTTTCCGAACATTAACACGGCATCACAGTCATAGTAAAATTTTCATGAAAAATTATATTAGTTTTCGAAAAATCGCGAAAACACAATTATTCCTCCGCCTAACTTTGCCCAAAATGATGGAGCTTTTGCTGACGAAATTGCACTAAACGTCTCTGAATGTGAATAACTTCCGGCGATTGTCAGGTTACACGGGTTCACGGGAGATTGTATAAGGGTATGTTTACCTGGAAATGTTTTGATCGTTTTATAATTTTCTCAACTTTTTGTTAAGGTGAACATTTTATTGCCAACTGGGAAACTCAAATCAAACGAATACCGTTAGATTCTACAAGCGAGTCTGAGAAATGACACATTGCCGGCTATTCGAGAGGTCGCAACTTTTTAAAATTTCCTGTAATTTACTGTAAAAAAGATTTCAAAATTATCTTGGCTGTTAAAACTCTTAATTGAGAATTAAAGGCCATTTCCGGCTGTCTGAGGGCCCGGTCGAGGTTTCCAAAATTTTCGTGACAATTGAAAGGCGGTGCTCTACGCCAATTGAAGGTGGTGCAGATAGTCTTTGACGCATTGTTACATATTTTGGGCAAACAATCGCCCAAACGCGTATGATGATTTCCCTATAACTTTCGACTTGAATAATATGTGGAACCTTCGCAAAAGAGGCTGTAAAGTTTTCAACGGGGAATGAAGTTCTTTGCCTCATCCCCGACAAGCCTGACACCAGATGGACTACACCACTGATCACTACAGAAACGTATATACAGGCGGAGTCTGTATATACCCGTATATAATGTTCTGTTGTACGGTTCTGCTCCATCACCAATTGGCGCTGATATGAGGAGAAATGTGGCCGAAAATACCTGCCAGATCACCGAAGATGTGATTTTCCAGCCACTAGTTTGACTTTTTTCTTTTATTTATTTACACCTCACCCCAATCATACTAAAAATAGTGTCGAATAAACAAATAAATGTCGCTGAAGTACGATAGTAACTTTGTGTTGGGGATCAAAGTATTATGATTCTGGTTGAAACCCCACGGCCACCTCTCTTTACCACGGAGGCGCTATTATGGTAGCGGACCACTTACTCCAATACTCGTGCCTGGGAAAATGTTTACTGACAGACAAAGAGCCATAAAAATTTTATGGGATGTTGTTTCTGACTGTGGTACTTACAAACCATGATCATTTTTGCATTTGGATTTTGTAGACACTGAGCTGAAATACAGACTGTGCAAAATTCAAGGCAATCTGACCAACTTTAGTGTCATTTTTATGGTATTACTCCGCTCTGTGAAATACCGTTTTTGAGTAGCTATTATGGCGGGAAACACGTACCTATCATTCAAGGCTCTCTAGCTCAAAATTTCAATGGTCATGGTATGGAAATTTGAAAATGTCATGAAAGCCGAGATTGTGAGCTTCAGTCGGTAGGTCGAATTGACCAAATTTATAACATTTCTAAAGTCCTCTCGACTCTCTGGCAAAGAGCCGTTCAGCGAAACCAAACTATGCCGTCATCCTTCCAAAATATTATCAAGAGGGAACATTAGGACAACTTTTGCAATATATTACTTAATAGGATGGGGTCTATCGTCAATTTAATATCAAAGTTGCCTAACTAAAGTGCCTCTTATGCTAAAACGTAGGCAATCTAGAGCAAAAAGTTTTGGGATTGAAAACTGGCAAGCATATATCAGCCTAGTGTTTGATGAGTGAGTAAAATAGGCCTGGATAAGGGTACGGAAGCTAAGTGGAGCTTTACTAGCAAAACTTCTTTGGGACATAGTTTTAATAAATCGAATTGGTATCAAAGTATAACCTGTCAGCTTTTTGTGCAAGGGTGACGTAGACCTTGTCAAACTTCGACGAGTGTTTCAGAGGTCATTTTACTCGTTCACTTTAGAGTGTAAGTCATTGAAGATTTTACTTCTATGTTCGCTACCTTAAATATTTGGGAAAATCTTTCGAAAGAAGTCGTATAGCCATTTTAAATTTTAGGTAGACCATAAAGTAGCCATCAGCCCCTCATTAATTGACGTTCTTGGATTTGGTCCTTCTAAAAGATTTTTGAAATTTGTGGCAGTGATAAAGTCAGAAATTAAGTATTTATAAAGCAAGAGTTATTGCAACACTTATTATATTTCTCTTGGACTTACCCACTAGATCAAACCCCTTCCCCCGCCCTTAGTTTCTTGTACAAGTTTTCACACCTGGAAATACCAACCCTCTGGTTTAAACTCAAACCGTGGGCTCCGCTTTTTATTTCATGACCATTGAAATTTTCAGCTCAGTAGAGAACCTGGAATGATCGGTAGGATACGTGTTTTACCATCCTTGTCGATGCTCAAAGGTACACCATTACAAAGCGCAGTTATACAATCAAGAAATGACACTGAATTTCGTCAATTTTTTCTGAATTTTGCACAGTCTGTATTTTAGCTCATTGTCTACGATGTACATTGAAAAATGATCCTGTTTCATAACTTACACAGTTAGAAACAACTTCCAAAATTATTTTGAAGCACTTCTTTTTTTCACACAATATTTTTCGGTGTAACAATATTTTAATAACTCGCTGGGCTGTCGAAATTTTGTCCAAAGCGACATTTAATTGGGGGGGGGGGGGGGGGGGGGGGAACTTCATAATTAGTGGAATTATGGCAAATTTAGCAGACCATGAGGAATCCTCAAACGAACGTCATCTCTGCTACGTATCACGATGGTCAGGTTTTCTCCACGTTTTGCCTTTTTATTGGTTTCAAACTTGAGAACAAATAGTCAAATACGGACACAATACAAATATAGACGCTCTTGTTGCGCGGTTGCAGGCTGCATTCGTACTTTGAGGAGCTTGACACCTTGTGACGCAAATCTTCGCGCTTCCATTTTTGCATTTGGATTTTGTGGACAATGAGTTGAAATACAGACTGTGCAAAATTCAAGGCAATCTGACCAATTTTAGTGCCATTTTTGTTATGGTATTTCTCCGCTCTGGAGTACCGTTTTTGAGTAGCTATTATGGCGGGAATCACGTCCCTATCATTCAAGGCCCAGCTAGCTCAAAATTTTAATGGTCGTGGTATGGAAATTTGAAAGTGGCATGAAAGCCGAGATTGTGAGCTTTGATCAGAGGGGTGGCATGTCCTGGCTGAAAACCTCTACTGGGAGCTAGGGGGCACGGAAGTAGCCAAATAATTAGTGGCCCGCTACCTTATGTGGCACTATGACCCGTGACCCCCGTCTGTCTATTGCAATACGAAAAACATCATTCCCAAGCCTAAGTTTTACAACTTCCTTCCATTTTGTATACAGAGTGTTCCGCAAGGCTTAAGGCTAAAGACTAATTCTTCTTGTAAGCTGCTCGAATTTTTCGTAAATTTTGTTTTTTTTTTCATGACAATTCTCTGTGGCTGTGTTGAATTTTTTCCAGGTGTTTTACCTCAATTAAAAAGAGCCAGGCTGGGACGCTGGTTTGTGTAGGCCTAAATAAAACTTGAACACCCACTCTTTCACTCAAAGTGGCCTCCCAAATTTTCCAGACCTATGCATGCCTGTACGACTCGACTGTTTAGTTCTTTGACGAAATGTGTGGGTTGATCTGCTTCCAAGCTACCCCGCGGAGCGGACTCGGTTTGTTCACTCCCCCTTAAAGGCTTCACAAACCACCGTCCGCCAAAACGAAGAGGCCTGCATCCAATTTCAGACGCAAATTTCATTACCATAATATGACTTATTCATGTCCTGTCTCATTTTTTATACTATTGTTTTGAGCGAGTGTGTGTATTCTTGTTGTTGCAAACTGAAGGACTAGATTGAAACCTGATCGGATCACTACTGCGTTGCATAACCACCTGTCCAGTGGGTACTACCGGGAAGTGTGCTTTACGATGTCAGATCAACTCTGTAGGTGGCATGGGCTACTGCATGATTTAAACGGGACCAGATGTTGTCTTCTTCTGAATATTCACTAATATTCATCCAGTCTCGAGGCCACATATTCCCATGAATATCCAAAGAATCTGTTTGGTGTTCACTTTGGCAGACTTGGTAGGGACATGACTGAACAAGGAATATGCCCTACAGTCTGCTACGCAGGCAACTTCCAAGCCTGCCGCACCTCGCACAACCAATAACGCACTGCACAAAGTGCATACTTCTTAAAACAATAGATTGCAGCTGTCACGCCGGAGTGGCCCTAGCGCCGACTTGGGAGAAGCTCTGGTCGGGTTTGGTCCGCAACAACTCTAAAGCAGATTGATGTAGCATTGAAGCCTATTCTACTAGGTTAAACTTGTTTCAAACATGGCACACACAACAACTTATTTCATTTTTCTCCGCCCATTTTCGAAATTGCAAAGAAGAAGTATCAAATCAGCTTACAGCCAATTATTACGGACAACACAATTCGTTCTTCTATTTTTTTCTTTCAAAGGCAGCACAAACGCCAGACCAGGTTATCCCGTGCTGTTGAACTAGGGCTAAGGGAGTCGGATGAATAAACTAGCAACAACGCCTTTGGTCAAGGGCTAAGAGCTGGCTTTTAAAGCTGTCCACTGAAGGGGCACAGCGAACCTGTTCCGGTAAAAGGGAGTCCAGCTAGGGATAGTTCTTGGATAGAGAGCTTTCTGATAGCAAAGCTTGTTTGCAGAGGGATAATGATATAGAAACCTACCGGTAGTACGGCGGGTAGTCCGGTCGATTAAGATTCAAAGGGTCAATAAAATGATTCCTTACATTACTTGGAAGTAAACTATGCGTTTCTTTATACATAACAACAAGACGAGCCCGAAATCGAGTCGAGTTTCAAGGATGTCCCATTTAAGATCTCTAATCGTCTCAGAAACACTTGACTGGCGACTGCGGTAGTTGTTAAAGATGAATCTGGCAGCACGCCTCTGGACATTTTCTACAGAATTCTTTTCGGATCGGGTATAGGAGTCCCATACCGTACTGCAATAATCGAGAATGGGACGAACAAGGGCAGTGTACGCTGCATGATCTTTATCACAGTGCGAGAGGTTCAACCGCCTCAATAGGCCCAAGGTTCGCTTTGGATACAATTTGGTTAATATATCTTTTCCAGTTCAAACTAGAAGGGAGTTCAACTCCTAGGTAAGGGTGGTGATTAACCTGCTCTAAAGTATGATTACCCACTTGGTAAAAGTATGGATTTGGATTTGTGTTATGGGAGACCCTCATAGTAAACCACTTAGATTTATTAAACCCCATCTGCCAGATTGATTTCCACTGACACAAATTATCAACATCATGTTGAAGAATTTTTGTGTCCTCTATGTTTTTTATTTCACGATACAGGATACAGTCATCGGCAAATAACCTGACACTTGATTTGATATTTACCGGCAAGTCGTTAATATAGACTAAGAAGAGTAAGGGTCCCAAGACAGTGCCCTGAGGGACACCAGACATGACTTGGGATTTGTCTGAAGACGGTTCCATTAATTATCAGCCTCTGGTAACTGTTTGTTAGGAATTTCTCCATCCAATTTAAGATGTTATTTCGCCTTGCTTGAGTTTATTAAAAAGTCGCTGGTGGGGAACTGTATCAAAAGCCTTGCTAAAATCCATTAGGTCAGCTTGGCTTCTGTTATCTAAAATCTATATCATCAATAAGGGCGGAAAGCTGAGTTTCGCATGATCTCCCTTTACTGATGTTGAACATCAGCAATAAATCAAGTTAAATTTGTCAAAGTGATCCATAATATAACGGTAAATAATATGCTCTAGAAGCTTGCAAGGGATTGATGTCAACGAAACACTGGCCTTAGTGTAATTCGCAGGGTCAGATCTGTCACCCTTCTTATAGATGGGAGTTATATTACTGTAGTATTGAGCCAGGCTGCTGTTAAACATCCACTTGACGGCACTGACTTTTGGAACAACTTCTGAAAAAATGGGGGCAATACTGTTGGCACAGGAATTTAAGACTCTGGCAGTGACATTGTCAAGCCCAGCAGCCTTGTGCACTTTAAGATCAGTTAAGAGTTTAAGGACACCGGTGGTTGAGATCTTAATGTCCCCTATGTCAGGGATGGGACTAGGATCTACAGCAGGCCTACTATTTAGATCCTCCTTTGTGAATACAGAACAAAACTGATTATTCAGTGCTTCGGCTTTGTCTATGGAAGTGGACAGGAGGTTTCCTTGGCCTTGCACTTGCAGCGGCGAGATACCAGAAGTATCAGTCCTCAGTTAACAAAATTCCAGAAAGGCTTAGTATTATCTGATTTCAAGCGCCCCCGGCAATGTCTCTAACGTAGCTATTATGAGACATTCTGATTTTCCTATCAATAATTCTCCTTAATTTCGTAAATTCTAACTTACGGGAGGACTGACCATACTTTTTTACCTGCAAAGTTTTATCTAACATTCCTTCGCCGGCAGACCCTTACGAGCCAGACAAGGTTATCTGAATGGGCATATATAATTCCAGCGCCAAATGTGTAAATTCGCAAACTTTATACTCTTTAAAAGGGGCGAACATTTCTCTACTCGTCCTTTGCCACCTTTCGCACCCCTTGGCAATTACGGGCCTTGGCCCTTCATCATTCGTAAATTCGGGCTTATTGAAGAGAGTAAGACTGGATTGAAAATCTAACACGATAGTACTCCCAAACGTGCATTGAACTTTCTGAATGTAAACCTGCGCTGCGTCTGTGTGTTCACAATACATACATTGCATTCAGATTGTAGAAGTACGTGGTGCAAGCCGTAAACGTAATTCTAGCAGCAGGCTAAGCTACGCTACAACTGTACAAGTGTAACACTAGCCCTGATCCGGGAGCTAGGAAATTCCCAAAAAATGTCAGACAGTGACTCCGACGAATTTTTCGATGCAAGTGATCAACCTGAGAAGACTGCAAGGTATGGTATTGAATGCAGTCAATTTTACAGTGAATTCAGTTTTTCTAATGATAATAATATAGGCTAGCCTAACGTTAGGCCTAACGTTAGGCTAGCCTAAGTTAGCCTAGCCTGGCCTGAACTCACTCGCCTAACGTTAGGCCCAGGCTAGGCCTAACGTTAGGAGTTAGGCCTAACTTAATCGTTCACACTGCACTCTCTCTAGGCTATAAACCTAGACTAGCTAGGCCTAGCCAACATAACCGAACGTTATAGGCTCATCATTGTTTTGGCTCTTATTTAGAATTAGCCTAGCGATGTGTGTGCACAATTAGCCTAGGCCTAGGCCCTAGGGTTAGGCCTAGTCTAGTCACTGAACGTGACCGTATAATCCGCTCCTTCTACTCACTCCTTACTACGGTCACTGGCCTACATGTACAAAGGTAACAATGTTTTAAGCCAAAACAACAAACAGAGCTCTAATTACGATGGTATGGCTCATAGAACAGATTTGAGTTAAAATAATGATTTTGAGCATTCTTAAATACCACTTATATACCTGCTGGAATGTTTAATACCAGCGAATTCATAGCAAAAGGCAGGAAAATTGTGGTGCCATCCTTCGCAGTAACATCGACATGTTGATCGTCTGCTACTGTGTTGCATGATGGGAAGGACTTCCGCTCGACAAGCTATCGAAGACCAATTAGTAAGCCCGGCTAGTCAATACTTGTACTTCGTATAGTAAGCTCTCTGTACATTACGAAATTGTACAGTCACTTTGTAGGCTTCCCAGTTTTATATGGGATCACATGACAAATACCGACTTCTTCAACTGAAAAATTACTCTGCACAGGCTTAATGTACTCGCAGAATTATCCAGCCAAAATTTCCCTTTTAAAGGTCTTATTTCGTTAACAGACTTGTGTGGACGGTGAATGTGGTGACAAAGATCATCTGTGGAAAGTTTGGTGAGAAAAGGTATCTTTTTGGGGACGTGAGGGATGCCTTCTCACCCGTGAGTAGGCAAATGAGCAGTGTTTTTGTGTATACAGGGCAAGGGTCCAGAAATGAAGTGTATAGCATAGGAACGTAATACTGGGTCCTGTTCAAGGGCTAGCCTAGTCTAACTTGGTTAGGGTTAGGATTATAGTATAAACTATAGGCCTAGGCCCTAGGCTTAATACACTTACGAAATAGTGACTTTCAGTGTTTCATGGATACTTACTAGAAATAATGGAAAATGTCTTTCTTGAGATTTTCTCTTCCCACTTCGCTTTTCTTTCAATGGACAATCCTGGTAGCAGTGTGAATGAATGGACGTTTCCCTACAATCGCATAGTCATACCATGTTAGGCCTAGGCCTATAGTGTTTCACAGGGGCAAGGGAGCAGTTTCACCCAGAGATTTGTTAACCCCAAAATGAATTAATTATGCAAATTTTCAGGTGACCTTGTTATATAAGTACAAACAATTGCATGGCTAAATACAACACCAGATCACATCCAAGGTAACTGCACCATTAAAAATTTTTGTCAAGGGGAGGGGGGAAAGGTTCCCCTTAAATCAAATTTCCCAGAGGGGCAAATATTGTCATGTCCCCCACCTGAAAAACCTCTGACACACCTGTATAGGTCCCAAAAGTAATATCAAGGAAGGTCCTAGTGGCATGATCAGACTTTTTTATTTTGGGGGGAGTGGGGGACTGAGGCAGGGGGGAAAATGTTGAGTGTTTGGGCAATAAGCAAATGACACTGATGGACTAGGCCCCGTTGGTTGACGAGTATCATACATGCAGAGAAAAATTTTAGCTAGCCTAGTTGTCTAAAATGCCTCTCATATTGCCAGAATGGCACTTTTAAATTTCCCAGTCGGGGGAGGGGGTGCTAAAATCTGTTCTTTCAATGGCCAGGTACGTGTTTATTTCATTTTTAATATTAATTAGCCTATAATAGCAAAACAAAAATCCATACTTTCAAAGGTTGTTTATTTGAATTTTAATTTTTTAACCTATAAATCTGATTGGGGGAATGGGTTAGTTAAGAGCACTGCAGTCCCCTCCTTTGGTTACCCACAGCCGGACCCTGGCCTACCTACAACACTACCATGATTTTGACACTCTTGAGACACTGTACCAACATATATTATGCCTAACGTTACACCTGTTGTAGAACCTGTGTGAGAGATAAAATCATGCAAGTCACTTCTTGAGATACCAAGTAAATTAGGCCAACACTTATTGTAGAACCTGTGTGAGAGAGAATATCACGCAAGTCACTTTTGCATGGAGGGAAAATCACACCATTTTTCATATTGGGGCCTGACTTGGCTTGGGGCCGACTTGGCTTGGGGCTGAGTTGGTTTGGGGACAACTTGGCCTGCTTCGGTATATATTTTTATGTACATATGTATAAATATATATATATGTTGGCAGGGATTCCGCCAGAAACACAAAAAAGGGGGGGATTTATTACTGCTAAACCCCAAGTCCAAATTGATGCTGTCCTAGGCTAAAGTTAGGAATGGGTTCAGGGGGACAAAAGCTTGCTTCAAGGCCCCTGTAAGGAGCAATTTGAAGGTTTTAAAGGCCATTTATTTGTGTAAGTTCAAACATTGCTGCAAAAGTGTTGTCTTTTTAAGTAAGAAACCAAGATATTGACAATTTTCTAATTTTTAAGGAAATGAAAAGGGGGTGATTTTACCCACCTTCTTCTGGGAAGGGGGGGACAAATCCCCCCCTTTCCCCTTTCCCCCCTCTGACGGAAACCCTGGTCGGCTCTAATTGGGTTTCCGTACCCACAGTTATTTTTAGGGTTACTGTACGTACACATAGTAATGAGGTTAGGGTTACGTACATATAGTATTTAGGGTTAGGGTTACGTGTATGCATAGTAATACTGGGTTAGGGTTTTAGTAAGGGCTTTTAAAGATATCTGTTTGATATTACAACAGATTCAAGTTAAGACAATAAGGAATTCAGCATATGTAGCTTTAAGGGGTCCACGTTTCATCTTCAGTTCCAAGATATTCTTATTTTTAAAGTTGCATGCCTGAAATTCCACCCATCCATGCCACTATGTATACCAGTATGTCAGAGGTTCCAATCCATGTTTAACCATTGCTTTTCCTTCTTCCACAGCATTAACCATTCACTTCTTTCCACAGCAAATACATCATACTGCTCTTCTCAAGTGGAGAAAAAAATGCATTTTACTACAGGGAAAAGAAGATTAAAAAAAAAAACTTTGTTTTTCTCTAAAAAAATAAAGTTTCAGCGCCCTCTTTTAAGTTGAGAGCTGATTAAAATGATGTCATTTCCGCGCACTGATTCTAAATTAGTACTATTATTTTTGCCAGGCCTAGCCTTGCTGTACCCAGTAAATTAGGCTACAAATACTAGACATGTTAGCCTAGGCCTTTAACGCTACACCTGCTACCTAGCCTAGATTATGAAGGGAATTGATGGTGCAAGTGGGAAAAGTATGTTGTAATCTTTTGTGACAGTAGGCCTAGCCACTGCTCAGGGAATATGTTATCCAGTATCCCATCTCATTTTGCTACACAAAAAGGACAAATTAGCAGATTTTATACATGCATTGTATGGGTTTCTAATGATGTTGGAATAGGAGAGATCAGAGACAGCAAATTTGCTATGCAAATTTGCAACACTAGTAACGGCTAAGTTATTCCCTGAATATGGATTTCTTTTTATGGGAGTGATCTTCGTTGTTATATAAGCCCATGGTTGTAAGTTAACATCCATGTACAATTAATTATGCTCTGTTTTTTCTGTCTGTATCATTTTGACTATGCGACTTCCGAGAAAATGAAATAATTGAATGAATGAAGCTGGAAGCTGTTTAAAGCCATTGGATTCCCTAGTGGTATACACTAAATATGTACAAAAACACAAGGTAGTGCTAGACTAGGCCCAATTGCAGTGCACAGCCAAGGACATAATAACATGACATGACATGACATGACATGACATGACATGACATGACATGACATGACATGACATGACAGGTTAAAGGGCAAAGGAGGCTTTGAAGTCCCCATAAGATGCCCTGTAATCCCAAAAAATCCCCAAAACAAAAGGCAAACCCCCCAACACCTAACACCTAACGAGTCCAGAAAGATTAGGTGCTACCACAGTCATGAAAAAATAATGTTTACCATAAAACGGTGCACTGATGTGGAGTTAACAACCCACTCAGTCAGGCTATTCCACTCATTAACAACCCTACAGTATGAGAGAAACTGAACTTCCCCTATTGTCAAGTCTAGCAAAAGACTTATCAAGCTTTTTACAATGTCCTCTAAAGGGAGGGTTACTTTGGACCTTTAAATTACTACTGGCTAACAAAGGACTCCCTTCAGAAAGAAATTTGTAAACCTGGAACATGTCTCCTTTAATCCTTCTCAGCTCCAAAGTGGTTAGCCCAAGCAGCTTAAGCCTTTGGAAATGAGTTAGATTTGTAACCTCAGGTTTGAGAGGAGTAACTCTCCTCTAAACTAGCTCTAAAAGCAATTTGTCCTTTTCAAAGAAGGGACTCCAGGCCTGTGCAGTATAGTCAAGATGGGGTCTAACTGGCTCCTTATACAAATTAAGCACAAATTCTTTACTATTTAAACTCTTAAAATTCCTTCTGATCAACCTAAGCATCCTATTTGCCCTTGCAGCAGTACAGTAGTTGCACACTGCCTAGCTTGCTTTGAATCACCTGTAAATAACTACTCCTAGGTCCTTCTCAGAAGTCACTTTTTTCAAATTTGTACCATTCATGGTACAAACATAGCAGGAATTCTTAGAACCAAAGTAGAGGACTTTGCACTTATCAGCACTAAAAGACATTTTCCAAGTCTGAGACCATGAAAATAACATCCAAATCATTCTGAAGTACACCGCCAAATGGCTGGAGTTAGGACTGTGTACATTGTATAGAGAGCAATTATGCAACCCTCTATGTACATAGTCCTGTCCATAGCTGTACTTTACAGCATGATGCATGTGTAATAAGTGTCTTGTAGAAGCATGCAGTTAAGCACAGTAAGTGGATATATCCCTCTACTCAATTTCAGAAAGTCTTCCAAATCAGCTGAAGTCGAAAAACCCAACGCAGATAACGATGATTCTTTTGATACTGAATTGGAGCAGTTAAAAATCCAACAGAAAGAAGCAGAAGAGAGGAGAAAGAGAGAAGATGACAGGATTCAGGAAAAGCTTAGAGAACTTGAGAGGCGGAAGAAGGAAAAAGAGGAACAGGAGAAAAAGGTTTATTTGAACTTGTTTTATACAACCCTCATGCTATAGATATATTTCAGAATGCAGTATGTGGTCGTCACTTTGCCACTTTTAAAAGAGTATCATTGCTTTGCTCATTATTACCTCTCCTTTTAGTACAACTGGTACATAAGACTTTTGTCGCAATCTTAACTTCAATGGATGGATGTTCCGTGCACAGGTTGCTTGCTTTATCTTGCTTCTCCATCTCAACAGTCTATTGCAAATCGAATCGAAGTAAATTCTAAGCCAATTACTGTAGCTTCCTAGTGGAACACAGTACCTTGAGAGTCTCACCCTGGAGAAACTTGTGAACACTCAGCATCTCAGCTGAGGTTAAGACAGAGGTTGGAGCCTTATGCACCAATTGTAGTAACAGGTACTGTAAGTACAGTAGGGCTTATAAATAGATTCCCAAACCAGATAAGTTTGGGGATTTGGTGTGTCAGTGTTGTACAGTAGTATGTTCTTCTTTTACTTATTTGCTGGAGTATCAACCCTTTATTTTTGCTATGAATGATAAACTTTCTAACAGAGACTAGAAGAAGAAAAACAGAGGCAAGAAGAAGAAAGGAAAAAGCAAGAAAAAGAGAAAGCAGAGTTGGAAAGAAGAAAACTTGAAGAGGAACAAAGAAAACAAGAGCAGCAGGTACAGATGCCAGACAGCCCAACATAATTTTTATTTTCTGTATAGGTTAGGCCTTGTGTGCTTGTGTGAAGTTCAATATTAAACTGTTGATATGCAAACAATTCTCAGGTTTGTGATACCAGATACATGTTACTGTAATGTGTCTATGGGTGGTTTGTACCTTACATGTTTCATTGTTCTGTACATTATTGCGGTAGAACATGAACACAATAACATTCTATGGGTAGTAGGTTATGTGCTTACCTGTAGAGCTACAGCTTAATCACATGTGAGTTTCCTTTCCATTTCAAGACCACTTGTTGCCTTTTGGTGACATCTACTCCAGACATTTTTCTCTAGAGAGAATGAATATGAACAAAGCACCACATAAGTGAGCACAAATAAATCTAATTAATGATACATAGCATACTGCATGCTGCTGTTGCATTTATTTATGTCTGAGCACACAGGGCCTAATCTTTTCGAAATGCATGACAAATTCAATTCCACATCAAAACTTTGTTCTCTTATTTTATTCTTTAAGTACAGTGTAGAGACCAGATACACTCATTGGAAGAATAAATGTAGAACTGTACATGGAATGATTGATCACGATGATAGGGTACAGTGTCTTCATTCATGCAAGACTACATTTCTGAAACTGACAACAGCAAATCATACTACTGCAGGGTAGAAATAGGCCTTCAAACTTTGGAACAGAGATCAACTCTAGCTCACAAAATCTAGGGGCTGAATGAGAAATCAAAAGGCCATAAAACCATAATTACAATAAACCATAAAAAATAAAAAGGGACTGATTAATTGGACCAAAACCAATTTGTCCACACCTTCTTAGACCACTACCTAAACATTGCATGTACAGTATACAGTATTTTCATGACAGAGAGAGTTTTTGCTGAAGTGTTGTGTCAAAATTTTGTTGCAAATCCTATGTGATCCTCACTATACCAAACACACAGGCTGTGCTCTGCATGGAGAGGTTCATAGACAGACTGTACCACTAGACTTTAATTATTAAAGAGCCAGTGGGACCCCTTTTCTGTAGAAATTTTGGCCATGTTTGACTCTATGAGCATTTTTCAAACTCATTTTCCCAGAGGATATGTAAAAGCATTGGAATTCGAAAGATAATTGGTTGATTCCTGATTAGCATGTAATAGGATTTTTCACATTGTTTCATAGGAAGCTGTACAGCGTAGACTAGAAGCTGAGAAGAGGCGAAAGAGATTGGAACAGATAAGAGACAATGGAGAAGAATGTAGTCCTGATGAAGAAACTCAACAGGTGAATGTCCATGAACTGTATCAGACAGTTCTACACTTTGAATGTAGAACCTTTCTGGCAATGCAGGGCTGATATGAGAGGGGAACTACTTACACAACCTTAGCAAATGAAGTATACCAAATAGGAAAAATATGTGAGGGCTAAGTGCAGAAGACCTTGCCTGGTAAAAGCCTCAACTTGGTTTTGTTTCATGCATTCTTCTGTCATTAATTGCTGGGACTGGTAGGCAAGTGCTTACATTTGCATTTGAAGAAGATTGTTAAGTAAATTGATTATGTGAATACTTACAAACAAGCCATTTGTTCTGTTAGCTATCTCTAAAATGAGTTAAACATGTACATTTTTCTTTGAACTGTTCTCCCTTGAAAAATGTTTGTGTGCAAGAGCCAAGAGTCTAACCTGTGAAGTTGCTTCAGTTACTTTAAAGGGAGCTGTTCAGTTGGGATTTCTATTGTGAGTGCACACTGCAATGTGTATTTTTAGGCAACCACAGCATGGGGTATGTTAGATCAAAGACAAGAGCTCAAATCAAAGTCAAATTATAGATTGCAAGTCCTAGTTAAGAGCCTGTAATAGTTTGCTTCAAATTACAAAGGGTCGTTTATCTCTTTGAAGCAGCTCATTGAGTTGGTTCTTGAAATTCAACAGGTTTTTCTAAACCTGTTAAGTTTTCATCACATGCCAATGACAAATGGTCAAACTTAGACAATTCCCATATCCTACAAACAAATTACTGTCTTATGAGCAATTTGGTTTTCAAGAATTTGTGACCAGACACTTTTTCAAATTAGGCACAAAACCCTTACAAGTCAGGACAGCACAAAATTCAACATTTTATTTTTTTCTTCCAAAACTGTTGGATATGAAACTTGACTCAATCTCATAATGCTAATTATAAGCATTGTCATGTGGTAGTGACCTTTAAACACTCTCATTACTTTATTGATATCAATTCAATGAGCCCCTTTAAGCACAATGTACAATGCTTATAGTCATTGCACCATAGACAGGTGGGTTACAATGTCACTATTAAAAAGGTAATATTTTAGAATAATCAATGTACTAAGCAGCTTGCTGGCCTAAGACAAAATGCTATGCAATAAAATACAGTTTAAGTGTACCTCATGTCAAAAAATTTAAAAACAAATACTAAAAAGCATGAAAAATGAATTCCAATGGTCCAGCTCTCATCCTCATGGGACATTCTTGAGCTGATATATAAAATGTTGAACTTTATTCACTTAAAACAATAGTCCAGTTTGCAATAATTTGTGACTTTCTTGTTGTTCAGCTCACTTTACCTGCTTTGTTTCCCTTAAAAAGTAAAAATGTTATATAACCTTGAACACTTCCTATTTGCTTGCATGGCATGTTAGTGCACAGAGAGGGCTTAATTAATTGCATGATCGCATAAGAGTGAGAGTGTTATTACGCCTTGGTACAAGGTGCAATTACTTTCAGAAAAACAAAGAAATACAAAGATTGTAATTTGAGTAGTACAACAATGACATCACAAATTATTGTGCAGTGTACCATTTTAATTTAAGTGAAAGAACTTCAGCATTTTATATCTTGGCTCAAGAGTGTCCTTTGAAGATGGGAGTTGGACTGTTAAAATTCATTTTTCATGCTGTTTAGTTCGTATTTTTGAATCTTTTGACTTGAGGTACACTTTGAAGTAGTGCCATATCCAAGAAAATGAAAAGGAAGGAGGGGTGGGGTGTAATTGTTTCTTTTGGAATCCATTCCTATGTTCTTGGAGATATACTGTAATAAAATCATTATTGTGCTGAAAAAAAAAGGTAGCATACAGTAAGCCCCTTATGCCTCTATAATTCTGTCCTGCAAAAGTGCAAATGTTTACATCCTCTTTCGCAACTGAACACTTAGACAGTTTAACAATTGTCAACATGCCATCAGTGAGGCCTCAATTTGTGTGGCCATCCACTGTATGTAACCTTCTGTATTAACTTATGCAGTTAAACTCAAATGGCCATTTGGCCTCCCATCTGCTTCTGCCATCTGCTTCATGATTTAGCATTTTGTTAATGTTTGGTTGCAAAGACAATGGTTACAGAAGTTTTATAGATCATCTTTGTCCTTGTTGATCAAAGAAGTTTCAACTTTTTTACGTCTCCAATAGTGTGATTTATTGAAATAAAAAATCCATCACTAGTTAGTGAGCAGTTTAGCAGTGATCACTAGATTCATTGCTTGTGAAATTAATTCCATGCCCATGGATCCTATGTATTCTGCCCTTGCATTGTAAATGCAGTGATTAATGGAACTGTTAATTTAAAAGACAAAAAAAAAACCCTGCCAGTGGCATGGAATTTGTAAGCATTTGAAATTTATGATTGATTTAAAAGCCTTTTACATTTGGCTTGTAATATAAGTTGGCACTCTGGAACTTCATAAATTGGGAACTAAGAGTAATTGACTAAGAGTGTTGAGAGCCATATTTGGTCATGTTTGAGAAGACTTCATTCATAAGTACTTGTAGAAGGTGTGTGTTGTAGTTGCTTTTCCACTAGTGGTAGACAATAGAAACTCTTTCTACAATTGCTACTATTATTCTTCAGGAGAATAGAGAAAACGAAATGATACAGGCTATTCAAGATACAAGTGTTGAAGATTCCCAGCCAGAGAAACCAGAGAATGTGATAAAAGAACCCAAAACAAGGTCCAGCCCAGAACCAGATTTAGTTGCCATGACAAAGGCAAATCAAGGGGAAGTCCCTCCAGAGATTTCAATGCCACCTCCTGTAGCTCCTCCTAGGAGAAAGAAAAAGAAGAAAACAGAGGAACTCAAGAAACCAGATTCTTTATCTATTGACAGTGTTTCTGTATCTTCAGTATCTGTGGTAAGTGTTTTTTTTTTATTATTGCACCCCAATTACTTATTGTAAACATGAACTCAGAAAAATAAGTTTGAGTTGATAGTGTAGCTAGATTGACTGCGCCCTGGTCAAGTGGTTAGAGCATCTGAATTATATTCAGGAGGTCTGGAGTTTGACTCCTGGCCAGGTCATACAAAACACTTGAGAAACGGAACCTACTGCCAGTGTGCTTTGTGCCCAGCATAAGCAATGTAGTCTGCAAAACAAAACAAGCTAGCGAACCACAACTAGAAATAATGCTGTCTGGTTGAACTTAAATCAGTTGGTTAGAAATTGGCTTGTAAAACTTCACCAAACTAAACTAATCTTGCAGAAGGCAGACAGGAATCTATGCAATGGTGATGTGTGTGTGTGTTTGTAATGCTTCCTGTAAATTCTATTTCTTAAGGTAGGGATGACCAACGATGTTCAGATTTGGTATAAAGATTTGTCATGTTGAGAGGAAACACCCTACCATTTCTTGTGGGGGTGAAAGGTCATTTGAGAATACACGGGGTTAAAATATGGAAACTTGCAAGCACAATATTATGATATTTCAACATTAACCTTTTATGTAACAGCTTCATGTGCTACAGTATTCCTAACATGAAGCACTATGCTGGATCTACATTGAAAGATACCAAACATTCAAATACTATCAAATTTGAGGAAAAACAGTCCTTGCAATTATAAATTAAAACAAAAGAATTCTTACGTAATGTGCCCCATTCTAATTTCATTTTGTAACCATGATGAGAACTGGAGATTCTTGTTGACAAAACTAATTAATCTTTAGATTTTGATACCTTGAGTCATGGATAGAGTATTGCAGAGCTGCCAACTTTTCCGATTTAGGAGGAACAGTTCCGCTTTTTGCATACAAATTTGCTCTATTCCGATTTTCCAATGTCATGTTTCGATTTTCAGTATCACATGGATCATGATCATGTACAATGTTTTCTTTTGTTTCTTGAAATAAAGAAAAGAGAGGGGTTATTTAAATGTGTGCTTATTAGAGTGTAAAATCATCTGAGGTCCTCTATGATAAGGTGGCTTTTCAAATCTGACAGGCTGAATGTAGGCATTGTAGACTTTGGCATGCAATTAACCAGTCTGTTATGGAGGGCTCAAAAAATCTTCCAGACAAACCCTAAATTACTCAAAATCAAGTGTTTTGCCCACTGAACCCCTCCAGGGTCCTAAGACAGGTCCTGGATCTTAGCCTATGGAGTTTTAACCTAGCATACACACGGGTGGTGTTCCTCTTTTTGGAAATGGCAGGTTGGCAGCTCTGGTATTGCAGCCATTGCTGTGGAGATTGGAGGCATGAAATGGAATGCCTTCATTTCCCAGTGGGACCCATAAGATTCCACTGTAATATGCCTTTAAGACCGTTTTAAAGTCCTACAGGAGGCGGTGCAAGTCCTCTAAGGTTCTTTTTTTGCTGCTTTTAAAATTTTTCAATCTTTGTTCATTTTCAGGGCCCTGGGGATGATGTTAGTATGACAGAAGAGGTTATTAATGTTGGTACTGGTTTACCATCGGAAAATCAACCTAAAGACATTCTGACACCAACTACAACGATTGAGAGTATCACCAAAGAACTAGAATACAGCCTTGACCTGGCTAGTGCTGGACATGGAGGACAAATCATACATCACATGGTAACTTTGTATACATTTTACACAAAGTACGAAAGGAGTTCTGGATCTTTTTGAGGATGATTTTATTGACTTCATTTGCACTTCTTTTGTTCCCAACATTTAATCTGCTATCCCAATATTATTTTGATAAAAATTTTTGCAGTGGTGAAGAAACTTGGAAAAATTTTGCACACAGAGTAAAACCAAATGTGAAGTGTGAACTCTTTCA
Source organism: Holothuria scabra (assembly GCA_037179385.1). Lineage (NCBI taxonomy): Eukaryota > Metazoa > Echinodermata > Holothuroidea > Aspidochirotida > Holothuriidae > Holothuria > Holothuria scabra. The sequence goes on from CM074190.1 coordinate 20,607,127, forward strand.
GGTGGGGTCCATGGGCAGTCGCCTATGGAAAATGGGTGTATCTATTATTTTTTATCAGTTAACCCAATTTCTATCTGACTTAATGGGAGGGGGGAGGGCAAGGAAATCTGATGGTCAAATCCCCCTGTAATGCTGCCACAGGTTGACAGAAGTTTTGGGAAAGAACCAAATAGTATTGACACTTTAGAATGATAGTGTGTCACAGTGAAATTGGGCCATAGATTTCAGATTTAACTGTAGAACTTTAGCCTGTCATTTATATTGGAGATATTTTAATTTATCCTGCCTTCTGAAAGATTCTCAGATTTTTTTGGTTTCATCTACCTCTGTTTCCATGTAAAGGATACACAGAGTATCAAAGGAGACTCCAAAGCAGATGTTGAAAAAGCCAGAGCTGAGAAAAAAGAATTTGATGACAAACAGAGGAAAAATACACCTGATGCAGAAACTTTATTACAGTATGACAACCTTATGCAAGGATTATCAGCATCAGGAAGCAAACTTACTGATGAGGTAAGTGGATATTAAAAGAACGTTACAGAATGCAAAGTTTATCAACATTAGGGAGTAAGTTCACTTTGTTCTAAAATGTTACTTCCGCTAATATTAAGTGAACCAATGAGTGAGGAAGTGAAAGAAAGTTTCTGCTTGAACCATAATGTCTCATGTACATAAGAAAAGTATGTATGTATGGTTCTGGACTTAAAAGTTAATCCCTGCTGAATTTAAGTACTTTTTGTTGCATGAAATAAAATGTATAAGAGACTTCCCCTTTCCTTGCTTTTTATACAGGAAGTTCTTGCTATGGTGATGGTAAAAAATTTGGACACAGGAGAGAAGGTATCACTGCTTTCAGCTGAAGAGAAACTTCCGCAATGTGTTAACCCATTAGCGTTACATCTCATGAGATTAACATCAGAGTATGTTAGGTAAGGACAGCAGAGGAGAAACAATTGCACGCAATGTGTTAACCCATTAGCATTACATATCATGAGATTAACTTCAGAGTATGTTAGGTAAGGACAGCAGAGGAGACACTGCCAAATTGTGTTAACCCATTACAGGGCTCAATTTTCGTGGTTATCAGATTGTCTGAGACAACTAATATTCCATGCAGACAACCAAAAGTTAAGGGTTGGTTGTCTGTTGGACAACCATTTTTCTCTCTGATTGAAGAAGTATACTGCTGACTGATCACGTCTTTCAACTTTTTCCATCATACAATATTTCAGACTTGAAGTGTGTTTGCTTCTCTAACATCACATGTATTTAAACTTCATGATGAAAAATGCTGTACATGAACATAATTACTGTTTTGTAATTGAGTGAAAAATGTTTTGGACAACCAAATTTACTTGTGGACAACTAAAATTAGTGGAATGGTTGCCCAAAGAACCTCCATAAATTTTTCTGCAAATCGAGGCCTGCATTAAGGTTACATATCAGGAGATTAACATCAGAGTATGTTAGGTAAGGAGAAAATGTTTTGAACAAAGAAGGTTCAAAGAAAAGGAAAGGGGAGGATTTTGCATTTTGTAATAATGTTAAAAACTAAAGTCTTGTTATATCAAAAATACTTTACTTGTGTTCAATTATTTCCCACTCAAATGATTACTAATAACTATCAAGTGATGAACGGTTGCTCTACTCATTATTAACCTAGTGTGTGCATTGTGAATAAATTTTTTTCTTTGTCTTTTGTAGCAATACAAGTCTTGATAAAGAGGAACATTCAGATGGAGAGAAGGAGGGGGATGTCAAAGTTGCACCTCGAGTCAAAAAGAAGGGGTAAGATGAGGTCAAAGGTCACTTCTTTTATATTTTTTGTAATGTTATTAGATATGTGGATCCATTTAAAATTGTTTTAATTAATTCATATCTGACATGTCACCAATATTTGATGATAATTTGGATAAGCAGGTGAAAGAAATATCAATATTATAGACATTTTGTACAATGTGTAGCTCACTATCAACCAGAAGTTATCTACTGTGCTGTGCAAACACATTAAGCATTGAAGGAGACCAATGCAAAAAGTATGACATAATTTAAGACAAAAACAGTAAAAAAAGGCAACATCCCCTCCAAAAAATACTTAGAAAATAACCATGTTTTTTAGTGTATATTGTAACAAAAGTAATATTGTGGGATTTTTCAAAGGGTTCTTTTTTGTTTTGATCCTGAAGGAAAAAGTTGAAAAAGTTTTTGAGCAAAACAGCACACAAGATAAAAAACAAAGCAGATGAACAGTTCCACAAGGAAGAAGAGTTATCTGAAGAAGAGTCTTTACCAGATACTAGATCAGTAAAGGTATAATGTCAGTTTCTTCCAAGACGAATTAATGTACTTTTTCTTTTTCCAATGCACCTCCTGACGCCCCACCCCCAGGCAGCAGTGAGTCAAATGTGCATCATGTTCATCTGAGTTGTGATGCAGGTGTGTCAGAATTCTCCAAATGTTGTATGAAATTAACCTAATAGTTGCAGCAACTACAGAAAAGTGGCAAGTAGTCTGTGAAATGTTGGGTCAGTTGCAGTGTTGTAAAATGTCACAACTCAAGTCACTTCCTCTCAAAATAATAGTGACTGGATAATTCAGGAGTAATTTCCCCATTGAAATAGTACAGTGACTCGAGTCAATGACTCGACTCGAGTTGCATAAAAGTTTAAAAACTGGTGACTCAAGTCACTAATCTGGTGACTCGATTACAACACTGGTCAGTTGCATGACTGAGGGGTGTGTTGATGCACAAAAATGTTTGATGCTCATTGGCTAACCTTGCCAAAGAGTCAGAGGCAGCATAAATGAAATAATTGGTTGAAGAGGTAAAAAGTAGTTATTGTTGACTTATACTTTACATAGTCATTTATCACTAGGTAAAAGAGGAAAGTATATGTATACTGTTAATTGTAGTTCAGCAGACATAGAGATGAGATATCTACCCAGAAGGGCAGAGGTTAGATGCCAAAAGGGGTCTTTTGGCAAAGCATATGGTGACTTCTTTGCCAAAGCCAATGACAACATTGCAAGGTATGTGATATGTAGAAAAGTCAGTGCATCATTAGCATATTTTGAGTTAGAATAAATCAGCTAATGAAACAATATCTTTGACATTCTGTCAACAAAATATGAATGTTGACAATTACTCTCTCTCCGTAATATTACTGTAGTTTGTCCTTTCATAGGAAATTACTTTTCAGAAAACTTTTTTCATTATTTCTTTGGTGTAATTACATTTTCAGAATCTGTAGAATTTCTAAGAGTTGACTAAAGAAGAAATGTTCAAGTTGACTTCTCAATCAAAAATCTTTTCCCATAGTTCAAAGCATCGTCAAGCAATAAAGGTCCACATGACTTTGACCAGTTGAAAATGGCTCAGGATCTTAGTGGAGAGCACACAGGGGCAATTTGGACCATGAAATTTTCACCTTGTGGGAGACTGTTGGTGAGTTACTATTGTCTGTCAAAGTCTGTTAAAATGGCAGTCACTAATTTAAAAATATGTGAGTTCAAAAAATGTTTGTAGCTAAGATTTGCGTATGCATTTTAATGCTAATATGCATGTTTTAGAAGCTGGGAGTCTCATTTGAGGGAAATTTGGGTATTTGGCCGAGGGAGAGAATGATAGAGGAAAGTGTGTGGGGTGATGGAGGGGGCCAGTAGCAAATGCTGACAATTTTACCTTGCACGTGAAGATGTTGAAGGAAGTGCACATAATTTACTCCCTTCTTAGAATGAAAGATTTTTTTCCAACCATACTGCATAGACCTATTTCCAAATAGCAATTACAAAGGATTGTGGGATAGAGTTTTTGTGTTTGTCATTTTTGTCAATGGCATTTTACAGTGGTGAAAATTGACGTACACCCAAAACTATATCCCACAATTCATTGTAATTGCTATTTGGAAATAGGTCTATTCATATATTCCCATCTATGTGTGATGGACATCATGTTCTGTGTTAAATCAACACAAATGGGTAATACAGGATAGATGAATCTGAGTAGTCATGTGATGGTCTTAATGAGTCGGCATAACTGGGGTCTCCTTTAATCTTTCAGATTCTTTGCTTACCTTTAATTGATGATTGTTCACTAAAAGACCTCTCAGTTTTACTTAGTATGAGGGTTAAAAATGCATATAGACAAGGAAACGGAGATGACTTAAGGCTGATAGACATGTGTAATGGCTGCCTTCTCTAGCTGCTTGGATTCGTTCATATGGATAGACTCTACCGGTGGTTTTCAACATGTAACCTCAATTTCAGTTACAGCATCAGATTGCCACCCCAAATGATGTATCGTACTAGAGGAGTCACAAATTCACCTCTTAACTTACTGCTTCTAATGTGATGGTTAGCATTTCATGGATGATGCTGTGAAGTGATTATATTAGACTTCACAAAATAGTCAACTGGAAAAAAAAACTGTAGTCAGCCCAATTTAAACCAGTTGGTTGAAAACTGAGCCGTAAAACCTCGTCTAACTAACAAATTAAATTCACACAATTGCCTAAGCAGTGTGTTAAGTTCATGCCTGGTTTGGTTTGTCTATCATCTCTTGCAATACAGAATTGCTGGGTATTTATGATTAGAGAGTGACAAATTTTCAAAGGTGTTGGGATTAGTTTGCAACCTCACCATAAGTGTCCACGACCCCAATTGAGACATGAGCCCAAGATTAGGAAACCGTGGACTATACAGTAAAGACAAATCATTTGCCTTAAATTCTCACACAGCTTAAAGTGCATCACCATCAGTTTATTGAAGTGTAATGGTATCATTTTTACATGAATAATGGTAGTTTGTAATTCATAGTATTGTTGTCACTGATGTGTAGTATGCTAACATTCACTGAAAGTAGCAATATGGTTGTTATTTCTTTGCTCCAGGCCACAGGTGGGCAAGATCACCTCCTGCGGGTGTGGGTTCTGAAGGACCATTTTACCTACTTTGATGACATGAGGCAAAAATACAGTAATCAACAACAGGGCCAGTCAGAGGAAACAACACCAGATTGTGAAACTGCCTTTCAGGAAGATTTAACAGAAACAACATCAGGTCTGTGTCCTTTGTTGATACAAATATATGGTCAGATCCAGAGCTTTTGATCAATAGGTAGTTCTCAAGTGATGTAATAGACGCTCCCCATGTGGAGTATTCCAGCCATGTTTTAGAGCAACCCCGGTATGTATGTATGTATGTACAGGCTTGCCCTCAAACATGGCGGCTGCTAACGCATATTTGTGATGTCAGTGAGAACTATCTATAGACCAGTTTAAAGTTTCTTCATGGAGCAGTATTGTGCAGTAGGTCAAAGGGTAACACTTTCATGTGCATTTACAGCTGACAGTGGGATGTAAACGTATGTAAAACAGTGCGCTATGTGCAGGCCAACATAGTGCTCAGATGTTTTGTTACCAGTTGACCTGAACAGAAAGGTCACACATGCATATGCAGATGTAATATTTTAACCCATCTATTAAGTCATTGGTAGTATCAAATTAAAGTTTTGAGACCCTGCAGAAAAATTTGTTCTTACAGGTTTGAAACTGTGATGTGGAGCAAATGTTAATCAATTTTGGTCTGAAAAATGGTCAGGTCTCACACGGGTTCTGGAAATCCTGGAAAGTCAGGGAAAACTAAGATTTGAATTTCAAGGCATGAAAAGTCAGGCTAAATGAGCAGTTTTTCAAAAGGTCCTGGAAAAGTTTGGAATTTAGGAAATGGGAGGATTGTCTTCATTTTCTCAATAAATGATACATTTTTTGTGGAAATAATATGGATAATGGGATGTGATTGTTTTTAAACATTGCGTATACTTTTCCATTAGGGAAGTTAGACAGCTCTCCCTGGATTTCCAGTGAAATCCTGAGAACCTTATCTTGGCTCATCTATGCCTCCATTGCTTCACGTGTGAACATATTATGTACATATTGGGCGTTTCTTGCCCAATATGAAATAGAAGATATGAGCAGGCTGTGGTCCTCGTGTCTTGCACTAGAAATCAGGCAAATAATTGCCTAATCAGTCATGCTTAAGTTTAACGATCAAAAGGGTCTTTGTGATTGACATGAAGAAGTTGACTTTCAAACTCTACCGAAGTGTTCACCTTATGGATCCTGGAAACCACAGTCAAGGTTATTGGAAGTTATGAAAAAGTCATGGAATTTTGTCAGTTGGAATATGTGTGAACTTTGATGTGATTATTGCCATTTCACATGATCAAAAAGAAGAAGTGCCTGAATTTTCTTTGTGTAATAGATAAACTCAGAATGTTGTATTATTTATCTTCAGTTTCTTTCCAGTTACTATAAAAGACTAGCAAAATTTTTTCAAGTTCCTTTGAAAACTAATCACGTGTGAGAAATGGTACTGGTCTTCTCTGCCGCAATTTGAAAGAAGGATATTTAATTGAAGCTATAAATTTTTTTTATCTTACAGGTACTGCAGTAGATGACCCAGAAGCTTCAGGTGACGTTGCTTCATCTGCTAACGATGAAATGGCAGTGTTTGCCCCTTCCCCATTTTGTTGCTATACTGGACACACTGCAGATTTATTGGACATTTCATGGTCTAAGGTAATCATAAGCTAATTAAAAAAGGTCATTGTTTTAATTGTACAAGAAAAGTGATACAATCTCTTTGCAACATGTTAAACACTGGCTATATTTACTTTTTATATTTTGGAGATAATGCCATAATTATGTTTTGCCATTGTACCAATCCATAAGAGCTAATTCCCAATTCAACCTTCATCTCCTGGAAACTGGTCACCTAATCTGGATACAATCCATTCGAAGCAAGAAATGGAAGAACTGTACCAAACACAAAGTTCCGCAAATGTCATTCCCTCAAAGATCAAGCAGTAGGAGAGACGAAAATGGAAGAAAATATCTAGCCCAAGGACATGGCATTTGACCATGCCCATACCCCTTCTTTACTATGAAAATACTTGGGACTGTAGTTGGTGATTTTACTTTATGGATGAGGTATTCAGATTCTGGTCAGTTATAAATATATTCATCATTACATGCCACACTGTTGTAAGGTCAATGTTGGAGGGTTGTGAGATAACTTTGAAGTTCAGGTTCTTACATGGTGTTTCAAATGTCAGTTTTTCATTTAATAGAGAAAGATGATGTAATATGAAGTTCTATGTTTCAAGTGTCAAGTTTCAAGTTTATTTTTCACCTCAAATTGCTAGAAATTAACATTACTGCACAATACAACATGTAAAGATAAATACTATCATTAAAGGTGAAAGGAGCCAAAGGGAAGCAGAGATGCTTTTACTAAGTCTGGCCCCTCAAGAAAGCAGAACAAAACATGTCTATGTCTTTCATACAAATTACATTTTGTACTTACAAAGACAAGGAAGGGTATGGTTGGTTTACAAAATGGGAGAAAAAAAAATAGCCTCCATCTGTACTATAACAAGCATTTAGTGATGACATAATGTTCAGATACTTCCAGAAACTCTTTCCACTAAAGAAACTTTTCATCTCCGTTGCAGAATTATTTCCTACTCTCATCCAGCATGGATAAGATGGTTCGTCTCTGGCACATATCAAGGACTGAGTGTTTATGCTGCTTCCAACACATTGATTTTGTTACTGCTATTGCATTCCATCCAAAAGTAAGTCAGCCTTCATTTTATGCCTTTGTGCACATGGCCCTATAATAACTTTTAAAGTCACTTGTCAAGTAGGGCAAGCAGTCACTGAAATCCACCTCTCCTTTCAATTTTTCATTTGCCCCTACAAACTGGCAGAATATTGATTTTGTATGATCCCATACACTTACAAGTTCACAAAATTATTAAGCACATACTGTATGCCCTCACTGAATTTACTGAGATAACAAGATTGTCGCATGAATTGAATAACTGCATTGAAGAAATCGTTCACTGATTTGTTTAAAATAATTTATATTAAAACAAAAAATTATGACAGATATAGCATTATGTCTTTCTGTCTTCTTGTTGATTCCTTGCCGAAGGCAGGCAAGGAATCTATGCGATGGTGGTGTCGTGTGTATGTGTGTGTGTGTGTGTGTGTGTGTGTGTGTGTGTGTATGTGACGCTTTGGCTTGTAAACACGATATCTCAAGAAGGGTAAGTGTGACTAACCTCGTATTTAGTGTGTAGGTTGGTCATATTGAGTAGATGATCCCTATTGTTTTTGGTGGAGATCAAAGGTCATTTGGGGTCACGAGAGGTCAAAAGGTCAAAACTTTGTAAACACGATATCTCGAGAACGGTACATGTGACTATGCTCATATTTGGTGTGTGGATTGGTCATATTGAGTAGATGATCCCTGTCGATTTTCGTGGAGGTCAAAGGTCATTTGGGGTCACGAGAGGTCAATAGGTAAATTCCTTAGAAATTGCTTGTAAACACAGTATCTCAAGAAGGGTAAGTGTGACTAATCTCATATGTGGTGTGTGCATTGGCCATATTGAGTAGATGATCCCTATCGTTTTTTGTGGAGATCAAAGGTCATTTGGGGTCACCAGAGGTCAAAAGGTCAAAACTTCGTAAACATGATATCTCAAGAACGGTACATGTGACTATGCTCATATTTGGTGTGTGGGTTGGTCATATTGAGTAGATGATCGCTATTGTTTTTGGTGGAGATCAAAGGTCATTTGGGGTCACGAGAGGTCAAAAGGTCAAAACTTCGTAAACACGATAACTCGAGAACGGTACGTGTGACTAATCTCATATTTGGTGTGTGGGTTGGTCGTATTGAGTAGATGATCCCTATCGATTTTCGTGGAGGTCAAAGGTCATTTGGGGTCACGAGAGGTCAATAGGTAAATTCCTTAGAAATTGCTTGTAAACACAGTATCTCAAGAAGGGTAATTGTGACTAATCTCATATTTGGTGTGTGCATTGGCCATATTGAGTAGATGATCCCTATCGATTTTTGTGGAGATCAAAGGTCATTTGGGGTCACGAGAGGTCAAAAGGTCAAAACTTCGTAAACACGATATCTCAAGAACGGTACATGTGACTGTGCTCATATTTGGCAAGTGTGTTGGCCATATTGAGTAGATGTTCCCTATTGTTTTTTGATGGAGGTCAAAGGCCATTTGGGGTCATGAGAGGTCAAAAGGTCAAAACTTCGTAAACATGGTATCTCAAGAACGGTACATGTGACTGTGCTCACATTTAGTGCGTGGATTGGTCATATTTAGTAGATGATCCCCATTGATTTTCCCAAAGGTCAAAGTTCATCTGGAGTCAGCATGTTCAAAGCCTGACAAGCTTTCCTGCACAGTCTTTCAAGAAAGGTCACTTGTAGGGTCCTGTAACTTGTCATGTAGATGGCACATAGTGAATACATGGTCCCAGAAGTTTTTGGTGGAGGTCAAATGTCATTTGGGTTCACGACAGGCAAGGGGGATCTCAATGTAGGAAGATTGGATGCCTTGCATGTGTACTTTGTGGGCACATTATGGAGCCCTGTTAATTGAAAAACATTGCAAAGCAATGTCAATGTGAAAAAAGGCCTTACATTTCAGCAGCAAGGAATCACTAAGCCTTTTGGCTTTCTAGTCTTTATTTACATCATAACAACTCTTGTTTAATCATGGGAATATTGCTTTTAAGACTAACAAAAGTAAAACATTGAAATTTTACAGTTTAAGTGTTTAAGGACCGATCATCTGCTGAAATGACATCCAATTCAGTAAATTGTTAGAACGAATTTCCCTTTAAAACATGACAGAAGTTTACCATATCTCCCCCTCCCCCCCCCACATGTTGTGCCCAGTCAGGCAATTTCAAGCAAGAGAGAACTTGCCCTGCAATTTTTTCACTTGCCCCGGCCAGTCGGGCAATTGTTAATGTGGAGTCCTGGTGCATTGGACAGGAATGGTTATCAGGGATCCTGGATTTTTTGTTTTGGGGGAATCAGTTTTTATGACTTTTCCATGACTTCCCCAGGACCAAATTAAGAATTTCCAAGGCCTTCCTCTAGACAGGTTACATGAATATTTTTAAATTTGAGTTGAAAAGAATAATAAATCTTTATGTTAGCAGTGGAAGTAAAGTTTGATACTATAAATGAGAATGAAAAAATATTAACTTTGTGAAAATTTCCTTACTTTCCCAGGACCAAATAAAAAATGTCCATGTTCCACCTCTTGAGATTTTTCATATAATTTCATGAAATTTAAGTTGAATGCAATAATTATTTTTGATATAAATTTCAAGAGAGAGCACACAGTGATATGATTAGTGAGAATGAAACAATGTCACATTGTGTAATTTCTGTGGCTTTATACAATTTTCCTGAACTGCAAAACCTTTCCAGGTAATAAAATAATTTTCCAAAGTTTCATGACTTTTCCAGTTTTTCATGACTGCAGGAACCCTAAGTTATGTGCATAATTTCAAGTAAACTTTTAAGAATCTTAATCATTGAACATGGAACCATATTGTTCAACCTCCTCCTTCTTCCTCATGATGGACCAACCACATGCCCTGACTTTATCTGAGGTAGCCTTTTTGGTCTGATAGAGTACTTCGTCTCATGGGGGAGTCTAGGGTTCAAATCTCATGTCATCTCATAACCAAATGCTTTAACCCTTTACCGTTGTGCACTGATAGGGGCATATCTGCGCGGCTCGGGAGTGGGCGGAAAAGTGGACGTAGCCCGCCCTGCATCGGCTTCCGTAGGCCATTGACCTCGTGACCTTAAACTATTGTCTCTCTCGCTGTTGTGGCCGAATTTTCGGGTAGCTACTCGCAGTTTCGAGCTCTGGGTGAAACAGTAAAGATGTGTGACAGCCGAGCTCTCCGCGTGGGTCCAAAAGGACCCAAACAACGGTAAAGGGTTAAAGTGTACCTCAGGTCAAAAAATTCAAAAATATTATAGAACGTGAAAAATGAATTCTAACAGTCCAACTCCCATCTTCATAGGACATTCCTGAGCTGAGATATAAAATGTTGAAGTATATTCACTTAAAACAAATTTGTTTATTGTGCAGTAATTTGTGAATTTCTTGTTGTACAACTCACATTATCTGCTTTGTTTCCTTTAAAAATTAAAAATGTTTTTATGACCTTGAACACATCCTGTTTGTTTGAATAGCATGTTCCACAGAGAGGACTTAAAATAATTACATCACCCCAGAAGAATAATAGTCCTATCACACCTTGGGATAAGGTGCACTAGCTTTTAGAAAAAAAAAGAAATACAAAGATTGTAATTTGAGTAGTACAACAATGACATCACAAATTATTGCACAATGTACCATTTTAAGTTGAGTGAATAAACTTCAACATTTTATATCTCAGCTCAGGAATGTCCTATCTGTCAGAATTCATTTTCCATGGTCTTTAATATATATTTTTGAATTTTTTGACTTGAGGTACACTTTAAGACATCGTGCCATTGTGCCTGATGTTCCACATAAACAACAGAGTAGGTAAAATAATCCAGTGTCTCACAAATGGAAAAAGTACATTTAACCAGAAGGTTGCTCCTACCCTTCCCAGCCTTTTGGAAGATGACATATTTAGAGATATACCTACTTATTGGTATTGGGAAGTTAAATGGCAGTGAAAGGAGCAGGGTTTGGATTCATTAGTACACCCCTACCTAACCCTCTGTACATTGGTCAGAAAGAGAAGGCAAATACTGCAAGTGTTCATCTGCACTCAATCCGGCATTGATACTTAATGAAGCAAGTAGCTTCATCCAATTATTCTTCTTGAACTTTAAAAATGGTCATCTTGGTTCTTAGATTGAACCTTTTCTCTGCTTGGGGATTGGAGTAAGGGAAGGGGGGGGGGGTTAGGGCTCAAAGTTTTGATATACCATTTGCGGATTAATGCTAGATTTTGTGTTTATTGATGCAATATTATGTGACATGTTGTCTTATTTCGAAGGTACGTTTATTGAAAGACTTGATATCTTACTGAAAATTGTGGCTCATGTCTCAGTTGGGGCAAATTTTTTTTGTTGATATGTGCCTTTATGTGATGGTTGGAAGATGGGCTGAAAGCGTTCATTCCCCATATTTTGGACTAGGGGTAGTTAAACCTTCCACATTGTTTCCTTCATCTAATACTTGCTATGACTGTGCATGACTGACTTTGATATCTTTTGCAATCTTTGTTATGATTACCATTTCAGGATGACAGGTATTTTTTGAGTGGCTCATTGGATGGTAAACTCAGGTTGTGGAACATACCAGACAAGAGAGTAGCATTATGGAATGAAATTGATGGACCAACGAAATTAATTACTGCTGCAAATTTTATTCAGAATGGACGTTTTTCTGTGATAGGTACTTATGATGGAAGATGTATATTCTATGATACAGAGGTAAGTGTACAAGTATTTATTGCTTTGACAGCCAGAAATTGTGAAGAGAAAAGTGTTATGGATAAGTTTACTCAAAATTTTGTGTGTGCCCTGGGGAGAAATCAAGAAGGAAAATTCTTTTTACTGTGTAATAGCTAGATCATTTAAAAAAAAAAACAATCCTTTTGCTTTGTTTTTTCAGGAAATGCTGTTGCAAATATTCATCTGTAAAGCTGAAAATAATAGAATTTTTTTAGTTTTTGAGATCTTCTCAAATTAGATAGTATGTTTAAATGTGCACATCACTAACCTTTTGTTTTTGGCAATGAACAAATTTGTTGTAGCAAATGTGTTTAGATTTCAATTTGTAGTTCATTGAGTTGGAATATCAGCCTAAGGGAGAGAAAATTTTTTTCTTTTTACAAGGGCTGTTGGTTCAATGTGAATAATTTTACTTTTTGCTAGGACTAGAAATAATCAAAGATCAGGAAAGTTGTGACCTTTGTATTTTTGAGAATGCCTTTGGTGCCCCTTTTGGTTCCATTTCAAAGTGGTGTACTTCCAAGAAGACTTTAAAAATGGAAGCTATAGCCATTGTGCTTCGTGCTCAGCATAAGCCACGGAATGAGAAGAACAGCCATTGAGCCACAACTGGACAAAAGGCTGTGGCTGGCCCGACTTAAATTGGTTAGAAACTGAGCTGTAAAACCTCATCTAACTTTCAAGACCAGTTCCACGTTATGCCTTCCTAAACTGCAATTAAACAGTCACCAGATCTACATTTAATTGTTTGGTCTTGTAAACTTTTGTGATATCCTTAAACAGGGAGTTGTCAGGGAAGGAGATCCAACATATATCAGTCCTTTGGTAGTTACTTAGATATAGTTTTAAGGCCCAGTTTGAAGTTTCCAACCTATTGGTTCAAGTCGAGCTGGCCACAGCCTTTTTTCAAGTTGGGGCTCACTCCCTTGTTTTTCCCTACTCCATTGCTTATGCAAAGCATCACGCACACGCACAATGGCAGTAGGTTCCATTTTTAGAGTCTTTGGTATGCCTTGACCTGAGGATAGAACCTGGGCCTTCCGCTTAAGAGGAGGATGCTTTTACTGTTAGACCAAACACGCAACTACCTTTGAACCAAGGTAGTTGCCGACATCAAGCTGCTTATTGTCTCGCTCTTAAAACATTTCTAATGCTTGAAAGGAATTTGGTACTGAAGACAATGGTCTCTGTCGTCTGCTAAATATCAAAGACCTATCATGATGATTTCACCCATTGCCATTACGTTGCTAGTCGTCAAGGAAAAATATCTAAATTTTAAGCTTGTGTAGTGTGTCCTCACGTCTGATATTTATTCAAATAGCTGTTATGTAGCTTTTTTAAAATTCCTTTCTCCAAAAATACTTGATTCTAATGGGGTAAATTATGAAAACTTTGTTTTGTTAAACTTGAACAGTTATTCGAGGTGGCAACTCATTAGAATCTTAGACAGACAAAACGTATAATAGTTAAAAGTTTAGAGACAGTCGTTGTACATAAAATCTTGATTGAAGCGTAGCACTTGATGGCAAACATGTTTTACTTCAAAGAAACAGTTGTTTCTGAATTACTTTGGTTTGAAAGGAGTATCCATCAGTACAATTTGAAAGTCAGAAAGGTCAAACCAATGGGAACCAAAGGACCTGGCAATCAAGCTAACAGTTTCAAGTACGCATGTTCTGGTAGATTTGCACGTATGATCTCCTTCCCTGACAACTTCCTGCCTTAATATCCTTAATACCCAATATGCAAATACCTGTGCCCTTATGTTGTCTTATGATTAGCTTGTCTTACTCCTACATTTGTTTTTATGCTATAACTCTGTATAGGCAGGATCTACAACACAACCAACAGAGTAAACAAAACTAAAATGATGCTTTTTGTAAAAATATACCAATTTTGTGAAGTTCTTAAGAGTCTAAAATGTCAGTTTGCTAATTATTTCTTAACAGCACTTGAAGTATTACACCCAAATCTATGTGAGGTCTACCAGGGGTAAAAACGCAAAAGGACGTAAGATTACAGCTATTGAGCCACTTCCAGGACAAGACAAAGTGAGTTCTTCTCTCATTGCCATAATTTCCCTCGGTTGTAACTATTGGAATGTAGCTAGATCTGTTCAATAGATGAATTTATTTTATCTTTTTCCTGCTTTGCCCATCTCATGAATGGATTGCAAGGAGTTTCTACATTATATGAACATATACTGAGGTAGACTACTGTACCTGTGCACCAGGTTTGCAAAGAGCATGACATCTGTTAAGGAGGAATTTACTCATGGGAGGATGCCCCCCCCCCCCCCCAGTTGGTGCCACTCCTGAATGAGGCATGGTAAAACATCGAGGCACTTTTGACTGTGAACTTTGTAAGCAGACTTCTTCCACCCCACCCATTTCAGAAAGAGAACTGAAAAATTGGTCAAACTTGACTTTGCTCATTTGAAAGTATATCTGAAATGAATTTTGTTATTATGATGCCTACACATATCATTAGGGGAGAGTATGAGATTCACCTGCTTATGTCCATGGAAAATTTGTGGCATTTTGTAGCATTGCTGGGTCCTTTTCTTATTTTGCGACCTTTCCATGGGATCGATCCTGGCAGAAGAACAATGCATACTGGGCTGTGCAACTGAACCCCATACTTTACATTGAGACATGGACGTATGGGTTGAAAGTGTCTGTTTTACACTCATTGATTACAACATTCAATTCAGGTAAGTTTGTATAATTGACAACCCTGTGCCAAGCACTAAACAAGTGTAGTTTTTGTGGGTTCAGCAGGGAAGTTTGAACTTCAAAGGTTATTGCTTTTGGCTTTATGATCTTTTTAACTTAAACATTTAGCTTCTAAATTTATCTTCTTCAGTATGTAACCTTTTCAAAGGGAAAGTCAGTCTTCAACCTACTTTGGTTGTCTTGAAAAACATCCCCTATTTCTGACACAGTTTTAGTGCAACAATGATTGGCAGAGGTTATTTGATAGCTATTAGTTTCCTTTAAGGGGTAAAAGGGGCATTTGTGCTATCTTACAGGATGGAAGTAATGTCTCAATTACATTGTTCAAGTCATGTGATCATTTCCTGTATCATGGTTGTTTACATACCGTGAATTAGGTGATTTCAGAATTATGTTTTTGTGGGGAAAGTTCAATCCACTCCTAGAATGTTTACTTCATGTAGAAGTATGGCACAGTGCACTACCAACTATGTTATGTGTAGCAGCCTATGACTTTAGCAGTCCCCTGCAAGCTGGGGTTGTAGAATATGCCGACAGTATTCCATGCCTGTCCAAAGAGGCTACTAAAGGGAGAGGAATTGAACCATATTTAAGCTGTATTTGAAACCAAATTTGAACCTGAACTTGAACAAGTAGAAAAAGAAAAAAACACTTTGGAAACCTTGTTGATGACATAATGAGATTCTTAGATATCAGAAGCAGCCAAGTTGACCTAATTATAATTGTAGCAAGGATTTCATCACTCTTTCCCATCAGCATCTTCTTACCAAACATATCATGTTGGGACAAGCAATATCTTATCTTAGATCAAGAACTTCCTTACTAATTGTTGCAAAAAGTTATTTATCCATTGGGTTTAAATAAATGAAATTCTAAAAGAAATGTTGTTATTAACACTTTAGCTGGAGCTGACTCCTGGACAGGTCATATCAAAGACTTTAAAAACCAGACCTACTGCTTTGGTGTGCTTGGTGCTCAGTTTAAGCAGTGGAGTAGGGAGAAACAATCCAGTGGGCCACATTTGGAAAAAGACTGGCCAGTCTGACTTACACCAATTGGTGTTTAGAAACTGGGACATAAAATCTCATCTAACTGCAGCCCCCATGTGCTGGAAAACATTTTCTAGTAATTAGGTAATGGCAAATTTTTGTCTATTGTTTTATACCCAGTGTTTATGTAAACTTTTGAATGTTGTTGGATGTTGTCCACATCACTGAAAACAAATTTTTCTTATGCCAATAGATACTCGTCACATCTAATGATTCCAGGATACGATTGTATGACCTTCGTGACCTGTCGTTGTCATGCAAGTACAAGGGAGCAATGAATTTGAGCAGCCAGATTAGAGCTTCTTTCAGGTGAGTTAAAAAAGTTTACTAACTTGATTTTTTCCCACAACCTTTGTATTAGAGAAAAGTTTCATTTATTTAGTGATAAGTGATGTAATTCCTGTGTGCTCTGAGAGGGAAGATTACCATGCATTTTGACTTGAGGGATCTGACACCCATGATTATACTTTGTTTGCAGTAATCAGGGGACACCCGACCCATTTTTGCCACTGGGTACCCTGTACCAAAGGTAGTTAATGTTGTAGCAGGTAATGGTTGGAGGGACTTGCCATTCTGCATAGTCATTATAATGGTTTATCTCATTGCCTTTGGTACCTGTTGGAGATTGCTTGTTATTTTACTTCTTATTGCAGATCTGAACATTACTTATCAAAAGGAAATAAAAAAGACTTAAGGACTAATTGTTAATTATTATTCAAGCTTAAACTTTAAGGGCATAAGTGGCAAATCAGGGAAAGACCAAGATAAAATACTGTCACAAGGAGATACATGAGACTAAAGCAACGTTATCAACTTTTTACTTTAGAATCCAAACAATAATTTTTTTAAATTTTTTGTCCTTCAACACACTACTTCATTTGACAAAGACTTTATCCAAATGTGTCCTTAACCCCTTTCGCCTAACTGCAGTAGATTTTAAATGAGAACAGAGATTATCTCTGTGCCTTTGCATATTGTGTCATAAGTCAAACTAGGCAGTGTGAAGCAGGCTTCGACAAATCCCCTGCCCGACAGTCCGGGACAAGTAAAAAATTACTCGGACAAGTGAACTGCTCAATATTATAGCCCGCTGGGCAAGCAGCACAGAAGTATTCTTCACATAGGAATTCAATGGCTAGTACTAGATAATTAGATATGGACTCAGTGCATATTCATGCGGACAAGTAGACATTGGGAATCCCTAGCCCGATGGACAAGTAGTAAGAAATGAATTTATCGAAGCCTGTGTGAAGGCATGGGTAGTATCTCTGCATAGACCCATTTCCAAACAGCTGTTACAAAACACTGTGGGATTAGGTCTTCTTATGCATTATTTTTGTTCACATTAACATGAAAGTCACAGAAATGACCAATACCAAAAATATATCCTGCAATCCTTTGTAACTACTATTAGGAAAAGGGTTTGTTACAAGCACAAGGTTTACATCAGCACTAGTGCATAAATTAAGTTCTGTGGGTAAGATTGCTACAGATTTACATTTTCTAAAAAGTATAGAAGTCATACTCACAATATTTTGCAACAAATCATTTTGTGTGGGTAAGATGAAGAGGTGGGGGAAATGTTGTCCAAGAAGTAAACAAGCCATTTCCATAACATTTCACATAAATTTATTTTTTGTGGGTATGGTTACTACAGACAGATTTCTCAGAAAGCATACTCATGATGTTTTGTTTTTATAGATGGGCAATGATAGGGTGTGAAGGTATTATGCCATACATTCTAACAATTTCATTGTACTTGGAATATAGCTTCCATTTTGAAGTTGAGTCTAAGATGTTCAAATTTCTATTTGTTTATTCACATCCAGTCATACATATAAGTACATCATTAGTGGCTCAGAGGATCACTGTGTCTACATCTGGAAAACCTACTATGATTTTGCAAAGTTTACCTCTGTACGGAAAGATCGCAATGACTACTGGGAGTCTTTCAAAGGTAAATGTTGGTATGATTCCATTCAAGGGATGGTGCTATATGTATTCTTTTTGCTGTGTCCATTGTGACTGTCAAAAATACAGATAACAAACAGATTCGATTTTTTTTCACCTGACAAGTTAAATTGTTTGTAGGTAACTGTCATTCTTGGCAGGGTTACCCCAGCATGAGATATATGTGTACAGCACTGGAAGTGCAACCAATGAGATTTGAAAGTTAGATGCATTGAACAGATAACTGATATTTTCTTCCTCTATTTGGTTTAATGTAATCTGAATCCATCCCTTTTTGATGTGAAAGTCATTCTAATTTTAAACTTAAGTATTGAGATGTGAAGATTTAGAAAAAAAAATGGTAATCATTGACACCCCCTGTTAAAAGAAGGGTTTAAGGTCATATCAAGTTTTAATATGTTAGGAGGTACTTATTCTAAGCATTTTGGTGAAATTTGCATTGAAATCCGATGTGTGGTTCTCCAGATATGAGCAAGTAAAGTTGTCACATTTTCAATAAACAGTGAACTTGAAGCAAGCACATATGACATCATATCCCCACATTCATGGACAGTCTTTTGTTTTTCTGTAAAGTTTACATCCTATTTTCTCCTCAACAGTTGCATATTATCAAAATGTGATTGTATAAGTGGCATGAAAATTTTTGAGACTTTGCAATCCCTATGGGCAGGGTTCGAAATTAGCATTGGTTTGTCACGTTCGTCTGGCTTTCATTCCCTGCAAGTCACTTGCCCGGACACATGTGTTGCTAGCCCATAAATATGTGAGTCACAGTTGCTGGCATTGACCAACACGTTTTTCATGCACAATCTGCAATACAGCACACACATTAGTATGTGTACGTACTGTATGCAGGTACTGTTATGCATTGTACAACAGTTTTCAAGCCATGATGTACAGTAAATTGCTTCCATCTGAAGTTTATTTCGGCAAAAATATAATATATCCAGGTACAGCCAGGAAATTGGTACGTAATATATTGACAAATTAATGTATAATTAACACTTATTTTGGCCATCTTTTTTTTCAAAGAATAAGCAGCATTTGGACTTGCCCAACGAGCTTAGCTAACTAGAATTGTACTTGCCCGGACAAACGTTCAACTAGCCCCGGTCTAGCAGGCATACGCTAATTTCAAACCCTGCCTATGGGAGGTCCTTTTCCTATTAACGTCAAGGTCAACACAACAGTCTGAAAAAACAAAGCATTTCTTGACCATGATGAAACGGTCCCTCTTACTTTTTGTTACATTCTTCCTCTCTGCCTGATTAACTATTATCCCTTCAGTGAGGAAAAGAAGCCCACTACATGCAGACTTGATTAAGTCAAGTTTCATATCTGATTTATTGATTGACAGTAAAAGATGTGTTTCAATACACAAAAAGTTACGTAACATTTGGGGTTAGCTAACAGGTCAGTCAGCGTGTGTTAATTGCTTTTCACGCAGTGTGAACACAATGAAAGCATAGCTCATTTGAGGTCACAGATCATGTAACAAACTCAGATATTGGTTACGCCCCATACCGCCTTTGATGTACTGGGGTGTCTATGTTGCTTTTTCAAGAAGAGACGTCACAGCATGACAATGTGAGGAAGTGATATAATCTCTGCCCTCAATCTCACTTTGGAACACAAATCTAGCAACTTCATTTGCTGATATCTTGAGAAATACATGTCCCATTTGAATGAAATTTCACCATACAGAGCAGATTTAGTTCTTCTTTGACATGTGAAAATTATTTTTTTTGCTTCAACTTTCCCTTTAAAACTGTGCTATGGTGTGCTGCAGCATTGAAAGGTTCACCACTCCATACACTGTGCATTTGGGCCAAAAAACCACAGTAGTTAAAGAAATGTCACAAGGGTATCAGGAATAACCAGCAATATTAGCTACATTCAGTCCAGGAGACAGTTGTTATTTTTTAATTAAAGCAACCTGGGATGGATTTTGCATAATGCACCAGGATGAGCTCAGCAGAGATTGAGTATTCTTTAGTCAGTCTTAAACATCCGAAACTGCAGGGGCACATAGTTTTACAAAGTTTGGTTTTACCATCTTAGTTCTACTATGTATCATGTACACTACAGAATAAATATATATATGCTTTGCAAGCTAGCTGTCAATTAGTAAAGAGATTTCCTTAAAATATCTGCTGTATATATCTTGGTTCTTTAAATGAAGATGAATGATTGGCTGTGTAAAAATGTGACATCATGAAGGATAAATGCTACTACTCTATGATTTCAAGCACAATGCATCATGATGTTGCACAGGGAGACATTGGCTGACTTTGATTAGTTCTTAAGATTTTTTCATGGCATAGAAGTGCAGCATCTTGTGTGACTGCCCCTTTAAGAATACAGGACAAAGTTATGCACATCATTGGAAGCACAAATTAAATTTGTATTCACTGACTGTTTGTATAGTTGTTTACACCCTCCACTAATGTGAAGACTAAGTCATCTCAGTCTTTAAATTTTATTCCATTAAAGGCTTTACATCTGTTCTATTTATTTAGGTTTATTTATAATTTTTTTTTTTATCAATTTTAGCTCATGATGCAGTCGTCACAGCTGTTGTCTTTTCTCCCAACCCATCAACTGTCCTCCACGGCCTAGATGAGAGCAAGTCTACGACTACAGCAGAAGCATTGCAGAGAGAAAAGCCTGAACTTAAATTGGACACAGGAGATGAGAAAGTAGAAAAGAGAAGCTCATTGAAGAAAACTTTAGACCAGTCAGAGGTGATTGTATCAGCTGATTTTGGTGGAACTATCAAAGTTTTTATCAGGAAAATTAAAGAGTAAATATATTTTGTTGAAATACCTTTCATGTAAATGTTGTGTGCAAGTCTAATCACTATGGAAATTTTATTAGTTCAGTATTATTTATTTCTCTACCATTATGCAACTGGTCCTGGAATAGAAGGATAAAAACAAGACTTGGGCAGTTTTTATTAATTTTAGGGGGAATCAGTCATTGCTGATATGTTTTGAATCTAAGGGAACTTAAGTTAGATTTGGCAACAGTTCTTTGACTTGTGATATCAATTGTGGAGAGCTCCAGAGGTGGGTTGGGGAAGGGGGGAAGGGGGAAGGGGAAGGGAAGGGGAGGGGGAGGGGAAGGGGAGGGGGAAGGGGAAGGGGAGGGGAAGGTGGGGAGGGGAAGGTGGGAAGGGGGAGGGGGAAGGTGGAGGGGGAAGGGGAAGGGGGAGGACATTGGAAGGAGGGAGAGAAATAGGGGTAGTGATGTATGAGTAACTCCTTCCCATCTTTCATCTACTTTGTAACATTTCAAAGCTCACAAATGTCTCATAAGATTGAAAATAAATCATCAAATTAACAAACATGCAACATTAAATTTTGAAAGAGATGGTACCCTTGATTCATTGTCTTTAAAGAGGGGGCGCTCTTCACTATCACGTCATTTTGTATCAGCTATGAGTTTAAGGCATTCTCTGATGGTACTTTGTAGGTCTTAGAGCTAAAGGAAAAAAATTCATTACTGGTGTCATCCACTAGCTGTATACCAAGGCTTCATTTCTATAAACTAAGGATATCCCTTCAGCTATTAGTTTAAGAAATTCTCTGGGGGCATTTTGTAGGTCTTGGAACAAAGGAAAACATTCATTAAACTTGTCATCCAATTTGTCTATCAAGGCTTTATTTTATAAACTAAAGATATCCCTTCTTGAAGGTTGGTTACTTGTGTCAAGAGGTGTGCTTGCATTTCGTCAAGGACACACAATGAAAGGCAAAGGTGGTTTAGATTTAGATGAGTGAGGCAAAGAAGGCGAATTGCCCTAGATTACTTTGGTTATTCTTCTTTTTTGAATTCCTGATTAGTTCTTCAAGTTACATCACTGTTGGAATATAAACAATCTTCTGTTGAGATGACGTGTAAAACTGTTTGGCACATTTTACAGTTTCCCCTGGCATCCATTTTGTTAGGCCACCACCTCACAGATTTTGGCTATCGCCTCACAAAATTCTAACTGCCACCTGAACTGTACAAGTCATTGAAGAAGTGACAGTTCTCTCTTCCTATTGTTTGAAAACTGGCATCATTTTACTCCATGGACCACAAGAGTACCTCCTTCCAATTATTAAAATTCTGTGAAAAGCATGCTCTTAAAACAGCAAAGAAAGTTATGAGTGCATTTATGATCCTTGTAGAACCTCCCTGGTTGTATCACAAAAAAACATACAGAACTACAAAATTTATATGTAATGAAATTGCCCAAAGGACATTACACAATTCAATGTAGACAGTTGGCGTTCTCTGAAAACTTCAAATGTGGTTACCAGGACATGCTCTTTCTTCGTGAATTTACAAGTTTGACATAGTAGTACAAAATATGTTGGCAAAATTTGAGAATGTTAAGTAGAGATGCAGTTTGGAGGTCCCAAGTTTTCTTGAATGGTTGATGTTATATGAAACCAATGTGTTATTATTAAAGTATACATCTATTGGCCCTTGAAGTGAAGATAATACTTGCAAAGTTAAATTGAGACAGCTTAAACTAGGCCATGATGACTCAAGGTTATTTAAACTGGCATTGCCAGGTTTTATAGTGGTGTTTCATGTTGTACTTAAAAAGAGCCTAAGAAAGTTTTCAAAAACCCAAAACAAGTTGTTAAATTGTTCCACCTCAATTGTAGCTGACATGTGTGAGGTTCTGAAAATGACATCTCTTTGTGTACAGTAAAATTTGCTGTTTCCGCCACATTGGTCATTATCCTTGCTGAGCTTGCTTAGTCATTAATGTAGTATGTGGTTGCACATAATGGACTCCAAGTGAAAGCTACTTGATGACTGACAGTGAACATAATCCTTTATGTAGTTGTGTACTGATGTAGTCACAACAAATTAAAGCAGTAGAAACAGGATTTGAGGGAACTACAGGATAGAGCGTTTTCATGGGATAATTTTCATGTGATATGTGTTTTCATGTATAAATAATTGGCCAGCCATGCCCGCTGTCAGGCAAAAAAAAAAAAACAGCAGTCACTGGCTAATGGTCAGCTGCTTCATAGCTAGCTATATAATACTCTAAAGTTTTGCTAAGAAATGGGTGGGACTTTTGACGTCGGTACAAAAGCTCTATACATCAGGATTGTACCAACTGTTCCCTTAATGAACCATAATAAGTATGACAGAATTCTTCACACAAAAAGTGGAGAAATATTGGTACATTTCTAACTTTGTGGTAGAGACACCTAATGTTAAGTAGAGCCCTTACTGAACAGTTATCATGAAAACCATTTACAAATGCCATTTCAGACTCTATAGTATATTAAACCAAAACACAATTTTTTTTTATATGTAATAAAATGTAGAAATGTTTGCTGGCAAGATGTGTAGTACAATTTATTTATCCTAGTAATGATTTTTTGTCCTTGGAATGCAAATGTATTCAGCATGTCGTTTTCAGGTGAATGGGATTTCTACTTAAAAAGTTTGTGATTTTGGACAAAACAAGATTCTGTCGTTTCATGACCTTTCTGAAAAGTGAGAAAACGTGAAATGTCTTTCCCAATTATTGCTGCGTTTGCACACAACTTGATAATGATTTTAACTCTTGGTCAAACTAGAGGGATATTTTATAAATTTGAAAATATGAGTGTCTGTAATTGTGAGAATTAATATTAAATGCTGCTTCAAAAGCAGGAAGAAATATTGGACATGTACTTACTTTTGGCTGAAAATGACGACAAAAAGGAAAATATAGTTACAGCCACTGCTTGCCACTGCTTACTCATTAAAAGAAAAAGAAAGGTGTTTTGGGTCCTCGGGACATTTGCAACAGATATTCAAGTCTTTTTCTACCCTCTTGTAATAAAAGACATTGGGGAGTGCCTTCAGCATAGCTTATGGGTGTAGGTTGTTACATTGTTGAATGATGTAACATTAGTGGAATAGCTGGTTTGTAGAGTGCTTGGACTGGTTTGCATATTTGATGTAAAAGGTTTACTCACAGAAAACAAAGTGGTGTTTATTTGCATATCAACTTGCCATTGTGTAAACAAGATGCAGGGAATACTGGTACATCAAGTGGCAGCATGTGCATATGTCATTGCATCTGCCACTAATTCATGCAGTGGTGTAGCTTGTTCCATTGTTGTACAAGATTAGATCACGGATGTAGCTTGTTCCATTGTTGTGTAAGAAACCATCATTGGTGTAGCTGGTACCATTGTTGTACAAGATTAAATCAGGGATGTAGCTTGTTCCATCGTTGTGTGAGAAACCATCATTGGTTTAGCTTGTTCCATTGTTGTACAAGATTAGATCATGGATGTAGCTGGTTCCATTGTTGTGTGAGAAACCATCAGTGGTGTAGCTGGTTCCATTGTTGTGTGAGAAACCATCATTGGTGTAACCGATTCCATTGTTGTACAAGATTAGATCAGGGTTGTAGCTGGTTCCATTGTTGTGTGAGAAACCATCATTGGTGTAGCTGGTTCCATTGTTGTACAAGATTAGATCAGGGATGTAACTGGTTCCATTGTTGCATGAGAAACCATCATTGGTGTACAGTAGCTGGTTCCATTGTTGCATGAGGTACTGTTAGTGGCATATCTGCTTTCATTATTGCGTGAGATACCATCAGTTGTGTAGCTTTTCCCACTGTTGCACGAGATGCCATTAATCATGTAGTGGTATGTTCTTTGAAAGCCCAATAAGAAAATAAGACTAATCCATCATACTGATCTGTGGAACCTGGAAGGGAAAAGATTTAATTGATTATTGTATTAAGGTCTAGATGGGTTATGCCAAAAAAATTGAAGCAGGGTGATTTGCATACTACAGTAATGAGTTGCATATTTATTGTAAAAACAGGTTCCCATTTCATAGTTTAGTGATTAAGCATTTGATTAGCATAGATGGTTTAGACATTTAGTAAAATCTTTAAAAGTGATCTTTGTTGTAATTTGTGAACTTATTCATAAACTTCCAACATGAAGGACAAGAATAATCAAGAGAGTAGTGTAGCTTATGAAAGTTTGCACAATTGCATGTAAGGCCATGTCCTACCGTTGGAGATTTGTTGCAATATTCATGCATTGTCCTGGAAATATATCATGAAATATTAGATGAAAGGGATTGCGTAAGGGTTCTAATCTCATCTAATGATGTGGACAGTTAGATAAGCTGTTGATGAAATCAATAATGCACAAACGTGTTCATAATATTCAATGATCAGAGGTAAAATCAAAAGTGAAATTTTTGTATTGAGATATTAAATAGAATAACTATTTTCTCTCTTATAGTGGTAGTTGAAAGAGTTTTTAAATTTGGAGGGTAGGATGAAAATATTGAACTGAAAGATAAAGTAATTACTAGCAATTAGAACAGAGCTGTTTTATTACCAAAAATGTATGTTTGCAACTTTGTTTGTAGCATGTCATTTACCTCTCACCAGGTAAGCACGTGTTTACATGGTCAAAATAATTGCGCTAACCATGTGCATTTGCATGTTTTTGCAACTAATTTTTAGACCTTGAGCACTTCATGCAAATGTCTTCTATACCCTTCATGCACCTATTAAATGAAAGCTCTTAGAAATAAACAATCTAAGGGTGGTGCTATTTTGCAACATTCAAAAATATTGATTTGGTTATGCATAAAAACGTTCAAACACTGCCATTGTTTGTAGGGTGTCCATTCGTCCAGCTTTGCGTCAGACAATCCGGCTTTTGAGAACCCTATCCTCTGTTCAGTCTCACATGGCGCCGGAATGTTGAAAATTCTAATGTAAAACTTCTCACATCCCATTTTCACGACTGCAATCATTTAGCTGAGAACAATGGGAAGGGCCGTTTCCAGCCATCGGGGGTTTGTGAAAGCCAAAAATTTTCTGGTATGCTACGTGCCAACCCATGGTGGCGTTCCGCTTAGATAGTAGCGAAGGTTGTCCTCCTTTTCTATCATGAAGGAATGGACACCCTAATTGTCTGTGTTGTGTTAATGACCTCAGCACCCAGCATGCACATGCACATTACAACAATGGCTATGAAAGGATCATTTTTCCAAATAGAGCTATTAAGAAGAAATGTGGGACAGAATATTGGTGAGCATTTGCTTTTACTTCAGTTAAATGTCATTGACAGAAATGATACAGTTAAATGTCATTGACAGAAATGATACAGTTAAATGTCATTGACAGAAATGATGCATGCCAAAACATCAAAAGTTGCTTAAAAAAGGAGGTTGGGGGGGGGAGGGGGAGAGTGATAGGAAAATACTGACCAATCTGTGTTCGTATATTTGTCTTTATGTGTTTGTTTGGAGGGTGCTGTTTTACCTTCAAAAATCCACTGCCACCCAAGCAGCCTTCATGTGACATTTTCAAAGTATTTAGGCTGGAGGTATATTGTATTGGTATTAATAATTACTGTTTTGTTTTATTCACTCTAATTATGTTAAACATATTAATTAGGAATAATTTCTTTTTGTTTCATAATTTTAATTTGAATGCAATCATGAACTCATTTTATTGCAACATTTGTTCATCTTGAGATACAGTTGATTAATTTTTTTTTTGTCAGTGCACTAACCTCTCTTTAGATTGCAATAATGTTTCATTGTAACAAATTATGTACTGTATGTTAAGGATTGTCCACTGTATTAGGTAAATCCATTTATAGGTTAAATGTTAGGTACTGTATATTACTGTATAGTGAATAATATTATCATATAAACTTCCCTTTTTCTTTTGCTGGTTTGTCAGGAAACCAGTGGCATTACTAGAAATTTTGGTGAAGAAAGGGCAGGACCCTATCTTTACTGGAAAACTGCAGTGTATGCAAACTCACTCGCACCAACCACTGATTGCATGGCCAAATGGATGGCTAGTGTGCATCCAACTTTCAGTTGGGTGGTCAGGAGTTGAAGTCCTGGACAGGTCATACCGAAGACTTTAAAAATGAAACCTAGGGCCATTGTGCTTGGTGCAAAGCATTAGGGAATGGAGTAGGGAAAACAGGCCACTGACCCACAACTGGAAAAAAGGCTGTAGCCCCATTAACTTTTACCAATTGGTTTGGAACTGGGCCGTAAAACTCCATCTGACTAACAAACTCACCAACCAAATTTGGTTATCCCTTTACAGAGTCAGTGGATTTGTGAGTTTGTGATGTTTAGCCTTTTGTCATTGGGTAGGTGTGTTGCATTGTATTATATTAGTGTATGGACATTGCCATACAGATATGTAGACATGGTAGTGTTTCCTCTTTGGAAGTCAATGTTAAAAAGACAGTACAGTCACTGTGAGAAAATTTGACTGATTTGAAGTCTCAGAGGTGTTGAACTGTGCTCACATCAAATGTGGGAAAAGATGAAATAATCTTTTTCATTTTTTTTGTGCTAACATTAGTGCATCAAATTGACAAGCCAGTGAGTTTAATTTATGGTGCAGTGGCTTAAATTGCAGAAACACTGAGACGCAAATATTATTCATTCCACAAATGTGTTATTTTGGTGGAATCATGAAAGGGGGAGTTTTCTTCTTGTGCATGATCCCTTTCATTGAAATGAGTTCTTGGTCTAAACTCTTGATAATTAGCATTACTGTGAAGAAGATTAAGGGCATGACTGTTTAATGTCATGTATGCAATATTAGAAAATGGGAAGGCATATTTTGATGTGGCATTTCTAAGGTAGCTTGTACATGGCAGAGTCTACAAGATCTATAAGACAGCTTTTAATCACCCCCTCTAGCCCCGCCCATAGTTGTCTAAAACTCACCCTTATCCAGAGGCAGTCATAGTTCATTGCTTCAGGCATACCCTGGTGAGCACACAAGGCCCTAACAGGTAATCAGAGCACTCTCAGTATGTGCTGTGTAATGAGAGCTACTCTACTCAATTTTTTAATTTAATGTCAATCAGAGAGCTCTGACAGATGAAACTGTTGAAAGGTTCTGGTTAAAATTGAAGTTTGGAGTGAGGAATGACTGCCACTAAATCAGTATGTGGGTGCTGGCATGGTGTCTGCAGCTTTCATGCATTTCATACATGTAAGTTTGTAAAGGACATCCCAGTTTCATTTAGAGACAAACCTGAAATCTTACAGTGTTTGTTTCTGAATGTACAAGTGTATTAATACCATGTGGTTATCATCTGGTAATGCCAGTTTCTGGAATCACACTCGATCCTATTTGTTGGTTCATTAGTCTGTACTGGACTCGGAATTGTTCTTGTCTTTAAAATTAGAATTGGCTCAAAACAGTCTGCAGCTGGACCCAGAAAGAGGTCAGTCTGCAAAGTAAAAATAACATCAATGCTGGTTCTATTATGGTTACACTGTGTTATGTGTGAATAGTTGTACAAAGTCAATTTGGTATGTCAGCTAGATAGAATTTGAAGAACCTTTTTAAGAATACAAAAAATGTATATGGAAAGGGTTAGACCATGTGTATGGAATGCTGCAGCAGGAAATGACCAGACTTAATTTTCATGGAATGAGAGGTCACCCAAAAGAATCTGTCCCATAATTGTCTCAAAATGGGGGTTATATGGTCAGAAATGGCTCAAAATATCATAACTTGAAAATGCGTAGAGCCCAAACAATGATATTTGAAACTGTTTGTTGAACAACACAAGTGTACCAGTAGTCTTTTGTATGTTATGTTTGCTGTCATACATATAGTTTATTTCTATCGTATGTTTTAATCTGTCTCTGCAATCACATCTAGGTAAGACTCTCTAAACTTCCAGTAGGCTAGTCAATACCAATGAAAATATGTTGTGCAATTTACTTTTGTATATAAATCATTGCCTTATACAAAGTGATTTTTAAGTTTATGTTGTACACCGCTTCAAGGTTGTGCTATACTTTAGTGTCCTGTAGTATTTATACATTGCAAAGACTGGAGGTTGTTCTTTGTAACAGAATATACTAATGAAGGGCATTGATATCAATGATAAAACCAGCATAAGGAGTAACAGGTAAGCCTTATCTGTTGGACAGTTCTGTATTGCATAGAGGAGGTTCTATGTTAGAGAAATGTACAACCATTGGCAAAACACAGGCAATATTTTGAAAGGGGACTAATCTTTTCCCAAATTCTTGTCCTCATCATGGTGCCTGAAATATGTGAAACTCTCAAACTGGGGTCTACCCGATGGTCCTGGGGTTTATTGTTCCCAAGGACTGATTATCCTTATTTTTGTATTATTACAATGGCTGGCAATGGTTACAAGGCTCATTATTCCATGATTTGATGTTCCCTGCAATGTGTTCCACGTTTTTACCCTGGAGCATCAAGCCCTGGGAACTGTGAACCCAGGGAATGTTGATATAGTCTCTTCAAACAGGAAATTACAATTTTGGGTCACTTTTCAAGCAGGCATTTTCCAATAAGGATCATTCAATCAAATGACCCACAGAACCTCTGCTACCCCCTCCCCCTCCCACCCTTATGTGCTGGTTACCTGATGATCTGACATTGTTTCATTTTGAAAACTTATGTATTGTACCCTCTGGTGTATCATACTAATAATAAATACAGTAAGAGACTTACTCAAATAAATTTGTGTTTCTGCTACCGTGTGTCTGTCTCTCAGAGTCATAGGTCTGTTTCCGAAAATGAATGTGGTACTTTCAAGGTTTGAGTACAGTGAATGGCTTGTTGTGTAACATGACTTTTGTTGTAGGCTGTAGTTCTTATATTAACAGAATGCAAAAACCAAAATAAGGAAAGTCCCAAATTTGTTTCCTCAAAAAGCAAAAGAGAGACATGAGAACTTAAGTATGTCCTTCTCTACTTTGGGAATACCCACTTGTTAATTAGAACCGTTATGGTCAGCTTAGTCCCGCGGAATGAAGGGGGGGGGGGGGAGGGACTGGGGATTTTAGCCTTCCCCCCACACTTTTTGTGCCGTAGGCATTTTGGCCCGCCTTTTGTCATTGCAATTTTATTGTCAAACATATTGGGCTGCTTTGGTGATTAGCGGAACTTGTTTACTCGATACTTTTCTTTAAAATAAAAAAATCCGATCGTGGAAAATTTGCGTGCTTTAAACATTCAAAACGCAACTGATGCAAGCAAATGGACCAAAACAAAAAGTACGATTCCCGTTGTATGATAGCTTGCCGACCAGTTTTGTACAGAATCACAAATTCGGATCGTGAAAACATGCGTGCTTAAAATTCAAAAAATGCAACTGATTCAATTCTTTAGAGACGCAAATGTACCAGACACTCTAGCATAAGCTTCCCGATAGCGTGCCAAATATCAGTGAATGACAATAGCAGCTGTTTAACTAAACCGGGGAGCACGTCTCCCCTCATCTCTGTCAGCTCTAGGTTGGTAAGCCTGGAATGCTGAAGTCCGTATCAACACCCTCCCCCGCTAAAAGACAGCCGACCGCATTCGCTCGATATCCTGTGTATTGTTAATCGCTGTAGCAACCATGTGCTTCTGTAAAGAATCTTCGAAAAATTACACTCACAATCATTGCATAATTTAGACATGCAGTATTTTAATTTTTACAAGGTTTGAAAGAACTTATTTGAGTGGCCGGTGAACGAATTCCGGTCCCTCCATGTAGTTGTTTTGATCGTTAATTCCAGGAAATATTATAAATTTTTCATATTATCAAGGCTTCGTACATTTGGCATTCGTATGTTCGATCTTTGCCCTTACGACAGGGAACACGGAAAACGAAATTACAGTATACACATTTTATAAGATCTTAGGTTGGCCCCACTCGCATAACCGTGCAGGGAAACTTCTTGAAACCATGAAATGTAACTAAAAATATCTACAAAATGGATGCTTCCATTGAGACTGCATCGCTCTTATCATGAGGCTACGCTTTCGTCCAAAACCCAAAATTTAGTTCAGTAGTTTCAATGACCCATTTTTCCATCCCTATATTCGGGGAAAAGAAGTTACACAACGTAAGGTTAAAAACTTTCTAACCATAGGCGTCCGCAAGGGGGGGGGGGGCACTTTGTGAAAAAAATAATTAATAATTAAAATAAAAAAATTAAAACTAAATCATCAAAATACCTTCACTCACAGCGTCAGTTTTTACTCGTGAAATATGCGGACATTTGACAAGGAATAGCAAAAGAGAAGATGGTGCAGTATGCTGAATAGTGAAATCGTAATTTGGGGACCATCATTCGTGATATCTATTGGAAATTTGTAATTGTAAAAACTATGTACTAGCCTAGTTGTCAGGTATGTAGTGTGCATATGGCATCCGACCATTGATGAATGCGTTGGTCTTGGTTTGGTCCCGTGCTGATCTCAAGTGGTGACGCGCGGGGGTAACTTGGATATACAAGGTGAATACGGGGGTGGGGGGAGGGGGTGTATGCATGGTTCATAATTAGGTAACGGACATAGGCCTATATAGGCTGTTTGACAGTTGTAAGTTTTATCGTGCATAGGCGTGCGAGGCCGTTACCGAGAGGCAGATTTCCCATCAACAATTTTTTGCATTGAAAATTCTAAAAATCTAAAAATTGCAGACATGAAATTCCTGTTTCAGGGCTGGGTACATGCAGCTTATAACACTCGCCAAGTGTCGTTTCCGGCCATCTGAAGGGTTTGTAAGGCCCAAAATTTTCTTGTACGCTCCGCGCCAACTTATGATGGCGCTCCGCTTAGATAGTGTGCACAATTCAATCATCCATGATTTTCCCTTCAACAATTTTTTACATTGAAAATTCTAAAAATCTAAAAATTACAGACATGAAATTCCTGTTTCCAGGCTGGGTACATGCAGCTTAGAACACTCGCCAAGTGTCGTTTCCGGCCATCTGGAGGGTTAGTAAGGCCCAAAATTTTCTTGTACGCTCCGCGCCAACCAATGATGGCGCTCCGCTTAGATAGTGTACACAATTCAATCATCCATGATTTTTCCTTCAACAATTTTTTACATTGAAAATTCTAAATATCTAAAAATTACAGACATGAAATTCCTATTTCAGGGATGGGTACATGCAGATTAGAACACTCGCCAAGTGTCATTTCCGGCCATCTAGAGAGTTTGTAAGGCCCAAAATTTTCTTCTACGCTCCGCGCCAACCGATGGTGGCGCTCCGCTTAGATAGTGTACACAATTCAATCATCCATGAATGATCTTGCCCCCCTTATAAAATTTTCTGCGGACGCCCATGTTTCTAACATCTTACGTCTCTTAGAAAATACGCAGGGGCACCTCCTATGGACCTTATGCATTTGATGTCAAACTTGACAAAACATAATGGAACAAGTAGCCACATGCATAAGAACTCGCCGTACACGTGCAGCAGGCTATGCGCGTATACGACTGGTTGACAAACCAGCTGTCTGCATTTCTCTGTGTTGGTTTGTTTTTCCCCCAAAGGAGGGCGAAATTTTTGGTCTGTTACATCAAATGCACAAGGTCTGTTGAAATATTCCAAAATTGCGAGTGCTTAGGACTGTCATCATAAATATGAATAATTTGCTACAACTTCGGGAAACGAGACAGGCTCGAACAAGATATAATTAGATTACTACTCTATTTATTTGTCCCTGCACCGGTTCAGTGTGTGAGGGGGCAATTTGGGGGTTTGGGGTACATTTTGTGGGGTAATTTATAAAATTCGAGGAGTATTGAGGGATATGCCCTTCCTTCTTATTTGCAAAATTATAGATTGTAGTGGTGACTAAAGGTTTTATACAAATAGATCCAACTACTGATGATCTCCAAAAAAATTATAAAATTTTCCAAAAATGATTTGTTCATCGCAGACATAGGCCTCTTTGTGAAAAACAGGAGCTTATAATGGAAAATTTATTGCGGAAAACCTGATATCATTGTCGTGGGAATTATAAAAAAGTTGTTTTTTTTTATTGAACCTGCCTTCAATTTCATAGGCAAAATTAATCAGAATGACAGGGCGACTGATGATCGTTTGAGTTTCATGTTTGGCACATGAATTACAAAAGTATTCCATAGCTAAATTTGTTTGAGATATTCTTAGCATTCGCAGCTGGTGACTTTTTCATTTATTTCCTACGTTTGGTTCCCTACTAAATATATGCAATTGAATGTGACAAACTTTCTGCAATAAACTTGAAGCGAGCAGCAGTGCTGTAGCGGAGTCCGAGTCAAGAGCACGGCAATTTTCAACTTCCCTGGACCCCAGTCCGAACTCGGACTCTAGTCCCTGTACTTTCTCAATGGGGAAAATATCATCCTCTCTGGCCGAGTCCTTCAGATTCTGAAATCACGAGTGCGGACTCGACTACAGCACTGACAAGCGGGCATGATCTCATGAATTCACATTGTTGGCCAATGTTTTGTTTTTATTTATAGTTTACTACCAATTTTTTGTAGGTCTGATGTATGTCCGTACATTGTAAAAATGACTGATATATTACAATTTTTGTACAACCTTACGGAAGAAAAAATAAAGAAATAAAAAGGAATACATATGCAGTGCTGTCAACAAGTTGGCCATTTTATGTAGGCCCTATTTCTTTGTTTTTCTTTATTTTATTTTCTGTAAATGTACTGATATATTTTTTAGTGTAGGAGCATCTATAGCAATGTAATTTGAAAAACTGCATATGCCTTAGGGGCAAGATAGCACCCCAATCAATTCAAGGTCAAACAAATAGAATGAAGAATAAAGAAACACAAAACATTGGCCAACAATGTAAATCTATGCCATCACACCTGCTTGCTTCAAGTTTACCTTTCATAGAAAATCTGCCAATTTTAATTACTTATATCTCGAGAATGAAAGATGGGAAGTGAATGACTAAATTGTGCTGGAGAAACTTCAGAAATGTGTTTTCTTATCTTTGTAATAAAAGCTGTATAATATTGTGCATAACCTGTATGGAAGAGTCTGCCGTTCGTACTTGCAAAATCAAGCAGATTGTCCGCCGGAAGACAGAAGTATGTTGAGGTTGCACATTTTATCGTATTTTTTTAGAAAAAAATCAAAGATCTGTGGCCTTCCCTTCCCAAAATTCGAAAGTCTGGAGCTTACACCAGTAGCATGTTTTAGAGGTGAGGACGGGGGGGGGGGGGGGATTACCATACTCAGTCGAGGGATTCATGGGTTAAGGGAAGAGGAAAAGCTTGAAGATACACTCTGAGTACATATACACAAGTTGGTATTGAGAGTAGTTTTCATTTATTTGTTCTTTAATCAAAGGATCTATTCTAACTCTTCTTATTGCCCCTCAGAAAATGAAGCAAAAGCAAAATTTCCAAATGGATTTGGCCATCCCCTATTTACAGGATTCGAGAATATGAAATCCTGCACACACCACCGCTTTGAAGTAGGCTTACTCTTTAAAGAGCCAAACTTTCGCTCCTCCTGAGTCAGTCAGCGGTGGCTCAAGGGGAGGGGGGAATTTTCCCCATCAACAAAGCAGTCAACCCCCATTATCCCCCTCTCCCCAACTGAATGGGTAAATTGAAAGTTTAAAAAATTCATTTTCGAAAATTCGGCATAGGTTTTAGGCATAATGCATTTTCAGGAGACGACAGGTCATCTTTAAGTAGGCCTAATCTAGTGACATTTGACCTGCAGGCTGATTGATCTCTCATACTCCGGGGATCAGAGTTACAAAACAGCCGGAAAGATGTCATTTTGGAATTAGAGGTGTAATCAGTTTCCACTATGCTGATTAGGCCATAATAATGATACGAATGAAATCCCCTTGCTTTTCTTAGAAGGAAAAATCTCTGCCAACTGAAGTTCTGGCAATTCTGGTCTCTGAAATTTCCCACCGTTACCTATCACTTGAGTCATGACTGACCATAAAAGAGCCTGTAATACATACCGTCAACTTGTTGGCCCGTTGTATCCCTTTTAAACTTGTTATCATTTGCCTAGATATCGAGTGCAGAATTTTACAATTGACTCCACGATACGCTTGGATGATTTTAAAGAAAACCACTGGCCTGTAGCCGCTATTGTGCTCTACGCTTGTCGCACAATCGCAAAAGGTTTCCCAACCTCCACTGTATACATATTAAAAGGTGCAATCTACAATGACAAAAGGTGGCACTATTTTTGTGACCGAGTACTTTACCATTCAACGCCCTTTATTATACAAGTCAATGTAGGCCTATAGCTAAGCTAGGCAGTACTTTACATGAATAATATTAAGCTGTTATCGTCTTCATGCTTCCATATTGAGTTTGCGAAGAACACTCTGGAATACATGTAATTATCAGCTTCAAGACAAAATATCGATTGGAAATATCGGCCTAACAATGTGCTGTATGTAGCAGACAGTACAAACCGAGCACGATACTTACTAGGTTTCTACATCGCATGGAAATTGGCCGTTTCGGGAAGAGACAGTATGTACAACGGCCAGGAGTATGGATCGTACCCTGGTGGTTACAACACGTATGCGCATCCTAGACGACGAAAACTTGATTCGAGAGGAATTTCTCGTGGCACTGGCCAATCTGAACAAAATGATCAAGCAGATGTCTTTCCCGTTAAATTCTTAGGATCACAGTTGATGGGAAAGAATGAACCAGAACCAGAAGTAGTTCTAGATCTAATAGCATCACTCGTTAACAATCTCCAGGATGTTCACTTTCGACCTCGTTCATACACTATTCAGGTTACGGACTCGGAGGTAGTCATTTGTGAAACAGGTTTGTTACACTCTAAATAGTACCTTTTAAACCACACTTTTCTTCAACGTGACAGTTTTATCCTCTGAAA
This sequence comes from Holothuria scabra, assembly GCA_037179385.1. NCBI lineage: Eukaryota > Metazoa > Echinodermata > Holothuroidea > Aspidochirotida > Holothuriidae > Holothuria > Holothuria scabra. Next base: position 20,642,933 of record CM074190.1, read on the forward strand.
ACGTATCATGTAGTCTACGCCATACCTCGATCGTTGATTCATACATATATCTCTTCACACATATATCTCTGTTACGGGACCAACTTACCAAAATTATGACCTGGCATAAGAATTCAAAGATGCCGTGTTTTCATGTCCTGGGTGATTTTAACTTTAACAAAATTGACTGGACCAGTAGGTTACACAAGGAAAGTGGTGGCTGTTTATCCAATTGCTCAGGTAAATTACTTTTGGACATAATTAATGACTTTGCTGCTGACCAACTTGTGAATTTTCCCACTAGAGGGGATAGTACACTTGACTTGGTTATCTCAAATATTCCTAGTCAATACACTGATGTTAGTGCCATCGATTCTCCAAGTGATCATGAGGGTATCTCTTGTAAATTGAAGTGTTTGTTTCCTGATTCTAAGCAACCTCGTAGGCTCATTTTACAGTACTCTAAGGGGAATTTTGTTGCTATGAGGGAGGACACACGGGGTTTCTCATCTACCTATTTTAACGGGGGGCAAGATAATCGTACTGTGGAAGAAAATTGGCAACTCATTAAGTCCTTTCTTGAAAGAACTGTGAAGGATAATATTCCAACTAGATTGGCCAAATCCAGAAAATCTCTTCCATGGATAACCGACAGTATTCGCAGGCTAGTTAGGCGTAGGAACAGATTGCATGCCCTTTTAAAAAAAAAACCGGAAGACTGGTATTTATGGGAGATGGGCTCATCTGCGAACTAAAATCAAAAGAGAGATTCACACCTCCCATAAAAAGTACATTAATGGAATGATCGGCGATATCAAAGCCGATGCCAAACCCTTCTGGAGATATATTAATGGTCAGAAGAAAGATAGGCATAATCTCCCCCCTCTTAAGAACGATGATAAGCTAGCTGTCACTGTCTTGGACAAAGTTCGTGCTCTCAATAACCAGTTCTGTAGTGTATTTACTAAAACAGGGTTTCATACTGTTCCCCTCATCAGACCCACGTGTAAGAGAATGAGTGATATAACTATATCCACCTTTGGCGTTGAAAAGCTTTTGCATGGTCTTAAAATCAATAAGGCCATGGGACCAGATGGCATCCATCCTTGGGTCCTGAGAGAGATTGCCACTGATTTTTCACCTGTTCTAAGCCATCTCTTTCAGCAATCCCTTACAAAAGGATGCATTCCAGAGGATTGGAAGACTGCAAATGTTTGCCCTATTTTCAAAAAAAGGTGACAGTTCCCTACCTTGTAATTACAGGCCTGTTTCTCTTACATGTGTCTGCTGTAAATTGTTAGAACATATTATTGCTTCAAACCTTATGAACCATTTTGAAATACATAACTTACTCTCTCCCACCCAGCACGCCTTTCGTAAGTCTCATAGTTGCGAAACACAACTTGTGTCGATAATTGAGGACTGGGCTTCCTCCCTTGATGCCCATAAACAAATCGATGTGTTTATCTTGGATTTTGAGAAGGCCTTCGATACTGTTCCTCATGAACTGCTGAAGACCAAGCTGTATACACTTGGTGTTTCAAATCAGATTCTTCGTTGGGTTGATGACTTTCTTGTTGACCGTAAACAATCTGTTGTTGTCAATGGAACCCGGTCTCCCCCGATGCAAGTTCTGTCTGGAGTTCCCCAGGGGTCTGTCCTAGGACCGATTCTCTTCTTGGTTCATATCAATGATATCGTCGATGGTGTTTCTTCCAAGGTTCGCCTTTTTGCAGATGATTGTGTCTGTTACCGTATTATTGAGTCCGATGAGGATTGTCATAAACTTCAGAATGATATCAAGCAGTTGGGGCTGTGGGCTTCCACGTGGGGAATGAGATTTCAGCCCACTAAGTGTAGCGTTATTACTTTTGCTCGGAAAAAAAGTCCCATACTTTTTAGGTATGTTCTAAATAGGATTGAGCTCGCAAGGGTAGATAGTATTAAGTATCTTGGAATTACCATCACTAAAGATCTGAACTGGGAGAAGCATATTCAAAACATTTGTAACAAGGGAAATAAGATTCTTGGTATTTTGTATAGAAATCTATCTTCCTGCCCTGGTGATGTCAAGTTAATGGCTTATAAAGGAATCCTTCGGCCTGTGCTGGAGTACGCCGGTAGTGTTTGGGACCCCCACCAGGTTTACCTGCGCGACAAGCTTGAGAGTATACAAAAACGGTCTGCTAGATTTATTGCCTCTGACTATTCAAGGGAGCCAGGCTCAATGACCAGGCTCCTTAAGGAACTAAACCTTCTGCCCTTAACTGAAAGGCGGAGGAAAAGTAGATTGATCCTTTTTTCCAAAGGTATGTTTGGCCTGGCTCAATTACCTGTTGATTGTCTCCAGCGGCCTACTTGTAGAACCCGTTTAATGCATGACCTTCATGTCTGTCTCCCACATACTAGTACTAACTGTTATAAATTTAGCTTCCTGCCTCGAACCATTAAGGATTGGAATCATCTCCCCCTGAATGTAATGAGGGTTGCCTCTGTCCATAAGGACCCTATCACCTATATTACTGGGCATATTTAGCCTCTCGACGCATGCGTGGTGAAAGAATGCCCTTTGGATGTGTCACCTTTATTGAAGAAGAAGAAGAAGAAGATTCCATGTATACTGTAGGCCTGACGCAAAACTTCCCATCCTCTGTGCGTGCCGGGGTATGCCATTGTTGCGACGGTCAATGTTTCGTAATCTTGGGAACATCCACACTTCAGGGAATATTCGAACCTTGTAATGATTGCCTACTATTGTTTCAGGGACAGCGAAGACGATTGGGGGGGGGGGGCATTTTCTGTGCAGTCGGCATTTTGGGTCGTCTTACATTGCTATTACATCGTTAAAGATGTTGGGCCACTTAAATGATTAGCACCCAATTCAACTTTGCTCCCGGGGCCCCTGTGTTTGACATACGAACGCGGGAACGCCATTGAACCCGGGTCAACCCCCAACTCCTGATAGGCCACCCGTTGGCAAAGTATGTTTGTAGCCTTGCTTTTATGTTCAGCCCCAATGATTCCTACACTATACAGTAGTGTAGGAACCTTATTTGCGCTCAGTCACATTAACACCAGGCGCGATCCTACGGAACATGGGTTATAGGGGTTTTTATACTTTCTACCCCCCCCCCCCGCAAAATTTAAGTTTATAGACTAGAAGCGGTGAAGACACTGTTCAGTGTTTTTGTGCTACATGGCTTTTATTACGAACGAAGTTCTGTAAGAATTCTTTCTGTATACCGTCAAAATTCATCCTTGTATTTGATTTTAGCAGCAACACCAACCATTCACATACCCTATTAACCAGTTAACAAAGCATTGCATACAGTAACACAACACAGCTCAATTCAATGTAACAGGCAATCATTCATTCATCATCAGACAGTTCCGAATCTCCCAACATTTTTATTTCTAACCCCTCCTACAACTGTCTTAAACTCATCCGTATCCAGAGAAGTTGAGACAAAACTCTAGTTTGTTTTACAGCAAACCCAAGACGTAGTGAGCATACATGTCCCTAATGTGTAGTCGGAACACTCTCAGTACATTATGTGTAATATGAGCTGCTCGGCATTTTGAATCTGATGTCAATCAAAGAACTGCGCTAAGTAGGAATTTCTGTAGACGCGGGCGGTAAAATTGTAGTTTTGGGGTGACGAATAACTGCCTATTAAAGGGCAAAGTCGGGGCTTACAGTATGGCGTACTGCAGCTAGGGATTTGGGCTAGAGAGGGCAAAAAAGCCATGCAAGGCCGGGGTGGTCGCTTTCCCTGTCCAGTGTCCATATGGACGCTCCTCCTTGCTCGTTGGAGGGTTGCTTGGGTTCTTTACTGTAGAACTTTCCTTGAGAAACGAACTGTGGACCCGTGAATTTTAGGAATTTGGTTCTACTGTATCTCTAAATAGACTTCTCTGCGGTAGAAGTTTCCGTCTTCATTGTTGATAAATGGAGCATCATTTTCATGGATTGCAAAATATTCGCACATTGTCGCGCGCTTTCTGTCTCAGTATTTGCCGTCAAAAACATGTATCAACAAGAAATTCCCTATCAGTCCGATTAAGTTCATTGGGTGCAATGGTTGTATCGCTTATTAGTGTGATTATGAAGGAGCACATCATTCTAGAATACGAAAAAGGCCCATTTGTTAGTTGTTTTCCACTTTTTTTGAAATGTCATGTTTAATGAAAATCATAGACAAAGATCTACAGATAGCATTATCAGTCAGAAGGTGGGCAGCTCAGTTGTGGCGGGAAGGATAAATATGGAGGGGAACTTCAATTCTAACAGGACTATCTAAGCAGAGACCCACCATTAGTTGGCGCGAAGCGGACAAGAAAATTTTTGACTTACTGTAGCAAACCATCCAGATGGCCGGAAATTGCACTTTCCCAACGAGAATATGCAAACTGGTTAATATTTTTTTCATGTGGAATGACTACATAAAACTAAATAGAAATGTCACATTTTGGGACTGCAGTATCCCTTACAATTGTCAAAAGTGTAAAAGTAAAAATGTCACCGAGTTTTAATAGATACAGTATTTTATAGGCCAAAATGCATTTAAAAATTACGTTCAGAATTTCGCCGTAAGAGGGTAAACACAGGAACAGACGTGCGGAAGGGAGCATTTCAGTAAGGTGAGAGGGACACAAGATTTTCTGCCCGAAAAATGCAATCTAAAAGACTATCTAGGCGAGGCTCCACATTAGTTGGCCCGGAGCGTTGAAAATTTTTGAAAAATCGCTACGGACAGCTTACGGGAGCATTTCATTTTTGGGCCCAGAATATTTTTTGCCCGGAAAATGTAATTCGACCCCCCAAAACTACCGATATCTAAGTGGAGCGTCACCATCGGTTGGCGCGGAGCGTACAGAAAATTTTGAAAAATTTTACCCCTCCAATAGCCGAAAATGGCATATGATTTCGCAGGCTTAAAGGAGGATCGAAGCAGTCTCATTAACTTCAAACTAAATTTCAGCCAGGAAGACTTAGAGGGGCACCACCATTAATCAGCGCGGAACATACAGAAAATTCTGAAAAATCGGAACGCTCGGACAACCGGAAATGGCATTCTTCTTTTTGGAATAAAATCTGGAAATTAACAGAAAGAATGAAAAAAAAAAGCAACATGAACAGAAAATTGCCTAACAAACTGTAGGGGTTATGATGTGAGGAAGGGAAAAAAGTCGAGGGATATAAGGGGAAGTGTTATTGAGCAAATATTTCAATTTTTCAATTTCATATTTACTTCTCATATGTTTTACAAAGTATGTACAATTCAGTAGTGCAGATTATAATATGACATTGTGATTGTACACATATGAAGGGCACCAGATAAACAGAGTATTCTAAGCTAGTGACCATAAAGATTTATGGCACATCACATAGGCCGATTTCATTTGGAATAGAGCCCTATTTTTGTTTTATGAAGTAAAAAAAAATCAACCTTTTTGGAAGGAAGGGGGGGGGGCACCCCAGGCCCCTAAATCCGCCCTGGCTTCACCTTGTAATTTACAAAGACATTTAAAGGTAACTGGAGATGACTAGGTAGCCTACAGGATCTTTTGCAACTTTTATCATGGGAATGAATATGACAACATACAGTAGTTCCGAAAACTTTATCAATTTCGTCATATCCACCCTCTGGCCTTATACTGTAAAATAACATTACGATCTTCCGTCAGGGATATTCAAACTTTTCAAATTTCGATAGAAATCTACATTTCTTGGAAAGTTACCAAAATTTTCTTCAATACAAGCTATTTTTTCAGATGGTTTTTATTGTTTCATCTCACACTTCCAAAAAATGTAAATTTGATGCTTGAACCCCTGGAAAAAATCTAACCGCCACGTCACTGAGAAGGCAAAAACTAGGGATTTACGAAATCAGAACCATGACGACCCATTTGTCACTCTCAGCTCCATTGAATCCTTGTCTGCATATAGCCGACTATTTTGTGATCAAAATCTCATACCTACATGTATTATTTCACTTCTGTGTAGCATACTTTGTCTTTGTTTTTTGTGTGTGTGTGTGTGTGTAAAATATGCATTTTTATCTGCCGGAAAGTGTGGTCGATTTCCTATTTTCGTTCGGATTGGCTAGTCAGATTTGTGCAATAGTTTTGTATGAACGTACCGCACTGCATAAAAAAGGGAATGCCGTGCTGGGCTCGGTTCGATATCCAGGGAGTTGCTAGCCTGGTTTATCCCACGCAGTGTCCCACAATTCCATGCGCCAAAGAATTACCGAACTGGCTTATTACCAATACCTAATTCTGAAAACAACTCTCGGAGATATACCGCAGTAAAATTTAAAAGGTGTGTACAAAGGGTCCTTCTTGATGAAGACTGCTGGGCAAAGAATGTCATTTTCTGTATCCGAGCGAGTTACAGTAGATTCGATATGGTTTAATCATTAGCACTAGCCTATAGTACTTCGAAGGCTGCATTGAATAATTTGTATAAATTGTCGAGTCTGTAGCCAAAAATCCGTTATCATTGAAATAGGTTGTGAGGATCCGAGCGCTTGATGTTTTCAGGCAAGATCATTTTTTCACTCCCTTTAGAATGATAAGTAATCCGTTGGATCCACATACTGTAGCTCAGCAACGTTAACTTTTCCACGGACGGACAAGCCTCCAAGCCCTCCCCCCCCCGCCTCTTGTCACCCAGTCAGCCAGTTATACCTTGTTAATCCCTAAACGGTTCCCGTATACGCAACCATTATTGTTGGGTACTGGGTAGGACTAACTTCAGAATATCCCCTCTACCCCGTAAATACAATTCGAATCAAATCACAAAGGGTCGCGGCGCCCCATAAACCATTTAAAAATTTAGTTGGATCATGGTTCGCGACACCTTTTAGGAAATGTGATTCACTCTGTATGTAAACAATTTCTCATACGTATAACACCGGTACCCTAATTAACAAAAACTTTATGAATGGAAGCAAATATGCTTGTATAGTTGTCCGGATCAATTCATTTAAAGCCTTAAAATGCGACGTAGTAAAAGTTAGTTGAAAATCACGTACAGTGCAGCGTCTGAAACGGCCGGTTATTGAAAACATTTATATCATAAGCAGGAAGTTTGCGTTGAACGACCTCTTTCTGATCACAGGTGAACTAGAAAAACGATATTCATATTACACGAAAAATATATTATAGAAAGAAAGATGCACCCTTAAAGTTCGGAAGAAAATTACGGTACATTAAAATGTTACATTTACAATGCGAAATCGGAAAGTTATACAGTTTCAATTACCCCAGTTATGGATTAGGTTAATTTTTTCTATTGCAGAGGAAAGCAGTGTAATTTGGACCCCATAACTACAAATCCCCACCAAAAAAAAAAATAAAATAAAAATAATAAAATAAAATAAATATAATAAGTGCAACCAAATTCTCTCAAGGAGAGTATTGGGAAAGCAACAGAATAACTTGTTTGTATGAGAGAAAAAACATTCCTCACATTTTTCCGGGGCAGTTACAGCTAAAAAGAGAAATTTGTGAAAGTGGTCCAATTTACACCGCCTATGTGTAATTTGAACCAAATCGGTGTGTAAAATGAACCACATGCATGGCGAGTAAAATGATAGGCCAAATAATATTGTTGCAAACGTTTCTCAAATCATTTCGAATATGTGAATTGATAACAGGAACGCCCCTACACTCTAAAAACTGTTGGGTCACTACACTCTAGTGTTGCTACACTCTAAAAAGCGTTGGGCAAACTAAAAAATGCCCAACAAATGGGTAAACAACTGTACCCATATTATTGGGGAAATTAAGGTTGGGTAAAATCCAGGTGTTGGTAAAAGTTGTTGGGCAAGTTTCAAAGTACCCAACAGTTGGGTAAAATGTAATTGACCAATCAGATGATAAGTTAAAGATCAATTAAGTTTTACAGATAATTATTGTAATATAAGTGGTTAATAATAACATCTCATGGTTGAATAAGGTTGTATTTGGTAATTCAAAAGCTAACGGTAATATAGCAGTAAAAATCTGGACGAAATTACTTAAAGAGCAAAGGCGGTTATAGAAAAAAGTTTTCACTACTACGTAATCAAGGGAGAAGAAATACAAAGTTCACGATTGAGTTTGTTACTTTAAACTACACACTGCACTGCACTGATTACTTACCAAGTGCATCGTTGCTGTTGCCCTCAACCACTCCTGGAGGACAAACCGTGTATGTGTTAGGGTACTTTGTTAAATCTCCGTCTTATCGAAATCATATATCAAGTTATACTGAAATCCAAACAAGCACCCAACAGTACAGCTGTTGGGCAAATGTGTTGGTACAAATTTTACCATTTGTGGGGCAAAAGTAATTGGGTGAAATAGTTGGGTAATTTCTTTTGCCAAACTACAGTAGTGAGTAAAACGCTTAACCAACTGAGCTGGGCATTCTTTTACCCAATTCCGGTCAGGAGGCATACGGAACCAACGGTTGGGTAATCATTTTTTAGAGTGTACCAACACCCTTCCAGTCTTTTAGTGTTATATTCTATGTCTTGAAACGTTTCTACATAAAATCTACTTGTCCTTTGCCTGCCCTCCCCATGTAGGGTGGCGCCGTCACGTACAAATTAAGCACAGGCCAAGGTTGGCAATAGGCTCACTGCATGGGGCAATTACCCATACGCGTACGCCCAAGCCTATAAGGCAATAATAAACTTGTTCGGAGCGGAGCAAATAAGTGGACAAATTCAGTTCAGGGGTACTGCTACCAGCCTACCGCACATTCATCTTCATTTGTTTAATTAACTGTAGCACCTACGTGTGCGCAAGGAGTTGTATTACAACTCCCTGGTGTGTGTAATTTGGATCGGTCCGTTTTACACATCGCGTGGTTTAATGTGGACCAGCGGTCCATATTACACACAACGTGGGGGGTTCAATTTACCGGATGTTACTAATTTTGCCGAAACTCCTCTAACCCAGCGAATGTAATTTGTATCGATATGTAAAAGCCTAACACTCAAGAGAAATGATAGTATTTTGTCAAAATTATCATGCCTTGGGAATGAACATCGTTTACTCATTATTTCTGAGTAAAAACCTTAGAAAGAGTCAACTCAAAAATAAGATCAGTTCACCACGCACTTTTTAATAAAATAAACATAGAATCGTAGAAACCAGGTTGATCTCATCGGTTGCGAAGTAATACTTGAGCTGAGCGGATAGGGTATCACCTGACCAATGGCAAATACCGGTACAAGTAAGATACTCGTTCCTTCAATGGTGAAATAATGTCAATGGTTCAATTTACACACGGGTCCAAATTACACGACTTCCCCCTATGTGTAATAACTGTATGTAAGTTCTCTTTTGTAAATATTCAAGCCATAGGTCTTTAACTTCTTAAAGCAAAGAAAGAAGAGGACTTGTCCTCTTGTTTCCTCCCAACATCAAACGGACTTTGGTATCTCAATTGAGAAATTGTCAAACAGTTTAAAAATGAATTAGGTGACTGCTGTACAATTCATTCAGATAAGTTCCCCGCTGTGGTCAATGATGCAGTCAATTTTGGTACTAATTTATGTCACACGCGGTGGTGATGTATATCAATATGGCCTCAAGAAATTGAAACTCGTGCATTTTACTGGATACCACTAATAATGCGCAGGATGTGTGTTACCAATACGTGCGCACGACTACACTTGAATTGCTGTACAATGGGCGCCTGAATGGCAAAAAAGACGCGCAAGGCAGTGACGTCGGTGTGTAGCCTCTATTGAAGTGGCCCCTAAGTACACTCTTTTCAGAGTGAATTTCACCCTTTCTCTTTTAGAGTGTATACTCTGCCACACGATGACGCCGAGAGAAGCATTAACTTCAAGCACTGACCGTAAAAACTTTCATTGCAATTAGTTTTTCAATGGAAAGTAAATAGTTATATCCTTACATACGAAGTAATGACATTGAAGTGCATGACCCGGAAAAGGTTTTTCAAAAGTAAACATCGAACCTTACCGAGAAACCAAACCGCATGCTATTTAATCAATAGCAAACATACTGACATACAATATACATCTGTGGCTGCATTTAGAAACCACTCTTTGGACAAAATCTACCTTCCACACAGGCGCGTTCAGGGTTTTGTCATGGGAGGGGTTTCGGGTGTGACTTGGGGAGGGTTCCAAGGTCACAGGGCTCCTTGAAGAAGAATACCGTTTTGAGGTGTCCAGAAGAAAAAAAAAACGCAAAATGTAATCTTCTCAGTAGATTTTGCAATGATCAGCTTTGCTGCATTATTTTTTTCAAACTTCGGCCGTGCATTGGGTTCAAACCCACGGCCTCAAACTTCTCCATTGGTCACGAGCCTGCTCCCATAATATGCAATATTGGCTGCATGTCTCTGTTTGTGATTGCTCATGGAAATGAAACAATGTAGTTTTTCTTTCCAACTTGAGGCCTTGTATCACGCCGCACTCACCAGGGTATTCCCTGAAACAATCAATTGGGATTATGTCTTTTTTACGATACCGAATCGTTTTAAGTGGTCATCCCGGTGGTGCTTAAGAAGGCCCGAATGATCGCTAAAAATAAGTCAACAGCGCACTAATTCCTTCGACCAAAGAGGGCACAAGCCACCACCTGACCGCAACACGTCCAGACCCGGTACGGGAGTGAAGAGACCATAGAGAATGGAAGTCCCAGGCCTCTCCCCCGGCCCAAATTGTGTCTGGATGAGGGTGTCCGTTTTATACAGTTGTGAGAGGGGCTTGAATTAGTACGGAGGTTGGGAGTATTGGAACTGAGTGGGGTGATAAATTCCTTTAAACTGTCCTTCGACGTGTCACAGCATATTAAGTGATACTCGGGCGATGGCTTTAAAGTACACGGAAATAAATGAGATTGCAGCATACTGTATGGCTGTAGTACTTTTCACGAAGCATTGTTGGTGCAGAATTTTTCCGTATGTGCAAAGTGCAAATATTTGGGGAAAGTATCATTGTGGATAGGTAAGAAAACTAACAGTTCACATAGCAATTGAAAAGAGAAAAATCTGTGCCACGTTTTAAGGCTTTTATAGTTAATCGTTTATTGACCATTTTATTGGATTTTGTCCTAGCAAGGATAAAAAGCCTAGCTCACGATGTTCAGTTTTTGGTACTTTTATTCAAAACGTATGCTACGGTTAGCTCTAGCTTGAAATGTTGATTTTCTTATGTGCTTGATAAACCTGACTCAACAGAATTAACAACAGATGAATGACAGTAATTGAAATCAACAATCAACCAACTCGGAAATAAGGAAACAGGTTTTATGAGCCTGTACTAAAATGCAGATTGTCACTGTTAGATAACAGTGTAGTGCAGCCATTCCCCCAAAAAGATACACGTAGTGTATCTTTCGTAATTAGCTAACACATTATACCAGGTTATGAAACGGGGCAGATGGTGTCAACTTTTCAAAAAAGTATTCTTTTTAATGTGTGGAGATCTGGGACTGAAATTTTGGTATCTGGGATTTCAACGAAGCAAGGGCGTGTTAGAGTACGTAGGCTGTTCAGGAAGTTAGTAGAGCACCATCTACTGTAAGGGACTTGTTTATTGTCAATCGTTTTTAAGTAATCATGCTTCAGAATGTATTCAATATAGCACCAGTTGACAGCTCAACCCTTTTCCGAAAGTGAAGGACAGCGATCGCTAAAACCCTTGTTCCCCTCAATCTTTTGATTTTTTTTGGAACGCCCTTGCTTTGCACCTTGAAATGACCCTTTTGAACCTTCCCTCGAAAACATTCATCAATACATCGGTCGACACCTCGGTTTTAGCTAGAGGCCTAATCCTCTCACCCCCAAAAGTCCCAATTCTCCCAACCTTACTTAAGCCCCTCCCACAACTGTCTAAAGTCATCCTCATCCAGGCACCTCCAATCTCAGTTTATTGTTTCATGGTGAGTAAACAAGACCCCTATGTGTAGTCAAAACACAGAACAGTGAATGCTGTTTAATATGAGCTGCAGTACTCTGCATTTTGGAACTTGCTGTCAATCAATAAGCTGTGCCAATTGAGAATTCCTGTAGACTACTTCAAATTGGAGGTTGGGGATGAGGGTTGACTGCCTTTAAATCAAAACAATATACTTTATAAACTTTACGAGGTTCTGTCGAGATTTTGCTCCTGGTGATAAGCAGTCGAACATTTCCAACTTTTTAGATACATGAAGGGTATTAAATTCTTTCAAAAGACAATTAAACACACAACGTTAACTATTACATTGCCGAGTGGATAAAACAATTATATTTCCCCTTTATTTGAAATTTGGGGCTATTGCAGAAAAAAAATTGGACCAATACCAAATAACCCAGTTATTGATCCATCAAAGTAGTCAGGAATTTGCATGGAGGGTCACATGTGTAACTGGTCGGGGAGGGTCTAAGGGGAAGTGGTGCCCCTCCCACACTTTAAGAAATGTACATTTACAGACAAATAAAACGGTGCATAAAAGAGCATTCAAGCCATTGTCAGCACTTTTTATTCCTTTTGTATTTCTTAATTTTTTTCTTTTGTAATTGTACAAAAAATTTTTACACAGTGCATAGTAAACAAAGTGAGTCTTGCACTCGTTCGTTATGTTACAGCTATTCTATCAATTTTAGTGTAAGGGTATCAAAATTTTTCAGTTGGCAATGATTTTTGATTGACGTCAAAGTCTAAAAATTCACAAGATGCCAGGGGCCGCGGAACGAATTTTGAAGTGGTGCGGGGAGGCTAAACACCAAAGCGGCCCGATATGTTCAACAACATAATAGCAATGTAAGGTGGCCCAAAATGCCTACATAAGAAAAATGGGTGTCCCCCTTCCCACCGTCTCCACGGTCCCTGAGATGTAGAGTACATTGCTTTCCACAAAATGCAGTTCTTGGAGTACACAAAATAGCCTTGCATTCACCAGGATTTTGCCGTAAGTTGTACATGTACAATCAGACAGTTATGAGAGGAGCTACAAAATGTCCGCAGAATTCAATCTGCTTGGATGACGAGAAATTGCCCTTTAAATTGAAACCCATGACAATTCCAAATCATCACTTATTGGAACAGCAGAATTTTTTCCATGACCAGATACAGTTACGAACCAATATTAAGAGGACGAAATCGTCTCAGGGCCACTCAAATGAATTTTTCTTTTCACATGGGAGGTAGGGAGTTCGAGTCCTGGCTGGGTCACACCGAAGACTTAATGGAACCAACTGCCGTTGTGCTTAGTACTTAGCATAAGCAATGGAGTAGGAAAACTGTGACGAAAACTTTCTGAGTGCATTTTTTGATAAATTGTCACAACAAATGAGACCGTTAATTACAGTGCTATCTTCAAAAACTTGCTTTCATAAAATTCCAAATTTTCTCATTTTTCAGCCTCATGTTGAAGGTGTTGGATAACATGTAGCAACAACGATCTTTGTTCGCAGTTTAGTCTCAGATTTGCCAATAGGATGTAATGCAAATTCTTCAGTAATCCCCCGACTTTTCAAATTTCCTTACAGGAAACCCAGAATCCAAACTTTTCTACAATACAAGCTCCACGTTTTCAAATATTTGAAATGGGCAAAAATTTCAGCGCGCTTTGCCCGCCGACAATTACGTCCCTAGTACAGTGGTGTCTACACTTAAAAAAAAAAATCGTAAAATTTGGATGCTTGCTCACCTACCCCCCCCATCCGTTGTTTATCCCTGGAGAGGCCAAACAGGGAACTTAAAAAATTCCTGATCCAAAAAAGATACGGAACTATGGGCTAGATAGCATTCTGGAGAAGTTATTTTTCATAAGTTAGCAAAGTACTTTAAGCTTTACACAACAATGACAACTTTTGTTCTCACACAATTTTTCGACGAGGGTCTGCAGGTAGTGGTCGGCCACATGACCACGGGTATGCGTAGCCTTGATCAAAGTAAGCACATGATTGGTAACATTCAAAGAACATTCAAAGAGAGAGAGAGAGCGTAAATATTTTTGTCGAAATTTAGCGTTAGAGATGAACGTATCATAACCGTTTTTAGCTTCTTACCAACCCAAAATTTTAGAAGTCACCGAAGATGATGTCCCTTTCAAATGACTTAAATACTGTAAGCACGGATTTAATCTTATCTTGGTTCTTCAGTGTATTAAACAAAGTTGATGACATTTTTATATATGTTTCTTTGTTTTAATCCTTTCCTTTATCATTATACAGTATTCTTTCACAGAGGACCTTTATTTTGAACAGTACGTACATCTCAGAAGATTAAAAGAAAAAAGATTTTAGTAATTGAAGTGGATTAGACTAATAATTTTTTCTACCGAAATATAAAAAAATGGTTTTTTAATCTGTGTATTTTTGATTTTCAGCTGCCGACTGGACCGAACGTGTCCCTCTGCGTGTTGTTCACTACTGTCTACAAGGCGAAGAGCCCTTCAGCAACGCCTTTGGATTTGTTGCAAGTGCACGGCAAGGGTTCATGGGTCATGTTTTCCTCACCAGGAACGCTGTGGAAGCCAAGGAACTGAAAAGGAGCTTCTTTAATGGGTTTGAGAGGGCGTACCGAAAATTCAAAACTAGGCAAGAGAACAGTGAGCCACGCCCCCGTCAACCTGAAATTCAGAGAGGTATAATTGACAACATATTTTAGCTCTGAATTAGAGTACTTATATATTCATTGTAACACACATATGTTAGAAATTTGTAGACTGGCGTTCAGTTTGTTGCCATGGCTATTTCGTTGTATTCGGGATTAATTACGGTTACTTAGAAGAGCCCCGCATATGAACATAGACCACATTTCCGTGACAGAGTCCTTGCCAGAAGTGGTAGAATGAGACCTCCAGATTTACCAATATGTTTTTGCCAAAGGTCATCCCTTTACGTAATGCCAATCACTCAAGATAATCATTTTGCAGTACTTACACTAATTTTTATCGTAGTTTTACTGATGTTTTGTGTTGTTTTATATGTTTGTTTATGAGAGCAGGATTTGCTCATGTTTGGGCTAAATAAATTGAGATCTATCTATCTCATTAAATATGCGACCGCCCGAAACTCCTAAAGCTACATTGAGATTTTGAAAATTGGTGGCATAAATCAGTTTGAGATGATAAGTGGTTGGTGTTTCTCTTAAAATCACAGGGTAGTAGCGCTGTAATACACTGATAGGATTTGCGGTTAAAATTCCTTGGTCTATCTTACAGCCCGCTGCTTTATCAGGTGGTGTAAAGACAACTTGAATTCAAAAATTGCGAGTGCGATCGGCATATAAAGTTGAGAAATTTAAACAATGCCCCCAAATAAAAACCGCACTGATTGGTTACTGATTTATGAATATTAGAATATGGTATCAGATTTACAGCAGTGAAACTTGACGTCGCGTGTGTGTTCAGATTATAGAGGTCGTACCAGAATGATGGCACCTTGACAGTTCCCGAACTTCTCGGGTGTGAGCAATTATTATGTGTGGGCAGATATGTTGACCCAGGGTCCTAAGTTAACAGCTCCCTGTTTGACCCAAGTGCATTGATTTTTTTCTTATTTTAATGTTGCAATGCGTAGAATGAGAAAGTTGTTTCAATAACGAACAGTAGTACCCCGTTGCTTTGGAGGGGATACGACTATTAGCTCAGGCCTTGGCAATGTTTAATAAGATCCGTTTTGCAAATATTAATTGACGAAAACTCAAAGCAATATGTATTTTGTCCCTGGTCTGATAGGCGTTCAGAAGTATCCGTAGAAATCATGAATTATGAGGAACAATTCTCAGGATGCTTTTATGATTATATAGTAGGAATAACCACCCTTCCGCCTAGCAATAAAATTAAGGCGTTAGGCCTTTATGTCGTCACATGACCTTCAGCAAACATTTGTTAAATTTTATTAAAGTTTTTATTGTTTACTTTTCCTCGCAGTACCTTTCGTCGACAGGCCATACGCTGCTCCTCAGTACAACGCCTATTATCGCTACTACCCGAGTCAGCCTTATCAGCAAGTTCCAGGTGCACGCGTACCCCAACATTACGCCGCAGCGCCTCCACAGGCCGACAGGAGGTACGCCGCCAATCAACAATACGCAACTCGATTTTACGGTAAACCGGAACAGGATCCTTACCAACAGTATCGCAGACACAGGCCGAATGATTCTTTTCTTCACGAATATCAGTACTCCAGCGATCCTTACCGTCTTGAAGCAGATGATAGAAGACCTCGCACTGCCGGCGAGGATTTCTACCGAACCGCTGACAGAAGAGGTCGCCGGGTATTGAGAACGAGTAGCCCACAACCACCCCCACGACGACGTCACGTGGTCAATGACGACATGATCTATTAACTACATCCCAAGAAGCTACCTGGTTGCATGAAATACTACTCTGGCGTAAAGGGACGCACCACACCTTGATGCAATATCTCTGGTCAGGGAGTTCTCAATATCACCTCGTTGCTCATGGATGCGAAAGAAATAGGAATAGTGTGGTTGGCTAAATCACACAAGGCGTTACTTTTTTGCCAAACTTCAAAATGATTTGAAATGATTTCCTGTCTTGAACTTTTTCTGTAATAACATCTCCTCTCTCAAAAACTTGGAATAATTACCTAAAAATGGCTCAGGCATTGCCAAGACAAAAATTTTTTGCAAGAACCTGAGGGTGCAGGGATCTAGCTTACATAAATCAACTGATCACAGTTAATAGTATCAATGGGCTTTGTTGTATGGGAAGGGGGTATGGAAAGGGAAAATAGTTTATTAATTATTTTCTTGAGGAAAATACAAAGGTGTTTAGTAACTTCTTCCTTTTTCTCCTGTTATTGTGCTTTCATTAGTGGTGTGTCCCTTTCAAATCATGAATTTGTACATCAAAAAAGGCAGATGTACGTCAATAACCTTGCATGTTTGTTTTATACCACCCTCTTCGTGGAAAGATAGCCCAGACATCAGTACTACAAAGTGCTTTCACGTGACGTCATAACTGGGTAACCACACCCTCTTTTCGGAAAAAAAACAGCCATTACGTCGATTGTCATCTGCTTTTCAGTTAGCACTAGCTTTCGTCCGGCAAAATGGGTGTGACATGTGATGTCGGTGAAGAGCATTCTATGCATAGATTCTTAGAAATAAACTTGATTTTCTTCTACTTAGTGAAATTAATATGAGGAACTGAAATTATATATTGTTTTGTTGTTAGATTTACTACTTCAAGTTATGACAAGTGATATAAAAGAGTTATTAAATGAGTAATGTAAGCGACCTTGTGAAAATATAGTTTGCCGACTAAGAGTCGATATGATTATTTAAATAGAAAGATTTTTATTAAGCTCACTCATTGATTGACTCATTTGTACATAAACATTTGCTTATTAAGAATGGTTGGTTTATTTCGATATTCCCAGAATCAGCTACTCTGCTCTGCTGATGTCACTAACTCGATCCTTGGGTGTTTTACCCAAATGGTTGCTAAGCGTTCCTCGCGAAAACTATTCCGGAGAATGTGTTGTTGGTATGTTGTTGTTGTTAAATTGTTTCGTTTTTAAAATCAGTTATTTTTCATTGAAAAGTTTATTATATAAGTTACGGAGTTAGACCATTCTAGCTGTGGTTAGCAACAAGAAAAAAATTACAATTAGAATTCGAGGTCTTTTAGCACGTTATTATTAGGTTGTTGAAATGGTTAGGTGAGGTTCAAGACTAACAGTCAAGACTCAGTTCGGTATGGACTATACGCCATTTGCATTAATCACCGAACTTCTGGTCGAAGCGATAGCTATACAACGATACATGGAGGCAATATCTCTAAAGTAGCATGAATTTTTTAGGCATAATGTGAAGAAAATCCCTTTGAATCAAAGAACAACAAATGTCATTCTTAGGGCAAATAAGTTCACTAAAGGACCCTGTTACTAATGTCTTTTAACCCCCCCCCCCTAAAATATATGACTACACAGTCCCATTGTCGTTGATCGGCGAAGGATCGGACATAACCTTCTCAGGAAAAAAACCAGTAGAACCACTTGTTACTTTCAACTGGTTCCAACTAGTTTGAATTGGTTCCAACTGGTTTCCAACTGTTTTCAATTTTGTCAATGAGACTATTAGAGTGTTATAACTTTCAACCGGTCTCTGAAGTAGGTCAAAAGCTGTTCTCGTAAAACAGTCGTGCAAACATTGCTATTTGCACAGGTTCAAACCCTGCTTAATTTGCTTTTCCCGAGCTGTTTCCACATCCGCTAAATTTTACACCCTCGCTGAAACATAGCAGAGAAATTGCGGACAAAATAAGTCATAT
Organism: Holothuria scabra; assembly: GCA_037179385.1. NCBI lineage: Eukaryota > Metazoa > Echinodermata > Holothuroidea > Aspidochirotida > Holothuriidae > Holothuria > Holothuria scabra. Next base: position 20,661,179 of record CM074190.1, read on the forward strand.
TATGTGATTCACCTGACAGTAATTCTAGGGCAGAACTAGCGAATGGAATCTAACTTAAATTGCCCTTAAAATTTGGTGCTTGGTATTAACTTCGAGGCCCAAATTAGCATCCAAATAGCGACAAACGTCAAAAGAAAATTGTATTGTCTTTCCTCTAGAGACTTGGATTAAGAAAACGAAGGAAAAAGCAAAGGAATTTGGGTTGAATATATCATTTTATAGGGGGATAAGAATTAAAATCAAGAAAAATTTTGACCAAATCCTTGGCCTGTTACAAAAGCTCCCTGTAGGAGCAAACTAGACAAAAGGAATAATCAGAAGCTTAGAATTTCAGGTACAAAACGCCAACCAACCAAATCAGACCTACAAATTCTGTGGTAGTTTAAAGAACAGTATCATTTGGAAATCTTTAAAGTCGTAAGAGGTTACTAGAGTAAGCCATGTTGGGACAATATATGCTGACACCATTAAAAGTGGTGTCCCACGAATTGTCCAAATCGTTGTCTGTACTTACCTTAGTCATGCACATTTGGTCACAGAGCAAAAATACACCACCCTTTTGGGGCAAAACAAACCAACACAGACAAATACAGCCTGCTGATTTGTTAACCTTTCAATCTTTGTGTCTTTCAGAGAAAAGAATAAACTTCTAAACTTGTCATAGAATTTTTGAACAGTCGATACAAGCATGTCTGCTACACGTCAGACCGAATTCTTATGCGAGTGGCCACGTGTTCCCATTGCTTTGCCCCCAAGGATGACACTGGTGTGTCGTCAATGTATAAGGTCATAACATATCAGTATAAACATGGACATCTAAGCTTTGTCTTAATTACGATCAATAAATATACGATAAGTCGCCTTTTAGTTGTCGAAGACAAAGTTTGATTTCTCAATATTAAGTTACGTTCGAGTTTTTGAGTGTTTTATTTTTACCGAATAATGCCAATTGATAACTTAACAATTTTGTTGTATATTTTGACTGCTAGCTTTCATTCAATTGGTGATTAAATAAAGTGAACGATACGCAAATGGAAAATATGAATGCGTTAGAAACTGGTTTTATTTCTCTGATGTGAGTGTTAGGACTTGATATATACATAGGCGTACGGGAGCATTTCAGTTTTTTTTTTTTTTTTGGGGGGGGGGGGGGCAGAGGATTCTGCCCGAAAGACTATCTAAGCGGAGCGCCACCATCGGTTGGCGCGGAGCGTACAGAAAATTTTGAAAAATCGCAACCCTCAGACAGCCGGAAATGGCCTCTCCCAGGCTTATAAGCAGAATCAAAGCCGTCGATATTTTGAACTTTCGTTTGCAATAAAATTTCCACCAAAAATGAGCAAATCTACAAAAAGGTCAGAAAACTCCCAGATGAAATGTACCACTTGGCACTACCATTGGATGACTACATTAAGCTATGATCATTGGAAAATGAGTTTGTTTGCGCGTTCTACAAACTATTTTACGTCATGCAGCATGAGAATATCATCAATATAATTTTGAAAATTGAAAAACTTCAGAAACCCTCAAAAATCTCAAGGCTTCTCAACTTCAAAGGAGGATGGCATTGCATCGCATTTTCGGCTGCCTATTAAATATAAGTTTCGTCGAACTTTACAAGGATTCCGTGTGTTTTAGCAGCCTGTTTAGCTCAGATTCAGAGGCCCGAATTACCTGAATGGGGATGCAATGCAAGGAATTGGCCCTTAAAAACCGTTTAACTCAATTTTCGCACGATTCCCAAGCAAGGTAGCAGCCTGTTAATATGCATTTAACCCTTTACCGTTGTGCTCCGATCGGGGCATATCTGCGCGCCTCGGGAGTGGGCGGAAAAGCGGATGTAGCCCGCCCCGCATCGGCTTCCGTAGGCCGTTGACCCCGTGACCTTAAACTATTGTCTCTCTCGTTGTTGTGGCCGAATTTTCGGGTAGCTACTCGCAGTTTCGAGCTCCGCGTGAAACAGTAAAGATGTGTGACAGCTGAGCTCTCCACATGGGTCCAAAAGGACCCAAACAACGGTAAAGGGTTAAACAAACAAGGGCGCAAATTATTTCCTAGTGAGCAAACGACCTAAGTCCATATCAACGGTTTCGGCGCACTTGATCCCCACAAACCATACCCATTAAATAAAAAAAGGCGTTGACAAGGCACTTTTCATATATTCTTCCCCGATCCAGCAATCGGTAACTGAGGTTCGTCCTTAAAAACATTTGAGATGTGAAAAAAACATAATGTAATGATATACCGCATCTGGGAATGTATAAAACATTACCTGGTCTTGTATCTTTCGGGGGAAAACTGTAGAACTGAATTAAAAACATGAGTACCGTATGTCTGTGACTCTGTTGCGACCATGGGCGCCCGCAGAAATTTTTACAAGGGGGGCAAGGTCATTCATGGATGATTCAAGTGTGTACACCATCTAAGCGGAGCGCCACCATCAGTTGGCGCGGAGCGTACAAGAAAATTTTGGGCCTTACTAACCCTCCAGATGGCCGGAAACGACACTTGGCGAGTGTTAAAGCTGCATGTACCCAGCCCTGAATTCTGTAATTTTTAGATTTTTAGAATTTTCAATGTAAAATATTGTTGAAGGGAAATCTGCCTCTCGGTCATGTCCTCGCACGCCTATGCACGATAAAACTTACAACTGTCAAACAGCCTATATAGGCCTATATCCGTTACCCAATTATGAATCATACCCCCCCCCCAAATTCACCTTGTATATCCCAGTCACATCCGCGCGTCGCCACTTGAGATCGGCACGGGACCAAACCAAGACCAACACATTCATCAATAGTCGGATGCCATATGCACACTACACACCTGACAACTAGTACAATTGTGGCAAAGTTTTTACAATTACAAATTTCCAATAGACATCACGAATGATGGTCCCCAAATTGCTATTTCACTATTCAGCATACCATCTTCTCTTTTACTATTCCTGGTCAAAATGTCCGCATATTTCACGAGTAGAAACTGACGCTGTGAGTGAAGATATTTTGATGATTTATTTTTAATTTTTTTTATTTCAATTTTTAATTAATTTTTTCACAAGTTTGATTTTCCAGGGGTGGGGCAAGTGCCTCCCTTCCCCCCCTTCCGGACACCCATGGTTGCGACTCTTGCCCAAATTCCAGTTCCACTGAATTGATACAACTGTCTATATGACTCGGGCCGAACTCCCGACTATATATAAATGATTTTCCTACTATAACGCCGTTTGAGAAAACCCGGCTTGATGTTTTTACATGAATTTGTTGGCAGACTTACTTGCAGATTTGTTCACACTAAATTCGTATGAGTGAGCAAACAAGCTACGCTGATTTGTTTACCATTGCCCGAATTTCGAGGATCATTTCGAAAAGTGCAAAATCGTCATCTCATTCATATGCTGCCCAAATACCTCTCGACCAAGTACGTTTCAGCCTTCTGGTGACTAATGGTGATTGTCATTTAGTAATATGGTGCGTCGCAAGATAGCTTTTGATTGATTTGTTCGGGCAAAATTTTGGGGACTGTACACATCCTCTCTCCCCTTGTGATCTGACAATTAAAAATATCCCAGAACTTTTTTTGCAATTTTTGCCCGAATATTGTGTCATTTCGGGGAAAGGTTTGCGCAAGAATATGAAGTGAGGCTGACGAAAAATTGTTTTTTCATAAGCTGCACGAACGTGTCGCGAATTTTGGAATCTTTTAGAGTTTTCATGAAAATTGTACCGTGACTATGATGCTTTTTTACTATTTCTCGGCCAAGTGTTTGAAGGAATCGGGCGCGCCTATAGGAGTTTTCTGTGTAAGTAGCAACAAACCAGGTTTTAAGACTCAAACGGCTGCCCGAATTCTTCCAGATCCCTGTCCGAATTTTAGGTCTTGAGAAAATTTGGGGGCAGTTTGCCCCCTGCCCCCCGCCTCGTACGCCTATGTATATAGAGTATAGTAGAGAGGGAATTGAACACTGATGTGAGCCGCGTTAAACTATCGCGGAAACTGTCGACATAAAGACAAGCATAAAAAAATTACTGTAACTCTTTTGATTGGACCATCTTGGAGTGTATAAAATATTTTGTGGAGATAGAGGGGGGAAAGTAGACGGCCAAGATCCAGAAAGAACAAAGTTTTTGTATACTTTCTGGTTGACAAAGCATCAGTGATTCCTTTCAAGAGATACTTTATCGAACCGAGGTTTTCAGACATTCTTTCAGGGGTGGCGCCAGCTGGGGTAGGGGACCGTTCCCCTCCCCGCCGGGAAAGGTCAGCGGTTTCGTCGAGGAGGCCTAAAAATAATAATAAAAACTTACAGGACTGAAGTTACTGGGTGGGAAATCTTTTTATTGACTTTTTGTTTTGTAAAATTTGCTATTTTAATGCATATTGAAATCGATTTCAATCATTTCTTCTTGGCTCTGTTACACCTCATTCCATGTTGATTGTCCTATCTGTATAAGTTACTGGATGGATGATCATGAACTGTATTTTTATTTATGAATTATTTATTTTCCTTTTGTAACACTATTTAATGCATATCTAAAACGGTTTTAACCACTTATTACTAGCTCTGCTATCCCTCATCCCATTTTCAATCCGTGCGCGAAAGGTCATGCCGCCATCGGGAAAGACTGTCCTCACCCCCGTTGTTGAGAGAATCCAATTTCGTCGTGGATCTACAGGCCCACGATAATAGATGTGGGAACGATAACTTGAGTCACCCGGACGATATTCTTGATTTTGCTTACTAGAAGACCATACTCTTCAAGGAAGCTCACAATTCTGAATTTTCCTTACAAAAAAAAAACGGACGAGTGGTTCTTCATGGGCATGCAGTGCCCAATGGCCTGCCATCTGGTCTGCCCCGACAGCCGAATTCTAGCAACGGTAATGAAAATCGGCCAAGCCGTTTTCAGCTACACATAATGATTAAAAGTACTGCGTGAGAATGTCTCCTCCTGAGTCTGACTGAAAATTCATTTGAGCCACCTTGTAACGTGACATATTAACGTGACACATTTTCAAATGCGTTGGAAGTAAAATCATTTATAGTCTGGAGTTTCGGGCAGTCACGTAGAAAATGTTTATCTATTTAGTGGATATTGCGATTGAATAAAGCGAAGATTCCTAGTAGAGTAAAAAAAAATAAAGATTAGTATGTTTTCAATTCCGTTGCATAGTTTTACCCCGAAAAGAGACAAGATCATTACATGTAATTGTAGCAGTATGCCAGAACCTTTTATTTGGTAATTTTCTGATCACTTAGCAAGTTGGGTTTTTTCCATCGAAGTGAAACTTTCATTTCAAAGGAAAGCTCAAAATAACGACTGCTTAATTCATTTCTAGTTACAAGTCTGGGAAATGCCATTTCCGGCTGTCTGAGGGGTCAGATTTTTTTAAACAATTTATAGCCTGTTTTCGTCGAACAAATTAATTCACAGAATGAAGCATGTCTTGCAAATTATTCTTCGTTTTGGGGCAGTATTATAAAGTGAAAATTTTATTGCGAAAGAAAGCTCGAAATAATGACTTTTTTGTGTTACCGGCCAGTGGAAATGCCTTTTCCTGATGTGTGGGATTCTCAATTTTTCAAAAATATCTGTACGCTTCACTTAATTAGTCTTTCGAGCAGGCTTACATTTTACGGACAACAGAAAAAACAGCAATCTGCCCCGTCCAAAACTGAAACGCTCCCGTACGCCTTTTCAATATGTAAAATATAAAACTTCAAATATTTGGGAAGCCAAACTTTTTCCGCAGAAAAAATTTTCCAATATGGTACTAGGGCCTTAATCTGCCTGATGATGGTTAGTAAAACCAACAAAACTACACATATCATCCCCTACTTGATTTGTTTTGTAAGAGGGTCAGATTCTTCCATAAAATCCCCCAAATCTGTCATAAAATTACAACTTATTCCCAACACAAGCTTCAAATTGTTAAAATTAAAGGGGCAAAATTTTCCAATTTCGATGAATACGTCAGCACAACAAATAACCAAAGCATACTTTGTTAAAAACCCCGACATTCTATCTAATTTTGCTCTTGAAAGGCATATCACTTGATAAAAAACGAACCCTATTTTTCATTATAACCTTAACAAAAACTCAAATTTTCTTACATTAATTTCCAAAATTTCTGCAATTTAATAAGCTCTTAATTTTCAAATCTTTGTTCAAAAAGGGAGAAAAACTTTCCCGGCAAACTTCTGTTCTCGTCTTGAGCCCTAATTAGTTCGTAGTCCTATAGAACGATTTATGCATAACTCCAGCAAAATTTTTAGCTGTCGCGTACAAAATTTATTTGATTTCGCCCATATGAAAGAAAGACTCCTCAACAAACATCCCAACTTTTTAATGGTCCTTACAAAAGCCAAATTTCTTTCAAAATTTTTCCTTCAAAATAAACTCCAAATTTTTAAGCACTTGTTAAAAAGGGAGCCAAAAATTTTGTCGCGCTACGTGCGCCTCAAATTCTGCCAAGTCACGTCTCACCGGGACTAATGTTAGATAGTAGGGCCAATCGTAGAGACGAAGGCTAGGTAGGGGATCTTGAGGTGAACGTAGCTCCAGACAAGAATGGTTACGAAAGTTCCAGTTGATTTAAAACGGTTCATTCGTCGATTCGACTCTCCATTAAAAACAAGATTAGGTTAATCAATAAATCGGCGAAAAAGATGGTTATCTATGGACACAATGACGACTGGTTAATGACTACATGCTTCTGCTTCGAGGTCTGATGCACGAGTGCCCTTGCAAGGTTGCAGCTTCGGGCTTGCAAACCGATCTTTGGACTGTGGAACTAACTGAAGTCCCTTGATTGGTTAAAAGTTGTGACTCACCAAATTAAATAACTATTGATGAATATGTTGATCTAAATGACCAATGAGGAGGCTGTAAAGGGTTTAATTGGTCATACCTTGAAAAATGGGATACAGAGTACACGTGCGCGCGAGGTAGACTGTCACGTTCACTGGTAACGAGTGACGGGAAACAGGAAGGGCCCTGGTAATCTAGGACAAAAGGAAGGGAGAGCTGCTTGTAAACAACAAGACGGCGTTCCCGTTAAAGGTTATGGAGGGTTTACTATATACTAAACAACACTAACTCATCGCATGTGTCGGGGCCTTGAAACGCTGACCCCCCTCCCCCTGCCGGGCAAATCTTGGCGCCATCCCTGCTTACCTTTTGAAGAATTCCTTTGCATAATTGACCACCCAGTGCCTTTTCCCGCCGTTTTTAAGGAACGAACTCTATTTCTCTTCTGAACCATACGTAGGCCTATTGAATAACAACATTTGGAAAAGAAATATTATATTTACAAATATTTACAGTTTCATTTAATTAAATTTATAGATTAACCTTAGCCACCAAGAAGGCAAACCACCAAAACTTGATTGATTGAGCCTGGTCAAATATAAGGCACTTTGCATCCCAGTCCTTACTCAAAAAAAAAAATGTCTCCCTTTACACCTATCCAAGACAGTAATTACTCAAACGAGCCTACAGTTTGAACATAGTCTATAGAGGGCGGATGGTCTGGCAAGCTATTGACAGTATCGAAGTGATGTTATTGTTCTCGAAAAACGAAGGTCACGTGGTATTCAGAGTGCACAGCTTTCGTTCAGTATACACACGTCTACGCAGTCCTGTACACTTTCAATGAAAGAAACTGATGTAAATAGTGTTCTTGCAATATTTAATGATAGAATTTTAGTTTTGCCTTTCCCTTAAAACATACAAAATCCATGCTAAGCGATGATTTTGCAATAAACTAATGTGAAAATAGAAGACATCTCCATATAAGCTACGAATTAGTAACTATAACTATACCCCACGTATGCACGTATGTAGTGTATCTTGAGTCGGTCAGTGCATTGAGTCGGTCATTGCATAAAAATGTATGGCACGTGCACAGAGTACAACGCTTATTGATTGACCGACTCATGGTATCACAATGCTATACGCTCGCATAGCCTGGGTAAGTGTACCAGGCGAACGGTGGCCAGTTAGCTTCCAGTTCAACGGCGCCGATACTGCAAGTTAGCCGAGAACTACAACCACAGTGAAAAATATATATCTACCGTGACCCTCAACAACAAACCGTCTTCGAATATTAAGTCCATTAGAGGCATTTTTTCTGTATAAAATAACTGACAGACGATTGGCGAACATTCAGAATTGGGTCGTTCAACAGCGTAGGCTTGCATGCTGCACAGTGATCACTGACCGACCATGGTAAGTCAGTCCAACCAGAGCTTTACGCCTTGATCCACGTTGCTCTATCGCGCCTAAATTGTGAACTTTTACACAAGTTTCTCGCACGACGCAGCTTCGATCTCGTCATTTTTCACAATTCCGTCACTCGACCATTTCAGTGGACATCTTTTGGGCCTATTAGCAACGGGAATATACCTCTAATCATAATTTCTCATGATCTTCGTCAGGCCTCAACAATTTATGAAGTCTGTTAAGCTTTTTCGAGTGATGAACTTCAAACACGAGCAGTATGCCTACATGTTTGTTTAGCCAGCTTTAGATGTCATGCATGCACAGTACACAGAGCGAATGAAAGTTCACAACAACACGGGCTACATTTAGGCTATAGACCTAGAAATGTAAAAATAAACATGATTTCACAACCAAATTCAGAGTGAAGAAGATTACATAAAAAATTGCCCTTCCTTCAAGGATCGTCGAAGGGACGATCGAGGCAGGGCTTTGTAGGCTCAGTATTATACGTTTATGTACACAGGCTACTCTAGAACTAAGGGGTGTTTTTGTCAGTTCTCACCAGATTCAAGCAGAATTATAAGTGATACGAGGCGGCATGTAGACTTAAAACTCATGTGAAACTTAAAATTATTGATTTGGTCTCTTACAAGCTCATATTTTAGTTGCATTTTTGGAAAAAGTCCCCTTTCAACACGTCAAGCCCTGAGGTTATCGTGCAGTCGTAGTCACTTCGCAGCACAAGGTGTGCACCCTGAATACCACGTGACCACGGAAAACGTACTGCCTCAACATAGAACCGTTAGCTTTTGTTACAGTACAATAGCTTGCCAGACCATCCGCCTATATTGACTATGGTTTGAAAGAATATGAAAACAGTATGAGGAAACACTGCTCCAAATTTACAGAGGGCGCTTCTACTCAGTTGGAAAAATATCCAGTGAGGAAATTTTGCTTATTTTTGTGGGATGGGGTTGGAATCTGTCCTTACGGGTCATCTCCTGAAAGCATTTATTTTTTCCACGGGGCTTTGGGCAAATTATGCCAGTGGCAGTGGACATAATCACCTGCTTGAATGTGGCTACGTTTCTAAGTTAAAAAAAAAAAAACAAAAAAACAGTTTCTCAAAATTGATTTGGTTATTCTAACACAAGACTTAAAAAGATCAAACCATTTATTGTTAACGTAACCCAAAAATATGATCATAATCTAATAAACACGATTTTTAAACTAAAAAAATATATGAATTTGTCCATAAATGGGCCGTGAATAAAAATATAATTCCTATCTGCTAAATTGACGCTCTAGATGTGTGCAACTACGCCTAAATACACCTAATCCACTCATGGCAAACACTTTGCAACATCGCCATTTCAAAAGTGCCGAATTGAGCTCTTACAGGGACCAACATTTTCGCGTAAGTTGCCTAGATATGAAAGGGCTCATATCTTTCTGGGCATGAAAATATTGATCACAAAGCATCTCTTATCCTTCGGAGTTCTTTGTCTTAACCATTGGTAGCAGTTTTGCGATACGTGCGTGTATGAATGAACAACCGAGTAAACTAACCATATGCCTAGCCTGGGCCGATTTCTTCTGCTTTGTAGTTTCCATATTCTTAACATTGACTATGTTTATAACTCGGGATAGCAGTTTCATTAAAGAATTTGTTGTTTCAATTCTTTGATAACCATTTGAATTTTTAGCATGAAATGTATGTAAAGTTAATGGTTGGTTCATGAATGATATCAAGCAGTTGGGGCTGTGGGCTTCCAGTGGGGAATGAGATTTCAGCCCACTAAGTGTAGCGTTATTACTTTTGCTCGGAAAAAAAGTCCCATACTTTTTAGGTATGTTCTAAATAGGATTGAGCTCCTGAGGTTGGATAGTATTAAGTATCTTGGAATTACCATCACTAAAGATCTGAACTGGGAGAAGCATATTCAAAACATCTGTAACAAGGGAAATAAGATTCTTGGTATTTTGTATAGAAATCTATCTTCCTGCCCTGGTGATGTCAAGTTAATGGCTTATAAGGGAATCCTTCGGCCTGTGCTGGAGTACGCCGGTAGTGTTTGGGACCCCCACCAGGTTTACCTGCGCGACAAGCTTGAGAGTATACAAAAACGGTCTGCTAGATTTATTGCCTCTGACTATTCAAGGGAGCCAGGCTCAATGACCAGGCTCCTTAAAGAACTAAACCTTCTGTCCTTAACTGAAAGGCGGAGGAAAAGTAGACTGATCCTTTTTTCCAAAGGTATGTTTGGCCTGGCTCATTTACCTGTTGATTGTCTCCAGCGGCCTACTTGTAGAACCCGTTTAATGCATGACCTTCATGTCTGTCTCCCACATACTAGTACTAACTGTTATAAATTTAGCTTCCTGCCTCGAACCATTAAGGATTGGAATCATCTCCCCCTGAATGTAATGAGGGTTGCCTCTGTCCATAAGGACCCTATCACCTATATTACTGGGCATATTTAGCCTCTCGACGCATGCGTGGTGAAAGAATGTCCTTTGGATGTGTCACCTTTATTGAAGAAGAAGAAGAAGTTCAAAGTTTGAACGGGTTCTTTATTCGCATACCTCAATAAAATCTAGTGTTTGCACGGGTACTAAAAATAGGGACCCGGGTACCCGATCCCCATACCCGTCGGGTATCCGGGTTACCCGGTGTTACAGTGACTAAAAGATATGAGCATTTTGTAAGGCATACTCAATAAGACATGTATGGTAACATTAACATTTGTATTGGATAGGTAGGCCTATAGCTATCACATTCCCAAGTTCAAAAACATTTGATTTGTTAGAAGGATTAATTGTCTCAGTTTGTTTTAGATCAAAATAACAAGTAAAATAAAAACGTAACAGAAAACAGTCAAACAAGAAAATTACAGTATTACTGTGTACTTCCCAAGGCCTATATCAATTTGATACTGAGGCTTGCCTACTCGAAAAGCCAGCATACTAAGAGCTCGAAGCTTCTCCTTTTAAAACACTGATTAAAAAATATCAACTAATCAGAGCCCTGTATTATGGTATTCTATTGCACGTCAAAAATTACCGATTGTAAACAAACGACGTCATGTTTGTGAACTTTACTCACACTACTTTGCAATGTGCATTGGAATTATCACTTATGGGGTATGTACATTCTTACGTAGCTAGCCTCATGTTGACATCCAGGCACGGAAACATAGCTTTCACATATGAACTTTGTAGTCTGCTCGAGCGTCATTTTGGGGCAAAATAACGTAATATATACTGGCCTGTTTAAAAACAAAAATATTGTGATTATTTACTGTGTTATTACATTGATGTCGTTTTACTTTACAGATAGGGCAAAGTGTTGATTTGCATAAAACTGACACGTTTAACCATTAAGAAATATTTGAGGATTATACTCAGGATGGCATACCATATTAATAATATGATCGTATATACATGCAAGGCTCAGTTTACCTAGCATGCCCAATGTTATGGGCACTGTCTTTGCAAGCTGGGCAGGGGTGACACAGTAGGTCTTGCTACAGTACAGTATGTCTGCGTGAAACAGTACGATGTGATTTTGAATCCGCCATCATATAGCTTGCTTGCATGTAAGTTTATAAGCGATATACATGTGATGTGTGAGAAGTAACTCACTATGTGACGATAGCGCGGTCGGGCCGCATGCTGATAAAAATTTCAACTTCAGAAATAAAGTACAGACAACTTTCAAACTTCCACATAATTTCTAGGGGCTCTCTTCCTTCTCAGTCTGAGAGAATGTTTACCAAATTGGCAAAATATTTTAGTCCATTACCGTTGGCAATGGCATAAATGGGGTGATCCTTTTTGCATGAATTTTTTTTTTTATGATTCAGATAGTAGATTTGGAACCGAGTAATACGGTGGCTGGCAGGTATCCCGGTACCACCTGGGCAATGATACTGTACCTGACCACCAAAATGATGTTTTCCCTTTTATGTTGTTTCATTAAAATTGAAAGCATATTCCAGAGACAAAATTCATGAACTTCAAAATATGCAAAAAAAAAAAAAGTTCTAATTCAGGAGTGAAAACTGTATCTCAATTGCATAAAGCATTCAGAAAGTACAAATTTTTAAAGTAATGCAAGGTTTGGTTTTGTGCATTTTGGGATGTCATCATTGCTTTCAATTTATTTACAACTTTGATGCCGTTGCAGGCAATAGTAAACAACAGGGTTTCCCCTGGTACTTAATTCCTGTGGCAGCAGCCCCACTGCTTTTTGCGACGGCCTTGTCAAGAATTTCCCATCATTACCGCCTCACACTCTTTTTCCCGAGAATCGGTCTTTCCCTTTAAAGAGAATGCCTTCATGTTGACAATGAAACCTCACAGAATTCCCGAGACACATTTTTCTTGCTTTTGCAATTGCCTTTAAACAACTTGAACTTGCACCCAAGGAGTTCTAAATTGGCCAAAAATCCCCCCTCCCCCCCAAATTCAAATGTGCAAAAGAACTTTCACAAGAAGAATTCTTTTGAGGCAGACTCTGGAAAAAGTGACTAGAAATATCGGTAAGATAGCATATTATTACAGGAAATAATGAAATGAAGGAATTACGTTTTGATTTGCCAGTACATAGATGAATCATATAGTAAGGATGATCGTGATTGGCTACAGCCCAAGGCTTCAAACTGAAGCATGGAGAGCAAGTGAAGTCATCACACCTCCATAAAATTGTTGACCGTATCAATTTTAATTGACTTCAAAAATTACTGAAATTGGTATTATTTCAGTGACAGTTTTTGACACGTGTATATGCAAGCAAATTCTTTTTCACCCCCAAAAGGAAAATTTTCAGTCCTGAAACACATGCTTCGACCTCAAAAGCAAGCTACAGTCCAGTGCTTACACTTTTCACTGTGTTAAGCACATTTAGCATATTGGATCATCAGAAGAATGAAAAATAGCTCAAATCTTTAAAAATGTCAAAAGCATTTACCTGACTGTGCAAAAGACCACAAAACAACAATTCCCATGATAAATATCATGGGAATTGTTCAACAGGTTTTCTTTATGGAGTGTCCTTCTTCAGAGTAGCTTAGCACATTGGCTGTTGCCTAAAGTGTATTACCTGTATACTAAGAATCTAGTCTTCTGTTCACATGTGTAATTTGTAGGAGTCCCCTTACAAGTAGAGCTACAGTGCTAAGAATTTTGATATAATTCAGTTCCAAAGTGTGTACAAATATGAAACGTGTTCCTGAAAACATTGTTCAGCATAGAAGGGGTGATATACTGACAAGACGGCACTCTTTCTTGTGAAAATGACTTCCATTAAATTTTAATTTTATTACCATAACTGTAACCTGAATCAAACTTATGTCTCCATGTCATTCAAATTCAATAGAGTTGCTTCAACCTACCCCACTCTCAACTGTAGATGTGTCTGCAGCCATTTGAGGAGAGAGAAATGAGTCATGATCCCTGTCCTGCCCCACCCTTTTCCCTCCCCTCCCTCAAAGGGCCCTCATATTGTTGTTGCTTACTACAAAATACTACAAAATCATGCACGACTCCAAATTGTTGATCCAAAGACAACCAAGCTTCACTACTCGAAAATGTGGCTGCATACAGTAGTGTACAAGGAAAGGGGACAATTTACTGTAAGGGGAGTATCTCCCTCCAAAATTTAAAAGATTAATGGGAAATGCTTTAGTATTCATAGTATTTGTGCCGTACCCTGCTAACTTTTAGATAATGCCCAAACAACCAATATTTTGTCTACTTTAACTTGGCTACCTAGCCCTTTCTGTGAACTCATTTTTGCATTTAATAGGCAGATAACAAAAGAAAAAAATCAGATAGCCTAGGTTACAGAGAGCTTTAAATTTGGGTGAACTTTCAATCATCCTATTTACAGATCTGAATAGCTATTTCCCAACATTTCTACATAACAGCCTAATTCTAGCATTTATAATATTCCAGAGCCCCAGAGCTTCCAGGGACTTACCCCCTGCCCCCCTCCAGATGCATTACCCTGAACTCTACCAGGAGCCCTAAAGCAGGCCCCTGGACCCTTGGAGTGTTGGGAGCACTTCGTGCTCCCATGGGGCCTTCAGGGCCTTACTTCCTCTCTGGCAAGTTACCACCTCACACTCTCAAAACCCCAGGGGAAACCCTGAATGGTAATTGCACTCTATGCATGGTGTAGGGTAATGCAAGATCTACAGGAAAAGATATTCAAACGTTCCAATGGTATTTGTTTTCAAGGAGAATCAGAAAATCAAAAGGAATCTGGAGCAATGTGCCCAAATTACATAACTTTCTCTGACTTTGTTAAAAAGCAGAGGTTATTTTTTAATAAAATAAATTACCAAAGTAAGATCTTGACATAGGAAGGGAATATTATGACAGGATCTGAAGGAAATGGTATGTATAGAATATTTTTGTTTTTCTTACAAGATCCAGGTGAAAAATCACCAGAATTTGCCTTCAAAGGGACAATGTCTGGTGACAAATGTAAAGAGTTTCAACAAATCAGTGCACTTTTTTCTCTTTCCTGGTGAAAATTACATCTCAATGGCATGCTGCATCCAGAAGTTATAACTTTTTGGAAAAAATATTCAAACCAGTTACACATTGCATTGTGGGAAATCTGTGATATCATTCTGGTAGATTATTTTTTGTATTTTTTTGTTATTAAATGTTTATGCAAGTGAAATATGCAGACACTTTTAAAGAGCTCTGGAATCTTTGTGTTCATAACATTTTTAACTAAAACTCGAACAAACATTCAATTTTCACTGCTGTGAAGTACGTATTGAGGTCAAAATAATTGCTTCAGTTTTAAAGAACATAAAAAGATTTATGAAGTAATCTGCCAGTATTAAGGAACATAACATTTTGTAAGCTTGATGCAACTGTGAGTCTGTTTTTGACAAAGATAACCTTTTTATAAACAAGAGTAACTTGAGTTGTGAACAAATTAGAAGCTGTATCGGTGTGGAGTTTGCAATGTACTGTACGTGCTCCAAAAATATTATCCTCCCTTATTTGAGATCCTAGGAAATTCAAATTGACACCCAAATACTCCTTAAAATGTGGAGTTCCACAGCTTTAACATTGCCATTAATAGTACATTTACTCAAGTGTTGAGATTCTACAATATACTGTAGCTAAGATTTGGAGGGCAATTTTAACACAAGACCCGCGTAAAAATACCCACCAAAGTTTGAAACACAAGAAAATTCTGCCATATCAGTGTAAGGGCCATGACTTTTTACTGTAAAAGCATCTTATGAAGGAGACGTGTATTGCACAAAGCCACAGAGGCCACAGAATAGATATAAACTAAAAAAGGAGTTTTACCAATTTACTTACCCTATGGATCATACTGTATTAAATTTTACAATTCCAGATCAGTATGACTATTATGTGCCACCAGTAACATGATTTAGTTAGTTTGATAGTGTGTGTAACTTTGTTTGTGACTTATGTAGAGTCATCTTGTGACCAGGGATGTAGCCAGCCAAATTTGAGTGCTGGGTAATTGTCTGATCTGGGGAAAGCACCTCACCCCACCCCATGGCATCTACCCCATTATTCAGCCATTAATTTTTCATTTTTCTCTCATTTTACTTTAGGGAGTAAATTTGGGGCTAGTTTTAGATCTCGGCAGGCAGATTGGTGGTGGGCCGAGAGATGTGTGTTTGCCTGGAGTGCCGAGCAGGAATATCAAGTGCTGGGTGTCACCGTCCAGCGCCGCCCACCGTACTGTAGCTACATCCCTGCTTGTGACCTAGTCATATGATGACAAGCATCTGCTGTAGTACTTAAAAAAAGTTATCTATCTCAATATTAATCCAATGCCCACTGCATAATGATACTGGTACCCTTTAGGCTTACTGTACAGTAGGCCTAAACCTCATAGGATTTTTGCCATTTGTGTATCTAAATACTTGATAACTCTGATTTGCTTATTAATCAGGCTATTGTTCATGGCATGATGTGCCAGGAAAGATAGGCTTATCTTACCAGATTCTATGAAAAAATTTCTTTTGCAAACCAAAATTTCTACAAATGCTTTGCATTAAAGATGTGTAATGGCTCTGCTATATATTAGTCACCATAACTCTGCATACCTGGTGGGTACAACAATTGAAGATGTACAAGGTTCCTGTTTTTAGTACTGCACAGGTACTGTACGTGAACAAACACATCCGATGTACAGAACCATCAAGTTCTGCAGATCAGAATTTAGCCTTTACATCAATAGGGGAAATTGAGACCAAGATTCCATGTAGAATTATCAAAAGCATATTGTAAAGTTAACAAGAAGAGAGAACTTTAACAAACTACTGTACAAGCCAGTTTAAGGAAAGCATTTCAGTGCTCAATGTCTTGGCTGATCTTAATTTACATGTGCTGTACTGTAAATCACATCATTGTTATCCAGTTTTATCAATGTGCAGTAGAAACTAAGTACATGGTGTGAACTTGTACAGTGTCACAGTACTGCCCAAGCATATGTCTATGGAGATTAGCATAGGCCTAACAAACACAAATTTTAGGCAAGCAAGACATTAGAGAGCACTGAAATACAAGTACTTTCTTTTAGTAAGGCATCCCATCTTTTCAACTTTGAGTTTTGTCAGTACATGCTGTAATTCTGCATGAAATTTTCACAAAATTTGGTTTAAATTTCACCTGGGATCAGATGCCTTGTAAATCTACTCATCATGCAGCACACAAAATCGTCCCGTATCCCATGATCCTGCTCTGAGTACTCCTTGATAATCATACAACTCATGTACTGCCTACAGATGAAGAAATATTGAAGGGATCACTTTTATCCAATGATGGTTCTTGAGATTTAAGCAATTGAAATTGACTCAAAACAATATCACTTTCAATGCGGTGTATTAAAAATCATTACTTTGACTGTGGTTATACAGTACACTGGTATCTAAAGTAATGCAGATCGGTCAATGTGCAGTGATCAGCACATGTCCGTATTTTAAAGTAGAGTATTATATGTATGTACATTAACGTTAGCAAAATAAACTGTATCCAACTCACACTCCCAAATAATGTTCTTCTACTGAGATATTAATTGTTGAAATTTATTCACTTTCTGTAAATTGAATTTACAGAACATGCCCTATAATGTGAATTGAGTAGTTGAGACCAGTCAACTGACAGTGACAGCACCCACAGCCATGGCTGTTGGCCTTTTCTAGTGGATGTGATGCCCCTTAGAAATGCCCTACTGTACATGATATAACATGCAGTAGTCCTACCGCCAAATTGTTCCTTTTGGCTGTGCCATTTTTCAGGCTTATCTTTCAAAAAGTTTTTCCTGAGAGAATGTTGATGCAACAAGTTTGTTTTTGAAAGGTGTACTCTCTCTGCCAAACATTTCACAAGTTTTTGCCATGGCAGAAATAAAGCAACTTAGCACAAAACTTGTGTATTGTGGAATATCATGGTGGAATACTGATTTGGCTGAATGACACAGAACCAGCTGGGTCCTGTATTGAGAAAAGGCCTGTTCAGTCTTTGAGATTTAGAATTTCCAGGTGCTGCATATCATACACCATAGAAAGGAGTATTAACCTCAAAAATGTTTGGCTACAGTAACATTCCCGTGAAAAAGCTCTGTATACCCCAAACAGTGATTTGAGGTGAGGGATGGTCTGCAATCCCACTCGCATGCCTCAAAATTGAAGGTATGATTAGTCGCTTGAAACTCTTTACAGGGTGTGAAGGGTCCTAACTTTGATATTTTTGGTTTCGATGATAAGAGAAACCTATGCATTCATGATGGCGTATGTGTGTATGTATGTATGTATGTGTGTGTGTATGTGTGTGTGTGTGTGTGTGTGTGTGTGTGTTTGTGACACTTTGTTGTTAACACGATATCTCAAGATAGGAATGTCGCTGAGTTTTCAAACTTAGTACATAGATGCCCTATATTAAGAGGAAGAACCCTATCGATTTTGGTCGAGTTTGAAGGTCATTTGAGGTCACAGGGGTCAAAAACTTGAAACACTTTACATTTAACACAACTAACTCGTTAACACGATATCTCAAGATAGGAATATCTGACAGTTTTCAGACTTGGTACTTAGATGCCCCATATGAAGAGGAAGAACCCTATCGTTTTTGGTGGAGTTCAAAGGTCATCTGGGGTCACAGGGGTCAAAGGACTCGAAACACTTTACAATAGGATATGGCACAGTAGGAATGTTTGAAAGTATTCAAATTTGGTACATAGATGTCCCATATCAAGAAAAAGAACAGCATAAGTTTTCATCGAGTTTGAAGGTTATTTGGGGTCACAGGTGTCAAAGGACTCGAAATACTTTACATTTAACTCATTAACACAGTATTTCAATGTAGAAATGCCATAGGACTTGAAACACTTTAGATTTAACTCATTAACACAGTATCTGAAGGTATGAATGTTTGAAAGTATTCAAACTTGGTTCATAGATGTCCTATATCAAGAAAAAGAACAATATCAGTTTTCAACGAGTTTAAAGGTTATTTGGTGTGACAGGTGTCAAAGGACTCGAAACACTTTACATTTAACTAACTAACAGAGTATCTCAATGTAGAAATGTTCATAGGACTTGAAACACTTTACATTTCACTCATTAGCACAGTATCTGAAGGTAGAAATGTCTGGAAGTTTTCAAACTTCGTACATAGATGTCCCATATCAAGAGGAAGAATGGTATGGGTTTTGGTCAAGTTCAAAGGTCATTTGGGGTCACAGGGGTCCAACCCGGAAAACCATGTTTACACAATATCTTAAGGTAGGAAGCTTGGATTGATTTCAAACTTTATATGTTGATGCAGTATGATGGGTAGATGAACCCTACAAATTTTGGTAGAGGTCAAAGGTCATTTGGGGTCACAGGGGGTCAAACCCCCAAAACGTTTTTTACATGATATCTCAAGTTGGGAAACTTGGATTAAATCCAAACTCAAGATGTTGATGTGTTATGATGTAAGCAAGAACCCTTTAGATTTTGGTAGAGGTCAAAGGTCATTTGGGGTCACAGAAGGTCAAACCCAGAAAATCTTGTTTACACGATATCTGAAGGTAGGCAGCTTGGATTGATTTGAATCTTGATTTGTTGATGCAATATGGTGGGAAGAAGAACCTTATTGATTTTAGGTAGAGGTCAAAGGTTATTTGGGGTCACAGGGGGTCAATCCCCAAAAACCTTGTTTACATGATATCTCAAGGTAGGAAACTTGGATTAATTTCAAACTTGATATTTTGATGCATTATGATGTATGTAAAAACCCTACTGATTTTGGTAGGGGTCAAAGGTCATCTGGGGTCACAGGGGGTCAAACTTGGAAAACCTTGTTTACAGGATATCTCAAGGTAGGAAACTTGGATTAATCTCAAACGTGTTATGTTGATGCATTATGATGTAAGGAAGAATCCTATTGATTTTGGTACAGGTCAAAGGTCATTTCGGGTTAAAGGGGGGGGGGGGCGAAGCCTGAAAACCTTGTTTACACGTTATGTCAAGGAAGGAAGCTTGGATTGTTTTCAACCTTGAGATGTTGATGCATCATAATGTAAGGAAAGAACCCTATCGATTTTGGTAGAGGTCAAAGGTCATGTGGGGTCACAGGGGGCCAAACCCTGAAAACCTTGTTAACATGATATCTCAAGCAAGGAAGCTTAGATTGATTTCAAACTTGATATGTTGATGCGTTTTGATGTATGGAAAAATCCTACTGATTTTGGTAGGGGTCAAAGGTCATCTGGGGTTGCAGGGGGTCAAACTCCGAAAACCTTGTTTGCATGATATCTCAAGGTAGGAAACTTGGATTAATCTCAAACTTGGTATGTTGATGCATCATAATGTGAGGGAGAACCCTATTGATTTTGTTAGAGATCAAAGGTCATCCAAGGTCTGGAGGCTCAAACCCCGAAAACCTTGTTTGCATGATATCTAATGGTAGGACGCTTGGATTTTTTCAAACTTGGTTTGTTAATGAATTATGAGGGTGGACCCTATTAATTTTGGTAAAGGTCAAAGTTCACCTGGGGTTATCCAAGGTCAGACCTTGAAAACTCCTACTTTGTATTTCAAGGTGGGAAAATGAGAGAGGGTTCAAAGTTAGAATGTGGATGTGTGATGGTTGGAAGATGGCTTCTGTTGTCCTTGGTGGAGGTTGAAGGTCAATTGGGGTCACCAGAGATCAAACTATGAAAACTTTGTTAATAGGATAGATTATCTTAAGGCACAGCATGAAATTTGGGTTTTCATTGTAGAAGTGTTTTGGTTAAAAGAAAAACCAGCTACTTACTGGTGGAGTCAAAGGTCACTTTGGGTCACCATGTGTTACAATAAATGCAGCATTTTTTGAAAAGAACATGTTCTGTATGCATCATCGAAACCTCAATGCATTTTTGCATTCTGGTTATATTAAGCCAGTGACTGGCAGTCCCTATGATGGCTAAAATTGATATTCTTTAATTTACAGTAACAAGTTAAAGTTTATGTGACATGAAAATGACAAAGTTGGGTATTTGATGCGAAAAGCATTAAAACCCCAAACAACTGCTGCAATTGCCATCAAAGTCCATCAAAAATTGGCCATTTTGCTGGGTAATTACTAATTCACAATTAATCATGCTTAAACATGAGCTCAATATGCAAATCTTGTGATGTCTAGACAGGGACATGCCATGTATGGTTCATGTTATCCTTTGTTTTTGTCTTCATTTCCAGGACAGTTGAAACATAAGTATTCCCAAAGGGATTATTTTGAAAGTTTAAATTGTGTCCTTGAAAATCATCAGTATCAATTGCCAAATCATGAACTATGCGATGAGTAATTAAGAGGTATTAAAAATTGGGTTAACAAAAGAATGTCAACACTCTGCAACACTGTACATCATTATTTTAGCAGTAGCAACAAGTTGTTTTAGAAACATTCAAACTTTGAAGAGATAAATCTGGAGAACCATGAAAGATACTGTACCTTATTAACATTAATCGAAATTTATGATTTTTGCTGACATGGCACACTACCTTTAAGAACAGCATGCAAGTAAAGGCAAGAAACCATATGAAAGGAGAAATTTCAAAATGGATTTCCAAAATCCATCTTTTTTCCATTCATATCATGGAATACATGAATACATTCTTAGCGCTTTGAGACTTCTTGTGTAAGGCGCTATGTAAGAACTGTTATATTATTATTATTATTATTACATCTTCTGTCCATTTTTGTGGTGTAAAAGCTAAATATTTCAATTTTCCCATACCCCATGAGTATTTACTACTGAAAATTTCAGCATTTGCTCAAAAATACAGAAGATATGTGTGATATAGTACATTTAAAGCTCTCCATTTTGGGATGGAAAATCCATTTTGAAAATGGAATTTGTAACAACTTTTGAACCTTTTCCAGACCTTTAATTGTGAATACATTAGTTTGAAATGTACTGTAGGTCACCAAACTCTTCATTTTTATGAGTATGTACTGTAATAAGTCGTACCAGCAATACCATGTTATTGGCATACTGAACAGTGGTATAAAAGTTTGCTTACTAAAAAAAGGGGAAAAAACGAAACTGATACCTAGACCAGGAGTTAGTCGCCTGTCAAATAGAAGTTCCTTTGTAGATCCAATTGTTTTAAGTTTTCAATTTTCATCCTTGTGTTTTTTGTCAACAGGGTAATTTGACCGAACAAGAAAAGAGGCTCAGGCAAAGCAGTACTCTCTACATTGGAAATCTTTCATTTTACACCACAGAGGAGCAAATATTCGAGTTATTTTCAAAATGTGGTGATATCAAGCGCATCATAATGGGTTTGGACAAGATAAAGAAGACCCCTTGTGGATTTTGTTTTGTGGAGTATGAATCTTTTGTTTTGTCAGTAAATGACGTAATTAATTTTCCACTATGCTACAACTAACAGCCAAGTGAATTTTCAAGACAGTACTCCAGGAAATACAGTACTGTAGCATTAATCATAGATTTGTGAACAGTAATTTGAGTCAGCCTAAAAATTGTTGGACAGTCAGAAATTGTCAAATCACTTCTGATTGTTTGCCTGGAGGACAATTAGTTAGTGGAAGGCTTTGCCCTTTTCACAAGTATTTGCTTTTTGAGTCCCTAAGAAATTGATTTCTTCCAGTGACATCAGGTGATAATAGCCTTGGTTTTGTAGCTTGTGTTGTTGATCAATACTTTAATTTTCTATTATAATATTCTATTATGTATGAACATGGTACATTCTAGAGCAATTTCAGTAGTATACAGGTATGTCCAGACTCCAGACTGCATGGTTGAGAGTTCAAGTCCTGGACAGGTCATGCAGAAGGCTTTAAAAACAGAACCTGTACTGCCGTTGTGCTTGATGCTCAGCATAAGCAATTTAGTAGGAAAGCAAAATTGTGAGCCACATGATCAGCATAAGCAATGGAGTGGGAAAGCAAAGTAGTGAGTCACAACTGGAAAAAAGCCTGTGGCTGGCTTGACTTGAACCAGTTGGTTGGAAACTGGGCTGTAAAATGTAACCAAACATCCAGACTGCATAGTGTGCAGTTGTTCTATTTCAGCAATTTTTTTCAAAGCTAGACCACAGTTCCTTTCTCTTCTTTGGCTCGCTTTGAGGTAGTTAAATACCATTAATACATGTATGACCAGTTTACATCCATTACTGTGGTAGGTATCTTTCCTGCAAACCTGTTGGACTTCCCTTCAACTTTACAACACCTGCTTCAAGGAATATTGACAGTCAGTTGCACTGGATGTCATTGGTACCTATTTTTATCAATTAAAGCTGAGACACTGCCGGTGCTTACAGTAACTTTCATCTCAACTGAGTGAAAAGGGTAAGCCACACTCATTGAGCTCCATGGAGAAGCAGAACTCCTTCCAAAGGAAATGCTCAATTTCGCTGAACAGTTCTTTGCCAGAGACAAAGTACCCAACAAGCTCCTGTATATCAGGTGGGTTATGTAGCTATAAATTTGTGTGGCAGTACTACATGTGAACCACCATTTTAGAATTAAAATTATTTGTTGGAATTTTTTCACAGATTTTATCGAAGAGAAGATGCCAAACATGCTTTAATGTACATCAGTGGTACTAGACTGGATGACAGAATAATTCGAGGTGATTGGGATGCAGGATTTGTGGAAGGAAGACAATATGGGAGAGGCAAGAGTGGGGGACAGGTAGGAGAATCTTAAAATTGTCAGTAAACATGGAAGGTACATAGGATTTATGCAAAGGCTTGGGAATCCTTGAAGAAGCTTAAGAGAAATTTAAAAATTTATGGGCAGCAAGGGTTTACCCTTCCTTTTTTAAAGCTTGTTTTTTCTCTTTTTTGCTTTCTGTTCATTTGTTCAATAATGCTTGAATAAATGTAATTGATCGTATTAGACCAACCACACTTACATCACTGGTTGGCATAGTGCATGGGCAGGAACAGATATGTACAGGTTAAGTACTTAGGTTCCGGGTGTGCAGCAATCAATGTAGACCAGTAAGAATCTGTATTTCATTGTGGTGAAAGTGTAAGTGCACCTCATCAACTTTCTGTTGTCATGGAGCTGTGATGCGGTTTGTTTGTAAACATGAATGACTCTATTGAGTTGAGTTATAACCAGTGATCTAAGGAAAGAAATAAAAACTACTCTTTTCTGTCTTGTATTGCTGTAATATTTAATGTCCTGTTATAATTTTCCCTACAGGTTCGTGATGAATACAGGACAGAGTATGATGGTGGCAGGGGAGGCTATGGCAAGGCAGCAGTTAGACAGATGCAACAACAGCAGCATGACAGACACATGTGATCTCTAAAGATGTTTAATACGGAAGGTTGGAGCCCTGAATAAATATGGAAGGATGCACACCGTCTTCGCAAGGCTGAAATTAGGAGAATGTCATTCATTGAAATAATGCATATGAATTTCATAATTAAAATTTGAAACCACTTTCCTTATAAACAAGTGCATATTCTTCTTAGGCCATGATAGCTATTTTGTGGTGAAAGTGACAGGTTAGTTACTGCTCAATTTAAGTGTTAAGACTGAGGGTAAGCTCGATCATGCAATGAAGACTGAAATGTGCAACATTGCAGCTACTTGAGTTTCTTCGATGGCCCTGATCTTTAGATTGCTATGTCAAAGCCCTTTAATTGGTTCAGCCCAGCCCTAGAAGGAGCTTTGCAGTCCATTCCTCTGATTTTGAAAAGTTCATCACTCATACCCTGATCAGATGCTAGCTCCAGGCTTGTTAAGGTGTTAAAGGACCAATCTTCTCAACCCAAACTACAGTTCTTGTAGGGGCTTACGGAAATTCTCCATTGGCACAGCTCTTTGATTTGCAGCAAATTCAAACAATGCAGATTACCAAAGCTTAAATAACACAACATGAACTGTACTGAGAGTGTTTTGATTATACACATTGAGTTTTTCTATACTCACCCCAAAGTAAAAAACTGAGATCGTGTCTGGATGAGGATGAACTTCAAACAATTGTGGGAGGGTCTTAAGTAAGAAGGTTACGAGAATTGGTACTGTTTGGGGTGAGAGAATTGGGCCTTTAATTCTGCCCTGGAAAATGATGATGCATCCATTTAGCAAATAAATAGATCTAAGGTAAAACCTCTCTGACTGCACCCCAGTATTGCAAATTTTTAACTACAAAATATTTAGAAAAATGTTGGATGCCATATGGGGCTTGGTTGCCTTTGACTTCCAATTGCATTTTCGCAGTGCAGTTGGGAGAACCCAAACCCTAAGATTTAAATTCAAACTCAGGTAGTCATTTGTTACCCCAAACAACAACTTAACCAGTAGTCTACAGAAATTATTAATTGGTGCAGCTCTTTGATTGACATCTAATTAAAAAAATGCAGAGTAGGGTCTTGCATACTCACTAGGGTATGCTATGAAGCAGCGATTAACTGGAATTTCATCTGGATGAGCTTAGGACAGTTGTGGGAGGGGCTTGATCTAAGTAAGTTTGGAGAATTGGAACTCGCTGGAGCTATGAATAAATGTCTTTAATTCACGCTTTCCCTTAAAAGTATAGGTACACATATCCATTAGAACATGATAACACTAATTCAACATTTTCTCACCTCTTCCCAAAATGCTTTTGAATAAAATTTCTCAATGATCTAAGTACACTTTTTGTAATAGCTCTAGCAGTCTGTCAATATATCAAATGACTTAATCAATGTAGCTAGGGTACCTAAGCCTAGCTAGACCACATTCTGCAAAGATGACCCACTCAACACTCTCACTGCATCCAAACCAATTGTAATGTTTCTGTTGTTCACATTTGAATCTGACAGTTCTCAATTTTGTATAGTTAGTTGCAGTTTTACAGTTCAGTTTCGAACCAATTGGTTCAAATGGAGCAGGCAACAGCCTTTTTTCCAGTTGTCGCTAACTGGCTGGCAAGCAGTTCCCGAAGTTTATTTTACAAATATGTTTATGTCGATTTTGGAATTTTTGGGCTGGCATGTATTTTTCATCATGTTCTGTTGGAACCACTGCTAAATTAGGATTACACATTACAATAATTGAAATTGTGGGGGTGGAGGGTGGTTGCCTTTTCTTTTGGAGGACAAAATTGCCAAAGTTTTTCCATTAACCAACTGAGGAATTGACCTTTGTCCAACTCTTAGGTGGCTGCACCTTACTCCCTCTCCCTTCTTCACCCCTGACTTGCTTATGACTGCAAAGAAAATAAGTATGGTTACAAATTGAGAATGTGTAAATATGAAGTGTATGTAGGGCAGTATAAAGTATAAATAAGGTAGCATTAAGTTTATGTAGCACAATTTCTTTTTTCTATCACGCAAGGTCATAATATACCCTATTATAGGAGTAGACCTTTTTGTATGATTGATTATAGTGATAACGAAAAACGGAAACTTCTTTCAAAAAACACAGGAATTTTGTTACTCAGATAACAGTCTTATACAGATTCCTATTGTAGTCCAAAGTTAAGTTTTGCTTCTCAACAGATGCAACCACATTTGTTCCTGTTGTTATTGTATCATGTGTTTTTCTATTTTGAGTCGTCTTTAACATTGTTTTTATTTTTACAGAAATAAAGCTTTCGTCAAACTTAACAAATTGTTCTGTTTCACTCATTCTTTCACAACTAGGTAATGTGTCATAATTATGTGATTGAGAGAATCAGTGTATGAGTGAATGTGGGTTAATAGTTGAATGAAAATATGGGTGATTATGGGTGAATGGTTGAATGAAAATATGGGTGATTATGTGAATGAGGTAATGAGTGTATGAGTTAATGAGCTATGTGGTTGAGTGTTACATAGGAAATTCAACTGTCCAAAGTACTGAATATTTTTTTAACTGACATCATTACTTTATGGAGTAAGTCAGTGTTACAAATGTTTAGTGTTGTGAATTCGGTCGGTGCCCATTTACGCATCAAAGTGAGTTTCTTCAAGTCTAGCCCACAAAAAAGTCACAGAACCCTACAGTATATGCAGCAAATGTCAAGTTTTCAGTTGGAACAAGCATGCGCATTATATACCATGGAGGCATGGACTGTTCGCTGTTCGCAGAATGCCTTGTTGCACTTGAGGAACATGAGTGTTGAAAGCACGTCTGTACAGAGGTCTGTAGAAGGGCGTGCTCGATGTGGGCACATGGTTACACCCATCCCTGCTGAAGATCGTTTACACGCATACAGTACGTGTGCTGAGAAAAAAGGGACAAACAAAATAGGAAACAACAAAGCGAGAGCAGAAAACTTTCCGAGACCGCAATGGTCAGAGACCGGGAAATACACCGGTTTCAAAACCGATACCAGCCACGAGTACTACAATACTGCTGGGTAGACTAGCTCTTTTGATTGAAACTAAAAAAAAAAAAAAAAAAAATGCAGAGTAGTTCGTATTACACATGTAGGGATCTGATTACTCATTGTATGCTTAAAGGGATATGCATTTAACTGAAGCAGCAAAACGGGATTGTTTCTGGAAAAGGATGATTTTTACACAACTGTGGGCGGCCACTAGAAATAAGTGGATAGGAAGAATTGAAGATGCCTGGGGTTGTGATTACCTGCCTTTAATATAATTTTTTTCCCTTTTTTAGTCCAATCACCTTGTGAAGTCTAGAGATTGTAGTACAAAAACGAGAAAATTTCCAGATAACACGACTCGAAAAAGTTTTTCGGTCAACTGATTTATTCAGAGAGAAATTTTTTTTTTAGTTAGCAATTAAATGACAAATGGCGTGACTCGGATAAGGAATGCACTTAGAAACCCTTTGAGGCTTATCGAGAAGTGCCACTCCCTAAGAGAAACAAAAAACACAGTTACATAGAAAGAAAGTAAACTCTACAGCTATAAAATCTTCCGCAACTATTAAAAACGAACTACCGGAAATAGCATTTCCCAGGCTTACAAGAAAAATTTAAGCGGCCTCTATTTTGAGTTTTCGTTTGAAGAAAACCGCTCACTTTAAATTTTAGCCAGAAAGACTATCTTAGTAGAGCGCCACCATTAGTTGGCGCGGATGGAGAGTAAAGAAAATTTTGAAAAATAGGATTCCTTAGAGAGTTGAAAATGGCATTCCCTAGACTTATATGGAGGATCTAAGCAGTCGCTATTTGATAAGAAATTTACCAGATAAAATGTAAAAATACCATTAGATGAAATGACCTTGTTTCTTTTTAGGGGAAAACTATTAAACGGACTTGGAAACATTCTGACGTAGTTTACTCTACTGCTACTCTTGCTTAAATTCAAAATATATTAAATTGATGAAATTATCTTCCCAGCCAACATGCCCAGCTGGGCCCCAACTGGGTTTCAGCTGGGCTACTTGCTGGGCCCCAGCTGGGGCCCATCCGTGTTTGTCAGGTGTTCCCACGTGGGGCCCAACTGGGCTAGTCTTTCCCAGCTGAAGCCCAGCTGAAGCCCAGCTAGGCTTCAGTTATTGAAGCGAGGCACAGGTGGGCTTCAACTGGGCTTCAGCTGAGAAAGGCTAGCCCAGCTGGGCCCCACGTGGAAACACCTGACAAACACGGATGGGCCCCAGCTGGGACCCAGCAAGTAGCCCAGCTGAAACCCAGTTGGGGCCCAGCTGGGCATGTTGGCTGGGTTAATGGCTGCCCCAACCCCCGGCTTCTTCTATTTGTGACTCCTTTTGAAAAAATGTCACGTAACGAGGTGGGTTCATTTCTAGGCGTATGGGAAGACATTCTCACACTGTATCGTTATACTATTGAAAACCAAATCACCCGATTTTTATAACCATTGCTGAAATTTGGCTCAAGAGGCAGGATAGATGACAAACTATTGCGCACTGAATCTGTACACCCTCCAGTCTGTCCGCTGAATTTGTTATAAAACGTAATATATCACTACATGACACATATTAAAACGGTTTATGTTACCTGGGAAGCTATCCCAGTATGTCTCAACTGCGACAAATATTTGTTCTCGTTTCTATTTCCCGTGAAAATTTTACTTTGAACACAGGATATCTTGTTTGGGGACAAATACTTAAAGAGAGTATTAAAACAATCGGCCTATTGGGCACTATATTGCACAAGATTTGAAACATGCCGAAGAATGATTGTTTCTTTTAAGCGTCAGTCTTCCAAAATGTGTCACGATTTTTGCATCTCTTTGACTTTTTGTAAATATGTTACACTGAATATGATACTTTTATATTTTGGGCAAACGTTTGAAGAATTTAAATGTTCGTCCATTTTGGGTATCGTTTTGTAAAAAGAAAGAAAAAAAAACTGTGAAGTAAAACTCACGAACAATAGCTCTTGCTCTGCCTGAATGTGCAACAAATTTGTAGAATCTCGTTGATTTTTCATGAAAATCATACCTCGACTATGAGGTTTGTTTTCCTTTTCGGGCACGTCTTTTCAAGATTTCAGGCATGCTTAGGAATTTTCAGAAAAAAACATGCTACTTTGATAAAATTGAAGTGGCTGTTCGAAGTTTTTCCAAATCCCTGCCCGAAGTTTAGATTTTGCGGAAATTTGCTGTGTTCATGTCTAGCAAATGACCAATGAGAATAATTTGTAAGAAAGAAGGACCTAGAGAAGGATAGAGTACCTTTATAAAGGTACTCTAGAGAAGAACCAAAGATATTATAAACATAGATACCAAACTCCTATCCCTACACTGTTAGACGCGCTGACTCCTCACGGAGGCTCAATCGGAGGGGCGGAAGTGTTAATTTGACATGCGCACAGTTCTATTCGGTTATCTGCGTGCACAATGACGCACGCGTAACAGAAAATTCCATTGTGACGAAATGTCAGCGTTCGTGCATTTTCAAAGCGAGTTCTGTACGCGCACAATGCATTTCTCCGTGTGAAGTCCGGAATAATTGACGCGTACTTCCGCGTGCTTGGAAACAGAACGCAGTTGTTTATAATATCTTTGAGAAGGACACCGACCAGCGCCCTCTATTTCTGTTTTTGAGGAAGACACTGAACGAGCTTGATTAAAACTATCTGCACTCAGCGTCTATAATCTGACAGCAAATTGAGTTTATTGTGTGCGAACGTCACCTTAATTGGGCTGAGTGTCAGCACCTGTCTGCTTGAAGTTTCAAATTTATCTCCCAAAAGTAGAATGCCAAGGATATAAAAGGTATTTTGAGTAGGCAAGAACACAACGATAGTTCTCGGTGGCAATGTAAACAAAACAATGATATATAAAGGAAACAATTGGAGTACTCTCAATTCTTAGAAATGTTTGCTTTGCAAAAAAAAGAAGCGTTGTCTTTGGATCGTATTTTATCCATAAAATTTTTGAAATATATGGAAAATTAATTTATCTTCAACTTTTATTCTTTATGCGTAGAAAATGTCTTCATGATAATCTTCAGATAAACGTTTAGTAGGGAGAGCCCCCCTAAAGGGGAGGGCATCACAGCCTGACGGGTGTGATGATGATTTGTCAAGTGATAGTTCTTTGACACAAGCTGTCGTTGCCCTGACTATGTTATCGGAACAATTACCCTATTTGCATCCCTCTCCCCATTTCTGTCATCTTGCAATTGGTTAAGCTTCTCTTTCTTTAAGTCATGGTGAAGTCGTTAATACTAGTGGCAAAATTTTGTGCAGTGGGCACGTGGTTTTAGAGATCTACTGATGATTTTACAGAATTCTGTGAGGCAAACTAGGTAAAAGTGCCTAAATGGAACAGTAGGTACAGAACAATACACCAGTTGAGGGAATTTTTTTACCCTTACAGTAAAAGGGTATCCTGGGTTCAGTTTATTATACCAGTCATGCCGTGGTGCAACAGCGCATGCGTACAGCCTCTGCAACTTATCAGGTGGTAGCACTGTTGCACCCCATAGGTCCTCAATCCTCTGCAATTTCAAGAAAGACAGCAACAAAAGAACATAAGCTGTAAAGTGACAAATTAAGGAACTTCTCTTCTCGATAGGAAGTATACAACATTGCTCAAGTAATTGCATGTGTGGTTAGTATGTGCTGCATGCAAAGTAGTATGCTACTATGTTTGATTTCACTATACCCATATGACGTGTTTCAGTTGATATTATGATATGTTGTTACGCAATGAATAACCTGAAATGCGCATCAAAACAAACAGGAGCATCTTTTCTAACATTTTCATGCAACACAAATATCACAATAAATTTATATCATTTGGAGATTCTTTCTGGAGCAAATGTCAAGTTTTCACTTAAGCAAGATTTTCATGACCTTTTGGCATGTGCTGACCTCATTAAGGTACTAATTTAAAATATTGATAGTCTGAATGACTAGAACATTCAAATACAAACGTGTTGAGAGATTGTGACTTCCCATCGAAAGATGCAGTAATTTAGTTACCCTTGCCCTTAAATTTTGGTTCAACTATGTCTTGGGCGTGATTTATGTTGAAATTTTCTCGATTATTGTCGGGTTACCAAAAATTCTGCCCAAACTGTTTTGATGTACCACATGCTCCAATTATATTGAGAGAAACTTGGGAGAGCTCTCATGCACACGGGGACTCCCTCAGCACATGGACTACTAATAATCGACTCAATCGATTTGCTTCAAATTTAGTGAAGAGGGCCGGGTTCCAAAGAGGGAAATTTTGTCCCGGATAGAACCCATGCAGTTGCAGAAATCTTTTTCCATAATTGTGCAAAATGTAGAAATATTTTTCATAATTGTATAAAACTTCGTAAGTGATGTGAGTCGATACTTCGTTGTGCTAAACAGGTTAAGATATAGGATGAGTCTAACCAAATTTGAAATCAATTCATTGTGTACATCAGACGAATATTGTTATAATAACACATACTGAGTGTTTAAAGACATTCTGTTCTAACTTGTCATATTACACAGGTAGTGTGCAGGCGCGGATCCAGACATTTCAAAAAAAGGGGGGGGGGGGGGTTAAACTTAGAGAGAGCGGGTAAAAGGGAAGTACGGTGATTCTCTGTCTGAATGTTGAATATCTCGGTGGCGTAGGAAGCAATATGAAAGTGGGGAGGGGGAAGGGGGCGGGGCGGAGGGAACAATTTTTGACCATGTACCTCTTCCTACCCCATTGACCAAAAGGTACATTTTGGTGCTAAATGTTTCCCTTTTTTCTACGAGCAAGAACATATTTTAAATTAAAAAAAAATCTGATATTTTCTTAAGTTTGAACACTAGACTGTACTGCGCACGTCGAAAATTTGGGTCGTTTTTCGAATTTGTAAATATGGAGCTTGTATTGCAAAAATTAGTTTAGATTCACGGTTTCCTGTAAGAATGTTCGAATATTTGGGGGACCATCGAAGAATCTGCGTTTCCTGTTAGCATATATCTGAGATAGCATGTCGACTGAAGATCGACGTTGTTGTTACATAATGTGATCTAAGGAGTGCGGACTGAGGCTTCTTCAGTTGGCGGCATTCAAAAAGCTCCCGAAACTTTTGTCTTTTTTAAGACAAAATATTTAAAAATTAAAAGCCTTTATTGAAGAAACGGCACTGTAGTGGCTCGGAAAAGTTTACCACTGACTGCTTTAAGAGCGACCACTTGCTGCATAAAGGGTAGCAAGTTCGGGCGCGCGGAGAGCGCGGAAAAAATTACCCTTTTTAAACTAATTATTAAAACTATGAAGCTTTTATTAGGATTCGGAATTTTATGAAAGAAAAGTTGGGAAAACCGTTCTGTATTTGACTGGTGTCTCAAATGGCAAATTTCCGAATTTTTTCACTTTTTTCGAGTCAGGGGCTATCGCCCTCCTTCCTGTAGCTACGTCACTGCTCTGCAACATTGATCATTGATAACATTTTGACACTTCAATAACTAAAGAATCCGTCTACACAGACAGACTACTCAACTGACAGGGTGGAAAGGTATGATGATATGTGAGTATGAGGGCATAAATCGCGACCCGTCTGTCTTGTAAGTTTTCCGAATTTTCTTTTGTGTGAATATCACTGTATCAGGGACGTATTGCGGCGCGCGAATCGTGCCTAAATTTTTCCCCTTTTAAACAAATACATGTAGATATGGAGCTTGTAATGCAGAAAGCTTTGGATTCTGAGTATAACCTATACCTGCTCCACTGGAGCCACCCAGATGGCCACAGCTACATGAATTGGTCAAAAAGTTTGCAAACCCCTGCTCTATAGCATAATGAATCACAGTTGGAAACTGAGACAAGACTAACGTGCCGACAGTTCACAGCCACCACGGTACATTGCACGCGTGGGCTGACGTGAGACTGTGTGAAACGTTCGGTAACGTTCATAACATCATGACATAAGCCAATTGGTGTACTGCTATTCAAATCTTGTCGGTGACTAGGGAGTTGCAGCTCCCTGTCATGGCGAAGGCAAAGCGGCAGAAAGTAGTAGATAGCCTATTCACCCGGGATTAATATCATACGAGGTTCGTGTATTTGGATTTTTGATGTGAGGGAAAGGATGAGCCTGAAATAGCCCCTTGAATATTCTCGTAGATAAACATTTAGTGTATTTGTTATTATTGATTTGACGAAGGGGGGGGGGGGGGAGGGGGGGGGGGGCTGAGGCCGTAAAAGCCCCCCATTGGATCCGCGCCTGATGTGAAAATTAGTAACTGATAGGTAAATTTACCTATCTCATACAATTACACATAAAATGTGTATTCTTGCGCACTTTATGTTTTGACGGCATTCTCTTGTGTATTTTGCAGTGTGTTAACTTACTCATTAAAGTGTAAAATGAGGCAACTGTTCCCGCAAAATGTGTACTTTTACCTATTCAGCTTTTTGTGTGATGCATATCTCGTAATAAGGCATGAGTGTTATTGGAAAATTTGTCAAAACGACTGCTTTGATTCTATTCACAAGACTAAGATTTCTGGCTGTCTGAGGTTGCGATTTTTTCAATATTTTGTACACCACGCGCCAACCAATGGTGCATTCCGCTTTGATATTGTTACGCAAATTTCGCCAAAGCCGGTCTTTCTGGATCCATGTCTGAAAGCTTTTTTAATTGCCAATTGCTTCGTAATTATCCATTCACCAAGATATTTGGCATCCTAAAACTCCCTTCAAAATTCTCAAATTTTATTCACCGATCACCATGCGTTACCAAAAACTGCAAAAAGCTTCATATAGAGAGGTCATGAACCGACGTCACTGCGTTGACGGCCTTTCTATTTTGTCATCCAGACTTAGAAATCCTAATTAGCTTAGGATTTCTCTGATCCAGGCTTCCATTGTACAACAATTGTTACTATAGGGCTGTCGTGCGCGCATTCTGTATTTAGCACATTTTAGTTAACGACAACCTTGACAAAAATGATGGGACAAAGTAAGCAAAACGAGCAATGAATAGATCTTCATCCCCCGCCTCAATGTCGCCGCAGTCCAAGGTGTTCTGAAACTTCATGATACGGGGAGCGGAATTTGTCCCATGAATATCTGGCGAGGATTGTAGGAAGTCTGTACAAAGGTAAATAAATTTTCCACGTGGTTGAATTTTATTCTTCAAGTTACAGTTAATGAGTCACAGTTGAATATGGCTCGTCATGATATAGCGTTGGGTGCTCAATTAAAGTTGCAGTCAGGGTTTGACAGTGAATGTTAACCTTTCGTTTCGTTTTTTTCCTTTTAACGGATCATTAACCAGGATCAAAAGATACTGGAGAGGTCTTTTATCTCTCTAACTGGGTCGTAAACTCCGTCTAACTAACTTCACGTCGACTAACTGCAGCATAAGCTACCGATATATGTTATCTCAAGCCTTAAGTGTGAGGCTCTCCGACGGCATTTAAAACGTTTTTGAAACTTGGTTGTCTTCTGTTGACAAATATTTGAAAATCAAGAGTTCATATTAAAGAAAATACGAACATTTTTTAATAAAGATAAACAGTACAGAAGATGACCAGTGTCTTTGATAGTCATCGATCACATATACGCCTATTTCCGATATTGTCATTTCCAGAATCAGCACGTAAAGTTTCCCAACTGGTTTGAATACTTCTGTTTAGGGGTTGCAATATGCGGGGCGCAAAGCGCGCCAAAAATTCCTCTCTCTTGAAAGAAATACAGGGCCGTAGCCTAGGCAAAAAGTCTAGGGGGCAGTTCACACACTGCTTACGTAGAGCGCCATCATCTTTTAGTACGTGGCGTAGACCGATGTACGAATTGAAAATCTCAAGGGGGCAGTTGCTTCCCTTGCCCCCCTCCCCCCGCAGGCTACGGCCCTGAAATATTTAAAAACATGCATGTATTAAAAAAGAATTCACAAATTTTCTGCAAAATGAAGAAAAGTTGGGAAATCCGGAATGCAGTTGTCCGTTGCTATACCGGTACTCGAGGATCACATAGGCCAGCAAAATTTTCATAAATCAGAACAGGGAGAAATCGCACTCCACTCACCATTCAGTAGCTCCACCACTGATTGTGTTGCTTTCGAATACGCATGCATATGGCGTCGAACCTACCTTGTAAAGCTACACAATTGCCAAGACTGTGTTTCCTTGCAGTATACAGTACCGGTTCGGTTTGTCGTCTTGTACTATATTCATGTAAGAGGTAGCAATGTAGCGTGGCGTCATTAGCTTAGTGTGCAAATAATAAGATCACGGTAGCCTACAATCTTGTATGTGTCGCCTAAATTGTAGAGAAGGCATACCGGTGGTTTTCGCGAATAAGACTGAACCACATGTGTCATGCGGGAAGGTAGGCGGGAGGTGGTAGGGGCCAAAGCATGCATAAATGTATGTATGTAATATATATTTTTGGCATTTTTTTTCAATAAACGCAAACACAGCATTAGGGTAAACACAACCTCGGACACGTGTTTGGGGCGGGGCTTGAGCACATTCTGTTTTAAGGGGCGTTTGATTCCCCAAATCCCCCCGTTAACCCGCGCCTTGTTACACCTCGCGTCCCATTGATATATTCAAAAGCTGTTCTTAATGTTTTGCCATTCAGCAACTGCTTCATTATTTTTTCAAATTAGATAAACCCTAATTTCTTTCACCATTTCACCTTCCAATTGGCGGAGAGACAATGATTTTACCTTCACTTAAATTTTGTTGTTCTTACAGTCACCAATACTGAAACTTTTAATCCACTAAGATATCATAGTTTCACTATCTCGTTGTCAGAACGCCTCGTGGGGTAGGGTAGGAGTGCCTGTGTCGAATAACACCTCTGTGATCCTGAAACTGAGACTGCGAGAAGTCTTGGACGAAATGTCGAAATCCGTTTTCCCTGCACTGGCTGACTAGGAAAACTGGTTACGCTATTGCAAAGAGCGCAGTAAAATAGGCAGGGCAAAATAAAATCGAAGTTGTGATCTCGTTTAATATGAACTGTAAAGGCCGCTTCAGGACCACCGTCTGGGCCAGGGAATACATTTCAATCTATTTTGGATGTCGTTCCAAGTTGCATCATGAATGCACCGTGCACAGTATTTAATTACGGGCAGGGCGGACAATCGCACTGGCTGACTAGGAAAACTGGTTACGCTATTGCAAAGAGCGCAGTAAAATAGGCAGGGCAAAATAAAATCGAAGTTGTGATCTCGTTTAATATGAACTGTAAAGGCCGCTTCAGGACCACCGTCTGGGCCAGGGAATTCATTTCAATCTATTTTGGATGTCGTTCCAAGTTGCATCATGAATGCACCGTGCACATTATTTAATTACTGGCAGGGCGGACAATCGTGGGTCCCGAACGGACCAGGAGTTTGGGTTCCCCCATACGTCGGACAATTTGGATAAAAACACTTGAAACGGTGCAGTTGGTTACATATATAACCTTTATTTCAGGCATATATTTTTGGTGCCACTCTCGAGATGCTCCCCTAGATTGGAAAAAAAACTGGTCTACGTGTCCCTCGCTGAAAACCCCCCCTCAGACTTAGACCATATTCTATTCCGTATTCCATTAAGTGCTCCTAGAAAAGGTGGGGAGAAATGGTGTAAAACGGGTCATGCGACCAAAACGAGCATGTTTCAAATGACGCATATACCCAGGTAGCACAAAACGTTTTAACAATGTGTAATGTGGCGGTATATAACGTTTTATAGCAACACATTACACGTTTAAAAAACGTCTTGTGTTACCTGGGCAGCCTAATTCGATTGAACCCAATAGGTGAAAACAGATGTATGCACCCAAAAGGCACCCTCCATGGCCAAACCCGCGGAAGACGCAAAGAAAACAAGAGATGAGAACTAATTCATTTTTTGTACCATTATTTGTTATTTTCTTTGGGGGGTGGGGGGTCGGGTTAGGGCCTGACGGAAAGGTTACATGTGGACTGTTTCATAACTTTTTTAAATAATATTTAGTATAATCCATCGTCATAAACATGGTTATAGCCCTACCTTACAACATACAGAAATCCGTGCAACGTGTGTGTTGTGTTTAAAACGGGCCCAGGGCCCGTTTATGCCGACCTGTATTGCGGAGCTGGTCCATACACAGACCCACAGTTCTGTAAGTAACATAACAACATATTCGCAATGTTGTGCCCCCAGTTGAATGAAGCGGGTACTTAAGTATTTTTGGGGGGCTTTTTGAAATTTAAACATTTGGATGATAAGTTGTAGAGTGATAGTTCAAAGAATGAAACGTGTTGTTTGAAATCATACATAAAGGCTAGGTATGATGAGGGCCCATTTTCCCCACTGGGTATGGGTAAAACGGGCCTTTTGATATTTTTCAATTAGTTGCCATAACACCACTTGAAAAATTAAACATCCCCAAATTTACTATTT
The DNA here is from genome assembly GCA_037179385.1 of Holothuria scabra. Taxonomy (NCBI): domain Eukaryota; kingdom Metazoa; phylum Echinodermata; class Holothuroidea; order Aspidochirotida; family Holothuriidae; genus Holothuria; species Holothuria scabra. The sequence continues at coordinate 20,698,634 of CM074190.1, forward strand.
ATTTATTCATTCATTCATTGACACGTAATAAACACATGCATATATCAGTGGCGAAGCTGCCATATGGTCCGGGGGGGGGGGGGAGGAGAAATCGTCTGTTGGCGCCCTTTTTAGGTTTTTAACAAACTTCACTCTTTCACCATTATTGGCAAAATACATAATTTAATAGCGTTGTTTTAAGCCCAAATAACAAAATGCTCAAATATAGCCACCAGTAACTGTACTATCTACACTTTATTCTGATGAAAAGGGTCATCTTCTGTAATATAGGGATAGGTTTTGCCGAAACGTATCTTCATGTTTTATACGCACTAATGAATGTTGTCGCTGTGCAAAGTTAATTGCTTCCGCACCAAGCGTGAATATTAGCTTACAAAATACAAAGACTGAAATTAAATTCACCCTCCCGGCCAATAAAAGATGTTGCAAAGGGCGCAACAATAATTAATTGTAGCGCAAATAGCCCCCTTATTGTCGGGGATAATTGTCAACATAGACAATTAAAAGAGTTTATAAAAATACCAAAATAGCTTCCACAACATTTTTCAAAATCATTTGAAGAGAACATTCAGGTTAAAATAAAATAAAACTGTTATCATAGTGGTAATGGTTTAAGAGTTTTAATGAACAGTTTCAAATGGCTATTTCTGACACTGCACGATAATCCCATGAAAATGCTTATTTCTGTACTTTCGTGGTCTCAAAAACCAGAAAATTGCATCTAATAAGCCTAGGTTTAAGCTACTTTTATTTATTATGAATATGGCTTCTAGAGAGCCAAGCAGACCTTTTGTCTTGGCTATTTCTTTCAATGTACTTAATTAATGGCTATTTCAGAGCGATCAATTAATGTTTCTTCGTGTACTTATCTTGATTTCCAGATGCCAAAAATGTACACCTAACGGTGATTAATTTCCATAACTTTTTTCCCCTGTAAGTGCCAATAATTACATTAAAATCTTAAATCGAGACCAAAATATAATATCCGCCTTCATACTAGAATGTGAAAGAGAGGGATAGAAACATGGGTGTCCGCAGGTAGGGGCAAGGGGAAACTTGCCCTCCCCCGGAAAATAAAAAAAACCTAAAAAACGAAGAAAACATAAAGAAAAAGACTAGGAAAAATTAACATCAACATTTCTTAACAGTTCACTCAGTGTTTCCCCTATTTATATGCGGTAAATAGGCTTTATAAGAAATGCCATTTTCAGCGATCTGAGAGGCATTTTGGGCCAAAATGTTCTTGCGCTCCGTGCCAACTCATGGTGGCTCGGAACTTTTCCACCTAAAAGAATTTTGCCCCCGTATTTTCTTCTGACGAGGCCCATGGATAGAAAATTTAAACATGTTTTAATAGAAAAACTTCCTGAGGAGAAATTGCAAAGTAGTCTTCTACGTTCTACCAGGTGCGGAAAATCAAATGAAAAGTCTGAAAAGCCGTGGCTTCGATCGTGCTGAGGGGTTATTTATTCCTTCCAAGCGCCAATGTAGACCATTTTTGCCCCCTCTGACCGAAATTCCCAGCTCCACCACTGGCATATATTGTATACATGTTATGGGGTGGAACTGTGTGTATGTGTGTGTGTGTGGGGGGGGGGGTGAAATTAGCGGGCCCGTTATAGACCACTTTCTCTATAATTTTGTTAAAGCCAAAATCAGTCTGCTTAAGTAGTGAGTGCTTAGTCTAGTGTAAAACTACATCAAACCAACATTGACATAGGCATATTTTGAAGAGATTACATGGTGCTTGTAAAAACACAGGCCCTGATTTTAATGAAAGCAACGTATATGTAGAGACTCCAATGCAGATTTCATGAAAACGCAATTTGCGTATAATATTTTTACCCCCGTCTTTGCGAAGGGCATTTACCTCCACGAGGTGATTTTTGGGATATAGCAAACAAGTAACAGATATCTTTTCTTTTGGTTAGTGACTTTAAAAGACCATCAATTCAGGGAGCTGTTATTTCCAAAAAACAGCTCCCTGATCAAAATCAAAATCACATTGGCTTAGTGTATTCTTTGACGGCGGTTTGGAAGTAATGCATACGACAAAACAGTTAAACATATCTCGGTTGAACCATGCATTAGGGAAACGAAGGAATATTATATAGATCTCTTGTTCGTTCTTAAACTTGATAGACATAGCTCCTTACAAGAAAGGTGGCAATCAGTGGACAGAAAAGGGACGAGGTATTGGTCGAGCTAGGGATTGCGGTGCATAGGAGCTAGGAGGCAAGAATGACCTGAAGGGGCGCTTCGAAGCAGGTAGATACCCTGATGAGCTTCGGTACGATCTAAGTCATGGCTTTCCAAACTTTCCTCACCTATTACAAAGAAATATACCGTCCCTTACATCCTCTCTGAGTTGTATTTAATAATAACATTTCTTTCCCTTTCTTTCACGGTAAACAGACAGCAATTAAAATTTTGTTTGTCAGTGGATATCCTACTCAAATAAAAAATTGAAAACGCATGAGATTTTGTCAGTCCTCCAAACGACTTTGTAAGACCTCCAAAAGTATGATGAAAGTGCTACATAGGTGTAAAACGCGGTTATATGAATAAGGCTTTACACACAGTAGTCATGATATCTTGTAAAAAAGTGGCGTATGTCACTCCCTTGAAGGCCAATTCCCCGGCCCTTTTCTGACACTATACCCTGCTACTCCTTTCTCTCAAATCGTTTTGCCTCTCTTTCTCCCTCTCTCTCCTTCAAACACGTCTGTTGATTCTCTCCATCACTTTAAATTATCATACCAATCCGCATTCCTCAGATAATGACCCCTTTGATACTTTCACCTGGCCTGACCTGAACTTGATTTCAGTCCTGCTTAGCTACTATTTAGCTTGTAATGACCAGCACATAAATGAATTGTTACGAAGGTAACCGTGTGGCTTCTGTTCTATTCAGCCAGTCTAGAGCAGGACCACACATGTTTGCCCTTTAGAGGGCGTACTTGTCCATTTGGGACGTTTAGCTCCTTAAGGGAGCAGAACTCCTCCGGGAGTAAATGTTTGGTTTTCCCCCCTTGGCTCCTTGCCAGAGAGTCGAGGGGACTTTTAGAAAAAAACGAAGGTAACCGTGTCTAACATACTCAGTGATACAGGAAGCAGTGTTTTTTCACATGCATCTCAAAGTGGACCTCCATAACCCCTGTACGTGTGAAGAATCCTCCTGAACAGTCTGTTCTAGATTCAGTATTAAATGTTGAAGAGGCTAACTTTGTGAAAATCCGCGAGACCCAAGGGCAAGGTATTTACAAAGACTACAAAATTTTGGAACTTGTTTTTGGCATCTGGAAACGGAGATTAGAGCGCAACTAAGAACCGTCAACTTATATAAAGGCAAAGAAAACCCCCTTTTTAGGGGGGGGGGGGTCGGGGATTTTCGCGAGCATGAAAATGACAGCAAAATTTATTAGATGTGACTGGTTTTTGAATCCACGACAGTATAGTTAAAAAAATATTTTCATAATATTTTTATGCATTTTTATACACTACATGCTTAATACCGATGACACTTTATGGCAGTGTTTGATAACTTTTCTCCTAGAGATTTTGCCCCTACACTCTGCATTTACGGGATAAACGTGAGGTCTATCATGTGGGTCATGGAGAAGAAAAGGAAAATGGAAACTCCTCACTCTAAATACAAATCATTGCCATTGGATTATATTTTGCCCGAAAGGATCTTTCTTCTAATGATAATGATTGTATGAGAAACTGTTTTTCTAGTCATGTCATTCTAGTCATTCTAGTCAAAAACAGCGTTATTTTTGGAACAACTTTTTTCTGTGCCCTTTTCAACATCTTTTATTGTACAGCGAGGGTGAATTTAAGGTCTCCGTGTATTTTGCAAGTTTGCAATTACGCCCAGTTGCAGGGTTGACGATTCATGTGTGACGTAGCTGAGCCACGTCATTAGTGCTTACAAACTAAACATTGTCCCTTTTCATCACTTTATAGTATAGATAATGGCTGCTTCGGCATTTTGTTTTGGGGAATTAAATCAGCACTATTAAAGGACAAGAGCAATCGCCCAAAACTTATTTTGAAGCACATGCTAAATTTTCTTCTCATTTCTCTTCAAAGTTTCTGTCACAATATTTTAGGACTTAATTAGTGCGTATTCAAGGTTAATCAAGCAGTTAGTTACTCCTGGTAAATTTCACATTTGACCCTCAATAGCAAATCATGAAACAGGAATTGGGTTAATCTCCCCGACCAAATGGAAGTTCCGTCAGTCACGGGAGGGGGGGGGGGGAGACTGTTGGAATCTTGTTAATGATTATTGGTGCATGAACATTGTTCACCTAGTTTTCAGAAGATAGGGCGCATAAAGTGTGGGGAGACCCTGCTTGGTCACGTTCTCCGCGATGTAATTTTTTTTCTCTTTGCACCTCTGTTGCTCTTCTATGAAATTTTTCACTTTCAAGCATTCTTCTGCTCTCGGTTACTGAACATTTCAACACATTTAGTACATATACATGTAGGAGTATAATAGTACATTTTTACTATCTATCAAATTCAGTACCATTGCAGAACTAAGGATTATCGAGTAGACTGTTTGGCTACATATGAGATCTGTTCAATACTATTTTCCAAGGCCAACATACTCAGCAAGGGGGTTGGGGAAGGGGAAGATTGTTTTCCTTAAAGACAAAAAAGAAAAACAAAAAACAAAGTCGAGTTAATCAAAAATACCTTTTATTGCAGACATGCACCAGTTGACCAAAACAAATAAGGAAACATGCAACGACACATATGAAACGGAAGATGCACTGATGAACCCGAAAATGTACATGGAAAAATATGACGACATATAATGTGCAGAAGGGCTCATGAGTTTCACAGTTATAGCTGGAAATGTACTTATGTAGTATACGTTACCAATAAGATGGCAAAGACATATACCCCAAACTGATTTTGAAACACCAGCCAGATCCCACAGATTACTCTTTTTTCTGCTCCAAGGTAACTATCCCCCTAAATTTACTATTTTAATGAGAAATATAGTCACATGACTCTTAAGAGCCAATCTTGACACAAGGCAGAATACTAATACTAATCGGGGTAATTGTATTTACCATTTAATAATACCACAAAATAGCATGGTAACGGGAACACCGGAGACAGACACCTTTAGTGTTGGCAAATTTGCATGACATAAACCACATCTGTCCCCCATACAGCTCATTTAGAGAACAACTTTAATTGAAGACAGTAGTGTCTCCGTGCTTTTGCTGTAAATAGCATTATCTAAGCCAAACAGCAGGAATAATCACTTCTTTCAGCTATAGGTGCTACAAATAGCTCCCGGACCCAAGTTAAAATCTGCAGTAAGGACTTCCGATAATAGGAAGGTAATCAAGTTCCCCCTTGGTCATCTTTTGACTGTGGTAATGGTCCATACGGCAGAGAAAGAAACGGTTTTGTGTTGATTGCACAAAGAAAATGCAGTCACCATAATTTTAAATGGTATTCCCAGTGTCTTGCTTGAAGTTCCTTAAAGAATCCTGAAGTACTGAATGTTATAAATTTTGGATGCGTCCCCAAAATTCGGGTGTCTTGCCAAATCTCTTTGAGATAATGGTTTAACTGCACAAATTCTAGGAACTTTCTTAACACAAATAGCCTGCATCCCCTTTTACTGTTTTCTACGAGTTCAACGAATTCAAGTCTTCAATTAGATTTTTGGCTGTGATTAAAGCACAGAACCGTATGTACGGTTTCGTACTTTTCGTTTAAACTATCCAATATTCGAAGAATAATTCCGTTTAAAAATAATGTCCAGGAAGTGCCTTGATAGTGCCGGATTAATAAAGGAAAATAATGCAATGTTAGAAATGTGTGCAACTGAAATGTAGGGAACCAAACTGACTTGTTGATGGAACAATTGATGGTATAGTTGTCATGTGCATATCACCAATTGAGCATAAATAGAATATGCATAGAATAGTACAGAATATGCAATACAGCTTTTCTATCTTAATTCTGGATCAAAGTGATAACATCTACAACATCACAAAGTTCTCTTAGTTCAACTATACGATTCATTTCGCCGGGAGGTTTCTTGCACAAATTGCTTTCACAATCTTATCTCAACTGGGAAAAACGTTCCTCTGGTTGGATTCTCCATATTTCAATCAATACATACAATAAACATTGTACAACATGGCTATCAGCCATGCTCCTTTGGTGTTAAAACTTCAGAAGTTTATGCGATGGAAATATAACAACTGCATTTTCTGGCACTCTCCACAGGGAGACCTTTAAATCACTAGGCTTAGTACAAGACAGGAAGAAGACTACTCCGCGTGGTGGGTGCAACATCATATAATCGGTAATTCCCTGCATCATCCACTTGGTACAATATGTACAAATCTACAAAAAGAAGAAGAAAACATGCAAAGTCTATATGAAAGTACTTTTTAATTGAGCACATGCCACACCATTCAATGTAAAGATGCATTGTTTTTACATTCAGGCACAAGGACACACATGCACACAACACACAAAGCAGTAAATGAGGAAAACCAAGGCTTGACAAATGCATGCAATTTATGAAAGAATATATTATAATAATTTACACATCAAAAGCAACCTGGTAGAGTGCTACTCATACAGAAGAAAGAGAATACATCAGTTAAATCCTTGTGCAATGCAAGGACTCAAGTCACATTAATTACAAGATATTCATGTGAATAAAATATAACACAGCTAGACATTGAAACGTAGTTAAGTAACATGTAACATGTAACGGCAAACATGCTTTTTTGCATCAGTGCGTTTCTATGTACAACTGATGAAGGATTGTTGTGTTATTTAAGCCCCAAATAATTCACGGATTCGTAAATAAGTTATGTAAATGAGTTATGTATGTTATTCGTAAATAAGTTATGTTTAGACATCCCCACTCACTACTTACAGCAAAACAATTAAACCATAAACGTCTACTTTCATGAGGGTGGTCATTGTTCTCAGATGCTGCGATAGTTGAAAGTAATCTATATAGGAAGGAAAATGTTGTGCATTAAACTCATTTAAAGATCAACTCCTCTCACCTTAGAGAGTTCCGATTCTCCTATCCTACTTAGATAAGCCCCTCCCACAACTCTCTAAAATCCATTCCTATCCAGACACAAAGTCCTTCAATTGCTTCGGGGTAAGTATACAAGATCCTGTTAACTTTGGGTATAAATATACTGCCTAACATGATATCTCATGCTGAAAACAATTTGTTCACTTTCCTAAAAACATATAAAAATATTCATAGCCATAATGAATATTCATGGCAATCACCTACGAGAACAATTTGCCTGTGAACTGTACAAAAATACCTGTATGTATGCTCAAATAATTGCCAGGTCTAATTTATAGATTTACAGTCATTCACCCATACTCATACACTCAGAAACTCATGCTCTCATTCACATAATCCCCCATACAAACATTCAACCACTCAAAACCACACAGCTCATTCTCTCATACACTCATTATCTCAAATCACATAATTACCCATACCATCATTCAACCACTCAACCACATAACTCATGCTCTCATTCACTTATTCATCAATACACTCATTCGATCATTCACCCATACTTCATTCACTCAGAAACTCATGCTCTCATTCACATCATCATCCATACATTCAGTCAATCATTCATTCACTCAAAGTTCATCCACTCATCAACTCATTCTCTCATTCACATAATCACCCATAAAGCCATTCGACCACATAAGTCATTCACTCATAAACTCACGCTCTCATTCACATAATCACCCTATGCAATCATTCAACCATTCAACCACATAGCTCATTCACTCATACACTCATTCTCTCATTCACATAATATCTCATGCTTTCATTCACGCACCCACACACACATTCTCTCATTATCTCATTCACTCATTTGCTCATGCAGTCATCAACATTCCCTGATTTGATATGGGTTATGTATTTGTTTTTATTATTTGTATTTATGTAAGTGTAATCATGTATAAAATACTCCCTTTTAGTCGCCTCTTACGACAGGTGGGGACAACCGTGGGCATATTCTAAAGCCCCTAACCCACAGGGGGATTTTGCGGGTGTTTTTAATTATTTTTTATTTCATTTAAGTCATGCTGTAACTGTGCTTTGCAACTCTTATTTTACTCCTTATTTTATATCACCTTTTAGCGGTCTTTGTGTTAAGTAGGTTATCGATGTTTTTTAAAGCTGCTTTTAAACTGGTGAAGCATGTTATTTTCTTTCATTTCAAAAGCTTTTCTTCAATTTTTTGATTCATAATGTTATTTTTCTGCTATTTAGATGCTCATTTTTGCTGCTTGTTTCAAGCGTGTTATCAAGGTGGTTTCAGATTTTATGAAATAAGTTGTTCATCTTTTATTTTAAATGAATTTTTATATTTTGATTCTAAGCATGTTCTTATTGTTAAACGTTAACTGTATCAATTGCATTGCTTGTTAAATGTGTATCATGTATTCACCTACCCCTACAATCACTCATACAATCATTCAGCCACTCACACATATCATCCACTCATGCTCTCATTCACATAACAACCCATACACTCATTAAACCAGTCACACATAATTCATCCACTCATACACTCATTCCCTCATTCACATAATCATCAATACACTCATTCAATCATTCACACATATTTCATCCACTCAAACACACATTTTCTCATTCACATAATCTAGACATACACTCATTTACACATAACTCATTCACTCATGAGCTCACTCTGCCATTCATGTTATCCCCCATACATTCATTCATCCATCCCCACACAACTCACTAACTCAAACACACATTCTCTCATTCACACAATCAAACATGCAGTAATTCAACCACTCACACATAGCTCATCCACTCTCATTCACATAATCCCCAATACAGTCATTCAACCACTCAACCACTCAACCACACAGCTCATACTCTCAATAACATAATTACCCATACCATCATTCAACCACTCAACCACATAACTCATTCACTCATACACACATTCTCTCATTCACATAATCACCCATACAGTCATTCAATCATTCACCCATACTTTATTCACTCAGAAACTCATGCTCTCATTCACTTATTCATCAATACACTCATTCAATCATTCACCCATACTTCATTCACTCAGAAACTCATGCTCTCTTTCACATCATCATCCATACACTCAGTCAATCATTCATTCAAATTTCATCCACTCATCCACTCATTCTCTCATTCACATAATCCCCCATACAATCATTCAACTACTCAACCACACAGCTCATTTTCTCATACATTCATTATCTCAATCACATAATTACCCATACCATCATTCAACCACTCAACCACATAACTCATTCACTCATACACACATTCTCTCATTCACATAATCACCCATACAGTCATTCAATCATTCACCCATGCTTCATTCACTCAGAAACTCATGCTCACATCATCATCCATACACTCATTCAATCATTCACTCATCCACTCATTCACTCATTCACATAATCCCCCATACAATCATTCAACAACTCAACCACACAGCTCATTCTCTCATACATTCATTATCTCAATCACATAATTACCCATGCCATCATTCAACCACTCAACCACATATTTCATTCACTCATACACACATTCTCTCATTCACATAATCACCCATATAGTCATTCAATCATTCACCCATACTTCATTCACTCAGAAACTCATACTCTCATTCACTTATTCATCAATACAGTCATTCAATCATTCACCCATACTTCATTCACTCAGAAACTCATGGTCTCATTCACATCATCATCCATACACTCAGTCAATCATTCACTCAAATTTCATCCACTCATCCACTCATTCTCTCATTCACATAATCACTCATAAAGCCATTCGACCACATAAGTCATTCACTCATAAACTCATACTCACATAATCACTCATTCAATCATTCAACCATTCAACCACATTACTCATTCACTCATACACTCACGCTCTCATTCACATAATCACCCTATGCAATCATTCAACCATTCAACCACATAGCTCATTCACTCATACACTCATTCTCTCATTCACATAATATCTCATGCTTTCATTCACGCACCCACACATTCTCTCATTATCTCATTCACTCATTTGCTCATGCACTCATCAACATTCCCTGATTTGATGTGTGTTATGTATTTGTTTTTGTTTTTATTATTTGTATTTTTGTAAGTGTGATCATGTATAAAATACTCCCTTTTAGTCGCCTCTTACGACAGGTGGGGACAACCGTGGGCATATTCTAAAGCCCCTAACCCACAGGGGGATTTTGCGGGTGTTTTTAATTTTTTTTATTTCATTTAAGTCATGCTGTAACTGTGCTTTGCAACTCCTTATTTTAAATCACCTTTTAGCGGTCTTTGTGTTAAGTAGGTTATCGATGTTTTTTAAAGCTGCTTTTAAACTGGTTAAGCATGTTATTTTCTTTCATTTCAAAAGCTTTTATTCAATTTTTTGATTCATAATGTTATTTTTCTGCTATTTAGATGCTCATTTTTGCTGCTTGTTTCAAGCGTGTTATCAAGGTGGTTTCAGATTTTATGAAATAAGTTGTTCATCTTTTATTTTAAATGAATTTTTATATTTTGATTCTAAGCATGTTCTTATTGTTAAACGTTAACTGTATCAATTGCATTGCTTGTTAAATGTGTATCATGTATTCACCTACCCCTTCAATCACTCATACAATCATTCAGCCACTCACACATATCATCCACTCATACACTCATGCTCTCATTCACATAACAACCCATACACTCATTAAACGAGTCACACATAATTCATCCACTCATACACTCATTCCCTCATTCACATAATCATCAATACACTCATTCAATCATTCACTCATCCACTCATTCACTCATTCACATAATCCCCCATACAATCATTCAACCACTCAACCACATAACTCATTCACTCATACACACATTCTCTCATTCACATAATCACCCATACACTCATTCAATCATTCACCCATACTTCATTCACTCAGAAACTCTTGCTCTCATTCACATCACCCATCATCCACACACTCAGTCAATCATTCACTCATGGTTCACCCACTCATTCACATAATCCCCCATACAAACATTCAACCATTCAAAACCACACAGCTCATTCTCTCATACACTCATTATCTCAATCACATAATTACCCATACCATCATTCAACCACTCAACCACATAACTCATTCACTCATACACTCATTCTCTCATTCACATAATCACCCATACAGTCATTCAATCATTCACCCATACTTCATTCACTCAGAAACTCATGCTCTCATTCACTTATTCATCAATACACTCATTCAATCATTCACCCATACTTCATTCACTCAGAAACTCATGCTCTCATTCACATCATCATCCATACACTCAGTCAATCATTCACTCAAATTTCATCCACTCATCCACTCATTCTCTCATTCACATAATCACTCATAAAGCCATTCGACCACATAAGTCATTCACTCATAAACTCATACTCTCATTCACATAATCACTCATTCAATCATTCAACCATTCAACCACATTACTCATTCACTCATACACTCACGCTCTCATTCACATAATCACCCTATGCAATCATTCAACCATTCAACCACATAGCTCATTCACTCATACACTCATTCTCTCATTCACATAATATCTCATGCTTTCATTCACGCACCCACACATTCTCTCATTATCTCATTCACTCATTTGCTCATGCACTCATCAACATTCCCTGATTTGATGTGTGTTATGTATTTGTTTTTGTTTTTATTATTTGTATTTTTGTAAGTGTGATCATGTATAAAATACTCCCTTTTAGTCGCCTCTTACGACAGGTGGGGACAACCGTGGGCATATTCTAAAGCCCCTAACCCACAGGGGGATTTTGCGGGTGTTTTTAATTTTTTTTATTTCATTTAAGTCATGCTGTAACTGTGCTTTGCAACTCTTATTTTACTCCTTATTTTAAATCACCTTTTAGCGGTCTTTGTGTTAAGTAGGTTATCGATGTTTTTTAAAGCTGCTTTTAAACTGGTTAAGCATGTTATTTTCTTTCATTTCAAAAGCTTTTATTCAATTTTTTGATTCATAATGTTATTTTTCTGCTATTTAGATGCTCATTTTTGCTGCTTGTTTCAAGCGTGTTATCAAGGTGGTTTCAGATTTTATGAAATAAGTTGTTCATCTTTTATTTTAAATGAATTTTTATATTTTGATTCTAAGCATGTTCTTATTGTTAAACGTTAACTGTATCAATTGCATTGCTTGTTAAATGTGTATCATGTATTCACCTACCCCTTCAATCACTCATACAATCATTCAGCCACTCACACATATCATCCACTCATACACTCATTCCCTCATTCACATAACAACCCATACACTCATTAAACCAGTCACACATAATTCATCCACTCATACACTCATTCCCTCATTCACATAATCATCAATACACTCATTCAATCATTCACTCATCCACTCATTCACTCATTCACATAATCCCCCATACAATCATTCAACCACTCAACCACATAACTCATTCACTCATACACACATTCTCTCATTCACATAATCACCCATACACTCATTCAATCATTCACCCATACTTCATTCACTCAGAAACTCTTGCTCTCATTCACATCATCCATCATCCACACACTCAGTCAATCATTCACTCATTGTTCACCCACTCATTCACATAATCCCCCATACAAACATTCAACCACTCAAAACCACACAGCTCATTCTCTCATACACTCATTATCTCAATCACATAATTACCCATACCATCATTCAACCACTCAACCACATAACTCATTCACTCATACACTCATTCTCTCATTCACATAATCACCCATACAGTCATTCAATCATTCACCCATACTTCATTCACTCAGAAACTCATGCTCTCATTCACTTATTCATCAATACACTCATTCAATCATTCACCCATACTTCATTCACTCAGAAACTCATGCTCTCATTCACATCATCATCCATACACTCAGTCAATCATTCACTCAAATTTCATCCACTCATCCACTCATTCTCTCATTCACATAATCACTCATAAAGCCATTCGACCACATAAGTCATTCACTCATAAACTCATACTCTCATTCACATAATCACTCATTCAATCATTCAACCATTCAACCACATTACTCATTCACTCATACACTCACGCTCTCATTCACATAATCACCCTATGCAATCATTCAACCATTCAACCACATAGCTCATTCACTCATACACTCATTCTCTCATTCACATAATATCTCATGCTTTCATTCACGCACCCACACATTCTCTCATTATCTCATTCACTCATTTGCTCATGCACTCATCAACATTCCCTGATTTGATGTGTGTTATGTATTTGTTTTTGTTTTTATTATTTGTATTTTTGTAAGTGTGATCATGTATAAAATACTCCCTTTTAGTCGCCTCTTACGACAGGTGGGGACAACCGTGGGCATATTCTAAAGCCCCTAACCCACAGGGGATTTTGCGGGTGTTTTTAATTTTTTTTTATTTCATTTAAGTCATGCTGTAACTGTGCTTTGCAACTCTTATTTTACTCCTTATTTTAAATCACCTTTTAGCGGTCTTTGTGTTAAGTAGGTTATCGATGTTTTTTAAAGCTGCTTTTAAACTGGTTAAGCATGTTATTTTCTTTCATTTCAAAAGCTTTTATTCAATTTTTTGATTCATAATGTTATTTTTCTGCTATTTAGATGCTCATTTTTGCTGCTTGTTTCAAGCGTGTTATCAAGGTGGTTTCAGATTTTATGAAATAAGTTGTTCATCTTTTATTTTAAATGAATTTTTATATTTTGATTCTAAGCATGTTCTTATTGTTAAACGTTAACTGTATCAATTGCATTGCTTGTTAAATGTGTATCATGTATTCACCTACCCCTTCAATCACTCATACAATCATTCAGCCACTCACACATATCATCCACTCATACACTCATTCCCTCATTCACATAACAACCCATACACTCATTAAACCAGTCACACATAATTCATCCACTCATACACTCATTCCCTCATTCACATAATCATCAATACACTCATTCAATCATTCACTCATCCACTCATTCACTCATTCACATAATCCCCCATACAATCATTCAACCACTCAACCACATAACTCATTCACTCATACACACATTCTCTCATTCACATAATCACCCATACACTCATTCAATCATTCACCCATACTTCATTCACTCAGAAACTCTTGCTCTCATTCACATCATCCATCATCCACACACTCAGTCAATCATTCACTCATTGTTCACCCACTCATTCACATAATCCCCCATACAAACATTCAACCACTCAAAACCACACAGCTCATTCTCTCATACACTCATTATCTCAATCACATAATTACCCATACCATCATTCAACCACTCAACCACATAACTCATTCACTCATACACACATTCTCTCATTCACATAATCACCCATACAGTCATTCAATCATTCACCCATACTTCATTCACTCAGAAACTCATGCTCTCATTCACTTATTCATCAATACACTCATTCAATCATTCACCCATACTTCATTCACTCAGAAACTCATGCTCTCATTCACATCATCATCCATACACTCAGTCAATCATTCACTCAAATTTCATCCACTCATCCACTCATTCTCTCATTCACATAATCACTCATAAAGCCATTCGACCACATAAGTCATTCACTCATAAACTCATACTCTCATTCACATAATCACTCATTCAATCATTCAACCATTCAACCACATTACTCATTCACTCATACACTCACGCTCTCATTCACATAATCACCCTATGCAATCATTCAACCATTCAACCACATAGCTCATTCACTCATACACTCATTCTCTCATTCACATAATATCTCATGCTTTCATTCACGCACCCACACATTCTCTCATTATCTCATTCACTCATTTGCTCATGCACTCATCAACATTCCCTGATTTGATGTGTGTTATGTATTTGTTTTTGTTTTTATTATTTGTATTTTTGTAAGTGTGATCATGTATAAAATACTCCCTTTTAGTCGCCTCTTACGACAGGTGGGGACAACCGTGGGCATATTCTAAAGCCCCTAACCCACAGGGGGATTTTGCGGGTGTTTTTAATTTTTTTTTATTTCATTTAAGTCATGCTGTAACTGTGCTTTGCAACTCTTATTTTACTCCTTATTTTAAATCACCTTTTAGCGGTCTTTGTGTTAAGTAGGTTATCGATGTTTTTTAAAGCTGCTTTTAAACTGGTTAAGCATGTTATTTTCTTTCATTTCAAAAGCTTTTATTCAATTTTTTGATTCATAATGTTATTTTTCTGCTATTTAGATGCTCATTTTTGCTGCTTGTTTCAAGCGTGTTATCAAGGTGGTTTCAGATTTTATGAAATAAGTTGTTCATCTTTTATTTTAAATGAATTTTTATATTTTGATTCTAAGCATGTTCTTATTGTTAAACGTTAACTGTATCAATTGCATTGCTTGTTAAATGTGTATCATGTATTCACCTACCCCTTCAATCACTCATACAATCATTCAGCCACTCACACATATCATCCACTCATACACTCATGCTCTCATTCACATAACAACCCATACACTCATTAAACCAGTCACACATAATTCATCCACTCATACACTCATTCCCTCATTCACATAATCATCAATACACTCATTCAATCATTCACTCATCCACTCATTCACTCATTCACATAATCCCCCATACAATCATTCAACCACTCAACCACATAACTCATTCACTCATACACACATTCTCTCATTCACATAATCACCCATACACTCATTCAATCATTCACCCATACTTCATTCACTCAGAAACTCTTGCTCTCATTCACATCATCCATCATCCACACACTCAGTCAATCATTCACTCATTGTTCACCCACTCTTTCACATAATCCCCCATACAAACATTCAACCACTCAAAACCACACAGCTCATTCTCTCATACACTCATTATCTCAATCACATAATTACCCATACCATCATTCAACCACTCAACCACATAACTCATTCACTCATACACACATTCTCTCATTCACATAATCACCCATACAGTCATTCAATCATTCACCCATACTTCATTCACTCAGAAACTCATGCTCTCATTCACTTATTCATCAATACACTCATTCAATCATTCACCCATACTTCATTCACTCAGAAACTCATGCTCTCATTCACATCATCATCCATACACTCAGTCAATCATTCACTCAAATTTCATCCACTCATCCACTCATTCTCTCATTCACATAATCACTCATAAAGCCATTCGACCACATAAGTCATTCACTCATAAACTCATACTCTCATTCACATAATCACTCATTCAATCATTCAACCATTCAACCACATTACTCATTCACTCATACACTCACGCTCTCATTCACATAATCACCCTATGCAATCATTCAACCATTCAACCACATAGCTCATTCACTCATACACTCATTCTCTCATTCACATAATATCTCATGCTTTCATTCACGCACCCACACATTCTCTCATTATCTCATTCACTCATTTGCTCATGCACTCATCAACATTCCCTGATTTGATGTGTGTTATGTATTTGTTTTTGTTTTTATTATTTGTATTTTTGTAAGTGTGATCATGTATAAAATACTCCCTTTTAGTCGCCTCTTACGACAGGTGGGGACAACCGTGGGCATATTCTAAAGCCCCTAACCCACAGGGGGATTTTGCGGGTGTTTTTAATTAGTTTCATTTAAGTCATGCTGTAACTGTGCTTTGCAACTCTTATTTTACTCCTTATTTTAAATCACCTTTTAGCGGTCTTTGTGTTAAGTAGGTTATCGATGTTTTTTAAAGCTGCTTTTAAACTGGTTAAGCATGTTATTTTCTTTCATTTCAAAAGCTTTTATTCAATTTTTTGATTCATAATGTTATTTTTCTGCTATTTAGATGCTCATTTTTGCTGCTTGTTTCAAGCGTGTTATCAAGGTGGTTTCAGATTTTATGAAATAAGTTGTTCATCTTTTATTTTAAATGAATTTTTATATTTTGATTCTAAGCATGTTCTTATTGTTAAACGTTAACTGTATCAATTGCATTGCTTGTTAAATGTGTATCATGTATTCACCTACCCCTTCAATCACTCATACAATCATTCAGCCACTCACACATATCATCCACTCATACACTCATGCTCTCATTCACATAACAACCCATACACTCATTAAACCAGTCACACATAATTCATCCACTCATACACTCATTCCCTCATTCACATAATCATCAATACACTCATTCAATCATTCACTCATCCACTCATTCACTCATTCACATAATCCCCCATACAATCATTCAACCACTCAACCACATAACTCATTCACTCATACACACATTCTCTCATTCACATAATCACCCATACACTCATTCAATCATTCACCCATACTTCATTCACTCAGAAACTCTTGCTCTCATTCACATCATCCATCATCCACACACTCAGTCAATCATTCACTCATTGTTCACCCACTCATTCACATAATCCCCCATACAAACATTCAACCACTCAAAACCACACAGCTCATTCTCTCATACACTCATTATCTCAATCACATAATTACCCATACCATCATTCAACCACTCAACCACATAACTCATTCACTCATACACTCATTCTCTCATTCACATAATCACCCATACAGTCATTCAATCATTCACCCATACTTCATTCACTCAGAAACTCATGCTCTCATTCACTTATTCATCAATACACTCATTCAATCATTCACCCATACTTCATTCACTCAGAAACTCATGCTCTCATTCACATCATCATCCATACACTCAGTCAATCATTCACTCAAATTTCATCCACTCATCCACTCATTCTCTCATTCACATAATCACTCATAAAGCCATTCGACCACATAAGTCATTCACTCATAAACTCATACTCTCATTCACATAATCACTCATTCAATCATTCAACCATTCAACCACATTACTCATTCACTCATACACTCACGCTCTCATTCACATAATCACCCTATGCAATCATTCAACCATTCAACCACATAGCTCATTCACTCATACACTCATTCTCTCATTCACATAATATCTCATGCTTTCATTCACGCACCCACACATTCTCTCATTATCTCATTCACTCATTTGCTCATGCACTCATCAACATTCCCTGATTTGATGTGTGTTATGTATTTGTTTTTGTTTTTATTATTTGTATTTTTGTAAGTGTGATCATGTATAAAATACTCCCTTTTAGTCGCCTCTTACGACAGGTGGGGACAACCGTGGGCATATTCTAAAGCCCCTAACCCACAGGGGATTTTGCGGGTGTTTTTAATTTTTTTTATTTCATTTAAGTCATGCTGTAACTGTGCTTTGCAACTCTTATTTTACTCCTTATTTTAAATCACCTTTTAGCGGTCTTTGTGTTAAGTAGGTTATCGATGTTTTTTAAAGCTGCTTTTAAACTGGTTAAGCATGTTATTTTCTTTCATTTCAAAAGCTTTTATTCAATTTTTTGATTCATAATGTTATTTTTCTGCTATTTAGATGCTCATTTTTGCTGCTTGTTTCAAGCGTGTTATCAAGGTGGTTTCAGATTTTATGAAATAAGTTGTTCATCTTTTATTTTAAATGAATTTTTATATTTTGATTCTAAGCATGTTCTTATTGTTAAACGTTAACTGTATCAATTGCATTGCTTGTTAAATGTGTATCATGTATTCACCTACCCCTTCAATCACTCATACAATCATTCAGCCACTCACACATATCATCCACTCATACACTCATGCTCTCATTCACATAACAACCCATACACTCATTAAACCAGTCACACATAATTCATCCACTCATACACTCATTCCCTCATTCACATAATCATCAATACACTCATTCAATCATTCACTCATCCACTCATTCACTCATTCACATAATCCCCATACAATCATTCAACCACTCAACCACATAACTCATTCACTCATACACACATTCTCTCATTCACATAATCACCCATACACTCATTCAATCATTCACCCATACTTCATTCACTCAGAAACTCTTGCTCTCATTCACATCATCCATCATCCACACACTCAGTCAATCATTCACTCATTGTTCACCCACTCTTTCACATAATCCCCCATACAAACATTCAACCACTCAAAACCACACAGCTCATTCTCTCATACACTCATTATCTCAATCACATAATTACCCATACCATCATTCAACCACTCAACCACATAACTCATTCACTCATACACTCATTCTCTCATTCACATAATCACCCATACAGTCATTCAATCATTCACCCATACTTCATTCACTCAGAAACTCATGCTCTCATTCACTTATTCATCAATACACTCATTCAATCATTCACCCATACTTCATTCACTCAGAAACTCATGCTCTCATTCACATCATCATCCATACACTCAGTCAATCATTCACTCAAATTTCATCCACTCATCCACTCATTCTCTCATTCACATAATCACTCATAAAGCCATTCGACCACATAAGTCATTCACTCATAAACTCATACTCTCATTCACATAATCACTCATTCAATCATTCAACCATTCAACCACATTACTCATTCACTCATACACTCACGCTCTCATTCACATAATCACCCTATGCAATCATTCAACCATTCAACCACATAGCTCATTCACTCATACACTCATTCTCTCATTCACATAATATCTCATGCTTTCATTCACGCACCCACACATTCTCTCATTATCTCATTCACTCATTTGCTCATGCACTCATCAACATTCCCTGATTTGATGTGTGTTATGTATTTGTTTTTGTTTTTATTATTTGTATTTTTGTAAGTGTGATCATGTATAAAATACTCCCTTTTAGTCGCCTCTTACGACAGGTGGGGACAACCGTGGGCATATTCTAAAGCCCCTAACCCACAGGGGGATTTTGCGGGTGTTTTTAATTTTTTTTTTTATTTCATTTAAGTCATGCTGTAACTGTGCTTTGCAACTCTTATTTTACTCCTTATTTTAAATCACCTTTTAGCGGTCTTTGTGTTAAGTAGGTTATCGATGTTTTTTAAAGCTGCTTTTAAACTGGTTAAGCATGTTATTTTCTTTCATTTCAAAAGCTTTTATTCAATTTTTTGATTCATAATGTTATTTTTCTGCTATTTAGATGCTCATTTTTGCTGCTTGTTTCAAGCGTGTTATCAAGGTGGTTTCAGATTTTATGAAATAAGTTGTTCATCTTTTATTTTAAATGAATTTTTATATTTTGATTCTAAGCATGTTCTTATTGTTAAACGTTAACTGTATCAATTGCATTGCTTGTTAAATGTGTATCATGTATTCACCTACCCCTTCAATCACTCATACAATCATTCAGCCACTCACACATATCATCCACTCATACACTCATTCCCTCATTCACATAACAACCCATACACTCATTAAACCAGTCACACATAATTCATCCACTCATACACTCATTCCCTCATTCACATAATCATCAATACACTCATTCAATCATTCACTCATCCACTCATTCACTCATTCACATAATCCCCATACAATCATTCAACCACTCAACCACATAACTCATTCACTCATACACACATTCTCTCATTCACATAATCACCCATACACTCATTCAATCATTCACCCATACTTCATTCACTCAGAAACTCTTGCTCTCATTCACATCATCCATCATCCACACACTCAGTCAATCATTCACTCATTGTTCACCCACTCTTTCACATAATCCCCCATACAAACATTCAACCACTCAAAACCACACAGCTCATTCTCTCATACACTCATTATCTCAATCACATAATTACCCATACCATCATTCAACCACTCAACCACATAACTCATTCACTCATACACTCATTCTCTCATTCACATAATCACCCATACAGTCATTCAATCATTCACCCATACTTCATTCACTCAGAAACTCATGCTCTCATTCACTTATTCATCAATACACTCATTCAATCATTCACCCATACTTCATTCACTCAGAAACTCATGCTCTCATTCACATCATCATCCATACACTCAGTCAATCATTCACTCAAATTTCATCCACTCATCCACTCATTCTCTCATTCACATAATCACTCATAAAGCCATTCGACCACATAAGTCATTCACTCATAAACTCATACTCTCATTCACATAATCACTCATTCAATCATTCAACCATTCAACCACATTACTCATTCACTCATACACTCACGCTCTCATTCACATAATCACCCTATGCAATCATTCAACCATTCAACCACATAGCTCATTCACTCATACACTCATTCTCTCATTCACATAATATCTCATGCTTTCATTCACGCACCCACACATTCTCTCATTATCTCATTCACTCATTTGCTCATGCACTCATCAACATTCCCTGATTTGATGTGTGTTATGTATTTGTTTTTGTTTTTATTATTTGTATTTTTGTAAGTGTGATCATGTATAAAATACTCCCTTTTAGTCGCCTCTTACGACAGGTGGGGACAACCGTGGGCATATTCTAAAGCCCCTAACCCACAGGGGATTTTGCGGGTGTTTTTAATTTTTTTTTTATTTCATTTAAGTCATGCTGTAACTGTGCTTTGCAACTCTTATTTTACTCCTTATTTTAAATCACCTTTTAGCGGTCTTTGTGTTAAGTAGGTTATCGATGTTTTTTAAAGCTGCTTTTAAACTGGTTAAGCATGTTATTTTCTTTCATTTCAAAAGCTTTTATTCAATTTTTTGATTCATAATGTTATTTTTCTGCTATTTAGATGCTCATTTTTGCTGCTTGTTTCAAGCGTGTTATCAAGGTGGTTTCAGATTTTATGAAATAAGTTGTTCATCTTTTATTTTAAATGAATTTTTATATTTTGATTCTAAGCATGTTCTTATTGTTAAACGTTAACTGTATCAATTGCATTGCTTGTTAAATGTGTATCATGTATTCACCTACCCCTTCAATCACTCATACAATCATTCAGCCACTCACACATATCATCCACTCATACACTCATGCTCTCATTCACATAACAACCCATACACTCATTAAACCAGTCACACATAATTCATCCACTCATACACTCATTCCCTCATTCACATAATCATCAATACACTCATTCAATCATTCACTCATCCACTCATTCACTCATTCACATAATCCCCCATACAATCATTCAACCACTCAACCACATAACTCATTCACTCATACACACATTCTCTCATTCACATAATCACCCATACACTCATTCAATCATTCACCCATACTTCATTCACTCAGAAACTCTTGCTCTCATTCACATCATCCATCATCCACACACTCAGTCAATCATTCACTCATTGTTCACCCACTCATTCACATAATCCCCCATACAAACATTCAACCACTCAAAACCACACAGCTCATTCTCTCATACACTCATTATCTCAATCACATAATTACCCATACCATCATTCAACCACTCAACCACATAACTCATTCACTCATACACTCATTCTCTCATTCACATAATCACCCATACAGTCATTCAATCATTCACCCATACTTCATTCACTCAGAAACTCATGCTCTCATTCACTTATTCATCAATACACTCATTCAATCATTCACCCATACTTCATTCACTCAGAAACTCATGCTCTCATTCACATCATCATCCATACACTCAGTCAATCATTCACTCAAATTTCATCCACTCATCCACTCATTCTCTCATTCACATAATCACTCATAAAGCCATTCGACCACATAAGTCATTCACTCATAAACTCATACTCTCATTCACATAATCACTCATTCAATCATTCAACCATTCAACCACATTACTCATTCACTCATACACTCACGCTCTCATTCACATAATCACCCTATGCAATCATTCAACCATTCAACCACATAGCTCATTCACTCATACACTCATTCTCTCATTCACATAATATCTCATGCTTTCATTCACGCACCCACACATTCTCTCATTATCTCATTCACTCATTTGCTCATGCACTCATCAACATTCCCTGATTTGATGTGTGTTATGTATTTGTTTTTGTTTTTATTATTTGTATTTTTGTAAGTGTGATCATGTATAAAATACTCCCTTTTAGTCGCCTCTTACGACAGGTGGGGACAACCGTGGGCATATTCTAAAGCCCCTAACCCACAGGGGGATTTTGCGGGTGTTTTTAATTTTTTTTTTTATTTCATTTAAGTCATGCTGTAACTGTGCTTTGCAACTCTTATTTTACTCCTTATTTTAAATCACCTTTTAGCGGTCTTTGTGTTAAGTAGGTTATCGATGTTTTTTAAAGCTGCTTTTAAACTGGTTAAGCATGTTATTTTCTTTCATTTCAAAAGCTTTTATTCAATTTTTTGATTCATAATGTTATTTTTCTGCTATTTAGATGCTCATTTTTGCTGCTTGTTTCAAGCGTGTTATCAAGGTGGTTTCAGATTTTATGAAATAAGTTGTTCATCTTTTATTTTAAATGAATTTTTATATTTTGATTCTAAGCATGTTCTTATTGTTAAACGTTAACTGTATCAATTGCATTGCTTGTTAAATGTGTATCATGTATTCACCTACCCCTTCAATCACTCATACAATCATTCAGCCACTCACACATATCATCCACTCATACACTCATGCTCTCATTCACATAACAACCCATACACTCATTAAACCAGTCACACATAATTCATCCACTCATACACTCATTCCCTCATTCACATAATCATCAATACACTCATTCAATCATTCACTCATCCACTCATTCACTCATTCACATAATCCCCATACAATCATTCAACCACTCAACCACATAACTCATTCACTCATACACACATTCTCTCATTCACATAATCACCCATACACTCATTCAATCATTCACCCATACTTCATTCACTCAGAAACTCTTGCTCTCATTCACATCATCCATCATCCACACACTCAGTCAATCATTCACTCATTGTTCACCCACTCATTCACATAATCCCCCATACAAACATTCAACCACTCAAAACCACACAGCTCATTCTCTCATACACTCATTATCTCAATCACATAATTACCCATACCATCATTCAACCACTCAACCACATAACTCATTCACTCATACACACATTCTCTCATTCACATAATCACCCATACAGTCATTCAATCATTCACCCATACTTCATTCACTCAGAAACTCATGCTCTCATTCACTTATTCATCAATACACTCATTCAATCATTCACCCATACTTCATTCACTCAGAAACTCATGCTCTCATTCACATCATCATCCATACACTCAGTCAATCATTCACTCAAATTTCATCCACTCATCCACTCATTCTCTCATTCACATAATCACTCATAAAGCCATTCGACCACATAAGTCATTCACTCATAAACTCATACTCTCATTCACATAATCACTCATTCAATCATTCAACCATTCAACCACATTACTCATTCACTCATACACTCACGCTCTCATTCACATAATCACCCTATGCAATCATTCAACCATTCAACCACATAGCTCATTCACTCATACACTCATTCTCTCATTCACATAATATCTCATGCTTTCATTCACGCACCCACACATTCTCTCATTATCTCATTCACTCATTTGCTCATGCACTCATCAACATTCCCTGATTTGATGTGTGTTATGTATTTGTTTTTGTTTTTATTATTTGTATTTTTGTAAGTGTGATCATGTATAAAATACTCCCTTTTAGTCGCCTCTTACGACAGGTGGGGACAACCGTGGGCATATTCTAAAGCCCCTAACCCACAGGGGGATTTTGCGGGTGTTTTTAATTTTTTTTTTTATTTCATTTAAGTCATGCTGTAACTGTGCTTTGCAACTCTTATTTTACTCCTTATTTTAAATCACCTTTTAGCGGTCTTTGTGTTAAGTAGGTTATCGATGTTTTTTAAAGCTGCTTTTAAACTGGTTAAGCATGTTATTTTCTTTCATTTCAAAAGCTTTTATTCAATTTTTTGATTCATAATGTTATTTTTCTGCTATTTAGATGCTCATTTTTGCTGCTTGTTTCAAGCGTGTTATCAAGGTGGTTTCAGATTTTATGAAATAAGTTGTTCATCTTTTATTTTAAATGAATTTTTATATTTTGATTCTAAGCATGTTCTTATTGTTAAACGTTAACTGTATCAATTGCATTGCTTGTTAAATGTGTATCATGTATTCACCTACCCCTTCAATCACTCATACAATCATTCAGCCACTCACACATATCATCCACTCATACACTCATGCTCTCATTCACATAACAACCCATACACTCATTAAACCAGTCACACATAATTCATCCACTCATACACTCATTCCCTCATTCACATAATCATCAATACACTCATTCAATCATTCACTCATCCACTCATTCACTCATTCACATAATCCCCCATACAATCATTCAACCACTCAACCACATAACTCATTCACTCATACACACATTCTCTCATTCACATAATCACCCATACACTCATTCAATCATTCACCCATACTTCATTCACTCAGAAACTCTTGCTCTCATTCACATCATCCATCATCCACACACTCAGTCAATCATTCACTCATTGTTCACCCACTCATTCACATAATCCCCCATACAAACATTCAACCACTCAAAACCACACAGCTCATTCTCTCATACACTCATTATCTCAATCACATAATTACCCATACCATCATTCAACCACTCAACCACATAACTCATTCACTCATACACACATTCTCTCATTCACATAATCACCCATACAGTCATTCAATCATTCACCCATACTTCATTCACTCAGAAACTCATGCTCTCATTCACTTATTCATCAATACACTCATTCAATCATTCACCCATACTTCATTCACTCAGAAACTCATGCTCTCATTCACATCATCATCCATACACTCAGTCAATCATTCACTCAAATTTCATCCACTCATCCACTCATTCTCTCATTCACATAATCACTCATAAAGCCATTCGACCACATAAGTCATTCACTCATAAACTCATACTCTCATTCACATAATCACTCATTCAATCATTCAACCATTCAACCACATTACTCATTCACTCATACACTCACGCTCTCATTCACATAATCACCCTATGCAATCATTCAACCATTCAACCACATAGCTCATTCACTCATACACTCATTCTCTCATTCACATAATATCTCATGCTTTCATTCACGCACCCACACATTCTCTCATTATCTCATTCACTCATTTGCTCATGCACTCATCAACATTCCCTGATTTGATGTGTGTTATGTATTTGTTTTTGTTTTTATTATTTGTATTTTTGTAAGTGTGATCATGTATAAAATACTCCCTTTTAGTCGCCTCTTACGACAGGTGGGGACAACCGTGGGCATATTCTAAAGCCCCTAACCCACAGGGGGATTTTGCGGGTGTTTTTAATTTTTTTTTTTATTTCATTTAAGTCATGCTGTAACTGTGCTTTGCAACTCTTATTTTACTCCTTATTTTAAATCACCTTTTAGCGGTCTTTGTGTTAAGTAGGTTATCGATGTTTTTTAAAGCTGCTTTTAAACTGGTTAAGCATGTTATTTTCTTTCATTTCAAAAGCTTTTATTCAATTTTTTGATTCATAATGTTATTTTTCTGCTATTTAGATGCTCATTTTTGCTGCTTGTTTCAAGCGTGTTATCAAGGTGGTTTCAGATTTTATGAAATAAGTTGTTCATCTTTTATTTTAAATGAATTTTTATATTTTGATTCTAAGCATGTTCTTATTGTTAAACGTTAACTGTATCAATTGCATTGCTTGTTAAATGTGTATCATGTATTCACCTACCCCTTCAATCACTCATACAATCATTCAGCCACTCACACATATCATCCACTCATACACTCATGCTCTCATTCACATAACAACCCATACACTCATTAAACCAGTCACACATAATTCATCCACTCATACACTCATTCCCTCATTCACATAATCATCAATACACTCATTCAATCATTCACTCATCCACTCATTCACTCATTCACATAATCCCCCATACAATCATTCAACCACTCAACCACATAACTCATTCACTCATACACACATTCTCTCATTCACATAATCACCCATACACTCATTCAATCATTCACCCATACTTCATTCACTCAGAAACTCTTGCTCTCATTCACATCATCCATCATCCACACACTCAGTCAATCATTCACTCATTGTTCACCCACTCATTCACATAATCCCCCATACAAACATTCAACCACTCAAAACCACACAGCTCATTCTCTCATACACTCATTATCTCAATCACATAATTACCCATACCATCATTCAACCACTCAACCACATAACTCATTCACTCATACACACATTCTCTCATTCACATAATCACCCATACAGTCATTCAATCATTCACCCATACTTCATTCACTCAGAAACTCATGCTCTCATTCACTTATTCATCAATACACTCATTCAATCATTCACCCATACTTCATTCACTCAGAAACTCATGCTCTCATTCACATCATCATCCATACACTCAGTCAATCATTCACTCAAATTTCATCCACTCATCCACTCATTCTCTCATTCACATAATCACTCATAAAGCCATTCGACCACATAAGTCATTCACTCATAAACTCATACTCTCATTCACATAATCACTCATTCAATCATTCAACCATTCAACCACATTACTCATTCACTCATACACTCACGCTCTCATTCACATAATCACCCTATGCAATCATTCAACCATTCAACCACATAGCTCATTCACTCATACACTCATTCTCTCATTCACATAATATCTCATGCTTTCATTCACGCACCCACACATTCTCTCATTATCTCATTCACTCATTTGCTCATGCACTCATCAACATTCCCTGATTTGATGTGTGTTATGTATTTGTTTTTGTTTTTATTATTTGTATTTTTGTAAGTGTGATCATGTATAAAATACTCCCTTTTAGTCGCCTCTTACGACAGGTGGGGACAACCGTGGGCATATTCTAAAGCCCCTAACCCACAGGGGATTTTGCGGGTGTTTTTAATTTTTTTTATTTCATTTAAGTCATGCTGTAACTGTGCTTTGCAACTCTTATTTTACTCCTTATTTTAAATCACCTTTTAGCGGTCTTTGTGTTAAGTAGGTTATCGATGTTTTTTAAAGCTGCTTTTAAACTGGTTAAGCATGTTATTTTCTTTCATTTCAAAAGCTTTTATTCAATTTTTTGATTCATAATGTTATTTTTCTGCTATTTAGATGCTCATTTTTGCTGCTTGTTTCAAGCGTGTTATCAAGGTGGTTTCAGATTTTATGAAATAAGTTGTTCATCTTTTATTTTAAATGAATTTTTATATTTTGATTCTAAGCATGTTCTTATTGTTAAACGTTAACTGTATCAATTGCATTGCTTGTTAAATGTGTATCATGTATTCACCTACCCCTTCAATCACTCATACAATCATTCAGCCACTCACACATATCATCCACTCATACACTCATGCTCTCATTCACATAACAACCCATACACTCATTAAACCAGTCACACATAATTCATCCACTCATACACTCATTCCCTCATTCACATAATCATCAATACACTCATTCAATCATTCACTCATCCACTCATTCACTCATTCACATAATCCCCCATACAATCATTCAACCACTCAACCACATAACTCATTCACTCATACACACATTCTCTCATTCACATAATCACCCATACACTCATTCAATCATTCACCCATACTTCATTCACTCAGAAACTCTTGCTCTCATTCACATCATCCATCATCCACACACTCAGTCAATCATTCACTCATTGTTCACCCACTCATTCACATAATCCCCCATACAAACATTCAACCACTCAAAACCACACAGCTCATTCTCTCATACACTCATTATCTCAATCACATAATTACCCATACCATCATTCAACCACTCAACCACATAACTCATTCACTCATACACACATTCTCTCATTCACATAATCACCCATACAGTCATTCAATCATTCACCCATACTTCATTCACTCAGAAACTCATGCTCTCATTCACTTATTCATCAATACACTCATTCAATCATTCACCCATACTTCATTCACTCAGAAACTCATGCTCTCATTCACATCATCATCCATACACTCAGTCAATCATTCACTCAAATTTCATCCACTCATCCACTCATTCTCTCATTCACATAATCACTCATAAAGCCATTCGACCACATAAGTCATTCACTCATAAACTCATACTCTCATTCACATAATCACTCATTCAATCATTCAACCATTCAACCACATTACTCATTCACTCATACACTCACGCTCTCATTCACATAATCACCCTATGCAATCATTCAACCATTCAACCACATAGCTCATTCACTCATACACTCATTCTCTCATTCACATAATATCTCATGCTTTCATTCACGCACCCACACATTCTCTCATTATCTCATTCACTCATTTGCTCATGCACTCATCAACATTCCCTGATTTGATGTGTGTTATGTATTTGTTTTTGTTTTTATTATTTGTATTTTTGTAAGTGTGATCATGTATAAAATACTCCCTTTTAGTCGCCTCTTACGACAGGTGGGGACAACCGTGGGCATATTCTAAAGCCCCTAACCCACAGGGGGATTTTGCGGGTGTTTTTAATTTTTTTTTTATTTCATTTAAGTCATGCTGTAACTGTGCTTTGCAACTCTTATTTTACTCCTTATTTTAAATCACCTTTTAGCGGTCTTTGTGTTAAGTAGGTTATCGATGTTTTTTAAAGCTGCTTTTAAACTGGTTAAGCATGTTATTTTCTTTCATTTCAAAAGCTTTTATTCAATTTTTTGATTCATAATGTTATTTTTCTGCTATTTAGATGCTCATTTTTGCTGCTTGTTTCAAGCGTGTTATCAAGGTGGTTTCAGATTTTATGAAATAAGTTGTTCATCTTTTATTTTAAATGAATTTTTATATTTTGATTCTAAGCATGTTCTTATTGTTAAACGTTAACTGTATCAATTGCATTGCTTGTTAAATGTGTATCATGTATTCACCTACCCCTTCAATCACTCATACAATCATTCAGCCACTCACACATATCATCCACTCATACACTCATGCTCTCATTCACATAACAACCCATACACTCATTAAACCAGTCACACATAATTCATCCACTCATACACTCATTCCCTCATTCACATAATCATCAATACACTCATTCAATCATTCACTCATCCACTCATTCACTCATTCACATAATCCCCCATACAATCATTCAACCACTCAACCACATAACTCATTCACTCATACACACATTCTCTCATTCACATAATCACCCATACACTCATTCAATCATTCACCCATACTTCATTCACTCAGAAACTCTTGCTCTCATTCACATCATCCATCATCCACACACTCAGTCAATCATTCACTCATTGTTCACCCACTCATTCACATAATCCCCCATACAAACATTCAACCACTCAAAACCACACAGCTCATTCTCTCATACACTCATTATCTCAATCACATAATTACCCATACCATCATTCAACCACTCAACCACATAACTCATTCACTCATACACACATTCTCTCATTCACATAATCACCCATACAGTCATTCAATCATTCACCCATACTTCATTCACTCAGAAACTCATGCTCTCATTCACTTATTCATCAATACACTCATTCAATCATTCACCCATACTTCATTCACTCAGAAACTCATGCTCTCATTCACATCATCATCCATACACTCAGTCAATCATTCACTCAAATTTCATCCACTCATCCACTCATTCTCTCATTCACATAATCACTCATAAAGCCATTCGACCACATAAGTCATTCACTCATAAACTCATACTCTCATTCACATAATCACTCATTCAATCATTCAACCATTCAACCACATTACTCATTCACTCATACACTCACGCTCTCATTCACATAATCACCCTATGCAATCATTCAACCATTCAACCACATAGCTCATTCACTCATACACTCATTCTCTCATTCACATAATATCTCATGCTTTCATTCACGCACCCACACATTCTCTCATTATCTCATTCACTCATTTGCTCATGCACTCATCAACATTCCCTGATTTGATGTGTGTTATGTATTTGTTTTTGTTTTTATTATTTGTATTTTTGTAAGTGTGATCATGTATAAAATACTCCCTTTTAGTCGCCTCTTACGACAGGTGGGGACAACCGTGGGCATATTCTAAAGCCCCTAACCCACAGGGGATTTTGCGGGTGTTTTTAATTTTTTTATTTCATTTAAGTCATGCTGTAACTGTGCTTTGCAACTCTTATTTTACTCCTTATTTTAAATCACCTTTTAGCGGTCTTTGTGTTAAGTAGGTTATCGATGTTTTTAAAGCTGCTTTTAAACTGGTTAAGCATGTTATTTTCTTTCATTTCAAAAGCTTTTATTCAATTTTTTGATTCATAATGTTATTTTTCTGCTATTTAGATGCTCATTTTTGCTGCTTGTTTCAAGCGTGTTATCAAGGTGGTTTCAGATTTTATGAAATAAGTTGTTCATCTTTTATTTTAAATGAATTTTTATATTTTGATTCTAAGCATGTTCTTATTGTTAAACGTTAACTGTATCAATTGCATTGCTTGTTAAATGTGTATCATGTATTCACCTACCCCTTCAATCACTCATACAATCATTCAGCCACTCACACATATCATCCACTCATACACTCATGCTCTCATTCACATAACAACCCATACACTCATTAAACCAGTCACACATAATTCATCCACTCATACACTCATTCCCTCATTCACATAATCATCAATACACTCATTCAATCATTCACTCATCCACTCATTCACTCATTCACATAATCCCCCATACAATCATTCAACCACTCAACCACATAACTCATTCACTCATACACACATTCTCTCATTCACATAATCACCCATACACTCATTCAATCATTCACCCATACTTCATTCACTCAGAAACTCTTGCTCTCATTCACATCATCCATCATCCACACACTCAGTCAATCATTCACTCATTGTTCACCCACTCATTCACATAATCCCCCATACAAACATTCAACCACTCAAAACCACACAGCTCATTCTCTCATACACTCATTATCTCAATCACATAATTACCCATACCATCATTCAACCACTCAACCACATAACTCATTCACTCATACACACATTCTCTCATTCACATAATCACCCATACAGTCATTCAATCATTCACCCATACTTCATTCACTCAGAAACTCATGCTCTCATTCACTTATTCATCAATACACTCATTCAATCATTCACCCATACTTCATTCACTCAGAAACTCATGCTCTCATTCACATCATCATCCATACACTCAGTCAATCATTCACTCAAATTTCATCCACTCATCCACTCATTCTCTCATTCACATAATCACTCATAAAGCCATTCGACCACATAAGTCATTCACTCATAAACTCATACTCTCATTCACATAATCACTCATTCAATCATTCAACCATTCAACCACATTACTCATTCACTCATACACTCACGCTCTCATTCACATAATCACCCTATGCAATCATTCAACCATTCAACCACATAGCTCATTCACTCATACACTCATTCTCTCATTCACATAATATCTCATGCTTTCATTCACGCACCCACACATTCTCTCATTATCTCATTCACTCATTTGCTCATGCACTCATCAACATTCCCTGATTTGATGTGTGTTATGTATTTGTTTTTGTTTTTATTATTTGTATTTTTGTAAGTGTGATCATGTATAAAATACTCCCTTTTAGTCGCCTCTTACGACAGGTGGGGACAACCGTGGGCATATTCTAAAGCCCCTAACCCACATGGGGATTTTGCGGGTGTTTTTGATTTTTTTTATTTCATTTAAGTCATGCTGTAACTGTGCTTTGCAACTCTTATTTTACTCCTTATTTTAAATCACCTTTTAGCGGTCTTTGTGTTAAGTAGGTTATCGATGTTTTTTAAAGCTGCTTTTAAACTGGTTAAGCATGTTATTTTCTTTCATTTCAAAAGCTTTTATTCAATTTTTTGATTCATAATGTTATTTTTCTGCTATTTAGATGCTCATTTTTGCTGCTTGTTTCAAGCGTGTTATCAAGGTGGTTTCAGATTTTATGAAATAAGTTGTTCATCTTTTATTTTAAATGAATTTTTATATTTTGATTCTAAGCATGTTCTTATTGTTAAACGTTAACTGTATCAATTGCATTGCTTGTTAAATGTGTATCATGTATTCACCTACCCCTTCAATCACTCATACAATCATTCAGCCACTCACACATATCATCCACTCATACACTCATGCTCTCATTCACATAACAACCCATACACTCATTAAACCAGTCACACATAATTCATCCACTCATACACTCATTCCCTCATTCACATAATCATCAATACACTCATTCAATCATTCACTCATCCACTCATTCACTCATTCACATAATCCCCCATACAATCATTCAACCACTCAACCACATAACTCATTCACTCATACACACATTCTCTCATTCACATAATCACCCATACACTCATTCAATCATTCACCCATACTTCATTCACTCAGAAACTCTTGCTCTCATTCACATCATCCATCATCCACACACTCAGTCAATCATTCACTCATTGTTCACCCACTCATTCACATAATCCCCCATACAAACATTCAACCACTCAAAACCACACAGCTCATTCTCTCATACACTCATTATCTCAATCACATAATTACCCATACCATCATTCAACCACTCAACCACATAACTCATTCACTCATACACACATTCTCTCATTCACATAATCACCCATACAGTCATTCAATCATTCACCCATACTTCATTCACTCAGAAACTCATGCTCTCATTCACTTATTCATCAATACACTCATTCAATCATTCACCCATACTTCATTCACTCAGAAACTCATGCTCTCATTCACATCATCATCCATACACTCAGTCAATCATTCACTCAAATTTCATCCACTCATCCACTCATTCTCTCATTCACATAATCACTCATAAAGCCATTCGACCACATAAGTCATTCACTCATAAACTCATACTCTCATTCACATAATCACTCATTCAATCATTCAACCATTCAACCACATTACTCATTCACTCATACACTCACGCTCTCATTCACATAATCACCCTATGCAATCATTCAACCATTCAACCACATAGCTCATTCACTCATACACTCATTCTCTCATTCACATAATATCTCATGCTTTCATTCACGCACCCACACATTCTCTCATTATCTCATTCACTCATTTGCTCATGCACTCATCAACATTCCCTGATTTGATGTGTGTTATGTATTTGTTTTTGTTTTTATTATTTGTATTTTTGTAAGTGTGATCATGTATAAAATACTCCCTTTTAGTCGCCTCTTACGACAGGTGGGGACAACCGTGGGCATATTCTAAAGCCCCTAACCCACAGGGGATTTTGCGGGTGTTTTTAATTTTTTTTCTTTCATTTAAGTCATGCTGTAACTGTGCTTTGCAACTCTTATTTTACTCCTTATTTTAAATCACCTTTTAGCGGTCTTTGTGTTAAGTAGGTTATCGATGTTTTTTAAAGCTGCTTTTAAACTGGTTAAGCATGTTATTTTCTTTCATTTCAAAAGCTTTTATTCAATTTTTTGATTCATAATGTTATTTTTCTGCTATTTAGATGCTCATTTTTGCTGCTTGTTTCAAGCGTGTTATCAAGGTGGTTTCAGATTTTATGAAATAAGTTGTTCATCTTTTATTTTAAATGAATTTTTATATTTTGATTCTAAGCATGTTCTTATTGTTAAACGTTAACTGTATCAATTGCATTGCTTGTTAAATGTGTATCATGTATTCACCTACCCCTTCAATCACTCATACAATCATTCAGCCACTCACACATATCATCCACTCATACACTCATGCTCTCATTCACATAACAACCCATACACTCATTAAACCAGTCACACATAATTCATCCACTCATACACTCATTCCCTCATTCACATAATCATCAATACACTCATTCAATCATTCACTCATCCACTCATTCACTCATTCACATAATCCCCCATACAATCATTCAACCACTCAACCACATAACTCATTCACTCATACACACATTCTCTCATTCACATAATCACCCATACACTCATTCAATCATTCACCCATACTTCATTCACTCAGAAACTCTTGCTCTCATTCACATCATCCATCATCCACACACTCAGTCAATCATTCACTCATTGTTCACCCACTCATTCACATAATCCCCCATACAAACATTCAACCACTCAAAACCACACAGCTCATTCTCTCATACACTCATTATCTCAATCACATAATTACCCATACCATCATTCAACCACTCAACCACATAACTCATTCACTCATACACACATTCTCTCATTCACATAATCACCCATACAGTCATTCAATCATTCACCCATACTTCATTCACTCAGAAACTCATGCTCTCATTCACTTATTCATCAATACACTCATTCAATCATTCACCCATACTTCATTCACTCAGAAACTCATGCTCTCATTCACATCATCATCCATACACTCAGTCAATCATTCACTCAAATTTCATCCACTCATCCACTCATTCTCTCATTCACATAATCACTCATAAAGCCATTCGACCACATAAGTCATTCACTCATAAACTCATACTCTCATTCACATAATCACTCATTCAATCATTCAACCATTCAACCACATTACTCATTCACTCATACACTCACGCTCTCATTCACATAATCACCCTATGCAATCATTCAACCATTCAACCACATAGCTCATTCACTCATACACTCATTCTCTCATTCACATAATATCTCATGCTTTCATTCACGCACCCACACATTCTCTCATTATCTCATTCACTCATTTGCTCATGCACTCATCAACATTCCCTGATTTGATGTGTGTTATGTATTTGTTTTTGTTTTTATTATTTGTATTTTTGTAAGTGTGATCATGTATAAAATACTCCCTTTTAGTCGCCTCTTACGACAGGTGGGGACAACCGTGGGCATATTCTAAAGCCCCTAACCCACAGGGGATTTTGCGGGTGTTTTTAATTTTTTTTATTTCATTTAAGTCATGCTGTAACTGTGCTTTGCAACTCTTATTTTACTCCTTATTTTAAATCACCTTTTAGCGGTCTTTGTGTTAAGTAGGTTATCGATGTTTTTTAAAGCTGCTTTTAAACTGGTTAAGCATGTTATTTTCTTTCATTTCAAAAGCTTTTATTCAATTTTTTGATTCATAATGTTATTTTTCTGCTATTTAGATGCTCATTTTTGCTGCTTGTTTCAAGCGTGTTATCAAGGTGGTTTCAGATTTTATGAAATAAGTTGTTCATCTTTTATTTTAAATGAATTTTTATATTTTGATTCTAAGCATGTTCTTATTGTTAAACGTTAACTGTATCAATTGCATTGCTTGTTAAATGTGTATCATGTATTCACCTACCCCTTCAATCACTCATACAATCATTCAGCCACTCACACATATCATCCACTCATACACTCATGCTCTCATTCACATAACAACCCATACACTCATTAAACCAGTCACACATAATTCATCCACTCATACACTCATTCCCTCATTCACATAATCATCAATACACTCATTCAATCATTCACTCATCCACTCATTCACTCATTCACATAATCCCCCATACAATCATTCAACCACTCAACCACATAACTCATTCACTCATACACACATTCTCTCATTCACATAATCACCCATACACTCATTCAATCATTCACCCATACTTCATTCACTCAGAAACTCTTGCTCTCATTCACATCATCCATCATCCACACACTCAGTCAATCATTCACTCATTGTTCACCCACTCATTCACATAATCCCCCATACAAACATTCAACCACTCAAAACCACACAGCTCATTCTCTCATACACTCATTATCTCAATCACATAATTACCCATACCATCATTCAACCACTCAACCACATAACTCATTCACTCATATGCTCTCTCTGTCTTTCACCTATTCCCCCATGCATTCATTCATAACTCATTCACTCATACACACATTCTCTCATTCACATAATCACCCACACAGTCATTCAATCATTCACCCATGCTTCATTCACTCAGAAACTCATGCTCTCATTCACATCATCATCCATACACTCCTTCAATCATTCACTCATAGTTCATCCACTCAATCACTCATTCTCTCATTCACATAATCCCCCATACAATCATTCAACCACTCAACCACACAGCTCATTCTCTCATACATTCATTATCTCAATCACATAATTACCCATACCATCATTCAACCACTCAACCACATAACTCATTCACTCATACACACATTCTCTCATTCACATAATCACCCATACAGTCATTCAATCATTCACCCATATGCTCTCATTCACTTATTCATCAATACACTCATTCAATCATTCACCCATACTTCATTCACTCAGAAACTCATGCTCTCATTCACATCATCATCCATACACTCAGTCAATCATTCACTCAAAGTTCATCCACTCATCCACTCATTCTCTCATTCACATAATCACCCATAAAGCCATTCGACCACATAAGTCATTCACTCATAAACTCATACTCTCATTCACATAATCACTCATTCAATCATTCAACCATTCAACCACATTACTCATTCACTCATACACTCACGCTCTCATTCACATAATCACCCTATGCAATCATTCAACCATTCACCACATAGCTCATTCACTCATACACTCATTCTCTCATTCACATAATATCTCATGCTTTCATTCACGCACCCACACATTCTCTCATTATCTCATTCACTCATTTGCTCATGCACTCATCAACATTCCCTGATTTGATGTGTGTTATGTATTTGTTTTTGTTTTTATTATTTGTATTTATGTAAGTGTAATCATGTATAAAATACTCCCTTTTAGTCGCCTCTTACGACAGGTGGGGACAACCGTGGGCATATTCTAAAGCCCCTAACCCACAGGGGGATTTTGCGGGTGTTTTTAATTATTTTTTATTTCATTTAAGTCATGCTGTAACTGTGCTTTGCAACTCTTATTTTACTCCTTGTTTTAAATCACCTTTTAGCGGTCTTTGTGTTAAGTAGGTTATCGATGTTTTTTAAAGCTGCTTTTAAACTGGTGAAGCATGTTATTTTCTTTCATTTCAAAAGCTTTTATTCAATTTTTTGGTTCATAATGTTATTTTTCTGCTATTTAGATGCTCATTTTTGCTGCTTGTTTCAAGCGTGTTATCAAGGTGGTTTCAGATTTTATGAAATAAGTTGTTCATCTTTTATTTTAAATGAATTTTTATATTTTGATTCTAAGCATGTTCTTATTGTTAAACGTTAACTGTATCAATTGCATTGCTTGTTAAATGTGTATCATGTATTCACCTACCCCTTCAATCACTCATACAATCATTCAGCCACTCACACATATCATCCACTCATACGCTCATGCTCTCATTCACATAACAACCCATACACTCATTAAACCAGTCACACATAATTCATCCACTCATACACTCATTCCCTCATTCACATAATCATCAATACACTCATTCAATCATTCACACATATTTCATCCACTCATACACACATTTTCTCATTCACATAATCTAGACATACACTCATTTACACATAACTCATTCACTCATGTGCTCACTCTGCCATTCATGTTATCCCCCATACATTCATGCAACCATCCCCACACAACTCACTAACTCAAACACACATTCTCTCATTCACACAATCAAACATGCAGTCATTCAACCATTCACACATAGCTCATCCACTCATTCTCTCATTCACATAATTCCCCATACAATCATTCAACCACTCAACCACACAGCTCATTCTCTCATACACTCATTCTCTCAATCACATAATTACCCATACCATCATTCAACCACTCAACCACATAACTCATTCACTCATATGCTCTCTCTGTCTTTCACCTATTCCCCCATGCATTCATTCATAACTCATTCACTCATACACACATTCTCTCATTCACATAATCACCCACACAGTCATTCAATCATTCACCAATGCTTCATTCACTCAGAAACTCATGCTCTCATTCACATCATCATCCATACACTCCTTCAATCATTCACTCATAGTTCATCCACTCAATCACTCATTCTCTCATTCACATAATCGCCCATACAATCATTCAACCACTCAACCACACAGCTCATTCTCTCATACATTCATTATCTCAATCACATAATTACCCATACCATCATTCAACCACTCAACCACATAACTCATTCACTCATACACACATTCTCTCATTCACATAATCACCCATACAGTCATTCAATCATTCACCCATACTTCATTCACTCAGAAACTCATGCTCTCATTCACTTATTCATCAATACACTCATTCAATCATTCACCCATACTTCATTCACTCAGAAACTCATGCTCTCATTCACATCATCATCCATACACTCAGTCAATCATTCACTCAAATTTCATCCACTCATCCACTCATTCTCTCATTCACATAATCACTCATTCAATCATTCAACCATTCAACCACATTACTCATTCACTCATACACTCACGCTCTCATTCACATAATCACCCTATGCAATCATTCAACCATTCAACCACATAGCTCATTCACTCATACACTCATTCTCTCATTCACATAATATCTCATGCTTTCATTCACGCACCCACACATTCTCTCATTATCTCATTCACTCATTTGCTCATGAACTCATCAACATTCCCTGATTTGATGTGTGTTATGTATTTGTTTTTGTTTTTATTATTTGTATTTATGTAAGTGTAATCATGTATAAAATACTCCCTTTTAGTCGCCTCTTACGACAGGTGGGGACAACCGTGGGCATATTCTAAAGCCCCTAACCCACAGGGGGATTTTGCGGGTGTTTTTATTTTTTTTTATTTCATTTTAGTCATGCTGTAACTGTGCTTTGCAACTCTTATTTTACTCCTTATTTTAAATCACCTTTCAGCGGTCTTTGTGTTAAGCAGGTTATCGATGTTTTTTAAAGCTGCTTTTAAACTGGTTAAGCATGTTATTTTCTTTCATTTCAAAAGCTTTTATTCAATTTTTTGATTCATAATGTTATTTTCCTGCTATTTAGATGCTCATTTATGCTGCTTGTTTCAAGCGTGTTATCA
The DNA here is from genome assembly GCA_037179385.1 of Holothuria scabra. Classification (NCBI taxonomy): domain Eukaryota; kingdom Metazoa; phylum Echinodermata; class Holothuroidea; order Aspidochirotida; family Holothuriidae; genus Holothuria; species Holothuria scabra. Next base: position 20,739,059 of record CM074190.1, read on the forward strand.
AGGTGGCTTCAGATTTTATGAAATAAGTTGTTCATCTTTTATTTTAAATGAATTTTTATATTTTGATTCTAAGCATGTTCTTATTGTTAAACGTTAACTGTATCAATTGCATTGCTTGTTAAATGTGTATCATGTATTCACCTACCCCTTCAATCACTCATACAATCATTCAGCCACTCACACATATCATCCACTCATACACTCATGCTCTCATTCACATAACAACCCATACACTCATTAAACCAGTCACACATAATTCATCCACTCATACACTCATTCCCTCATTCACATAATCATCAATACACTCATTCAATCATTCACACATATTTCATCCACTCATACACACATTTTCTCATTCACATAATCTAGACATACACTCATTTACACATAACTCATTCACTCATGTGCTCACTCTGCCATTCATGTTATCCCCCATACATTCATGCAACCATCCCCACACAACTCACTAACTCAAACACACATTCTCTCATTCACACAATCAAACATGCAGTCATTCAACCATTCACACATAGCTCATCCACTCATTCTCTCATTCACATAATCCCCCATACAATCATTCAACCACTCAACCACACAGCTCATTCTCTCATACACTCATTCTCTCAATCACATAATTACCCATACCATCATTCAACCACTCAACCACATAACTCATTCACTCATATGCTCTCTCTGTCTTTCACCTATTCCCCCATGCATTCATTCATAACTCATTCACTCATACACACATTCTCTCATTCACATAATCACCCATACAGTCATTCAATCATTCACCCATACTTCATTCACTCAGAAACTCATGCTCTCATTCACATCATCATCCATACACTCAGTCAATCATTCACTCATAGTTCACCCACTCATTCACATAATCCCCCATACAAACATTCAACCACTCAAAACCACACAGCTCATTCTCTCATACACTCATTATCTCAATCACATAATTACCCATACCATCATTCAACCACTCAACCACATAACTCATTCACTCATACACACATTCTCTCATTCACATAATCACCCATACAGTCATTCAATCATTCACCCATACTTCATTCACTCAGAAACTCATGCTTTCATTCACATCATCATCCATACACTCAGTCAATCATTCACTCATAGTTCACCCACTCATTCAAATAATCCCCCATACAAACATTCAACCACTCAAAACCACACAGAGCTCATTCTCTCATACACTCATTATCTCAATCACATAATTACCCATACCATCATTCAACCACTCAACCACATAACTCATTCACTCATACACACATTCTCTCATTCACATAATCACCCATACAGTCATTCAATCATTCACCCATACTTCATTCACTCAGAAACTCATGCTCTCATTCACATCATCATCCATACACTCAGTCAATCATTCACTCAAATTTCATCCACTCATCCACTCATTCTCTCATTCACATAATCACTCATAAAGCCATTCGACCACATAAGTCATTCACTCATAAACTCATACTCTCATTCACATAATCACTCATTCAATCATTCAACCATTCAACCACATTACTCATTCACTCATACACTCACGCTCTCATTCACATAATCACCCTATGCAATCATTCAACCATTCAACCACATAGCTCATTCACTCATACACTCATTCTCTCATTCACATAATATCTCATGCTTTCATTCACGCACCCACACATTCTCTCATTATCTCATTCACTCATTTGCTCATGCACTCATCAACATTCCCTGATTTGATGTGTGTTATGTATTTGTTTTTGTTTTTATTATTTGTATTTTTGTAAGTGTGATCATGTATAAAATACTCCCTTTTAGTCGCCTCTTACGACAGGTGGGGACAACCGTGGGCATATTCTAAAGCCCCTAACCCACAGGGGGATTTTGCGGGTGTTTTTAATTTTTTTTATTTCATTTAAGTCATGCTGTAACTGTGCTTTGCAACTCCTTATTTTAAATCACCTTTTAGCGGTCTTTGTGTTAAGTAGGTTATCGATGTTTTTTAAAGCTGCTTTTAAACTGGTTAAGCATGTTATTTTCTTTCATTTCAAAAGCTTTTATTCAATTTTTTGATTCATAATGTTATTTTTCTGCTATTTAGATGCTCATTTTTGCTGCTTGTTTCAAGCGTGTTATCAAGGTGGTTTCAGATTTTATGAAATAAGTTGTTCATCTTTTATTTTAAATGAATTTTTATATTTTGATTCTAAGCATGTTCTTATTGTTAAACGTTAACTGTATCAATTGCATTGCTTGTTAAATGTGTATCATGTATTCACTTACCCCTTCAATCACTCATACAATCATTCAGCCACTCAAACATATCATCCACTCATATACTCATGCTCTCATTCACATAACGACCCATACACTCATTAAACCAGTCACACATAATTCATCCACTCATACACTCATTCCCTAATGCATTCATTCATTCATTTATTCATTCATTCATTCATTCACTCATTCATTCATTCAATCAATCATTCATTCATTCATATCATTCATTAATTCACGCACGCATTAATTCATATATTTATGCATGCATTCATCCATACCTTGCTCAGTGCATTTATACATTCAATCACCCAGAAGGAAATTCCCATAAATCCACTTAAAATATTTTGATGCCATATGGATACCAATAGAATTTTATGAGATCCCATCGAAGGAATGTGATTCCTTACAAAATGTTCCAATTCCGGACCCTAGCTTCTGTTAGATGTTGTACGGGTTTTAGGTTCAATTGATTTTTTCGGGTCCCATTAAATATGCTTGAATCCCACACGAACTTTTCAAATTCCAGACCTTAAATTTTGGTAGTTCGTTAATGGGATACAGTTAATTTTTTTTTATGGAATTCAATTGAATTTCTCTTCATCTTTTTAAGTGAGATTGATGGGAATTTTCTCCTGGGTATTCATTAAAATAATTAAAATCATTACTCTTTATCAATTCCTTGGATGATGTGGCATCCTCGTGGTACATCTCGTGGCTTTGTGTTGGAGTCTTATTTTGACCGTCACTGGGCCCTGTTACTCTCGAGAAATTCCTTGGTCGATAAAGCAACCTTGTTGTATACGTCGTTGCGTTGAGTCATTGGCACAAACACGGTTTATATCTGAACAAATAAGAAAGAGACATTGTTTTATAAACAAACAGCATGTTAGGAAATCTTATTATGATCTTCACTGTACCGTTTTACTCTCGAGAAGTTCCTTTGTTGAACTGGCATCAAAGATGTACGTGACGTGGTATTGCATGGACGTCCATTTCCGTTTTTTGGCTGAAAAAAAAAAACAAAACAAAAATGGACATTAATTGGCTGTAGTCTATCCAAAAGGTTAACGTAAAACCTTTTATCATAGTCTTTCTACAATAAACACCACCTTATCTCACTTAAAGATAATTGCAGCTTCAACATCACTCAGCGAAGTGCAATCATTACCAACATCAAGACCGCAACGGCGCGTTAATGGTTATTTTCGTCATTTCGCAAAACCGTTTCAGACCGGGATTTTTGCGATCCCGTCCGGGTGGGGTTTTAACCCCCGGAGGCTATATGCTATGCATCATTGTTTCAAATGCCGGTAATAATTTAAACTTGATATCATAAAACCGTTTAATACACCTGTTTTTTTTTACAGTAAATACAAGTATCACCGTTCTCACATGCAGAAGCGGAACTATTTTGCGAACCAAAATGATAATAATAAGTAAAACTTGACAAATACTTGATATAATAAAGTGTACGGTGCTGTGCGGTGCGGTGCTGTGGGGTGTTGTACGGATCTTTGCGTTGTCACGCCTTCCAGTAATACAACCACCTACTTTATACGTAATAAATACGTAATAATACAACGCACCAAACAAAAATTGGAACGAAATGTAACATAACCTACTGAAAAAAGAGCAGCTCAGATTAGCAATATGAACACCAGTAAGAAATGGACAGCATAAACAATCTTTGGAGGAAAACATTCGGTTGAAATGAATGGTCATGTAAATTTTACTAAAGTTAATACTGTCCCTAGCATAGAATACAATCAGTCACCCAGGACCCTATAAGCCAGCACATAAAATAGCATCATTGAAAATAAGTTTACTTCCCATTCAATGTGGTCATATGTTTCAAGCTGCTCTCTGTCTCTTTTTACGGGTGCGGACACTCCGGAACTGCACTGACTGACTGAAAGATGACCTCACTTAGTGTTAGTTTTCTCCTGACTCGATGGATACGTCAACTACGAAAACATCTGCAAAATAAAAATGTGAGAAAACGAGTAAATAAAATGTAGTTTCTCATCCATAGTCAAGAAAATGATGTGATACCATTTACTTGTGCAACGGGATTAAACGGTCTTCAACATATTCAGTCACCCCAAACCCTGTAAACAAGCAAATAAGTAGCAGTAGGTAAAGTCTTTATTTCCAGAAATTTAGCTAATTTAGTTAATACTATAAAGGTGATGTGCCCCTCGCTTCTAACTGTCCAACGGATGCGGGGACTCCGGAAATGCATTGAAAGCTGACCTCACGGTATGCAGCCGGTTGTCTCCTGACGGATACTATGAAAACATCTGCACAATATAATTGTGTGAAAAAGTAAATAAAAGTTAGTTTCTCAACCATAACCATGAGCGAGATTTCATAAATTTGAGGATATGCGAGATCCAGTATTATGTTGCAACATTCAGATTGAAAGAGTGGAAAGCTTATCATGTCATCCACTTTCTTCTTCTTTTCTTCTCAACGATACAATCAGACCACCAAATGTTTGGTTTTTTAGTCAGTTAAATATTTTTACAGGTGGTCACTGTCCTAAAGATCTACTATAGAACAAAATGTGAATTACTCACTCTATCCTCCATTTTAATAGTTACACCATATCTACCCTAGAACTGATTCTAACTTAATTGCTACACTAAACCAATTTTCATTTGAGAGGAAATTAGTCACTGTCAGACCTTTTCTGGTACTTTTAACATAAAAGCAACGTTGAATGATGCAAGCTTGAAACATTTATTCATATTTATGTTTTCTGAGACGACGGGATGTCTTTGTAGGTGAATATTTTGAATTGACTGTGCAGTTTGAAGGTACTCCACACTATTGTAATAAATGATGGTGTAAATGTAAGGAAATTTCTGAAATTCCCTGTTTTTATTGTAGCATAATAAATTTTGAAACTAAGATAAGTTGATGAAGACACAAAATCGGCTTGATTAAAAGAAAATGAACTTTACTTCCCACTTTTAATAACTTGGTGGTTTCCATGTTGCTGTACAGGTCCATGTCATCGGCAGGACGGTGGGGGAAAATAACTTTCATCGCTGGTCTCGAAGGACACATCAGTAGTAATATATCCTGCAGCGAACGGCCCCTATAAACACCTCAACATCTGAAAGTACATAAACAAAGCAACAGGGGTTGATACATATTTTTTACCGGCAGCAGCACATGCAAGAAAGTATGTCGAAAATATCATTTTATTAACAAAGTGAAAGTTGATTACCACTTGCATATCAAAATAAATTGGCTACTGTAAAGTTACTAAGTAGAATTTTCTTCACAATGAGTTTTTAGATCGATTGCGGAAACTGGTAGCACTCTGATACCATGAATCGGTCTCTTAAAAACAGCAGGGTTGTACTGTAACCTGGATCATTGTCACCCCCACTTACAGGACGGGTTGGTTTCAATGTGCGTGTCCTGCACAAAAATGGTCATAATCACGTTTTTAATGCCAGTGGTTTCACTATAGCATTAAAATGAATGTTTTTTCTTCCTGCATTTGCTTCGGTAAGTATAGTTTTCCATACGAAAAACTAAATGGGTGTTTTCCTCTGATTGAAACCATCTTCCTTGAAAAATCGCCTTGTATATGTATAGGGCGATTTTATAAATTTGCATGTAAGGCACAAATCTCGCGCTAGAACAGTTAATAACTTTTCCTGCCAAAGTTTCGGGTATCATAAACCATTTCACCAAGGCTACTAGCCTTGGCGTACATGATATTATTTCGCAGAGAGCAAATTAAAGAGCGAACGCATTTAAAGCGCGCGCAGTCATTACAAGATCACGATGGGTTGCATTGTGACGTAACAGAAGGCGGGTAAAATATTGTGTGAAAAGTGAATATTATTACTGTATCAATTCAGTATCAAAAGTAAACGTTGAGACCATTCGGGCTTAAAATGCCTGTTTTCTGACTTCAGTCTAATTTCAGGCTAAATTGTTATTGTTTTATGATACAATTTTTGCTTACTTAATGTGTGTAATAAATTGACGTTGTATTTAATTTGAACTGATTATACATTAGATACTTTCACTAGGGCAATATGCTAAGCTTCCCTACAAACAAATGGACTCTGCCAAAGCATGATCAAAGTCAACAGTGCATAAGACAGTTGTTGTTTCTACCAGCATTTCAGGATTTTCCATTTAATACTGTAAATGGAATCATATTAATAAAATGACTTTTTTCGATATCACGAAATGCAAGGCTCATATTTCATCGAACATACATTTCAAGAAAAATCTTACAAAAAGTGGACGGTACCTTGTTTTGTTCGGTCGACGGGCGTTGTCGAATCTGAACGGAGTTTTCACACAAGCGCATATGAGACAACTGTTCAGCAAGGAGGTGTTAACCTCCATGTGTTCCGTATCGTCCAGTTCAGTTCTCTCCCCATTCGGTGCTGATCTGAAAGTCAAAAAATAAGGGGCCTGTGTTATGACTGTTTGAACAAAGATAGTAGAAGTACTGACTTAAACCAAATCCAGCATCCGGAAATGAGGCCTTTTTCTTCATGTGCAGGGACTTTGGTGTTTATGACGACCTATGAAAAAGTGTAGTAACTTTCTCATCATTCTTCAAGGAGTTTCTCGGCCTTTTGCCTAAAATCGTGTATAGTATCTGTTCTATTCATCTAGAATGGAGCCATACATGACAGGCGAATGATGTAAATGGTCTGAGGACCGTGAGGTTGGTTGAATCAAGTATTGTCCTTGGGAAGGAGTTTCATAGTTTGGTTTCGCCGAGCAACTCTTTGCCAGAGAGTCGGGAGGACTTTAGAAAAAGAACATGCTCATCATTTTCCAATGCAGAAAAACTACCTAATTCTCAGTGAAAACAAAATTTCTTTCTTTCTAAAGCAGGCCCCATGGGCGTGCGTAAGGGACTCTCTTTACCTCAGGGGGCCTCGACTTTTTGCCCGAATCCAGATCCACCCCTCTCCGATTCTCTATCCGACTGAGGCACCGAATTCTGCCGATTCAGCAAGATTTTGGCTAATGGGGCAGCAGCCCTCAGCTCTCCCGTCCCGTACGGATATGGCAGGCCCCAGTATTAAAAATGTTGCTACGAACCCTTTATTAATTAGTATCAACGGCTAAAAACTTTCGCAAGGTTTTATAAGGGAGTGGTCAATGGAGCAGTCTTGACAAGCATTTTGTCAAGGCTGAGATCACGGACTTCCTAAACATCGACAGAGTGCAAGGTACCGTGTGTCTGAGAAAAGGCGTAGCATATGGCTGTATGCTACGGTTTTGTGTTTACGTTTGAACTTGAACAAGTAAATCGACAGATTTTGCAAGAAAGTTGAACCATATTCGAAAAAATGCAAGGTAAAGTCAAAATCACTACACGAATTGCATAGGTATGATACTGTTCACCAAGTTTAACTTTACCACTTGTTTATAACCTATGAGGATTTCATTAATTGTATGATGTAAAATGTAATTTTTTTTTCAGTTTAACTCCCTTCGGACCAGCATTTTTAATGTCTTTAAAGATTTTCTTCAGGTGGAAAATTTTTGTAAGGTTGTAACTCCTATTTGTCTATACCAAGTTACTCTTTTAATTAGAAATCGTAAACTGAGGATGTAGCAGTCTTCGTAAAATTATTGATTCACCAAGTACTAATTGCTTATCAATTCGGGATAAGTGGGAGCTGGATTTAGAAAGAAGCTTATCTGACCAGTACTGGTTCGGTGTTAACATTAATCCTTTAAAGTAGTTATCGATTCTAGGCTTCGATCTTTTCAGTATAAAGTAAACAATCGTTATCTTACAACCAACAAATTTGCTGTTAAGATAGGTATAAGAAATGACAAACTTTGTACTTTTTGTGATTTATATGTGGAAACAATTATTCATCTTTTTAGCACATGCAGGGTAGTAAGGGCTTTTTACAATGGGCTTTTTAAAATTGCACGTGAACGGTGTGGGTATGATCTTGGCTTTCTTTTGCCTATTCACTTCATTTTTGGTTATTCTGCCATGGATAATGCTAATTTAGGCCTTAACAAAGTTCTCATGTACGCGAGATATTTTATATATATGACTAAGTATCAAAACAGTAAGATCTTACGGGTTGAAAATTTCCTTCTTTATATTCAGTATACTTGTGAAAAGTATTTTTGTTACATAAATAATCGCTTATTAGCCTTTAACCAAACTTGGCAGCATATCTTCTCTTAAAGGTCCAGTGACGTGACGGGGGTGACGAAATTGGGAAGTAGTTGGGCATGCGGTTGTAGGCACAGTTCGTTTTCTTTTTTGTCTTTTTTTTTTCTTTTTTCTATTGTTTTTACTCTATATTAATTATTTTCTTTATAGAGAAATTACAAGTGATGGTTTAGTAAACTTGAGTAAGTCGGAATGACCGGTTGTTTATGTTTTAATAGGAATATGAAGGTCTATAAGTGGGCCCTTCAAGAACATTATTAGTTTATAATTATCAATGAATAATTTGATGTTGTTTGGTTAATAGTGGATACATTCTATCATGTTTGCCAACCGTTGAAATGTTCTACACAATAATTTTAATATATTATCGCGTAAAATATTTGTTTCAATGTTGTACCCATGTTGTACCCATGTTGTACCGATGTTGAATAATGTTGAATAAAATAAATGAAGTGAAAAAAAAGTTCAAAATATTACAAAGTTGTCTTCAAATTAGTTAAACTTTTACTTCACCATGGCCATCTTTGGTGCGCCTTCTTTGCCACAGCCTGTGGACAGGACGCGCGCGTTACATGCTTTATGTATATAGGAAGTCCGTGACTGTGATGCAGCCGACAGCGGCAGGGTTGTGTAATTGGAAGGGGAGGGGGTTTACAATGGAGTGTGGCATGAACGAACCAATGGTGCAACTTTTGGGCCTCAAACATAGTAAATTTCACAGGGAAGATTTATGTAGTTAGCAACTTTTGGCTACTTCGTTTTTCAAGCTTAGGGGCCATGAGCTGGGGGCTCAACAACGGGAACCCCTGCCTTTGGCCATACGCTTAAAGGCAACCAAATCTCACTCATTCTTGCAATTTTTGTAATAGTCTAAAGAATTCTCAATTGGCAAAACTCCTTGATTGAAGGCAAATATAAAAATGCAGCTCATATCACACAGCATGTACCGTAGCCTAGTGTAAGTATTCTGATTACACATTGGGTCTTGCATACTCACCCTCAGAAGTAATACACTGAAAAGAGTTTCGATTCGGATGAATTTTAGTCAGTTGTGGAGGTGCTTAAATGTTCTCTCACCCCAAACAGTTCCCAATACCTACTGTATGGTCAAGTTGGTAGAATATCAGACTTGCAGTCGGGAGTTCTAGTCTTGGCCTTGTCATACCGAAGACTTTAAACACGGAACCTGCTCTCATTTTGCTTGGTGCTCAGAATAGGCAATGGAGTAGGAAAACAAGCCAGTGAGCCACAACTGGACAAAAGGACGTGGCCGGCTCGACTTGCACCAATTGGTTGGAGAAATTGGGCCGTAAAACTCATTGAACCTAAACTAATCCAAACAATTCCAATTCTCCTAACCTACTTACTTAAACCCCTCCCACAACTGTCTAAAATTCATCCTCATCCAGACACATTCTCAGTTTATTGCTTCAGGGGGAGTATAAAAGACACTAATGTATACTAAAAACAATCTCACCAGTTCATGCGGTGGAATATGAGCTTCAGTACTTTGAACTAGCTGTCAATCAAAAACCTGTGTCAACTGAGAATTTTGGTGGTGAGAGGAGTAGCCCCTAAGCTTAAGTAGGTTAGGAGAATTGAAATTGTAGTGAGAATATTTGGTCTTCAACGGGGAGTTAACGCTAAAATTTGTTTTTCATATGTAAAAGAGGAACAAAAACGGCAAAATTCAAGTGTTTCTCGAAGTATCAGTATTCAGTAAAGGAAGTTACTAGCTTTGTGTTCTTAAGTAAACTTCATGGCAGCAGAAGCAACAAAAGTTTGTTTATTAATGTGAGGGTATGATGTCATGTGTGCTTGCTTCAAGTTCACTCTTTGTTGAAAATGTGGCAACTTCACCTGCTAATATCTTGAGAACTACACATCGAGTTGTAATGCAAATTTCAAATATGTTTAGAATAAGTACCTCTCTCAAGTATCAATTTTTTTTTATCTTAAACCCTCCTTTTAACTGTTTCTGTTGAAAGCACCAGGGTTTGTAAGTTGGGAGAAGGGACAGAAGATCAACACTTCATTCAAAAACTTGAACTGGTAACCTTTATTTTGTTGGAATAGATACATTCCATGTTACCCGCAAGATCAGCCTTGAGAGTCGAGTTTAAAAGGAAATGTTGGGAAAATCCCACATTTATTATATTCGATATATTTCACTTTTTTCGTTTTACATCGTCGTTACCTCCCAATTGATATTATAAGCCCCCTAGTGCCGCCATTGCTCCTCCCTTCCCCTTCCGTTTGACATCCATAAAATATCAACGCATAAGGTCTATTGCTAAGTAATATGGTTGTTTCACATTTTGGACAAACCTTTCCACTTTAATTAGTCTGCCTTGCGGCCAAACACTTTTTCAGATGCAGTCACCAAGCAACATATGCGTTAGTCGCAAACCCGCAACGCAGGTTACACACTGCGGTATACTATGAGATTCTCGTCATTTTTATGGGGTTTTGAGTAATCGTGGACTTAGAGGTAAGGTTTGCAACTCATAAATTTAGAAAAAAGGTACTTACGTAAATAAATTCCAAATTAGAAAACTTTAAAATGCCGACTTAGATTTCTCTCTACCCCTGCAGAGTAATGTAGATGTACTGCTGACCAACGTTTGTAAATTGTAAAATTAAACGGATGTTCCATTTGATCGAAAAATTGTACAAACTCACCTCAGAATTCCTTCTAAAGGCCACCAAATTCCTTCGAAATCGAGTTCACAAAAATGGACACTGGCCCGAAGTATATAAATATATATACACCAATGGTTTTGCGTCTTGTGTTTCTTACTTTTCAAAAAAGTCGGAAGTCAAATATGCTCCAGACGCGAAGAGCCTAATATCGATTCTCAAATTGCTGTCGCAGATCCAAATTGCAAGTTCCCGCTTCATAATCACGTGACGCTATGAAACAAAAGATGGTTACAGAGTTGAGGTACCCTTTTACTAATTTGGTGTCTACCAATGGTTTTTAGCTCCTAAGGTATGTTGATACTTCCAACATTTTAGAGTCTCGAACTTGTATAACAAAAGGTGCACGGCACCTCATTTCAGTGGGACAATACTAAATTGCATTATTCTTCTTTTGTGGGTGCTCTTATAAGATTAAAATTAGGAAACCAAGTCGTGCAGACTTATTGTTTGATTGATCCAAAAATATTTTGTCAAGCTTGTGTCACACAGAAAGAATATACGATTTGGGAAAGGGGCATTTTGAGTTTGATTCTTCTTATTGTGAGAGCCTTCCAACTGTCATCACCATCACAACACAAAAATGCACCAAGATCCAAGAAGAAGAAGTGCCCCATCCTTTCGCCAACAAATGAACAACCCAGATTTCGAGAAGTAACCATTTGTCCTATTTTTCTAGAACCAGTCGCGGATCTAGACATTTCAAAAAGGGGAGGCTGAACTTAGAGAAAGCGGGTAATGGGGAAGTATGGTGATTCTTTGTCTGAAATATTTAATTCTGCCCGAAAGACCAAGCGGAGCGCGACCATCTGTTGGCGCGGAGAGTACAGAAAATTAGGAGAAATCACGACCACTCACAAGGGCGTGTCTAGACCTTTCTTTACATGGGGGCCACAACTGATGCGAGGGAGCGAAGTGATCAGACCCGAGAGCCATTGCGCCTGAGGGGAGGCCGTGGAAGGGGTATCCCCTCCGACGATATGAAGCTTTTTGGTTTTTTTAATGTGAAAATACATGATTTGACGCATTATTTATACGATATTTTTATGCTTAAGGACACCCATTATTATGTATTTTATGAACTATTTCTAAGAGTAACCGCATTGAATCAAATGCGCACCTACTGCTGGCAAATAATTGGGCGGAGCGCAAGAAAAATTTGGTCCAAATGCTCCCCCATCACTGGAAAAGGCACGTCCCAGGCCTGTTTACCGTATGTTAGTGTGAAAACACCAGCAATATAGTAAAACTAAACATAACAATATAAAAAATATGCTAATGGGGCGCTGCCCCTTCGACCATCACCCGCTGGCTACGCGGCTGCCTCACTATACCCACCAAGACATGTACATCGTTATTTATTTTTTATTTTCGCTCAATTCCATTGAAGTGAAAAAATATTTAAAAGATACATCCAAAGGCCAAAGGTGCCCAGAAATTTCTGTGTGTATGCGACGGAAGTGACGAAACTTGGAATAATGAATAGCGGAACAGGACAGTGCATTGCAGCAGGCGCCTCCATTGGTTGGCTCGTAGCGTATACTTAAGTTTTAGTTAAGATGCTTTCCAGATCGCTGGTTTTTGCTGTTTAAATTGGGCTTTTGTGCCTTAATTTTTTAACAGTGTGGTTTACCTAGCTGCGCCCATGGCCTCTTTTCCAGTTTGCGAGTTAGATTGTTTCCCCCTACTCTGATGCTTATCTGCTTATGCGGAGCACCAGGCACAACGACATGTAAGCTCAGTTTTGAAGTCTTTGGTATGACCCAACCAGTGCCCCTCCCCCTTTGGAAACTTTTTGGATATTTGAGGGTCTTTAGATGCAATATATTGAGGCAAAAACAACTTCTATATGCATCCACTGTCAAAAGGCAGTTCCCTGGTCCCAGGAAATAAATACTTAGAACCTATGGAGGAGGGGGAGGAAACTTGGCACGGATCTCCATCATCAGCTGTCGCCGGAAAGTAATTACCAAATACTTCTTCCTGATAGCAGGAAACTATCACTTCCCACGCACCCCAACAGCATCTGAACCACCTTTGTCTTGAGATTCCAAGTTTAAAATTAATTAAAATACTAGAGCAGGAGCTGTGGCAGTACAGCCATCAATTTGGACAGATATTTAAACAAAATACTTAGTCTAGCAAAAAATTCTTGCCGCCCCTGAAGAAACTATATACTCGGAGGTTTTGAAAGCAGTCCATATCCAGTCCATATGAACGGTCAAATAAAAACATACCGGTGCTCGACGAAATAGAAATCAAAACCAACGTATAGCCCAATTCTCCGTTGTCAGCACCAACAACTATACAGGGGCTTCAATTTTTACGTGTTGAATCACAATTAAAACTTAAAACATACTTGGAAATTGTAAGATGCGTTTTGTGTTTCTCCTACATGATTTTTTTTATCACTGTCCCCCTATACCGGGGGGTGTGCATGTGGGTCTTGGCATATTGGTCAATCTAACGGGGGAAGGATGGGGGCAAGGGGTGACGGTAAGACGCCACCTAGCATACACCTATTATTGCTCCACTGGGGCCACCCAAATGACCACAGCAACATGATTTGGTCCAAAGGTTTGCCCGCCCCCACTCTATACCATAATGAACCACCGTTGAAAGCTGAGACAAAACTAACGAGCCGACCGCTCACAGCCACTATATTGCACACATGGGCTGACGTGCGACTATGTGAATATAGGTCAGTCAGTAACGCTCATAACATGATGACACATTGGCCGACAGCTATTCACATTATTCAAATCTTGTTGTTGTGGCCATGGAGTTGCAACTCACTGTTGTGGCGACGGCAAGGCGGCAGGAAAGTAAGTAGATAAGCCTATTCACCCGGACTCGAGGTTCGTGTATCTTGATTTGTGTTGTGAGGGAAAGGATAAGCCTGAAATAGCCCTCTTGAATATTCTCGCAGATACACAGTATGCTTATTTTAGTGTATTTAATCGTTGATGTGACGAAAAGGGGGGGGGATGAGGCCGTAAAAGCCCCCCCCCCCCCTTTCGATCCGCGCCTGAGAACGGATTAGAGGTTGGGCAATCAAACCCAACTCCACCAATGTCTAAATTTAACTTGGGAGAAAAGGCCTCTTCTCTATCCTGACTGCTCATGAACCACAGTTAAAAACAATTACGCTGTCGTACCCACAACCAAGACCTAATAACTTAATTGATGGAAAATATGTAATAGCCTTTGTTTTTTGAACTATGCGGGTTGATTTTTCAGTGGTTTCTGTTCTTGAACAGAATGTAAACCATCTTTTTATAGTAAAAAATTTTAATCCGTCTTCAATTGCGTTTATTTTCAAAACTATGTTAGTATGTCGAGGACGGTTTGTTTAGCCTGTCTTCCTCTGTATCTCATTTCCTTGCTAATCCAAGATAATGCGAAAGCTTAACAAAAACCCTAACCTCCCAATTGGTGATTAGAAGGAGTAAGATTGTAGTTGACAAAATATATTAGATATTTACATGAATAAAAACGCAGACAATTGCTGACGTAACAAGTTTTAATAGACAATCCAGACAAGCTCCTACGTGCATTTGTGTTGGAACGTATAAGAGAAATCATGTTGTTCTCATTTTGCGTCTAACAAGCTTTTAAAGAAGAATTTAAAGCAAAAACTTAATTTTCACATGTGAAAGAGGAACCAAATCTTCATAGTGTGGTGAAACTTCCATTCAAATCAGACATGTGTTTCTCGAGATATCGGTAAATGGAGTCACTAGATTCGTGTCCCAAAGTGATCTTGAAGGCAGCAGAGGTTACATCACTGCCTCACATTGACAAGGAATGCTTTGTTTCCATTTGCTTGTTTTTCAGACTCTTGTGATGAACTTAAAGTTATCTAGAGATAGAACCTGTGAGGAAAGTTTAATGCTACTTATGCAATCAAATTTTCATAATATGGGATTGTTGAAGAGAAAATTGCCTGGAAAGTTTAAAGAAAACCAAAAGGCTGTGAGGATATGATGTCGCATGTGCTTGCTTCAAGTTCATTTTTATTGAAAATGTGACAAGTTTACCTATATCTTGAGAACCACAAATCGAATTTCAATGCAAATTTTCCCCCAATGCTTAGAATAAGTACCTCTCTAACACATCAACATTTGACGTAACTTAAACCCTTCTTTTAATATACTTTTTATTAGCAGTTGAAACAGATACAAATGTATACAACTATTTCATCAACGAAATCACAAAAATGAGTTTTTATCTGGTAGGGATATTTTACATGTGTTTGCATTTGGCTCTTTGTTTGTATCATTGTTCAGCTCCTTGGTGTTTTATCTTTTCAATGGATGGGGGGCTTTATAGTTTGATTTTTTTTATTTATAACTTTATTTAAGACCAAGCGTACAAGGAAAGTCCATTCGTTGAGCTTTTCTGTTGTCAAAAGAGCGAGGAAGCAAAATAGACAATTTCCTTATTCTCTCTGAACGTTTGTGGCCATCCTCCTTTCCCTTCTTCCTATGCCACTGTACCTTTAGTTGGCGTCCTTTATTGCAGCGTGATTAATTTAAAGGCCAAACTAGGCTTTTTCGTTAGCATCTCATGTCATGCAAACCCCAACAACTGACGAGTTAACACATAAGGTGAAGGATGCTGACACATCAAATTCGGACCAAGCAAAATCGCAGCCAAATTAAACTGTTGCAGAATGAAAACTCCTAACTAAAAGAAAGATGGTATAGCCTTGAAAACATTGTGGCTATGTTGCAAATGTCCCTAAATGATCAAGGAAACTGTATATTAGGCAGGAGAGATTTCCCAGACGAAAATTGCAGTCCCTAATGCAATAGTAATCGCTCATAAATCAATTTTGGAAATTTTTCTGGGCTCTGAAAGTGTAGAAAAATGTTAAATTGCTCTCAGTTACACCTATTTTACTGTTTTCCTAAGCTTTCCTCCCAGAAATTTCAATTTTTCCTCTATATAAAACCTTGACTTCCAAATACTTCTCTCAAAAAGGCAACAAATTTTGGAAATATTACCCGCCCCTGTATATGGCAAAATCAGAAATGTGGATTTTTCATCGAATTATCAAGTGAAATCGGCCATCTACAGTGCTCTTTTCCATTTTTTTTTCATATAATCTATTTTTTTTTTTCAATATAGTTTGAGTTTGTAATATGTGTCTTAAGAAAGTAAGGAAGTTTCAGAACTTTTTCAATGTCGTCGGTGAGCCTCGATTCTCATGTCTTAGGTAACATTACGAAACAAGCCGTACTATCTCGGATTTGCTACTGGAAATTATTTAATAATCCATACTTTTCAAATTTCCTCACAGGAAACCCAGTATCCTCCATATTTTCAGATACTTGTTTAAAAAGCACAAAAATTTCCGCGCGATTGTATCATTCCTGTAAAGTTAGACTAGTGGTAGCTTCACACTAAAAACAAATCTGAAAATTTGAGTGCCTGCCAACCCATGGAGAAAAGTCTAGCTACTTTACTGGGTAAGCAGTGCATTTCCGAAATTCGAAGAAAGATATAGAAGGACTAACATTGATAGATCGAAATGTCTTACACGTCACAACCTTAACAGAGAGAGAATATCATACCATCTTGCAGTTAATTCACAGTCCTAGAAGGTTGACCGTTTAGAACTCCTATGTTATTAGTCACAGTATTTCAGGCTTTATTCGGCATGACTCTGTTAGTGTCCATTTCGCTGCATCCTCACGAGCGTAAGTGTTCTTGCTTGTTTTTATTTTACTTCATTTGCCAATAAACATTTCATATTTGTCGTTTTATATGGGTAGTATTTATTATATTACTATATTGGGTTATTTTGAGTGTTTTGCCTTAAATACAGCGTATAGTTCGTTATGTAAATAGCGTATACGGTGAGTTATTCCAAAATGGGTGTTATCAATCTTTGTACATACAACGCTGGAGGGATGAGGCAAAAGATGAAGCGAAGGTATGTGTTGTCTTTTCCTCTTAAACAAAGAAATTTATTTCATTCCAGAAACTCACGGTGTAATTCGTGATGAATGGTATTGAAGATTTGAATGGGAAGGTTGTATTGTATTTTTTCATCATGGATAATCAACTAGCCGCGTTGTGTGCATTCTTTGCAACGGGCCCTGTCTTTACATTTATTCCACTGTAGAATGTGACAGCGACTGATCACACCTCAACGAATTAACAACTTAGCAAAAATGGTGTACGTTTGTTAATACTGACGTAGCTGGCGATGCCTCCGGCCCTGAAAAAGGAATAATTGGGGAAATTCTCAAAGGTGTTTCCAAACAACTGACAGTGTGGTTTGCTCCAATACCAGCTTCATAAAATTATTTGTTTGACAATGACAAAATTTTACACGAGCTTCTCACTCCGCAAATTGTAACTCCTAGTGCAGTAGTGTTTGCACATAAATAAAATTGGTTAACATTTTGCTCAGGCTGGCTTTGGAAATTTGCCATATGTGACGCTAGATCAGGCTTCCTCAATTAATTTTTGTGAAGCACCACATTGCTTAATGTTACTGATATAATGCGTCACTGACCGCCGCCATGAGGGGAGGTATAAGGGGAGACAGTTTCCGCCTCCCCCTTTGAAAAGTTTTGCGTTTCATAGGGGGCTTACATGCGAAATGGTGCAAGATTTGTTAAATTTTCCCGGCCCAAATTTTTCACAAACTTTACAGTTTTTGTCGATTCACCGGTAACCAGGTAACGGTGAATCGACAAAGCACTGACCCAAATGAATGTAAACAGTGACGGTGGTTTTACTTTCTTGTGACAACAAATAGGACGTTACTATATCCTTGTCGGTATATAACATCAGTCTGTGGAAGTATTAAATATATTTACAGTACCTATTTTTGAGATAGAACAATTCTTGTAATAAAGTTGTGAAAAGTTAAATTTTTCAATATTCTCCCAACCTAAGTTTTTGCGCCACTCCGAACCACGTCGCGCGTCACAAGTGGCGCGCGCGCCGCTATTTGAGGAAGCCTGCGCTAGATCAAGTCACACCGTCAACTACGTACAGTGCTGTTCTTTATTAATATTCTTTCATAAAATTCAAAATTTTCTCCAATATAATCACTTGATTTTTGACATATCTTTTCAAAATGCAACAAAGTTTCGAAAACTTTTTAAAATGTCGGAGTCAATCCACAGGCTCTACATAACATTATTCAAGAACCTTCAGTTGCCGTGCAATCTCAGATTTGCCCATAGAAAGTGCAGGTTCTTCAAATATCAGCTCACATTTCAAGTTCGTCTGGAAGAAAACGTATACTTCTATATTTTCTTCTTAACAAGTTCCACATTTTCAAATATTTGCATAAAAAAGGCGAAAATTTCGACGTGCTATGTGGGCCGCAAATTAGGTCACTGATCAAGTACTCATGCATACTTTAAACAAAATGGAAAATGGGTGCATGTTCTCCCTCGGAAAAAAAGTCATAACTGATACGGGCATTTTCTGGAATTTTCCCATTTTTAGTAGTCTCTCTTCTAAAATATGTCTTATATGAAGACTAATAGGTTGCAGCTCTCTGGTAGGTGGTCATTTTAATTTTGTTTTTGATTTAGATGTGGATAAGATTGGGGTAACCCGAGAACAAATTTTAAGGCAAAATGTAATGCTTCGAAACGGATGCGGACTGGTTTGAACTTAGTCGATATTTGGAGAGGAAGAAACTGTTATCAGTAAAATTTTACATTCCTTTATCCAACTTCTCAAGGGATACACTACAGACCTACGTCTTATTTATCTCAAGCAGCATAACCATTCCACATTTACAAACAACTTTACGACTAGTTTGAATTTTCATCATGCAAATTATAATTTACACTGTTAACCAGGATAAAAAGGGCACTCAGTTTTGGAAACTTAATATTGCTTTACTTTTAAAAGTCCGCTTATATTAAGCTGATTACAGGTCTTATTGCAAAGACATATGATGTAATTGTAAGGATTTGGGGATACTGTATTTCGATTGGATTATATGAAATATTGTATCAGAAAAGCTTCCATTGATTGTAGTATATCAAACTGAAGGCAAGCGATAAAAGACCCATCAGTGATATTTCCCGTTTAGAGAAAAGTTATTTTCAAACTAACTGACAAGAAAAATATTTTCAACTGACAGGGGCTAGAGTAAAGTTACACCAAACATACCTTTATAATTTCAATGGTAGAGTCAATCGTTCTATCAGCTCCGTGTTAGAGTAATTAGGGGAAATCTTCAAATTTTTAAAAGAGAAAGAGCGCCTCCCAAATGTAATAGTTTAGTAGAGTTTTCTGTTCCACTATATTATTGGCTCTTGTGGATCGTGATGAAATATTTTCTTCCTTATACTGGAATTCATGGGGTGTAACTAATTGACGTACCTTGGATATGTAATTTAAGTTTATAAAATATAAAGAAAGAAATAGGGAAATGGTAGTGACTGAGAATTAGCTGTTGTTTCAAAATAAGCCTGGGACGACTTCTGTTTCCCTTTAATTTATGGAATCACGTTACAAAGAAAATAATCTGATAATGTCATTTGACTCCCTTAGAGGCAGAGGTGAAGTCCGGATTTGTCCTTGAGGAGGCCAAGCTCCCCGACGTGTGTGTGTGTGTGTGTGTGTGTGTGGGGGGGGGGGGAT
Source organism: Holothuria scabra (assembly GCA_037179385.1). NCBI lineage: Eukaryota > Metazoa > Echinodermata > Holothuroidea > Aspidochirotida > Holothuriidae > Holothuria > Holothuria scabra. The sequence goes on from CM074190.1 coordinate 20,758,881, forward strand.
CATTCCAAGACGCCAACAAAGGCAACGAGTTAGACTCGGTGGGACGAGACTCGGCAGAATTTGAAGCGCGAGCAGCGCTCCGAAATTTTTGCCTTTCTTTTTAACAAATACTTAAAAATCTAGAGTTTATTTTGAAGAAAAATTTAAAATTTTTGGAAGAAATTTGGCTTTGCAAGGACCATTAAAAGGCTGGGTGTTTATTGAAACATCTGTCCTTCATATATGGGCAAAGTGGAAAACGCTATATAGGTGACAACTGAAATTCTTTTGGGGTTACACATTTAATCGTAGTATACGCCTAAGTACCAGTACTTCAAGACAAGACTAGAAGTTTGCCCGAAAATAGTGTTTCCCCTTTTTTGAACGAAGATTTAAAAAAATAAGGAAAATTTGGTCTTTGGTAAAGTTATGATGAAAAATTTAGCAAAATTATGTAAAATGTTGGGGTGAAACGGAATTGGGTTTGGTTATTTGTTGTACGGAGTATCCATCGAAATCGGAAAATTTTGCGACATTTAAAAACTTGAAGCTTATTTTTGGAAAGAAAATGTAATTTTATGACAGATTTTAGGGTTTTACGGAAGAATTTGAGGTTCTTATAAGGAAACTCAAGTAAGGGGTGATCTTGAGTTTTGTTGGAGGTTACTGAATATCATCTTGCAGATCAAGGCCCTCGGACCATATTGGAAAATTTTCCGGGCGGAAAAAGTTTGGTTTCCCATTTGTGTGAAGTTTTATATTTTACATATTGACTTAGACGTAAGGGAGCGTTTCAGTTTGGGAGGGGGCAGAATTGTCTTTCTTGTCCGAAAAGTTTAATTCTGCCCGAAAGAATGTTAAAGTGGAGCTCACAGAAATTTTGAAAAATTATGAACCCCAGACGGCAGGAAATGGCATTTCCCGCGTTCGTAACTAGAAATAAAGCAACCATTATTTTGAGCTTAATTCTATCGCAATAAAATTTTCTCTCCATAATACTGCCCCCAAAACGAAGAATAATTTGCAAGCATGTATTATTGTGTCAAGTAATCTGTTTGACCAAAACACTATCTAAGCGGAGAGCCACCATCAGTCGGAACGTGCAGAAAATTGTTAAAAAAAAATCTAATCATACAGCCGGAAATTACATTTTACCCGTCATACAGCCGGAAATTACATTTCCCAGACCTATAACTAGAAATGAAACAGTTGTTATTTTGAGCTTCCCTTTGAAATAGGAGTTTCACTTTTATAGAAAAATTCCAACTTGCTAAGTGATCAGAAAATTACTAGATAAAAGGTACTGCTTCAAGTAGATGTAATAATCTTGTCTCTTTTCGGGATTATACCTATACAACGGAATTGGGAACATACCGGTACTGTTTTGCCTCTAAAGAATCTTCATTGTATTCAGTTGCATTAAGGTCCACTAAATAGATTAAATTTTCTTCGTGACTGCTCGAACTCCAGACTATAAATGATTTTACTTTCAACGTATTTGAAAATATATCAATTTACATGGTGGTTTCAAATTAACTTTCAGTCAGACTTATGGGGAGACACTCTCACACTACTGTTAATCATTATGTGTAGCTGAAGACGGACTGGCCGATTTTCATTACCGTTGCTAGAATTCGGCTTTCAGGTCAGGCAAGATGGCAGACCATTGGACACTGTAGGAACAACCTCTTGTCCATTTTTGTAAGGAAAATTCGGAATTGTCAGTTTCCTTGAAGAATATGGTCTTGGACTGAAGTTTATCCGGCCCACCTTTTTATCGGTGGGCCTGTGGATAAAAGATCCCCGACGAAACTGGATTTTCTCATCAACAGGGGGAGGACAGCCTTTCCCGACGGGCCATGAGCTTGTGCGCATGGTATGAAGAAGTGATGAGAGATAGCAGAGTTGAGTAAGAAGTGAATAAAACCGATTCAGATATGCATTAAAATAGCGTCGTTAATAAAAGAAAAAAACAGTTCATGATCATCCATCCAGTATTTTCAGTCTTTTGCGTTAAATTCATTTTTACTCCTCCCCGAAAAAATTGCATGGAGGGAGTTATAACAGAGCTTTAAGAAGAAGTGATTGAAAATCGATTCCAATATGTATTAAAAAGCACTACAAAACAAAAATATGTTCAAGATCACCCATCCAGTAACTTCAGTCCTTGTAGGGTTTTTATCAATTTTACTTTTTTAGGCCTCCCCTAGAAACCTCCGACCTTACCCCGACGGAGGGGGGAAGGGGTGTTCCCCAACGGGGCGGATATGTCCCCTTCCCGGCTGGCGCTTCCTTTGCTGAGAGGTAGAGAGGACTATTCGCTTCTCGGCCTTTTGGCTAAGATTATGTGCAGTATCTGCTCTTTTCATCCAGTCTAGAATGGAGCCATACATGATGTACAGACCAATGATGTAAATCGTCTGCATTGAGTCTGGTCAAGTATTGTCCTGGACGTATAACTTCTTCGGGAAGTAGTGAATGGTTTGGTTTTGCCGAACGGTTCTTTGTCAGAGGGTTGGGAGGACTTTAGAAAACTATTCCGCATGTAGGTAAAAATGAGATACCGTACGTACATGCACGACACTACAGTTTTAGGGTCAATTAATAATTGTAGGCACATTCTTAAAGAGGCTCATTGAGTTGATATCGATAACTTAATGAAAGTTTCGAAGGGTCACTACCACATAACAATGCTTAAATTTAGCATAACAAGTCAAGCTTCAAGTCCAAAAGTCGCAGAAAACGCTAAATTTTCAATTTTCTTGTGTCCTGACTTGTAACGGTTTTGTACATAATTTGAAAAAGTGTCTGGTCACAAATTTTTGGAAACGGACTTGAACCGTTCAAAACTCACTCATAAAACAGTCATTTGTATGTAGGGTATTGGGATTGTCTAAGTTTGACCATTTGTCATTGGTTTGTGAAGAAAACTTAACAGGTTTGGAAAAATTGTTGAATTTCATGAACAAACTCAATGAGCCGCTTTAACGTTAATATTATTGCACTGTGCTGCCCTCTATTAAGATTCTGAAAATCATCCTCAACATCAGCAGAATGATGTAACTTTTCAACTTTAGAACTCATTTTCTCAAAAATTTGGTTTTTGTGCGCTGGCCCACTTTACTTCTCAGTGGCTCATTTGTAAATTTAAAGGGCCAATCTTCTCACCCTCAACTAATACAATTATTGTAGTAGTGCACAGAAATTTTCAATTGGTTCAGCTCTTTGATAGACAAAGTTTAAAAATTACAAAATACTGCAATTTTACACAGAATGCACTGTACTGAGAGTGTTTTGATTACACATTGGGGTCCTATAAACTCACTCTAAAGTAACAAACTGATTTTTTGTCTGGACGGAAATAAGTTTTAGACAGTTGTGGGAGGGGCTTAAGTAAGTAGGTTAGGAAAATTGGAACTTTTTGAGAGGATCAGGCTTTTAATTCATGCACTTATCCATTGTTGGACACAACAACTGACATCGTGTATTAGTGAGACAAATTTGTCTCCTGTTCTTCCGAGTGATGACGCAGGAGTGTGTCACAGTTCTTGAAATGTTGCTTCAAAGGAACTAATTAGAAGCGGCATAAATGTGTAATTATATTGCACAATTGCCTGAAGGGGAGATGAATCAATGAAAGAAATGTTTGACGGTCCTTAAAAGCATATTGTCTGGACTTGCCCCGAACCTCGGGGATCTTGTGTATGGGTTCCTCATCTAGATATAGCTATGTCAATATATAAATTCACTACGACAAAACAGAATTTTAGGTAGAAGACCTTTAAACCTGTTAACTGTACTTAACAGACAATACGAATAGTTTACAGGTTATGTTTAAATGATTCCAAAGTATGACGAAAATTTATTACTATGAGTGAGCAGGGACGTGGTGTATCACGTTTATTACCGCGCAGACACTCAAATACACAACCTTAGTTAAAAAATACCGCCCCATATAGCTATTTAACGTCGACTACAGAATTGCATGGGAAGCATTGGTTATCGGGTTAAGTTACTAGTATTCCATCCCATCATTAATTAATTTCAACCAAATTAATGCACGTTTTTTTTTTTCAAAGGGAGATTTATCGGGGAAGGATCCGGCGAATACTCGTTTTACACTCGATGATCACTATGTAAGAACTTTCACTATCTCATGGTTACTTCTCTTAGTGATCATTGTAAAAGCTTAATTCCACAATGTTTACATTTTTAAATTAAGTTGGTACATGGGCACTCTGCGGGAGCGAATCCTGGGCAATATTTTCGTTCCTCAGTCCCATTCAGTCGCCACATCAACAACAAACTGAAAATCATAGTATCCGAAAAGGTTTGTTAGGCCCTCGTTTATTTTTTTGTTTCTCTCTCCCGGCCCTCTCTCGGCTTTCCAAATAAAATACGAGAAAGAACGAATAAGATTTTTACAACGACCTGGGCTAGGTGGGTATACAAGGAAATGAAAGGATCCATGTACTTGCTAATTACAGGAAGCCTTTTCCAGCATTTGCAGCTGAATATATCCTCAAATTTAATACCCATTTTCAAAAAATTTCTAAAATTCAAACCATTCTTCCCACGGACTTCCCCTTTGTACTGAATGATTGGGAAAGATATAAGAGCTTTTCAAAAATACGAAGTTTTTTGTGAGATTGGGGTGTCTCCAAAAATTTTCCGAAATCTTTGAAGCAGTAAAGTCGGTTACGGACTTGTGTGAAAATATCGATTAAATTTTCCATTGAAAGTGCCACCATATACATGACTAGGCTATATGGGCAGTTGCAAAGCAAACAAGCCTTAGCAAACCTGGATTTTTGTATCGCCTGGTTTAACTTGGCATTATCGCTCGGTGTAAAGGGCCAATCCTCTCACCCCTTAAACTTCAATTTTTGTAGGGGTTAAGAGAAATAATTCTCAATTGGCTCAGCTCTTTGATTGACAGCTAGGCTAGCCTAGTTCAAACAATGCTAATTTAGCTCATATAACACAACCTGTACTGTAATGAGAGTGTATTTATTACACATTGCGGTTTAGAATACTCACCCTGAAGCAATGAACTGAGGTCGTGTCTGAATGAGGATGATTTTTTTAAAAAAGTAGGTTAGGAAATTTGGGGTGAGAGGATCAGGTCTTCATGTGAAGCGACTCTCTTAAGTAAACCGCCTAGTTGTTAATACTCCATATTTACATGGATCAGTTTCCAGAAGCTTAGCTGAAATTTCCCCCCAAAACTGTAAAAAATTTCCCAAATTGCTGATTTTTGTCCTAAATTCAGCACTTCCAGAAAAAATCGTTTCTTCTCCAAGCTGTGGACCGTATAATGAGAACTGGGACATTTTGGTCCTAACGGCCTTCAGAACTTGCTTACAATCTAAAACTAAAAGTAGCCTATTAATAGCGGGAGGCTGCAAACATGTGTACACTGTACACCTGATTTTGCGGAACTAATACTTGTACATCATGTGCACAGTGCTGTAAGTCAGTAAGCGTTGTCTCGGGTGGTCAACTTGCGGCGTACCGCCGTAACTTTTGTCTCCAGATTTCCAGTTTGAACGTTTTGTATCAACAACTGGTGAAACTGCTGACATAAAATGAGGGTAAAAATAATTTTCATATTACGTTTAGACTAGCTTTTTTAGCTGGAGGCCAATGTAGGCCATGAATAAGCCAACGTAACCAATACTACTGTAGCCTAAGTTACTGTTGGAACCGAACGTTAGGCTTAACGTTAGTTACACAATGTACAGTATGGGTATAGGTCCTGGGTAGTCTTGGTCAAGACCTTAGTATTTTAATACTTTTTTCCACGCTATTTTGACTCTGGATCCAAAATGAGGGCCCTTATCAACTGGACTGTACGTACTCAAGTATCTCTTTCAATACTGACGTCTTGGACAATTTGCACAGGAAGGGGCGTGGCTCATACTGGACAGTAGGCCTAGGGCCTTTCACAGAAAGATCTTTGGCATATGGAAATTTACACCGAATTTGGCGTACAACGTACCCGGCCACTACAGAGAAAATTACAGCATTTGGCGTACAATTGTAACAATTGGTGTGGCATATAATTCCAAACACCTCCACCTTGGCGTGATTCTTTGGCATATGGCAAATGTACTTTCCAGTGTGGGGCATGGCATTATGCAAATATTATTCATACGTATAAGAAACATCCGGAAAATGTCAGTTATATTGTTATTATATCAGCTGATTCAAACATGGAATCGTATTGCTGTACCTTACGTAGTTCAAAACAAAACAAATATTGTAGCCTACGGTTGAAAACAAAACAGAACAAAACAGGACTTTAGTTCAAACATTTCGACAGCGTTCCATAATTGCTTCTGGTAGCTTTATGCTTTGATTATAGCTTAAGGAATCAGAAGTTACGAGACAGTTTGCAAAAGGCCTATATAAGTCACCACTTGGCCATACTGGAAAATAGGGCCTTTCTCACAAAGTTCTTTGGCGTACGGAAATGTACTGTACGCCAATAAATTTGGCGTACGGTGTACATCACTCCTCAAGGGTAAAAGCACAACAGTTGGCTTGGCGTACCATTTTGAAAATCTCTATTGATTAACCTTGCAAGTGACACACTTTTTTTTTTGCTGTGGGCATTTTGGGCCACCTTGAATTGTATTTTGGGTCGCCTTGAACTGCATTTATTTTATTGGACATATTGGGCCGCTTCGAAGATTAGCCCCAGCACTTTAAAATTGGCTCCACGGCCTCTGTAATACCCTAATTCAGGTTGTCACAGCTGTAGCATATAGCTAGGATTGTGTCATGGGGGGGAGGAGGGTTTGGCGCACAACATGATCAGGGAAAGGTCCAAGGGGAGGGAGAAAAAAAGAAGGTTGTTTAGGTGTTTTCTGTATTTATTTTTTTCAAGGTTGGGGGTTCAACTCCCTCCCCATGGCTATACCCACTGGGTCACATGCAGCATCTTACCTCAGCAAATTAATTCTTCCTACACAGTTTGGAAGTGTGTTTGTGCCCCCTCCCCTAACTGTGTTTAAGTTATATGCAGTGGTACAGTATAATTGGGCTGTGAAAGTCCATACAAGACCATGGATCTCCCTCCTATCCTTCCTATAAAAATTTTTCTGTTGGATGAATAGTCTATTGTAAAGGAAGAAAAAATCAAAATTCCCCTGTAATCTTCTACTTCCTTCCCATCAGCCTCAGCGAGCAGGATGATTGCTTGCTTCATTCAGTTAGCAGAACAATTGATTCCCTTATCTTTGCTTATGCTTAGGTGGGGTAACTTCCAAGTGCATTTTGTAATAGGTACCAAATCAAGGGTCCCTGTTCAAATGCCTGATTTGCTGGGTAGACTATGTGGTTAACAGAGTTTTAAAGCAATAAACGTGTATTCATAATGAGCTGAAAAGGTTTGTGACAAACTGGAGTCCAAAAGCTTAAAAATCCTGGCTATGCTACTAGCCAAGGACCTTGTGCCTTGGCAATTATGGAACCCCCAAAAGATCACACACCTTATCTCTCCCAACACTTGGACTACATGTACTGTAGGCCTATTGATATCCTAGTCCAAAGCTCCCAAAATGTAATTGCTGATTTTATTTTGCCTCACAGTCACCTAGAAAATTATTTCTGGTAAAGGCCATGACATATAATGATCTAAAAGTTCTTGTGTAATACCCGAGTTATAGTGCAGTACAAATTGCTACAGAGTCATCCCTAGTCCCCATATACATGTAGGCACTTGTCAAGAATACATGCTCCCAATACACTGTTAGCAGTAGGCCTGCTATGTATGTCATCTGGAAACAATGGTTTTCTTGATTCAGCAGTCAAGGCTCATTAATTTTAGCACACTTCAGTCCTGTACTGCTACTAGTTGGACAGCCCCTGCTCCCTCCAAATTGAATTTAAAGGCCAAATTCCCTTACCTGAAAAAGAACCAATTCTCCTACCCTTTTGCCCTTATGCCCCTCACAAAATTGTTAGAAATTCACCCTCATCCAGAGTACACAATCTCTGTTTATATTGCTTCAGGGTGAGTATAGAAAAGCTCAATGGGTATTATCAAAACCACTCGCAGTACAGTTCATGCTGTTTAATGAAAGCTTTGGAACTCTGCTTTGTTTGAATTAGCAGTCCATCAAAAAGCTGAGCCAATTGAGAGTTTCTGTTTTCCCCTGCAAGAAGTGTAGTTTGGGGTGAGAGGTTTGCCCTTTTAAGAATTACAGTCCGAGGCATTAGGCATATACAGTATGTCATGGTCTAGTGTAGTTGCCAGTGTACTAATTGTTGTGAGATCACGAACAGAGGTTTGCAGCAATCCTATAACCCCTTTATGAAGCTCTTGCATTCATCAAGCATTTCAACTTACATGATCCTGAGGAAAAATTAGTAATTTTGGTAAAAAGTTCAAAAAAGAAAACCCTGATTATTCACTGTCCTTTTTTCCTTACCTTATAATGACACATGTAAATGCACATGAAGATGCTCTTCAAAATTTTTCATGGACTGTAATCACCATGACTCCTTCATATCTAATTTTTCTTGAGCTGTTTGAGATCCAAACATCATGAACCCCACTTGGTAACATTATGATTTTGTAATAATTTCTTCCCTTAAGTGCATCAATCACTTTGCCTAACTATCTAGACAAAACTTGTTTTACAAACTTTCATCATGACAGCATACTCCTGAAGGGTAGCAACAGATGACAGCCAGTCTATTTTATCTTGCTAAAAGTTAAGGTGGACAAAGACACCGTAATTTCACTTTACACAAAGTACAGTATAGTCCTTTGTAAAGTATACCATGGTTTCCATTGACATTAACCCTTTGTATCTCGTTAAAAGTTGATTGCTCACAAAGTTGTTACTTATCACATCCTTACCATAATTAATATTTCAGGGTAGTGAAGTGGAGGGATGTAGAGGGGTAGGAGGTTAAGAGAAGAGCCAGATCTGGTGGGTTGTTAGTGTGTACAAAACCTATTTTGGAAAAAAACAATGACTTTTATAACCAGAACTTTTATGTCCAAGCCCATGAAAAGTTTTCTTCGCAAGAAATAACAGCAAGATTTCACACTTTTTTTTGTAACCCTGAGTGTGTCCCTGAGGAGAATAACCAAAAAAAAAAAATGTATAGACAAGTAATCTGAATTCTGGTACAATTTAGAGTAATTTCTATTTTTAGAAAAAATACTGTATCATGCAGATGCAGAGCAATTTTCAATCCTACTGAACCTCAAGCAATCAGGGGTAAGTCAAAATCCTCACACACAACAAAAATTGTTTTTGCCTTTCAATCTATTGTTTCCACCTTGAATTATTTATATGAGAGATAATATATACCAAGGATATAGTGATGTTAATGCAAGGAATGAGTGATAATAACATTCTTATGCTGGGCAGAGTGCATAATCTGTCTTAAAAAGAGTAAAGATAAATATAGACCAATGTACCTTAGGTTAAATTTTTGGATAACATCTGAATATCAGTACTAATGGGTCATGAGAAATTACACATACCTTACATAACAAAATTGAGGTGCATATATTCTTTTATTCACACTACAGTAGGGACTACGGAACAATTGCTTGAATCAGGGAGTTGCTACTGTTCAAATCATAGCAACTCCCTCCTTGAACTGTACTCATACCAATTCGCACATAATATGAAAGTCATGCATTTCTGCCCATGCAAAATCTCGTACTGTTCGACCCGTATCCACTATAGTGAAGAGGGCTACCAGGTTGTGAAAAAAATTGTGAGGGGGGGGGGGATGAAAATGAAGTCAAGGGAACTTTTCTAAACTCTACATTTTTAAAATTTCTACAGGCACCACTTTCTTTGTAATCATCCCCAATTAAATTCATTAAACTGTTTTCATACTACTGTAAAAATATGTGTTGCACTGTTACAAAGAGAAAGTAGGGTTTGCTTAAAGAATCCTCCTGAGTACTTTATTTGCCCAGTTATCTATGCAATCTCAAGCAGTGCTTTCCAAACATGCATGCAGTTTCTAATATTGTACATAGCTTACAGTTGAAAGGTACAGTGTACTATAATTTGTAAAAATAGCAAAGCTTCTGATAATGAGGCATTGGTCTGCACCAGTTCTGACAGTTTTCGGACAAAAGAATTAACTTGCAACCTGGGGGTTCTGGGACATCTTATTTCAAGGGTCGAGGAAAAGTTGAAGGGTCTTGCAGTTTCTTCAAGAGTCACATAAAATTGCAAGGTCTATTTTAAATTCCCCCTTGCCCAGCTGCAGGGCATTTGTGAACCCTTCTGGAGAGGTTTTACAAGAGTTAGCTAGAGTAACATATCAGTGTGTGAAAAGCCAGAGCTTTTGGGTTTTGCTAACGCAGGGGATTTTTCCAAAGCTTTCAAGGACGCGGGCTCAAAGTGTATTCCAGACGGGGCATCTGGAGTTAGAGAAAATCCTGTAACAAATCTGCAGTTTCTCGATCTGTAGAGTCCTACTGTGGAAGCAAACAGAAATTCTTGGTGGATGGAGGAAGGCACATCTGCTTTTCAAACGTTGCTTCATTTCAGATACGGATTTATATACAAGAAGACCTTAGTAGCAGCGATGCATTAAAGAAAGTGGACTAATCAAGCTGAACACACAATGAGTACAAGAATGTTATGCAGACTGAACCCTGGAAGCCTGATCTAGAAAGAAATGAACAGAAAAAAAATGTCGAAGAAATGTAACCTGCAAAAATTTTGAACTTAAGTCAAAATGTCGACCCATTCAGAGAGCATAGTTGTAAACAAGTTATGACTTGAGTCACCAATTACAAAAAGTGAAATGACACCAGGAATTGTATCATGATTCTATATATAGAAATAGTTTAGGAACTTTGGTCTCTGACTTGACTCTGAGTCAATTACAAACACTGTAGCAAATGAATCTACCTTGAATTCAAAATTGGGTAACTCATTACAACTCTGTCAGAGGCAACAATGTAAAGCACTTCTAATAGAAAACCCAGCTCCAATCACATGGGTTATTCCTGGAAGTTTAATAAGATCAATAGAAGTAAGGTAAACTTTCCAAAATTTGTTCCTGCAAAAATAAATTTAAATAAATCAATTAATGTGCTAATATAACCAGGTACTGTACTAACTTGGGTACTCTGGTGCTTCCTGAGACATTGTCTAGTAGGATGGCAATCCTGTGTACGATAGGCCTACATATGCAATTGTCTTATGCTACTAAATGTGATTATTATGTGACCATAAGTATTGAGGTTGGAAAAACAAACACTTTCCAAGAAACAACTCTCATCTTCTTACTGTAGCTTTTTCTGTTTTAGTCTGGTGTATAATGCTGACATTTAAATAAAAAAGAATGACATTGAATACTATCACACAATCTACTGTATCATTTAAAAAATGTGAATATAGTTCATTTAAAAGCACTCTCTACTGACTCAGCTCAGAAATATCCTTCAAAGATGGGAGTTGGGGAAAGTTTAGATTAATTTCCAAGTTTTGTAACCTAAAGATTTAAAATTTCATAAATGTACAGTACTGTGGCTACACTTCATATCAAGAAGCAGTACCACAAGGCACATGTGAACAAGACCACCATACCTTAATTGAACAGTGAAAAACTAGAGCCATAATTGACTGAAAAAGCTTCAAATGCCCTGGCATAGAAACTCTATGGAAACGTAAGGCTACAAATCTAGCAAAAAGAAAATTTGATGCTACTGTATCTCATCTCAAGTCTTGTATATGCCTTTCCTTTGGCTGTAACAAAGGGCCATTCGGCAACTTACATTTCAAGCTGGGCTATCCACTATGAATACTCAGAGGGATAGCCTACCGTATGCAATAAAAGTTCAATTTGCCTCACACAAATATGTCTTGATTAGGCAACAGAAATACAGGCCTGTTTACCCAGTTTAATTTCCAAGAACTTCTACCTTGTTAGCTAGCCAATGTACAGGTAGCCTATAGATTCTGTTAACGACTAACTTCCCTTTTCTTTTTAAGGGGTTGCTAATTCTTGGATATGCTGGCAAAATATTAAAAGGCTGAATTTGATGGGTACCGTTACATCAGATCTGTACTAAGTCTATAGGAGGCAGTGCAGTCAGTACATACATAAATTACTGGGTAAAATACATAAAGTACTGGGGACTTCATAGAATAAATCAAAGCATTCTAAACTTGCAGCATGTTTGCTGTTTGCCTACCAACAAAGGCTAGCTTTTGAATTTTTTTTGCATCGAGGCCCATATGTACATATTTCACTCAGAGAGGCTACACTGTCTCAGGGGCCAGCTGATGTTTTAGGGACAGGGCTGCCTCCAAACTGTACTGAACTGTAGCCAGGATTGTATCATGGGGCAGGTTTTGAAGCATACATAAAGGAAGGTCAAAAAAGGGGTGGCTATTTTTGGCCTCAAGATGCAAAATGGTGCAATGTTTCTGCCTCAAATGTAATAAAGTTTACAGTAATAACGTGTTTTTTTTTTGGCAATTATTTTTTTCAAGTTTGGGGCAAGGGGGGGTTTAACCCCTTAAAACCTTCCCTGTGGTTATGCCAATGCCTCCAAAGAGCAACATGAGTTGTCCTAGGGACTAAGTAATTAATTGTGCAAGGAGCAAAGTTGTCCCAGGGGCCAAGTTGACCCAGGGGCCCATAGTGGAAAGTATGTATGCTTCACAGAATATCTTTGACATGCAGTTAACACTTAGGCTACAATCCATTTTCATGGCATGATTTTTGGTTTCGATGATAAGAGAAACCAATGCATTCATGATGGCGTATGTGTGTGTGTGTGTGTGTGTTTGTGACACTATGCTTGTTAACACGATATCTCAAGATAGGGATATCTGACAGTTTTGGAACTTGGTAAATAGATGTGCCACATTGAGAGGAAGAACTCTATTGTTTTTGGTGGAGGTCAAAGGTCATCTGGGGTCACCAGGGGTCAAAGTCTGAATACGTTGTTAACATAATATCTCAAGGTAGGGAACTTGGATAGATTTCAATTTTGGTACTGTATGTGGACACATTATGGTCAGGAGATGGTCTGAAAACATTAACGTGATATCTCAAGGTAGAAAGGTTGGATAGATTTCATATTTGGTATGTGGATGTGTTTTAGTCAATAGATAGTCCCGTTTGTTTTTGGCTGAGGTCAAAGGTCATCTGGGGTCACCAGGGATCAAAGTCTGAAAATCTCGTTAACGCGATATCTCAAGGTAGAAAGGTTGGATAGATTTTATATTTGGTATGTGGATGCATTTTAGTCAATAGATGGTCCCGTTTGTTTTTTGCGGAGGTCAAAGGTCATCTGGGGTCACCAAGGGTCAAAGTCTGAAAATCTCATTAACACGATATCTCAAGGTAGGAAGCTTGGATTGATTTCATATTTGAGTATGCACATCCGTTATGGTCAGGAGATGGTCTGTAATGTTTTTGGTGGAGGTCAAAGGTCATCTGGGGTCACCACTGGTCAAAGTCTGAAAATCTCATTAACACGATATCTCAAGGTAGGAAACTTGGATAGATTTCATATTTGATATGTGGATGCATTATGGTCAATAGATGGTCCCGTTTGTTTTTTGCGGAGGTCAAAGGTCATGTGGGGTCACCAGGGGTCAAAGTCTGAAAATTTGTTAACATGATATCTCAAGATAGGAAGCTTGGATAGATTTCATATTAGGTATGTGGATGCGTTATGGTCAGGAAGTGGTTCCGTTTGTTTGTGGCAGAGGTCAAAGGTCATATGGGGTCACCAGGGGTCAAAGTCTGAAAATTTTGTTAATGCAATATATCAAGGTAGGGCACTTACATAGATTTCTTATTTGGTATGTGGATGTGTTATGGTCAGGAAATGGTCCATGTTGTTTTTGGTGGAAGTCAAAGGCAGAGATGCCAAGTATCCCAATTTAGGCAGAATAATAGCGATTTTCCACCCTCAATTTAGCCCCACTGTTTTTGGCAGAAATGATAGGTCATTTGGGGTCTCCAGGGATCAAAGTCTAGGAACCTCTTTAAATACGATCTTTCAAGATAGTTGTTTGTCCATCTGTCTGTCTGTTGTTTGCCTGTCTAGCAATGTATGGCTTTTATTGAGGTCAAAACGTCATCTGGAATGACAAAATTATTTTTTGTACATGCTAGTATAAGATTTGAATGAGAAGATAATGGTGCATGATGGTACTCTTTGAAACGGAACATTTATGTATCATCGAAACCTCAATGCATTTTTGCATTCTGGTTTTTTCTTGTTGCATAATGCATGCATTGTGCATAAGTTGCATCATGCCAATTTGGTGTGTCCTGAAATTTAAGAAACAGGATGACTGGCGTAAAAATTCAGTGACTCGAATTTGAACTTTCAAGTGTGGCCTGGGGCTGAGGTGTCTATGCCTGGGGACGAGATGTCCAAGGGCACTGTGCCTCAGGGGTCAGGCCACACTATCCAGTAAATTTAACCTAATGCTAGGACTGCCTGTGGAAAAACGTACTATTCATACTACCACTAAGCCTAATGTTAATTTGAATTCTTGTACTAGTTTCACTTGAAAAACCTACCACATAGCCACGTTGAGTTGACGTTTACCGCATATTAATCCTTGTTTGTTCGTTGCAGTATTTACCCATTGGGCCTACTGTAGACTGTTGAGCATGATTGTTGTGATCTCGAGGGCCGGAGGGCTAGAAGCATGTCAGTGATTTTATCCTAAGCCAAAGATTTAGAACCTGCCTTCTTCAAATGGTAAAACGATTCTTGGGGTAAATGAGAAGTTTCTGTAAGCCGGTTATTCTCGCCTAGTTATCAGTAGAGTGAACTGCTTGTAAATTGTACGGTCATAACTGCCGCATACAATATTGTACAGTACAGTACTGCACTGAACAGCTTCGTATCTATTTGGTATGTCATGTATAACTTAGTGCAGGTACACTGTACAATATATGCTACTACAGTATGTAGTACAGTGAGCTTGTCGCTGAAGTAGTCGCAGTCTCAAGTTCCACAGATATAAATATTAATGAGTAGGTGTGTGCTGATTTGAAGGATTTGATTGGTTCCTTCGGTTTTCCGAAGGAAACCAGCTTTAAAATGAAGGGAAAGTTTAGAATGCTCTGACAAATTGTGCAAGACGGTATTATAGAAATAAATTTTGAGGACAGGTAGAGGGCGTGTTCACATTTGTTCTTGTACAGACGTTGTGTCGAACCACCGTAATGTAGTACTAATAATACCGTCTTGAGCATGACTAGGGTATAGGCTACCCCATATGTATACTAAAATTAGGTATGTAGGCCAACCCTATATGGGGTCTGTTAGTTTCTGCCTCCTTCTTTCGGAAAAAGTGACACATCTGCACAATTGGACATTCTCTCACCACACATGCGTCGGAGGTGGCCCCCTAAGCCCTAACAAAACTGGTATTAGCCTAGGCTAATATTAATAAGATTTACCAGGTCTTTATGACTGTGGCCCTGTGCGTACTACTATCATCGATGAGATCAGCTGGGAGACCATTCCAATCTTTAACAGTATTAGGTAGGAAGCTAAATTTGTAGCAGTTAGTTCTAATGTTAGAGTATGCATGACACAAATGGAGAGTATGCATTCTGCGAGTTATACGGATAGGGTGCCTAGGCCTAAGTCTGTCTGTCCATTGGAATATATAGGAGCCCTTAGTCGGGTTCCAATGTTTGCCCAAAATTCTCGCTGAACTACTCATATCCAAACACACAGAGTCGCTAAAACAGCTTGACTTTGTCTAAAAACTGAAATTACAAAACTAAGAATGGTCAAAATTTTTCCTAGCCTACACAGTAAAATTTTTACACTTACTGTAAAACGTATTTTTACTATATAGGTCCTAATATTTCACCAAATAAGCTCTATGTACAGTATGTGTTAGCAGGCTATGTGTGACTTGTTAGTGCATTGTATGTACACAGAACGCAAACTATCATGACACGGACCCGTGATCACCGAGTGTCTTGCCCAGATACGTAACATATTCACACCAGCACATCTGGGGTACGTAACACATTATTTCCCCCCTTCAAAAAAAGCTGTTTTCTGCTAATAAAATAAAAGAGGCGGAAACACTATTTTTTAGGGGGTAGACGTAATGAGGATGGAAACTAACATAGTCCCCTACTGCAGCGTACATACAGTAGGCTATGGTTCTGATCTCAATTGTAATCACCTCAAAGGGGAGGGGAGGCTGGGTTCACTATCTGATGTTACCTACAGTAGTTGGTGAAATGTTTTATTTTTGGGGAATAGCATTCATCATGTCAACACATGCATGATTTAAGCAAACTAAAGCTTTACATGCAGGGTTTCCATCAGAGGGGGGAAAGGGGGGATTTGTCCCCTCCTTTCCAGAAGAAGGTGGGTAAAATCCCCTCCCCCCCATTTCATTTCCATAAAAATTAGAAAATTGTCAATATCTTGGTTTCTTTCTTAAAAAGACAACACTTTTGCAGCAATATTTGAACTTACACAAATAAATGGCCTTTAAAACCTTCAAATTGCACCTTACAGGGGCCTTGAAGCAAGCTTTTGTCCCCCTGAACCCACTCATAACTTTAGCCTAAGACAGCATTAATTTGGACTTGGGGTTTAACAGCAATAAATCCCCTCCACCTTTTCTGGCGTAATCCCTGACATGGAGTCTGAGTCGTTTGCAAACTGAAATTTAGACCTAGGCTAAAGCGGTTTTATTCAACCTAAGTAGCTTGTGTTCATTTGGTCTCCAGTTTGCAAAGGTTTTCTCTTTTCATGCTGTTTATTTCTGCCCCTTAAAACATTGTTTTCCACCCTCAAAAATCAAGGGGGAAAACAGCGTTTTGTAGGAGCTGAAACTACCAAGGGGGAAACCAACATAATTCTCCATATGCCTCTATGTTCACAGTTCAGTGTGTAAATTTGCTCTCTCAAAAAATTGCAAAAAATAAAACAAAACTCACATTGGAAAGACAAACATATTCATTTTCATTGATATAGGCCTAGGCCTATAGCAGGGTTTTCCCTGGGCCTTTTGAACTTCATGGCCTGTGACGTTCAAGCTTCAAAATCGAGGCCTCAACGTTCAAAAACGGCTGCGATGTTCAGAATTGCTGCCAGCTAGCCTCTGAATTTTTAGCTCATACCAGCATGCTGGTGTGAACTATTGTGTTCATGCAGCGTCATTCTATCTATCTGTCTGTCTGTCTGTCCACAATTTGTTCTCAGGGCTTGAAAAATAGGGTGCCTGAGGGCACCTTGTCTGATGACTTGGGCAACAAATTTCATAAATTAACAGCCGAACATACTGTACCAACCGAGCACCATAAGTCATTCTCTGTTCAGACAGATCACCACATTTGAAAGTCGCCTGTAACTAATAAACGCAATTATGTTCCTGCAGGTATAGTATATATTCACTTGAACAGGTAACATTCCAACACATTTGAAAATTTGGATCAGTGCTTTTAACATTTGGATCCCAAATGCAACGGTTGACTCGCAGGGTTTGCAGTTTGGTGTGTCTGCGCATCATAGATGCAAGGTTCTGTCTCTGGACGCGCTGTTTATAAATAAGGCTTCTTCCCTCGCATCCTGAGAAGTAAGCTTGGAAGGATAGAAATTTGGCCTCGGCAAGCTAATCCATATTCCCGGTCACGAAAAATTCTATGCACTGATGCACGAGGCTTCCTTTTCGAAAGTTCTGGCTTCCATTCAATCTTTTACTACAGCCCGTTTGGCTTCCCGATATCCCTAGAAAAACACATAAAAACACTGTGCAGTGTGCACATACATATATACACATGACCTTATGCCCCATATCAGCTTGGAGTTCACTGACAGTCAGAATCAAATGCTATGACCCCTGCGTAACCTGATACAGAACTGTATGGATGTTAACTAGGCAACCTGCAAAAAATATCGCTTGCTGCGCTGTGAAGGGGTGGGGCCCATTGCTTCATTCGCATTGCACTGTTCGAACAAACACTCTCTCAGAAAACACATTGACTTACAGTAACTGTGTGGTTTTGTCACTTCAGATCCCTGTACAAAACTAACGTAATTTAACAAAATGACTGACCACCAGAGCTGCCAAGTCTTCCTGATTCTGCAGAAGACTTCCTGAAAATTTCACTTCCAAACATGCAAAATATAAAATCTTCCTGATTAAGAACAGAATTTTCCCCACTGAAATACACACAGATTCCTAAAATCTTTGTGATTTATGAGGTAAATCTTCCTGATTTCAAGACCTCAATGTTGGCAGCTCTGCTGACCACATGTTGTAAACTCTTTCCATGACAGATGAAAATGTACCTAAATTGAAGAACGATGTATGCTTACCAATGAGAAATTTATAAGTTTCCAAAATAGGTCATTCGGTAAAAAAAAAATGGACAAAATACTGAATTTCTGTAAAGAGATACGTATCTTAGGATAACTTAGTGGTAGGAACTCATAAGACTCAAGGAATCTTTAGCTACACCGTTACAGTAGTAATCCCGAGGGCCGGGCTGGCTATGTACTGTATGGGAAATCACAACAAACAAATTTTCTTGTGAGTCCGCAGTCGATATAAAAGCTTTCTATGGGTGTAAGTAGTACAACGTTGGAAGTGAACCAATGACCCATTGTGTGCTGTGTATGTACAGAAAATTAAGCATTATTGAACATGCGTGTGTCGTATTGAAGTATGAGGTTGGGATAGAAGGGAGACGATCTAATGGATGGTCTCCCTTCTACCCCAACCTCGTGTTTTGAGTTGGTAAAGCAAAGCAAGTGTCCTCTACTGTGCTATACTGCTATTGCGCATGCGATGTACTGAAAAGATGTGAACAAATAGAGTAGCGCTATTTGTTGGCGGGAAATGATGTCATCTGCCCTGTGAATTGCACTTGGTACACTTCACAGTACAAAAGTTTAGGCATGACCTGGATCTCCGTCCCTGGGTATTTTTAAGTAAGCACTGATGTCATATATTTTTTCTCTGAGATTATTATTTTTAATATTATTGTATTGTATTCATTCTTACTTAGCACTATGGACTAAACTTTCAGCACTTAAACATTGTAGTACTTAACTCAAGTACCTACAGGGGAAAAAAGGGTGGAACTTGAGGAAAAGTAGATGGCTGTGAGAATTGGACCCTTTAAAATTCCTGATTGACCCCATAATTTTAAGGGGTCCAAAAACCTTAGCTGGGACCCATTAAATTTGGAGCTCAGCGCTAACCCTGTTGACTTCTCAGAAACTCTAAAAGTTTAGCTATAGTACAGTGATTGTCATCTATGGCAGAGAGCAACAGGAACATTACATAATAACCAACAAGCATGTTTCTTTTACAGTAAATCTTTTATCTCCTTTATTTGGGCAACAATTAACCTATATCAGGGAACCAGAAAATAACTAATCTCAGAAGATGGGCAACAAGGCAACAGAAAATTTTTGAAGCCCTGGTTCCGAATGCTTTAATTCCCTCATCCTTTCATGGACATAATGTTTTGGGAGTAGTGGACTATCAGTGGTGTTCATGAATTGTCCCAAGGTCCCATGTGGGCCTTATGGCCCATTATTTGAAATTCTGCAAAAACTCTCTCCTCCAACAGGTACAGTAATCTCATACACTGTTAATGGTTTGTCACAATGGTACTCTGGTAGTGGTCCTATTGGGGTGTTCATGATTTTTGGATCTAAGGCCCAAAATTGCCTTTAGGGTTCATTTTGTGAAATGTTACAAATTGCTTAAGCTTATCATTGAATTATAATTAAAAGAGTTGACAGTCTGTAATTTTTGGGCAGTAATCTATGAATGATATGCTGGAATTTTAGGTCCAAGGCCCTATTTGAGCTTTTTGACCCTTTTCTTGAAAATCTGCAAAATGCCCCACCTCCTACAAGTTTTCTTGTACAACTTTACAGTATGCTTATTCATATTGACACTCAGTTGTTGTTACCTTTATGATGCATAAGAAGTTTGGGTCCAAGGCCCAAAAATGACCCTGAGGTTCATTTTGTTAAATTAAAGAGAAATATTACAAAATGTTCAAGCCTGCCTTTGAATTATTGTAAAAAGAGATGGCAGTCTGTAGTAAGGATGCTTGGTTAGTGGTCTGTGGATGGTATGCTGAAATTTTTAGGTCCAAGGCCCTATTTGGATACTTTGGCCCTTTTTATGAAATATTGTAAAATGCTCCATCTCCTACAAATTGCTTTGTACAACTTTGATGCTTGTTTATAATGACACTAAGGTTTTGGTACCTCCATTTGTAAATAAGAAGTTTGGGTCTAAGGACCAAGATGTGGCCCAAGTGTCCATTTTGTTAATAAAATGTCTATACCTCTAAATTCTAGATCTTTCTCCATAAGTATCTGCTACACTGCTTCAAACTGGTGTCTGCCTGTGAAAGTAATGTGTGGATCATAGGGAGTCATGAATATTGGTAATATTTCTACTTTGGAATGCTAATCATTTTTTGATGTTAATAATTAGTTCAGGCCATTATCAATGATCATTTAGGTGTAATTATCTGATATTTAATTCCCTATTGTAGTTTTAGTTCTTTGAGGGCAATGGAATAAATTTGCAGTACACTGAAGATAGCTTGGAACACTTTGGTGACATTCTTTAGGTTGTTGTCTTCAGGGTGAACGGGTATAATTGTGGTTATGTCAGTCAAGGCCATTTAAACTAGTATAGACAGCCTAGGGATTCTTTGGAGGTGTGAGCTTCTGGACCATTGGTGCTCTAGTTTCTTCTTTCCGTCAACGATTGCTTTTGTTGTTAATACAATAAACAACGAAATCATTGGCTTATTTGTGAGACTGCAACTAACTTTTTAACGTCTGTGCACCTACCACTGCATGCAAGTTGAAGCTCTGTATGTATATCCCATCACACACTCTACTGAACAACAGAGATGAGTATCAACTAGACTGCACTTGCCCTCGTAGGCTTGAATCAGGAAACTGACTGCCCACTCCAGAGTGCAGTTGTGTATATAGCTCTACATCGCTTGAGACAACTTGCATGACCAACACTAATGCCTGTTTTGCAGGTTAGAGACGGGGCTTATGTCTCAGATTTTGGGGACTTTATCAATCAAAGAAATGAACCATTTCATTGTACTTTTACCATGAAAACCCCCACATTTCTTCTTACTTCGTTCCTAAAACTTAGGGCCATAGGCTAACTCAGAAAATTGGAAAATGAAATTGTGTATGTACACTGCAATCTAAACCCCCCAGTAAATGATCTTGGAACTGTTTTGCCCAGAGCCATACAATGCAAGTTTGGGAAATTTGATTGCAACACAAATGCAGTGGGAGTATTAGAGTCCTGTGCAAAGGCCTGTTAGTTTCTACGTAAATGTTATTCCTACTCAGAAAACTGCATGCATTGACAATGTGGCGAATATGATTGGCTGATTAAAAGAAATGATGAACCAATCACATGGTTTCTTACATAGAGGCAACTTTAAAAGTGCAATGGGTTTTATGTGTATGATGTCATAGAACCCTTGTTTTCCCAAATCTGTTTTCATAAAAAGATTGGTATGCACACAATCTGTGAAGTGAATTCATTGCTTGCAGCCACGTGCTCCATTGCTTTCTTCTGCAATGATGTTATGTGACGTCAGTGCATGAGTATCACTGTTTAAATTATAGCTTAACAAAAGGAACGGTGGGAAGTGGCTTAATTTATTCAAGATGATGCACCAAGTTTCTCAACTTTTTAGTTGGTGCATTTGCTGAATGTTTACAAATTATACGGCATACCAAACACATCTTTCTGAAAAACAATAATTACCAACAATTTCGTGCGTCAGAGAGTTTGTGATTGTCAACCATCAATGCTGGTTTTTGTCAGGAACTTAAAGACATGTGCGTCTGTTGGAATTTGGCCAAACTCTACAGCAAGTTGTCTTTCTAGTTTGTAAATAATCGGTGGTGGTATTGGTTGAATAACAGAAATTTAGCGATGCATATTATTTACTGATTGGGGGATATTGGGCCTTGCTATTGATTTTTTAAAAGATGATCAGTTGAACACTCACTGTGAGGCTTACAGGGACCGCAGAGACTGGGGATTTTTCTGCCGTAGGCATTTTGGACCGCTTTGCATTGCTACAGTATTACTGTATATTTTTTAACATATGGGGCCACTTTGGTGATTAATCCCCCCACCCCCCCACACACACATACACACACACTTCAAACCCTGAATGTGACAAAATTGAAGCAATTGCTATCTGCTAAATATTTCCTATAGTTCAGCTGGAAACCCAGGTTGTCTCTAAAATCTATCAGCTGGTCTGCCTCTGCTCACCTAACACCTTCCAAAAGTATGTGTGCGTGCCCTGCGATGCACAAACCTATTACTAAGCAGACCACTGCAACCAGAAGCCACACACAATGTAAAAAACAGCTCTTGGTTGCATAATTTTTGGAGGGAACCTGGACTTATTTATCCTGAACTGAGAGCTGTCATTTAAAGTTGCACAATTGCATATTTTTATAATATCCAGATGTTTCTTTGTTGTATCATCACTTTGAGTATGGAGTATATGATAGTGTTCCATTGATTTTGCTGTAATCATTAATAACCAATTAACAATCGGCCTTATGTTCATTATGAGAAAGAGGGGGGGTCATTTGTTTGTCGCTAGTGTATGCCTTGTACTTTGTGCATAGCCTACGGTATTACCATACAGTAATAATGCTGAGGTTGGAAAATAATGAGATTAGTTCCGTACGAACGAGATATCTTTGTTTTTATAATTTCCTACTATTTTCACTTCACAAATGGAGGTAAAAAAACAATGGTACTGTAAATACAGGATTGTTTGCATTCGATGTCATATGCCCTTTGATAAATTACTGTAGTTAATGCTCTATCTAGTTTTCATACCCCAATCATGTGGGAACATTTGCATATATATATTACTGTACTGGGTTGTTTATGCGTAAATGTACAGGTGAAGCCGCTCTAAAGAGGCGCGAGTGAATATACGCGACTACCTAATCTTAGCGGTTCTGGGCAGCAAAACAATTGCACTCGATTAAAGTATCTTATGGTTCCTTTCTGGTATACATGCATATCCTTGCATATTTTTGGCACTTCATGTCGGAAACTTACAGTATGTCTTGTTTGAAAAGTATCTGCAAATGGAATACACATAAGTCTGATCCCCAAAAAATCCACATTCTCAGACATTTGTGATGCTATGTTTGGTGAATTTAGCACAGGACTCAGCCGGTTAAGGTGGCCAGCTATAAAGGCTTGGGAAGTACAATTGTCGTAACACAAATTCAATGGGAAGATTTGCAGACAAATATTGTACTTACTTTTTGCTACTATACTTCTCTAAACATGTTCTCATACTAATATATCTGTCTTGACTTTTACATGCTTGAAGTAAAGCATGGGACAGATATGTGTATAAAGTGTCCATAATAAAGTTATCCTGGTGAAGATAATACTTGGGGTGTCCTGAAGACTTGGTTGTGAACTTTAAAATGGAATATTTGTGAACTTAAATTTCAATGTATTGTCTGCTTTTAGGGTGACTATTCAACAAAGTGGAAGCAGTCGTACATTCAAGCTTTCATTCAGACCAGAATAAATGTTCCAACTGCAGAATCTTTGGTACAGTATTCTCCAAAGGGTGTTCTCCACAGTGAGTTTAGTCCATTTTCTTAAATTACACAGTTATTCTGATATTTTAAATCCTTCACAAGATTACATTTCCAGTGAATTTCTGTGTATTTAAAATGCTGAATTTTTTTTGGAAGTTTCTTCTTTTCTTCTTTAAGCTTTAAGTTCAAAGAAAAATTTTATTTATTACCACTGATTTCGAATTTAGGCTTCTTGAATTTTTCTCCATATAATTGGTGCTGTTCCTAATAATGTTGTGTGATGTTGTATAATAAGAAGTAGGACAATAGGACTTTCCCTTTTCAAAATCTTTGGTATTCTCCAAAGGGGGGTTCTCCACAGTGAGTTTAATATATTTTCTTAAATTGCACATTTAATCTGATATATTAAATTGTGCACAAGAGTACATTTACAATGAATTGCTGTGTAATTTAATTACTGAACTTCTTTACTGTATCTATGTTTGTTTTAAAGGTTTTCAAGAAAAAAACCCTCTTTGTTTTCATTCTGTGAGGGTTGGAGGGGAAGACCTGTTGAAACAGGAGACAGCTCCAGGAGTGTCCCAATAACTGTCTGGAATTGTATCTAGAAATATCCCATAGTGCTCATTTTAACTGATGGTTTGAAACCCTAGAGAAGGAAACCAAACTTACCGTGCAAAGTTTTTGCAAGATGTTGTAAATGCTTTACAAAACTTTTCTTATTGTACAACTAATCTGTGTCATTTTAAATCCTAGGAACGAATGGTAAATAGTACGTGATATGTAAACAAGCCAAGAAGTCACTTCAACCATGTGATTTAGGCCTCATAAATGTGAATACAAGTTAATACTGTGTACATATGTATGTCCCATGTCCCTAAAAACAGCCACCAGATTCTCATGAATTGGATTAAAGTCATAACTCTTTAGGCTCTTGTGGTCATTAGGGCATCTGTCTGTTAAATATGTCTATCTCTCTGTTTTTCTGTCTGTCTGTCTCTCTGTCTGTCTGATAACATGAGCAAAATGTCTGCCATTTGAATGTCTGCACATCAGTCAGTGGATCTTGATGCTGTGATGTTTTAGCCTTGGACCATTTTCAGCTATCACTGATGCAATGTTCAGTAAAATTCTCTAAAACCAAGAAATTCTACAAATCGCAAAGGATGTGCTTCAAATTAAGGGACAGGAACACTTGTGTGGATGTTATGCATTAATAGGGGGCACATGAAGTGTTCAGTATTTTCAGGTTATTGACCACAATGGACAGTTAAAAATTAACCCATTTACTTGAAATTTAGGTACAAGATTTTATTGGTTATGTGGTTAGAGTGTTCAAGACTTATAGTACTGCCACAATGGTGAGTAAGAACAGGGGTGCAAATTTTTCATTGTTCCAATTCCTGTAAAGAACGAACTTTTAGGAACAAGTCTGTTTGGTAATGTGGTGTAACAGGTGTTGAGGATTTTAGGTTGTTACTCACTGTGATCAGTTAGCAGGGGGAGGGGGGGGGGTTTAGACTTTGTAATGTCATTGAGGTCCTCCCTGTAAGTATCCATGGAATTACTTGAAAATGAAGGGACATAGTTCCTTCTGTAGTGATGGGTAGGTACAATGTATCCTTACAGATTTTTAAGATATTGGTCACTGATGATGGAAGAGGAACAAAATTTTTCTTCTTTTCCTTGAGTGCAGTTTCTGCTATATTTACCTCAAGATTAGGGATATCAATTACTTTGTAGTGATGTGGGTTGTTCGGGATTTTAGACAGGTACAGTAGGGAGGGGAATGTTAGTTTACAGGATTTAAGGTTTAAAGATAAGTGCTGTAAAACATAGGGGTATTTCACTTTGCAGACATATACAGTACTTACTCTTTGCTACTTCTCTGAGCCTGAACATGTACTTATACTTAAATATCTGTCCTTTCACTGGCTAAGTAAAGCATGGGATTAATATGCATATAAAGAGCCCATAATAAAGTTGTACTGGTGAGGATAGTGCTTGAGGTGTCCTGAAGACTTGGCTGTGAATTTTTTAAATAGAATATTTGTGAACATAAATGTGTATGTATTGTCTGTTTTAGGGTACTGTAGTTATTCAACCTAGTGGAAGCAGTGAGTCACACAAGCTTTACTTCAGATCAGAAGATGGATCCAACTGCAAAAGCCTTGGTATTCTCCATAGGGTGTTCTCCACAGTGAGTTTAATAATTGTACATCTAATCTGATACAGTACTTGTGTACAAGAGTATATTTTGAATGAATTGCTGTGTAATTTAAAATGCTGAACTTGCTTGTTTTAAAAGTTGCTCAAGAAAAAAGACTCTCTTTGTTTTCCAATCTGTAAGTGGTGGGGGGGGGAGACATTTTGAGATAGGAAACAGGTTAAGAAGTGACCCAATAACTGTCTAGAGTTGTAGCCAAAAATGTCCAATAAAGCTTATTTTAACTGATGGTTGTAAAAACCTAGAAAAGGAGTATATACATTGCCAGTCAGTAATCCCTAATTAAAGGCAGTAACTCCCTGGCAAGCTGCTAATAGCAAAGTGGCACCCATTATTTGGCAACCTCTATTGGAATTGGCCTGGTGCCACTGTACTATGGGAAGCTTGCCAGGGACATATTGTGTTTAAGTAGGGTTTTCATTTGTAAATAGGAAGTAGGTATCTGGGCTCATAGATTCCCAAACCAGGGAGTTTTGGAGAAACCAAACTACTGTAGTCTGTAACACTGTAAGATTTTTGCAAGATGTTGTAAATGCTTTAGAAAACCTCCCTTGTTGTATGACTAATCATTGTTAATCCTAGAAAAAACAACAAAAAGGTACTTAATTTAACAAACCCCTGATTTAACACCATCTCCCCTACCCAGTCTCAGAATCTACACCTGCCCTCTTTCTGTCATCTTTGTGGAGCTTAAAGTTTAAAGACGCATTTTACTCAATACCACTGCACGAAGATGAATTAGGCTTGTTAAGTTATTCTCCATACTAGGGCTGCTGTTCCCAATATTGTTGTAAGATAAGATGTAAGACAAAATGACTTTTTCCCTCCTTTATTTTGTAATTGCATGGTGTAGTCCTTGCTTCAAACCATCTGGACGCGGTTTGTGTAGTCGTGGAAATCCCGAAAAAAAAAACGATCCCTTGTAAAAAAATTTCAAGTAGACTAGTAGCAGTACACACCTCGGTCATTTCAACCATCTGATTTAAGTCTCATAAATGTGAAAATAAGTTAATATTTTATGTATGTCCCGTGTCCCTAAAAGAAGCCACCAAATGTTCATGAGTTGGTTAATCAAGCACAGATCCAAGGGAGTGCTTTTATGGCCTCAGCCCTCCTTTTTTTGCCACATTAATAATAAACCATGCAGGAAATTAGCAGTGCAGCCCCCCACACCCTGTTTGGAATGTCTGGATTTGTGTCTGTTAAAGTTGTAATTCTTTGGGCTCTTGTGATCATTAGGGGATCTATCTATCTGTTTACTTATCTGTCTGTCGGTCTATTTGTCTGTCTGTATATCTGTCTGTCTGTTAACATTTGCAAAAAGTCTGCCATTTGCCAGTCTGCACATTATTCGGTGGATCTTGATGAAACTTTATGCTAATGTTTTAATGTTAGAGACCATTCAAAGCTGTCACTTATACAAGTGTAAAATTAATTAAAAC